>CM072898.1:8824267-10211767 GCA_037013685.1 Acridotheres tristis
CCAAAATATGTGTTTTCTGCACTCACAGTGTGCATTAAGATTTTAAAGCATATCTGTCCCTGAAGTATACACACACTTTAATTCCTCCTTCCTTAAACTGATTTACAAATAACAAGTTTTAAGTAACAATTTGTTCAGAAGAAAACTGCTTACAAGATAAGGTGACTGTGATCGTATTTAACTCTGTTTCTAAACTTTCCCATATCGTTACTGGAGATACAATTCTCCTGCATATTAAAGCTAAATTTTCTCTGAGATTCTGTAATCTGGTTTCTAAGTACCCAAATAATCTCAAGCAATCTTGAAATGAAGAACAAATTCATCCTAATGAACACAATTAAAAACCCTCTTCCATATGGATGAATCAAAATGAACACTAGATGGGGTTCCAGTTGCAATAGTTTCTTTAAAAAGTTCAGTGCAGTTTCACTGTTCCACTGACACGTAAAAGAAAGGCTCCTTAAGGCTATATCTAAACTTTGACTACATAAACATTGGCAAAGGGACAAGAAACTAAATCCCTGTTGTTTGGAGGGTAAAACGGAGCTATGGGAACTACCTGTCAATCTCCTCTTCGGGGGTCTGGCATCTGAGGGGTGACAGGGGAATAGGGTTAGCAAAAGAAGCAAAGCTGATAAGGTGAAGCTAAAATAAACTACTAACTTCCTGCTAAGCAACCAGTAAGACTCAATTCGGGGGTCACTGGCAAGATATTGAAGTACATATTGTGATCTGAACCCTGTCACCTTTGGATGGAAGGAGGCTAGCAAAGGTTAAAACAGCTGAACACTTCTTTTTTTTTTTTTTTTTCCCTAGCACCAGCCATACAGACACGAAGCAACAATTTCTCTCGTGCGTTTCAGCTTTCAGTTTTTCGGGACTGGAAGCACAAAGGTGTGATGTACCTTCAAGTGTGGAAAACACGCAGGGCACAGCTTCTTCAGGGTGCCTTTGGCAGGAGCTGCCCCTTTTGTTTTTTACTAACAGCTTCAAGAATCATAATTGTGTTTTCTGAGGCATGTCAGGTCACTTCAATAAAGATTCATGTTTTCACAATTAAAGCATGAATATGGTTAAAAGCAGTTATACACTAAGCATTGGTACAGCTAAATATACAGGAGGGCTTGTCCTCAGGGAGCCAGATGCTACTTAGCAGCAAAAAAGATAAATAAGGTACAAACTAAAACATAAATATTTTGCAGCAAGACAAAGATTGGGGTTATGTAGGGGAAACACACACAAAACGGGTCTGAACTAACACTGGGTTTAGACAGCTTCCACCATATGGGTTTCAGTAATTATTTCTGAATTACATCTGCATAAGTGATATTTCACAAGGCCCTCTACACCCTGGGCTCACCTTTGGAAAAAAACCCGAGTGTCTGTATCCTGAACCAACAGACTGCAGCTACCTCACAAAAAGGCCTAATTATGTAACGAACTACAAGCAGCCTAACTGAGCAGTTGTGTCTCCTAAGCATCCTGTCCTCCAGATCCCACTGAGGAAAGCAATCATTATTTCTTTTATTTCATGGGCCCAGTAACAATTATGTGGAAGATCATAATGCTGCAGCAGAAATTCACCAAAATCCATTATTGACGTGAAAAGGCACTGGTTCTGATGAGCCTTTAAAAGAAAAGGCAGTAAATATTTTCTCTTTGTCAAAGTCTAGATGGTTTATTTCTTGAATATAACTTTTGCCTTGGAATATTGCACCCCAAAAATGTTCTTTTACAACTGGGAATGTAATTCCAATAAACCGGGAAAAAAAAAAAATCTAAAATGTCATGAAAGCGGCTGCAGTTACTAACAAAAGGAAATAATCCCAACATCTCTTACCCACTTCCTACCAGTAATTAGTTACTTGTTGAATATAATTTACGCTGCAAGTAATTTCTGCTATTAATCTGAGAGCTGCTCTGGTTACTCCAATACGAATTTTATCAAACATGCACATACACAGGATTTTACAAGGGTAAACTTACTTATCCATTGATTGTACCAGAAATATATTTTAAGTGGAAAGTCTTCCTGGTGGAAGTGAACTCATGAGCTTTGAACTTAAAAAAAAAAAAAAAAAAAAAGAGAGAGAGTGCGATAAAAAAAAAAAAAAAGGCCAAACCAAAACATGCTGTTGCAGTCTGAGGAACTTTTTTCCCTATTGATCTTTAGATATGAAACCATAGCAGAAAGTTTTAACAAACCGGAATTCAAATCAGATGCGAGAAATTTTCGCGGAGTCACTATTGATTCGCTCAAAATACTGCCCAGCAGTACCTTACTGCAAGTGTCTGCAGAGCCAGCGATGCTCCCCTCGCCTGCACCCTGCAAGCTGGACATGGATTAGCAAACCTGAATTCCCAGTGTGAAAGGAGAAGAAAGAAGCGCTGGGAATTTCCAAGTTTTGTTTTGCAATTTCACAGGCACACAACGCAAACTCGTCCCCGCCGTAGCTCTCCCACTCTTGTCTTGCTCAAGTGAGAGCTGCTGCCAGGGCCGGGGATCCCGGACAGGCGGGGGTAGCTCTATGCTAATGTTGCTGCAGCGTTCTGAACCCTGAAGCACCATTACAAAGCACACCTCTGGGCAACTGGCTCAAAACTTATCGTCCAACCATGTAAACCAGCCACAACCCAGCACCAGGACTAGAGAAGGGAAAGGGGAGGCTCCTACAGATTTTATAGCAGAGCACACTGCTTTTCATAGGAAACTAGTCGATATTTTTAAAACAGAATAAACTTCGTCATTCTCTTTAACTCTAGATAGCCACCCAAACTAAACAAAAGCTCCACTTCCATGCCATCATTTCAGGCAAGATCCAACTTACTTCAAGGACATCCTTTAGCAACAGGCAGGAAAGCTGCTCAGTTAACATTCCTTTCTCACACTCCCACTGTACTTCATTTGAAAACGATGTGCAAAATCAGATCAAAAGACTAAAAACAGAAGAAAACGGCTACTTTAAAAAAGATACTTTAAAGTGTTTTTGACCTGTTCCACTTACTAACAACAAATTTTGAAAGATAGCAAATGTCAAAAGATGCAATCATACGAAGAGAAGATGTAAAAAATCCCTCTCTGCTTTTCTTTTCTCTGCTCACTTTAAGAAGTTCCAAATTCTTTCACAGGAGGCCGATGAAAGACAACTAAAAACCTAACGCTTCTCCAACTCCTACTCCAAACTTCGAGCGGAAGTGGGAATTATATCGTAAGAAAAAGAAATACGTTTACTGAGATGAGAAAGGGGATTATGCTGAGGAAACGGCAAAACTCGAGTGCTTTCAAAGCTCACAAAACTCAGTTAAAAACCCCAAATCGACTCTCAGGACCCAAATGAGCTTTTAGCAATGTTTCGCAGAGCTCCGCGGAGCCAGCGTTGATCTGTATGCGGGTGTACGAGAAGGGCATCTGGGGGATTTTGGAAGCCGGGTAAATGCTCCCAGCGAAGCACAACATCCCGCAAACTTTCCGCCCCGTTTCCACGCGCGGAGCCCGGGACCGTGTCCCCTGCGGAGTCCGGCGCAGCCGAAGGCGCGGGCCCGGCGGGGTCCGGGGGCTGCTCGGGGGGCCCAGCGCTGCCGGCACCGCCGGGCGCGGAGCGGCCAAGGCAGCGCACAAGTTCCCCCAGAAGTTGCCGCGGGAAGCGCTCGGTGCTTCCGAGCGGCGGGGCCGGGCCGGGAGGCGCAGGGGCTCCGCCGCGCCCGGCCCTCCCTTACCTGCCCGCCTGAAGCGCTTCTGCGCCGCGGCGCCCTCCGCACCCGCGGCCGGCGGGTCCCCCCGCGGGACCCCGGCCCTCGCCCTCCTCATGGCCGCCCGGGGCCGGAGCCGTGCTGCCAGGAGCAGGGAGGACGCTGCCCCGGGCCGCCCGGCCGCGCCTCGAGCCGACCACTTGTCGCCCCGCGTCCCAGCACAGGTACGGCACAGGCACGTCCCCTCCGCCGCCCGCCGGGCTGCGCCGAACTCCCACGAAATCCCTCTGTTCCGGAGGGGAGGGAAAAAGGGAGTAAGAAAGGAGGAAAAAAAAAAAAATACTTCACACTCTCCCTCTGCAAATCCTGGCGGACACAAAGCCAGCGTTTATCCCTCGCTTACCGGCTTGGTGGGAAGCGGGAGAAGGAGGAAAAAAAGAAGAAAAACAAAACCGAAAAACAACCTTAGGGAAAGCAAATCGGCTCCCCGCTGCCCGGAGCCTCCGCGCTGCGGCCGCGGAGTCGCCCCTGAGCGCGGCGGCTGCGCGGAACCCGGCGCGGCGGCGGCAGCTCCCGGGACGGGGCGATCCCCCCGCGGCCCGGCCCGGCGGCGGCAACTTTTCCGCCTCCAGGAAGCCTTTGGTGCAGCCGGAGGCCGAGGCGGCGGGGCAGCGTCCTCCGCCCGGCGGGACTGCGGGGGAGCGGGGGGTGCGGGAGCGCTGGGGTCCGCGGGGGGGTGGCGGGGCGGGCGAGAAAGTGGGTGCCCGGGGGGGATTTTCCGGCCCTTTCGGGGGGACGGCGCGGGCAGCGTGTGTGGCCGGACGGGGCATCTGTCCCGCGGGGCTACGGGATCAGCCGCCCCACCGCAGCCCCACTTTGTTCCCCAGCTCCACGGGGCGCGGAGAGAGACGCGGGGGGCGCGGATCCATCTCCCGCGGGCTCAGATGCCAGACCGCCCCGCTGGGAGAGGGCGGAGGGAAAACATCAAAAAACGGAAAGAGTTTGGAGTTTCGTTAAGAAACAGACGAAACAAAACGCTGAGTTAAAAAAATAAGATAAAACCCAAGAACTTGGACCAAAACCTCAGAAGGACCTTCCCCCCCCGCATATAACTCCGGGAGATCCTGTTGTCCCGCACCATTGCCCGGCGCGGTTCCGACTCCCCACAAGGTAAGTTCATCTATTTTGTGTGTGTTTGTGTTAAAATGTGTGCGAGGGAGAGGAGAAGAACTCACCATTTCGCTGGGATAACAAGGCCAGATCGGGATCGGATTGGAAATGCTGAGGCTTCGCCTGCTTCCTCCGCGACATGCTGGCTCAAACATCAGCTGGGGCAGAATAAAAAATTACTAAAAAAAAATCTTCTCAAAATTACGGAAATCGAGCCTCCCCCCCCCAGCCTCCCCGATCCTCCGCGCACCGCGCATGTGTCCTGCTATAATTATGATTATCAATAATGCATTGCGATTAATCATAGAGGGGCTCTTTGAAAGGCGATTGGCACATGGCCAGCTCTATTCAAACCAGCTCGCCTTAATCAATTAGGCGCTGATTTGCTGGAGACCCTTGTCTCTCCGCCGCTCCCACCCAATGAGTCGATCCATGTGGCAGGAGAAGGGGCTGGATTTCCCCAAAGCTGTTTGGATACAGTTTAACCCTCTTAGCAACCAGCTGGAGCTGCATCGCGCCATCCCGGTTACTATAGGAATGTGTCTCCCTTCGCCCCTTCCTCCAGCCCCGACGGGCTCCCCGCGCCTCCCTCCCTCCTTCCCGCAGTTTTGCGCTGCATTTCACTTTTTTTTTTCTTTTCTTTTTTCTTTTTTTTTTTTAAACTTCCCCCGCTTCGCCCACAGTCCGAACCGGTGGAGGGAGGGCAGGGTGACCAATAATCGATCGGGGGAGGACGCACGGCTGGGGCAGCCGGCAGGGAGCAGCTGCCCCGGAGGGTCGGCTCCGCACCCGGCAAGTGCCTGCGCGGGGAGAGCCCGGCTCCGCTCCGGCGGCCGCCGCACTGCCGCTCGCTCCGTCCCGCTGCTGCGAAAAAAGTTTCGGGTGTATTTTTTTTTTCCTTTTTTTTTTTCTTTTTTCTGTTTCCTTTTTTCCCCCCGTTCCTCTTGCCCCCGCATTTACAAATAAAGATCCGTTTCACCCTCTCCCAGGTCTCTCTCTCCCACTCCCCCCATCACTTCTCTTTCCATATATCACGGCCCGAGGGGTGCTGAAAATAGGAAGGGTTTGTTTTTTACCTCACACATTCCCAGGACAATTAGGGCGCCGCTGGGAGCTGCGGGCGGACCAGGCGGCCGCTCCGCCCCCGCGCCGCGCGGGTTGGCTGCACTCGCCGTCAGTCCGCCCGGGGAGCCCGGGGCGAGCGGCGGCGGGGCCGCGGCCGGGGGCGGGCGGTGTGTCCCGCTCCGCGGCCCCGCTCCGCTCCCCCGATCCCCCCCTCCCCCGGGGCGCTCCTGACTTTTGTTTCCCTCTCGGACGTGGGAGCGACGCGCATCTGCCCGCCGGAGGCGCCCCGGGCCGCCGTGCCGGCCGTGCGCGCAGGCGGAGCCGGCCGGGCAGGGCCGGGCTGGGCTGCGCTGAGCGCTGCGGTGCCGTCCCGGAGCCGTCCCGGGGCCCCCGCGCTCCCGCGGCCGCTGATCTTGCCCGGTCCCCAGCGCTGCCGCTCCGGGACCTGCGGGCACCGCGCTCCTGCCCTGGGATGCAGCGCGCGCCAAACTTCTGTGTTACTTCCAGAGGAGGAACCTCTCACAAACAAATGTCACGATCTTGAAATAAAAAGTATAGTTGCACGGAGGCTACAAACAGGGCTATTTTTGATATCTCGTATATCCAGAGATACACGTACGCTGTGGGTAAATGGTGGGTGTCCTCCCGACCTCCGCTCTCCGCGCCCCTCCGCGCGTCATGCTGCTGCGGGCACGGAAAGTTACTCTGTAAAATAAGCTGAACCGGCAGAAGCGGGAGCACAGGCGTTTCTTTCCCTCCACCCTGACCCATCTAGTGCTCTCTCCTCCCACTCCCCCCGCTGGATTATTTACTCTTCTATAGAAGCTACTCCTTTTTCCCGTATTAATATTAACAAACTCTCTGTAAAAGCAAGAGGCTGATCAGATCCAACTCATTTCAATTTCAAATGAGCCGGTAAAGCCTAGAGAGTGAGCGAGAGGAGAAAGGAGAGAGGGACAAATCTTCCCATTCGAGGAGCCGGCTTAGTGGCGTTTTCTTCTCATTATTAAACGAAAGAGATTGTAAAACGTTTATCAATAAGGGTGGGGGGAAGAAAAT
The DNA here is from genome assembly GCA_037013685.1 of Acridotheres tristis. NCBI lineage: Eukaryota > Metazoa > Chordata > Aves > Passeriformes > Sturnidae > Acridotheres > Acridotheres tristis. The sequence goes on from CM072898.1 coordinate 8,831,252, forward strand.
CAGCCGCAAAACCCAGCCAAACAAATGCATACGAACCGAAAAATCCTCCCAGGTGCCACTCCAGTATTTAGTCAGCGTTGCAAAGTGGTCACTGACGATTCTTTTCATTTCTGCACAGGGCGAGCCCCCTCCCTCCCCGCAGCATTCGGTACAGTAGATTTTGAGAAAAAGACAAACGAAGCTATCAGCGGGGATGATGTTGAAGAATGAAGATAATAATGTTGCTATAGGTGGTACTTCACATGACATTATTTTTCACTGAATATTTAAAGAGATGTTTCGGCAGAGATGGATACACTCAGCGCAGGCTGTCACCCTCCGTACCCTGAGACAGTGGGAAAGAAACCGAACCTGAACGCACAGAAACGCACTCGTTACTCACTGCTAGACACACGTAGATGCACACAAAATACCCACGCGGATCTATTTGCACATTTATGCCTGTATTTCTAACTGTATCAATCACTCCATTAGCTTCCTACGGTCTCTAAGCTAGGCGATTTCCCAAAATTATTCGCGTTCACAATTTCATTATACTTTTGCCGATTAAGCTTGAGACAAATTTCCCCAGATGCGCCGTACCTTTGCTTCGTGGCTGGAAAAAGGCGGCCGTGGACAGGTAATTAAAAAGCAACACCAGCAACAACAAGACGAAAAAGAGTGGCTTAAACAAAAAGAAATTAATTTGGAGAAATTAAGTTTTACTACTTTTTTTTTCGTTTCTCTTCTCCTCGCTAGTGTTAATGCGGCGCCTGGTATTTCATCCAAGACCGATTGATTATTTATTGTTTGTTTTCCTCTCCTTCGCTGGGGGCCGGGAGGGGTGGGGAATGGGTGGGGGCAGAGCAGCAGTGCCAGGGCTAGAGAAAAATCGGTCTTTATTGTTGTTGATAGCAATACATCAATTAAACGTCATTGTCTCTAACAGAAGTTGTGAGAGTTCACAAGCGTAAATACTCTGATCCCAGGTTTTCCCTCTCGATGCTCCGAATGACAGTGACATATTTTTCCCTCCCCACCACACCTTGGAGATTTTTTTCCCCTCTCGGATTATTCTTTTTAATGGAGGTGGGAGGCTTTCTAATGTGCTTCAATGCAAATCAGCCTGGCTGCAAGACACCCGTGGTGGGGATCGATCTCCAGTTCATTGAGATGAGCACTGAAGGGAGATGGTAAACAGGGGATAATTTGCAGTTCATTCTGCTGAGAGACGATTCCAATGAGATGCATCACACTAGACTGGATTATTGTTATTCAGGTTTGCGATCAGACACAACACCTTTAGCACGACGGAGTTAAAAAGCTGCACGATCCCCTCACAGTTATAAAACATCCCTAATAACGGCCGGGGGGTGCGGGGGAGGGAATCCGATAGATTTCATGTTTTGTGCCCGTGACCCCCGGGCCCCTCCGGCGCGGGGCGGCGGCAGCTCCGCGGCGGCGGCAGCCGAGGGTCGGGGCAGCCCAAAGCTGCGGCTCCGCGCCGGCCCCGCTGCCCCGCACGGCACAGCGCTGCCCGCGCCGCTCTGCCTGCCAAAACACCCGCTTCCCACTTAGCAGGGCGCCTGGTCTTTTATTTATGGAGCTTCTTTCCTTCCTTCTCTTCCTGCTCGTTTTCTGTGTTCTCCGCTCGCCTCTATTTTAACTGAAAAAGGCACACTTCACTGGAGTTCCGAGCGGCGCTCCAGCTGACCTGGCAACTTCGCCGTTTGTCAGCTAACACAGGTGACATGTATTTTAGAAACGTGTGTAATTAGGGGCTTCCAGATGCTGCAGTCAGCTGGGAACTTGGCTTTATGCTCCGATGTATAATAAACTTTTGAGACAGTCCTGGGGCGCAGCTACCCCGGGGCAGCGAGCACCAGCTCTCCGGAATTGTTTCATTATCAATAGCCTGGATCACGCTATTCACTATGGACATTGCAAGTCCTGTGACTGTGTGGGTTTAGGTATGACTACTTTTGTGGGCATGCTGTCAGCTTCCCCCTTCCTTGCTCTCTTCTTTCTTTTTTCTTTTTTGTTTTTCTTTTTCTTTTTTTTTTTTTTCTTTTTTTCCCATTTTCTGATGATAATTCTCCAGGGGGAAGAAAGAGAAAAAAAAAGGAAAAAAAAAAAAAGAAGAGGAGAGGGCAGCAGAATTGAATCCTTCGCCATTATTACTGACAACTAATAATTGATCATTGCTCACAAACACAAGCTTTTACCCGCATAATTGAATCGTAAGCAATACCGGTTTAGTCAAAGGAAAAAGGGAAAAAAAATAGAGGCAAATAACCTCTCCCTTTCTCTCCCCTAAATCCCAGAGAATTGTAGTGATGGGGACTCCTCCGCCCCGAGATAAAAATGACTAATGCCATAACCAGCCAAGGTGGGATTATTTAATTCAATTCTTTCTTTACACATTTGCTGCCTTTTGTTTGACCTGATGGCTGGCAAATTTTTACACCTAGCTGTCCCTTTTGAGTTTATTGATGAAGGTGCTTCTGAAATGATTATCAGGAGATTTACAGCCATCACTACCCACCTACGGGAAAAGTAGTAAAATCAATCCCTCAATCAATCAGACCCCTCTGTGCATATCTTTTTAATCTGCTCTTTTAGCTGTTTTATTACAACACGAGCATTAAATATGTTTGTTTCAAATTTAACACGAATGCCTCCGAAGGACTCTGTCAATTTAGACATAAATCATGAAGTAAACAAGCTGGATGGAAAATTCCCTCACACGGGCAAGAATGTTAGAACCCTAGGAGTAAAAAAATCTCCCGCATCAGTGTATGGGCAACTCTTTTGTATGTACAGCCCACAAAGCAGGAAAACAGCAAACAGAAAGATAAATATGCAACACTGCAAAAGATTTCCATGCACTTCTACAGGACTAGAGAGTGCTAGTAATTACAAATACTTTCACACTCTAAAGTCCATCATTATTTCCTCTGATATATTTTATTTATATATATATTTCAGAATGTATTTTTTCCTGTGCTAAAAAAAACCCTATTTTTCTCAATTAAATACCATATACTTTAGAAAGTTTCTTGATTCCAACATTATTATTGATCCCAAGGTATCGTTCTATCCTTTATATGCATTTTTTGGGAATTGAAAAATAAATTACAGGGTATTTCAGGTAGGCTGCTTCGGTCACTGATTTGTTACATGGTGGTCATCAGGTATGGACAGAATGAATCTATAAGTTCTGCAGAGAACCAAGATTTTTATTTGATGCCACAGGGGAAGTTTTCTCTGCAAGCCACATGCCTTTGCATCCCAGTTTAATTTTTTTTTAATATCCTAGTGTATCGCAGCCATATAAAGCCACCATGTGGCTCCACCAGAAAACCAAAAGTTTAGAAATGAAGTGACAGAGATTTCTCCAGCCTTAGATTAAAAAATAAATAAATAAAATCCATTCTGAGTTACAAAGACATCTTTCAAAGACATATTGTAATATCTCGCAGCACAGAAAAAACTCCGGATAGGACACAGAAAAAAGGATACTAAAATATGAATTATGTACCTGTCAAAAGAAGAGTAATGAATAATTACATCTGATATCAGATGATAAGATATAATGTGGAGTATAAGCCAACAATTCCTCCAAACATCTTTTTTTAAGGAAAGTGTCTCTATACAGTAGGAAAACTTCACAGTTTCTATCACTGTTCGTCCGGGTACCTATTAATGGGAACCTTAGTGTCAATTTAAAAAAAAAAAAAATTATAGTTATAATTTCTTTGTCAAAGTAGTATTTAAAATAGCATTAAAATATGGAAATGGGAGTAATTTAAAAGCAAATGAAGGAGCAGGACCAAGGGATGTATTTTCCAGGATATTTTGGGAAAAACGTGTTCTTAAAAAAAGTGTTCCCTTAGGATCTGCTTGCCTTTAAATTAAAATTGCACAAAAATACTGTACTCTGTCAAAATATAAACACAAGGACAAAATTTCACATGAATATTTTCTCTGAAATAGAGCCTACAGATAATTACTGCAGGGTAGCCATCTAATGAAGTAAGATCTGTTGTCACAAAAAGATTTACACTGCAAATCAGAGTTACAAAGTACACGTTTATTTACATTTTAATGTTTCATTTTAAACTGGAGAATATGTAGTGATTAAAGAGTAAACATGCTTCAAATCTCAGGGGGAATGTTGCCTGTAGAGTCCCAAGTTTCTTGCCTAATGAAATGAACCTGACAACCCTTCTCCTTTTCATGACATATTTTTGATTCGAATACAGTGGAAGTATTTGTAAGTACATACATTTTGTTTGCATAATATTGAGGTGCCCTGATTAATGCATGGTGTTTACAACGTGAAAATTGTCATGCTCTCTGCATCAACACAAGGAGCTGGCCTGGCAGCAGCTAGTTGCAATAAAGTAAATGCCTCATGAATAATGTTCTGCTTTCCATGCCTGAGCTAAGCAGAATCCTTCCCATCCACCTTTTGCCCCCAGTTTGAGCCAGCCTGCTCAGAGAACTGGTCTGCAATGGTGCTGTGCAGAACACAGCTCTCTGAGTGCAAATATGTTTGCTCACAGACTTGCACATGCACTATCTGGGTCCTGTGGGGAGCCCATTTCCTCATGGAGCAATCTGATCCCCAGCCACATTTTTGCAGTTTTCTTTTCTTCCCATTAATGATCACATAATGTTCAGATGGCAACAACAGCCATTACCTACCTCAAAAGGTAACTCCAGGAGTTTCTGATTTCTTAGAAAAATTCTTCAGAAGAAAAGAAAGAGTTGAGCACTGAGCTGCCAGCCAGCTCTACTGAACTATCAGCAGATACTACATCAGTGACCCAGAAAGAGCCTTGAAAAGTACTGCTTCATAAACCCAAGATCACACAGTTACCACCTAGAAAATGAGACTCGCAGTTTCCTTTCCTTACGTAAGAAAAGCTCAAGTAACAGGATTCAAAGAGCAATCCTCACAAAGAGACTTAAAAGACCCTTCCTCAGAAATCCAGAAACCAGATTTGGGGTTAGAAAAATTGTTTCCATCCTTCATATGCTTTATATAGTAAGCCTGGATTTTCATCCTGCTGTACAAGCCATGTCTTGAATCTCACCCTGAGTTACGTATTCTGTGTTTCAGTCCTTCACAGAACTCCAAATTCCCTCTCAAATGCAGTGTCCAGGGCTGCAGAACATGTCTATTTACATCCTTAAGCAGCTTTCTGCAGACTAGCTGGCTCTCCCCAGTACTGCACACAACCATTAAGCTCATCCGAGCTTGCTCCTAGCCACTGACACCCTAGAAGTACTGCCTGAATGAGAATTTAAAGCTTGAGTAGGTTTTAGATAATACTAAAGACATGTGGTGCAAAAATCATACGTGCAAAGACGAATGTAGCCCCAGTCTGCAATGGTTCAGCAGTTCAACTGCTTGTCATGTACTGCAACAGGCAAAACAAAAGAGGGAGAATTGACTTGAATATAAGACAACATGGCACATTTAGGAACTACACCATATACCAGTGCTTATTCTACTTCCATTTGTAAAGAAAGATACATCATTTACTCACTTCTGAGACCAAGAAAAGACACTTTTCCTCAGAAGCTTGCAATGTAAGTTCCCAATCCTAAACATCATCAGTGTCACTCATCCCTGTGCGGGAAGCAGAGCACTGACAGCACAGCATGCACAGTGTTTCAGTCCAGAACCGCACGGGAGTGAATTTGGGGCAGGGGCTGCCTGTGGTGATCAGACCTGTTCCTGCCCTCGGCTTCTCCCTGCCCCATTCCTGCCCAGCCCTGTCCCACCCTCTGAGCCGGGCAATGGGCAATGGGCACGGGGCTCTCCCGGGCTGTGCTGCTCTGGCACTGGCACAGACGATTGCATGACATCCTCGCCAGCTAGGGATGGAAACCTCCTGCATGGGGCAACAATGCGTGATACAGTAACTTCGTAAGCTGTTCCAGCTGTTTGCAAATAAAATATGTGTCTAAGCCCCCAGTCTATACAAACTGGTTTCCGAGAGGAGCTGTATTTGTGTGAGTGTGCCAGATCAGGGCCATTACTAACTGCAGAGGAGCATAAACAACTGCTAGAGAGAGAAAAGATTTAGAGAAGGCACCAGTGACAATGATTAGCATGTAAATCCCATACCTCTTAGTGAGAACTCTCTTGTTAACATGTTTAGTTGCACACCTTTGCATTCCCATATGTTTTAAGGCTTGAAGTCCCTCGCTCTGCATCTCAAGTTTACACAGACTGGCTTCTTCTGCAGCTGAAGCAGTTTCCATTTTCATACTGCACAAAAGCACAAGCAATGCCATAATACATAAGAATAACAGTTTAATGGAAGCATAGAGCCAAATGCATTGTAAATGTACCGAATTAAGTGGAATTAAAGAAAGGATAAATAAGGTCCATTCCCTCCTCCAGTTTCAGTACTGTCCTCTCCAACACTGTACATATAATCTCACAACACAATAACATTGCTGTACTCACTCTGTGCAAGCAGGATCATTCACTTACTCTTTGTTTCACTCCTAGAACTTTCAAATAGCAAAATTTACTTTCAGGCAGTGCTGCTCTTAAAGGGCTGCCAGATCTGCTGCTCCTTGGCCCCACTGCTGACAGATTGCTCTAAAGTGGGGCAAGACCTGCCCATGTCCAGCGATGGTCACACTGAGCAGAAGCAATAATTAAACCCAGTGCAAAGGTAAAAAGCAAGATGGATGTGAGCCTAATGGGGAGAGACAGGTACATCTGCATCCTGGGCCAGCACTGCCACCACCAGCCCCCAGAGCAGCAGCTGCCCAGGGCTGCAGAATGTTCACTAACACTTTCCTGGGCTAGTCTGTGCCTTGTGAGGGGCCTACCTTTAATGTTTAGCCTAGAGCGACAAAATCCAGCAAGGGGTGCTGGTTGCTACATTCAGGGGAGCCTGCAGGAGCTGCCTGCTGCTGACTGGGAAAGCACTCACTGCTTCTCCAAGCAAAACAACTGTGACATTTTAGGAGTACAGCCCCTTAAACCACCTGTTCAAATCTGCTAATCACAGGTAATCTTGGCTTTTCAAGGGGATTACTCAAAGACTATGAAAGTACTAAAAAACCAAAGACAAAAACTATTACTGGTAATTTGCATCCATTTTTTGGTGATGTCACGCTACGATTTTTGCAATAATTGTAACCAATAACACACTACGTAAAGTTCTCAATGGATTGACTGTTCAGAAATTAACTGTAGAATATGCTTTGCATTTCTTATTATTCTGCTTTCTTATTGTCATTCTCATAAAATCAAGCAAACTGATAAGTGGAATGTCTAGAAACAGCCAGAATTTAATCTGGACAAATTACACAAAATATATCTGTCCTGGAAGTATATCTGCTTTTAAGGTGTTATATACCACCACAGAGAATACAACATTCTGCACTTGAAGCATTGGCCCATATTGACAAAATTATATTAATTTCAGTGTACAAAGCTGACATTGTTGGATACTGCTTGGCAATCTGCATGCTGTAAAACTGGAAAAAAACCTACAACATTTGAACTTAATTGAAAATACTTTCATTTTACAGCAAGCCATATTGTAGATGTTCACATCATATTCAATAAATATTAGCTATAAACCCTAATTTAACCCCAGATTTTGTTAGGTTCAAGATTTTTGGAAAATCCAGGTGTCATCCCAAACTTTGTACCCTTTTAACTGCCAATCCCAGCCCCCATTTAGGTAGGCAAGTCCTCAGTGGTGTGGCCACACAGTCAAGGGCCAAATCTGCCTCGGAGGCACTTGGTCTCAGCATGCCTTGCTCTGTTTTGCCTGCGGATCCCATGGTTGTCAGGAGGTTTGTGTGTAAAGATTGTAAAATCTTAGAAGAATACAAAGGATATTTTGTAAAGTTTCCCTAGAAGCATCTTTTTCAATCCCTGGGTAGGGATTTAGTCTATCCAAATAAAACCAGTTGCACTTTTCAATGCATAGAGCACAAATTCATCAAGTGGCTCAGCTGCAATATGTTCTAGGTTCCTGGAAAATGAAAGGTTGGATCAGATGATTTTTTGGGGTCTCTCCCAGCAATTCTATGATTCCATGACAGGGCAACATGATTTTACATGGAACTAGATTATTCACAGGCTTGATGCTTTATCATCTTTTTCAAAATCAAATAATCAATGTAGTTTGGGCTTTATTGCTGAAAGAATGAAATTGCTTGAGTGACACATGGTAGTGAACTAATAACATTAGAAGCTCTGGCTTTTTTATTCCTCTTTCATGCAGAAAAGAGAAAAAAAATCTGGATTTGTTCTGAACAAAATTGCAATACTGCAGGCTAAAACTTTTCTTCTCAATCTAAAAACTTTCCTTCTCAATTTAAATTCATTTTAAATTGTTATGCTTTACAAACTTCCAAATGGGATTCTAATTGTTGACAGACATTTTACATTACATGTGTCTATCACTTTGATTTAATATGCATTTTCAATGAAATTTAAAAAAGGCCTCTAAGGTGGCAATTTAACAGCAAGACATGCTGTGAATTTTAGATATAAAAAATATCTAGTTTGCAAGGGTTTTTTATACATGTGAAAATGGCCCTCCAGAAAAAAATAAAAAAAATCAGAGAACGTCTGTATGGCTTAGTTATCAGAAGCTAAATATCTCCAAGAACATTACCTACTGTTTTAATCAATCACAGTCATCAGAGGCAAACCAGGTTTTACATTTATGCAGCTTTTCAGTAGTGCACTTCAAAAAGTATTAACCATAAAAGAAATAGAATGTATTTGGAAATCCTATGTCTGGTTTATTACATCTCATGACCTGATTTAATTTTCTTCTACAGAAAACCCACATTGAAATGTCTGTAAGTAATAGGTACTTGTTGTCAACTTTGATAAGAGACATTTGAAAGGAATGCCAAATGTATTGTGAAAGATAAGAGCACAGCAGCTTTTCTGTGTCCCTAAAAGAGTGGAAACCAGACTTAGAAGAGCACACAACTACACAACAGACCTGTTCTATATCATGCCTACTTTTGAAATCACCAGAATTGTAGTTAATGTTTAGCCCCTAAGCTATAGACATTGACAGCACAGTGGGAACAATTGTCTATCTTTAATTTAAATTTTTTAAATCAAATATTCACTACTTTAAAATTCTTGCATTTTCTTCATAACATTAATAAAAACATCTTGAGCTGGGCTTATTTTGTACAAATAGCTTTAGATATCTTGTTTAAGAGGTCCTGCAGGGTGTCCCAAAACCTACACTTGATGGCAAGAATAAACATTCATTAAACTTCAAAGGCTGCCAAAAAGTCCAGTTATTTTGATTTAGGGGAATCATTTAAATTAATCCCTCAGCTTGTGTAGAAAATATGTAATGTAATCCATTTCTCTGTCTCCAGCTTCAAGTCACACTGGAAAAAATACTGCTTTACTAATGTTTTCTGTTTTGAAAAACTGGGGAAAAATTAAGACTTCAAATATTTTTGAAGAATTCTGGCTTAGTGACATTAAAAAACAAACATTATAATACACGACTGTGTACTTACATCTCTGTGTAATTGCAGTTAAACCTACACACACAATGGAGTTCTTCAGTGGGAGCAATAAAACCAGATTTTATGTTTGTGTGCATGTATATATATCTGTAACCTTTTTTTTTTAACAAAAGAATCAATTTTTTGGAATGGCTTTCTGCCTTACCACCCCAGCTCAACTGAGTGCTGCTGTGCTGCAGGAAATTCAGTCACCTTTGTAACAGTCCTTTTCTTTTTTGCTTTAGGAGGTTCTCCTAAAATTTGGGAGAAACCTTAGTATGATAAAGAGTTTGGTTTAAAATTATTTTTCACTTTAAAGTGAATACACTCTTCATCTGAAAGAAGTGTGTAGAGTGTACTGTGTCAGACACACTGAGGAAAAAAAATGAAAGGAGGGAGAAACTCAGCTATTGTAAATGACTGTAATGCCACTGAGGCCAATTTAGACTAGCTGAGGTTGTGGCCTAATATCTGTGCTGAAATGTTGCAGCTATAGCTGTATCCCTGAGCTGTATAAATATTTGTTGAAAGCTGACTGTCAGGGTGCAAGGGGTGGATTGCTCATCAGCAAATAATGAGGGCCCTTGTCTTTTCGCCTTTCTTAAGGAAACCTTCCCTTTTTGAGGGCTTGGAATTTTGACTGAGTACATGTATGATCCTTCTTACTTTGTGATGGATTATTCCGTGCAGTAGAACAGGAATTCCCATCTGGACTTTTGAACTTGCCTGAGTGTCCAGCCCTGATTCATGCCATGCACTGTACATGAATGACCAGCAATGTTTACAAAATGAATTAGCTTGACTCCAACTCTCCAGCCAGAAAGTAATCAAAGTGAAGAGCCAAGCTATTTCTGAAATTCCAACATCCCTAGCTAGAAACTGCATACTCTGTGTCTCTAGTCAGGGTATTAATGTAAAATGTACATGTTCTATACTGGAGGACAATTAATAGCAGCAGTGATTCTGAGCAGTCAACAGACATTAACTATTCAATCCCCAAACTGCCAAACTGCTCCTGTGTGATGGGCAAGTCTGACTGTTGCACACGTACACACAAAAAACCCAAAAACCAAAACCCTGTGAAAATCTATATCTGTAAGTGATTATTCTATGAGTTGTAGTATGTTCTTTTTGGTTCTTTCTTCTCCCAAATTAAATTCCAGTTAACATTCCATTTCACTTCTTTTGAATGAATACATGTATTCATTGATGTATTCAGGAATCTTCTTATACAAATATTTTTAGTAGGGCTACTCGTAACTGGTATCCCTAAAATCTTGGAAGCTTTGATTTATTTGCTCAACAACCATCCTAATTTAAGCATTTAGGAACAACAGAACTGTCTGCAGAATAATCTTATCCTATAAAATATATCAGCCTTTGCTGAATTTAATATAAAACATTGGTATGAAAGAAGACAATGTTACATGATGCATTTTGTTTGGGTTAGTCTGAAACTCAAAATGTATCACTAAAATTTCCCTCTGAAAACAAGCCTCCTGATCTGAAAAGCCCACATCATATAAAGTTGGAGGTGTCTCAGGAGCTAAATTGTTTGCTCCTGTAAATGGTTAGAGCTCCACAGATGGGGGATATGAAAAAAGGCTCTGTTGATTTTACAGCAGAGCATCTGAATCACTTCCCCTGCCCTAGTCAGTTTAAAGTAAAATTAAAAGAAAAATAAACTCCAATTAGCATGTGAGCTCTTCATTGGTAAATTGGCATAACTCCACTGGATATCTGACTTAGGCAGAGTTTTCAGGACTTACCACCAAGGAGATCTCGGCCATGGTATTTTAATGGTGATTTCATGTAGATGGGTGAGAACCCAATTCTTCATCGCTATTCAGGCTGAAAACCAGGAATGCACTACAGAGCTATAGATCAGTTGAGAAATTGATTGTTTGCAGGGAGGGAGGCTAAAGAGGCTCAGTTATTCCAAAATTAGCAACTGCTAGTGTGGTGTATAGCTCAGGCCAAATGACAAGTGAGTGATGCTGCCCAACACCTCCCCATCTATATCATACCTGCATCTTGCCCCTGGTGACTTTTATTTCCAGAATAAACTAGCAAATCCAGGACTGCTAAATGAAAAATATCTGAATAAAATAGCTTGGCAGGATATCTTTAACATTACCTAAAAATCAGAGGTTAATAAATAGTTACATTTAGCTGTAGCTTCTCTTAAGTAGTTTGAACATAAGTCAATATTTTCTTCTTGTGTTGTCTCAGGGTTTCTACAGGAGCAGAGAGAATTTCATCAATGATTTTTCTACACTTTATAGCATTATGCCTTTGTACTATTATCCATCTGTTCCCTTATCTAACATGTTATCAACTGTATGAAAATAACTAGCAGTCCCTTCAGCCCACAGCAAGTATCAATAGGCAGAATGACAGTGGCTAGTTTGCACACTTGAAATGCTTTATTTGTTGCAATCCTGTGCACAAGATGTTTATCAGTAAGCACCAGACAGCCATGCAGAAGAAGGAGCCTTAATTCTGTCTGAGACAGCCTCTTATTGCTATTGATAGTTAGCATCAGTGTCCAGTCTGAGAAATGGAAGTGCTGCAGGCAACTTCAGTCAAGACACCCTATTGATCTACTGCTTCCTCTGGGTCCCTGAAGCTAGAGAAGAAAAATAAAAAGGGGAGGAAAAGCTTGCTGTATAAGGGGCAATGCAGCAGTCTGTGTCTTGCCATCATTCAAAGGGGTGTGTATGTGCATGGATATTCCTGATATTCAGTACCTTAGACAACTGTAAATCACATGCACTGCCATGATAAATATAAATGTCAATGTGTTGGAAATGTCCTTTATATAAGAGGTGTCACTAGAACTACATTTTTATCATGAAACATTTTTTCTGCTTTTTATTTTTCATTGACTTATTGTGCTTCTGTTATATCCTGTCTAGCACAATCAATCTAAAGCATAATATCTGAGAGTCCTATTCATAAATAATACATATTTGGGTCATTTTCATTTGTATCCTACAATGAAGATTTACAAGCCAGAAACAAAACAAGAAACAATGTGTGGAATGCTCTTATTCAGTGGATAAGAATATATTACTGTGATCAATTAATCTGCTTTTCTCTGCATTAGGTGGACATCTTTATGGTGCATCCATAAGGGTTTATAACTTGGGAGAGACACAATCAGCTCTAAGGCTCTAACATAAAATGCCTGTACTCAGAAAAGAGAAACTTTTCCAAAGTTTTTTGCTTGGTTGAGGCTTTTCCCCCCCCCCATTGTTGTTGTTGTTATTGTTTTCCAATGGGAAATCTGTTAATTTTGGCAAACTCAACCACAGCAACAACTTATCCATCAACATAATATGTTACTCTGCCCTACATTCTACCTCTCATGTTAAATGAAACAAAAAATTGGCCACAATAATTCTGGGGATTTTCACAGTGCTATTCATCCATTCAAAGACACTCCCATTTTACTATAAACCACACAATTAATTCTACAGGAGGGGAACCTGACACACAGAAAGGTCCCAGCTCAGTTTTTAGGGCCAAAAATTACTAGGTGAAATTAAGTAAAAAAGAAATAAAATGTGTGCATAGAAATTGCAGGAGTAGTAAGAGAGGTGAAAGAAAGACTCCAGTTGGTACTAGTTTGCAGTATGAGAGCCTGCAGCCCCTGGTGCAGTCACCAGGAGAGCTGGTTCTCTGGTCTTGGGCCATGTCAGAGGAGCAGTAATGGCACAGGTGATCATCAATTTTGCCTGTGCAGAAAAGAGCAAAAGTGGTGAGTTAAAATCAGCCAGAGTTACTTTAGGAAGCAAAGTCGGAACATACAAGAACTTTGCAAGCAATACAAAGTGTTGGGGAAAAGTGGGGGTGGGTGGTGGCAATGGGGACAAGGCTGGTCACTGTCACAGTCCCCCCTGTGCCCCAGAGAAGCAGCCCAGGCTCTGCTCAGGCTCTGGGCCTCAGAGTGGGTTATTGCATTAGTTTTTCAAATCTGGAAATTTGCTACAAGCGCATCTCAGATAAAAATTGAAATGAGTTTTGCAACTATGGCAAAAAAGCAATTTTACATTTCACAGACCTTTTAAAACCCTTTTCAATAGAAAATAAAAATAACAGTAAGGGGAAAAAAAGGCTACATTTCCATTCCCGTTTTTATAGTTTGACGTTGCAGATGTTTCTGGGTCAGAGGTGAACATGTCTTTAGGTGTCAAAAGATGCAATAACCTGAGTCAAAAATGGCCCAGTCCCCAGAACCGTGACTGTGTGCCAGAATATCCCCACCTCAGAAGCTTGCTGGCAGCAATGTGCTCCAGGTGTCTTACACTATACAGACCTGGTAGTCATTTTAATATTTTCCATGCTCATGTAAATGGACTTGATGTGTGTTCATCAAATGTGGGAAAATCCCACAGAATTGTGTGCCATCTGTTTATAGGTAAAAGGTCTGCTTTGCTGACAATCCAGTGCAAAATCAGAACACAGAATGAAAGCAAGCACGCTTTTGTTTTGTTCTGGTTTGGTTTTATAAATCTGAGGCTTAATGTCATATTAAAAACCTAACAAAGTTCAAAGGTTCATTCTGTTTGGATAGCAGTACTGTCCTCCTCAGATGTGTGGATATTACCTGAGCTACACATAGCCCTTAAATCTGCACCACGTGGCTACAAATTGCAACCTAATGAATCCCTGAGCACACCCAGGAGTCAGCAGGACCTGGGGAGGGTGCAATGGCCACAGCTTGGGCAACTGGGTCTGCACTGGTGCCCTGAACCAGAAGCCTCTGTGAGACACAAGCTGACAGCATTTCGACATGTGTTGTTGGCCTCAAGTCAGAAACTCAAGCTGAAGCAAAAATGGAAAGGCTCACTGTGAAAAAGCAGCACCTTATTTTATTTAACACCCAATACTGCATTTGGGTTTTTGTTAGAATTAAAACCAGGTTTAATTCAATTAATATGGTAGATGCCAATCAAAGTGTCAATTTTTATTATTTTGGTCTGTTTTAAACAAGTTTGTTGGACAAAAGGCAGTTATGTCTGAGCTATGACATTAAAGGAAAGCTGTGGTCACAGAGATTTTCGACATCAGTTGATAGACACTGACTGGTCATCAGAAGAGGAATTTGAGACCTTTCTTTAGTCTCAAATCTTACCCTTTTACACTCCATGTGGAACACGTGCTTACACTTTTCTACAGAGAACTGATAACCAGACCTGGGAAATTTATACCTGAATATAAGTCAGATGTCAGAAGATGATGTCAAAGTGTTTCAAAAGAGTATTTTCATTACATTTACCATGAAGTCAGTCTTGGGTGAAAGAAGAATTAATGCAGCTGGCAGAGGAGAAAAACATCAGAGGAAAACAAACGGATAAAACTGATCAAATCCAGATATATTCAATCTAAAATCTCAAATGGGATTCAAGGTATGCTGGAAGGATGCTACACCATCAAATGCTGTTAAACCATCCACTACAACCTGAGAAGAAGACAAAACAAAATCTCTGTAGAGAGATGCTCTGGATACTCACTCAGCAAGGTAGGTCAGTGTATCTCCACTGAGATAAGGTCTACTGCATTCCTCTGGCTTAACCCTGCCCCTAACAGCCCAAAACAGATATTTTAACCTTGCCACCAGCATTGTACTGAGGTGTAGAACTTGAGAAAGAGAATTCGAAAGTGCCTGTGGCCAGTTAATTGGGAAAACAACCAGATCCCTGCAGTATAATCTGGCCCATTTGCCAAAAGAGACAAGTTTTATATGTCCAATCAGAAAAGTGCAACTCCTCCAGTTATGTGGCTGAGACATTTACTTTGAAAACTGAGGAATCTTATTTTCAAGGTCAAGCTGAGGTTTCCTGGGTTCAGACTAAAATACTTTGTAGGGCCAAAGAAATATTTACTGGGTCCTAGGGAGCAGGGAGTATATGTGTAATTTGAACATATTTCAAGTGATCATGGGAGGTCTTTTTGTTTTTACATATTTGTGTCTCCTCAGACAACCTTTTTTCTTCTTTTTTTCCCCCCCAAGAAATTGGAAGTGAAGAAAATGATGACATATTTTGCCACTACATTTCATTTGGGCCATTTCCTGCATTGAAACAGAGAACCTGCATTATTTGCACCCTTTCCAGAATGTATTTCTTTCCAGCGAATCATATGAAAACATATAGACAAATTATGTCCAAGGGCGGCCTTTCCTTGTGTTAAACTAGAAGGATTTTCTGTATAAAGCAATGATTTTCTTTATGTGACCTTTGACAGTGGGAGTCTTGGAGGGCCAGTGGTAGGAGGAGCTTCACAGGCAGTTGTAAATTGAGCAGCACATTTTACAAATGAACTCCATAATGACTAAGTGATTGGAAGATGAGCTACTGCATGCTGGAGATTAACATCCAAACACAAAAACTATCACCTAGCCCATGAATGGCAGTAAAAGGTTAAAAGAAATATGCAATATTATCAATCATATTAAAAAAAAAAAAGAGAGAACTTCTTACAGCTGCCAAAGGAGCTTGGGAGAATTAATGTGCTGGTGTCAAAAAGACTGAGAACGAGAGAAATAGGACTACAGTGATTGCCAGAATCTTACTTGCCTGGAGAGATAACACTGGACATTCAGTTTAACTAGGCAGGTGCCAAGAAACCTCTTGTGGATGTTATGGAGTGGCTTTCAAATATCAGAATGTACACTGACCCCCATGGTCTGGTACTTCTTATGGTTTCAGAATTGCTCATTAAGCGAGGGAAACCTCCAGTGAGGTGTGATGACCTGAAAACAGACGGGAGCTAAAGAATCAATGTTTTAAGTAAAACAGCAATTATAAAAAGATGTACAGCTCCTTCCATGTAATCAGGTAAATTAGCAGGAGTGGCATAAAGCACCTAAATTGGAGAAAGAGTGGAGAAAGGGGGAGTGGGGGGAAAGAAGGTCCCTTGGGAGATATCTGATAGGATGCTTAGTCTGTGTAGAGGGCAAAAGGTTAAGTGAAAACGAGATGAAGGAATGATCAGATATAGTCAGATCAGAGACAGTTAAATAAAGGAAAGTGCTAACGTAAGATAAATGTGAAGAAACGCCCTTGTGCTGAGTGTGTTGGTGTGGCTGTTCTTCAGCAGCTCAGGAACAGGAGGGGAGGAATTGCCAGTTCCCAACCCAAACCAGTCCTAGCTGAAGCACTTCCAGCAAAAAACCAGAAGGAATAGGTAAAGATTCCTGTCTGCTACTCCGATAGTGTGGAAGGATGTTAAAGGGCTTCTGATTGCATCTACACTTTTTGCAGGTCCCTTTTTACTGCTGGTGTGACATAAATTATCCTTAGTGATGGGAAAGTCAGGCCTGTGCCATCTGTGTTTTTGGTCAGTGAGAAAAATGTTGTACAAAGGATATTGAAACAAAAGTACTGAGAATTACTTGAAAGCTCCAAACTTTGTTGGTCGGATAATGCTTTCCTGGGTCAAACAGCTTTCACTAGAAGGAGTTTCCAAAATAACAAAACAAAATCTACTTGAAAGAGGTGCATAATATAGCAAACAAATGCTTGGAATACATTCTATATGAAATATGAAACTTCATCAACTATTTTGGTAAATCATTCTTAGAATACTCAGCAAAAAGGAGCTGAGATAATATATTGCACCAGGAAGCTCGAGAAATATCTGTAGTGACCAAATCTGGAAATGACCACAAGTATTTTGTTCAAAAGCCTTTGGTGGCTTACAGCCTTAAATTTCTAAACGTCAGGAGGAAAATTCAAATTCTTAAATACATAATTTAGAGCTCAGTCCTTTTTTTGGAGGCTTAATTAACATATAATTAACATATACAAATAGACCTGGGAATTAGGAAGTTGGAGCTTGAACTCGGCTGGGTCCTAATACCTGGGGATACCCAAACAGGATTCCTGGACACACATTTTTCTGCTTCCACAATTTGGTGCTTACAACCCTTTGAGGTGAGAGAAATTGTGTGCTCTCCAGAGAGTTCGTTTAACCCCAGAAGTCCCAAAATCCAGATGGACTGCTGCTGAGGAATGCTGCTGGTCCAGGTAGCCCGGCTCGCAAACTGGAGATGGAAATGCAGATTGAGCTGTGGGCGAGAGCCCGAGACAAGGGGCCGTGAAGTGCCAGCCCTTGGGATAACAAAAGCATGGAGATGGGGGATGCCAGCCAGGTGAATGGACACTGAGAAACACAGCAGGAGCCGGGAATCGCCCATCTTTTGGTTAACAAAGGAGACGGGAGACGCCGGGCACGGAGAGAGAGGCGGGAGCCGAAGAGCGGGACTTGCCTTGGGAGAGAAGGTGAGAAGATAAAAGGATCAAAGTCTGGGGTTCCTCGGCTGGTGTCCTCCTCGGAGACTCTTCCTGTGTCACTGCGCCGCCAATAAGCGGTTTCATGGAACGAGACATCCGAGACTCTGCTATGGGCGAGCTGGAGCGAGTGCGGGGAGCGGGGGGTCCCTGCGGCTCTGCTGGGACACACGGCGGGGACAGCAGTGTCACCTCTGTCCTTGGCACTGCGGCTGCCAGCGGCTCTCCGAGCGCCCACTCCGGCAACTCCCCTTAGCACTGCTTATCTTTCAGGCTAACACAGACCCCACACATATTTGTCAGCTCTAGGCGACAATGAAAGAAGTCTGAGTCTGTGAATGAGGAGGAGTTTCAAATGGTTGAGGCATCGTGACCCCATTCAGTCAAGACCAGGTTTCCCCTCAATTATACCTGTTTCCTTGTCTAACATTTTAGACACCTCCCAAGTGTCTATCGACAGAGTTCATAAAAGTCGTTATACAATGAAGAAGAAAGCAAGCTGCTCACAGCTCCCCCTTTTCCCATGTGTTACAAAACGGAGTTCCAGAGGAAGAGACAAAAGAGTGTTGGGTCCCAGTTGTGTGCCTATAGGAAAGGAGTGGTGAAAAGAGGCCATCCTAGAAACAGGGAGGGGAGAGCACAAATCAGCTTTATGAGCCAGCAAATGATGGATGGCTAAATGCCAATTTAGAGCAATGCATAGAATGGGGTTTGCATTGTTGCGATTATTAAAGGTTATTTTACTTTTAATTTTTTGTGGTAGGTGTCCTTACTTCCTCCTTAGAGAAACCCTTGATTTTCACTTGCTACATACTTAGATGTGCTTGTCATACCCACAAGGTGATTTCAGTTCTCGGATGCCAGGAAACCTCTCTGCTGATCAAAACACAGCTGCACAGGCTCGCTGGATCTATTCATGGGTGCCACACGACTGGGGTACATCTGTCTATACCTGTGAAAATAGATGTAATTAATATAACAGATATAATACATGCATGCAAATCCAGATGCTAAAAATGACTTATTGTAAGAGAAGGTTTTCATTTGCCAGACCATATCAAAGTATCTGAATCATTTAAGCAGTATACAATCTACACTTGCATTACAGCACCCTCTTAGTCTATTTTTTTACAATTGAGCTTGTTTTTTTAGTGAAAGATCCTAAAGAACACAATTTTAAAACATTCTTTAATTAGTTTTTTCCAGGCTGTCACCTCTCTGTGGCATTTAGAAACTCTTTCCATCACTTCCCACAAGTTGATTGGACATAGGATGTGAGATGATAAGACTACACAAATTGCTATTCATTGGACACTGATCTTATGATTGGAACAATGAAGGAGCATTTCTCTATCCATTTGATATAAAATTCCTTCAGTGTAAGCAACGAAACAGAATATTTTCTTATAGACAACCTTTTTGTTCATTACAGAAATGAATATCAACTCCTTTAGTAACAAATAACGGGCAGTTTCTTCAGAATGCTTTATTAATAGATTTTGTATTACAATTTTACCTTCTTCATTTCGACATTTATTTCTCCTTTAATGAGTCAAAATGCCTAGCCAAGAGCTCTTGGCTTTAAGTATGTTCTTAACATCAGCATATTAACTGCCACATTCAGACTAATAGGCTCAACTTATCTCTTTGAGATCTTTGTGGAGAAAGAACCAAACACCCCAATTTTAAAAAATTGATGTAAATGGAAACTTCGACTTTAGTGGCACTGGAAGACAATAACACTGCTTCATCATCATCTGAACATTCAGTATTATGGTTTTACTGCCAAATATCCCAAATATCTATGATAAGTGCCTCTTCTTGTAATAAAAGATACTGAACAAAAAGCAGTTTAACTGAGATTTTGAAGTCTTGATTTGCAACAGTCCATTCTGAACCCTTCATTTTATTTCCTTTTGTATTGTGCAGGCAAACAATAGTTGTAGCTTTCGTCATGAGCTCAAGCAGTACATTTTAGCAGACTGAGCTTAAGCACATGCAGATGGGTGTAACATCAATTTTTTAAAGGATATTATAAATCCATCTCTAAGCAAATTAATGTAAGAACAAAAGAGCATTTTTTTATAATCGTGGGTAATTCTGAGCAAAGTTTCAATGGTTCCTCCCAGAAATCTAGATTAAGCAATTGCAGGTTTTGATTATTTTTTTAATTCTGACTCTTAAATCACATCAGTATGAGTCTCATTATCAATGCAAGACAAAAACAAATACAATAGATCTCCTGATAAATAAATACCCTAATTTTGTCTGCTAGCCGAAGGGTCCATACACAGGTTATCTGTGGATTTACTCTTTGCTCATTGGTGACTGAAGGGCCATTTCTACCTTTCTCAGTGGCACAGGGCCAAAGCTCTCAGCTCACCTGAGTGTGCCTTGCTGGCTCACAGGTACCTGTGTCAGAGAAACTGAATGCACCCCTGAAGATTGGGCCCACCAAATTGTTTCTTTATTCAAGATGTCTTTTAGTGGTTATGGTATTTCTGACTTTTTTTCTGGTGAAAGCAGGAGATAGCATTAGCTCGCTTCCCTGTTTGCCTGTATGAGGAAGTAAGAGAAAAAATCATAAATTCATTTTAAGAGCAAGTGAAACAATTCCATCTGTCTGCCTGATTTAACATTTTCAACTCAATTTCTCAGTTTCTCTCGTGAATGACCCAGCTCTTCCCAGGAATATCCACTGCTTAAATGTGGCCATATGCTACAATACTAACAATTACAAATAATTACTCTAATGGGGTGAATGAGTAATGCCAATTAGTTGATGTGATGATGTTTCCATGACGAACTCCAGCTTTATGGAGTTGTTAATTTTTAAGTCTAACAGCTTTCTGATATCCTTTGTCAGGCAATAGTGTGACTTGACCACCTCAATTCATAAATCTGTCCTGACAGATGCATAAAGTCATGGACTGTGCTCCTACTTAAATCAAAATTTCAACCAACACCTAATGCAGAACTAAGTTTAGGCTTAACTGTGAAGACATAGTCATAATAAAGCAGATTTCCTGATGAATACTTATTAAATAATTTCATGGCCTATTTCCTGAGGAAACCTTAAAATAGAAATATTGGTGTGCACATGTATTTTGTTACACATTGTCAAATCAAATTCTGGTTCAGGACAGCACTTTAGCCTGTTGTTAACCTCATTAACCTCAGACATCAAATACAATGGACTTGCAGATATGTCTAAACTAAACTTAACTATCATTCAGAATAGCAATGTTTTACTTAATTGAGGGTTAAACTGAAGGCAAGCTCCTAATCCACAGAGGACAGAGTTTCTTGCTGAAGTAATATGTACATGATATTGTGTGCATGAGACTAAAATATTTGATGTCATAATGCTACTCTTGGAATTAAATATCTGTAAATCTAATTCTTAATGCTCTCAGACCAAACACTTCGTTTTTTAAATTTTGCATTTGATTTTCTTTCTTTCTGCAACACAACTGTAGAGAGAAAGGAATTCAAGAATCATGCAGCAGACCAGTAGTACACTTTTCAAGTCTGCTGACAAAAAAATCCACAGGCCCACTGAAACAACAGACACCAACAAGTTGGTGATGATTCACATAGTTGTGTACCATATTCTGTTAGAAGGCATGGATGATTTGCATCCACTCTGGTATAAAGACATTTAATCAATATTAAATCTTACCCCACAATTTGTTGCCACACTTTTCTCTCTGCAGTTGACCTGTGATAACTCTTTGCTCACAGAGAGAGGAAGTCAGAAGCAGTAATGATCCAGAAGTCGTCCAGACATCCTGCAGGGGCAATGTTTCCACAGTCAAAGATTTGCAGAGGAGAGAGAGATCAGTGCATTGTTAAATTAGGGACTTAACACAGGAAAATGTCTGAGGAAGTCACAAACCAAAAGCATGGCTAGTTTTTGTAAAACCCTCAACCAGACACAACTACCAAGCGACCAGAGTTCTGTACGGAACGTTAACTTAGCAAGTTGTTTCTCCGTGCACATTTACTGCCTCTTGAGCCCATGAACATATTCTGGAGGAGCAGCCTCCCCAGGCATTGGTCTCTTGGCCACACTTGAAAGCCTGGCTGTATCAAGGTGTTCTCTGCTGTAAGTTGTCCCTGCTGCCTCTGCAAAGGCACTTCAGCACAGCTGCTCAAGCTCACGAGTGTCCCACTTGCTCAGTGAGATTCTTCACTCACGTTTGAGCAGCAGTGATATCACTGCCAGAGTATGTCAGTCACTGACATCTTGGAAACAGAGGAGGAAAGGAGACAGGCTGGAAATGCCAAAATTAAATAAAACCAATATGAATATTCTTACCACCTTCTGACAAAAGGCTACAGGAATTTAGAAACAAGGAGTGTTGTGCAGCTCCAGTGATTTGGTAGCTCAGTGAGTTATGTCAGTATAAATGTCTTAGAGTATTAAAAAAAAGCATCAGACTGGTAACTTCTAGTTAAGTATTGATAGTTAGATCAGAGAATAGAGTCCTGTAGATATTTTGGTAAGTCAAAATTTTACCCAGTTAACACATACTGTATAAAGTACTGGGCTTTTAATTTGTGGGATTTTTCTGTTTTGTTTTCAGACTCAAATTTTCAAATATTTGACAAGTTCCTAAACCTGCTTGTAAAAATCCCCAAGTCACAAGCCAGTCGGATAAAAATCTGTTCATTGTAAAAAAGGAAGGGTGAAGGGTAGGGAAGGAAAGGTTGGTTGATAAGTTTGCTGCACAATTGAAATACTTAACCACAGCCTGGAGCTCAAATCAGCATTCATATGAAGTTCCTATTTATTGGAGAATGTGAAAAGTATTCACTAAAATCATGTCATGTTCTTGAAAGAGATGCACCTCTGTAATCATGATGTAAGACTAGTTCCATTTCTTGGGAATATGGAAAAGTGAGTGATAAACACTGTTGGGAACTGTGCTCTGGCCCATTTAAAGAACACACTTCTATTCAAATAAGCATTACTATAACAGTAGAGAATGGATGAGGGAGAAATCATAGAGGCATTTATCACGCTGATTCTAGGCCCACGTTGACTTGTCTAAATCTATATAAAGAAAAAGGTCTGCAAGTGGCTCTGAAAGTGATGGGAACCCATGCTTCAAACACATGTCTTGAAAGAATGTCAGAAATCTCGTTCCCCTTTTGGCTGCGGTTACAGATGCTTTCTCTGGACTGTGGGCTCACGAGTTTCACTTGTCTGGAGCACTCAAAAATACATTTTCCCCTGGAAGATAGTCTGCATATGCTTACAATAAACATTAACCAAATCAAATGACTTTCACTTTGGGATAAATACTTTCAAGTAAGTCTGTTAGTGACATTCATAGTAAATTGCTAATAATTAGTTTTTCCAATCTACTTGGGTTGTACTAACAAACACAATCACTCCTAACATATTTATACTCAGGATAAATCCTGCCTCCCTCTATATGCCCATGGAAGGTAAAATGGATATATTCTGCTGCAGGAATACATGAGAGCCCCTTGAGGTCAGGTGTGTGATCCTGCTGGCTTTGTGTGTCTCTGAACTCTGCTGGCAGGGCAGGAGCCAGGAGAAGCCGCCTGCTCACCGTGGACATCTGCCCTGGGGCTGGGGCTGGAGCAGGGCAAAGTCTGCAGCTTTCTGGCCACAAAATATGTGAGTTACAAAACATGGAAATTCTCAGCTCTGCAAAGCCAATGAAACCACATTTTCCTATAACTGTGGCTTCCCCTTTTTGCAGGCCACCCGCTCGTAATGGCTTGTTGTAAATTACACAGTGGTATCTCTGGAGATGGGAAATTCTTTTTTTATGCTTGTGAACGTAACCCAACATGAAGTGGTCCTCTAATGGGACATTTCAGGGTCTTACTGGAAGGACAGCAGTCATACCAATACCTCTCAGCACCCTTCTGCTAAGCCAAATTACAGAAGTATGAATTAGAATTATGTCTATATCATAATAAAAATAAACCCAGAACTGTTACCTTCAGCAATTTGGTTACTGGGAAATCCCTAGATACAGCTGAGCAAAGCTCCCAGTGATTTGCTCCACCAAGTCCCGAATAGTACTGAAATGCAATCCAATTATTATTAGAAATTATCTGCTCTATTTTTGTGTAATTTTCTTAACAGCTCTGAATACCTAAAGAAGTACTGCAGCAGACCATAAGACTCAGCTCTGGCTGAGAAATCTGCATGCATTGCATAAAATGTATGATTCTACAACTCATTAAGTCTAATTTATGGCATATGTAATTAAGCACCTTTGAATTGAACCTAGGTCTCTAGAGATAATAACACTTAGAACTTATATAGGGCTTTTCATCTTCAAAGTGCTTTACAAACATTAACTAATTAACAACATAATAAGACATGAAAGGCGAAAGTACTTACCCATAGTGCTGCATAGCCTCTGTATAATTCAGATTTTTATGTTTTTCAGTGCAAGAACCAGTCTGGGTGCACAGGGGATTCACCAGTGGACCCCTTCACAA
The DNA here is from genome assembly GCA_037013685.1 of Acridotheres tristis. NCBI lineage: Eukaryota > Metazoa > Chordata > Aves > Passeriformes > Sturnidae > Acridotheres > Acridotheres tristis. The sequence goes on from CM072898.1 coordinate 8,855,560, forward strand.
TCAGAAAATTACTTTGTGCACATAATATCTCTGAATTCCCAGAGTCCATCCCTTCTCTGCTATTTATTGCTGAGTCAGAAGAAACGGCTCCCAAATGTGAAGAAAGGTATGGAAAATGACAGTTCACAGCAGTTTGAGGGTGTATGAATTTTCAGAGCTTTGGAGACAGAGTAATGGGGCATAATGTAGAAAAGAGTTCCTGGAAAATTCACGATGCACAAGATTTCTGGTATCACCTAAGTCCACAACCTTCCCAAAGCCTCTACAGATTGACTAAAAGACTGAGGAGAAGGCCTTACTTCAGCTCAAATATATTTTCCTGTAAACTCTACAGGTTTTTTTTTTCTTTATTTCTGTTCTTATGAAAAGTCTGAACTATCCAGCCAGCGTGTTTGTTAGTTTTGGGGGGGGGGGGGGGTTATCACTTGGTCTAATTTACACAGAGTCTCTTGAGACAGGGTGTCTTGAGACAGCTTTATTATAGGAATGAATGTTTTCTTGGTGATAACAATGTTGCAGATGTTATATCAGGTTACTTGAATCCTCCCTGAACGTTCCTAATGCAGAAAGATGATGGGTAAAATAAAAGGGGAGCAATTAATGCCGATAGTTTTAGTGACCCATCCTCCAGACATCAGCCTGTGTGAGTGATCATTTTCCTGAGCTCAGAATGCTGCCCATTGTCTGTGCACATGCTGTGCTTGAGCATCACCTGTTCACCAGCAAGGATAATGGTTGTGGTGGCAGCATCTCTTGTCCCTGCCCAGACAATGCCTGCCTTTGTCCCTGTGGGGATTCTACAGTGACCCAAAAACTGAAAGTTTGGGGACCAGTGGAAAAGCATGGCAAGCTTATAAGGCAGAACAATACACATGTACCTGCCTAACTGCACACCAAAAATATCTCAGACACAAACACAGATGACTCAGCAGCAGCAGTGCAGGTGGAGCTCCATCAGAAATTAAAGAAAATGAGACATGCCATGGCCCAGAAAATAACATGCCTGTGGAATCAGCAGGCTTTTGTGCTCCCCCACAGAGTCCAGAACAAATCCTGAAAGGTAACAATCTCACAGTAGCAATGCCTACAAGGGATCCTACAATAAACATAGGGTCTAATCAAATGCATTACGATTTTTAAATGCAAATGTAGAATAGAACTGTCAAAATGTTTTATCCCTAAATTGTGAATGCTAACCTTCCCATACTTATTATATAGCAGTACATTTTAATTTGCCTGGAGCAGAGTTGAATAAAGCAAGCATCACAAACACAATCAAATGGATATTTGAAAGAACTGCTCTTCACAATAGCTGTGCGTCTGAGCAAAGTGTCAAATGTTGATCAATTGATTACCAAAATCAAAGGATACATTTCCCAAATGAGCTTCTGCAAAGCACTCAATAGGACCAGAGAAAAACAGCATAAAGTTCTGCACAATAGCAGTTTTCTCTAAAATATTTACAAGTGCAACTTTCTGCTGCTTTCGTGGTTTATAACTTAGATCTGCACAGATCTAGAATGAGGAATAAAACACTTCTGATAAATCAATGGTTTGATTCAGTTTCAGTGTGGCAAATTCAGTTAAATAAAGACGGAAAACAATCTTGAAATTATCCAAAAGTATACTTTAGATCTTATAGCAAACCGCACTCTCACTGGTACTATTACTCAAATGATTTTTTTTATATTTACTGAACAAAATAATGGCAAAAATATAAAATTAAGTGTAACTACTAGTGTTCTGTCGATTTCCCATCTCCAGTGAGCTGGTTTCTGCTGTGCCAGCCATGCTGCTGTGTTTGCATTTTTTGCCTTTCTTCCGTCAGTCATCTTTGCAGAACAACTGTCAACCAAATGCACATGGTTTTTGCTCACTGACTTTAACCTGAAAAATGGGATGCAAAAACAAAAACTAACTTTCAACCTGAAACAAACCTATTATTTGCTTGAGCTTTCTTATATTTTATCCTCCTTCTAAAGGCAGGTTTTCTTGTACCACCTCTTGCAGTAGCTTCATCTGTTATACTGTGCTATCCTCACCATGACAAAACCCGAGCTGGAGTGAAAATTCTTCAATAGGCTCCCTCTGCAGAGCAAAATTCAGAGTTGTTCAGGAGCAACTAAGTTCCCAGCACTGTTGTCTTTACTCCCCTATCTCTGGAAGAGGCATTTGTCCTGAAGAACATAATGGGCTTTTGACCCTGTCATGTGGCTGCTGTCTGAGTTGGAAGTTTATAAGGGAAAAGCCTGAAGGATCAAACCCATTCTTTTAATTTAAATGAAAATTTCTCTCAGCAACAACTTAAAATATCAATTGAAAAGCCTCAACCTTCAGAGTTTCTGATATTTGATGTTGAGGTTCTGACTCTCCTAGGTTGCAGATTTTATAGCACTTAGTCTTTCCCATGTGCTGCTGCTTTACCAAGGAGAAAAACCCCACCCACCCACATCACATTATGCTCTCAGTAATTCCTAGAGTAACAGAGATTACACTGATCTGCAGGATTTTTCTCTTTTCTAAACAAATACCTTTCTGGAGCAAGACTCTATGCTGAGATCCTCTTGGATAAACAGAGAGCACTCCAGGACTTACTGCATCTTAAGCAAGTGAACAAATATTTAGCCTTATGATGCTTAGGTGGTTGATTCTCTATCTGTACTTTTCTTTCATCTTCCACCTGGAAAAGAAGCATGGCTGAAGGAACCTGACAGGAAAAGGAAAAAACAAATGAGAAGAAGAGAGAAATGGTGGCTGGACAATGTTAATAGAGAAACCAGAAATGTGGGAGATCAACAAGTTATAGGGAAGGAATATTTTGTCTCTCCTTATACTTTTGCAGATCATTTCAACAGAGCTTTATTTCACTTTAACAAAACAGGATTTAGTTCCTATTGCTGTGTACAGTGAAGTAAGGAAGACTTTCAAGGATCACAAAGACAACACAGAAACTTCCCATCATTCTGAATGTCCTCAGGGTGCCGAGAGAGAAGCCCCATTTTCTGTCTTTCACTGGTATTTGCTATTTTCCCAGACTCTTAACCAGGAACACTCACTCTTACAGCAGCAAGAAGAATAACATTTTGTTCTACTCTGTCCTTGTTTGTCAGATTTTTTTTTCTTCCAGTGCTGTTATTCCTATAATGGACTTTTTGATTCTCCACCTCTGTATCATCTCATCCTTCAGTATCTCAGTCAGCTCCTAAGCTCAGGAGGAAACAGCAGCATTCTGCCTCTGGATGTTATTCTCATGCAGGTCTGCTAATCACATGAATACTTACAACAGGTGATTTAATGGTGTCATTAATCCCATCTTAATTCTAAAGAACTGAGGCAATTGCTTGGACAGGAGGCTGGACACCAAACTCAGATTTCTTATTAAACTCTTCCAATGTTCATTCGGTTTTTTTTTCGCTCTAAAGTATTTGCAGAACAGGTACAAAAAGTATCAGAGCAAAAAAAAAACAAACAAAAAACAACAACAACAACAAAAAAACCCACAAAACAAACAAAAAACACCCCATAAACAAACAAAAAAAACCCCAAAACCAACCAATAAACCAACCAACCAAACAAAAAAAAAACAACAAAAAAACCCCCAAAAAATCCCATCAAAAACAAGTCAATGAAAGCAATTAAATGAAAGTTTTTAACAGCTAATGGTTTTTCTCCTTCTATATGACTCCTTCTATACAAGAAGGCAAGATGAGGCTCTTCCTGTACTAGCAGATAGCTGCAACTCTGCAGAGTTACTGAAGTGCTAATATTGACCAGACAAGATGGAACGTGTTACTGAGGCAATTGGTCAGGCTAAAGCAGTGATGGCAGCACATGGCACGTTATGGATGGCTGAAGCAGTGAGGATATCTATCTTTCTGTCTATCTACCTGTTTTCCAAGATGTCTATCATCATTGAACTTCACTACCAAGGAACAAGGGCATCACTTAATCATCAATAGATAAATACTGTTTATGCCATTAATTGGGCACTGGGTCAGATTTTCCTTGTTTGTACCTTTGCTGCTCTTTTTTTTTTTTTTTTTTTTTTTTTTTTTTCCAGCCCCACAGTTGTGAGACAGTAGCATTTTCTCACAGCCTGTATGTGTTGTTTTGGGACTCGTGTCAGTAGCAACAGCACAGCTCTGTGTGTCTGCCAGGGCTAATTCAATGGAGCTCCTTTCCAGAAAAACAAAATAGCCAACAGATGAGGGTTACAAAATTTCAAACCCAATGCCTTTTCATAATATCTGGTCCATGGTTTGGAAGCAGCAGCAGTGTGAGCAGCCTCTGCACCTGCCCCAGTAGCCACAAGTGTCTGAATAGCAGAGGGAGTTTCCCAAGTTATACCTGCTGTAAACCCACAACTTCCATGCCTGCATTCTCTCTATAGTTAGTATTCAGCAAAGACACTGCAACAGTGCAGGGCTGTGTGTTTGCTGGCATTTTTCTTGTTCAAAGCTTTTGAGAACACTTTACTAAGGCATATAATACTGCCTTGAAATTGGCTTCTAAACCACATTTTGAGAAGATGAAACACAGGCTCTTGGCTGGGTGTTTTTAGCCTGTGCCATGGCTTGCTTGAGGCAGAAAAGCACCCCATCTCCCCCTTCCAAATCTCTCAGCTCAAGTCTCATCAGTCTGGCTCATCATGAGATTCCTCTCTAATGTAACAGTTTCTCTTTTTTTTTTCTCCTTAATTTTTACATTATAAATTACAAGCTCTGGTACATAGATTCCCCCCTTTAAGATTTAGGCTCTTACATGGTTTTAAACTCCAAGGAGAATTCATTTATCATTACAGAGTCTTACATTAAAGACCATCTTCCTGGGGTAACGTTGGGAGTGATCATTGTACCCTCTTGTTTTTATCTGAAGTATTCCAAAAGGAGAGTTAGTTAGTCTAAATTAGGCAATGGAGTTTTTGCCTTGACATTTGGGAGGTCAAACTTTGCCTGTGACTGTCAACCTCTCAGAAGAGGAGATGGCATTTGGAGTAATCCAAAACTCCTGCAGAGTTACATTACTGTGGCAGCCAGACGAGTAAATCTAGGCTGAAGATCTATTGGTTCAATTACTGCTTGGGGTCAGGACATGCCATAAATTATTAGATATGCAAATGGAAATCACTGACTGTTGATGAAAGAAAGATGGATGGGTTTCTTAAATACTCATAATTAGTGCAAAGACTAACTATATAAACTGACATATAGTTATTTGCTTGTAAAAGAACTCTGTTACCTATGTGCAGGTAGAAATAATTAGTTTTGTTTATGTGCATGTCACATTTAAAAAATAAACCCAGGAAATAATTTGGTGGTGTATTTTGAACTTCTGCAATACCCCTTGATTTTTGGAAGCAGTTTCAGAATAATTCAGAAGATGGTGATTCTCATTCTGCTCTCACTTACCCTGGGGTAAATCTGCAGCACTGTCCTGCATTCTGTGAACACACACTGACAATGTATTTGGGAGAACTATTTCCTTTGCCTGTGGAGACAGAGTGTGGAAAGAATGCCACAGACCAGCTCAGGTTTGTCTATCTGCTGGAGAGTGAACGAGCTGGCACACGATAACTTGACCTTATCACAACATGAACTCTGTGGTGTTTCAAGAGGTTTTTGTGGATAGGAAAATAAAATGCAATTAAGATATTACTCTGCCACACCTGTCCTTGCTGTTGCTTAAACACATTATTTACAGTCTTATTTCTCAGTGTGATTAAAGTTGGAAGAACTTACTCCCACTTTAGTCATGTAAGAATCTGCTACATCTATAAAAAATTTGTTGAATTTCTCTTGTGGATTCTCTCTTTTGGGAGAGAAGTTTTTACTACATGTAAGACAAAATGATTATGAGAGTTAGAATAACGTGAGCTGTTCAACGCCACCTGCTGCTGCAAGGGGAAATATATTCCCAGAGGCACCTTGGCTGAGCAGGAACAGATGCAGAACCACTGGAAAGTTTGTTCTGCTCGACAGCAAGTTTGCAGAAATACAACACAAGGCATGAGGGAATGCACTTTCCCAAAACTGATGCTGATTTTCCCAAGCAGTCTGTGGAAGCCCAGGGAGTTTCTAGAGGATATACAGCATCACTCCTTGGCTGGTAACTTCCAAATAATTTTCATTTCTGTCACTATGGATAGAATGTTTTTCAAAACTACTACAGGCTTTCTGGAAGCTATTATTCACTGCTTAAATATAAATCTCTTGGCCACAGCTCTTGCTTTCATTATTATTATTTTAATAAGAGTTCACATGGTGGGGTTTGAAAACTAGACAGTAAATTAAAAGTTACTCAAATATTCTTCAAGTAAAGATCAGAAATTACCTCCTAATATGCAGTTTAAATTACAGAAAAAAAATAGGAAATACATTTTAGCTATTTATAATATAGCAGTTATATATATACACCATGTGCATATATATATAGCAGTTATATATGTACCAATGTATATATACCAGTTTGAGACAGAAATATTCTTTGTTTATGGAGGTATAGAGCCACAAGAAGCAACGGAAGGTAAGAACTGGCAACTCACCTTTTGTACCTTTGAGAGTGTGAAAGCCAGTGATGTTTTGTGGGTAAGAGTGATGGTTGAACTGGGATGATCTCATTCCAGCGTCACACCAATGTAATTTGGGAACAACCTCTTGAATCCAGCAAAACTGTACAGGGAGAATCGTAAAAATGAGAACAAACAATCAGTTTTAAAATATTTTCCAATAAAATTTTGACAATCATTTTAAGTTTGTAAGAAGGCTACAAGAAACATCTCAATATGTATAATTCATAATTTATGTGTAGAAACACTAGTAATAAGGAAAAAAGTATTACTTTTAAAGTGTTCAAAAAATGTTTCATTTAAAATGTTATTGTTAAAAATGGTGGTTTTTAATACTCATTTTTATCTTATTAGTTCTGCTCTGAATCAATCATGAAAGTTCAACCAATGTTCTATTAAGCAGACAAGGTACTCAAAAATTGATGGAATTTAAGAAAAATACCTGAAATAAAGAAGAAAAATAAGAAAATCACAAGCAATAAAAAATATCATACCTTAGTTTACATTTTACAAGAAATTCTATATATGTATGACATAATTTGTAAAAAAGGAATCAAGGAAAAATCCACCTGGGGGAAGTGAAGAACTGAATAAATTCCAATAATTTTTTGTGGAACTTCTAAACAAGTGTAAATTCTCCTTATTGCTGTCCAAGTCTTCAGTGTTCTGATGAGCCTGGTCACTGGTACAGATTTGGGTCTGTTTCTGTAGGATGACAGGTTTTAGGGAAGAATAATGTTAATTTTACAGAAACATTGCTTTAAACTTACAAGAAAGAAAGATCCTGTAGAAGTTTAGCATCATATTTGTATTCTCTAGTGTTCTTTATTTCTATATCCCCATTTCCCTGTTGTGACTTTCATTTAATAAACTTTAACAAGGTTTGCTATATATAACTGCAATTGTGACACAATATAAAAGCATATTTTTAATTAGCTACAATAATCTGTGGAAGAAAAAGTTCTCTACTAAACCTTCTGGACTTGCATAAAAATGTGGTTTATTGATTTGCTGGTAAATATTTTTAAATTTTATCATGTTTTTATTTCTATGAAATGGCACAATGGGCCCATTCAACCAACTTTAGTCTCATTCATGTACAGAGAATTTTTTAGATGATACTCAGAAAGGGAATTCTTTACAGCTAACTCAAAGTACATTTTATTTTCTGGCCCCCTCCCCTCAGTTTGCTTATAGCCAATGACAAGCTAATTATAATATATTGCATGGGCTGTGTCTTCTTTTATTGCTTTCTTCTTTACTGCCTTATCAGCAAGACTGTAGTTAAAATAATTTTTACAGCTTTAAAGAATGGAAGCAAATTCATATTTCTAGAACTTCAGCCAGAAGTATCTATATTTTCAGTAGTTGAATTTTCATTAAAATTTACAAAATACTTCTGCCTTCACTGATTTATTGTTGCATTAGGTAAAACTACCCAGAGTGTATAAAATACTGTGTTACTCCACTTGTTGTCTGATCTAACATGTTATCAGTGATTGCAAGTACATTTTATAACCCCAGCTGCTGAATCGAAAAAAAAGGTGATACAAGCATCAATCTCCAGGATAAAATCAGAGCTCTTTCTACCACGGTTTGACCTTACTGATGCCTTTGGATAGTCTTACTTGTCTAAGTCCTTGCAACAATTACCAGGGGACGGTTGGAAAAAGCAGATTTAATGGTGCAGATTGAAATTGTTAACAGCGTCAAAGACTCGCACACCGACCCCAGAGATTTCCAAGCACAGGAAAAATTTGAGGAAACTCTTGATGCCACTGGAGGAAAAAGAAATGGAATGGGGCTGTAGACATGAGGCACAGATTTTATTTGTACTCTTTATTGTCTGCATCCCTGCACTCCACAGTGTCATTTACAAATGTAAAAAGCTATAAATAAAAAACTTAGACCTCAAGATATAGTTAAGTCCAGCGGTAGCTGCCAAATCTTATTTATAGCATGAGGAGACACAGTTCATTACGGGTCACAAAAATGTTAATTTCTGTCATAATATAAGTAATAGTTTAAGAATAAAAAACTTCTTTTTGGACTGAAATGGTTTCTCCTAATTGAAGTTTGTTAATTTGAAATACCATCTCTGTTTGTAGACTACAGAACAGGCAAAGAAAGGATAAATGTGCCTTATCAATCTACATCATGGTTCTAAATATAATAATATTCAAATTAAAATACTAAATCCCATCATTTTTTCATTAAAGTACTGTAGGTAAATAGAAGAAGTTCATAGTAAAATAATTAATGATGAACAGAAAAGACTATTTTGACTGTTTGAGTTGTAGCTGCTTATTGTTAACATAAATATATTTTGAATCAGTATTTTCAAAATGTTAAAACCCCCTGACCTGAAAGTGAATAAAAAGGTCCACCTTATGAACAAACTTAAGTGCTTTCCCCAGGCAAAGAATCACCAATCATTTCAATGATTCTGAAGTACATGGGTAAGTATTAAGACAAACATTATGTGAAGGATGGAGTTAATTATACTGCATATAATCAGGCACTGGTCACTCCACAAGTTGTAATTTATTTTCCCCTTATTTGCATTTAACTTCAAAGCTATTTCCGGAAATGTAAAATAACGTGATTTGAGCAGTTATGAAGATGATACGCATTTAACTTCAAAACTCTGTTTCAAACTCTTAAAAATAAATTACATACAATTTCAGGAAATAACACACCATTCTCATGCAACCTGTAATTGTTGCCTCAAAAATAGTAAACTCCTTTTTGTAGGGGAAATATCACAATTTGAGGCAACAGTATTCATCTGGCAGGTCTTATAGACATACAAGAAAACAGTTGGGTAATTTGCATCAATATGCTAATCTAAATTTATAGCAGAGTCTATTTGGTTGAAATGGTCATATGACTGTAACTTCATATGGAAAATGAGCAGACTGGTTTGAATTAATATCTAACCCCTACTGTAGTGTAGACAGTCTCTTCAGTAAAATGGGGAGGGCTGCAGACTTCTACAGCTTGTATTTATCATCACAACTTTGTTCCTTTATCATTTATTTTTCTATTTTTTTTAATTATGCAGGGGAGCTTCTTTTGAGTTTGAGTCCTTTGGAAGGGTTTACAATCCCTGTGTATATGAACATATCTAAAATTCCAGCATCTAGGTCAGTACTAAGCTTTCTAAATACTTAACAAACATCTTTTTGTATCCTGTCATGTCAGATTTAATTGTCCATGGTGAAAGGAAATGCTAATCAGAATTCAGGAGAAGTACTCTAAGACATGTGTCTTTCCAACCTGAGAAAGGAACGATCCTGGGAAAAGCATATAAGGAAAAAAGCAAGTTTTCATCTTATTTAAAACATAAAAAAAAAAAAAAAAATTATTTAAAATTTTCATTGTTAACTACTCTCTGGCTTTTATACAACAGCTCTATAAGACGAGGTGCACTGAGGCACACTGAGGGAAAAGCTCACTTCACAAATACCTGGTTCCTTCCAGAATCCAGCCCAGAAGGATGGTATTTGAGAAGTATTAAATCATACACTGCTTTTACAAAGCTATTTTTAGTAGCTTTGAAAAAGATCACTTTTTCGTTCTCTGTTCCATGGTTTCCCCAAGTATTCCTAATATCTGTTCACTCTCTGTAGCTGCCCACCACAGCTGGTCAGCAACCCTTGTGGGGCTGAGAGAAACTCAGACTTGCTGTGCACTGGCTTTTGCTGCTTCTGCCCAGCAGCAGCATGCCCAGAGTAACTCCAGTTGTGGCAGTTTGGACTCTGAAAAACAACAAAGATCCACACAAAGAGCTGAGAAGGTGCAGCTACCAACACCACTCTGGGGTAACTTACACTGGGACAAGCCACACCAGTCACAGCCCTTAGCCCTTCCTAAGCTGGTGTCTTCCTTGAGGCTGATTCTTTCTGGGAACTATCCGTGGCTGCATGTAAGTGACAATTAGTCCAAATTGAGTGCAAGCACCTCTGTAAGGCACCCAGGAAGGCCTGAGCCCAATGAAGCCAACAGAAGCTGTCCAGTTGTTTGCAAAGATGCTCTGACATCCTCAGAGGGAACAGTTCTTTACATGTTTCTCAGGTCCACATTTGATCTGCAAAACAGATCCTTTGCAACTGAGATTGCTCTTTATTTGTTTTTATGTGGCCCTATCTAAATGATGATAATGCAACTCCAGCTGAATATTATTTGCTAGAATCATCTGTCATATGAAAAGTATTAAAGTTTCTTTTCATAGCTGATGTAAGCTTTCATCTGAAAATAGAGACCTTTAAGAACATTTTCTTCACAAAATGCACTAGGATCTTTGAAAAGTTGTATAAAGGTGCAAATATAATCCACAAAAATAACGCAGATTTTGTTTAGAGCAGCCTTGCAAGCAGGAGGCTCGTGGCACTGCATTTGCAGCAGTGCTGGTGTGCACAGCTGGGTAGGGACAAACAGGAAGGCAAGGTCCTCGCCTGGCAGAGCTGACAACTTCAATCAGGGTGACAGGGTAACACAGAGTGACAGCAGAGGCGTTCAGAGGGTGGGAAGGGCAACAGCAAACGAAGATCAGGGGAAAACTGATATGCCAGAGCACTGTTTTGAAAGGACCCAGATGAGCACGCTGTTGCAATACCTTAAGGTTGGCTTGTTCGCTTTTTTAATTTCAAGAGTGTCAAATTCAGGAGTGACTGCCCAGTTATCAGCAAGCTGATGCAAAGAATAAGAATTTTGGTTTGGAATGAAAAAAGACAGAACAGGAGGACAGGAAGAGCATCTGGTAGGAAAAGCATAAGGAGGAAGTACCTAGAACAGCAGCATTTTCTCCAGGTTTGGTTACATCTGTAAAATATCAAAGTATCCTAAATAAAAGTGCTGTTGGGCAAGTGCTTGGGAGTGACAGGGATGGGCAGGAATGGCAGCAGTTCAAGTGCATACCTATCTTAATGAAGTCTCACACTGCTCTTGCAACAGCCCTTTAGAGAAATCATAGCACACCATTCTTAGAAAGCCAGTTTGGCACAGCCTCCCCTTGTGTAGGAAACCACTCCTACGATCTCCTGCAGGTATAGGAGTGAAATTATCTGCTGCAGTAAATTCACAAGTTTAGCATTCCTTGCTACTGTGACCAAAGGTTAATGTTTTGCTGCTTGACTGAATCAAAATCACCAGTTGCCTATTACATATTTTTGTGGTCTTGCTCACACATTTGACTTCAGCAGACTTTGAGTAGTCTAATTCCCTGAGTGGTAAATGAAAGCCATGTATGTAAGAGATTAAGTTTTGTTACTGCAGAACAAAGCAATTCCACAAATGGTTTTCTCTTGTAGCTGATTGGGTCACTGAGGGTAGCTCCAGGCAGCACAGGCAGCTTCTGGCTGCAAACATGCTGGGTGACCATCAGCCTGGTGAAAACACGGAGAAGGAGGGACTGCAGCAAATGGAACAAATACCTGACTTCAGGGCTATGGCTTCTCTTGGCACAGATGGCTGTGTGCAGCAGATATCACAACATGTGGTGCTGTGCAATAGCCATCCCTGACACAGATGAACACACAATAAGAACATTAAAGACTTTCAGGGGGAAGAGAAAGGGGTTTGGAATACCATCTCATTTCAATCCACTTCCGAAAACTACAGAGAATGAACATTATTTTTGAAAAAATTTCTAATCCAGATGCTCAATAACATCCTACAAAACTTTGCTTTATTTTAAATACTCCAGAAGAATTGAAAGGAGGTCTCCTTTCAAAAATGAGAGTAAAAACCTGAAATTCTTTAAACTGATAGTCTAGTGCATGGCCATGCTCCTACTCGGAGTAACTAATTGGATAATTTAGCCGTAGCACTGACCTGAACAACGTTACCCTCTTGGAAGTTCACCTTTCTGTCAAGCTGGCAGTGAGTGAATTTGAATGATTTGAAGCTGTCCTTGCAAAGTTGTGCCTGAGCAGGGTCATGGAAACAGCTGTGTGGAGCACGGGGTGGAAGTGTTAACCAGAGATGTTCCATTTGAGAGCACAGGTCTGCGAGCTTCTCACCGAACTATAATTTACTATGCAAATGCCAAAATAAAAAGAGATAAGGCTCTTTACTGAATATATGGTGACACTGCATTAGTTCTAGGAGACAAAAAATGGGAGTCACTGAGGATGAGGAGGTGCACTGCAAGTGCCAGAAAGCAAGCCTGAAAGGTAGAGGGAGCAGGCTATTTCTCTTTGTTATCGAGTGAAATGACTCTACAAATATGACAATAAATCACTGCAGGAATCAATCTGAGTGGAGGCAACTGCTCCATGCTGATAATGCATCAATCAATATTTAATGTTTACACTTTAATTAATCTGCACGTAGGAAGCATTCTTTCAGTGACAAAAAAGTGATGAGAAATAAAACACCTTTTATATCAAACAGCGACGAATGGCTGCCTATCTGTGAGGCTTTGATTGGGCCCTCAATTGATCATTGCAGCCTCTTTCGATTGCACCAGTGTGCAATGTCACATTTGGGTATAAAGCAAACACCATCTCTTTGAGGGAAGGAGGGGGAGCTTCTGAATCTGCTTTGGAGTGATTACAACTTAATCAGAACAAAGAAAGACTGATAGAAAGGTGAGTTCTTTGGAAAGACTGGGCGGAAGCAATTAAACAAAAAAAGATTTTCAACATCTGCATCAATGACACCTATCTGAACAGATTTTTACTGTGTATTACAATTATTGATAACTGCTCAGGCTTTGCACAGAAAAACAATTCAGATGTTGACTGGTAAAACTGCCTTCCCTTATCAGAGCTACCAGTGGAGATTGAGAATTGGTCATTTTGTCACTGTTCTGAATGTCAGGGAAGTGCCAGGTGCTGTGTGGACACAGGAGAAGTCACAATTCCTGCCTCAGAGTGTTTTTCCTCACTGCTCTGTTTAACTCTTGTAAACTCTAGTTCCTTCTTTTTAAAGGGTCTGATTCATTGTTCATTGATGTCAACTGAATGACTTCTATTGACTTCGGCAGGCATTGCATTAGTCCATAGATGAATGGTATTGAAAGGCACAGTGATGAAAGACAAATGAAAAGACAGTGATACTAGGCCAGTAATGTTCAATTATTCCTTTAAAAAAAGGAATACTACAACAGTACATTCTCCATACATAACTAAAACTTTCTTATGCTTATGTCTAAAACAACTGTTTGAAATGTACAGACTTTTCACATAATAAATGCAATAGTAGCTATTAAAAATAAAGAGAGGTTAGCATTCTGGGACTTAGCTCAATTAAATATATTAGAAATATGAATCCAGGTACAAAATTGCCATAATCTTACAGAGGGTATGACCCAGGGAAATTTGATGCTATTTTGTGTGTCAAATTTGAGTTATTTTGCAACGACTGTCATGAAGCTAGGATCGGGCAAGGGACCTATGCAAATGTCAAATCATTTTAAGCTTTTAAGTAGACCTGCCACTGATTAAAAACAATTACAGTTTTGGTTTTTTTCACTGAAGAACTTTTGTTGTTCATAAAAATATGAGACAATTGCCTTCTCACCAAAATCTATAAACAGATTTTCAGCAGATTTACTACATGCACACATATCTACACATAGAATTATGTCTGCAGTTTAACTTTTCCATGAAAACCTTTTCCCCCTTCTGTGCAAATAAGTTGAACAAGCTAAGAAAAATTAAAGGGCAAAGTCAAAAGAGAGGAATGCTCTATTGTAATGCATGGTCAACTACAAATATTTATAGAAAAGATGAAAACACTATGTGTGCACATCAGGGTTGCCCTAGGACAGCTTTAACATGCATAGTTAATGTTTATGGAACATAACCAGCTTACTGAATGTGAAATCTTCATTTTCCTCATTTGTACCCAAAGTAAGGGTAAACTCACAAAAAACCTCAAAAAACAAAATACAAAGGAAAAAAAGCTTGTTTGATGAAATCCTGAGGTAACAATGCAAAAGCACTTAATGTTGTCACTCAAAGGCAGAAAAACTGAACAGTGGAATTTTCTGATTTTCTGATGGTACATCTTGCTGCACACAACTGGAATAGTAGCCCAACCCAGAAAGTCCAATCCCAGCCCCCATGAACTCCAGTTTCTGTGGAGCTCCAGAGCTGCAGGGGCAGGGCAGGGACACAGGTCACATACTGTGGCTTTGAAACCCCATCCCTGAAACTTCTGGGGACACCAGTCCCTAAGGTTCTTTGCCACACTGTTGGAACCTTTCCTCTTGCAGAGGAGATGCTTCCCAGCCCTGGACCCTCCCATCAGGGCTGCACTACAGTGAGTTCCCAGGTATAACCACTGTGTCAGTGGCAAGCCCAAGCACCAGGGCACCCTCCAGCATCACTTCTGCCTACAGCTGTTGTCATTAGTCCAAGTGCTTCCACCTTAGTTATATAAATAAGGAGCACCCAGTGAGATCTAAGAGTACTAGTCCCTATTTAGCACCAGGGCTTAGGCTAGTTTTCCATCTCAGCTTGTCACAGCTGTCTGCTGCATAAAAAGAGTCTGAAAGGTACTAAAAAACCCTGGAAGACTAATAATTCATTAAGCTGACAAATGAAAAGTAAGTCCTATCGATCAAGAGTAGAACTTCTTGGTTATAAAGGAAGCATATATTATTCTGACAGTATTTTCACAAGATAAGCTGAAGTTACAAAGAAGACAACCAATTTGATTCAAATAACTGTCTCTCCTCAGAAACATTCATGATTGCAGTCATCAGGCACAAGTTGGTGGGGTAGTATTACTACTCTCATTTTGAAAAATTTGGATAACTGCATAATATCCAGAAAACAGGACTGTATCACTATCACAGGCTTTCTGACGGCTGATCCTATGGAGAACGGTAAGCAAAGGTCTGACTGCTGCACCACTGAGTCCCAGCACTACTGAATGCCAGAGTGGAAGGATGTGCAACCACACACACACACACACACACACGAGGTTATCTCTCTTCCATCACTAGCACTGAAAAGCTCAGGGCTTGTTGCACAGCTAATGAGAACAAACACATCTGCAGCTGGCCTTTCACCACCTGTAGAAGGTGAAAGTCAGCCAAAAGCCTACGAGACCCTCCAGTTGTGATGAATGGATGGAAACCAAAGTGTGGCTCAGATTCAAGCCCTAGACTAGTTACAGCCCTGTAATACTGTGCCAACAGACCCACTTAAGAGTGGAGGGCCCAGAGTGAGAGGCAGTCTCTAGTATTCTGTGATGGTAAAATATATTAGGGAAGGCATCAATTTACCTTGGTTAGTTATGTTTTCAGTTATGCTGTATTTTTGTGCCCAGGGGCCTAATTTATAATTGTAATAATAAAATGTATTATGAAGTATAAGCCAAGCACATGCAGGTTCTAATTCTATTTCCTCTCAAAGGAAAGAGCTAAGCTGTTAAGCTCCATGTTCTTTCAACATTTCCTATTTGCGACAAACACAAAAATCTGAAATCAGAGATGTGCCACTGCGAGGGTCTTACAAAGTTCAGGTAAAGCAACTTAAACGTCTGCCTTTATTTTTTTTTTTCCTAATGCTCAAATGATGTTTCTAGCTCCTCAGTGTCAGAAAGGACCCAGTGCCCCATTCTGCAGTAAACTGAAGTTACAGTTACCAATCCAGTTCAGACACTCTCTCAACAATAGAAAAGTTATCATCTCAAAGCTTCCAGGGTAGCACTTCTACCCACATTCTTACAGAGAGAACTTCTGGGTCACCTGAGGGACCTCCCCAGTTCCTAAGGATGGGGACAACCTGAATTCTCTTAGGAGAATAGCTCTTACTCTGGTTTGGTTGCAGAACTCAATGAATAGCTCGGCTGTTAATGTTATATTAATTTTGCCCGTGATTGTACATGTAGGAGAATGTTCCATTATCTCCTTCCCTCTTCACTGGAGCACCCTGTGCTGATCCCAACTCTCCAGGTCCCTCTTACTGGGACACATTTAGATCAGCAGGAAAACAATTTATATAATAGAAATAATAGAAACCTATGTTTAATTATTTAGATTTTTAGTGAGTTATTTAAAAATATGATGTTGAAGAGCAAGACTAGCAACTGTACCATTAATCAACTGTTTTTACAGCATATAGTATTTGTGCTATAAACAGAAGTTTTAATAATTAAAAAAGAAATAGAAAATTACTGCAGTCATTTTTACTCTAGTTACCACTGATAAATGTTGATATTGACAACAATTAATATTGCTCAGCTTATTTAAGCTGAATAAATAATGAGGAAGAGTTAATAAGAATACAACTACCAAACATAATAATGGTCCTTAATCTTATGAAATTGTTCTTTACTCACATGAGCAGTCAGTCTCACTAATGTCAGTGGCCCAAATTTTGCAGTCCTTAATCACATACTGTTACCTTCAGTAGCTGTTGTTCTCAATTTAGGATCAAAGCCCATAGTTTGCTGGGGCCATGCTTTCAAGGGAGGATTGGGCCCAGACTTTTAATAAGGGGTTTGGTGGCTTACAAAGAGGTGATTAAGATCTTCCTTTGAAAAAACAGAAAAAGTAGAGTTCTTCTTTTGGATTATAACAGCACAGATAGCCATAGCCTGCGGATTTCAGAGCATTAACTACTAATCCACAAGTGAACTGAAAGGTTTTTTGTTTGTTTGTTTTGCTATTACAGTATTTAAACTTGTCAACCTCCAGTTCTCAGTAAGTCATACTTAAGTTTCTTAGCAAAATATTTTATCACATCTCTGTGAGTGAGCCTAGGAGTTTGAGAGATCTACTGCTTATAGGCAAAATCCAGAGTAGGTTTTTTTTGTTTGTTTGTTTGATTTGGGTTCATTTAATGACTATTTTGCACTTATTTCTGAGAACTCAAATCATGAAGATTTGGAAACTAAGCCACAATAAAAAAGTTTCTATTTTCCTTAAGTGACATTCAAGGATTATTGTTTGTCAGCAACAAACAGAAAGTACTTAGTATAATTATTATAGCACCTCAGTAAAAATCAGACTCTAGCCGTAGGTGATTGCAGCTATAAAGTTTCCAGAATAGGAACAATGAGCCCTATGAAACTAATGAAAAAAATCGCCAACTTCCTCACTCCAAAGTCTGATTTTTACAAGGACTCCATTTCTTCCTGGTTGCCAAAAATGAACGGTTTATTTGAATCTAGCTTAGGTCTCCAGGAAAACAATTTTAATGTAAAATTGAATAATGTTGCATCAATGACAGGATAATTAAGTGGTTTCAAAACTGAGCAATATTCAGGTAGTGTGCCCCACTAATGAAAATGCAGAAATCATATTCTAAGGATAGCATAACTAAAGATGATAAATATCCAGAAATACCTTTTTCTATAACACTGTACTGTAATCAAATCAGTTAGAAACCTAATTACTACTTTGACACAAACAGGTATTTAATATACTGAAAATGTACCAGATTTCCCCCCTCAAGCATTAGTGAAATCCCCAAGAAAATTAAAATCCAGGTCATAGCTAAATTCTTTTGAAACTGGGATTTAAATAAAAAAAAAAATAAATAAAAAGTTTAGTCACTCTAAGAATTCTTTGTGCTGTTACATTTTTATAAGGTTAAAGCTAAAAATAAGATCAAAATCTTTTTGGAGGTTACATTAAAAAATAGACCAGGTGTGTTCAGAAACGCATCACACACGTGCCTGTTAAACAGATGCCAACCAATAAATTAATTAAAGCTACTCTCCTCTTGAAATAGAAAAGAGGAAGGAGCTGTTAGGGACATTTATGGGGTGACGTTGGCATGACTGACCAGTTTTTCATGCTTGGCCTCTATTGTACAAAACTCTGATACTTCTCAAGCATTTTCTGAAAGGAAAATGAAATGGCTGTGTGTGAGTAAGAGAATTTAGTGACCTGTTTCTGGGCAGTCAGATTGATTCTAGAGATATGGCATGGCTGTTTATCAGCTGGGAGAAGTGAATTAAGGAAACGAGGTTTCAACAGGGACCTGATGAAAATCCTTGCTAATAACCCCTGCCATCATACTCAGGAAATCAGAGTTTGCATGCGAAATATCTCACTATCCTTTGTATGCTGTACTTCATTGTGATAATTAGCACCTCAGCTGAACAAGTGAAAAACTTTCTTGTCCTGATCTTAAATCCTACTATACTTATAGAACCTGGGAAAATAAATAGAAAGGAACTTTGAGAAACAGTAAATCGTTCTGCAAGGGCTATGCAATTCCTCGAAACATAAACTTTTCTCAGACTTTAAGGACAAATGACATTAATTTCTACATGTCTTCTTCTAATTATATAAATTTAATTTTTTATAAAAACTACACAACCACTGCAAAAGGAATTAGTGGATATAAGGGGTTATTAAACATTGCATTCACCCACTGCTCTTACACAGAAAAGGCAGCTGTGAAAAAACCAAAGCTGATTAATATGAAAGGCAGCTAACCTAAAAACTAAAACTTGAACTGAATGGTGTGTGCTAATCTTTCTCAAATACACTTATGAAAGCTAACTTTGCTGGTATTTGCCATTGCTATGCAGGCTAAGTGTTCATGTGAATGATATCTCCACAGTTCTGAGAAAAACAGTAAAAAACAGAGTTTTGTCCTCACTGGTAATTTTTTCAATCTCCTGTTCATCCACAGCTGCCTGAATAGTGAACACTTCACAGTCCAGTGTCATTTGTGATAAACTTTGTTAAAAAGCTGCCATTCATTACTGGTAATTTCCTTAATCCTCAAGTCTCTTGTAAGGAAAAGATAGAAATTTTGTGTAATATATTTGTTCTACTGGGTCTACAAAAAAAATAACTCAACATGTTAGCTACACTAATAAAATGCTCACCAGATCAAACTCTTAGTAGCCAGCCTCAGACTCGCCATTGTTTATTGATGTTTGTTTGCCAGCCTATCTGGAGACATAGGGAAAATCTTAATAGCTCTGGCCACTCATTAGCAAAGTACCATGGAGTCCTAATCCCATAAAGATATTAAACTATTTTTCCTTACAATAGCAACAAATGGGGGCAATTCTCATTACTTATTAAGATGTGGTACATTCTTTGCATATTGAGTTTCTTCTCATACTTTGAACTCTTACCCCCATCCCTGTGTTTCTGAGGCTGAGATCAAAGTAGGTCGGCCTTACAGAGCTGCAGATGAGTGGCTGCCTTTCAGAGAATATTAATGCCCTCCTGAAGGGCCCAGCTGGGAGGAGGTGGATTGTCCTGATGGGAGATCCCTGCCAGCCCAGCCACACCAGGCACCACTGGGGACACAGCACAGCCCCACCGAGGGGAGCTGCTCACCCCAGATTAACGACGGGGCCCAAATCTCAAAGCAACACTGGGCTCAGGTCTCCTTTGGAACTAGACAACTGTGTAATTCTGAATTCTGGCAGACTGCTGGCACAGAGCAATTTGTTTTATAGCAGAAAAATATGTGACCAATTTTGTATTTTGCATTGAAAAAAAATTCTGGTCTTCCTGGTTCCCACTTCTGACTTCTCCAGTTTTAGTTTTTACTTCTCTCTGACTTGGCTACTCAAGGACTGGTGTTATCAGTGAGCTCATGGGCAGCTGGCAAGATAGTGTCCCCCCTCCAATCTTCCACCTCCAGCAGGGGTCCTGCCATACAGGGTTTCTTTCTTGCCTTCAAATTTGCTTGCAAGACTTTTAAAGGGGAATTACTTTAGAGCTTGTTAAAGGTAAGAGTAAACATGCTAAGTACTAAGACATTCAGTGGGTATTGGAAAAGAAGAAATGTTATATTCATTACAGAGGAAAATCTAGTAATAAAAAGTATTACCTGCATTTATAGCCCTTGTAACCTAATTTTTGTGACAAAGCAAAGAAGTAAAAACATTCCTTTCTGCCTTTCAGTGACCCCTATAAGAAACCCCCCATGGAGTCATTTAGGATAGTAATTTGAGTGAAAATATATGCAGCCTTTACTTTGCTTGCTCTTCTTAAATTAATAACCCTTACTGATAATTAATCTAAAAGTTTCTAAAAGGTATTTGCAAAAAATGGCCTCAAATTAGTAAGCACTTAAAAGAAATAAAAACTTAAAAGACATTATCCAAAGCATAAAAGAGTAACAGAACACGGAGCTGCGTTGTTCAAATGTTAAAACTGTACATAAAATACTCCTTCAATATACACTGCCAGTAAAAACCAAAGCAAAGCAGGTCATTAAAATGTCAGACTTGGGGCAGAGTGGAAAAAATGCTGTGTTTAAAAGTAAACATGTAGACCTTTTATAATTATTTCCCCTTAAAGTTAACTGTTAAAAATCCCCCAAACCAACAACAACTGAACCAAAACAAATTAAAATTAACCCCCAAACAAACAACCATAGTTGCATCAGGATACAGTCAAACTCTAGTCTTAGTCTTGCTCCTAAACAAACCTAAGGATGCTTTTTGAGTCTTTCTGCAGCTGCATGTCAGCTTTGTTTGTGAAATGTCATTTTCCTTTATCTGTTTTTCTAAAGCAAAAGCAGAGTTCAAGCCATTGATATCTGTGTCATGAGTATGCTACAGCTGAATAACAATTACAGGAGCACCAGAAACCTTGGGAGCCCCATGTGCATCTGGAGAATCCTTGGGAAGATGCTGAGGTTCCATGCACAGCCCTGTGCTGACTGATGGGCTTTCACATTCACAGTTGTGCTGATGGTGAGAATCGTGCAGGATATTAGCACTCTGTAAAGAGCTCAGAGTAGAAAACCTCAATCCATTCTCCTCACCTGAACTAAAACTGCCCACTGAAACTGGCAAAAGATTGTCAGGATAAAGGAGATGCTGTGGTAGTTACTGGGCAGCTGGAAAGCACCCTAATGACACTCATTTCAATTAACCCTGTCTGCAGTCCAGAGCAGATGAACCAAGATAGTAAAAGAAAAACCAAAATCTATCTCTCCAGACACGAACTGTGTTGCAGTACTGAGAATAAAATGTTGTATACTGGTGTCAATTTTTCTACTTCCAAGATTTTTGAGCCAGTAACAAAGACTAATGTCACTCTGACTCTTCAGAGCTGAAGGGTTCAGTTTCCCTTCTACTGGAAAAAAGTACATCATAGCCTCAAAGAAAAAAAATTTCCATCTCATTAATTTTGTATATTTTCATTAAAGTGTCTGCATATGAAGTCAGTAAATAATCTGCACTGAGTTGAGTTCCTAAACTGCTCCTAAACTGTGCCTAAAAGGTGGCAATGCCCTAGGAACAGCTCTGTCCAGCAGGCACAATTCCATATTAACTGGGCTGGTGTATATCTGAACAATAGCACTGATGCACACAGTTATTCCAGATTAATTTTGGTTTTGTGAAAGTAGTTGGCTTATAAAGCAGAGATACATTTAATGATCAAAACATGAAAAAGTTGTACCCTCAGGGAGTGTCTGAGACTCCCAGTGAAGCCCATGCAGGAATACAGGTAACTTATTTTGTCCTCTAACATCTCTGTAGCTCTGTTCCCTAAAGCTAACAAACACCACTGCTGAAAGTACAGGCTGTCACATTTACAATCAGCAATTAAAACCAACATTCTTCTGGTTTCCATCTGATAAGAGCAGCACTCAAAGTGGGGAGACAATGGAGAAGCACACAATAGCACCAACAAATTCAACTTGTATTTAACTACTCCTTTTTCTTTAAATCAGCTTCTGCAATGCAAATATTTGTAAGTTGGGAAAAAAGCCTGCAATCATGTTTGACACATGTTACACTTAAACTACAAAGACCATGGGAAAATTTTAACCTTCATGCTTATGAATTTTCTTTCCCTAGTTTCTGGCATTTTATGTATTATGATCAAATATACCAGGAAGAGACAAAGCAGTGCACAAAGTTTTAGACTGGTATAATTGACTCAGCAGGAAAACAAGGACATCTTTAGGCAGCTGTGGTACCAGGACTGTTTACAGTAGGTCCACCATGCCCAACACTTCCTCATTAGGTATGATCACTAATTCTTAATCATAGGCTTACAGTGACAATGAAAACAGTAAAGTATACTGTATATGTGTTTTTGACAGCTCTATGATTTTCCTTCTATGATTAAAATTATGAGTAATACTTAAAAAGGATTAAAATTAGATGTTGAAAAGTTGGTCTCTAGTCATACATAAAGCCTTCAAGCAAAAAGTCAAAATTTCTTAAATTTTGAATCAGCAGGGTGACTTTGGACCACTTCAATACTTCCTATAATTTCATCAAACTATTTTGATTCTGTACCAGGAGGTTAAAGCCAGGCTGAAAGCACCATGGAACCCATGGCTTGTGACCTATGGCTTTGATGAAGGCAGCACACCATGACCCTGGAGGGCTGGTACTTAGTTATAATGATAGGTTTGAACACGATTTCCTTTCTTATTGTCTACAACTATTCAGGATGATAATCCCAGTTTAAACAGATTTTCTAGCTTCACACACCTCTGGAAGTTCTAATTTCCTTAAAGACAAGCAAAATGTTAATTTTACCTGTAATCTTTATGCAAAATCAACTACTATCAATAGTGGGGATTCCAGAGCTTGGAAAGAGGGTTCATTTTGTGTTCTTCAGCCCAGATAAAAAAAGAATGAAATATCTTTCTCTGAAAATATTAGCTTGCAGTACATTGTGAAGATGTCAGAAGCTTGTTCTTTACTGATTCATTATATAAACACTGTTACTGTCTCCCTGGCCATAGGCTAAAGCAGTGGCCAGTTCTCCATCACCAAACTGCCAAAAAATGCAGTTTGAAAGTACACATTAAATATTTCAAATGTTTTCTTCAAAAAGACTTATCATAGATCGTCCAAAATCATGCACCATATTCCAAGAAAATTCCTTTAAAAAGACGATTTTCATGAGCATTTGGCATTGATTGCTCAGGAGTTTAAAGATACTGGTCTTTACACTGCATTTACAGAGCACAGGCTCAATTGTTACCCAAATGCAGGCAATCTGCATTGACCCATCGTTTCTCCACACACCTCATTTCTAGATAAACCTCTACAAACACCACCTACATATATATTAAGAGCACATCATACACATTATATTAAATAACACAAATAGTCTTCCTTCAGGGTTCCAGTCTCCTGTAATTCAGCCTGAGAATGAACTAGAAAAAGTCATGGCCATGAAGCTACTTTGATGTTCTTATAATTTCAGAGATTTTTGTAGAGAGCTAATCAGCAAAGTCTCTAGGATTCTTCTCCTGAAACTACCACTTCCCAGAAGTCCTTATTCACATTCTATATTCTGGTCAGCTCTGAAGACTGTAGGCTTATTTTTTTTAAATTGATGGTTTGCCTTTTACTCCAGCTAGCATTGCTGCTCAAGCAAAAAATCACACCCACCTTGCCAGCAGGTGTTGTTCACCCAGTGTTGCCCACTGTGCTGAAGAAGGGCAGACATTCCTATGGCAATGTGGTTAATTCAAACTATAGGTTATTTCAGTTAAAAAAAAAAAAGAGAAACAAAAAGCCAAAAACCAAAACGAAAGGGGAAAGAAAAGAAGGTGGTTAAATATCAGCTATTGGATCAGAGGCTGGGCAAGGAAAGCTGCAGCACAGGAAGGCAATGCAAGGCCAAGGCACTGTGCTCACTGTCCTCTGAGCCCAGCACAGCCTGTCTGCCCAGGGCCACTGTAACCTGTCTGATTTCCCTCCATTGCAGAAAGGGATAGATTAGGAACAGTTCAAATGAACTGGTCAGCCAGTAGAACTGGAGGAGTTACAAGCTTCTACCAAAGGATGGTGATAAAACATTTTCAATCAGAACAGCTGCTTTTAGATGTAATGTTTGGCATTAGGAAAAGATGACTTGAGCCAATGCAGGCTACCTGCTGTATTTTAGAAAATGTGCACATGCTCACTTGTGCCAGAGAACACAGTGTATTATATCTCTATATTGAGTTGTTAATCTGTAACTGGCACAGTTATACCTGAAAAATTGGGTGTTTCACACCTTTACTTTCTCTTCTATGTTAACTCTGTCATTCTGTTACTTCATGCTAGAGGCAACAGATCTTACAAATCTGCCCTGAACCCTGCAAGTTGCTCAACACATTTAAATGCTGTGCTGAGATACAGATCTATAGATGCCTTAGAGAGCATTTTCTAAAACCCATAAGGATCTGATTTACCTTCGTTTATGCTGTCATTATAGCACTGCAGTTTGAAATCAGTATTTCGAGGCAATGGTTAGAAATCCAGCAGCATTTCTGTATGAGCTGTCATCACCATCTGCACCACCACTGACTTTTTCTTAACCGATCCAGCTAAAAAAGAAAGAAAAAAATTATTAGATCAGTTTGAGTCCAATTCCCTGTGCCTGTGCAAATGCTTCTCTTGGAACAGGGCAGGAGAAGCAGCAGGGGCCAAAGCTGCTGCAGAAACGCAAGTGTAGCCACATTCCTCGATATTTGCGTAGAGGGCCAGACTGACTCAGAGTAAAATATCTTTAGGTGCATTCTAGTCTTTTTTATGGTCATCATTTTTTTTTTCACATTCCAGATAGAATCCATCCACAGACCTGGTGTTTTTCCGGTGGATTTGTTCACACAATACTTTATGTTGGCAGCTCATTTCTGTCTTAGTCATGTTTTTGCTTTTTCTTTAGCAGATGTTTACAATTACTCCTTAAAATGTTTCCATTTTCTCTGATCACTAAATGTGAATGAGGTGACATTTTTAAAAATAATTGTAGCTTTTTCTGGCCAGAAACCATATTCTTAGATTCAAATAGTCTTTGTCTTTTAAACTGTGGTAAAGGTCTTATATCTTTGTAACAGCAGCATCTGCACTACTTTGCCTATTCCTTTCTTGACAAAATCAAAGTGTTATTTGTCATTATCTGACTGTATCTTCTGTCTGGTAATCAGATGTTTATATGGCTTTTATTTAACCTTAAAGACATGAGGCCTATTCTCCTGGATTTGTGTTGGAAGGACTGCATAATAAAAGGTACTACAGCAGCCTGAGCTTCTGAGATGCAGAGAAAGGTTTCTCTGCTTTTCTTTCAATCAGGTTTTTTCCCAATTGTTTTTATTGACTTAAATTTAGATCAAAGTTCTTACAAACAAATGCCTCATTTCCAACACCTGCAATTATATTGCAGTATTTGTAACACTTCAGATGTTCTTCAGAGCCTCATTTCTGGGAGACCTCCAAACTTTTGAGAAAATTCAGCTGTTTCTTTTTTTTTTCTTCTTTTGTTTTGAAAAATAAGACTTTAACTTGCAGAAAAAGTTTAAAAATGTGCCATCAGTTTACCACAAAGGCTTAAACAAGAGAACCAAATAGATATTTTAAAAGATCACCTTTTTTTTTTTTTTAATGCAGTCTCGTGACTTTTGGAGTGCTGACTCATGGTTTTTTGCATGCTTGACATCAGCAATACCACAACTGAGAGAAAATCTTTGTGAAAGATTCTTTTCTAATCCTCTTGAGACAAAGGGATCCTCCAGGAAAAGACACAGAGAAACAACTGTTTCTTATTCATTATGGTTCCCAGTTAAAAACAAGCTCAAAACCCAACTTTAAAGCAAACAATCTAAAATATCTGGCAAACCATCCCTGCTTCTTTCTTTCACTATAAGGACTCAAAAAAAGGTACACACATATTTTTTTCTTAGCTTTGCTAGGATTATAAAATTGTACAATGTATGAAAATGAAACTTGTAGTATAATTTAATATTTTTCAATAAACAGCTTCTTTTAATATGCCAGATTTCTCCTTCTTTCTAGTCAAGCAAGAAGTCTGGCATTAGGGACACAAAATGACTTTTCTCATTAATGATCATGTGTTACTTTGTGTGTAGTTTTTTAGCTTCCACGAAAAAAAATGTACCAATTTTATGATGATACTCATTCTGCTTCACAAAAAAATGTTTTCCCTTACTAGGAATCAAGTATTCTGAGAGACATATGGAAATGTCACTTGAAAAAAATTTAGAACTTTTTTCTCTTAAATGGGAATTTTGGCCCAAGAGTTAATGCACTTTCACTGCAAGTTGATGCATGACCTCAAGTTTCTACCTGTGTAAATCAATTACAAATATTCCTTACTCCTGATAGAAAGGAAGCAAATTAGGGGCTATCCTTAACATTACTGATATCAGTAGTAGAAGAATATGATAATATATTATATTAAGTGTAAAATATTTGATTCTGGAGCTGACTGGTTTGGCAGCCAAAACGAGACTCTTTATTGAGCAAAGCTTCCTATTCATTCCAAATAGTTTTCCTCCACTAAGACTTGAGGATAAATTGCTTGTGGGCTTGATAAAAATGGTCGGTATGTGCCTGTATTGAAGCATTTTTGGCATAAACTAATTCAGAGGCAAATCAAGTCAAATTTACACAACTGTTGTCATATGGCATTTATTTGATAGCTCACTTCAGCTGACAGTTGGACTTGCTGATTCTTTTATATTCACCAGACTTTTTAATTAGCTGTGCCAAGCTGAAAGTAAACAAACAAAATTAGGCTGAAAATAAAACTGTACAGCAAAGGTACAATCATCCAGATAAATTCACACTATAACCAAGTCTAAATCTGAACTGTGCTATGAATTACCTAATTACACCATCAGAATCACCATTCATGGAGGGCTGCTCAGCAGAGAACATAAAACCAACAGCACCACAGATCACTCCTTTTTTTCCTACAAGTTTGTTCTACATGGATCTGAACAACACTGTTGGCAGCACTTCTAAATATTTCTAATATTTCTAACACCATTACTACTACAAAAGTACTTTTATTTAATTGCCATTGTTTTTTCAGAACAATAAGGAACTCATAGACAATTTAAGTACCTGTTCACAAATTTGGATCTACCAAACACCAGACTATAAAATATGTGATTTAATCTATGCTGCACCAGTCCTTCAGCTGATCACAAACTCATGCTGGATCTCCAAACATCAGTAAACACAAGACTAATTTAAGAATGACAGAGGATCACTGCACATCTGCTCCTTAAGAATAGTATCCCATATTTATAGTAACTCTTTGTAACCCATGATTTACCCTGAAACTCTTTTTATTGCTCTGTTAAACTCAGTATTTTAAAAAATATACCATATTTTCATTCCATCATAGTAGAAGTATAGTTAATAGAATATATTTCCATTTTTTTTATGCTCGTTGGGCATTAAGACACCACATGCTGCAAATACATTAATACTAAATAAAGAGCTTTTTTTCTCATCCAAATGTGCACATATACACAATGATGATGTTTTACTTGATCAAGATAGGGGAAAAAAGATTATCTAGAGCATTTCAACACTCCTGATGTGGTTTAAGCTTGCCTATATGAGATCTCTTTTGGGACTACTCTTCCCCAGAAGCAAAATCCTATTTTAAGTGCTCAAGCCATCAGCCTTTCCCTTCTTCCTAATAAAAAAAAAAAATAAAAATTACCCAGAACCAAAAAAAACTTTCAAAGTCCTCAGCTCACCTTCTTCTTTGGCTTTTTAATGCATCACTCAAATAATGTACAAAATCTCAAAGGAAGAAGAAATTATTTCTGTATATATGTCACTTGTTTAAAAAATGCAAGTTTAATATAATTTCTGGAAAGAAATCTATGCCTGAAATCAGGATAAACCAGGTATTAAAAATAAATTGTAATATGAGTTCTTGGCTACACAGCTTGTTGTTGCAGATCCGGGGTGGTGTGGACTGAAAGGGCTGTTTGTTGACTGTTTCTCTCTGACACAGTATATGAATCCTGTTCTGAGGTTGTCTGCTGCTTGCCTGCAGTGCAGGAGAAAATGCAGTTTCCCTTTTGAGGTGTAATTTGCTTTCCTTAGAGCACTGATGGCTGAACATGACTGGAGCTGGTAGAGGATGTCAGACTGAGATGCTGCTGCTCTTACTCTACCTGAGTACCCAGCTGGGGTGTCTTCCTCATATTAAACCAAACCTCATGTCTGAAGTCAATGAAGAATTTTCCCCAAATCAGACTGGTATGAACCATTAAATTTTTTTCCAGGTTTTTGTTTAATTTCTTATTTTTTTAAAAATTATCTAGAGTAATTAGAGAATTTTGACACCATAACCACAAAATTATAAATATAAGGGGAGCAACTCCATCACATAATGACTGAACAAAATACTTCAGGTTGTTATTTACAGCCAGGTCTGTTTGGCCAGTGCTTGTCTGGACAAAAGTTGCCACTCTTGCCAAAAGATATCCAAAATTTAGACTAGATTTCATTGGAGAAAACAAAGTCAAATCGATGGACTGACAGAGCTGTAACTGTTTTGTCAAGTTGAAAAAGAGCAAGAAAATAAAAACTATGTGAATGTGTATAAATAAACAACTTGCGAACAAATTGGCATTTCACAGATTCTCTTGTGTTCTCAATAAATGGATGAAGCAGTCATGATGAAATGTCAATAGAAACATTGGCAGATCAGAGGTCAGTGAGTAGGCAAGGAATGATATCCATGCTAACCAACATTAATTCTTCAGAAATCCAGTTTTCCCTTTCATCTACCATTGGAGGCATTAAAAGAAAGATTTTATTAATGAATAAAATCTTACCTGGGAGGCTACGTAAAAAAAATAAAAATTCATGTCTCTAAAACGTACATACTGATTTGAAAGTTCAGGCAAAGCAGCATCTGCATAGAAATGATGTAAATTGTTCTCCACTTTCTGCACAGATAAGTTCTTAGATTAGAAAAAAATTCTATGTAAGCATAAGGAGTACATAAATTCTAAAAGCGCACCTTTCAAAAACTGATGGCAATCTCTTGCATTATCTAATATAGATTTCTTCTTTCATTCAAATGTTAATATATCACAAAATCAGGATTACAGGGTGACAGGAGGCCCTGTTAATTGTGACAGTAAGTGATGCCCTTTTTTCACACAGGCAGCCCTTTGGGCAACAGGAAGAAGACAAGCTACTGCTGCTTAAAGAATTTGTAATGGGTTTCATATTGCTACATTTTTGGGGAGGGGTCTAGAAAAAACCCTGTAGTTAAAAATTCCCTCTGGTCTATAGCATGGGAGTTACCTTGTGTGCAGCTGGGCTAGAATGGAAACAATCCCTGTTTCCTCCTTGCTACCTTTTGAGAATTATGCTGGAATGACAAATTAGTGCAGCTTCTGAGCTCACCAAAGCTGGCTTTTAATTCAGGGACAAGAGGAAACCCATCATGAGTGCTTTTCCCCACAGACGATCATGTAATACTTCCCATCTAACACCTGGCCTAATTTACACTCATCTCCCTT
Organism: Acridotheres tristis; assembly: GCA_037013685.1. Taxonomy (NCBI): domain Eukaryota; kingdom Metazoa; phylum Chordata; class Aves; order Passeriformes; family Sturnidae; genus Acridotheres; species Acridotheres tristis. The sequence continues at coordinate 8,885,335 of CM072898.1, forward strand.
TGTATTTAAGGTCATTAGCAAAGGAGGTTGGAGCTAGTAGAGCCGAACACACTAATGTGAGTTTGGGTTTTGTTTTGTTTCTGTTGATTTTCTGATCACTACATCACAAATGTAATGATTAGCAATAATGTTCTAGGAGCCTGCTTTGGTGAGACCTGACAGCCAGCCTACCTGTCTGGGGGTTCTTCTGGAAGAGATGACTGACTGTTTCAACAAACAAAGTTAAAATCCCCTTAAAATTGCATAAGATTTTTATCTGTGAAGACTTGGTTTGGTCAGGGCCTTCTGCTTTCCTGACGCAAGGCCACTGATTAATATGAAATAAACTCCATCTATAACTGCATCTGTTTTTTTCTGCCTAGCTAAGGTGGCAAGTTGGTCTATGAAGAACAGTGTCTGCAAGGCTCTAGCAGACAGCACTTCATGTAACTTTCATGACTGCATTTACTTTTAATTGATCCTGCAGTACTGTGCCCCTTATGGAGTGTTTTAAATCAATGTCAACCATAAAGGGGTACTAAACTGTACAAGATCCTTTTTGGGTTGCAGTTAAAGATAACTTATTTATGAAGACATGAATAAAACCCTAAGTGTGTGAATGTAAATATGTCTAAAACTTTCAGAATTTTTTCCTTTATTTCACAGATTGGAAAATATCAGGCATGATTTGTTTTTCCTTTTTCATCATGAAAAATTCAACAGGGCCCTTTGAATGTTTTCTCTCCCCTACGTGTTTTTCTCCATCCCTATATTAACTGGATATGACATTGGAAGTTTTGTTATCCAATGAGAAAATCAAAGCAAGTAGAAGAGAGAGTCTTCCAAAATTGGCAGTGTTCTGGCATTCACCCAGAACTTTCATGTGATGGAAACAAGCCCTTGACAAGCTCAGACACGTGTGATTCTCACCAGAAATGAGCGAATCTTCTCAGCCCCTGTGTGCCAGCATGGGCATTACTCCTGAAAGCAGTTGTTTCAGAAGAGCAATTCCTTAGTAACTTCATTTACAAATGTTTTTAATTTACTTGCACTGTATAGAAAAAAAAACAGCTGAAGGAGTGACTGCATCACTCCATCAACCAGATCCCTTTATTCTGGGATAGCCCTCTCAAACATTTTTCACAGCCTGAAATACCTCCCCAGTATCACACTAAACAGGAGGTTTGCTCTTAGTACAGAAGAGAAGCAGCAAATAGTCCAAAATCCTGGCCAAACCTGCCATGGCTACTGGATGCATGCAGTTACATGACATTAATTTCTCAGCAAAGGGAAGAGAACACAGGGAGGAATTAGTGGTGTTGTACTATTTGGTTTCTCAGAAGAGCCTCATACTGCCCAGGTATTGCTGACATAGAACTGATGAATGCACAGCCATGAAGTCCAGAATGAAAATGTCACTTACCTTTATATATTACACTTTTCCTTTCAGATCCTCATAGAAATTAGGAGTCAGTATGGGAAACTGAAATCTCACCAAAATCAATACAAAAGAAATTAAAGATAGTGAATTAACTATAAAGACTATTAGTGCTCATGAGTTATATTCAAGGTAAAAGATTACACTGAAATAGAAATTAAAGGGATAAACAAAGACAGCTCATTATCTTACTTAATTTTCCCTTTTATGGATTAAATGTTATACTTTTAGAAGTTTAGTGGTTTCCTTCCAGTCAAAGCATAAGTTCTATAACTCACTCAGAACAAGAATCTCTATTCTGTAGAAAACTTCAAAGTTTCACACATTAAATACATGGCATATAATTCCACTGGCATGAAACAATTTTCCTCTGAGAATGCAGTAGAGAATAAAAAACTCAGAAATAACATGTTCCTCAAACCTGAGTTTAACATGAATCTTATGGAAGATGTTCAATTGCACCTGCTCAGAATCCAAAGTCAATTGATGCCTTTAAAATCTCCATCCTGTATTGACAGTGCAGATCCACGTGCTTGGAGATTTTTCTACAACTGTCCTCTGAAGGGTAAATCCCTGTGAACAGGAGGCCTGTGAAGGAAAGTTAATATCAGCACACTGCTTGTCTGGCTGTGCAAGGGATGGTGCACAGGGGCCCTGCTGTGCCTACAGCAGCAACAGAGCCAAAAAATCCTACTGTGTTTGCAAAAATAACTGGCTTATTTTTGAGCCAGAATTGGTTCTTTTATGTCCCGTCTCAAAATACAACAAATTTTTATAACAGTTTGTTGCCTTTTTTTTTTTTTTTTCTTTCCCCTGTAATAACAGAAGTTTTTGTAACTATTCGGAAGAATGATACCAGGTCTGGCCCCAGCCCAGCAAAGCACATGTTTAACCTTCTGCATGTCACTAGTTTCTGAAATCAATGGGACTGCTTGCAAGCCTGAGAGTAAATCATGTGCTTCAGTGCTCCACCACAATAAGACCTTTACAATTGTTTTCTTCTGTACAGATAATTCTAGGAACCCTCACAGAGCTTCAATGACTTTCACAGATGATGAAGAATCTCTGCTATAGGTAGGAGGAAACCTTGCTAAACACATCTTTTTACAGCTTTATAGCCTTATGTCCCATTCCTTTGTCAACCTGGTACCAGAAATTAAACCTTTTTGGAGACACAGATTATCTAGGAGCAGAGGGAGTTGGATGCATTTGTAAAAGGGAGGCCTCTCCTGGCAAACAAAGAAAGGAAGTTGGACATAAATAATAAAATAATTGTAGATATGTAAATTATAAGTGCAACAAATAAAGGGCTCCTTTAGCTTTGATGCTGAAAACAGTTTGGGCTGTTGTTTCCCAAAGAGCAAAAGACTTGTATTTCTGCAAAGCTGTCTTCAAAGAAATTATTTGGGGTACAGAATTTCATTCATGAAAGTTTCATTAAACTCTTTTATTTGCTCTACAAACCATAAGCAACACTTCAGAGATCAAGCATTGTGGAAAGCTTGGAGCAAGGTGCAGCCTGACTGTTTGCTTGGGGTGGGTGATAACAGTCTGACTGGGAATGCTGCAAGTACCCCAAGTTACTGTAAACACCTTTGGAACACCAGGACCTGTATCACTAAGGTTGATAGTTTTACATAATCATCTCTTTTTTTCTGGAAGAAAAATCATTGAGATTTGGATAGACTCAGTCTTAGGAGCACAAAGCTGCAAGAAACTTTTGAACAAAAGATAGAAATTAAATTGGCAATCTTTTTTCTAAATATTTTTTATTAGTTGTCTAGCCAATACCTAACAAATTAGCCTTTCTCTTCTAAATAACAATGGTTTTGTGCAACAGAATCTAGAGATTCAGACCTCCTTGTTGCTGGCTGATGAGCCCTCTCCTACAATAAATCAGTTTCTGATTTAACCTGGTATGTGCATTTAAGGTGAGAAACCACTCTCAGGTTTACCTCAGGATGCTGAAATGTTTTATGAACTAGTGCTTGTGATTTCAGCCTAAAAAATACTACTTAACATCATCCCCCCACACACACTCTTAGCAAATCATCCCCGAGTTTGGCAATGAAGAAATGGGAGCAGGTTTCTGCTGAGCATTGCTGATTTGTACCTACGATCTCGTTTTTCTCAGTCGCACCTGCATCCACACAGCAGCTCCTGCACAGCTCCTGCCAGGCTGAGTGTGAGACTCAAGGCAGGTGACTCCTCCTTACCTACAATGCCATTACACAGGCTGCAAAATGGCAAATCTTTAACAGTGCCCAGCTTAATTAATTTACCACAATGTGTGAGCAGGGCTGCTGCTCCTTTAGCATGGTGTAAATACCCTCTGCCCTTCCATCTGCAGCTGGGAAGCACCTTGCCCTGCTGCCAGGGGGAGGAAGGATTCGTGAACAGAATTATTGCCTGGATGTGCTGATGAAAGTGAAGGCAGTGCTCAGGGTACTTTGCTCTCTGATGTTTGATTTGTCTGCTTCACTCTGCATCCTTTCTCGGGAAACAGCACTGGAAGTTTATCCACACTAACTTCTCCAGCCACATTGCTTTTTTTGAAGTGGAGAGATGCCTTGAATTCACTATGAGAGGTAAAAAAATAATTCTTAGCCCCCACACCTGCCTGAGTTCAGTGATGTATTTCAGCCCTGCACATCTGACACGCAGTAAAATATCAGCATCTTACAGTACCAGATACTAATTAGAAAAAGAAATGTGTTAGATGTCAGGCCTCAAGAAAGCAAACTTAACATTCTGACAGCAGCTGGAGAGTGATAGCCATAATCAAGCATTGTCCCTGCTTAGATCTGTGCCAAACAACCTCGCTTACTTCCAGCTAATTCTCCATCTGAGACGATCTTTCTTTACGATTCCAAAGAAACATGTTGTCAGTTCCCACCTGCTGGCATTGCCAGAAATAAAACCACAGTTGATCGGATGCAATAGGTCAGCAGAATAGTGCATTGAGCTGTTGTTTGTGCTTCCAAGCTGTGTTACGGAGGATTCACTAACATTTATTAACCCTTTCTCCAATCACGGCTTTTGTTATGCTTTTATAAAGCAGGAAGGTTTCGAGAATGAAAACACATCCTTTTAGGAATTTCAAAGGAAGTAGAATTTGGGCTTGCTGCCAGGCTAAAAGTTCGATATCATTTGAAAACCAAAATATATTAGAGAAGAAAGAAAATGCAGATGTCAGCCTAGTGACACAGAGTAATCTATTTGCTCAGTGCTTGTATTTTCCTACCAATTTTGTATTTTTCAAAAAGGACAATAAAAGAATTGTGCTCACTGCTAATTAATGACAAGCTGGTAAAAGCATCTATCCATTGTTCCATTTATTTCTTCATTTCCAGCAGTTAACAGCCCTGTTCTGAAATGAATCAATGTCGTTTACACAATGTTGTCACCCCTATTGTTTCTTTATCATCCTTGCATTTTCATAAATTGGAGGTGTTAATGGCTTCTCTCAGAGCTCTAAAATGTATGCAAAATGGTAATCCATCCCCTAAACAATTCACATTTAGGCAGGCACCCTCTTAAATATGTTTACTATTAAAAGAACTCCTTTGTTTGGATCTAACCCTATCTGTTTGTTTTCTAAACACTGAATCGTAGCAGGTATGCAGAGTCTCATTTTAAGTAGGGACTAACAAGTAACCCTGTCCTTTGAGAAACTTGGTGATTTGTCTATAGAGATGAAAGAGTTTTGGGGCTTTTTTAAGGAGTCCTATTATGTATATACGAAATTGCCTGCCAGGTTTTGAAGGAAAAATCAAGGGTTTGGTGCAAAGATTACTAACGCAAGGAAAATACATTTACTGCCCTTAGCGGCCTTTGGTCTGGGCCTGAGTAACAGCACTGTGTGGTCTCTCAGAGACTGGAAAGGAAACCATGATATTCATCAGCATGCTTTAAAAGCAGCAGACTGTCCTTGCTTATAGCTTTAATATCTTTGTTATTCAGAAATGCAATAGAGTTAGTGCTCAAATCTTTGCATGATTGGGATTGCAAAGTTTGTGGGACAGGCTGCCTTATTGTGTATGCAGAGATCTGCACAGGGACCTGGACAGCTGCTTATAACCTTTTGTATATTTTATCAACTGAAATGTGCTTCTTCTTAATTATATTTTATAAGATTTTTAAAGTAAATTCTGCTCAGCTTAATGGCTTCATCCCTCTGAAATATTTTTTTCCATTTCTTTTTGAAAAGGTCACTATCAATGCTCATACTTTATAAGCACTTTCCTGAGCCTGATTCAAAGTCATTTAAATCACTGAGTTTCATGTCATTGCTATTATATTCCTTTGCATCAGCACAGAATGAACTGCGTCAAAACAACTTTCTAGGAATTATACACAGCTAAAGGATAGTTTCCAGAATCAAGGTGCAAACCTCTTAAAACAAGACTTCAGACATATTCTGATCCGAGTAAGGTGCAGTTTGATGAGATATTATGCTGGTATAAGGACCAAGACGAAAAGGAAAAAAAAAATCCAAAAAGTTAAAACTGAAATATCTGACAAATAGGCAGGGAAGCATTCCAATAACTTAAAGGAAAAGAGAGCACTGGTGGTAACAGCAGCAGCAATCCGAATAAAAAACTAACCCCAAAACAATACTTAAAACATCGTTTGTGTATTTCTGTTTAATTCACTTTTGTTTCAAGTTGCAGAATCTGTATTGCTTAGAAGTGACACCGAAGTTGTCGAACAATGTATGATTGTGCGATGTGTGCTGCCTAAAGGATGGATCCTTGGAGCACTGACACAGAGAGAGAAGATCAAGGCTTGGCAGTGACCGTGACATGCTGCTACACAGCAGGCGAGCACTGCAGTCGAGCAGCTGCACCAAGGCGGGCTGTGCTGCCTTTTCCTTTATGCTCTTGTTTTGACTTGTGTTAATCACCCATTGTTCTAGGTGGGAGAGCTAAATTAAAGGACGGGGCGATCGAATAGAGCTCCCATTCAATTAGAGGAAGCAGGTCACCGCAAATTCTGCTGCACAGAGAGGTGATAAGCAGGAATTAGAAGCGTACCTGGAGAGGTGTGCTATTTAGAAGTAGGCACAACAACCTAATTTTAACTAAGGTTAAATGAAATTACTTTGTAGCCTTCCCAAATGTTCAACATCCTTTAGCACTAAACAATGTAAATCTCTGAAGTTTTCCTTTCGCTATCAAGTTACAGCACCAAATTTTAAGAGTAGAAGTCTAGCCTAACGGGAAGATAAAAAAAGATAAATGGGAACAAATAAAAAAAACCCACCTTGATTTATTGTTCACTGTTTTGGGATAATCTTCAGTGTGTTCATGCCAGCGAAAGTAGATTGCCATTTCATAAATAAGCACAGAGAGAAGTTTGACTGTGTAGAACTTTCAGCCTAACACGTGGGATGCTGGATTCCCCAGTGAGGGAAATAATTGAGAATCGTGTGATTCATTGATCATTTATGAGATCATTGAGAATCATGTGAGATCCATGTGAATTATTAGATACATTTTCTATCAAATAAAAAATAGCAGGTTTCAGACATTTCATAAGAATAACCATTGTCATAAGATTTCAAACCAAATGTTCTTGGGCATGGAGGTTTTGAAGAGACTTTGAATGTGAATCTGAAACTGTCACATCCACAGAGTTCCTTAGAGTTTGCCAAGCATTCTTCATTAGCTTTCCCTAAACTCTGTGGGATGTGGGGATTGCAGCATGCACTTGTCTTCTAGGAAGGTGTGCTGGCATTATTTGGTCCACAATCACAGAATCACAGAATCACTAGATTGGAAGAGACCTTTAAGATCACCGAGTCCAACCCAAATTTACTCAATTATGTGAGCTCCTGAGCTAAATTAGTGGTTACACCTTTCAAGGAGTCTTATGGACACATCTTCTGTACTCTGGGGACACCTCTCACGTTTTTTATTTGATATATATACCAGGAAATCCCTCTGTGGGGTGTGGAGTAACACCTTTCCCAGCTAGAACAATGTAGATTGAAGGATAAAGGGTCGGGGTCATATCCATATATCCATGTAGGAGTTAATTTCTCTTGATGTGAAGATATTAAAGTGCATCTCTGGTACATTCACAAGATGTGATTTGGAAACATATATCAGCAGTTCTCCAAACAGCAATAATGCACATGGTCCAGGGATGAAAATAAATTTGAAATACTATTTTCCAAATATAACTAGAAGTAACACAGTTATTTGTGCATAAACCCATGCTCTTCCTCTGGCATAATCAAATTTTTGAGGCTTTCAGGCTCCTACACTGCCACGCCCTCTATTTGCCATACTCTGTCCTGGGACAGGTCCCTGGGTTTTGTGGTGCATGTGAGGAGTGAGCATTTTTGATTAAAGCAAGTACTGACAAACTGTATGTGAATTAATGAAAGGAGAAAATAGACAGATTTGGAGTTGGTTTCTATAGATTTCAACTTAAATATTAGAAATTTATAGAAATGGACAATATAGCTTTATCTATATTCCATTTTTTTATATCCAATGAGCATAACCATCAAACACAACCTAAAAAAATCAGAATTTCCTATTACCTCACTTAAATATGATGGAATTCTCTCTACAACAAAGCAAGCAGCAGCATTTCTCTGTTCTAAGTCACAGACAGGAGGCAAAACAATCAAACATACATTGTTGTTTGCCAGAACAGTCCTCAAGTATTCTGCAACATATATATTTTTCAGAGGTGTCACCTGAAAAATTTATCCTTGAGTGAGATTGAAATGTGAGGTCTGGTAAGGTATTCTGAGTCTGGATTTTTTAAACCTAATTCTGTTGGAGATGTAACTACTCTGATTGTTTTGATTTAATCAAAACTGGCTGTTAAATCTCTAATTCTAATGTCTTTTCAATCTTTGCTCAAAGTGACACATATGTACTCCGTGACTGTGCATTGTGAAGTTAACAACTTGTTATTTGGCCTATCAGTTGTTGAATATTCAGCCCCTTGTTGGAATTGTTCAAAATGTAAAACTATTTCTGCCTTTATCATTCCTGTCTCTCAATTCATCCTTAGAGATCATAGCTTTTCCAGAAAACAATTAAGAAAAATACAGAGATGTTGTATTTTTAACTTCTGAGGCTGAAGGTTTCCAGACTCGCTTTGTAGTTGAAGAAGAAAAAGAATAAGGAGGAGGAAGAATAAAGTATATATTTCATCTTCTAGTGATAAGCCAATATTGAAATATACCTGTTTTTAAAGACTTAGTCAACAGCTTAATACAGAAATAAAAGAGTCCAGGTATTATTTCAAGATAACCACAGGAGTTACAATCCCATTTTCACATGAGTACATGATAATCTCTGAAAAATGAAAAATGAATTAAATCCCATAAATATTATTTCTCTCTCTTTTTTTTTTCCCCTAGCAAACATGTAAGTTCATGTTGTCTTTACACCTCAACATAATCAGAAGAAATAATTTTAGTTGGTGAACTCTGTTCAACTCATTGAGGGAAAACATCCTTATTTACAAAAGCCAATTAAGGCCTATACTTAAAAGAATCTTCAAGAAATTAACATTAAAATTTCATAATAAGCATTAAGATTTTCAAGTAAGGCTATCAAATACAAAATCAGACCATTGTAATTAAGGCCATCCTAGCAGTTTTTCAGAAATAATTGCCAACCCTCACATATGTCACATCCAGCCATCTACAGGCATACTTAGTGGCCAGAGTGAATTGGGACTGTGTCAGCTGATTATTTCTGTAATCAAACACCCCTTTGATTAAATGAAGCATTGCTTGAATATCATTGAATGGAATTAAACAGAGAGTATTTATTAAATTGTTTCTAGCTACCATCACTGTTGGGAACATTTAAAGCCAGTCTTGTTCATATCTATTTGGTGGTTTTTTTCAGAGCAGCTGTCATGCCTAGACAAGTCAGCATTTTTATGTCATTTGTGTAAGGAAAAATACTTGTGCTCTTTGCCTAACAAATCCTTAGCCTCTCACTGATAAATTACCTACAGAATTTAGCCACAGTTTGTTCACAGTAAGTTTCATATTCTATCAAACAAACTAGAAAAAAACCCACATTCTTAGCCAAAGGATGAAGAGTTCTATGAGTCTGGTGTAAATCTTACTGAAATCAGTAGAGACTTCTACAGACCTTGGTAGGCTCTGAATGAAGCTCTAAGTATACATTAGCTTTAGGGACACATGATTTTGGTGTTACTTTTGAGGTCTGGTGCCACCCACCCAATAGGTTTGTTTGCACCTTCTGGGCTGGGCTGTGACTCCAGTGAAAGGATCATGTCTACTCTTATTTAGCTTTGATTAACATCATTAACCTATCATGCACTGGAGCGACTCACAGAGCAAATTGGCCAATTTCAGCAAGCCACATAAAGCAAAGAACAGCTTGGATTGTCAGATAAACATACCCAGAGGTGCAGTTAGGATGCTGAAATTATTAGGTGAATGATAGGAAGCCAAAAAATCAGTGAGCCACTTGAGCAGAGAGTATAAACATAAATATCCAAAAGCATGCCACAGTGCATGTGTATTTTATGTTGATGTGCTAATACATTATCTGCTAAGGGTTTGTTTAAACCATTTTTGTATTCTCTGCAATTCATTTATCTGCATAAAGAAGAGCCACTAACAGGACAGTGCCTTATGAACAAGCAACCCTGTATGTTTTCCACTGCTGTTTATAATTCTTCATGCTCATATCTACAATTCATGAGCAAATTGGCTCGTGAATGTTTCCATAAAGGTTGAACAAAGTATGGTGCTGTTAACATTCGCACCGTCATGCACAGAATCAAAATGTGCCCACTCTCATTCTATTCATCACAGCTCAAAGACATTTTGGCAATGATATTATCCAAATATTATTAAAACTTTGAACCCTGTCCCCATAAATTATAGCAAAATGGCTTCAGAGCCATTAGGCAAGGAGGATGTATGGGCTCCAGTTGCTTTGGAGTAATTATGTGCTTAAAAGGAAGCGTGGCTAAGCATTCTACCAGTAAAACGAGAAAAGCTATGATCATTTGTTACTGCTTCAGTGCTGTACACAGTATTGCTCACACAGGTCAAGCCAACCTTACAGCAGGACAATTATCTGCCTAGAGAGACCAAACATCTGTTATTAAGTACGCAGAGGCACCACTGCAGCATGCTAGAAATCTTGTCCACTTCATTGGTTTGGCTGACGGTAATGTACTTCAAACACTTGGCTAACTCTGTACAACATCCCCCCTTTCTTATTGTTACTGCAACAGTTCAGCTTTGAAATATGCAGTACCTTCACTCCCCCATTACTTCCTTTAATATGTGCACAGCTGTTAAAGATGATGGTGTAACTTTAGATGAGTTGCTCTTTCTCTTCTTTTTTTTCCCTCTCTCTCTCTCTCTCCCCCCTCTCTCTCATTCTCTTCTTTCTTCAAAATGTGTTCTGAACATTCTTGTACATTTGTAAGTTACCCACTGAGAGTCACTGTAGAGAATACAAGTGGTGCAAAAGAGCAGGGACACACAGTTTTTACATTATAAAACAAAAGCTGCTGATCTCAAACATTCTCTAAGTTAGCTGAAGAGGCAAAGGACTCCTTTTCACACAGTGGTTATGAAATAATGTGTTTAAAACAAACAACAGCACAAGGAACACACACCACTTCCCTGTACTCACTGACAAATGGGTAGAATGATCTTCTCCTGCCAGGCTGATTTTTCACCTGAAGTGAGGAGATTCTGAACTGTATACAATTTACTCCACTTTTTAAAAGCTCTGATGTTAATATACAACTATTTTCCCCTTCTGATAAAAATTGGAGATGTAAGTGACACGTTTGCTTTCACAGGGCATAGCAAGAAATGTAAAAGAGTAATGAATGGGTGGCAGAAATGTCAGGGTTAGAAATTAGATCTATCTTATCTGTCTTGGGTTTTTCTGAGGAACCTATCACAGTGTAATAATCAAAACTTTCAAGGAGATTTTAGATGGGAGAACTACAGAAATCAAAGATCCTAGAAATATTCTTTTTTCATGCTTTGAGGAAAACTACTGCTTCTGCATTTACTCTATGCACATTGTACTAAAGAAAGAGGAGCTGATACAACTGACAGATTTACGCCATCCTGAGATTCTATCAGCACACACTTCTCTTTAAAGAAACCCAGATTTCCTTATGTTAAAAGCAAATGAGAATACTCTGGAGTGAAAAACACAGGTCCACACTGCTGCATACATAGGGAAAAAGAAAAAAAAAGACAACAAAAAAAGAAAAAGAAAAAGAAAAGTTGAACATGATCACAAGAGCTTAAAACATCCCTATGTCAAAGATGACATTATTGTGTAATCACCAGATTATTTTGCCCCTTAGAGAAAAAAGGCTCTAGAGGAAAAGCATACCTCATCACTATGATGCGTGGCTCACTTCTGCCATTCCCATCTACATTGTGCTCCCTTTTCATTATCTGTGCCTGGGAATAAAAGGTCAGTTAGGCAGAGAATTTGAAATTGGATCAGCAAAGAAAAGTGTGTCTTCTGTCTGAACTTTATATCCACTCATGCCTAGCCTCAAAGGAATTACAGAATCAATTCAAAACAAACCTATAAAAATATTTTAATTAGCTTTTTTTATAGTACTTAGTGTTTTGAAACTCAAATATACAAGGTACGTTTTAAAAGAAATTCTTTAAGATTTAGACACCTTGTCCATGAATATTTATCTGATTTGACTATGAATCACTTGATTACATCCTTCTGAGTTCCTAAAGACAATAAATAATCATGATAGGGCAGAAAAATGACATTTTAAAATTTGGAACTCCATAGAAATAAATGAGAACTTTGTTTAAAAACCACGCAAGCCTCTGGTTATGATATAAATAGTTTTCTGTCTCAAATCACTACAGTTTATAAGGAGTACTCATTATAATCCAGGTGTTTGTTTTCAAAATGGGGCCACGAATTAACTGATAAGACTTGTCCAAAGGAAGAGTTTATACATGTCCCATACATATTTACTTCTTTACAAAATGGCCATTTATATGGTGCAGATATATAAATTAAAGATGCATCATACTCGGCTTTACAGAATATATCAAACCAAGCTCATGAACTCAGCTTTTTTCTAATTCATTTAAATACCATTAGCAACCAAGCAGGACAATTAAAACCCAACTGTAAAATAACACTGTTTCTCAATATGTTCACAAATAAGGGTGCATAACTTTTGTGTCAGTGTAAGAGAAGTGACAATAGCTGAATTAGAATCACAGAATGGTTTAGTTTGGACAAGACCTCTAAGATTATCAAGTCCAATCAGCACGGCCAAGTCCACCACTGAACCATGTCCCTAAATGCCACATCCACATGTCTTTTAAATACCTCCAAGGATGGGCACTCCATCACTTAACCGGCCAAACTGCTCCAATGTTTGCAACCCTTTCAGTGAATTTGAGGTCTAGGAGTGGAAAACGAAACAGAAGAGAAGAAACTAGGACTATTCTACAAATTCCTACACTTTTTGGGAGACATCCCTTCTGAAGAACGAGACAATCAGTTGTTGAGTCTGTGTCTCGATCAGTGAAGTCACACTGATTGCACTTACATTGAAGGTTACTTTGTATTCTGTGGGCTGCTCAGTGGGCACCAATATTCACCTGGTGATGCCTCACCTGCCAGCTGCAAGTGTACCACTTGTAAGAAACTATCAGCATCAGTAAAGGCTTCAAAAGAAGTTCCTTGAGATCTCTGGATAAAAGAAATTTTGTAAATGCAAAGGTGGATAGGAAAAAATCCCATGCAAAGAAAATTTCATAAATATTCAACCCTGAGTGATGGGTGCTGCACACAGTGCATATTAATTAGTGCAGTCTTGCACCTCCCTGCACCCTTTCTATGTAACTATTGTCAATTATCATAGCAGTTCATTAGCAGACACCAAGTTAGCTCCTTGCACAGCTCTCCATGCAGCCTAGAGCTTAACTGAAAAAGTCTATTTATGCTCAATTATACCATTACTCTTTACTCCCTTGTGGAAGGAAAATGGCACACAATCAGCCGCTTTACATTGCTTGTACTGTGACCAAAGGTTTTTCCAAGAAATATTGCATTCTATGTAACATTAAAAAAAACCCCAAAAACCAAAAAATACAACCTGGATTATAAGAGAAATCTGTGATAGCATTTCAGGGTAGAGCTCTGAATTTATACAGCAATAGTTCATCAAAGCACCTCCTTCTTTTGACTGCCTTGCCCACCGCCATCCTCAAAACTCTTTCCATGCTCCCAAACTTCTCTAACAGGCTAGTGGAACTTTATTCCATCCCTTAACATTTATTTTAAATTTTACTTCCATATTTCATTTAAATACTGATTGCCCCAGAGATGTAGAGCTACTGAAATAGATTTCAAGCAAAGTTTTCTTTATCTCAACAAGTCTCCAGGAAAAGAGGAGAAACCCAATAAAAAAAAAAAAGCCAAAAAAAAGCAGGTTAAAAAGGAGAAGCGTGGGAATGAGCTTGTCAAAGAGGGTTTTTGATCTGTCTCACAAAATATTTGACTATGTGAGGAGACAAGTACAAGTAGATGAAATTTTCCATATAAGAAAACTCCTCCACAGTCTAGTTTCAAAACAAAGAAGTACACACATTAATGTCAGCCGTTCTGTGCCAACTGATTAATTTTTGTAATCTTGTTTTAGGTTTCCTCTTCAATTGTCAGTTGTAGTTTCTTAAGAAATCTGCACGCAGCTGCATTTTTAAGCACTCTCTCTACTCAAATGAACTAATCTCTTATATTGTACTTGTCAAAAAAAAACCTCCTTTCAATATTCTTTTCCCCTCAGAAGGAATAATTTATGGCAAAGAACATTTTCTCAAGACCTTTCCTTATCAGGAGGACATGTGTGAAACTGTGGGTATAATTTCATACTATCTTTTGCCCTCTTGATAAGAAACAGTTTGTGTTACTAAAGCATTTTATGCAGGTGGATGATAAAACCATTCTTCAACCTGAAGAAAATATTTCCTCATGTAGCTATGATTGCACTTCCAAACTACTCAGAAGGACATTTGAAAGCCTCCATGAGAAATTTGAATATTCTTTTTGCTGTGGCAGCTACTTTCTCTCACTGCTGGATGGTGGTGGAGTTGGAAAATAACCTAAACAGTTAACATGCAATGAAAATTCAGTAGCCTACAGGGAAAAATCTTTCAGCCCATTTTTGAGAAGACAAACATCCAACCAAAACATTAACAGTTTCAGTAAGCAATAATCACCCTGGTTAGCAATCTAAGCAGGGATTGTACAGACATGGTGATGAAGCTAAAATCGAATATTAGTATGGTCTAAGTTTAGTTGGTAGATTGAATCAGGAAAAGTGCCCTGTCTAGACAGTCTCAGCTTTATAAATAAAGGAAAGACCCCATTCCCTGTTTATCCAGCCCTTTTATGTGTTCACCTGAAGACACACACACACACACACACACACATCCAAGTTCACTCCAAGGTTTAAGAAAAGCAATATATCCCTTTTACAAAATATATTAGACACTTGGATTCAAAATTATAGAGGCTTTCTGTTGGGCCTTTCAGCAATTCTTGTAGTGTTTATATAAGAGTGTTTCTGACACTAAATTATTTGCAAATGCTTCTCTTTTTGGGGGGGATTTGGAGCCAAATTGTAATAAGCAAGAGCAGATTGACCCAGATTAAAAGATACAATTAGTCTGTCTGATTAGTAAACCTAAAAAGTACTACTTACACAAAGTTATTGTTTTTATGACAAAAGAAGACATCCTGGCAGAACAATAAAGCCAGTGCCATGGAGAAGAACCTTGCAATTTACTCAGTTAAAATAAAAATAAAAAATTCGGTTTAGAGATACAGTAATTCAGTAGAGCTGAAATATTATTATGCCAAAAGTAAGTAACGATGCAAGCAAATATATTGTAACTGCATATGCCTTATTCTTTTTCATATTAAAGCCATTTTTTCTTCTACCATGGGTGAAATTTTAATCATATGCAAAATCCCACTGAATAGACTAGGCTCTTACAAAAAATGTTTTTTTTTCCAGTAAGCATTCAGGCCCAAACCAACTTCACTTTACAGCTCCTGTGGGACCTGTCTTGGTATAAACTGAAATGAAAATTAGGTCTTCATTTGTGTAAATATATACACATGTATATTTTTTTTACACAGATATAGAATTACAAAATTATTCCTTTAGGGACCCAACCTTAAAATATTATATATTGGCTAAATTTAATGACAAACAAAGCATCAGTCACTACTGGTGAAGTAGGGGAAGGAAGAACTGAATCCATTTGCTATCCTATAAATCACTCTGATTAATTAAATAAATACAGAAAGAGTTTTATACTCTGTAAGATATTATTGTGATCTGAACTACTTCCATTCAAGCACCCTAAAGAAAAGCATGATTCCCATTTCTCCTGAGCCTGAAAGGTGTGGTTTTTGTGTGAGCCTGTCACATGGCTCAGCTGTGGTTGCACACAACAATAAAGCGAATTGTGGTCACAAAGCATGGGCATCAATGTTAGACAACGAGGCATCTTCAGCAAGAATTCTTCCCAACTTGGAACACCTTGGAAAGGTTCTACCCTAATGGGTTACATTTCATCAACCAACTCAAAGTTGGCAGTTTCATCATTTGGTGCTTCCACATCTGCTGAGCCACTGGCACACCAGTGTTACTGGTTTTACACACTGGC
The DNA here is from genome assembly GCA_037013685.1 of Acridotheres tristis. Lineage (NCBI taxonomy): Eukaryota > Metazoa > Chordata > Aves > Passeriformes > Sturnidae > Acridotheres > Acridotheres tristis. Next base: position 8,901,471 of record CM072898.1, read on the forward strand.
TTCCCAAATTGCTTATAAAATACAGGTCACAACTGAAAGCCATGCCCTGTTTCCTCTACAGCAGATCTCCTGAGTCCATCTAGAAAAAGGTGGTGGGTTTGTTGGGTTTTTTCCTAGGGTACACAGCAGGAGCTTTGAAGAGAGGCCATCATCTGATTTTGAAAGACTCAGAATAGCAGGATCTCCTGAACAGCTCTCTCAAGTGGGAAACAACAAACTTTGTTCCAGTCTCTGTCCCATATAGAAAATGTGCTGATTTTCCCTCATTCTGGGAGGCAGTTTCCCATCTGCTGCTGAGTGCTATGATACTATAACTGTGACCATAATCTAAGCAGTTTCAGGATGACAGTGAAATGTGCATTTTTAAGACTAAAGGGAGAAGGAAAAGCCTGATGTCGAGACAGGAAGCTGATGAGTCTTTTAATAGCTGACTCTGCTATACACTGTCTTTGTGAGAACAGGAGATGAGCAAAAGAGTGACCTGCAAGAGATAGGAAGAAACCCTGGGAAGTGTTTGCTGAATATTTTGAGAGTTAAGATTTATGCAAAATAACTAACTTTGGGCTACTATATTCATGCTTCCAGTTTAGGATTATTTGTGAATGTCTGTATAGGTACATATTATGGTACATCTTCGTGTATATAGGTAGCTACATTAGAAATCAATCCTGCCCTGTGTGTCCATCATCAATATTTCACGTGGGTTTTTTGTCATAGGGTACATTTAGATTTATTAAGTGCACACCCAGATTTTATGGCAAATTATATCAGGGCATTAACAATGAATTGATGACTCAAAATCGTGACTGCAAAGACACCTTTAATGAGTTTAAAATAAATAATGATACTCTGAATGGAAGACTAGGGGCAGAAAAAGTTTTCCCTTCACTCAGGGAAGTTTCACAGGGCAGCTGAGCGAATGTAATTGTTATCAGCTTCAGAAGAGTGGGTTTGTTCCATCCCACCTAACAATCCTCAGCTGAACATCCAGTTAGACAGTTATTCAAACCTTGCAATGAGATGTTTTAATTTTCTGCAAGCTATTAATTACTGTAAATGATCCACAAGAAACCACACCCCCAGACCAGAACTGGACTTATATGATAAGTCCCAAAATCTAGCTCTCTTGTTCAGAAAGTCCAGTGAGCCCAAGTAGTCATGATTCATCTTTCCAGACTGCATCCAGCATGAATAGTTTCACACAGCCTTATGAAAAATAAGTATTATTTATAATGGTATTGACATGGGCTGATGCTCCTAAGTCTTCCCAGACAGCAGCTCTGCTTCTGTCAAATTCTCCTGAACCATAAAATTCCATCTCTAAGCAGATCATCCTCTGAAATCTACCACCTACTTTTTTCTTTCCCCCCTCCTGTGTTTGTAGGACTTTTCTTGTCCTGGTTCGAATAGCTATAGAAGCAGCTTCAGAGCTGATAGAACTTTCCTAAATGATTCTTAATGGTGTGCCAAGAAGTTTCAACTTGGGCCATTCCTTCTACTTCGCCCTTTCAAATCCTCCATTAAGTGAAAACAATGTATTTTACAATAAACATACCACTAAACACATCCATATATAGACTGACTTGATTATTATTGCAGAACAGCTCTGATTTTTCCAAAGCAACTTATCTTAGTCATCACTATACAACACAGAAAAAGTCATAAAATGAGAAAGCAAAAAAGAAACTCAAAACCATCTCTTTAACATTCCTCATTGACAACGTCTTCTTTATGTATTCTACTTTGTCCTAAATGTTTCTCTAATGCTTTAGTAACTTGCTATCCTCTGCCTGCCACTGAAAGTGAGCCAAGTAGGGCTCGTGCTTAGCAGGGCACATTTTTTATGCAATAAAGGAAGTGAAGTATCCCCTGTGAATGTAAACTGCAGGCCTTGGGAGATAGGAGAAAAGTCTGGGAGAGTGAAATCAGAATATGCTTAAAACATAGAGTGAATATCCACGCTGCAAAATGACTACAGAATATGTAATTAAAAGTTCTTGGCTGCTCAGTGTTTTGTCTCATCCCCCTTAAAAGCTGCATTGTGACACAGGAGCCAGCATCAACTCTAATTGTGTCACCACTAACAATGCAGTTATTATTGCTTTTTATTATATGCAAATTCTCCATTTGTTCCTGCAGCTAATATGGCCTTTAATCTGGTATCAGTACAGCATAGGTGAATTCTGTTTTTACTGGCAACAACATATTCCCTGCTGAGAAAATATGACCCGTCATGGAAAAGGTTTAATCTTGAAATTCCGCTATTTTTTGTTTCTTGGTGGCCTCTAATTGCAAGCTTGAGGCAGTGCACAATAATTATCAGTCTGCAAGCATGAAAAGGAGTAAATGCCAGTCAGGCTATATGGTTGCTTTGTGCACACAACATGTAAAGAACTCTGCCATGTCAGTGGTGGGCTGGCAGCTTTCTTCTTCAGTGCAATGGCAATGATTCAGCTGGTAACTGGATGAAAAATTGCAGCAGGTTTCCCTGTTATGATTCTTTCATGCATCTCTGTCAATGACAGTTTACATTCTGGGATTGAGATCATTTGTTTCCTGTTTGCTCACAGCTTCAGGCTTTTCTTGTTTGCCACCATGGATTTACAGCCCTCCCCCTCCAGCAAACCACATCTAAGGGGTTGAGGGATTACAAGGCTTAATACTTTACAGCTCAGCACATGTACAGAAAGTTGGAACTACTGTAAAAGGAATGATGACTAGATATTCCTGTGAAATAGACACATACCCGTGTGCAGATATGTATGTCTATGTAGAAAGAAGCCTACAGAACAGCTCCCAGAGTAGTGAGATGCCAGACTAAAAGGTTTATTAGCAGACTATCTTCTCATAAACTAACAGGCTAAACCTCAGAAAGAAAAAAAAAATACAAATAACCTTTTTAATATGTTTCTTCCCCTAATGCTACTTGGAAAATTATAGCAAAGTAAAATGCACTCTTTGAAGACTTCAAATAGTCAGAGGTTTCTGTAGTTTTATGAAAAAGGTTTTGCTGTGTCCATATAGTCATTAAAAAAAATGAGGGCATAAGCACAAGCATGAATAACCTGACACATACCTGCCTAGTAGAAGAGATGTTTATACCCCATGTGCCAGATCTGAAATATTTTACTCTCATGCTACTCCACCATCAATACATGGACCCTCCCAATGCCTAAGCTGAAGCAGAGAACTGCTACTACCTACATGAACCAGTGTGTAAAAATGAGCACAGACAGGAATGCTAAGGCTTGCAATTAACTCCTGCTAAAATTAACTCTTGATTTCAGTCTTGAAAAATGCAACCCTAACATCTCAGAATAAAACATGAGGATAAAGCAGTGAGACTAGAACAGAATGGTGAGTGTGTAATTAAATGGAGACCTGAATACAAGTTGCCCAATCTAGCATCTTTCAGCTATCCTTTATCTATGAAAGGATATGTTTTTATTACTCTTGTCATGGTCAGCAAAACTGAGTGAAATGCAGAGTTTACTTGGTAAATGTCACCTGTTTTTTTGTTTTTCTATTCACTAGCTGCTCAGAAGAAGTTCAGCTTTTCCTTGAAAGAGTATTTGTATTTAGAGAATTATTCGTGGTTGCCAGCTTATTCTCAAGCAGCTCATTACAAGCATTCACTCTTTAAGTACTTGGTTAATTTTGATTAGATAAATGGCTATAGGGTATGTTTCTGTCCCTGACTAAATCTCTAAGTGTTCAGTTTCTTGATTAAGTACTCATGTTTACAAATTTACAACTCTCTTTCCAATCCTGTTCTTAAATATTTATTTAATATGCACTCTTTCAAACATTACTGCCATAAGAAAATAAGCTTTGTCACAGCAGTTCAAGCAACAGTCTCTGGTGAGTGAAGTTTCAGATGAGGCATTACTTGTTTGAGAGAGCACAGCTGATGTCATCCTACTTGAAAATGCAAACATGATGTATTATATAGGTTAGCTATAAGAAAACTAGTCTTATAGTCACAGTGTATTATATTAATCCCTCTGAAATCACCAAAATATTTTAAAATAAAATGGCATAGTCAGATTTTTAGAAATGTTTCTGGATATAGTCCACAGAATCAAATCCATTGCCCTTTGTTCCTTTACATGGTTCTAGAGTTGCAAAAAGTTAAGAAACTGTGTTCATCAGTGAGTTTATCACTGCTTACATCATCAGAATGGTGCAAAGAAGCTTTTTAGAAGTGGTCTTAGGCCCCTAAACTGAGACAAACCACTGCAATATTAGCCCCTTGCTTCCATCAAATTCACTCCCATTTACTGTTGGCTGTATATAGGAATTCTAAGAATAAAGATGTGACCTTCGGGGGAAACACTATTAAAAGATCTCAGGATCAAGTCCTGAATTAGGTTGGACTTTAAATATCAGTTCTTTGTGTCAGATGAAATTGAGCAGAAGAGCCAAAAGAAGGCAAAGGCCAAGCTATAGCTTAGCAGAGGTGGGCCAGCAGAGGCAGCCAGGGAACACAAGTGACGAGAAAAGAAACTGAACTCCCTGGCAGCAACTGTGTTAGAGCCACTGTTTGAAATGCCCACTCTGAGCAGATTCTCCTGAAAAGCAAGGCAGAAAAAGGATAACCCACTTTGCCAACTGAGTCAAGCCACAGTCTCCATGCAAAACTGACACTAAGTATTTTACTCTTTACAAATAGTCTTTATAATTGGGATTTTTAAATAATCCTTCTTAAAAGGGATTGCAGCTGTAATCAATTTGTGGAGGGCTGTTTTAATAAGAAGCTGCTCGAATAGGATTAACTATGAGACCCTAGACCTCTTTCCTCCAGTCCTTAAACTCCTATTTGAAACATTTAGATACCCCATAAATTATTTATTGGTCTTACAAGGTGTCATCAAGCTAAGAAAATGATGCTTGACAAGTTGAAAACCGTAACCATTTCCACCAATTTGTTAACAGCCTCTCCCACATGGCATGTAATGTCTCACTTCTGCCTTGTCTTACAGGAACAGTAGTTACATTCACCCATTGCACCAAAAGCACATGTGGAGAGCTGTCAGACCTTGTGCATTCTGTTTATTTCAGGAAATGTTCCAGAAAATAATTTATAGATAGCTTGAAAATAGGATGTCAAAGTGGATTTCCTTTTTCTTGCAAGGTTCTTAAACAACAAGGGAGCAGAAAAAAAAGTTTTTCACTCCCTCTGTCTACCAAAAAGCCCCTCTGTGATTTCTGAGCTGCACAGATCAATGCATATATAGGCATTCTATAGAAAGGAATACAGGGAAAATCTGTGGGCTTTGGCCAAGAAAAGAGGAATCACCTCTTCATATCTATCAACAGCTCTATCTGTCAGCTAAGGTTGGAAAAAAAGGCTACTGGATTTTTTTTTGGTTGGTTGGTTGGTTGGTTGGTTTTTTGGGGTTTTTTTTTGGTTTTTTTTTGCAGGGCTTCTCCAGCAACACTGGTTAGTGATGACTGGTAAAAAGACATTGAGACAGAGATATATCTTTTCTGCAAGGGATCTGGCTTGAGAATCACTTCAAGCGTGAGGCAATCTGCTTTTAGCAAATATAATCTTAAATCAGTCTTTATAATTCTGATTATCTGAGAAGGATAGAAACTCACTGCATCTGAAAATAGGTTTCTGCTCATCACTGCTTCTTGTGGAAATGTAATACAAGGTTTCAAGCTTGTTTTCCTCTGTAGGGTCTGAACACACTGACTCCCATGCTGGCAATGTTCAAGCATTAATTACAGCAGTTTTGTGGGGATCCTAGGCCATAAGCACTTTGTTTAAATAGTTTGCTAGTTTGTTTGGCTTGTTTTTATTTATTTAGGTATTTACTTTTTACAACCAGCATGAGATTATAGATTTGATCCATGGTGCAACCAACCATTGTACCATGAGGCCATCTGTGCCAGTGTATCACATAAAGCAATTAAAAAACTGGTTAAACAAAGACTTCAAAGTGAGAAGCTCTAATTTATTACATGCTGTTTATTTACTGTATTATTCTACTAATACCTGATCAGTCAGCCTTCAACAGCAATCATAAAACTGTCCATGGGACCGAGGCTCACGGGGGAGTGACCTGTAGTTTCGCAAGTGTACAATTTCCACAGACAGAATATCTGAAACTAAATCCACTTAAAAGCAGAGAACTAGGGAAATACAGATGCACACAAGTAAGGTTTTGTCTGATCTACTTCCTGATATAATTTCAAGTTCACTGAACTTCTTTGATGTTTGGTCATTTTGAGAGACAGTGGCTGCTGAAAGTTTCTCTTCTGCTCAGTCGTGGTGCATGGAAACAAAGGACAGCAACAAGTGCCACCATCACTTATGGACAATTGTGTACATCTGACTGTATCAGATATTTAAACACTGGGGCTGAGTGTGGTCATTTAGTAGGAAATCCCTCTGTGTCTTTAAAAAGGGAGAAAACAGAATATGAAGTGAAAAAAAAATCAGAAAAAAATTTTTTTTACTTTCAAAAATATTTAAGCTGTTTGTTTCTGACTCCTTATAGACACCATGAGATTATGGCTTGATCCTTTGTACAACCCATCTGTTTAGTATGAAGCAGTAGTGTATCACATAAAGCAATTAGAAAAACTGGTTAAACAAAGACTTTAAAATGTGAAGTGTCTGGCAGCCCTGGCTAAAATATTTAAAATACAATGCAGTGCCTTTTCCACAAACTGCTCTATGAAATAGATAACTCCCAGCAGACTGGGAACATTAGCAGAGACATCACAGAAAACACAAGCTTAGATTTAATGCAAGAAAGTTGCTGCTGCTGTCTTCCATTTGATTTTTAGATGCTTGTATATGGTTTTTAAGCCATTTCAGCACTTGAAAAACATGTACTTCCACTTCATATTTACAAATTTGGGCATGATTACATCAAATATTGGGTGAAAGCAAGTAGTGTTTTCCCATTTTCCTTTGAAAAATTTGACTTTGACTGTTAAAGCACAGAGTCAGCCATAAAGTTACTGTAAATCACAAAAGGAAAGCATAAATTTTAGAAGCTGCAGTTTACAGGTATGAAATATTGTATAAGAAATGCCTGAATATGCAGGAATATTTGAATGAGTTTTTCCTTGTTCAAGATAATTTGTAGAGCTTTTGTGACTGTACAGCCCTGCTTGTTAATGAACAAAGATATTTGTAGTTTTAGGCAGACATATAGAAGAAAATGAGTTTAAAAGACATGAAAAGCCTTATAATTTAGCAAGGGTAAAATGGAGAAATTCTTGAGCTGCTAAAAGAAAAGAAGCACATTGGCCTAGAAACTCCTTTTTGTTTATAATTTCATAAACGGAGTCAGTAGCCTGAGACAAGCCTGTCACATCTTTGGCACTGAACAAGGGTCAGTGATGGATAACTGACCTCCTTTCTCACTTTTATCAACAAATGTCAAAAAAGCCAAACAACAGCAATGACATCCTGCCCAAACAGCCAAGAGTGTTTCATTTTCTTTGCACTTCTGTTTCCTCTGTGCCTTTAATCAGGGCTGGGGGATGTAATTGCTCTGTCTGGGCACAGCTTAAGGCATGCTGTGCAACTAACAATTAGTTTAGAGACTGAGATCTATAAATTTTGAGAAAAGAGTAAGAGGATTTGGTGTGCTTGAGCTATCCTTTCTAATGAAGAAAAATATCACACCGGAAGGGACCCAGAGTGTTATCAAAGCAACTTAATATCATCTGGTAGTGATTTGTAGGCCCTCATAATCTATTGTGATCATGTTGAAGGGGGAGGAAAAGGTCCACGTGTTCCCCTATTTATGAGATTTCCCAAACGATGGCCGCCATCTGTGCAAACGCCACTAATCCCAGGCAGCGTCCTCATGGCAAATGGCTCCATGGGATTGTCCAAGGGAAGGGAAACACTGCAGGAATGTTGGGCTATTTATTGTTTATAAAAATAAACCAAGTGGACTAAGACATATGCGAGGAATTTATATCAAACAGCTGCAAAAGCAAGTTGCCTCAATAGGCAGGGTGCATCGATGATGCAATCGGACCACACCGAAAGATTCTCCTATTAATCTCAGAATATACATGGCATGCTTGAGATACTGATTTGTCCCCATCTACACCCAAACTCACCTTACATGGACATTCTTAAAGTTATTTCTGAAAACAGTTTATGTAGACAGAAACTGTTTTATTATGTGAGTTTATGAACTAAATAAATATAAACAAAATCTAAGGACAGTCTGTCCCCATAGAATCTTACCTCTCTCAAACATTCCCTCATTACTCTCTCAGCTAAACAAGCACAATGCAGATATTAATACTCAGTGTTAGTGATCCATGCACACTAAATTCCCAAGATTTGAAAATTTCTTGTTTTATGGTTAGCAGTCTAATCCCACTAAAGTCCTTTCCTAATTTCTTAATGAAAAAGACCAAATCCATCACAATGAGAAACAACATTCAGTGAGAACAAAGAGTCAAGGAGTAACTAGATAACACCAAAATGACAAACGGTGTCACAGCAAACCCACAAAGTACAATATTTTAGTGTTGAGCCTGCATGACAGCATCAGACAAAGGGGAAAAGAGAGCTGATCAGAGACAAGCTTCTCGCCTTTGTAAAGCTGGTTTACCAGACATGCTTGACACTGAAGAGACTTTTACTTTTTTAACTGTTAATGGGTTAGTATATGTACAGCAGCCTCTGGGAAATTCTCTTTCTAGGTCTACATGCTTGAAAACAGCTATCTTCGCTTTTCATTAAAACTGCATGCACTTTGAAACACCTGCCTTCAGGAAAACTCCCAGGCTGATTGACTCTAACATGAGAATTAATTCAGGCTGCTTTAGTGTGTGGACAAGGCTATACAGAACAGTGTGCCAGAATTAGGCTTTTCCATAATACAAACTGGCAAGGATTGCTCTTTTGGGAATCCTGCTCAGCTGGAATTCAAGCACTTTGTTTGACAACTGATTTTCAAGGTGTGTGTCCTTTTCTTTAAACAAACACATGATGCTTGAAAGCCAAGGTACAACAGTGCATATGTACATATATATGAATGAGAAAAGGACAGCTCCTAAGAAATCCTTTGCCATAACTTGTTAGTTTTACTTACCCATGCTAAAGCCAGAACTTTCCAGCTAGAAGGAAGGAAAAATGTTTTGTTTGATCCATTTGTTTCAAAAGAGTGATCATAAATGCCACCAATAGATACCAGTTTTGCTTTCTGACTTCTGGGAGACTCTAGAATTTACGTCTTTCTTTTCTGGGTTGGGGAAACATCTCTGCACAGTCATAAGATATTCTAGCTCAGACACTGTTAGTGTATGAAGTACACACTTGAACTGAATGCTTTTTATCAAAAACTCACCTCCAAACCCCAACCTTGGCCCCGAAACAAAAGGCTTTAATCACTCAAAGAACAGTTTCTGTGCTACAGGCACACAGTGCATTGGTCACACTGTGTCAATGAATCATTTTGCTGAAGTTAGGCCTCAACACCTGCATTGGTTAAGTTTTCCTGCAGTTATAGCTGATCTACAAAACAGCATAAAGGCTGTTTAAAGTCATTAGTGAATCTGACAACAAACTCACTCTTTTACAGGCAAGAGACAGTTGAGAAACAAATTCAAAGATATCTGTTGTCTTAATAATCACTGAAATGCAATCTTGGTGTTGCTCAAGGTGTAATTACCTGACATTTTTCTCTGACAGCACGGCATAGAAGTTCTTGCATTTCCTTTAGACGCTGACTGTTCATTTCTGTTCCTGTGCTGCAGTTAATCCTCTTCTGTGCAGAAATCTACAGAAATGGTCTCACAAAAATCTGTAGAAGCACAGTAAAGTCAGAGAACCTTCACAGTTGCCTCCACCTCTAGAGAAAACAAATACTTTAACTGCATCAGCAACAGACTTCATTTCTCATCAGATTCTAAACCGATTTTAGTTAGAGTACATGTAAAGTCCTAAAGCTTACTTCAGGAAAATTCCTGTTTCAAAGAATGGTAAGTCTATCTTGTCCAGTAATATAGCCTGAAAAATTAAGCTGGGAACATTTAAAGATGCCTCTCTTAAAACTGGACTGAGACATTCCACATGAGCATGTGAAATGATCAGTAATAAAACAATGTGCCTGGCAGAATTTCCTTGTGTCAATGATTGTCTCCCTCCTTACCAATACATGATCACCTATTTGAATACAGAGATATAATTTTAGGTTTATTACCAAACACATGACTGTTCCTGACACATGTAGGATTGGTATGCATGGACACTCAAGTACAGAAGATCAACAAAAGATCAGTGTGCATAAGAGACCCCATTTCAGCCTGCAGGCAGGTGCTCTTATGCACTAGCCCATGGCCCAGCACTGCAGAAACAGCTCCAGTATCCTTCCCGTTTCTCCTGGCAGTGGAAGTAACCAACAGGATGAGTGGGAGCCCACCTCAGCTCAATTTCCTAAAAGAAAGTCTCCTGCATTGGAGAATGCTTCCATCCCCTGCTGCAATTTATTTCATTCTGAGTTGTACCACTGGAACTGTTTATGAAGTCATACTACAAAGTTTGTTGTAAACTGATCTGGGTTCAAAAGCTTTTGTGAAATGCTGGTGGCAGATGTGAGGTTGGCAACAGTCTCCTAAATCAGTTGTGTTACATGAGAGATAAAGGAACTTTATCTAAGGTTATCTTTTCCCCACCAGTTTTTGTGTATCCTATCTCACTAAATTCACAAACACATCACAGGAGCTGATGGAAAAGAGTTGCAGAGCTTGAGCCTTACCAGCGAACAACCTTTCCAAAAGAAAACCTTACACTGGCATTGGTTTGTAAAAATATATGCAGATCACCCAGGTAAACCTAAGTCTCTAGTTTTCAAGCATAGAAACAAAAATAAATGGTGTCCTTGTGTAAATGCATGCCAGGAAAGTGCAGTCATGAGGATTGAAATGATGTCTGGTTCTCGCTCCCACTCTCACAAGCACAAAACAATCAGAAAATAAAATTCACTAGCTGATTGCTTTTGAGGTTTCATTTAAAACATCTTTATAACTCCAGTGTACTTCCTACTCCTACTTATTCCTGCATCATCAGTCATGCACAGCACTGTAAAATACCATGTTTGTCACTCTTCTGAAATGTAAAGGTATATGCTACCTGAGATATGTTATTTCAGGCCTGCTGAGTGATTCATACTATGATGAAATCTTACTATGATGGGAGGACAACAGACCATTCACAGTATGCCATTAACTAAGTTTTTTCACAAGTTATTTATCAATCTTTCTACACATTACCACATTTTTCCTATTAAAACACACAGAACTATCACCCAGGAGCTGGCAAAAATGGTGGCACTTTGCTCCTGTTCACAAAATGTTGGCTAGAGTACTGGTGACCTAGAAATATAAAGTGCTTTTTGCTGTACATAGTAAGCATAAAGGGTTTCAGTCTGCAAGATGAACAATTGCTTCATCACCAAATGAGTAGAAACGTTTCATTTCTGCAGAGCCCGGTCATTATTTGTGAGCTATGTAACATGAGGAGCCCCACACAGAATTTCCCTCTAATTAGCGACTATGTATGTCCAAGTCAATTGAGAAATAGGGCTTAGAAAGCCTTAAAAATATATTATTTGCAGTGCTATCATCTCCCCTATTTTAACAGGAAAAGATTAGGCTAAGAGACACAAGTACACAATGGGGATCTTACCTTTTACTTCTCTGCCCGGAAGCACAATTTGAGAAGTGATCTGTCCTGTAAGACAACAAGAAAATATCTTTGCTGATTTTATGCCAACAATTTATTTTTGTGATACTAGAGATCCTCTTTTTTTTCATCAGGTATTAAATAAAGCACTTTCTGAGGAAGGTGAAGGTTCTAATCAGGCTCTTAGAGGTTGAATAGGAATTGCAGTTTAAGCAGGGCAAAGGCAGAGTTTGAAGTTTACCTACATTTCTATTACACCCTCCTATAAAGCAGATGCAGTCTTCTATGGCTTTATAGAAGTATATCCACATATCTTTAAAAAGGCAAGTAGATATCCTTTACTGGTTAAACATATGATTCACTCATAAAAGTAATAGTTTTCAAGCCCTGGAATCTGACTTGTTTCTTTTTTTTAAATCTGATATGTTAGAGGCTAGGCTGTTGTAAGGAAGCATGAAGGAGCTATGTTTATTTGCTCCAGCTAAATATCACATTTGTCAGCATTCTGAACAGGAGCAGTCTGCAGACTGGTGACTTCCCCCTCCATATTCACAAACTGAAAATGAGTTGTCCCTTCTCCAAGCCCTCTGTAGCATCACAAGCCTATCCTCCTGGAAGGCCACACGAGTACCATCAATGTCACATAATGCAATTCAAGCAGAACAGTGAAGGACAAGATCTACATTTTCACAGAAAAGCCCATGAGAAAGGAACTTATTTTTATGAATTAAAGTGCATCATGTAGCATTTTTAATAAGTTACATGATTTTTGGTTTTTTTTAGTTACATAATTTTGGGCTATATGACTAGCTAAAACAAAAGCCTATTATGAAGATTAACCTGGAATAGACAAGATAAAATGTTTGACTGTTTTATATCAAAGTCAGCTGAACCCTCTGGCAACTTGAGGAGTAAAAAAAAAAAAAATTAGTCTGAACATTAGAAAGACCGGCATTTAAACATTATGATATAAACTCATTATATCTGTAAAAGTCCTGCAATGGATAACAAAGGCATTTTAATGCTTCCATCATCCTCAGTTTTTGCTTTGATCCTTAATATGCTCCCCCTCCTGCATACAAACCTGAACCCTAAAAAAAACAAACTCGGTGGTGGAAGGGAAGGGAACTTGCTGCCACAAACCTGAAAATGTAATAAATGGAAAAACATTTTAAGAATCCAGTCAATCTTAAGCAATATGACCACAATATATATCATCACATATAATGACAGAGTAGAGTCAGGGGCTGGTGTCACCCCGAAAGGGGAGAGGAGGATCCTGCAGGGCTGAGCTTGGCCCCAGGAGGGGCTGTCCAGGCAGCTGCTCTGGCTGTGTGGCTTCCTCAGAGCCAAAACTCCCTGACTTTTATCCCAAGAAGGGTGAAATGTGGTTAGAAGACAAAGCTACTTTTCCCTTCTGAGGACATTATTTTCTGCTGGGTTTCACACTCACTGTGGAAGGGATTGCTTTAGAACGTCACCCTTTCCTTACATTGATTTTCTGGTTGCTTTGCCTTCCCGAGGTTTTGTGGAGTAGAAAGGATCATGTAATATTGAGTTTACAATAAACAAGACCTGGAAAAGGACTCTGTATGACATCAGGAGGCAGAACATAAGCTGATTTTTTAGATCAGGCAGTAAAATAAAAAAAATAGCAGATTAGCCTAATGAAGTGTCTTTTTGTTCATATTTTCCTGTCCTTAAAAAATAAAACTATTTTTCAGGTTTCAGAAAAGAAGGAAAAAAAATCAAAGTAAGGAATGTTCTCAGCATTCTTGAAACAAGTGATTCTTCATGTTACTACTTTTTATGGGAGTGACTGTCAATCATCAATCTTCAAAACTGTCATAAACACCCACACATGCTATTTCAAAGATACCTAATGTAGGATATATAATACCATATTTCAAGCTGGATTCAAAGCTTTTCATCTATCTAATAGTTAGGAACAAGGAAAAACACAAACATCAAATGAAATGAAATATATTTGTTGATGCTAATGGCAAATATTAATTTTATAAAAATTAAGTCTATTACATATCCATTTAAAAATAATTTTTCATGCCTGAAGGATGATAGGGATCCTGAAATGACTGCATCCATAGAGAACCACTGATCCAAGCAGCTGATCTGCCAGACAGGACTAATATTAAACTGCATGTTGTGGCTTACAAACTCCCTCATTTCTTAAAGAAATCAATAATCTTTCACAGATTTCATCCCATTGTGACCTGATCTCAGAGACTCATCAAGAATTTATAATCCACAGAATCAGGGAGGGGAAATTCCACAAACTCCTATTTATGGAAGGCACTCCTCCTCCAAAACAACAGAAATATCCATCACAGCTTCTAGACCTTTCCAGACTCTGCTAGCTGGCTATATTAAAAACAGAAAAGATACACATGACATATTTTTACCCTGTTTTAAAATTATTAGGAAAAAATAATCAGCAACAGTGTATTTGGAGGTGCACAAGGCAATAAATTATAGCTTGTTCATGCTGTAATTGAGCCAAGAGAGAAACACTGGGCAACCAAGAGATGGTTGTAAGCAGGTCTGTGCAATCCCAGAATGATTGCTGGAAAGAACTGCAAAGGATCATGGACAGAATGAGGAAAGGAGAAATTATTAGGACAGAAAACTTTTAAGTGCTTTGCCCCTTCATCATCTTTGATGTTTTGAGGACCAGGTACTGCTTCATCCAATCCAGAAACTTTAACACACCACTGCTGTGTCTGTTGGTTGACAACCAAATGGACCACAGCTATCTATGCAAAGTTCATCAAACAGCCCAAGGACATGGCACAGGGCACTGAAAGTGCTCACAGCTTCCCTAGAGGGACTGGTGGTGCCTCACTGTGCTTTCAGCAGGCCAAGGACCTCACAGGATACAACCAAGTCCGAGCCTGAGGCAAGCAGTGTGTGGATGCTAAATAAAAGGAAACACAGATTAAAACAAATTTTAAACTTACATTCTATTTTTGTCACATTCCTTAGGTGAAAAAAGTTCAACAGTGGCTGAGGAGCACAGGAATTACCAGCAAAAATGTGGGAGGAACATCTGGGTTTGGCTCCCTGTGGCTGGGGCAGGTGGCATCAGGTGCATCTCCCTGCATGGGTCCTCTTTCTGAGCTGGCACATTAATGGAACTTCAGGCCCACTGAAAAATAGGATATATTTCTCAATCACAACTCCAGCTTTCAAATGAGAGCATTATTTATTCATTAGTACTACATTCAAAGTGCTGTTTCCCTTGTTGCTTGGTGAAATAAATTAAAGAATAGTGATATCACTCTAAATTCCAATTTACAGCTCTTGCAAGCCCCAGATGACTGCATCATATAATTCTCCTTACCCTCCCCCTCTCCACTGTTTTTGCCTTGCATCTGGCTGAGAAGAACTGCCCACTGCAAGGAGCTGAAGGCTGACCTAAGCAGAGGAAGATATAATAATGATCAGCATTTCCAAATGGGAGTAAGAGCAGTGCTAGACTCAACACTTGGATCAGAGGATTGGGCTCTACATGTAAAGTGCACCTGCAGACCCATTTTTTCTCTGGAGAAAGACTGGACAGAGAAAGTAGGGCAGACTGGACCATACACAGACACAGTGCATATATGTGGAGAATATTTTCAATTTCTTGTTGCTTATTTGTCTCATGAAAAACAAAATATTTATATAAAAAATGTAGACTTGATTATTTCCTAAATCTTGATTTTGATTTTTTTCTTTGGGAGACACACAAAAATATCTCTGGTTCTCACATGCAGCTGAGCTCCTCATGACTGTAACTCAGGAGACTCAGGTCTCCTAAGCTTCTTCTGGCAAAACTTACAAACTTGATGTTGTAAGAAACACAGCAAAATGCAGGGAGATTAAATAGTGGGAGGTTTTCAAATCGGATAGGTTTAGAACAAGATTCAGATTTTATGTTCAGGTACTGGCCTTTTATAATTATGGGAGAATTCTAGCTTTGGCTGTTCAAAAAATCAGCTCACACTCACTTTGGGGCCCTAATCAATCCCTGCTACTTTTGACACAACATACATGTAAGCACAATCTTAACCCCAAATGCTTAATGTAGCAGACTAATAAGATTTAAAAAATGTTCTAAAAAATCTGAGATTTAAAAAACTACGAATTTTAAACCCCATCTGATGATTCTCAGTATCCTATCTGCTGCATACTTGAGACACAGCAATGTGGAGGTGTGGGGTGTAATTTTTCAAAGGGCTGTAGCTGTTAAGCACCCACTTCTGAGCAATTTCCGTACTTCAAGGCAATATTCTCTATCACCTCTCACCTTTCCGTTCCCTTGGAGCTGCTGTTGACTGTTAAGACATTCAAGTTACTTTAGTACCAGGAAACTTAAACTTTTTTCTCCCCAAATATTCAAGCTCCAAGGAAACAGCAGATGCAAGGCCCACACAGATGTGAATGTGTGTAAGGGTATGGGAAAGAGGGAGTGCAGATATGGGTAAGGGTGTGACAGATTAGGAATGGCTCCTGCCATTCACTGAACTGTCTAAACACACCCAGCTACCTTCAAACAGGCTGTAAAATACCAGCACTGGCAGTTCAGGAGAGGCAGACACGTCACTGTGACTTGAGAGGAGGATCTAGTGTGACAAAAGCAAATTTAGTCCTTTCTACTTGAAGAGGTAATGCAAAAGAGACTAAAGCAGGCAGAATTAAATTAAGCCAAGGTCAGAATGTAACCATTCCTAAGACAGACTTAGGCAGCAAACCCCAAACTGCTTGAGGACACAAAAACTGGTACTTTATCTTGAAATCTAACATGCACTATCTGGCAACAGCATTGTTTCAATTATGAAACAATTCACATCTCAGCTGACACATATAATGGAGCTTGCTACTTGCCTAGTACATCATTTAAGGTAAAAGAAAAGAGGGTATGTTTTATCATGGTCTTTCATATCTTTGTCTATTGTTCTGCAATCCATTTGCATACCTAAAGGGAAATGGCCTTTTTAATTTCTTTCCCCTCTCCTAATCATCTGAGGCCTATTTAGAAGTGTTCTGTATCCTGTAATCAGGCAATTTATACAGTGTGTACCCTTAGGCTACAGCCATTACAAACAAGCTGAAAAACTCCTTTACAATAAATGATTTAGCATGGGAAGACACCATTCATAATTAATTTTTTTTCTGTTTGCATTGGCATATGGTCTCAGACATTGAAACATGGCCTATTGCCCACCTTTATTCCAAAGAGAAAAGGGCAGCCTTAGAAGAAAAAGCCTGTAAGACTGCTTCACTTTGGGAATAAACATGCTCCCCAGCTTTTCATGAATTTGTGCTTACTAAAGACTGGGTTCAAAGATTGTGAAAGGTTATTTTCAAAGGAAAATAAAACCCAATAGCTTCTGATCCGAACCTAAATTAGGACCACAATGAAAATATTGACTTAAAGGCCAGTGTGACTTTTTTTTCATTATTTTCCATAGGGGTTATTTCTGAGGCAGCTTAAACAGACATATTGTGAGGGTGGACTTGAAAATTATCAGTTTTTGATTTCTGAAAGCTGGGTACTCACTGAGGCAGCAAATAAAAGTGAGTTCTGCTACTAGCCACATTTTAAAGCATGCATTTTCCTGCTTCCACAGAAGGACAGCCGATGACAACTTCATTCTCCATTTACTCATGTACTTGCTCACTGTTTACACGTTGCTTTTCAGTACTTTAAAACAACTTCTGTTGCACTTCTGAGTTGCTAATATCATTACAAACTCCCCCAGATTGAGGTCCAGCCAAGCAGACTGTCATTTTAGTGGCCCGTGCCAGTATTTTGTTGATGGTGATAGTATGGTCCAAATTACCACACAGCAAATTCCTAATTTAAGAGAAAATAGACCTTTCTGTGTCATGACTCAGAGTACTCTGACCATTCCTTTTGCTCTGTAAGAAAAGAGCAAGCTGCATTTCTATATGTGATCCCTAGAATGTAATCTAATCATGTCTCACTGAATTCTGCAGTGTGTTGAGTGCTGGTACTGAAACCCAAAGCCACTAACTGCCCATTCAGGATAGTCTGTTTGGATTTACATACACACACAAATGCAAAGTCCCTGGATGAGCTCGGGGGCATAGCACAGGGATTACAAGATGTTATCTGAAAGTGCAGTTAGCTTTAGCTGCATCTCACGTTTGTGGTATCTAGTCATACTTTTACAGGCCAGGAAGACACATTAACCACAATCTCCTAGGGCGTCAGATAAACCAGGTGAGCTGGACCTTTCCAAGAAAGATGACAGGGGCACTGCACAGAGTGATTAATACACAGCCAGAGACCACTCACCAGGGCTCCATAGGCTTTATGAAGTTCATGCTGTTGACTTCAGGGAATCTTCCTCTGAAAATGTAAGAATCGGCTGGTACTAACACCTACAGGCATTACATGCTACATTACAGTTTCCAAAGGAAAAAGAAAATGGGAGCATTCCATCTCCAAACACTTTCCTGCCCTCTGAATCTGCTCCTCAGCACTGCCTGACCTGGGAGGGCAGAGCCAGGGCAGGGGCTGGCCCAGGGATCACCCCTGCAGCCACACACAGGCACCTCCAGGCAATACAGGGAATGAAACTGAGACACACTTTCCACTGAGCTAAATCTTACTGACTTCTGCTTTAATAGGCTTTTGGGGTTCACCAGAATTGCTTAATATTGCTTTAGTCTCTTCTCTTTTTCCCACTGTGCCAAAGCCTACTTGCCTGACAGATGTGTTGAAATGCCAACAGGAAAGCTGTTTTCACTCTAATTTCAACCTGGCTCAAACCATCAGTTTTACCACCACACCACAAGGATTTGCGAAAGTCAAAACGTTTCATCTGATTTAGAAAAAATAAAGCCTTTGAGTTTTCAAGTTTTGTCATTTATCACTTGTCTTAACTATCAGGCCTATGTCAGCAAAGAACTGAGGAAAAAGCTCTCTGAAAATCTCCAATTCTGAAAAAATAATCAACTATTGATAAAATGGCATTGTTCTCTCTGCAGAACATCTGGATACTAGCAGACAACTAGGAGACACTGGATATGCCACTGGCCCAGGGAAAAGTACCTTCATAAAACCAACCTGCTTCTTTCAGATAAATATATTACTCTCACTGTTTCTTGCAGTGGATGCAACACATGTTTCTGCTTCTTTATGAAATTTCAGCAATACCTGTATTCATAATAATTGACTGCTACTGATCAGAATGAAAACATGCTTGTTTTATTATTCGGACCAAATCTTGAGGCCATCAAAAGGTTGTTTTCTTAGCCCTTTATTATGTATTCAATAGAGATGGTAGCCAAGGTGTCTTTTTCCCTTTCCTTTCAGCCACAGAATAGGAGCTTTCTCTTCTCCCTCTTTCCCTCACTGATAGACACTTAAAATTCAAATTACAATTATACTAGGCCATAAAAATATACAGGTATGGCAGATGTGAGCAAGCTACTTGACAGAACCTCTTTATTTGTTTGGATGACTTAATAAACTGCAGAAGCTGAGGTCATCAAAACCTCTCAATCATGTTGCAGTCTAGTGCCAACAGCTGTAACAAAAACTGATGATGTAAAACATGTTAAACATGCCAAGCCCAAGTTTCAGACAAGCCAGTCTGTAATAAGACTATTTTCTACTTGAACATTACATGGCAGTGTGCTCAGGTTTATTTATGCTGTTCTTAATAGGAATAACCAGAAACCTTGCTCAAGGCTGAATGCAAAGACTGTTTTGTCATGAAACAGCTTGAGATCTATATTGGTTTCAGATCCTGTTAGGCAGAGCACAGGTATTAAAATTGGATTTTAGAAATTGAGTTTCATCATTTGTAGGAAAAAAAAATCTCTTCTTATTACAAAATACTAATTGTTACACGATTGGGGTGAGAAAGAAAAAATACATTTATCACCTTCACCATTTTCTGCCTCTTACTTTACAAATCTATCTCAGTCAAGAATTCCATAAAGAAAGAATGAATTGTACAAAGAAAAATAAAAAGATCAAAATTAATTGATCAAATAAAACAAGAAAGGTCTTAGGTCAGATTTCAGATGGTGAAAAACAATCTACAGGCAGAACACATAGAAATTGCTATATAGGTAAACTATATTGCAGAATATTAGGGAAAGAAAGTAAATAGAAAAGAGAGTAGAGGCAACTCTACATGGTTTTCCTGGGACACCACTGTGGCAAAGCCGAAGGGTCAGATTCCAACATCTAACGCACAGCACGTTCTGCCACACAAGTCTAAAAAATTCTGCTGACACTCGTAAATTGCCACATGTTTGGATTTCCAACAAGATCTCACAACAAGCTGTGTTACTGCAAGTCGTTATTTCCTTTGGGGGGAAAAATGTCTCTAGTGATGTTAAAAGTCGTGGCAGGATGTACTATAGTGTCAGGAGAGCTCACCAGGGAGCATTCCTGCCTCAAGGCCAGGAGGTTGGATATAAATTCTGCACCTGGTTAGGGGCTGGAGGGAATGGGCTAAAGTTTATCTCAAAACTGTGGAGAGTCAGTGGCTGTGGACAATGCCCCACTGGCAAATCCTGAGAGTAAGGGCAGGCAGAAACAGGGCAGGGTTCCCGTGGCTTACACAATTCTGAACTCTTCTGTATGGAAAGTGCATCTGAAAGATGCTTATGCAGCACTTGTTTTTTCAAAGGTGCACACTAAGCTATAATGAGCTTTAGATATTTTTCTGTCAGAGTGAGACCCATGTTAATTAGCTGGTCTGCATTCCCCAAAATCGGAGACCAAAGAACTGTGTCTTATATTTTCCCATAAATGCACGGTTTGTATCTGTTGGATTTTTCTGGAATAAGGAATCAGAGGAAAATCACCAGAGACACTGAGGCAGCTTGCTGATTTTTTGTCCAAACTGATTCAAAAGATGCTTTATATTTTAAGATGTTAAAGAAAATATTATTTTTCCTACACGCAGGAAAAAATAACAGAAGATATTAATCTGAAATGGCTTAAAACTAAATATTAATGGCCTACACAAAGATAATATATTGCCTGTTTGTCATGATATTGGCTTAAAAACACATGGATTTGAGACATATTTTTTTCATTCCTGTTGATATTTCAATGGCCTAAGGTTAGCAGGCAGCATACAAAACTTACTGAATTTGAACATGGGGAAAAGGGGAAAAGTTTGAGCACCAATTTATGAGTGCCTATGATAGGTAAGAAGAGGCTGAGTTTCTTATGTGAAATGTTTTTTGAGTTCCTTAATAGAGTAGAAATTAAACATCTTGCTATCCTGAAGTGATTTTTGTCTCCACAACTCTGCTGGGAGGTAGGAGAGTGCAGTCCCATAGAGGATGCTCACAGTCACCAAAGTCTCCTGCCTTGGACACAGTGACTGACCCAGCACTAAACCCAAGCAGATCTGAGTCCCAGCAGCAGCAGCAGATTGTGCACCAAGATCCATGGACAGAGAATTAAAAACCCCAGATTGCACAGAGCTTCTCAAATAATGTCGATACACGAGCCATTGCAAACTGAACAATGAATACTGTCTTCCATCATCCCCAACACATCTTATTAAAATAAAGTCTCATACACCGACTTCTGGCTTCAAGCAGAAGAAATACTATGAAAGTAATGCCATGATCCTCAAGATATATCTTAATTTCAACAGTACTACTTATTTCAGTCTCGTGATATTGTTGAAGTTTATTAAAAAAATTGTCACAAAACCCACTAAGAAGCAACAAGTCATTAACGAAAAAACAAGAAAAAAATAAATTAATATTTTGTTTATGAATCATAAACATATGTTTCATATGAACATATGAATCATATGTTATCTTATAAAATGTCACAACTGACATTTATTTATGCACAATATTTACAATGCAAAACTGAGTTGAACAAAGATTTGTACTAAAAGTAAAGGCTTGACTTAATTTCTTAAATTCTTAATTGTGCAACCCTGTAATGGGGCATAATTTAACAGGACTGTCTCAGTATAAAAAACTAAAATTATATACTTTTGGCTAATAAAAACCAGTTTTCCCTAAACAGACATTCAGAGGTTTGACCTTTAACTACATTGAAAGTAATCCAAAGTATTCTGAATTTATTGGACTTTGGAAGAGCAGTTAAGAGGTCCTGATTTAGAAAAGCCCATTTTAATCTTAATTTGAACCATGATACATATTTAAACTTTAATCAGTCAAGAATACAATGCTACCATCAATGGGGTTGAAAATAGGAGTATTTTGGACTGTTAGTGGTGTGGCCTGCTCTTCACAGCCTGATGCACCATGGTTACTCTGATTTAGTGGTATTTCACACATAGTTCTGCAGCAGATGGAAATGATGAGAAGAAAAGACAAAGGGCACAGTCTAACATTTTATGAAGTAACCTTATGAAAGTCTTGAAGAACATTTTGGAAAATAAATATGCACTCTTTTTGTTTTCATAAAAGTGATAATGTGCTTTGCAATGGGATATTTTTTTAAAAGAGGATGGGGGGACATGGCGGACTGACAATGTTGTGAAACAATCTGCCACGTACGCAAATTTCTCCATTTTTATGAAGTCCATAAAATATTGATCTGCAAAATTTTTTACTTCAGCTATGCAGATGTAGATGGCAATACCTGTAAAACGAAGTAAAATGAGATTCTTACAACTGCCTTATGTTCACAGGAGCTAGTGACATGATTATACCACTGTTTGAATGGAGACTAATGCAATTTCTTTGCTTGTTTTTCATCTTCTTCAATTGAGAGGTGGAAAGCAAAAGTTTTTTAACAATAATACTTGCACAAAACCACACGCAACTTGCACACCAATATATAGAACAAATATTTTTGTTTTTCGAAATGGACCAGACTTACAATCCTAGATCTCAGTCTTCCAGAAACTTACAACCTTAATTGCCTTATGTTCATGGATATGTCACTTAGTCAATGAAAGTAGTTATGTCTATTTTTAAAAAGCAGATGCATAGGAGTAAGTAAGGACTTACTAAAATCAGTGGGGGAAACCCCAAACCCATTAGCACAACTAATCTTAATTTACCTAATAGAAGTCAAAATATAGTGAGTCAACCCCCTGCTCAGTACAAAACAGCATACCTTACTGATGTGAATGGAGCTATGCTGACACAGAAATCCAAGAGATGTAAAGGGAAATTCTGATCCTTGGCATTCCAGCAACTTCCATCACTCCAACTATGGAACCTCATCACATTGTGATTTTTGAAGATTTAACACCTGGAGGAGGAATGTGAAAACACTGATTATTTTTTCTTGTTCAAAACACAGAAGTGAAATTAGTTGTAAAAAAAATCTTCATATAAATGAATTTTATTTTAGAGAAATTAAGAAAGAGAAAGAAATATTAGGCACCTAAGGATTATTACTCAATGACATTCCAAATGTAGTTTATGACTGCTTTTGTTCTCTTCAGCAAATAGCATTTAAATACTCCATACAAAAGAGAAGCCTAAGGATGTTCCATCACAAAGTAGCTGATGCTGTGGGGTAACACAGTTCCTTGAGACATCAGAGGCCTTAGCTCAGCCTCTGCTGAATTCAGTGCATGGGCAGAAATTTGGGCTCTTCTGGCATATGGTTGAACTCCTGTGATGTGAAAAGGACTCCTTCTCTGCTCAATGGCTCACAAGTTGACCATGCAAAGGGAAACACTTGTCAGGATAAGAATCAGAGCACACATCATCCTGTGGGAGGGTGAGGGCACCCTTGGAAGGCAGGAAGACTGAGATGTGCTTCTGCCAAAGCATCTCCTGCCATTTATTTGGTAAGAGGACACAGTCCTCAAGTACTTGGGTGAACTTGGCCTTTTATTTCCTCGGCTTCCACTACAATGCAAAATCCCAAAACATTTTGAAATATCAAGTGAAATACCAGTTCATTTGACATTTTCAAAATGAAGCATTTCAACATTTGAAAACATTTGTGAGTTTCGTTCCTACTCAGACTATTTCTCAAATAGTTTTGACCACTCTGAACCTTTTTGCAGCAATGAATGTTACCCTGATTTCCCCCCACTCCTTAGCTTTGTTTTCAAATGGCTAAGCCACACCCCTACTGATACTTGGTAAAATTTTTGCTCTGTTTCATTTCAAATGGTAATTTTAAGTACAAGGCTTCCTGTAATCTGCAATGCAACAGCCTGCTTAGTCAACACCAACCTGTGAATGTTTAGGAGACCCTATGGTGTTTAGATGGAAACAGGATATGTAACATTCTGCTAATTGAATAGGACAGCTTTTATTACTGAGCAGCGTCTTTCCATTTCCCACTGAAGTCAGGATATTTACATACACCTAATGCTTCAATTTACAGGCTATAAACAGCCAAGTCATTGCAATGCAATTATTAATTCTTAGTGTATTTGCATGGAAATTATTAAGCAGTTAATATTTTAAAGGCAGCTAATTTTGGCCTCACAAGACAATTTGTCCAATGACATATTTCTTAGACCTCAAAAACAACAGACATAATATACCTGGTTTACACTGGTATAAGATTACTAAAATCTAGAATTTTCAATAACTCATTTCTGTATGTTTAGATGTGTAATTTATATGAGCCTTAGCTGTAGGTTTGAACAGACAATGGGAAAGCTCGCTGAAATGAAATGCCTGGATCATTCAGACCCACTGAAATGGACAACACAAGTTTCAAGGAATCTCTGTGATCTTTTAGTCAGTGTTTTCATTTAGAGACAGTGCAGGAAGGCCAGTCTTGTATTGTATCACAGCAGGCAAATTGCTCTAAAATGTATCTTTTGGGTTATTATCCTGTTTTGAATGTGTTGAAGATGCAATGATATCGAAATATATTTTCCAAGCTTCATTGAAATCTTAAAATACTATATAAAAAAAACCAGATCCAATATAAATGATTAAATAAGAGGGCATCTATTAAGGCCATATAACTAGCTGGAAAGACAAATTAAAACTTATCCTGAGTTAAATTTCTCCTGACTGTAAGGGGAAAGTTTTGGCCAAGCTCAAATATGAACACCTGCTTCTAAACACTGAGCTGACTATTTCTGCCTTTTGCGAAACATAAACATTATACCATGTACTAACTGTAGTAGAAATAAAAGTGCATGTATTTTTGACCTGTAAACAGAAATGACATTAATAGTTCTTTAAAGATGTAACCTATGTAAAACTATGAAAATTTCAAACCAAAACCTGTTTTTCTAGGGAATAAAATAATAAAAAAGAAGAGGTCATCATTACAGGAGTGTGCTAAAGTCTACTGAAATCAAAAGGCAACTTCACAGTGTTCAAAGCACTGGATATTTCAAATCCTAAACTAAAGTAACAGTAGCAATTTTCCTGTCATCTGCCTAAGACTGAGTGCTTCGCAAGAGTAAGGAAAATACATTTAATCACATTTACTTCATTAGTTACTATGTGTTTTCTTGACTTCTTTATGCTCAAATCCTATGATCTATCCTGTAAGGAAATATTGCAAATATGAGTTGTGCCTGGTAGTCGCTGAAGAATACATGAGAAAGGCTCATAAAATCTGCTTCCACAAATGCTCAGCCCCAAGTTACAGTCAACAGGCTTGGAGACCTCACCAGGGACTGCAAATGGGGAGGAAGACATTTTTATGACTGAATTGTACAGAAACATTGTGATTATCCAGGTCAGTGTGATTACTCCAGAACTTCAGTGAGGCACACAGTCTTAGCTGTTTGTGGGATCAGGATCTGATACTGCCACTGGCATTTTCTCCAGAAATTTACACTGCTATGGGTCCTCTAAAATCATTATTCAGAATACACACTTTGAAAATAAAATTCAATTTGCTAATAAGTTTCAAGAGCCTGTTAGATACTCTTCTAAAGTCTCTATCTTCAAAGAAAGTTCACAGATTACAAAGAAAGGAAACAAGTTACATTTTCAACTACCTGTGAACAAAATTTAAAGCTTGTTGTTTTAAAGCTTTTCTTGTCATCATTCATTAACTTATTTGCTCATTCAAATCCTCAAGAGAGTAAAGCTCAAATCCTGACAAAGTCACTACACCAAACATTATTTTAAATTTTGCATGTGCTGCTCAAAGCCTTGTGTTCAGAGCTGCAGGGATATGTCTAATCTCAGAGTCAAACACGGTGCAGCTCCTACCTTGACTGGTAACTGTTAGTAATACGAGCAAAAGACATTGCACTGCTGGTGCCAAAGCTTTGAACAAAATTACTTCCTTTAACACACCACCACCTTAATTATGTGCTGGGGAACATAAAGCAGGTCAGACAATTTGTACTGGGACATCATAATTCCATCAGTATAATGCTGACATTGCTAAAGATTTATGAATGGAATGTCGCAACTATTTTTTTAGTAAACATATCAAGTTTCACTAATGGGGGGGCTGGAAGTACTAATTAGCTTTTGTTTTGGGTGGGTTTTTTTTGCAGTGTATCATGTAAGATGTGGGGAGCAGAGGGTGGAAGGGAAGGATCTGTGACAAAAACAAGCACACATAATTTATGTATGGCCTGTAATTCAAGCAGATGTTCTTATATAGGGGCTGCAGGGATTAAAGCCTTTCTGCACATAATTCTATTTGCTAACTACCTTCTGTCTGCACAAACCTTCCAGCCTATGACAGAATTTTGCTAAGCCACATTTCTTTAAATGTGAAAAGGAACAGTAGACAAACAATCTTAAAAAATTCTGTTAAGTGTTAGGGTTTGGCAGTTTGACTGGCTTTAACCTTTAACCAGCTGGGTGATTCCATCAGAGTTATTATAACTGCATCCAACAACAATGACCTTGGCAATGTTTCCTTTGGATATCCATTCAAACCAGCACTTGACTACTGTTGGCACACATGCACTGGTACTGCAGAAAGAAATTGTACTCATGCTAAATCTGAAGAATTGATATTTAAATAAGGACCAGATCACTCCCCCCACCCCTTAGTGACCACACTCAAAGGTTTGTCATGGTGAATAGACAGCTCTAGAGAGAAAGAGATAAAACCAGTTGAGTGGTAAGTATTGTAATTCTGTAATATGGCAATATCACAATATGATGGCAATACTGCAAGTTGGGGCAGAACATTCCAAAATTAATGGTTTTAACACTTGCCTGACAGACACCCTGCCTCCAGAATAAAAGAACTGGTGGAAACATTGAAGAATTCTAAAACTTTATCCGAAAATTATTTACCTGTATCTAAAGAAAATAGTTGCCCATTTTCTCAGACACGTCAGTGCAATTCCATCCTGACACCACTTTGGCGACTCAACATTTGCACCAGGCAATATCCAAGTGTGTCTTCAGGAAAAACCTTTTTCTGACACCATTTATATGCACACTCAGGACTTTCTATCAAGGAAATATAATATAGGAGGATAATTTTTGTAGCAAGCAACTGTTCAGAAGCAGATCTCTCTCAGTCTTCATGCTCCTACTTGAAAACCTGTGTGGTTTTTCTATAGCTGGGCTTAAAACCACAACATAAGTATGGAAGGAGAAACAACCATGAACTAATTCTTCTTATACTCTGTCATTTTCTACAAATGTAAAGATTATAACAGTCTGTTAATGCTTTTAAATAAAGCTCTATCTGTGTGGAGAGAGGCAAAAAGGAAGGGGAACAGGATTCGGTTCATGATCTGGAGCTGGAACTGAATTATCACTGTCTTATGTGTCCTTTTGTTACCTAGCTTAATGCATTACAAAATGAGAAAAGACTAATCAAAACTTTTATTTTTTAATAAATCTGGTGTAAATTGTGTTTTTGTTGGATTTCATTAAAAATCTAAATTCTGCCCCATCATCCTCTGGAAATAGCTTAAAACATTTAAAATATAAAATTTCAAGGACATCTTTACCTATATTTACATGTAACAGACTGACACAGTCTAGTTCAGGAATATTTTTTATAATCATCTTTTAGAGTCTTACAGCTTCATGCAAAGGTTTCTGATGCACAAATGCTCTGGATCCTTAGGAGGATGCACCTCAGTGCATTTCACTGTTTCTCAAATTATCTTTGAAATAAAGAACATAAGTCAAGAACATAACCCTATAAATGGGACAGCTAAACATAGAATCCTTAAGGCTGTAAAAGACCTGCAAGATCATTCAGTCCAACTGTAAACCCAGCACCATGTTCAACACTAAACTGCATGCCCAAGTACCACATCCACACACCTTTTGAGCACTGTAAAGTGGTAGGATAAATTTCTGATCTCTTTATAAACATTAAATCTTTATAAAAAGATTTGCTTTCAATTATTCTCATATTAGAATGCTTCCAAAGAAATCTGGATAGCATCCAAATAGTTTGGGATCACTTATTTTCTTTGAAAAGGCTTTTAATATGATGTTGATCATAGACACTCCCATCTTCTTGTGCTTCAAATATGTGACAGCAATGAAACCTTTTTTTTTTTAATGCCAGCCAGCTGCAGCACCTGCTCTTGTGTTCACTTTTCATATTTCACTCGAGATTTGAAGCTTTGTATAACAGGGCACATTAGCTAATTGTAGTCTTCTTATTTAAGCTTTTGTCTTCACAATACTGAATATAAAGTGGAGAATGGTACTGAATCCTGTACTCAGGAGTATCAGTGTGAGTACTGCATATATAGGAGGGCTTTTGTCCAATGTCACTCAGGAACTGCCTTAGAAATTTTGCATACAAAAGATGGAAAAACCCCAACAAATTATTCTATAAACAAAAAGACAAATCATACTTATTTGTCACTGACTAATATCATCATACTAATTCACTAATTTATTTTCTTCAGCATGTCCAAAACAACTAATCCTCAGAAGCTGTGTTTAGTCAAAAAAAGTAGCATCATCAGGACATGACAGTAGAAGTTTCTGAGAATAAGAGACGTTCAGAGTTCACCACTCAGCTGTGAGATGTTCTTCAGTAGCAAGTGGTGCTCAAGTAACACCCTAGAGAGAAACTTTCTTCATGATCTCGAGGGAGGAAACAATCCTCAGAGTGATTTAAAAATGAAACAATGTAGTCTGAATATTTTTTCTCTTATTAATGTTTCTTTTTTTTGTTTCTAGCCTTTGCATGCTTTTGCATCAGATATAAGAAGGATTTTTTTGTGAAACTACAAGCCCATCTATTTTTGGTAATGTAAGGCAGAAATTTTTTCCTTATTCACTTGCAATCTGAAATCTGCACTGAATCCAGTTGTGCCTACACAAAGCATTAGAAAATGTCATATGGAATTTTTGTAGCATTTTCATAATTCTTTCATAATTATTTTTAAGACTGTCTTTAAAAATCTGTGCATCTTCATTGAAAGAAAATGAGTGGGAGAAACAGATTTCTTCCTTTTTATATCATAGACTAATACCTTCCTCACACCAGTTTTAAACATTTCAGTGGTGAACAGCACATCATGAGAGATTAAAACATAGGGTAAAGACACAGACTGACGTGTTGGAAGAGGGAACAGATGGTGACATACCAACATTACTAGTAGGAACAAGAAAGTCAGAAATGTAAGAGGAAGCAACAATGCAGGGCACAGGAACAGCACCAAATGAAACTTTTCTTCTGTGCAGCTTTAAAGACTATTACTTGCCTGGATCAAGGACTTGTGCCACCAGTGGCCTTGATAAGAAACATATGGATGCATTTTACAATGGTGTGAGGATGCGATTCTGGTATTATTAGATCAGTCGACAGCATTCCCCCAGGCAGTGGGCATATTGTGAGCATAATGGTATTAATTCTACTTCATTTGCTGCAGCTTAGTTGTTTCCTTTGCATCAAAATCCTCATAATGAAAGGAGAGAGGTCAGAAAGTTTTCCAGTGTACTGAAGGTCCACTGTAAGCCATTTGGATGCACATTCCTAAATCACTGTTACAAAGGAGAAGTTATTAAAAAACAACAGGTAACACACTGGCTTGTGAATAATTGTGCAATTGAAGGATTGCTCATGAATGGAAGGTTGAATGGGAAGAATCCAATCACATACATGGAGTATGAAGGATCGGTTTGATGACAAAATCAAATCCCATTCTAAAAATCACATAAGTGAAAAAGAGATATTTCATCCATTTACAGTTGCTAGACAAAGGGATTCTGAACTCCCTTCAACCTTTCCCATTCTCAGCCACATCTTTTTCTTAACCGAAAGGATTTTTGCACTCAAAAAATCTATAATGCCTGCTGTGTACAGAGTTTGCAAAGATTTCTAATGAGCACAAACTCTTAAAACCCCTCTTCTTTTTTTAGATAAACATATTTGATCTTTCCAGTCATTATCATTTTAACTTGCAAAGTGACATTATGCCAAAAAGAAGGAATTCATAAATTAGTTCCAATTTAGAAAGTTTTCTTGTCATTGTATAAATGACAGATCTTTAAAAAGACGACTTAAAATGAAATGCAATAAAAAAATTTCACTTTTGTGTCAGGTTTTCTTTTCTCTCTCTCTCTTTTTTTTAAAGACTGAAAGAATAAAACAATGTGCTATCAAAAAAGAAATGAGTGGTACAAAAAAATCAAAAATGTGCATGGACAGAAAACTCATTTAAATTCTCAGACTGTTTTAGGAAAGTTAAATTTATTTGGGACAGTAACAAAATAAAATGTAAGCAGAAAACACTTTGCAAAGTTAAATTCACTTTTCAACAGGAATTAATAAAACAGGATTCACATCCAGCTTCTTGTTTCAAACCCTGCTGGTGGCTGGAGTTATTGATGTTTGGATGCAAACCTGTTCTCCTGAAGTCAACTAGAAATTTGCCAATTATGTTACTGAGCCAACATCTCACGCATTTTGTTTTTATTCTCTTTAAGGACTGCAAAATTTAGATACAGAATTGGGTTTGGATTTGAAATAGCTTTAATGTTTGGGAGCACTTGACTTGACTTTGAGCAGAGTGCATTTCTGTATGAATTGATATGTGCAGAAAAAGATCATTAGCACAAGTGATGCCAAGGTGACAAACAGATGAGAAGATGATGGAAGACTTCCCTCCGTGAAGGGGAGAAAACAAATTTAGGGCTGTGTGTGAAGAGTTTTTATACTAGGAAAGGAAAGCATTCAAGTGAGACTCCACTCCAGGCAATGACCACATAAAACTCATGGGGCTCCTTCAATGGATTCATTCCTTCACCTTGTTCTCAGCCTAAAATGGGATTTATCAAGTGCCCCAGGTGCCTGTTATGGACTTATGGTTGGCAGATTCATCAAAATACTTATCAATGTACTGCAATGGAGAAACTTAACCACACACCCATTCCTGTAGGAAATAATTTCCTGACATCATCGTGTTTCCTGCTAAGTGTCCAGAGTTACACACGATCCTTTCACTCTAAGATCTACCTGGCACCGTAACATTTACTTCCCTTTTTAGTAAGTACCTGTTTGGTTCTGTAAAACTGAAATTTTATTGCCCTGCTTTTTAATTTCTAGGTGTCTTTTCTGAAAGTTTAATAAGTTCCAAACAAAGAATTAAAATTAAGTTAATGGGAGCTCTGTTTAACACCTCATGTTTGAATATTCACTTCTTTGTGAGATTTTATTGCTATTTTTAGCTTCAAATTTTAGGCAAAAGAATTTTAGATAGGAGATAGCTACTTTTTCTCACTCAAGAAATCACAATACTGTCTTATATTGCCTGCATCACTACACTCTGTGAAAGGCAAATAAATAATTTCTGAGGCATTTTCACCTTTGGCAGCTCTGTAGAAGCTTCAGCTGAAAAGCAAGTCTTTAGGCAACTTAATGATAGCAACGTGTAGGTTAAAAAGTACATCTGTCAGAAGCCAGTAGATATCAAAATACAATAAAATACTCTGGTGTTTGTATAACAAATAGGAACATAGAGCTAAGAGAAAACCTCTTGATGTGCAGATCTACTGTCCTAGTGCTGGTCATTTTAACAGAATCTAATATTTCTATCTGAGACAATAGTGATTGCAGGACACAACTTACAAACCTTCTCTAGTGGGACAGAATTTGTTTTTCAATACCTTTTTTTTGTGAGAGAAAGCTGAACATACAAATGTTCCAGATGTAGTGCCAAGCTATATTTCAGACAGTCACGAATGAATTGTTAATTCCCGAGGTGCATTTCTCCTAAGTGGTTCTTGGCTGCAAGCAGCTTCTCTGGTTAGTTGGGCCAAATGCAGAGGATCATGGCAGTCATGGCCTGGAAGAACACATTCCCCTTCCATCACTGGATGTGCAAGGGAAGACCACCAGCACTGGACTGGAATGCCATGACACTATGGGATCAGCTTCCAGTAAGAGTCAATTTAATTATTTGAACACTAACAACTGCCAAAGTATAAAGAGTTCAAAGCCTTTCATGGGTTGTAACTTCATTTTCATTCTTCCATAGGAATACATACAGAATCTCAATCCAACCTTTTTTCAGAGGGGAAATTTGGATCTGAGTCTATCCAGTACAATTTCAAGATACTGAAACTGCAGCTATAGAGACTTCAACATGATTGGAATGATCTGCTATCCCCACATGCAAACTTTTCTGCTTTTCATTTTTACTTTTGTAGTAGACCTCCTTTTACTACTTTAATGCCTACATTTAAGGCAGAAAGTGAAATGATATTTAGGATAATGTTTTAGTGTCTGTTTCACAATGGTTTTTATTGAAGCTGTAAAGCACTTGCATGCATAGAGAAAAGAAGATGCATTTTAGAAATAAAACTATTAAGTAACATTATCTTGCCATGGTTCATTCCCACTGGGATAGAAGAACCATTTGAAAAGCACAACTGAATTCAATTGATATATGATAAATTTTTATCTCCATCTTACCCATCTTTTCAGCACTGCATGCTGATCAAGAAAGTAATGAAACCATGAATGTTTATGTTTAGAAGCTTTTGTCAGATCGTATGCTGTACAATACCTACATATTTTCCCCTACTATGTAACGTAGAGAATAACTTGAGTATAACAGCTTCCTCCTAGAAAGGAGGATGCACATATATGTTTCCATATCTAATTACCAATATACAGTCCACCAGCAGCAATCAATGTCACAAATGGATAAAGGTGTGAGGAGAGACGAAAATACATCTTTGCAATACCATGGCAAGAATAAATGGTCTCCAGGTAAAAGAATGAAATGGCTGCTTGTATCTGGCATGAAATCACAGAAATACATATCCAGAGCAAAATTTACAGAGACAGCTTCATCTTCATTTTTCTAGGGGCCCAACCCCAAGTACTGCATATATCTTCTTTTGGGAAAGCAGACACTGACAGGAACCATAGAGATATGCCTATTCATTATCCTGGAAAGATTGTTTACTGATTCTTTCCAAAGAAGACAGAAACTGTCTTATTTAATGACTAAATATAGCTATAATAAATTAAATCAAAACATAAATACAATATTATGATTAAAAAATTACCAAATAGTTAATTGAGATTTAAATTAGTATGTAGTTCTGAACTATAGGCCCCATATCTATTTTGTAAGTCACTGGATCTATGAGTGATCTGCAGACAGAAGATCAAAACTACCTTTTGAAGTATATTGGTTCTCCTATCACCCTTATGAACACTGCCTCATATAGAAAAGTAATATTAAAACCTGAGTACACAGTAGGGAAGCATCATTTCTGCTTTGCAGATGGCCAGCTAAGACATGAAGAAATTAAGTGATTTTTCCAATGTCAAACAAGAAACCTGCATCAGAATGGAGAAAATCTAGGTCTTCTGAGTCTTGGCTGATTTCCTGAACAATCAAACTATTCTTCTGTTCTGGCATGAATAAACCTCTGGTTGCAGATTGGATTGGTGAAAGCATCAGTTCATCATAGGAGGAAAAACAAAAAAGAGAAGAACTATCTGACACAGTACAATATAATCTGTATAGCAGTTTTCTTCTTCAAAATTATACCCCGAAATCTCAAAGTTAAATAACACAGTAATTAAAAAAAAGAAAGAAAAAATAAAAAGGCAAAAGAAAAATAAAGTGTCTTAGACAAAGAGAAAAAGATGTTTCAACTGAGGCATGAAAATAAATGTAGATAATAATTATCACTTATGCAATACTTTTTATCTTCAAAATGCTGTATAAATATTACTTTAAAAATCCTCACAACACCTCAGGAGGTGGGAAAATATTAAGCATAATGTAATAAGCTATATCCTCATACGATTTAAACCAATTTTCATTCTAGGAAACCAAGTTAAAAAGAAGGTTAGGAGGCTAAAAGAGTTTGTTTAAAGTACCTGAGCTGGCCACATTCTACAGAAAAACCTCCACTACCACCTAAGAGGACTGCAGTTCTCCCAGGCATACATGAGTCAGCTTTAATTAATCCAGTTCAGACTCAGTACAGGCTCAGTAGCCAGGGTTCAGCAAGACTTCACAGCCCAGCCCAGAGTCCAGGCAAATCCTGCAGGACAGGTAGCCTGGATTGCAGGCACCGGGATGGGGTCACTCACAGGATATGAGCTGGCTCATTAAAAACTCAGTACCTTGTGCAAAAGGCCATCCTACAGCTACGACTGGCACAGGCATATCCAAGGCTGGGGATGTGGAGCTGCCCCCGAAGTTTTCTCCTTTGGCTCAAAGGCAACCAAGCAGGCACACACAGAGGCTCTTTCACACATGATGGAGCTGCAGTGGAGATGGAGCTTTTCCACCTGCAGAGCCTGCCAAAATAATGTAAAAGGGCAAAAGGGAAGGTGGTAAGTCTAATCAAAGACAATGTTTTGAGCTGAATAAAACACTTAACTGCATGGAAAATTCCATTAGGTTGATTAGATACTTGCCTTAGGGCCCTCTTAAAACACCTGTTAAAAAAAAAAAAAAAAAGATAGCTCTTGCAACGCGGCTAAAAAATATTGGAAAAGCAGGAAATGGAGCTTATTAGAGCTCAAATTAGATCCAAGATTTATGTGAAGAACAGTTGGCCTCTTTAAAAGGTCTGCTTAATCCCTAGATGGTTTTTATTGTTTCTATTATTATTATTTATTTATACAGTGCCATAGGTATACATGGCACTTTACAGACAAATAAAAGAAAACATGGGTCCTCCCCCAGAGAGTTTACAATACCTGATCCAGCAAAGAGTTAAGTACACGATCAACTTCATTTGCAGGACTAACCTCCCTTGGAACCAGTGAGATTTTTCAAAAAAAATCTATTTATTGACATGATTATCTCTTCCAGGTCAGACCCTCTCATCTCAGGCATTCAGTCTGAAGCCACAGGTGAAGAACCCAGTTCGTGGGAACAAGCACTCGAGTTGGGCACTAACTTCTGCTGAGCAAACCTTACAGTAGGATTTTGTTCCAGGTAAAGATCTTGTTCCATGATAAAGATAAGCCAAAGCAAAGGAGGAGGGAAACTAGGCAATTTTTGTACTGATAAGTTGACTTCAATGAAAGTCTTTTACTAGTATTTGTAATATTTTCTCAATTGAGAAAGAAAAAATTAGCCAGCGATTGAGAAACAGCTCCACAACGTGGCTCGGTGCACACCAGGGAAAGTGGATGTTGTGCTCGTCCTTTCTGCACAGGGCTGGCTTTCAGGGACAGCTGAGAGGGACAGAGCTCTCTGCCTGCACTCTGAGGCTGCTGAGTTGGAATCCTACAGCTGAGTTGGAATCTTACAGCACGTGCATCACACCTCAGGTGTAAACTCTAACAACATTCTGTGGAAGTGTGCTCTTTCTTAGCTTGCAAAGGAGGCACTTTGGTTCCTGTTAAACCCCCACTGCTCTGTTGTGTTTTGTCTGGGAGATGAGGGGATCCTGCTCTGCTCCTTACTGTCCTGATGCCCCTATTTCTGTGAATGGAAAATTGGAGCTACCTCAGGCCACTTCTCTTCTGGAGGGTAATAATGACTACTCCAAATGTGCAACCCTATTTGCCTGCATATAAACTTTTAATAATGTTCATTAAACTTTATTAGAATTGTTCGTGCAGCCATATCAATGTTACAAATTAAAACCTCAATCCTGCAAACACTTATGGAGCTTTATTCATGTAACGAAAAGGAAAAATTTCT
Source organism: Acridotheres tristis (assembly GCA_037013685.1). Taxonomy (NCBI): domain Eukaryota; kingdom Metazoa; phylum Chordata; class Aves; order Passeriformes; family Sturnidae; genus Acridotheres; species Acridotheres tristis. The sequence goes on from CM072898.1 coordinate 8,937,159, forward strand.
CTTTCTATACTCACACACTCAAACTGAATCTGAAATGTAAATACAGTACTATTTATTTTTTTTATCCTCTGGCATTAAGGTTAAAACCATGCAGGCAGGAAAGAAATTATATGTTACTGGTGTTTAAAAAAAGAAAACGACTCCACAACCTTTACGAAACTGCATTAAAAAAAAAGTGTAAAAAATTTCTGTGGCAACAAACTTGAAAAAGTCAATTAAAAAAGTGAAGTATGACTGTAGATACATAATGATACACAGAAGTGTTGGCCAGAAGAGACATTGAAGTCTCTAGAAATGTTGCAAGGAACTTTATGGGCAAAAGGATCAGATCAAATCAGAGCCTGATAGAAGAAACTGGTGAAGCTGGAAAGAATTTTCCCATTGATATGCTTTGAATCAGATGCAGTGACCAACAAACTGCAGGACTGCAGGTAAAGGAGCAGCCATAAAACCCAGGAAGAGTTTTTAAAGAAAGCAGGCATGAGTGCCATAAAGTCAAGGTCAAACTCCCATCACCAACACAAGTATGTATGTGAGAGAATTACATTTTTTTTTAATTCTAAGTACAGTATTTGTGATTATTTATCTTGGAACGAAAGGTAAATTAATGCATTTTTTAAAAAGCATGTTTTTATTCCATTGAGTAATTTCCTTTAAAAAAGAAAAATGTTTCCTAACCCCATTAGCAGTTAAACCTGATTTTTTTTGTTGTTGTTGTTTCTATCTGAGATGAGGCTGCATATCATTATATTCATGCATAATCTGATTTCAACTGATTCCTTGTTTACAATTTCTTTGGTGCGTTTTCTTATATAAGCAAGAATTAATATACTCAGGCATGAAAGAAATATGTTCTATTGTCTTTTACTACAATTCTTTGGAATGTGCCATACATCATCTTAACTCCCAATGACGTTCAAAATAGCCTGAGGAAAACACGAATAAATACACATATAAACAAGGAGAAGTGCACTAATAGGAAAATCATTTAAGTACAGGCTTGCATATAGGTACATTAGGCATGTGTAATATAAGGAATGGAAATCGCGAGCTGAGCCCAGACTTTTGGATAAGCACAGACCATTACTTAGAGTTCCTGCAGCCTGTGAGACAAGCGCAGTCAGAGCAGTGTCCCAGAGCCAGCGCCGCTCCCGACAGCAGCAAAGCCAAAGCGCAGCCCTTCCCTCGCTCCCTGCCCGCCAGAGCCCCCAGCGCCATCAGCTCCCTCTTCTCTAAATGCGAGCATCCTCCAGTGTGCACAGCCAGGAACATCCCTCCATCCATCCATCCATCCATCCATCCATCCATCCATCCATCCATCCATCCATCCATCCATCCATCCATCCATCCATCCATCCCTCCCTCCCTCCCTCCCTCCATCCATCCATCCATCCATCCATCCATCCATCCATCCATCCATCCATCCATCATCCATCCCAGGGCTGCCAGCCCGGGGCTGCCCCAGCGCTGCTCCGGCCGCTCTCAGTGACCCACGGAGCTGCAGAGGGGCTAATCCCGAGACTAACTCACCGGGAAACACGGGCACGGCTTGAGCCTGGCCTGTAGACCCGGCCTGTCTGACCCTAGCGGCTTCCCTGCCCTCACCCCGATTCCCTCCTGCTACTGCTCTCAGCCACTGTCAGCAGCTCTGCACCAGAACACCTTCAATCAGTGCAATGCTCGACTCTTTCTTTCCCCCTTGACTTTCTCGTACTTTTCTGTCGTGGGCAGTCACAGAGCCTGCAGCCTTTCAGCATCAGACAGGCAGCTCCCAGGTATGTGAGGAAAAAAGGACAAAACACTTCCCCCTGCTCAAGTAATGAAAAATGTAAGTGAATATGGAGTGCAGTAAGACTCAATAGCTATGTCCTATGTAACCCATTAACATTTATGCCTGAGCTTCTTATTGCAATATAATTTTGCTACGCCTTTTTATTTTGAATTTTCTGTACATGGAATGACAGGCAAAAAATTTAATGTTCAGAATGCTGAGACTATTTATCCTGCAGTAGTTAATAATACTCTTTCATTTATCCTTCATAATAATTGTTGTCTTCTCAGCTGCTAGATTGGTTTTTATTTATTTTTATAATTAAAAAAAATATTTGCAGTTCTCATTGATTTTTGCCTGCATGTAATAGTATATTTTGTGGCATTTTAACAAATTAAATTTCACATGGTTGATTTTTCCAAACTATAATCCTGCAAGAGTACTCATGTACAGGAATGATGAAGCATATAATAACTCTAGAGGTAGTGACTAGGTTGTAAAGTTTGACCTTATGAAAGAAGTAATGTGGTGACTGTTCAAAACTAAACTGTTGGAGGTCTGTGGTATTTTAGGGCCTGTCACAGTGTTCTTCTGAATACTGTTCACAAATATAAAAGCTGTCTAACCTGTCTTGCAACTAAAATTAAAGTTTATTCCAACTAGTCTGTTCACAGAGCCAGATTCTAATGAAGCTTGGCAAAACCCAGGTCACATCCATCTTTTCCATTTCAGAATTTCTCTTTCACTCTAAGGTTTAACAAGAAATAAAAGACTTTATAGTAAATTTGTTTATAATTAAGAGAATATTCTTGCTATTTAAGTGTCTGATTTACATCACTTGGCTTTGCCAGGAGCACCTCCCAGTGTGCTGTGTCCTACCTTCCAGTGAATACTCCAGAATTTCAAAGCTATCTATGTGCCCAGCTTCTGCAAAGTTGCCACCTAATATCCTTCATCACGTTGACTGAAATCTCAAAAAATGATTTTTTACTGCTAGATTAGTTTTGATGCACAGAGCCTTAAGTAATCCAGCTGTTTTGCAACCTGAACCATGTACTCCACCAAGAACAAAGATGCTGACCACACCCTGCAGCCAAATCCAGCCCTGCAGGTGAATCTCAGGGATACACAGGTATCTCTGGAGGCAAATCAGGCATATAAAAATCAATATAACCACACAAAAAATATAAGAAGAAAGCATTCTCAAGGAGCTTACTAATAGGTTTTTGAAACTTGTCTTTTACATTTAGATTAATCAATAAAGAACTATCACTGTCAATGTTTAGGTACATAAGCTTCAAGGCTCTATTTCTCAATTACACAATTTTCTTGCATATTATCTCCAATAAATGAATTACCCCACTTGCCAATTCATGCCCTAACATGACATTTTGAAAGTGGGAGTTGGATTCCCTGACTAGGTTAGAATATAATGAAAACAGAATGATCCTATTTTAACATACTTTTCAAAGGAAAACTCAGCTTACTTTTAACTCTAGAACTGTGACCTGGTCCCTGTTCACTCATCCCCCTGGCAGGCACTGGGGGCTGCTCAGAGGTCCCACCAAAGCCTTGTCCTTTCCAAGCTGGACAAGACCCAACACCTGAGCCACTCATGGTGGCCCTTTGCTGAACCCTCTCCAGGCTTTCAGTGTCTTTCTTGATTTGTTTGCTATTTATTAATACACTACAGCAGCTATCCCAAAGCGATTGGCAAAACAGAATCCCAGAGGCCAGTGTTGTCTTCTGATTAAAAAGATCTTTTCTGCTGGTGGATTCTCACCTGAACTCTATCAATGGCACACTGTATTTCTGAGTTTTCTCATTCTTACCTTTGATATTTATAGTGTCTCCCCCTCTTCTAGACATTTAACAACTTATTTTCTCCTGAAGTCACCTGAGAAAAAAGGTGACATAGTAACATTGTTGTACTCAGGAGTATTAGAAATAATGGAGAGATGGTACTTATTCAAATACAATCACTGACTTGAACTGCATAGAACAGGCATAGTAGAGAATAATTCCCATTCTTGTTCTCCCAGGAGCAAAGCTGCATATCCACTTTTGGTTTCAGGTCCAAATTGCAGGAATGTTCAACTGAAAAATGCACCTATTTTCAATTATGGAACTCTTCTGTGCTTCTGACTGTTTTTTTCCAGAGGTTTAACTTAATTGCAGCAGAGAGAGGCTGGATGGGAGCAGTGAGAGATGACTTCACATCTGTCTGAATTAACAAGGTTACAGACAGCTACACTAAGTTCAGCTGAATGGATCAACAAATAAGTAGAACTACTCTTACCCATAGCTTCCCAATATAAGTCACAAGAGCTCCAGCCTTTGGAAAATTCTCCTTTAAAGCAAGACTAATTAATTTCACATTCTTGTTTTTTGTACATGTTAATATTTTTATAGGTCCTTAACCTGAACAGTCATTTAACTTTTTAACGTGTCATATATCTTTAATAAATTACTTCTAATGTTGTTTCTTCCACTTTCTTTTTCTCCTATTCACACCGTACTTCTACACATACAAATGCTGTGCCTTCTCTCTCTAGAAATTATGAAGGATTGTCTATATTAAAGATGTTCTACTGTGTTTTATTTAATTTCACTGATTAATAATTTTGTTCATTGATGGTGCAAATACTTTGAATTCAACCAACGGAAATAATCTCATAACTGAACAGGAATAATTTCAGCTTTTACATGTACAATGAAAACATTTATTTTGTTAGTACACATCATGTTTAGAGCTGAGAAACTGAGTCTGGAAAAATAAATTCCATCCCTGACTTGGTTACTAACTTCTATTTTTGATCTTGACTGTATAAAAGACATCAAGCTAAAAGCTAGTTCTCAGGTTCCTCACTATTTGATTCCAATCCTCTGTGTGTAGGACTGAAGCTGCCCTTCAGGGACCCTTAGCACAGGGATGTAACAATGGCAGAGTGCTTTGCCTCCTGCCACTCCAGAGGAACTGGAGAAGAAATTTATCCACACTGTTAAAGAGCCACTGAGGATAGTTAAGAAGCATATTTTCTAATGTTTGGTTTAAGGCATTATCTGGACAAGAGCCAGGATTAAAAGAATTGCAGTAACTCAGGGTTGTAGGTCTCAGCTGATTGTCCAAGGGTTTGGCTTAGTTCAAAACCACCCTGAATTTTGGCAAAGCCTAGGTTCTACCTCTTCAAACCCCATTGACAATTTCAGTGACCTGATTGTTGCAGAAACATCACCAAAGCATCATGCACAAGGAAGGAAATGTGATGTGAGGAAAGATAAAGGACTTTTGAGAGATGGGCTTCTTGGTCTAGCATATGCAAGTAATGAAGGGTGGTTTTAAGACTTATGTGACCTGGTCTGACAGGAGTTGATGGTAACTCTGAGAGAGGAAGCTGTAAGAAACCCTTTATCTGAGATTTGTGGTACTGAGCTGAACGTTGTATAAGTAAACTAAAAACTTGTCCAAGTCTCAATTTCTAGCACCAAGAAAAACTAAAGAACCAGACCTGCTCCCTGTAACTGTTTTCCAGCCTCATTTATTTTCCTTCCAAAGGCTTGGGCTCCAGCTCCTCTCTTTAGATAAGCCATATCAAAAACAGGTGGGGGAACACATAACTGCAAGAGCCAAGTGTACAAACCTGTATGTTTCCTGAAGAAAACCTGGTATCAACCACACTCAGTGCTAAACCTTGAAACTTCTCATTGCACACTCTGGCTTTTAGCAAGCCCCTCTGAGGCTGCAACATCACAGGGGACAGATTTAACTTCAACACTTATTGATCGATATTTAGTCTTTTCTTTACCAAAATTAGGTGCAAGACTGCCAAGTCCTCCAGGCCATACTTTTCCTTATACTTGTTGCTAAGAAAAGAAAACAGCACCAGATCTTTGGCTGATACAAACGAGAATAGCATTCATGTCTCCAGGGCAGAGCTACAAATTGAAATTATGGAGTAATTAGTTCACAATATTGTGATGGCTCATAAAGAATTCTTACAAATTAAATGAATCCCAAGTGGTCTTACTTCTTCTTATTTTAATTTCTTAAAATATATTTAACAAATTCCATTCCCTCACACTCCTTCTAGGTGCCTTTCCTGGTCCTTAGAATTCCAGTGGATTGTAACAAAATGGAAAAACTGCAGTAATTTTTCAATGATGTGGTAATACATCTTGGTATATCTAATGGTGATAACAAGAAATGATGAAACTGAAGGGTATTTTCAGTATTAGTCAATCTAGGTCTCAAATTTTATTTTCTACAGCTAATTTTCACAGTTCCACATTGAAGAATGTAGAGAATAGGATTCTTATAACAACACTTTAACACTTATTGACATATAATTAATAAAACAGCATTTTCATGACTGACTTCTAGGTATTTTCACAGTATTTTCATGACTGATCTATTCTAGGAAAACAGGAACAAATCTTTCATTATTTTCATTTCTAACAGGCAAACTGAGTAAGACAGAACAAAATGCTTTTTCCAAGAGTCATAGATTAAACTGGACCAAGAGCAGGGATTCTTGGATCTGTTATCTCCTTTAGCTCAGATTGCTAAACCTTTTTTTCTGAAGACAGTCAGAGCTGTTGAGGTATTGTGGACTGCTTATTCTACCTTTTGGCAGCACTGCTAATTCTGTGAAAAGTGGCAGGATTTAAATGTATGACTTTCACCACTGCTGTCCATACATTAATCTTTGAAGTCATATTTGTTTAATATTAGATAACTAAATATAACATTCATAAAATCAGTAATACCACATAAAATTATCCCTCTTTGTGAAAAGACCTGTTCCACTAAAAAACATAAATGGACTCTGACAATTTTGTTAAGGAGCCCTCTCAGTGTTAGAGAGCAAATGCCACCAAGAAATTATAATTCTTTAATGCAAACCTTTCTCTGCTCTGCTAGTTCCATTAATGCCCCCCTCTGCTCTCAGAAGTGACAGAGAGATGGAAGGGAGGGAGGAACATGCCTTGGTCCTGTGGCCCCACACCAGCAGCTCCAGGACCAAAAGCACCTGTTTCAGAGAGACCACCTACCAAGGATGGATCTGGGGCTAGGCTGAAAAACACATTCACCAATTCTGTATGAGACTGATTGCTGCTGTCCAGACTGCTCCTGTGTAATTTGGAGGATGATCTGAGCCAAATGAGGAAGATATTTGCATTTTGCAGATGACTGGCAATAGTCTAAACAAGAGATTAAGATGACTATGTAATTTCTTTGCTCCTCCACCAGAAACAACTGTGTTTATAAATATAAACTAGAAATCTTTTATGTGAACATTCATTTCTAACTAAAGCTGTTCTACCATATGGAGAAGATATTTTACTTAAAAAAAAAATCAGTTAACTTACGATGAAATATTTCTTTGACTATTTCTGTAGAATGACAGGGGGGACTGGTAACCATTAGGTTTTATCTGTACAAAGAGAAAATGCCAATACCTGTTTGCTGCAAAAGTTCTGAAATTGGAGCTAGTAACCTCAGGTACATATATCAGAAGATGCAGAAGATGTAAAACTCCTCAATCTACAAAACTATGAGCTTTTCACTTCAACTGCTCATGTCAGTTGTATTCATGAGCTATAAGTTAACAGATATTTAGAAAGAGCAAATAGATTGTTATTTAGGATAACTATTCTCATTAATATAATGAGAAAAAAATATCCCAATTTAGATAGAGTTAACAGACACGAAAAAACAGAGAGTTGAGAGGCAAAATGAAATGGATCTATTACCAATACACTAAACCCCTTACCATCATCCTATCAATATGGTGATTAAGCTTTATCAGCCACACAACAATTGTTGTCCTTATTTATTTTTTGTGTTGTCAGAAATTTTCAAATGCAAAAATGAAAAAGTCACAATAATTCAAGGAAATAGTGAAAGTTCATCTGTGTGAAATTAATTTTTTTAAAAAATAGAAAAAAAGAAAAAAAGGAAGGAAGGAATAAAGGAAGGAAGGAAGGAAGGAGTTTGAAACCTAGATGTTTAGACAGTCCTGCAAGCCCCCTTGTGACCTTACTCTGATATTTAACAAAACATTAATCTTCTTGCCAGCAATTATAAAGAATACAGTGATGTAGCTGGGGCTCAGTGAGTGAGTAATAGTAATTCCATTGTTCTCTTTTATTTATGCCTTGGCTGTACCAGGCAGATGAGGTAAGTTGGGGCTTTTTATATGTTATTATTCTGAACTGGCAATACATAAAGGCTGATTACACAAATATCTGTCTGTTTCTGAAGCACTGTTTCACACCTCCTTCCAGCTCATGATCAAAGCGTTTCAACATTTTATTATGAAATCATGAATCCCTGCTTAGTTTGCATATGAATTATAGCCTTTAAAAAAAAACCACACTGGTGTACAACAGTGACAGTGCCTTTTGAACCAAGGAACAAAACAAGGTGTTACACATTACTTCTGGAAGGCAATGACTTGCTGATTAATTCTGTTTGCTGGAGCACAGTCCAACCTCCCTAGTGAATACATAAGCCTTGAGACCAAAGACATTTTTTTTTGTGAACAGGCCAGTGAGTTTTTTCCTTTTGTAAGAAAGTGAGCTCTATTAAGAAGTTGAGAAAGTGTTGTCATGTAGCTGCAACCAAAACAAAACTACAAGAGCTTCCCTCTGCTTTTCTGAAATGCAGTAGCTATCCAAAAAATGGAAAATAATCCAATTGTCCAGTAATAGCATCTCATTGCATTCTGAGAGTCGCTGAGTGGGTTCCACCCGTGTGAATACAGCACACTGAAAGAACAAGAGAAGCAGAGCTCCCTAAGCCATGCACAGAGGTTCTGCACCTTCTTCTTAAAACTGCTATGGTGTCTTTAAGATTCATACTTACTATATTTCAAGGACCAAAACAACTCTTGATGTTCAATCTTTCTATTTCAGAAAGAGGAGAGGTCAAGGTATCCACACTGATTTTTTGTCTTCTGAGAAACTTGCATTTCAGAGTCACGGCACTGTGAATCAGAGATAAGACATAATACTGAGTTTTGTAAGAACAGCATCCAGTAGCTGATGGTTATGCCAAGATGTGGCATTCCTGTATGACATATACACCGAATTGAATACCAGTGCTTGATCTCAGCTTGATCTCAGAAAAACATATGCTATGTTTTTCTCACAGTAGTCTGAAAAAGTGCCATTCCTATAAAATAAACGTAAAACATATATAAAATATAAAATATAAAATATAAAATTTAAAATTTAAAATATAAAATATAAAATATAAAATATAAAATAGAAAATATTAAAAATTTTAAAATATATATGCTAAGAATTTTCCAAGTTTATTTTGTATCACACAAATATGAACGGTGAACAATCTCATGAATAGAAATAAGATTTTATTAGGTTTTACTGTCAACAATTTGCTACTATTAATTTTGCTGAAAGCCATGCCATTTCTGTCACTTCAGTCAAAGCAGGATTTGGCCCATAATTACTGACCTCTTTTTATTGTAACGGCATCTCCCCACTTTGTTCACTTCTCTTATTGGCAGATGCAGATCATCTTTATAAATCTGATAAGGTCGCCAAATCACAATTTAAAGTAGGAGGGTAAAGAGAAAACTACTTCTGTTTCATGACCTGCCAAAAAAATAATCTAAACTCTGACTGCTGCACTTCCATCTGCTGTACAGTGAAAGACACGCGGCCAAGGCAACAGCCAAGCTGAGAACTCTTGGTTTGTTAAAATATTTTGCAGATCATCAGTAGGTGGCTGAAGTAATTAAACTTAATACAGCATTTGTTTTCTGAACAGCTAAAGGCATAGCTTGTCACACTGAATAGTATTTTCCTCTTGGAGTAAACCCATGGAGGTTATCCAAAAGCAGATTCAATGGAATGACATCTTGTGTAACCTGGCTCTGTATCACTGGTGGGACTCTGGGGCCATGAACACTCACACATCTTTTGTCATGATATCAGCCAAGGATTTCTTTCGCTGGCCAATTCAACACATTTGAAACATTTTGTCAAACTAGTTACCACTTCAGATGTTCTCTGTGAATGTGCATCTTTGACCTTATAATAATTTCTTCAGCACAATCTAAAATTGGGTGGGTTTGGATTCTGTGCGTTAAAGTAATTGCATTTTTTACCTTAGCACATTTTAAAGCAGAACAGAACAGCATTGCAGTGTGTGAGATTAGGAATTATGCTTTTATCAGTATAAATACAATTATTATTGAAATGAATTAATATATAAAACCTCCATGTGCAGACTTAATAGAAGTGCCAGACCAAAGGAGGAGAGATCCCTGTCTGAATGTCAAACTTCAGAAAATAATCCATCTGGCTCTATTCATAAACAGACAGGCCACATCTCAGAGTACCTTGCAAAGTCACTGCTCTCCACGCATGAAGCACAAACTCACAAAGACAAGAATTCAGAGTTGAGCCCTAAGCCCTGTTCATAATTTGTTTCATTGTTCCAGCACATATGAGATATGTAAGACCTCCAGCAGCTTTGAGGCTCCTGTTCTGTCCCTGCACAATAGGGGTGAGTTAAGGATTGCATTGTGTCTGTATCCCCTCAGTTCTGGTGCCTGTGTGAGCTTTAAAGAAGATATTTAGAGTTATCTGAATGAAGTTTTATGGTAAAGTTGAAACAACAAAATAATATTTGGGAAAAGTAATAAAATCCTCTCTCAAACTAAGATCCATTAAAACTGGCTCAGTATATCACATAACTCATTATGTGGAATTACACATTCCTCTGAGCTATGAATTTACATAGTACTGGAAACCATAAGAGATAAGAAAAGACACTTGTAGCCAACGTTTTAAGGAAAATATTTTTAATTTGAGAAAACATACTTTTGCAGAGCAGATACTTATATGCTCAACCTAGTAAAGTTCTACTTCAAAAACTAGTTTTATGTAACAAAAATTTATCAAAGCTAATATTAGATAATTTGATTTTGTCCATTTTTTACACTATTATCTCAATAATTATTTTGTAGTCTCATGAATTCCTGACTTTATGGGATAGATATTGCATTAGCTAGACTCTAATGGATCACAATGACAACTACTTTTAGAAACACTCATCATATGCACAGAACCCATCACCATGAAGTATTTAAATAATATTAAATCCATACAGAAAAATATCATAAATAGATGCAGTTACCACAATAAACTGCATTCAAAAGGCTTAGAAATCCTCATTCTTTACCTGTTTTCTTCTTAAGAGTATAGAACATAAGAACCTTTCTGTAAAATTTGTAAAAATTATATTGTCAATATTATCATTACAGAATTAAGCTTCAGGTTACACAAAAATTTAGTGTGCACCTTGAGGCACTGAAAATTAAAAAGGCTACCCAGGAACACAATGAGATTGTGTATTATGCTGATGCAATTAAGATATTCTACCATTTGCCACTTTGCTGGCCCATGGAGACTTGTATTCTCTGCCTGAAAATATCTGATGGTTTTGCAGGTAAACTAGAGATAAGATTGTTCACAGTTCTAAAGCTCCAGGTCAAGATGACTTCTGGGTCTCCCCAAACTGGAACATGGAGAGAATTGTAGTTAAGTATTGCTGGCTTGAGGACATCTTTAAGAACGAGAAAAGAGCCACAAGCTCAGCACAACCAGAAGTCCTAGAGCCCAAGTTACTTTCATTTCAGATTTTTGAATTATGAAGGCTAAAGGACTGCAATGAGATTTTATTACTCAGAAGCAAAGTTGTAAGTAGCCATGGTTTAAGTAAAATCCTGAAAACCACAAAGTGGAATAATGCATACTTCTGGGGGAAAACCAACCTTTGGCTTCTTTAGGATTGGTAGATGCTGCTTTCTGAGGGCTCTGGTGCACTTGGCTGAACTTCTAAGAAAAGCAGTTATACTTCTCTTTTGAATACTCCTTCTGCCAGAGCACTGAGGGTACCCTTCTAATTCAGGAAAGTGGACAGGGAAGAACAAAGGAGGAGAATATAAACACTGCCCGATTAACACACGTCTATCTTATCTTTACATTTTCTGAGAAATGTTTCATTTCCTCTTGTTCTCCAGCTGCAGTTGGAGTTGCAGTTACTAAATTTCTGTAAAAGTGAATGAGGAAAAACTGTTATTTTGGGGCTCTAACTTGGCATTCAACACTTTAGATTTCTGTTGGTGAGGTAATCTTAGCTTGCCTCACACTTGTTGTTGCCATATGGAATTTAGAGCAACCTTTGACTCTGTTTTTTTCTCTCTTTCTTATTCTGATCCTACTATTTCCACTGTCAACTGCATATAATATACATTTCCAAACGGTACTTACTGTTGCAACAGTATATCTATGTCAACTTCTAATTAATTACTGTAAGCGACTTCCTGAGAAATTTGCTACACTTTTGCTCCCAAAAATAGAGACTTATGGGAATCAAGTAGCTCACGAGATTTTGTATTTTCCCTCAAACTTTCTCACTATTCTGATGTTGCATTTCATTAATTCATTCTTATATATCACACTGATGGTCAGTTTGCACAGCCATTCTGCAATACAACTGAAAAATGCAACAATTACTATGATCACAGAAGCATTTGATGATTTCGTAACTTTAAAACAAGCTGTTATGGCAAGACAATTCAGTCTCACACAAGAATGTAAAAAACCAAAAGGTCAGAAGCTCTCACATGGTACTCATCCTCAGAGGCATGTAGGAGCTCAAACACACACATACTCAACAAAAGGTTTTCACTCAGAGCTTGAAATTCTGCTCTTGGGCACACTTGGACCATAATTCACAGAACCCACAATTTAAGCTGTCTTTCCCTTACACGCCTATGGTTTGAATGAACTTACATTCTCCAAGCACAGCTGGTCACTCCTCCTTTTCTCCAGTGACTTCACCTCTTTTGCCCAATGTATGAGGGAGCTGGAACCGATTCCTAAAGCAATTTTAATGTATTTTTTTTTCTACCTTGTGTACAATTTTGAAAGGAAAAATTGTCTTCTATTGAGGTTACTCTACATTAGCCTAAGGAGCTTTGGGATTGTCTCCCAGAACTTTTAATAAAGAAAGAAGCAGGTTTTTGTTCAGATAAACAAGCACTTAAAATTGGGTACAAAGGTACCAAGATGCCTAATCCCACTCTCATGCAACGAGATTCTGGTACTTAATTCCCATACCTTCGAGATTTTGGCACAAAGGAAATGAGATGAAAACTGGTTTCCCATGCATGAAACTTCATTTCATGTTTGGTACAGGAATGGTTTGGCAAACACCCAGGTAAAGACACCTGACTGCCACCGGCAGGGAGGCGAGCATTAATTCTGCAGCTTCTGCATTAGACACGTTGCACTGCTGAGCAGAGCAATTGTCAAATGCTTAAAAAAACTAGACTCCAAATACACAGAAAATGTCTATGGGATTAAGCCATATACAATTTTTAAAGATATCTTTTGTCTCTGTAGCATCTGTTCTCATTATGAACTAATTTTCTTATCTATGCTTGGGCCCATTTCTTAAATCTGAACACAGGACAAATATTTCCACTGGCTTACATGGGTAATTGAGTCTGAAAATAATACTTTCAATGTGGTTAATTAATCAGGAAAATAAAAAATACATTTGCACAATTTTAGTATGTCTCCTCCTTTAGTACTTCTCTTACTTTACTGTAAATGCAAATTTACACTACTTTGTAAATTATGCTTAAATTTATCTATATAATCCCAGCATCTTTAACAAATTAACAATAAGAAGTATCAGTGAAAAACAAGTTCTATCCACTTGAAATAAATTAAGCTGCTATTTATATCTGATACACATTCTTCCCAGCCACGATGGGACTGATGTAAGACCATCACTTCAGTCAGATATTCCTGTCTCTCAGACGTTTCCTTGCTCTCTCTTGCCAAAGTCTCTTGTTAACTGTTCATGAAAGGTCTTTCTAGAGACTGATATGCTGCACGGGGTCCTTAGCATGACTTTATTCATGCTGAGATCATATCTACTGATTTTCTCGCTCTTCTCCTCCAGGTTCTGTGCTGCAGTCCCTTCCGTTTTGAAGTTTCTATTTTCATAGATGACCATTACTTTCTTATATTTAATTCCTCCTAAGTGCTGTAATTTCCCAAATGTTTTTAATTCCATAAGCTGTTTCCTGTGATCTTCTCCAGACTACTTCTCAGCAGGGTTTTCAGCTTTCTCTGGGGCTATATTTTTTTTTATCCACCTCTTCCTCTCCTCTCTCTTCCCTCTGCATACAACAGCACTGGCCTCCTTCAGCCATAGCTCATTTGTCTGTTTAGCATCTGTTTGTCATTCATACCCCTTGATGTTAGAACACTCATCTTTTTCATATTCTCATCTACAGCCCACTGTGAATAGTTGCACAATGCCTTAGAGTCACCATAAGCATTTAGTGCTATTTCTTTTATTAGGATATTTGCATCCTTATCTCCAATGCTCTCCTTTTTCCCTGGGAAGTTTTAATACTGTCATCACTGTTTTGAATTTACTGTTTCCTGCAGCTGATCTTTAATTAGAAAGCTGTAATGGGACTGTGTATTTGAAGAAGCCTCATTTGTCCAGACTCTATGTATAACAATCTGTTCCTAAATACAGAGTTTGTCAAAATGCAGGTCTTCCATTACTTCTATTACAGATAAGGGAGCCCACTGAAAATGTCCTAATTTGTCCCAATATTCAGAATTCACAAACACCACAAATAAACTGGCATCACTTCATGAACATAACATTCTAGAATTTACTTTGGAGACAACAATTGCTAAAATTGGTATGTAGTAGCCATGTTCTTCTAAGCTTTCTCTGTTGTTTCTCTACACAGCTGTGAGTCAATACAAGCTAAACAAGGTAAAATTTTTACAGAATGTTCTATCCTGAGGCTAAATGATTTTTTTTCCTTCATTGCCCTGAAATTATTGTAATCAGTATTTATTCTTGAAAAAACTTGGAGGCCATAATCATATATCAAGGCCCAGATGTGACATGTAAATACACCTATTTTTTATACAACAGAAGAAACCTTGCAAGCCATGAATCCGAGTGATACAGTGAATAGAAAACAGGTGAGGAAAGCCCAAGGTTACAGTGGGATGATAATGGCTGGTGTAATAAGCAGTGCTACTGCACCTCAACTGCTTGGCTATGATTAAACTAATGTAATAACTGCTACCATGCTAAGAAAGGGCATTAATAGCAGAATAGTGGTCTGCTCTCTTCTGAAATTTACTCAGCACCAAAGTATTTATTAGAAACATATTTATTGTGTACTCACTTTTGGATGTGCCATATGTTCCTCTACTGATGATGTAATAATTTGTGTTTATTTTTTTTTTAAGTGCTGTATAAAAAGACTAAAGACGAAACTGGAACAAGTCACTAGATATCAGTGCTGAATGTGAGATCAGTTTCATAGGAAGACAGTCATGCCTCTAACAAGAAGTTTGCTCTAATGAAATGAAGGAGATCAAAGATGATAGAAAGCAAAGCTATGTAATGAAACAGTGATTTAAGAAGCCTGGGACATTTATTTTATTTTCATTGTAAGATAGGTTACTTGCTTTACAGTTTGGTATTGTTTATTCTGGTGTCTGTACATGGTTTTGATTATATTAATTACATTATTGGCCAAATTCTAAACTGTTGTAAATCAAAATTACTATTCTGACTCCAGTGAATGACAGTGACTTATACCAGCTGATAATCTACACTTCAATGCCTAAAAAATGCAGGATAAAGACTTTGCAAGCCTTCTAAAAAGTTTGTTTGTTTGTGAAAATGTTACAATTTATTGCCGTTTTGCAAATGGATAGAATTTCTTGCTGTAAATACTTTAATTACTATTATAAAATGAATTGAAATTTAATTAAAGATGAAAAAAAGAGCAGTGGAAATTTTTAAAAGGATAAAACCAGCGAGAAACACTCCCAGATTTGAATGTCATTTTAACAGTAATTTGAACCAACATCTGAAACGTGTTATATAATTTTAAACATATACTAAAAATTATTTTCTTCCAGCTTAGAGCAAGTGCAGGCTCAATAGTTGTTCCAAAGCTTTTAGTTATTTCCCCCCTCAATCTCTAGACGTAAACAAACAAGAATGCTAATTAAAAAAGTTACTTCAGGCAATAATCTTGTCAAAGTAGCTAAAGAGGGTTAGACTCAGTCGTCAGAAGGTAGAGCAACATCTAGAGAAAGCATTCATCATATAAACACATTGCATTTATTTAAGCAGTGAGTCTCCAAGAATTTGAAACAAATGCCTTGGATATTATTGAAAAGTATTTATTTTTCTCTTAATGAGCCAATCAAAGGTGTCTCTTAAAGTTTAAAATGAACATGACACTGTTCCAAAAGGCATTTATAATACTAAATAGGTGGTCAGGTTTTACTGAAGATTCCCTAAATTTTCCTTGTTTCTCAGAGGCTGTCACCAGTGGCTCCACGTGCTGTTTCTCCACTGTGACAGCAATTTTCCTGGGGTTTATGGAGGGCCCAGTACAAATGGGAAAAGCTAAACCTGATTTCTGAAAGGACTTCAGGCTAGTTAATGTGCAGGCACTGTCAGCGTGTCAACAGCTCAGCTGTGGGCTTCCTTGAGAAAGGAGTGTAAATTCGACAGGTTTTACTGGGTACAGCTGAGGGGTTGGACACCAAATGCATTTCTCAGGGTCTAAGCACCTACACACACATCTGGAGTGCCCTCAAAGACAGTGAGCAAGGCCTTTGAGTGGGCAGAGCTGTGGTGGGACCATGGACCATGGCCTCAAGGGGCACCTGCTCTGAAATTTGGGCACAGCCAAGGACACCTGTAAGGTTTCAGCCTAGAAAGCATTTTCAAATGCAGTGCAAAACGGCAAGAACTTGAATGCCTCTTGAAAGACAGCAAGCTCCAGTGAAGATTAAGCACCCTCTTGTGCTGACACAGGGACTATTCATGGAGCCTCCTGTGAAAATCAGCAAAATCCCTGGGGAAGCTGAAAACTCCATTCCATTGGCATTCACTGGCCCCTATCATGTATATTTAGGTATCTTCCTTCAAAATAGAACCCTCATGTTGCAGTGAGTGACACACCGAGGATTTGTATTGATGGTGTAGTCCAGCCCAAATGAACTTAATGTTCTGTAATTTATGCCTTTCTTTTTAAGACAACATGTCCCCATGTTTTTCCAAGAATAGATGTATAACTTAGTCTTTTGGGCACTGATCCATTTTACACATTTCCTGATCTGCCCTTGTGTTACTGGAAAACATTTTCCAGGATGAAAGCTCAGTTTGTGCAAGAAATAAAATCAATTCAATTGAACATAGATGATGGTTGCACAAGCATGTGTATATTGTGTTAAACACAAATGTTGACATTTATCAATATGATTTAGAACCAACCACATAAATTTCTTCTTGTGGACCAAACTTTTAATAGTATATTTGCGTAACACTTGCATTGAACTCAGAACAGCCTGTGTTCTGCATAATGTTTCAAATAGGAGTGCTAAAATGGTACATTTCTTTCCCATTGAGCAAAGATTTTATGTTTCTGGCAATGGTTTTGTAAGATAATGTACTTGTTAGCCAGAAAAACCACTCAGAAAATAACTCTACTCCTACTTTGATGTACAGCTATAACAACAGATTTTTTTAGGAATGGATATGACCCATCTTATTTTTACACATTATATTATCTTTTTTTCAAATGTCAAAGATACTTATCTTACTGAAGGGCTTCTCCATGGATCACGTTTCCCTATTTTTTTCTAGGCTACCCTCAAGATGAATGAACTTTATCTTTCCAGGAAGTAGAATTTTTTATTTAAAATGTGAAATCTTGTTGAGTTCCAGGGTTAAGTGCATGGTTTCAAACCTGATATGCTTTCAACATGTGGCTTTCTTATTTCTAGCTATATTTAACATTCTTTTATCTTGAAACATTTTACACAATTTCTCAGAAATGCCATTTGTTTAAAAATAAAAATAAATTTGTGAGAATAAAATCTCCAGCAGGATATCTCTTTCCTCTATTTACATACAAGACACAATCCTGGCAACTATTTAACTCAACAAGTTGGAGAAATTCCACCTGGACTAAATGTCCCACAATCAAACTGGCGCGTGTTCCAGAAGATGGTTCACTCTCAGATGACAACTAAGAGTATGTTGAATTTCAATTTGCATCAAGAGAAATATAATCATTTATGCAGGAATTTTACATAGGTAAGTGGGCCTAAATTATTCCACTTTGTGCTGGGCCTTGCTCTCAGAGTACTTCATGGGCAACTTCGACAGGTCAGGCTGGGATTCCCCCTGAATCTGGCAAGAGTTCACTACCTTCTAGACTATATACATTTCATTAATAAACCACTCCCAGATGTTTCCCTGTTAAATATTTCAGTTGAAGAATCAGGACCCATGAGATACAAAACTAAATAAACAGAAAGTGTTTGAGCGTTTCAGAGCTACTCATAAGAGAAATGCTAAGACACGTTTTTGGGGACTATGCTACTTCTAATATCATTATGAAAGAGCCAATCCTGAATAAACATGAGGAATTTGAGAGCTACAACAATTAAAACATGAATACAGTTGACTATGTGATGGCCAGCACTGTTTCATCAATGAAAGTGTTCTGTTAAGCAATCTGGATAAGACCCAGAGTGCTCCCCCCACACAACAAGGGATATCTCTTGCACTACCTTGCATCAGGTACATAACAATGGTATTACATAGCAAGATAACTTGATCTATTAAAATTGTAAGAAATAAACAACAGCTGAGGATACTTACAATTAGGATACTCTTTAACAGGCAGGATTGAGTGCCACTTCCCTCTCATCCACTGTGTCTCACATCTAAGCAGTTCTGCCCTTATACCTGCACAAATGAAAAAGGAATGGTTTAAGGTTTTAATGAAAAAATAGGCATCTAATATGGCCTATTCTTTCATAGAGATGTGGCAGCATCCTCCTGCCTTGAAGATTCTCTATGAGTATTCTAAACCACTCCTAGACACTTTCTGTATCAATTTTCTCAACTACTCCTATTAAGATTTTAATGCAGAATTTCTACAGTTATGCAGAGATAACACAGAATTATTGCAGAAATATTTCTACAGTACTGTAGAAATATTTACTGGAGCTGAAATTCCAAATGTGCTTTCACATAGGAGGGCATAATCCAAACATTTCATATGCTAGTGCAGAGGCAGCTCCCTTAGACCAATTACTGCAATCTGGATGCAATTATCTTTTTTTTTCTAGAAAAGTTCGATTTTTAGAACTTAAAAGTGTTGTATGAACCTTTCTGTTTTAAATGAGATTATATTTTCTGTCAAGAGACAATTTTTTCTAAAATTATTTTCAATATTGCCTTACAAAACATAGACTTGTCAGGAGAAAAGGTAGCTAAAGTGCAAGGCACAGCCCCTTGTTTCCCGTAATGTTCTACTGAATTTCATAGAAATAATCTACTGGAGAACTACTACTTAACGTGAATGATTGTGAGACTCTGCCTGCCATGTATCTATCATGATCATCTAAGATAGCTACAGTCCACAGTATTCAAACTGTGGAAAATGGCATAAAACTGCACATCAGCTACAAAAACCAACTAAGATTGATTTTCTAGTACCATTAGGTCTATTACATTCAAGTATGTTAAAAGTGAATAATAAGAATAATTTTTAAAATTACAAATAAAAGTCTAACTAAGGCTACAAGGCATAAAATCCAATGATGATAGACTACTGTGAGGACTGTTCAAAAGGGATATAATTCATTTATGAGATTTAAGTATGTGCTACTAATACTTTTATTAAATGGTAAACCAATACTTTGAAGATTTCCGATCATGACATATATTGGAATTTACATTAAGGAGAGATGGCTACTCATAGACATTACTGTTTATGAATCATATTTATTTTATGCAACATGCAAACTACCAGAATTATTTGAAGGAGTGCTGATACTGAAAAATGAGTATTGATTAAAAGACAAAAACAATCCCCAAGAAAATTAAGCATTGAAATAAGACAAAAACATTAAATAAAAGAATGAGCAGTACCCGTAACTTGTGAGTGCCACTTCCTAAGAAACACATACAGTAGCAAAATCTATTTTAATTGCATATGGGGACTTTGCCTGGATTATGCCCAGGCACATGACAAACCATTACCAAGTCCCCTGTTGGGAGTAAAGGACAAAAAGGGCTTTTACTTGGCTTGTTGCCACTTTTCTCAGGAACAATAAGTCAGCCAGTAGTCACAAAGCAAGAGTCCCCTGCATCAAGCCAGCCACCCCCAGGGAGGCTCTGGCTGGCAGCAGTTCCAGGCAGCTCCTGCTTCCCAGTGCCCAGTGCTGGGGGCTGCCAGCCCCTCTCCTTGGCACCAGCTAAACTGGGCTCCCCAGTCATCCCCTCTCTCTACAACTCTTCCTCATTGCTCTGGATCACATTCCTTTTAAAAGTTACTGCATAGCTAAGAGAGGCTGTTTAAGACTCCAAGCCATGGAACATTCTCCTGATTAAGGAGTGGTCTCATTCTGTACTTCCAAATGGGACGGGTTTCATTGCCTCTGGCAAGAGCAATATGTACGAGCCTGCTGCATCAGGAGTAGGCTCAGAGTAATCATGGTTAACTGGCCAAATAAAGGACAAAAACTGTCCCTGGGGCCCCAGCAGGGATCATGATAAAGGATCTGGAAGGATTCTGATTCTTTAAGAGCCTAGAAGGCATAGAGGTCCTCTGAAAAGTGAGTTGCTCAGTCCTTGTAAGCACTCAACAAGTGCATTTTGAACATCCCTCAGATGTCAGCAAAGGCTGACCACAAAACCAAGGGATCTTCGTGAAACAAACAACCTCAGCCACCCAGAAACTCTGTTTCAATGAAAAATGGGGGAACAAGATACAGAAAGAGATAATTTCCAGTACACATTGTAAAAGCATTTTTTTAGTGTTCTTTAAAGACAAAGGAAGGAGTCCCTTGTCCCTTGTCTTTCCCGTTGTGTCATTTGTTATCATGGTACTACCATAAGGACTTAGCCTCCCTCCACTTTCTGAATTCCTAATCTGGTGATGCTATTGCTCAAAATGACATTTTATTTCCCCAAAAATCCCACACTACGTGAATTAATGCCTGATAAAGAAGGTTCATTGTGACTTTATTCAACATTTTCTATATTTGCACTGGAACCTGTTCTTTTATTTTCCAGTGCAAATCTAAATACTTTTTGCATGGAACAGAGAATCTTATCTGTGGATTGGTTTTGTAAGTGACTATTTTTCCATTAATACTTCACAAGTTTTTCAACTAATTTCAGAAAAACATATTTGCTTTTCTTTTAGCATGATATCAATTTTATATCTTTGAAGATTTGTAGTTCTCCATCAGATATAGTTAAATCATCTCACTATAGATAAAAAAGATAAGGAAAATTATTATATGATTTCTAGATACATCAGAAAAAAAACCCTATCAAGACCATAAAACTTCTCATGCTTATGATTTGCTTATTTTTATAACAAGTCAAATTTTCTACATTGTAAATACCATTGCACAATGAGAAGACAGCTGAATTGTTGCTTTCCTTACAATTACATGGGAAATGTTTATAAATAGTTGATTTCCACCTTTTCAAAGCTCCTTGAAAATGCAATGTGCATTAGTTAGCATACAATGCAATAATTAGGACAACGAGTGCTGGTTTATATTTGTAATCCTACCCAGATTCCATCTTTGCACCAGTTTCAGGTCAGAAAAGACGCTAAATGCAGTATTTTCATAACTTCAAGAAACAGATAATAGAAAAGCTGTAGGTTGGATTTCTCTGCTGAAGTTAATAACACACACAACAATATAAGCAATTTAACTCCTTTAAGCAACTTGGATCCCACCATTGTGTTTCACACCTTTGTTAAAAAGTGACAACAATTTCAATATCAATAATAAAATGTAAAAATAAAATTAAAGAATAAAACCTGACCCCAAGTTCTAAGTCTTTTAATGGAAAGAAGGATGAGGAACCAAGAAAAAGGCCCTCACATTTGCACAAACACTGCCTGGTAAATTGTTTTTTCCACAATTTCAGAGTGAACATTCTTTGGCAATGAATTAGCTCCCAGTCCTATGCAGAAATATTAATGCAACATATCTGAGATTTGTACATTTAATTGTTTTTGTAATTATATATCCTGACATTGAAAACAACACTATGCCCAAATAAATATGGGCAGCTTTGGGGAGTTACTTTTGGAGAACGTCCTTAAGGTTTTGTTTTGCCAGTTTCTCTGATTTTGTTCTTTAAATGGTATCCAACCCCTAAGGCAACTTGAATAAAGTCAGCAAAATTATACAGGTAGAAAGGACAAAAATGCAGTCTCTGGATTTCAAATAGTGACAACACCAGTCTCACCATTAAGCCTGACACAAGAACCTTTTAATTTAAATGTAATCTCCGAAAGACCAAATTACCAGCAACATGTTCTCATTAATTCCTGTAAGGGATGCTCAAGCTTTGACCCCTTATTGTTCTCCTTATCGAGAAGTGGCTGAGTCATAGTATTAATAAGCCATCACTCATTTAAGTGGTCATTCACTGCTGGGCGGGGAAAAGATAGGCTCATCCTTTTGAAGTGGGAATGGGCAAGCAAGGCTGCTGTAATAGGCTGTGATTATTTTCACTATGAATGCTCTCCCAGCTTTCAAAAATTAAAAGGAGCACTCATTTTCCTGCTTGAGTATTTCTCACACTGGCAAAAAAATGAACCCTTTGAAATGTAAATGATTTAATCTTTGCAAACCCCTGCTTCAGAGGGAGGTACAGCTTCATTTACAAAATGAAGACATTTTAGGAAATGATTATCATTGTAAAATTGAGGTCAGCAGGGAGTCTGAGTTCAAACTCTTAGAATATCAGCAGTGTAACAAGTTTGATCTTCCTTACTGCATTGCTTGCATTTGCTTCTCTGGGTTCCAGCAGAGAGCCATTGTCAGTCGGAACTTGTTCCCACTCATTTCCCCTGGTTAAATAAAATAGTTATGCTTATTACATGGAGTTAGTCAGTCCAATAAAATTTAGGGCAAAACTAAAAAAGAAAAGGGAAGTTGAAATTTATTTTGATTAATGTATACACTATGCGCATATTCAACTTAGAACATTTTAAGGCTGACAGCGCTAAGGATTTTTTTTAATGCTTATTTCAGGCAGTAGTATTGGGCAGTGTTACTATACTGTCCTACCAAGGTTTCAGAAGGAGACCACCCATAATGGTGAGAGAATATTTCATTTAAAATTTAAACATTAAATCCTTAAGCTCTCTTCTACAACATCCAAGTAGAATGACAATTATTGTTGCTGACATTATAGGGTTTTATGGTATCAGTCAGGCTTATTATGAACTGATGGAGATGACAAATTTGTATAACAAAGTGCAAATGATAACAGCTGCCATATGACAAGAGCCACTGTGGAGAGCTTCCCTGCACTGATGGGCATTTCAGCTGAAACCAAGGGAAATCTGTCAGTAACGAGGATGAATCTGAGTGAAACAGAAAGTGAGAAGCTGCAGAATTTTATTGGTGATCTTGAGATATAAGTTCATCATCTTTTAATCAGTGTTATATACTTATTTTCAGTGGAATTACTTATCTTTCTGCCATTCCTGAAGAGCCATTTCTGTCTCCCATCCTGATACATTGAAAGGAAAAGCCAAAATTAGAATGTCAAAATGCCATTTGCCTTACAAAGATCCTTGATGTTGCACCCTTGAAGTTACACTTCAATAGGACTGATGAAACATTGTTACTGCATGAAAGAAATACACCCATATATCTACAACAAGCAAGAGAAAAATACCAAATTAAGCAGAATTCAGCACCTATCCAATACCTCAAAAAAGGATATGTGAGAATGAGAGGCTGCCTGTTCTCAAGTTAAAGTGATACAGTTTGAAGTAAGTCTAAAAGCTGGGTAGCCAAACTTGCAGGACACTTACCAAACCAACCTTAAGGAGGTTTGTCTTTACTAATGACGAAAAGCAAAATATTAGTAGTGGGTTTTTAACATCTCTCAAAAAAAGAGAAGAAAAAAATCGTTTATAAACAAAACTGCACGATTTTTCAAAATTACCAGACCGCTGTAAAATATGTTATAACATTTCAAAAGAGATAAAAGAGAAAGTCTGAACACCATCCACCACATAGCCAGTCTCAGTGCTGGTTTTTCTGGTTCAAGCAGGTGTTTTGTTTGTGTGCACTGGAGTGTGAGGCAGCTGTTCTGCCGAGGTATGAAGGGCTGCATTATGAGCACCACCCGCTCCCTCTGCAAGGAGCTTCCCAAGCTGGGCCATTGCTGCAGTGGGCAAAGCTCCACACCCCGGCCTTTGGGCAGGACTTCTTCCTCTTAGAGGAACCATACACCTGACAAGTGCTGCAGGTGCAAAATGAAGGAGTGTGCTCAGAAACAGGCACGAGGGAAAGTCATGCACAGTAATTTGAGGTTTCAAAGCACATGGCCAAGTGTGTCTTGCTGACTCCTGGAAACTTTACATGAGTTCTGGATAGCACTGGCCTGAAAGACAGCTGTTCAGCAGAAGACTGACTTCTTTCTGCCAACATTATTCTTTTAACTATTTAAAGGTATCTATGAAGTTTTAGACTTGATGCTTGCAGCAGAAGTCAGACTGCAAGAGGTTCTAGAGCTGGATGATGTTAACGTTCAGAATATCTATGTTTTGATGAACTGATCCTGTGACAGATAGTTAAAAGCTGTTCCAGACTGTAAACTCCCCGGGACAAAGACTACTCCTTTTGTTAGTATAAAAACATCCACACACAGCATGGTGGGCAGTAAGATATCCCTCAGCCTTCCCCCATCCCACACTCTCCAGCAGAGGAGTCAGGTCACAGGAGGGAGCAGGATTCAAATGTAGGCAACTTTACTGAGCTAGAAATGAAATTCAGGAAATTCACCAAGATTCTGAGAACCGAATTTTAAGCAGACTGCGACTTTAAACAGAAGATTTCTTATTTTATTATGATTATTATGAACTCTTTCTTATTGCCAACAATGCTTAATATTGTGCCTCCCAGTTATTTTTTTCAGAAGGTTCAGATCAAGGGTAGGACCACAAATACTGACTAACTCAACTCTGGGCAAGATGTACCAGTGGAACTGTTTAGATTATGCTTCTTTAGCTCCACATTCTGGGCAACTAATGCAATATTTTACACAGTATTTTACTTTGGAGAAGTTGAAATCAATTCTATATGACATCTTCTGAAATCATGAAGCAGGGAGTTTAGTTACTTGCCTGGAACTCTTTAGGAATTATCTGCCTTGAACTTCTTAACAAATGCTGTGCTTTGTCATTAACTCATTGCTTCCGAAGTTCTCACAAACTGTTCCCAAGTAATTTTCTTAATATTCTCTTCAGTGACAGATATTTTACACATTAAATCTATTTTTCATGTTAGCTCAATGATCAAGAAGGCTGATGTAATCCACTGGGGGAACATATATTCCAGTTTTCATTCATGCTTTAGAGTATTGTCACAGTCCAGCACAAAGGAATAATCTGATTGTTTCTCATAAAGCAAGAACAAATCATGATTGAAGGATTTCTTCTATTTAAAGCTATGCTTTGCAAAGCCTATTGAACTTGCTAGAAGAGTCATCTCCGATGCCTACACTAACTACACAAAGCTGCTGCACAGTTGCCATTCAAGGGCTAATTTAGTACCAAAAGGCCAATATTGCTGATTTGCAGATTACAAATATCACGAGATATGAATTTATTTATATTTAAATCAGGCTAAAAGATTAAGAGAACTTTCAGTAGATCCATTTACAATTACAATGAGCGTAAGTCTGAATTACTTTTTTATAATCTGGGTACAGCTGGGGTTTGAAAGAGTTGCCGCCAGAGCGATGCAAGGCATTTGCCTTTGACAAAGTAACGCAAAATTTGTGTAAGTGGGTGAAAGAGCATTAGATTATATCACCTCGTAGGTCAGCTGGAAAACGCAATATGTATTCTGATGATGAGAAAGCAGAGGGAAAGGCAGCAAACAGGTGCTGAGGGATGGGGCTGGAGCGCAGGGGCCGGGCTGGGACCCGCGGGGACGGCGCTCCCGCTTTGACCTCCGGGCAAAGATAACTCTTTCATAGCCCCTGCTCCACTCTTCCACTTTGTATCCAAGTCCTCCGCTATAAAATGTAAAACCAGCACATAGAGCACACTGCTTTGGAGGTCTGCCACTTGCATTCAGGCAACCATTTGTACTTTTGCAGGCGTAATCAATCTCCTGTTGCTATCAGCAGGGAGTGGGGCTTTGCTGCTTTATGGCTTAAAAGTAGTTTTGTGCAAATTCTGCTTCCCTCCCCCCTCCCTTTAGCTCCACTACTCACAGGATTTCCAGGGACATGGGCTAGAGCTGAGAAAAGAAGCTTGTTTGATTTAAGCACAGAGGGGTTTTTTGTGTGTGTGTTTATATTTTCTCTGCATCTATTAAGGGGTGAGGGGGAGAGACTTCATTTATATGTTAATATTAGCCGGCACCCTGACTAAACTGACAGAACTATTTCATGGGAAGCTGACAAATTTTGTCAGCTAGGCTATCTTTCCACATCTCAATAGTGGCAATAATCTTGATTAGCAAAACAATTGGGGGCCAAAGAAGTCCTGCTGTTCCAAAGACCCTCTTCTCAGGTTACAGTTTGCTAATGTGATGAATCCAGAGAGTCCTTCAAGCTTGAAAAAATTCCCCAAAGCAGCTGAATTTAGGCAAATGAAGGGAACCATTTTGGAGGCTGGACAAAAGGGGTTAATTTGATCGACCATGTCTCCATAGTCTTATAACAATCATTTACTTAACAAGCATATAGAGAGTCATTCCATGGAAACTGGTGGAGTTAACAGAGGAAGTTCGAATAGAATATCTGTTTATCCCAGATGTGTGGGAATTTTAGCCAAAAAACAACACCACATAATTGCTGCCTGTGGTATTGATTCTTACACAGGAACAACAGCAGAACTAAAGGGCTCTGAGCATGTCAGGAAGGCCTCAGCTATGAAGCAGTACAAGCTTCCATTTTTATCAGCTTGTTGCAGTGCTAATAAAATAATTAGAAATTTACTCTTTCAGGGAAACTAAATTAATTCAAAAGGTTTGTGCAGTCCTATTTGCAGTGTAATTTAGAGCAACTACTTCTGTTTGCAAAAATTTTGTAATATTTTTGATACATATTCATTCATCTTCTTGCTTGTTACTGTATTATTATATAACAAGCCATGTTCTGAATTATATTTATGCAATTCAAATCTGGTGTATTTCTTCTAGAGCAATCAGGCTGCATTTGCCTCAAGAACAGGACCAAATAGTTACCAGAACTGTAAGCAGATGGAAATATACTTGGTCCAGGTCAGCATAAATATATCATCACCATATAAAACAATCATCTTACTTTTGGGTCCTATCTCCCACTTATTTATGCATGCCATTAATTTATAAACCTGTCATAAATTGATCTAAAATAATGAGATTCTGTTTAACTCTCTGATGCAATTTTTAAACTTGCATTGAAAATTTTATTTTAAAAGTACTAACTAAAGCTTTCTCTCTTTTCACATACTTTTGTCCCTCTGCCCAGCAACATCCTTGGAATAATTTCTAATTCTGTTACTGAAATAAAAATTACCATTCATACCACATTTTGTAAGACTTAGGGATTTGACCTGGTGTGTACCCAGTGGTGAATATTAGCGTAAATATACATTTTGCCAGACATCAAATACAGGGTTCTTAAAAACTGCTGAACTCATCTGTCTTCAACCCAAGTTGTTTCACAACCAAACCTTACTTATACATAATGCAAGTATGAAAGAAGAGAGGGAGAGAAACTCTGGCATTTTAATTTCTTGTTCTTCTGCATATTTATGGTGCTGTACACACCATCTAGAAGGAATCCCCTCTTTAAAAAATGCCAGTTATGATTAGGAAGATTCTGATACAGTCATCAAACTTCCTCACTGCAAGTTATTTTCTTGGTAACTTACAATGATGAAAGTCTCCAACTTCATTAACTTTAATGTGAGCAAGTAAGTTTTCTTCATTTTCCCTCAAATTCGTGATAGGATTTGAATGGGGATGTGTTTTTAAAATTGATTACTTATATACATGAAGATATGTACAACGATGGAAAGATTTATCCAAACAGAATTGATCCACAGTCTTTCACAATGACAATAATCAGAAAAAAGTATGTGCAGAATTTCTACCCATAGAGAACCTTCAACATTTACATTGGCATAGATTAATGCTTATTTACAGTTAATTTCTAAGATGGGTATCTGAACTGTAGCATTAGAAATTCCTCATTTGTTTTCAATGTAATGCCTTTAAAGATCAGGTAACACAGATTACTCAGAAAAACTCTGATGGCAGGTAAAATTTTGCCCAAGTTAAAAAGCTTACCAATAGCATGGCACATTTGCAGCCAATGAAGCAGACTTACAAGAATGTGTGTGTCCCCCCAACTGTCTGAAAACTCTGCACAAAGCCTCTATTTTTTCAGCATTCTGTGCTTCCAGATGTTCAAAACTTAATTTTTTAGGAAGCTGAGGTGCTCTGTTTTATACCATCTGTCACACACTATCATAGTGAAAAAGAGAAGGGAAACACACTAAGTGACTAACATCAAACTGTTAAATGATCATTTAGAATCTCATATTTTTTCATCATATAGATCTCCACTTGTACACAAAAATCCATCCTGTAACTGTCTCATTTAAGTCTGCTTTTAACAACAGCACAGATTGCAATGACAGTACCAGCAGAGAAGCTAGGCAGCCCTCATGCCATGAAGCTGATAGGGAACTCCATCCACTTATGACAAGCAAGAATTCTTTCCATTTTCATTTGTTCAATCTTTTAGAAGTGTGAACAACATCTAAATCTCAAGTTTTGACCCAAACAAAAGCTTCCTTCGGGCCTCAAGTTTGGTTTGTTTCCTTTTAGGTTAAGGTGGTACAAACTTTCAAACAACTCCTAAGACTGAATTTTTTCGTGTGACTCGAGTGGATCAAACCTGTGATCCTGACTGTGCATGACTTAGACTCTAGCAGTGACTCTGATGGAAGTTTTCCCTGGAAAAAGGATTTTTCCCCCTCCAGCCAAGCCATTGGCACAGACACTGGAAGGCAAAGTGCTCCAGGCTGTGTGACTGCACTGAAGAGCCTCCTCTGAGAGACGTGGACATGGCACAGTGCCTTTGGGGCCACTTCCCCAGCAGCTCCTTGTCAGACAGGATATTTCCTTAGGAATGTTTGCTGGTATTTACATAGCGAGTTCAGACAGTGATGGCCATAGCTCCTATCAGACTGTAATTGTCCAAGTGACAGTTCAGATCCTCTGCCTGATACACTGCCATTGATAGGGACAGACAGAATTCCCACTAAGGCTTGGTTTAGGCAGGATATCCAAGGCTCCTGGATGTAAAAAGATGGAACTAGCTAATATTTCCTCCTTTTGACATGATCCCCAAAAGATTATAAGTGAAGAAGAAAGTGACAATAAACATGTTTTGCACAATTTTAAGGAGAATAGCTTTGGTCTGATTCCAGATATCGTCAGCAGGATGAACACAGAGGACAACATTTAGTTATAGATTAATAATCCAAGTACAAATAGTTCTGAACAAATAGAAAAAACATAAACCCACAATATTAAGCAAACCACAGGACAAAGATCACTCAATTCTCAGAGCTATATTATTTTTAAGTGGGGAAACAAACCATACAGAGTCATTGAACTCTGTGATGTCAATATCAAGGTGAACCTGACTGAATGAAATGTGCCACAAAGAGTTATGAAATGTAAAATCCAAGTAAAACAAGTGGAGTTTACATGAACAGCAGTGAACTCACTGAACCAGAAAACTGACATTTTTTTCAAAAGTTCTCAAACATCTTTTAAATTGGAAGTATAATGCAAAGTTATACATCAAGTAATCAAGAAAATTTCGCAGGAAAGTAAATTAACTATAACATTCTTATGTTACTGCAATATATTAATGCCACCAGAATCAACTTGAATTATATAATCCTCTGCTTGCAAGACTTTACCTAAAATAAGTAATTAATTGTGCACTTTTCTATCAGTAAATGAAGAAAACAAGAGACAGGAATATTTCTTCCACCACGAAAACAGCAACACCTTTCTCTGGAGAGATATATTTTGAATTATTCATAAACTCCACTCACCTTACACAGCCTGGTTTTGCATTGTGTTTTTCAACTGGCCATTCTGTCACTCATGCATCATTACCACTGAAGAATTATTCTAAGAAAGTTAAATGCAGTACAGGCCAGAACTAACATGTAAAACCTGCTCACTCACTCTTCATCAGAGAACTAGAGATAAATATGAGTTGAGAGTTGAATTTTGCAATGAATTTTGCATTAATACTTGGACAATAATTCTGTTATATCACTATTCTAGGGCATAAACAATTTTCTGTCATCCGGTGATAACAGCAGCATGGTCATCTGTCTATCATTGTAATAAAACCATTTTTTCAGAAAAGGTTGTTAGATACAATGAATGCTAGGCTATCAAATTAACCACTATCTATCCACCCCAGACAGTCTTCAGACTGTGTTTCTCCTCTAAAAATTAAAAGATATGACACTGCAGATCTCAGGTCACTGGCACATGAACACCTTCTCCTTATATCAGGTTTTTTTAATAAATAATGCTTCCAGCAAATTTACCTGCTCACACTCCAGTATGGATCTTTACAAAATAATCCTGATTGTGTGAGCAGAAAAAACCAAACACATTAAGACTGATAAATTTATAACATAGAGACAAATAATTTTGTGCTCTGGATTTAAACTGAGATACTTTCCTTAGTGTTGCAGTTTACTTCAGATCTTTCCTAAGATCTGTTACCTAGTAATATTTTATGTAGGTGAAGTGTCACAGAAATGGCTATACCCCTAGTGAAATATAAACTGAAACTTGCACAACTGTGCATTTTCTTTTGGTAAAAGAACCTTGGTCACATTTCTAGCTGTTTTTCTTTATGAATGTATTTCATTTTGCCTTATAAATACACTAAAAAGAAACTGAAAAATTCCACGTTCAAATTTTTAGTTCAGCTGCATAAGTCAACATTTATGATAAAACACAGTAGAGAAAAAAGATAGTTTTTCATGCTTTAAATGATCACAATTTATATATAAAGATTTCCTGAACAGCCTGAGGTTTGATAACACTTGTCATAACTGAAGCTTTCCCATGTACTCTCAGCTTCAATTCTCAGTATTTGGCTAAATTTGTAGTACTGGGTAAGACATAAAGCAGCTTTCTTTTATTTTCTAAACAGTTGATTTCTTCCAATTCTTAATGAGATATGAATCAAACTTTGATCTTCAAGGTGAATCATTCATTAATCATAAACAAAACATGATTAAATCAGGGACACATCAGCACATATTGTAAAAATAAAAGCTTGCACAAGCCTTTTATTTAATATTAACTTCATTATGTTTTTATGTGAATTCTTGGAAGTTGGTTATCCCAGCTTAAAGTTAATATTTCCTTAGGGGAAAAACTATCATGTGATTATTCTTCATGTAGTTAGGTGGCTTTATACATGTTAATGGTTAAACTACTTCAGAAATGACATTAAACCAAAGGGGAGTGCAGAGAGTTTCCACTGATTCTGTTGTGTCTTTGAATTACTCCAACATATAATAAGACCAAAGTACATAATAGGAAGAATGAAGAAAATATATTCAGAGAAGTTTACGTTGCTTTATGTAACTGTACATGATAGAGAAGTAAAAAAAAAGAGAACTCTTTGCTGTTCTCTCAGGATGATCTGTTAGGCAGTCTAGCTCCTGCTCACAATTTAGAGTAATTCTGTAAATAATTCATATTTATTTTTTACTGTTTAATCTATTTTTAATAAATTTACCTATCCATTGAAAAAATATTCAAGCTGCAACTATTCATGAGAGAGGAGAATCAATTCTACCTTTGATAGTTATTGCCAATTTTCACTAATAACTGGAAGGGTTTTTTGCAGGGGTCAGGAAAAAAAATAAAGGAATTAATCAGCAAAGTAAAAGTTTGCATTCTGAGAAGAGTACCTATTGATAGTACCTATCTCCTTCATACCTATTTTATCTCCCCTTTAAATTTAATAAGCCTCAAGTGGTCACTCTTTGAGGATTTCCCCCCCTCCAGAACAAGTGTAAGGTCTAATAAAGTAAATGGCAGCTTTGAGAGGAGTTTCCTCATCTATCTGGGAAAACAACTGAAATGTGAATGCATTAGCAGGAAAACTTCAGCTGACAGAAGCCAGCATCCACCCCCAGGAATGCACTGAAGTAACAAACCAGCCATTTGGATAGGAATGTCTTTTCTTTATTCTCCAAAGGAACTGTGGTTTAAAAGTTTGGAAGGCACATCCAGAAAACCACAGAATGTAATCTCAGCACCTGCATCTCTGTGAGCACTTAACCTTTCAGGAAACCCTGACAGTTATAGCTACTAATGAAATATAGTTCATTGTTTTTTTGGTTTTTTTTTTCCCTGAAAGAATATTTATGTTAAATATAACATACATGCAACAGTAGGTCTTCATCTGCTATCAATAGGCCATGCATGCAACAAAGAGCCATGGGTTGTGTCTAACTCTGACAGGACATTGCATCTGTGAGATCCTCACAGGCTCCAGGAGATGCTGTCAGGCTCAGGAGAAACAAAACATCAGCCTGAGGAAGCACCTGAGCCCCCAGTACCACAGACTTCTGTTTCAGGACAGGCATAGAGGGAAATAGAGAAGAATGGAATAAATGGGAAAAGCTTCAAGAGGATGGATAATAAAAGCCAGCATAACCAGGTAATTGCTCACTGCTTTATCACTCAGACATTGAACACCAAGTGTCATGCAGTGGTTAGTTATGCTGTAAGGTGACATCCAGCAGTCACAAAATCTTCCTCAGCAAGGAAGCTCCTAGATTCAACAAAACCTGTGAGAATACTCAGCTTTGTAAGCAGGAAGGCAGGTTTTAAGGAAACATCCTGGCTAATTGAATAGGAAACAGAACTGAAAATCCAAACCAAGAGAGTAAGCACAGGAAAGTTTGGTTCCAGGTGACCACAAAAGACTTGAGACAATCATGTCCTTACTTTCAAAGGTCTCTAAGTACTGCTCCAGTGAAACACATGAATGAGCTGGAATGGAAAAAAATCCAAAACCTCAAAAGACAGTGTGTCATTTTGTGTCACGAAATTCATGTCCAAGTGTTCTACAATTTACCCAAAGAAGTGAAGCAAGTCCTGGAGGGCTGCTGCAGTGCCTTTCCCCCTGTCTTATCCCCTCAACCTCCATCTGTTAATAATGATCTACGTAATCCACGTGCCATGTGATATAGTCATCAAAAAGTGATGTACCTGCACATAACACATACAAAACAATATGAGAAGATATTTTTAAGAAGAAGAGAGAACCTTAAACATTAATAAGTAGCAAATCTGTGAAATCAAAGCATTTTCCTCCTTTTTTTATAATAGCCCTTCATTCTTTTTATGATTTGTCTTTGACAGTTGATATTGTTCTTCCATCCTGCTGCAGACAGCACAAGGGAGGGAGGGAGAAGAAAAAAAACCCTATTGTACAGCTTTTCGTCTCTGAAACATGATTTTTATAATTAATATATACAACTGAGAAGAGAAAGGTACGTTATAATGAAGTGCAATTAAGAGGTGTTTGTTCCTGTCCCACACATAAGATGACTATAATTTCCTTGGCTGTTTAGAAGTCAACCATTATCATTACATTTCACACATCTTTTCTACTTTTTTTTTGCACTTCTGATTTTGTTTATTTTCAATTAAAAACTCCAAATAAACATACATACAGAAAATCTGATATTCAAGTAACATCATCTTTTAATTATATTGTGCAGTGATCATTAAACCTAGTGCTTATGCTAACCTTTTTGGATTTAATTTCATAGGCATGAATGGATCTGTCAATTTTGCATTAGACTTAAATTCATACAAGGAAGAATAGAATGTGCATTTAGGCAGCTTATATTGCATGTAACCACAGATGTATTATTAGAGGAGTAATTTAAAGCTATTCTTCTGGCATATTTGTTTTTAAATTCCCCAAATCCATATCACAGCATAGTTTTCTATTTTAAACTCTGCATTAATATTATTTGCATTACTGCAGTGACTACCCTTTCAAATCTCACATACACCCACACAAAGAAGCAATCACTGTCTGGGAGACCTTACAGAGTGAAGACATTAAAGGGACAAACCATGAAGAACAAGACATATTCTCACCGACGTGATGGTGACATTTTTGTTAGTCTTAAATGCAGCTTCCTTGAGAGGGTTTCTTCCCATTTATGCCCTGGCTGAAGCTGGGACTAGTCCAGCTGAAGCCACAGTAGATCAAAGCTGGGAGTCCTGGCTGCCCTCACCTAGCAAAGAGCCCTGCAATGACTGGGGAAGTTCAGACTGACAGCTGAGCCTGTGTTTTGAGCTGAACTGCCATTAAAAAAATGCTTTCTTTCCAGTTTAGATTTGTAAAACCTTTATAAAGTGAGCCCAGAAGGGGCTACAAAGGACTGGTTGCTGACAGACAAACAGATGCAGACAGACAAATTGAAAACTCAGGCCTGGTTAAAGCCCATAGAACATATGGAAAGATTACCATTGAGCACAGTGGGCTCCTGCACAGAGGCATTTACCTCAATAGGAAGTAGATGTTATCTTATCTTCAAATAAGAAAATAATTTTTCTGTTTAGGTACTTCTACGGCTGAGAATATTCTTTGACACTAAAATTACTTGATTTTTTTCCCCCAGTTTTTCTCATGTGCTACTATTTCTGCTGAAAATTTTGATAGGCATAATTGTATTTCTCTATGTGCACTTGAGCCAATTAAGCTAAATAACTCAATTGTTCTTGAAATGAGTACGAACTCATTTACCAGAGCAAATATTTTCTTTCAATTGTTTTTGTATGTTTTTGTTTCTACAGAATATTTCCTGAGGAAAATAGCTCAGCTTTAGTTGTAACAGGCTACTTCCAGTGTATGTAAGACATGGTTGTGGTTGCTACTTCTGTTGTTTGCTTTTTTTTTTTTTGTGGCTGTAGTTCAGCCACAAAAATATCTGAAAAGATAAATGTATTACATTTCCCATATTGGAAAAGTACATATCGTCCTTTTACCACTTTAGTTTACTGGCTTATCTTCGTGGTTGTGCATTTTCCCTCTCTTAATATATTGTTCCAACAAGTGATCAGCCTTATTTGATTGACATGGAGTTGAAATAATTTAGGAGATAGATTCCTGTATATTCCATTCTTCAGAAAAATTTATCCACATTATGGTCCATTTACTGTCTATGTTAAGTGCACTGACATATAGTTGATATTTTCCTGATTTTAATCCTGCTTTCTTCATATATAATATAAATTGATGGGAAGACATTTTGAATAGTCTGAAATATTTATTGAAACTATGCAATAGAATACCCTATCAGGTTAACGTTATCTGCCATTGATACGTTATTTTGTATTGTTTCTCCTTTATCTTCTGTTTTGTATTAGAAGAAGTCGTAAAAACTTGTATTGCAAAAAGCCAACAATTCAATCAACTCTATGCCAGCAGTTAAAAAAACTTGAGTTTGCCAAAGCACGGAGCATATCCCAGCTGCTCTCTGGTAAGATGTGTTAGAGTGACCATGCAGATTTCTCACTTGCTTGATGAAAGACAGACTTGGTGGTATTTGTACTTTACTCACTGATTAGAAGCAAAGAGCGAGCCAGAGCCACATCTTTCAACAGCTACAGAAGATTAAAAGTTATATTTTAAACGTGAGAATACAGCACCAGTTGAAAAAGTTTCCAGTCTTGCTAATTTTATCCTTTGGGTTGCATAAAAGTAGTAAAAATAAGAAAAAAACCCTTCCTATCTTGGTCTTCTTTCTAGACTTCCCAACCCCCTTATTAGCCCTTCCTTCACCTCCTTTCCCATTTTATTGGGAATCATCTATAAAGCATCGAGAAGTTGTTAAAAGGAAAAAGCTGAGGCTGCATGAGCTAACCAGCAGCTGCCCAGTGAAGTTGCATGCAGCCTGTACACAAAACTTCAATTACTAGCTCTGCTGAGTTCAAAGGATTATTTATAGAAATAAATGTTCTGGTGCTCTAGCATGGACACAACCTGGTCTAAATGGAGCAGTGAAAGGGGCTTTTCCCCTCCTTTCTCTTGTCCTTTTTGGTAAAATCTCTTTAAACATTTACATGCTACCAGATTATTTACTTATGATTTCCCTATTTCTTCTCACCAAATCCTACTCACTTTTCTAACAGTATGGTTTAGACCGCCATTATCCTGTTAATCAGCCTTATAAGATCTTACCATTTGTGCTATAATGATAGAAAATACAGATAATTCAGCATTTCAGGAGGATAAGCAGTATAAATCATACAATTCTAATGAAATTCATAGCTTGAAGTGTTCCACTGTTATAAGGAATATTGTTCTA
This sequence comes from Acridotheres tristis, assembly GCA_037013685.1. Classification (NCBI taxonomy): domain Eukaryota; kingdom Metazoa; phylum Chordata; class Aves; order Passeriformes; family Sturnidae; genus Acridotheres; species Acridotheres tristis. The sequence continues at coordinate 8,973,507 of CM072898.1, forward strand.
AAGGAGGAATTTCACAACGCATCTCCACTCCTCCTCCTTCCAAGGCAGTCTTTAAATCCAGGCACAACCCACAGTTCAAGTTTGCTTTGCTCAGACAGGCTCTAAATGCTCCCAGCAGCACAGCAGGAGGCTGCTTTAAGGCAGCTGAGATTAGTGGGTGGATGGAGAGACATGAGCCCACAATTACACCCCATTCCAGTGATGTGTCTGGAGCTGCAGTGACTCCAGGCGAAGAAGCTGAAGTGAATGGGAGCTGATATCTCTTCAAGACAGACCTAAAAATACCTGTCAGGGCTGCAGATTTGAAGCAATTACCAGGAGCAGTTCAGAGTTTTCCTGCTGGGAGCCAAAGATACTGCAGAATCATTTACAACAGGCTGTGTGGAGTATCTGGTTATGAGAGAAGTGAAGCACAAATGCTTCTGAAGTGCACTGGAGGGAATTCATCAGCACCAAAACAAGATCTGAAAGTGTGGATAGGATTCAGAAGTGGACAGGATCTGACCCACTCAGGACAACTAACATGTAAACTAACAGTAGCTAAACTCTGCCATTTCCATGAAGCTAGGAAAAGTCTCTTATATTCACATACCAGCCTCCTGGGAAGAGAAAAAGCATAGTCATGTCCTAGTCACCATGAGAGGAATTTGCTTTTATGCCCTGGGAGTTATTTGGACTCTTCTGAAACTTATCATTGCTAATCATTGAGATTAGCACAACAAATTAAGACAAACAGTAAGTTTATTAGATGCACACCACTCTGATTTTGGCTAAAGCATCAGGTACAAAATTAGTCTGGTGTATAGAACAACTGAGTCAAAACAACAATCTAAACAACTACTGAGTGCCTGAAACTGCTTCCTACTCCCATTTTTTTTCTAGTGGAAAAGTCAAACACAGGACATGAGAGAAAGATTTCTTGAGAAGTCATCTTTGGCTAAGCCCAAATAAAAAACTCAGTCCTTTCCATTAATTGAGAGGCACTCCAGTTTCTACTAGGAAAAGGAATAAACTTGTGTTTGCTGATCCACCAGGGCAGAACTGAGGGCTCAGTCCTGGAAACAGAAAATAAAAATCCCATTTGACTTTCCCATATTTATTTCTTGATTAAAATATGAAACATTAAACCCCAGAAAGAATATCTCAGAACATATGATGTTATTATGTAAACATGATAGGCATGATATGGACATGTTGTGTAATGAACACGAGTTTATCAGCTTACCCCTGCAAGACATAAGTGAAGTATTGATTTGAGCACTATTTGAACTACCCTGACGTTTAGAGATAATCCTGTATGATTCCTAAATAATAACAACAAAAAATTCTTTCAATTTTCTCTTTGCACTGAGGCTCAATATAGATCTAACCAACAAAATGTATCCATATATCCCAGATGTTGCCTTATTTTCTGGAGTATATCTGACTTTTCCACGAGCTACCTTAGAATAAAACCATGCAGTAACTCAGAGATTAACACACACACTGAGATGCATTTCACACGAATGTCTGTCTCCCAACACATTTCTACACCAACCAAATGTCTCTGGAGGCCAATAAAATAATCCCAGAGTCCAGGGCTCATGTGGACACAACTTACTTTTGTAGTGAGTTAATTTGAAGTTACTTTCTTCTGGAAAATCCTCACACCAAACTTCTTTTCCTGCGTTACTAACACCTGCTGTACCAGAGCACCCATCAGGTTTCAAAACCTGAACAAGCTTTACAACCTTCCTGTGTGAAGGAAGTACCAATTTTTTATCTCCCTCTGAAGAGGAAGAAAATGTTTACACCGTGGAAAAGTTGGATGTAATGTTTTCCTTTGAAGTCTGCAGCACAGACCTGTGACTTAGGTATTTGTGGTTTGAAAAATTTGCAACTTAAGTATTTTTACCATCTGTTTATTTATACTGGGAGCTTTTCAGTACTCATTAGGAGCATATCACTCATCATAGGCTTTCATTTGCTCTGAAATTAGGTGCTTTTTATTTATTTATAAAACTTTATTGCTGAGCTCCTTCCACTGTTTCCTCCTAATTTGTACATTCTCCTAATCTCTACTTGAAGAATTATAAATCTGAAATGTTTCATTTTTTATTCAGTGATCTGGAACACACACAAATACTGCACCCATTGAAGCAAACGAGGAAGGTTTGCACTTCAGTGAAAAAATATCACTTGGGTATATTTCAAGCAATAATGTTCTCACTACTTGGTTGCACCATTACTATGAAGATTTCTGTAAACATCTTTGCCTATCCTCATACTCTCAAATTTTACTTTTCAGAAGAAGTATCACAGCTTTTGTGTTGGCTGAATTATGGAGACTATGAAATGATGGAATAACTGGTTAAATTGAAATAAGCATTTTTTTACTAACCTCAGTGAAGGTAGGTCCAGAATCTGACCCAAATTACGGGAATACAGTGACTCTGCTGAAGTCAGGTTTCTACAGTGAAATTTCCACTGGCCCCTAAAGATGGGGAGAGTAGAAACTTAATTCTCTGCAAATCCTTTTATCAGCAGCAAGAAAAACATTAAGGAATACTCAGAGTTAAGACAGATACAGACACCAGAAAAATAAAAGTACAGATGTTGATGTCAGCTTTGACAGCTACACTGCTGACTGGCATATGCATGTTGACAGCTGAAGATGAAGGGCTAAAGTAGGAGGAGAAAAATATTCCAATTCAATTTAATTGATGCAAATGACTAAGACATAAGTAAACTATAACATGAGCTATGAAACAGGAACACCAGATGCATAGAAATTTAAGTACTTTGTGAATTTTTATATTAGATATATACCAGTAAGTGATCAAAGTCATTCTCTCTAACTGTAGGTATACTTTTAAAATCCTTCTAAGGAAAAATACTGCATTTATCATGATGAAAATGAAAGCAGTAAGACAATTCCTACACTGAAACAGTTAATTACATAATAGATTGTTTCAGTAAATGCTGATAGCCCAAAAACTCTGTCACCTAGAAATAGTCTGGGAAATACATTCAAGGACTGCTATTTTGCTATACTTCAGGGAGCAACATACATTTCCTAGATTTATCCCTCTGCTCCCTATTATCCCTTGTTCATAAAATATTCCCAGTTCAATATTTTATGAACAGAAATGCAAAAGACAGATTTCCCATGAACATTAGTTTCTCTTAATTTGATTTGCCCTGTGCTTCTTCATGCACCCTTCTGGCTAAGGAAAGTGCTTGGAGATCTTGCAGAACTTTGGCAAAAATATTAAAGTTTCTGGAAGGTTTTTCTGAAATCACTGCCAGACTTGTTCAGCAGTTGCCATATTTGTGACTATAAGTGAGTATATAATTTCATAATGGATCTACATTGAAGCCTATTCAAAATAACTTATTTATACATTGAGATTATCAAAGTAAATAAAGATCAAGCCTTCCAAAACATTAGTTCTATTCCACCTTCAGATCAAATTACAATTTCAAATAAACTTTTAGCTGCAGCTGTCTTGCTTGATACTTTAAAAAAAAAAAAATCCAGAAAAAAATTTTAGGATTTGTGTTATTTTTTTTTACTATCCAGGTTAAAAAAGTTTATTTTCTAACAAACTAAACAAAAAGAAAGCAAAATAAAGATTTCTGTTTGGCACAAAATTAAATGTCTTCTTTAGAGCATTTTAACTACTTATAAAAAGTAAAGGCTTCTGCAGGTTGAAAATGATGGGGGTGGACACATGAAGAGAGGGAGGGAGGCAGATTCAGCATTTTGATATTTCAACATGTCTTTTTTACTTGAGTATGTTCACCAAATTTAACCTGAATTCAGCGTTACTTTTAGGTATCAAGAATCAAAGGGCTCTGTGAATTGGTATTTATCAGGGTAAAAAATACAAACAGAAGTCACTCAGATATCTCCTGCTACTTTTTAAGTATCCTGAGAGTAATGCCTGTTGGATTGTGTGTTTTAAAGATTGATCACAGAAGAACAAAAATAACATTTGAAATGAACTACATTCCTTCACCCGTTCTGGAGTGGATGTGTTGCATACACACAGGCAAAGCACCTGCCTGTGCAGAAAGCACGTGAAGCACACAGCTCACAGCTCGGGCTTTCCTTGAGTCCCTTCTGAGCCTGATCCTGGGCTGCTCCCACACGGGGAGTGCCCATGAAATGTGGGTGGACAGGGCCATGCTGCTGCCCACCCTGACATCCCTTCCCCTCAGGGTCCTGCAGATGAAACTGGCTGGTGCTCCCTGCCAGGCTCTTTCCAAAGCTCCCTCCCAAGGCAAGCCTGGGCCATGCACAACCTTAGAAACAAGGGCCAGGAGGGCTCTGAGTTAAGATGGAGCTGTCTCCAACCACGGGACAGTTTGCCTAGACCACAGCCCACAATCTTAAGAACTTCATGACAAAGTAAATTGCCAGCCAGATTGAACAGTCCCAACTGGACACGAGATCTCTACTTCGGGGTGGAGTCAAGTGACCCCAAAGGCTGGCAAAAACACTGCTGGAATAACTTTCCTACATTCTGCTCTGTATTTCTCCACTGACCATCAGAGGACCCTGAGCTGCAAGCTGTTTATGCAAAGAGCTGGACCCCACTTAAAACAGAATCCAATATCCCAAAATCAGTGAAGAGGAAAACTAAGGAATATTATTAATTACATTTTTAAAGTACTGGACACACACACATGCACACAAAAGGTCAATCAGGCAAGTAAATACCATTAGTCAGGGGGAAGTCTGTTTCACGGGTGCTCTGATTTTGAAGGCCCAGTATTCATGAATGAAACATATTATTTCAGTCCTCAAATCTGTGTACAATTTACTATGAAATGTTGATTCATAATTCTTCTCAAGCTTTAAATGCAGGAATTATATGTGTATTTTAAGATAACGATACAGGCCACTTCATAAACACTGTCTTTGATGCAAAAGATCAGACAACTGTTACTGGCTTTTATTAGTGGAGGAGGAAAGTGAGGCTTGGCGTCAGCAGACAGACTATTGTATGTACAATATCTGTGACTTAAGTTTACTCCAAGTTGGCTCCTTTGTAAATTCCCCAGGCTCTATGAAATCTAGAGTTGGGGCTGATAAAAACACTGAAAAATAAAAAGGCATCCAAAAAAGCATTTTATAAATGCAGCATATTTTATAAAAAGCAATTTCAAATCTGCTCCAGGTAGACACATAAAATCTTATGAATAAGTTCAAAGCATGGTTAGAAAACTTTTATGCACTCCCTTAAAAGAAAAAAGAATGCATATGCATGTTTGGAGAATCTTTGATATAGGTATGTATGTGCATACAACTGAGTCTGAATTAAATAGTTTCCTTGGTATGAATATGTAAACATCAGGTTTTGCTAAATAAATAACTTTTATTTTTGCTCTGACAAACAGATGCTGCAGCAACAGATACCCTAACTCTCTACTTGATTCATGGTGCTGTTCATTTTCTGGGAAGTTCCATATGCAATAAACCAATATAGGGAACCTGCCCAGTAGCAAATGTGATGGATCCACCCCTCTGTCCCAAGGGACCAAACTGCCTGGAGCAGGGGTGTAGGTGGTGGGAGCCAGGGGAAAGGCCATGCTTGTGGGAGATCTGATTCACTGGGCCTCCCAGAAAATATCTTTTCATGAGATCCTTGAATATTAAATATAAAAGTGAGTTCTGGTGGTGGAATCTCAAAGAAGCAGCTGTGAAATGCTGCTGTTGTCTTTTCTCCTTTGCAGTGAAACCTCCTCACCTCTGAGGCACACAAGGATTAATCACAAGCTGCTGGTAACAACCAATATATATTTTATGTAATGTATCTTTAATCATTCCAGTACTACTTATGATATTTAAATAGATTAGCATTAGCTGACGAAAAAGTACTTCCTTTCATCCTGCTCACCATCTATCAAGAACAGAGACCCCCTTTGCAAGCCTGCTGAATTCCTTGTTTAATGGGAGGGAGGCGAAGGAGGTGTTAATATGCTAACTCACTCTCTCAGAATTAGATTTTGTGTATTCCAATAGATTTTTTTTATCACTGTTATTACAAACCTGCATATTATTGGCTTAATGCACTTATTATCTACAGAACAGTATTTTTAGCAGCCGTTTAAGGTATGCTAACATTAAAATAAGGAATTAATATCAGGATACCACCATTCAGCCACATGACAGTGAAAGTAGAATGTGAGGCAAGGATTCTTCTCCTAAATCCTAACCTTGAAATCCACACAGGAGAGCCATGCAGTGGCTAAAGGAATCGGTTACCAGGAGCTTATCTAAAGGAGTGTTTTTCTGGTTCCCACTCTTTTACCAGCTCCAAGGGAAGTACTGGGGGTTACCCTGTAAAACCTGTGAGTATAGAATTGAATTTCATATAGAAAAAAGGCAAAGTTTACAAACAATTATCTTTAGAATGAATTACAGGCTTATTCTAAGGTATAACAGAAAAAGCCCAGCCTTAGATAAATAGACATTTCAACTGTTCCGTGAAAAATATTTGAACACTTAATAGGAGTGGAATTTTGGTTAAGACACCTGACTAAAAAGGAGGGAAACTACATTCCTCTCTATGTGTTGTCCTAGAGATCATGAATAATGTTCTATAAATCTTTGATTCAAACCATAAACTCATGAGTTTTTCTAGCAAGAAGCACTGGCTTAAGCACTTTCTACTCAATTCAGTGCTTCTCTTACTGCTGTTTCTGATATTCACCTGGCAAACTGCATTTGGGTTGAAAATAATGAGGCAAAAATGAACATTTGAAACACACACTGTTTCAAGCACCGTATTTGATAAAATATCCACCTTCGGGTATGGTATTAACCTAAATATTTTTCTTACTCTGGGTTTCTCATCTACCCTCCTACAGCCTGGAACAGGATGTGGAACCAAGAGTGGCTCAAAAATATACATTTGGAAAGGCATAAAGTTATATTCTGGGTAAAATAATCCCTGACAGTAAACATATAGAGCATTTAAAGAGACAGATGAGCAGATAAAGTGAGGTTTTATGGGCCAATGTAATTTCATCAATCACAATTGGAACATGGCACCCTTTGGAACAGCGCTGGCACGTGGGAGCCTCTTGGAACAGCGGCAAAGGGGAAGATGAGGAATCATTCATCAGTGCTTCTGACCTCCAGAGAAAAGCAAAAATACCAGAGGCTGGGAAGGAGCTGTTTAGCATCCCCTTATTTACCCACTTCATTTAGTAAATGTATTAAATTAAACTGCAGATGTTCTGCTGTCAGCACAGCAGGGTAGAGGCAGAGTACAAGCAGGCTCTTTCCTGATAAAAACATTTTATGTACTGTAAATAAACAAACACCATTTTGTTAATTAGTAAATGAATTATTTTTCAAAAATGCTCCACAAGGCTCTTTATAGCCAAACTACTGTAGTTCCTATTTTTAACAGAACCCTTGCAATCAAAGAGGGAAAATGTTCACGCTCTTGGAGATTGTAGCTCTTGAAGAACTAATTATCCCTATTCCAATCATGTTCTAAGCTAAATATTTTATCAATATTTCTAAAATCAAAATGGCAGTAACTAGAATGAAAGGGAAACCAGACTGAAAGGAAAATCACTTAAGAAAAATATTAACAATATCAAGTTCATATAATTAATTTCATTTTTAAAAATACTTTTATTATTAATGATCAGAGGGCTATTTCCTAATAAATTTAAACATAAAGACTCATTTCAACCATCCATGTACTCTTATAAGAAATTACAATGAAAGACTTATGGAAAGAAAGTCCATTTATAGGTGAGAGAAAAAAACACACAGAAAATCTACTCCAAAGTAAACCTTATATCTGATAGCTGCATTTCATTGCATCATTGTGCTCATTTGTTCCAATTTGCTGGCTCAGTAAAGTTTTTAATAGACAGATGGCTAATTTTATCATTTCAACCCAATTTCTTACTGGACCAACTCCAAAGATCCAGTGTTAGTGTAATGCCATGGATAAAGGTCAACAGAATAAGAGGAGAACATATGCTAATGTCAGCATTTCACGTAGTCTTCTTTAACAGAATATACAGTGCTAAGCTGAGGGATTTGCACTGGCTCAACACTAACACCATATGGGTGGCCTGTTGAAAAGTAATGATGGCCTAAGCATAGAATCTTAATCAGGTACTGATGGCCAATGAATCAAATAGCACCACACAAGTAATCACTAAGTGATTAAAAAAATTACAGAAGATGTATTGCTGAAATTACTCTGCTAACTAGAGAAGTGATTTTGTCTTAGCTAAAGCCTGTCACATCATTACCTCTTAATCTTAACCTCCATCTTTTTTATCCTCATACAAATCTTTCACAAATAAAAGGAACTCAATTTTTGGTTGTTATGAACATTTATGTGCATAAGGAAAATGTACTTCCAATTTAGTAACTCTACATTATTGATTTTAAGAATTTATGAAATCTGCACATCAAGGGCTGTATTCCTCTCTGTTAATTGTCAGAAAGCAATAGGAAAACTTCTTGCAAATTTCATAGAACAAGCCTTTATTTATTTTCATTTTTTTTTAAATAGATGGAATTGGTTTTATTAGGTAAACAAGGCTTGCCTCTGTTGTTTGTGCCTAATAATTGTACCACACATTACTGCTGCACACATTAAAATGCTGCTCACTAGACATGGCAGGTTGCCCCACTTCACAGAGATCTGTGCTTTGTGGAGGCAGGAGGGTACCTGCATATACTTCACTTTCTTTAGGAAAAAAATGCTGCCTGCTTGAGATAGTCTTGAATATAACTGGAATTTATCAGAGGCAAGGCCATAAAACGGATGATTAAATAGATTTAATTTCCCAAACAAACAAATAAATAATCATTTGTTAGTTGAAGAATTGTAGAGAGTTTCCTCAAAGGAAGGGTTACAGAAATGCCTGGGAAGTTGTAGCATTACACCTATAAACCCAGTTTCAAAGATGAGTTCACTTTCCCATCTCATTTTCAGTTCCACAATGCATCTCACAGGGAACAGTTTTGTGCCACAGATAAAGCAATCTGTGTAATCTAATCTCAGAAGGGTCAGACTCTTCTCTTCCCATCTTGTCAGATAGGTATTTTCATTTTTTCCTTCTCCATTTGATTCAGCAGAATATAGAAAATTTTCTATTGCTGATAGGAAAAATAGAATAGCTTTAAATTGGACCAGCAAGAAGACATGCTTGTATCTAAATTAAATGGAGGGTAGGAGGCAAGGGGTTTCTGGAACTACCTCCTCTCATATTAGCATACATGTTTTGTGAAGAAAGACACTGAAACTTATCTGCTGCAATCTGCAGAGAGATGAGATGATTTCAGTTTTGAGCACACAGATGTTTGGTTTGTGTACAGTTGATTTACATGCATTTAACTGGGAGCAGGGGGGCAGGGGACTGGGGACAGGATGTACAGAAAAGAGCTCAGACCAAAATGTTTTTTCTTCAAAAACTGCTGTAATACTTTTTTTAAAAAAGCAGTTGTACTTGAAAGAAATAGTTTCAAATAATTGACCTTGATACTCTTAGTTCTGAAATAGTGGGTACAATGCTAACTGATATGAACACAAGATATTTTTGTAAATAGAGGTTTTGCATTAAAGTTGTATTCTTCTTTTCATGGGACACAGTTTACACTAAGAAACACTTCACCATGCAGATGGACTACGCTCACAAAAGGAGAAAAGAGATTTTAGAAGTGTTTCAAATCCTCTTTTATGAAAACTTGATCAATTCTAAACCCAAGTAGTCCCTGCAAAGAACTTTGTTCCCTAAATTTCACTTCCTGAAAATGACACCAACCCTTTCAGACATGGCCACAGGAATTTATTCAAAACAAAATGAGTAAGTGGAACAAAGCCTAAGATTCTATCTATAGAAACCAGCCTTCAATAACGCCAGGAAAATACCCTCAGAACACAACTTTTGTAAATAAATGCTTCTATCGTACTACTTTAAAGAGATTATTTAAATATCCATAAAGTATTGCATTGTATTTTTACCCAATAAGTACTGAAAGCAGATTCCCTTATAGTGGAATAGCTCTCTGATTTATATTTAAAATAAATCTTGGAAAATGTGAGACTCATACTCTAGAGTAAAACTTCTACATAAAGCTTAGAATCAATACAAATAGAAGATTGTTTTCAAGAGATAAAAGTGATTTACAACAGAAAAATCTCAAGGTAACTCAAAGATTATTTGACACTAGTCAAGGAATGAAATCCTTACAAGCTTTTTAATATTCAAACCTGAATAACTATAGTCTTTATTTTTGCTGCTAATATGAAATGTTCTCACTAAATTTAAATATTGTGAAAAAACATTCAGACTAAAAACAAAACACAGCTTAAAGAAATGTCAGACATGTACAAAATTACTGTGAAAGAGGAAAAAGAAGAAAGAAAACCCCCCAGAAATTAGGCCAGTTTTTAGGCTACAAGCCAACTGTTTGCTCTACTTTGCTTTATTTATTAGTTCTTAAGGTATTTAAAACTTCGGCATTAAAACTGGAGAATGATTTGCAAATGAATGCAGTTGCAGTTGTGAAAATATAACTCACAGCTGAATGTGGGTTATTCAGACAAATGGCTGCTTTGTTAGAGGAGGGGAAGTGAAGTTCTGTGTTAATTTATTACAAACTGCAGCATTTCAACCCTGATGTCCAGGCAACAATGTTTTTTATTTCAAGTAATTTATAAGTACTTCCCATAGCACTTAACAGTGATGTCTTTGGCTGTTTCACCATGGTACTAGAGTGTATATGTATTTACTGTGGGAATTTGTTTTTAATAAAACTGTTGTAAGGCATTTTTATTCCTCCTCTTTGTTACATTAGAAACATTCTCTGCATAAGTAATGTATTTTTTCCGACTTGAAAGGCAAGAGATTATGGCCAGCACTGTTTTTGGTTGTGTAAAATGATGACAGGCTAAGTGATTTCTCAACCAAAGCAAGTTGTTTCACTTGTCATGATTTAATTCCTCCCTCACCCCCCACTTTAATACTGGTGATGGTGCATGACTTCTTTAAGGTCTCTGTGTTGCTGTAATCATGTCAGTGCCCAGATAAGATCTGGTCAATATGAAAATGAGAAACCACAAAAAGAAGTGCAATGTCTGACTTACCAAAAGTAACTGTGGCATCTTTGAGGAAATGATGACAAACCTGACGTGTCAACAGCCAAAATTGCTTCAGCATTTCGTCTTTATGATTAAAAATAAATAAATAAATTACAGGTAATCTTAATTTCATTTCAGTTTAGATGAATATTCAACAAATGGCTATTGCTACACTTTTGTAAGGTCCTAAAAACCTAGACGTCAGAAATGTCTTTATTCATTCAGGTAATGTATCACTCAAAATAGCTCTGGAATATGTTTGCCCTCATACTTTTATGCCATTTGTTTCAAAGGGTTAAATTGTTGTAACTCTTATGGCAAATATAATAATTTTAATGTAACTTAGTTTTGAATGTCGTGTTCCAGAGGCTTTTGCAGAATTACTACAGCAGGAGGAAAAATTAGAGGCCAAATACACCCTCATTTAAGTCCCTTAACACTGCTTAGTATGTGTAAATATGTGACATTTGATTTATTCTAGTCCTAGATTATGTTTAATAAGAAGAATATTTATAAATAATACCATAATAAAGCTTCTGTAAGAGTTGTTTTACACTTATAAATAAAAGAGTTTATAGATATTGAAATTATAAAAAAATTGCAGGTAACAAGTTTGTTTCCTCGGACAAATTTACAACTATCAACATTCTGAGCCTCTGCTCTAAGGTTCAGACTCCTGCTTAAACACAGAGGGTGATTTTTGGCAATGTTAACTATTTTTGAGTTCTCCTTTTAACTTTTTAGAAAAAACCCTCGAAACAAAAAGATTGCTGAAATGAAAGCCCCAATTCCTCAGTTAGCAGACTCATGCCTGGAATTTATTGGCCAAATCCTAACATCCAGTTCATTGTTACCTACTTTATATCTACTGCGAGGCACTTTGACATTATTTATCAGAAACATTCTTGAGCAATTCTTGCATACAATTTCTGCAGAAATCTTCTCATCTTTGGTAAAAAACCCCAAAAACTGTTTAATCATTTTGTTTCATGTATTTGCTTTATCCTCTTCAAAGCAGAGAGAGGAAAAAGAAAATCAAGAAGTTCCCATAAAAATGCTCTTAAGATGTAATGCAGGGAAATAGAAAATTTCATCTCAGAATATAAGTGCATATTTGGCATTGTTTTAGAATAATTTCCATAAAGCTAAGCAAACACTTAAAAGTTCTCTCACCAGAGGAATCTTGAGGCTGTCACATTTTCTGTAATCTTTGTGCTTTTCAGTAAAAGGAGATGGAGTTTTTGGTTTGGCTCAGTAGTTTATCTCAAAACCCAGTTTTGTTTCTCCTCTTGTAAAATGCCAAGTATATTTATATCCCGCTTCTGAATTATTCTAATATGTGGCCAGATCATAAACCCTGACAGTAGCTTTCCATATTTAAAATGGCAAAACAGACTTTTCTGCTCCGTGATCCGAGTCTCTGTTCCCACAAACATCACAGAGAAACACTGTGGAGAAGGAAACCCTGCAGAGCCATCCGATTGAGCTTCCACCTGGTGTGTCTGGAGAGCCAAGTGAGAAGCACAGAATCCATGGAGCAAACCTAAAACAGCAGAAAGAAAATTTCTGTGCATTTGTGAGGCTGGTCCCCAGTGTTACACCAGGAGCTAGGAGGACTGTGAAATATGGTTTATAGATAATTAGTTATTCATTGATAGAGCTGGAAGTATTGGAATGCAGCTTGTCATTATTCCTATATGATCTCAGCTCTGTAGCTGAAGCTGAAGAGAATGGACATCCCCTACAATGCAAATTTCCTGAGATATTTTCTGTACACTGAAGTGAATTACAAAGGAAATACCCCAACAACTTCTAAAACATGTCAAAATCATATGAATTTCAGTAACAGCTAAGGGAGTTTATTAATTTTGTGCATATCCACTGCAGTTCTTCAAAACACAAAACCATTAGGGTAGATCAGAAATCAGTGAGACCCAAAAAGAGGCATTTGGATGATAATGGAACTCATGAAAGAAGCACTCCTCCTTAACAGCAGGGCTCAGTGGGGGACAAGGCGTCTCTTTCATGAAAAATTAAGACTTTGAATTATGCTGCTCTTCAACGAGAAACAAAACTAATACCTGCTGTCATTTACAATGAAAAAATTGCCAGAAAGTACAACATCTCACTGACTCAACAGCTTGGTGATCAGAGGTATTCATCAAAATTTTAGAAACGTCACATCCTAAATGAAAACCAAACCAAACAACCCCGATCCTAACCACGAGGATTTTCCATGCCATCAGTGTGCTCTAGCCACTTTTCTAGACAGCTCCTAAAATACATAAAAAATTCCTCTTGAAAGCTTCTCTTGAGTTGCCTGAAAAGGTACCGGGCATTTATACAATTTTATGCTTCTTTCCTTTCATTCTTGGATTTTTGTTTGCCTGCTATTAGTATTTTTGCAAATGGAAAGGTTCCTACAGATAATTCTTCCTGACAGTCTCTAAGAATTGCATTCAATAAATATTTTAAGAGCACAGATACTGAATAAGGTTAAAAGTGGTAAAGAACAGTGTTTAAATAACAATCCTTCAGCCACTGTCACATCTCCAACCTCTTTGTGGAACCATTTTCTGGTTTTTAAGCCTGTGCATGCTTTGAATTTTTTTTAGGAGTGGGTAAAGAAGACAGATAAAACCACTGAAGAGAAAACAATCTACTTGCAGAGTGTGCTTTTGGCAGATAAATAAGCTTATGTTAAGTTACATCTTATACTCCGGTTGCTTCAAGACAGTCTAGACAGGCACACAAGAAATTATCCAAAAAACTGAAGCATGTAAGTAGGGCACACAGTGTGGGATACACCCGCATTAAAGCTCTCTGCATACTTCAGCTGCCTTGCATGCATGCATGCAGATACAATGTTAAATACTACCAGAGTTTTTGTTCTCCTTGTTGTGCAATGTAGTTTTTATTGCCACAACCTCTGTAACATCCCGGGGAATGTTCCAGGAACTATGAAATAGGCTGTAACATCAGAAAGTCTTGATCTGTGTTTTGGGATCTCCAGTGTTCAGGTATGTGATTGTCCAGATTATTTCCAGACATTTCATCACACCATGCTGACTAGAAGTAATGTTTTTTTCTTTTTAATCTGCATAATTAGATTGTCAGTTTTTCTCTCCACAGAGCATCAAAAATACCTGATACCTTACTCTACTACCAAGGCACAACTCATAACTGCTGGGCTCACCAGCACCAAACACTAAACTGCTTAGATGCATCTCCTGGGGAAAAAAAAGGAATAAATTTGAAAGTAGAAAGGGTCCATGCCATGACACTGAGGCACAAGTAAAAGATGAATTTGTAAGGCAGTGCTTTTCTTCCTTCCTGTCATAGCTGACAGGTCTCAAGGTTGAGAAGTTCACGGCTGGAATCATGAGAAGCTGTATTTTTAACTCCCCCATCGTATAAATTGGACATCAGAAGTACACCATTTTGAAGGAATTTGGAGTTTCTCAATTTTGAACGTGCATTTAAATCACTGGGATTAAAGGAGACCCCTCAGAGACTCCATGAACAAACCAGCAGGATTCCTATTTGAAGACAAATAGAGCTCATTCTTGTTCTAATAAGCATGCTCACAATAACAGGGCACTGCATTAAAATTATTACAGATAAATGACAGTAGAGTTTGAATTAATCAGAATTAACAACTAAATTTCTAAACACTACGTCTTCAAGATCCAGTGGTCCAAATCCAAGCTTATATCAGAACACTCACTTATAGAGCCAAAAAGTTCTAGAAATTCAAGCAAAAGCAGAAGCATGTACATTTCAGTCTGTTTTTGCAGTGCAGATGACAGTCAAACAACACTAGACAGAGTGAGAGCAATGAGGAGGAAATGGCAATTTCCACTTCCAAGACATCTGATGGTGTCTCCTTGACATGGTCACTAATATTTTTAAACCCTGGAAATATAAGAACTGTGCATTTTTAACTGTAGCTCCAAGACAATTGTAGCTGTACCTCCAAGAGAGATTGTAAATGTCTGTATTTTTCCTTATTTTACAGTTAGATACATTCTAGTCAGCAAAAAGAATTACAAGCCTTCAACAACAGACATTGAGAGGCACTGACACCAAAGTTTTGCTCTTTCTTCCTGTGTATGTTTCTGTAGTCTCATACTGACTTAAAAAAAAAAAAAAAAAATCTGGTTTCCACAAGTATTTCTACCTATTTATTCTGAACATACAGTAATGGTAGACTGACATTTCAGAAACTTGACAAATACAACCATACAGAGGAACTAAATGACAGAAATAAAGCTCTTTTCTGCCTTGCTTCTGGGGAAGCCATTTTGACATTATCTCTAAGCTACAACTGAAAAGTAGGATCTTTTAGACATTTAAATACTCCACATTAGCTTAATCAGCAACACACAAAGCTGTGTTTTGACTCCTACATCTTCACCTGCTTGGTTTCCAACACCTACCACTCCAGGAGCTGCGACAGAGACATTCCTTGCACATTCTCCTAAGAGCCAATTACATGCACTGCAAACTTTCTACTCTGCTCTGTGTTGTACATCAGTTGCTTTAACACCATTTAAAAGCCAACAAATGTACATACACAGATTTCTGTGGTCAGGACATCTGCACTTTCTCAACTGTTTCTAAAGCAGGAAAAAATGCCTATTAGTTTAAAATTTGAAGAAAAATTGCCCACAGGAGGAATGGGCATTAGCCATGCTTCAATTCCCTCCTTTTTGTTGACATATGAAGCACTTTTTTTCTCTTTCTTTCTTTCCAATTCACAGTGAGTCTAAAGAGGTGAATCAGTGCACAGAGAAAAAGAGAGAAAGAGGGGAAAAAAGAAAAAAAAACCCACAACCCTCTTTTTCCAGGGTGGGTATGAAATATGAAGGCCCAACAATTGTCTGAGCTCAGTGCATTGGAATAACATTGGTTAAATTATGGATAGTTTTGAATAGTGTCACTTTTTTTTTCTCTGCAGATGGTTGTTCACACAAGGAGTCTGGCCTGCATAATTGTATCACTAATAAGCAGTAAGGCAATTAGTTGTGTAAGTGTGCTATAATCATTCTAACAGAAGAGATGACGAAGAGACAAAAAAAGGAGGGGGGACAAAAAATGTCTTTTCTCAATTCATCAACTGACAGCCATAATTAGATATATATAATTGAAAATTCCACAGTAGGGGGGCCAGCTTATACAAATGAATTTTCTTTGCTTCTCTTATGCATTTTTTCCTTTTGCCTGAACATTCCCCCCAAGAAAAAGGCAGAAAATTTGTCATTCCAGGGGAGCGTATACTGTATGAACCACAGGCTGCTCATTCAGAGCAATGATGTCAGAATAACATCTTTCCCCCCCACCAAGAAATAGACAGCTTTGAACTGAGCCTTTATTAGCTGTTTTCAGTCAGTAGTGAATTAAAAAAACCCCAAAACCAAAAAGCCCACAACACAACGAAAAGAACTCCAAACCAACGCAGCCTTGGATGATCTGTATCAGTTTGCAGAACATGAAATGTAAAACTCTGAGAGGAGAGGTCACCTTTTTTTTTCCTATTGACATGAAGACGGCTTGTTTTTGGTGCGGGGGAAGAGTTCTGAGTTATAATAGAGCATTACATCATCAAGTATTATGGGAAGAAGGGGATTTCTTTTGAGCGAAGCCTGATTATCAAAGGCTATAATTAAATTTGGGCTAAAAATGCCCAAGTGCTTATGAGTTTGTGGAAACTATGCACAGAGCAGCTTTCCACTGAATTAATCAGCTTGCATGTTTTCATTATTCTGGAGCTTCTCTTTTTAAACTGTAAGCTCACAATCACAGCTTTTTTTTTTTTTTTATCAACAAACTCTTCTAAAATTTAATTGGACAAACCTTAACTGATTTTTTCCCCTTAAAGAGAGAGAATGTTAAGGCTGGAGCTTGTTAATTAAGTTCTTTAAGTGCCCCCAGCTGTGCAATAAATTTTCAAAGCTCCACCACTGCATTTTTTTTAAATGTTTGCTCCATGTTTTTTAGTTAAAATATTAAAAAAAAAGAAAAAGAAAAAAGAAAAAGAACAAGCAACAATAACGGAAGACTTCGGAAAATTCCTATACATACGGATGATCTCGGATGTTGAAAATTGAACTATTAGAAAACTGTGGCTGATTAGAATGTAGCTGCAACTACAGGAATCTTTTCAAGGACTGCAGTTAATTAATTTCTTCTAAAATAATTTAACACCTCTTTTTATTTCTTTTATTTCCTTATCTTTTTTTTTTTTTTTTAAAGAAGGCATTGTGTTAGATGTGGATAATTTGAAGTATCCCATATAGTTGTTCCACAAAAAAATGCAGCTATCTAACATCAGTGAAATGTTTTCTGAAACATTATGCAGAAACTTCCACTAATTCAAGGACCATATGCTTGGCAGGATAAGTCAACATAGTTCTATTATCTTAAAAAATATCAGTGGCCAGGGTTCAAATCTGCAGGCCTCACAATGAGAGGATGAAGATGACATGAAAACTTCTGTCTTAACATCAGGTCACCTAAATATATATTTTCATGATTAATTAGCTAGCTATATATGTTTAATTTCTTAATGTGCCAAAATATTCAACACCAAATTCTCCTTTACACACACAAAAAAATTAAGTTATTAGATCTACACGTGACAGGGAAAACTTATTGAACATTATAGTTACAAGTACCAAATTTTGGCAACTTGGGACAGCTCAGAAAGTTTGTTTCTGAAGTACAGAAATATTATTATATGATCCAAGACTTGAAAAATTATTGTCTTCCTGCCTCTCACATACCAAATCACTAATGGTCTAATAGGAGATCATCTTGTTCTCCCTGATGAAAAGAGTTGATGCTGGAGAACCCCAGTACTGACTTTTTCTCTTTTTAGTAGACAAGTTCACTCTATCTTATCCAAATGTTCATTGTTCTGGAAGTCTGACACATCCTAAGTGGTCTTGAAAAGGCTGAAGAATGCACATGAAGACAGCAACTTTCAGGCCAGGGACAAAACATGACACAATACTCTGTCAGCCCTATAAAAACCAAATATGTAAAATAACCACTTTGGCAGCCGTTTGTCTCAGGTGAGGCCCTGGACTGCCGAGTTTCCTGGAATCTGTCATCTCCAGACTCTGAGTGATGTCTGAGAGCTGGTGAGGCCAGGCACCTCCCCAGATGTAGGATGCTCCTCCAGCTCCAGGCACCTCCCCAGATGTGGGATGCTCCTCCAGCTGTTGTGCTCACGCTGCGCTGCCCAAGCTCTGGCAGAGGCGTCCTGCCCTGGCAGCCCAGGGCACTGAGCTCACACATCCTCCCAGCACGGAGCTCGGGGCAGGGCTGGCAGTGCATGGGCAGCTCTGCCTTCCCCTTGGAGCTCTGTGGTGTCAGGCCTGCCCTAAGAGCTAGCCTAGTTAAGAGTTTGTGTTTTGGTGTGCTTTCACTCAAAATTTCATATTACCATTATAGAGCCGGGGCTGTGCCAAAAATTTAGAATGGCATCACTGGGCACTGAAATCCCTTCAGTCTTCTGGAAATCTGCTGGTGATTACTGCCAAAAGCATCTTTGAATGCTTTTGGCTATTAGGAATTTTCTGACTGATCCCAACGCATCCATGGATCCTACTGGCAGTGTGAAAAAGCCTACCACTGTAAGAGTACATTTCTCAACCTATAGTATCTATCACATTCCAGAAGAGAAAATAAACATTCAGTTAAAGTCCTTACTTGTTTGTTCACTATTTCAAGTCATTTCTTCAGCTTGTAAGACAACATTTCTCATTAGCAAAAATAAAATTCGACTCACACGAAGAAATGAGAATTATTTGGGAAATGCTTTTTTGAAAACCAAAAAATAACAACTACATTTTTCCTTTTGTTACAGCAGCTGCCTCAGGTGTTCTCTTTCTTGCAAACAATATAATTTATCAGATATTCTAAAAATCTATACTTACGAATTTCAATGAATGCGCATTCTACTGTATTATTTTTCTTAAAGAATTAAGGGTTTTATTTCATCTTAAAAGATTCTTGGCTGCATTTCCATGGTGCACAATGACACATTTGGTTCTTTGTGTTTCTAACTAAGTAATGACATAGTTCCTCTAAACCATGAAAAAGGTTGCATTTGACCAAACAAGAAAGGATGAACTTCTTGGAAATTCTATTGACTGGATCTTGAATTAGACCCAGAACACTGGGACGAATCCTTTCTCCCTGCAGACCCCTGCTAAACCTGGCTATAGCTGCAGTGGCACTACATTGTTTCCTCCTTATTCACTGGGTACAGTAGTATCAACACAAACTGTACTCAACTGCTGAAAGCTTGATTCTCAAACATATGGATATGTTGAAAATTAAATTGCAGGGTTTATTTGAATTTATAGACAGCTCGGTGAATGTATTTTTGAGATACAGTCTCCATCAAGGAGATAGATGTCACCTGCCATGAGGAACATGATTGTATAATGTTAAAATGCCACATTCTCTTTGTAGGTAATTCTATTCAATTGCTTCCTGCAAAGATTTGGGTAATGAACACTTGAGCATCTGTAGTGTGGCTTTTTTTTTTTTTCCCTTTTCCCTACTCCCCTCCTCCCCCCCCTTCTCAGAATCTTTCTCTGGATTTGTATTTCTTTATTAAATATAAACCCTGCTCTGATTCTTTTTACCAAGTGCCCTCTTGCATTATATTACTGTGCTGTTTCTACTCTTTTATCAAGATCCCTACCACTTCTGAGCAGAGAAAATGTTGCAGGACAGAGTAAAGAAGATCCATGTGAAACTACTGAGCCTCTGAGGCAAATTATTCTCTACAATCAGCCAACAATGTGGGAATAGTTCAACACCCTTTCAGTTAAAGAGTTGCATTATCCTGTTTGTTTATATGCAAAGATTTCTTTTTTTCTTTTTAATCATCTAGTCAATTGCAATTGTCACTTCATTGTACAACTTAAACCGAAGCAATATTTCTCATATCTAAGCCATTTTCTGAAGAATGGCATCTGGTCTGAAATACTGGGTTTTATTAGAGCAAACATAAGCAAACAGCTTGCAGGAAATAATTTATTACACACAACTCTTCCCTCCACCTGTAATTTGTTTTGCTGCTTTTATCCATTCTCTGATTATTTAGATTTTTATAACATTTTGACAAATTTATCCCATTTGCACACAGTCTATAATCCTCAACTAACTGTTATTTACTATTGGGAATTTTATTTACTCAGATTAACAACTCACAAACAGAATGCTAAGTTCTACTTGTCTTTGCAGTAAACTGAAAATGCATCATGCCAATACATACTTATTCATACCCCAATCAAAAGTAAATAATTATACCAATCATTCAAGTTCAATAATAAATACCAAAATAATTTAAATAACCAAAATAACCATTTAAGTTCAATAATAAATACCAAAATAATGCAAGTCACCTGATATCATTTTCTTCTCCAACAAGTACTCAGGCTAGATTAGAAAAGCTGATGAGAATAATTAAAAAGTACTGAAAAGCTAGAGTTTAAGATTACTCTACTTGATGTAGAGATCAAAATAGAAAGAGGAAAGATTTGGGTTTATCTTCACCTAAATAAACTGCCTGTATTATTTCCATCCACTTAGCGTTGGTTCACAAGGGAGAGATTTTTACTAGAGAGAGAAGATTTTAATCTTGTTCATTACAAGAACAGAGGAAGAAACAAGGAAGTAAGTATATTTCTGAGATACCCTCAATCCCCCATTCCTCAAACCCCTTACAAGAGAAACAAAACCCAAAATAGGAGCAGGAGGATAGTAGCCAACTATCAGAGCAGAATGTGCGAAAAAAACTGAACTGCAGAGCACAGACTTCTTTAAAAGACATTTTAAGATGGGAAGTACATTAAAGAGAAATAAAAATAAATAATGTGGCAAGAAAAGCTTTCCGAGATTATGGTAAAATGATTCTGGCCCCAAACACACTTGTATTCCACAGTTCAGCACGGTTTTCATTGTAGCACATTGGCTGTACCAGCATCCACCAAAACTGAGAAACTGTCACCTCTAGAATGGGAGAAAATAGACTGGGGAAATGCAATACAGGAAGGTACATCAGGAAACCTTCTTCCACCTCACTGGTTAATTTTTACTAGCAAATCTCTTGAAAAACACTGTACTGTATCAAGGGCCTTGATGTTTTTAAAACAAAGAATTTATGGGCACTAGAAATGTAACCTACCTTCCTTTGTTCACTGAAATACATCATCATTTTGTGTCTTGTGGTAGCAAAAGTAATTTAGAGGATCCTGACAGAAATAATATATATATCATTAAATCTGTCCATTAATATACTCGTGGTATTATAAACATAGCAGTTTGTGGATGACAGAATCTAAAACCAACTCATTTGTTTGTGTCAGTATTAAAATGTAATACATTTTCTTTTCAGATTCAAGCGAAGTGAAGAGAGCCTTCTGAGCAGAAAGTTATCTCTAAACAAGGCACAAAGAACTCAGAGATTAAAATATAACCCTTGAACATCATTTCTAATTTGCTGCAGCTCAGCTCAGGTCCGAGATCAAGTTGCTCACAACCAAACAATGCTCATTATCATAACCAACATTACGACTTGCAAGGGAGTAACAAACTGTAAACCCAAGGCTTTTAGGGGCCTAGTCTGACATAATCAGGCACTGGAATTATTAATATCTATTTCTTGTAAAGAAATCTAAGCCGATTTATCAGAATGGTAAGACCAAAATAAATACTGAACTATGCAGAATCCATATAAATGATTCCTGAGAATTTCTACCTGGACAACTTAGTACTGCACACATTAGTACCCTTCCTTCATACATCAAACATCAGCGTCTGTTGGAGTACAGAAGGACAAGTGTAAAGTTACAGAAAAAAGGCAACTTTTGCCACCAGACTGAACATGTACAGTTTTGCCAGGTATGATGGGGCATCCAAAGAGAGATGATCATGGGCATCTCAAAGGTTAAGCACCCTTGCAGGACTTTGCCCCAAGGCAGAGCAGCACCACACAAATGGTTGCTTACACACAGGACAGGGCACATGAAACTACCATTGGTCTCCTGAGATCCAAAGTCTATTATTACTAGCTAGATATTTTTAGAATATCATAACATATAGTGTCTATAATACATCGCAAACATAGCAGCAGCACTTGTCAGGAGAGGAATCAAACATACTACATTATTAATATAAACACGTCTGGGAAAAGTCTTCCATCACCTCCTTGGGGAAAACACTGGTAAAATCTGTGTGCTTTCTAAAACTTTCCAACTATAAAAGAAAAAATTACTAAGTCACAAATGTGGCAAGCCCAGCACAAATAACCCCTAAGAATCATACAGAAAACAATAATATATCGTGCCTGGAAACATCACTGAACTTCACAAAGGGCATACATGTATTGCCTACAAAGTAGGAGCCAACTTCCCCATTTTTCTATCTCCTTTGTTTTATGTCTTAATGGGCATGTCCAGAGAAGGGCAATGGAGCTGGAGAAGGGTTTATTTATATTCTACTACAGTAAAAAGGGGTCTTTTGAAAGATTCTAATGGTTATACTGAATGTCTGAATTATCAGTTATGAGAATGAACCTCTTTATTAAGGTCTAAGATGCTGCTATATCTTCCTACACAATGCTAGGACACACAAGGCAGCTCTAAGGAAGCCCTTTGAATAACAGTCCACATCAAGGTAATTTATTTCGATAGCATGACTTCAGTTACCTTGTTTTCACTGGACTTTCTTTACTTTTCCTGTGTCAACAAATGGACGTTAGGAATTTTGCCTAATTTTTAATGCAAGAAAAAAAATCTTAACCTCAGAAATACTACATCAGAGCAGGAGTGACTATGCCAGCAAATCTCTGAGAGCAAGTGAGTAATAACCATAATAAGTTCAATACAAGTAGTATGGTTAAAAAGGAGCAGAGGAACAGCATTGACTAATGCAGGTGTTACGCCTTTACCAAGGTTACTGGCAGAGCAGAGTGATAAAGCAGCCAAACCATTCAATGTGACAGGATTTGTGCTCAGATCTCCTGCAGAGATCTGGAAGAACAGCTGATACATAACACGAAGACAACTGCTGTGCTTTTCTTGCTTCTGCACATGCTCCAGCACCAGAATTTGAATGGCTGAAGAGATTAATTCAGACAGTAAGGAATTCCCCAGAAAACTGAGCAATAAATGTTCAACAGGCACTTTACTGTTCAAATATTTTGTGCCCACTGCAAAGGAGGCTAATGAAGTTGTTGACAGTGTTCTCATTTATGCTGGTAAAGTGAAATATCCACAGTATCTGGCGAGGCACCATGTGCTATTTCCTACTGATAAAGGGACTTGAAAAATGAGTGCTGATCAGCAGCAAGAATTCCATGGGAAAGGAGCTACTGAAGAAGCAAGGCCACAGTGTGGGGTAACGTGGTCCAGGGTAGTTGAAAACTGCCCAAGCTTTCTGTTCCCCTGAAATGGTGTCACTATCATATCTGACTAGAGGACAGCCAACACTTCTGGTGACTGGTGTCCAAGTTTCACACATGCTGCTTTGAACAGCTCCATAGAAAAACAATTGTTTCTTGGTTCCCATTTTTATTGTATGTGCACAGATGCATGTACCAAACAGCAGGGATGCTTCCTGCATCACAAGAGCCAGGACATGTTCTTTTTCTGCCTGATTCAAAGTATCTCATCTCTGATCACCCTATCTCAAGCAGAGTAGAGATGTGAACATCTTTCTGCATCCTAGAGCAATTTTTAAATTCTTTCACACAAAAAAGCATCAGACATTTTCGGCTCGCCCTCTGCTTCATGAAAATAATTAGAATTAAATAATTTTACAGTAGTATGTTAAGGTTCAGTTAAAGTTTCCTTACCTGTGGAGTATTGAAATCTGTCTGCAATTCTCATCTATTTTGATTTTTTTTTTTTTTCTTGTTTAGCGTTACATTTAGAAAGTTAAAGTCTACTGTCAAAACCTCATCTTGATTAGCTAGACTTTCAGATTTTTTTTCACAAGTTCCTGAAAGATCATTTGAACAATAGCATCCATCTCCACAAAGTATATCAAAAAACTCCTTAACAAATTTAAATTACTCCTACTGAATAAATTATAACACATATGCTTTAAAGAAATACAGGTTTGATTCAGCTGCTGAGTATTAACTGGATTACTAGTCATGATTGCCACCTTACAAATATCTGGTTTCCAAAAAAAGTAAAAAAAAAGGCATTTATCTCACATTTCCAAGACATTCATTCTTCCAATAATAGAGTGAGAAATCTGGGCTAACAGGGAGAAGTTTATTTAACCTTATTTCTATTCCTCTACAACTCCATTTCTGGAGACCAGTTATAGGAAGTGCAACTCAGCAAAAGTTTAATGGGGCAAAACGGCCAAGGCAGAGGGGATACTGCTCTGAGCTGGTATTGAGGACCAGCCATCTCTGCCCCAAGAGACTTTTCCTGCTGCACATATCCTCTGACTGGCTAATAACAACAGAGCTATAAAAGGCATCGTTACACCAAGCTCATATCCAGAATTACTGCACTTGTGTGGTGCATTACTGCAAGCCTCCCAGAGAATGCCTGCCAAAACCAGAGAGGTTTATCTGGAAACAGGATTGGCTTTTCTATTAGCCTATAAACAAAACATCAGCATGACCTAGGAACAAATGTATAGTGTGCAGTTTCTCTTTCTGAACTTAGATTTGGTTTCAAACTCTATTCATTACTATGCTTATATATGTGTATAAACATATCTATATACACACATATAAATACACACGTCATACCAAGTAGAAGTAGACTCTTACACAGATTTATGAAATTATTTTGCCACTTCATTAGAAGAGCATGGCTGAAATTCTATTCTCACTGCAATGTAAACACTCCATCAGTCTCGATATTAGGCATCTTGGTCATTTTCTCATGTCTAATTTACAAAGCAAAAAATCCTTTTTGCCGTTCCTCCCCCTCCACAAAGGGGACTTTTCCCCCTTGTGATCAATTTCATGCCATTTACTTTAAACAGAGATATCAAATTGTTAAACATTTTAGCCACAGTATGTCCTAGTAATTCAATCCTTTGGATTTGCTTGGGTGTCCCAAAGTGTTTTGAGTTCAAACAGCAGAAAGAAACTGCAGTGCTGGTCAGTCCCCTCTTAAATCTTCTTATGGATTTCATTTGCTGTGTGGCCTGAGAGAGGTCAAAAGGTTTTCTCACAGAAGTAGAATTTGAGAAATAATCACCTTATAGACCCACTAAATCAATCATAATTAATGCACTTGCCTAGTTCTGTCAGAGAATTGCTGCTAGAGGGCAAAATAAAGAGGCCCCTTCTAATACAATTTGAAAAGAGATCAGATCTGTCATTTCATCTAATAATTGAGCCAAATGAGAAAAGAGAAGGGTCAGAGTTCATCTGGTGACCTTATGTAAACCCAATAATACATAATTCATTTTCATTTTATGGAATTTATAAGATGCTGTAAACTGTCAAGATACAGACTCATCTGCTTCAGCTTCCAACAAAACCTTCCTGCTCATCACACAACACACGCTGAGCTGCCAAAACTTTTAAGTGGTATATTCTGGCAGAATAATCCAGAAGCCTTCAACAAGGACTGGTATTTAATTCATTCTTCCAAGCGTGTGAAGTTAATAACTGAATAAATCACTCGCAGCTCTTTCTGAATGATATAAAACCTGTAATTTATTTACTGAGTGTTACAAATACAGTTAAAACATGTTTTCATGCAAAATGGTTTCTTTTCTTTTTTATTATTGTGATAAAACATTTTTTGGTGAACATAGAACGTAAATACATAAGCCCTCAGAACAGAATACTTCATTCCAAGTCTTAACTGACCATATTCAGTAGAACTAATTTTCATTATTAACTACAAACCAAAAGTAATCTGAAGACCTATTAAGGAAACATTTCTCTAGTAGGGAGGTTACACTTAAAGCTGAATATTAATTGAAATTATCAGAGTTACCTTTCCAGTCTGACTTAGCTGTTTTAGTTCCCATGCTGGGCAACATTCTTTACTCACTCACACTGCTACAACCAAGTTAGAGCTCTCTCTAAGTAATAAAGGTGAATTGATGGTTTATGAGTTATTCCTCAGTGCTTTGTCTCCTTTACTGTCAATACAGCCAAATGTAGCAGAGCATATGGGCGTTCATGGCAGAATTTCCTAAGGCAAGCCTGGACTTCTTGGGAGAAGAAATTTTTTTATTGAACCGGTCAACCACACAGGAGGTGGGGAATCAGGAGGGATGCTTTTGACTAATTTTAAGTTTGAAACAGAAGCATCAAACTTGGAAAGAATATGAAAGCTGAGAATAAATTTAAGTTGGTATGCTAATAATAACCAATGATACTATGATCCAGCACAAAACTTGACTTGGTGTCCTAGGACCAGCTAGGACAACAGTACCATTGTGAAAGTTTATAAATCACTTCCAATACTTGGATTGTTTAGAGATGAGGGGGTTCCATACTTGGGGCTGCAGATAAGAAAAAATGTTAAATACCTGGGCCAAGATAACTCTAGACTATACTGTCCACTACAAATCCTGCTGAATAGAAACTGTACTGAAGATACTGCACTGTCTGCTTGTTTCACTGGCTCAACACACTTGAGCTTCAAACTCCTACCCTACATTGAGCAGGTTTGTAAAGCTGAGAATCTAAACCTGCCAATAAGGAGAACAGATGATCTTCCTTGACATAATGCATTTCTGTACTAATTATTTCCAAGGCCTGATAGAAGATAGGGTTAGAAAGTACTGAGCAGATTCCATGACATGGTTGGGAAAAATCATACAATGTATTCAGCCAGTGTAACTTAGAGCTCTCTTAAATTATTTCAAAGTGTGATGTGTTTTCTGGCCACTCAGTGCAATGGAAGCACAGATCTGTATTAAGTCCTCTTTCTGCTCAGCTGTAGCAGGCTGAAGACTGAGTCTTTTTCTTTCTCTAATAGAACTCCACAGAGATCACTTTAACAATTAAGAGAGAAAAATAAAATTCCTTACTAAACTACCCTATGGTGTCATGTTTCCAGTTAAATGGATAATATATGAAACAGCTACTCATCAGCAGCACTGACAGTAACACTGCATTGTCCTCCTGCACTGCCCTGAGTGCTTGATTTTTGAACAGCTTCACCAAGGATCATATTCTGTAATATTTACAGAGAGGAAAATGAAGGCACAAAAATAACTGATTGTTTTACATCAAACACTAAAACGGAAATAAAATCTTGTGTTTTTTGTGTCGTGTACTTTACCCACAATCTTTCCCCTGGAACTTTGACCTCATATAGCAAGCCATTCAAGATACATTACTCGCTATTTAATGGCAAAAGTTGATTTGTATACCTAAAACCTGCAAGAAATAAGTATGTCACTCTCAAGTTACCCTTTATCTATCTACCCTTTTTTAGTTTGAAATGACAACATCCCTGTATTTGTCATATTGTTAAAATCTGACCTTTGATCCTAGAGGTCATTGCACTCCCTGAGGTCATCTGCCCATCTGATTAACACATTCCATAATTTTGGAGGTGGCCAGTTTAGTGGTCTATCCCATTAATCATAGCACTAGAATCAGCATGAAAAAACGACTAAGGTTATCAAATCCCCACAGGAGATTAGGAAGTTAGATAAGCACATGAAGTTTAACAAACAAAAAGTACATGGACAAACCAAAAGGCATTCAAGGCCTGAAACCTGACACAAGCAAAGCAGCATGAGAAAAACAAACACCAGAGACTTTTCCTACTTCTTGTTTTTCTCCAAGTAGATTTCATAAAGGTCTGATATTTCCTTTTGTAGGTAACATGCATTTTAGGTCAGAGGAAAATGAGGAATTGTTTTAGGTTTTAATACTATCCAAACTCCCAGTACCATACAGAGCTCAAAAACAACTCACATGAGAGGAGTCACCAGCATGGGATACTGACAGAATAGCATCAAACAGCCATCAGCATGTGCAGTTATCAAGGAAATGATTAGGAGTGTTGAAGTTTGGTCAGCTTGTGAATTAGTAGCCAAGAGGAAAAAATACATTTCTCATTATGGGCCTTTTTACATTATCTATTACAGAGTAAATAAAAATAATGATATAGGCAAAAACAAACTAGAATCAGCCTCATGTAACAGACTATTATCCTGAGAATAAGTAGAGTTTTGGATCTGGCCACTCTGCTGTCTAGGAGAGTTGTTCAGCATTTTCAACTCTTCCCTGGTCTTTCCTTTTTAGACAGCAAGAGCTGGCACCTGGTTACTGTATGTCCAGTTGTTATCAAAGTGAGATTTTGCTTGACAACTTGAACAAATACAGCAGCTGGATTTGAAGAGAGACTGTGGCAACTGTCTCACATGGTTGGCCTTTCATTGCATTTCTTAATTTAATATAAAAATGAAATTCCCATCCTAGTTACTAGAACAACCACTTCCAATCCTGGAATTTCTGTTTTAAATTAAACACTCAATTTATTGAAATGTATTGATTTCTCATGAAGAATTATATCCCAAATAAAAATATTGTTTTAAAAATTCCCATTAAATTAATTTTCAAAAATATCTGGTTTATAATAAGTCAGATCCTGGTATTATCTTTCAGAGAGCAGTAACACATGCTTTCACTGTATGCATTTATATTACTTTTCTCATATATATCTATGTGGCACATTATAGCTGAATCTGTCATTTGACATACATTGAAATGCATGGCATTATGTAATATTAGCCTGTTATAATTCTACTGCCTGTGAAATGTTGCAGGATGACAATAAACAGATGACAAATTTTTAAATTTAAACTAGTTTGAAAATTTAGTTATTTAGTTCTGGTCTTTAGTTTGAATTACTTTATCATATTTTCCAAATTGGTTTGTAATAATGAAATAAATTCTGACTTCGTATGCATTATGCATCATAACTTTGTCTTGCTGTGAAATTTAAAGCTCAATAAAGTAACAAAAAAGAAAAAATATTAATAGTCAAATAATTATTTCTCAAAATACAATATTTATATTTTGTCTTTTGAATATTTCAGTGTATGAAATTAATATAATGTTAAGAAATGAGTTTGTGGAAACAGCTTTTGCTAATGGAAAATTACTACCTTGATATTTCCTATTTTTTTTTCCCCTAGACTCAGTTATGAATATGATGGGAATAAGCATGGGATAGTAAGTATTCCAAACAAAATAACTCTATTTCCATAGGAAAACTATTTTTTAATTTTTTTTTTACTTCCTAATAAGGACTTCTCATTTTACAAAGTGTAAAATTTTATAAAAGGAATGTCCAGAGGAATGATATTGCAACTCAAAGGTAGCTAACTGGTTGGGGGGGAAAAAACAATGACAAAACAACCAAAAAAATCTAACCAAATCTCCAAAAGTTCAAACCTCAAAGCAGAAACTGTATTTATCTCTCTGTTTCTATTTAGCACAATTGTGTTTCCCACCTCTTAATCCATTCTGATTGAAAGCTAATGAATACAAGGCTTTAACAAAAAAGAGATTTAAATTTGTGTCGTCAGTTTTCAATGTTTAACTATTAGCTCTCATAAAAATACAACTCATGTGAAAATGAGTGCGAATTTATCAGATCAGATGGAGGTTGAACAGAAAATTTCTATTTTCTTTCTTTATAATCTCAATTTACTGTTCAAGGCATGTTGGTGCCCTGACCAAGGCTTGTGTGAAACACATCCCCCATCCATGGCTAAACATTTAATTGGAGTTTACAAAGAGGTTTAGGATCTGGGTCACCTGACAGACAGAAGAGATAGAAACCACTGTAGATATAAGCAGCAGCAAATAGTTCCATTTCTCTTATAAGATTAGGAGGAGGTTTAAGCTGCTTGAAAGCATGCTTGCAAAGTTTGTCTGACATGGGAGGAGGGGGAAGTTACAAGCAGGATTCTTTAGAGGGTCCCAGTATTCTCCAGCCTGGTCTGAAATGCCTTCTCTACTCCCCACCCTGCACTAACAGTCAGCTATGACTGCCTTCTAAAATTCTTTCTTGAGGGAAACTAAACCAAGTTACTCCTGAGCTCTCTGTCCACCTCATGGCAGATCACAGCTTTAAATCAGAGTGACAGAGTAATAAGAATTGAGCAGGATCTGCTCTGTGACTCCAGTACAAGGTCCTGCACACCCTGAAGAGTCTTTCCTTTCCTTTTACCTTAGGAGGTAAAAAAAGACCCAGTCCAATCCCACTTGAACATCTGTGTGCACTGAAAATCTTTAAGTGGACAAACATTTGTGGGATCAGACAAATGATCAGTGAAGCCTTGACTGCCAGGATTTCAAGTAGCTCACTTTATTCTTAGTACTCCTTCTGTGCTGTTTTCTAATAACTCATCTGGAATTTGCAAGTTCTCCAAACCCCAGTGAAAGGGCACAAGCCACGTCTCACAGACAGATGAACAAAATTCCTGGAGTTGTTTTCCACATGAAATATAGAAGCAATACTCCAGTTAATTTGTGCATTCATTTGCTTGACTTTGGTCTGAAGATGTTGGGATGAATAGGACATACCAGCTGGGAAAACCAAACCAATTCATGCTGAATTAGTACTGAAACAATTATGGAACTGGTGCTATAGAGATAGCAAATAGCATCTCTGACAGGTGAGTCACAACCCAAGGAGAGGCAGCACAGAGTACTCCAACCAAATGGGCACGGGGTGCCTCAGGGGAGGAAGGCTGATGTGGGAGGGGAACAAACCCATGGAGTACAAAAGTCATTTGGTGGGGTATTTGCACTCATCTCTCTAAATCCCAAATTTCACACAAGTGGCAAAAGTTCTACATTATGTGACACAAGTTAATCAGTAATTTAAGCACATTCTTGTCTTTTAAGACAGTGAGATTAAGGCCATTGAGGCTTTATCTCAAGTATACATTTTTTCCTGATTTTTTAAAAATGAGAGAAAATAAATTCTTAGCCTTTGAAAATTAAGTTTTAAAGAGTTTTCTTACTTTTCACCCTCAGGCTATGAAGAACTTGAGCAGGACTTGCCTAGTTTAGCATGGAAGTAGAGAATACCCTGTGTCCCAGCTGTCACAGTATGTTATGACTGGCAAGAAGGTGCACAAGGCCACAGAAGGAAGGCTGTGATATTTCTCAAAATTTATTATTCATGTTATACTGCTCAACACTGTCAAATATGCTCCTGAGAAATGAGGGTGCTACTCAGAGAGATGCAGTTCCCAAGTCCAACAGACAATGAGGAATCTCAAAGCTCAGTGTAAATGCTCTCAAATATTCTCTTTATATTTTGATTGATTTTACATTATCTGTAAAATATTGTAAAATACTGTCCTGCTACTCCTAAGCCTTTTATTCAGGCCTCTTTTTACTGCTACTTAAATATTTTTGACTGCTTCTCCGCAAAGGTAGAACATGATAGACACCTCATTGTTATCTGCCTAGATTCTAGTGAGACATTGCTTTGCCTGGTTTAATTAATCTGGACTTCAAAACCTTCTAGAACAGTGAAATATTAAACTCCACCCACAAGCCTAGCTCTCGATGAAATGCACAAGTTAACAATTAATATGAAATATGTGTGGTCATGAGCGGATTTGGAAGGACATAACCATGTCTAACTCATCCCCGAGTCCATGGCATTTTTTAAGGGGTTTATATCTTCACAACAGTGATTTAATGAAGTGACACATTTTGTTGGTGCAGGAACTGAATGAGTGCTCACATAATTCCGAGGATCTAGCTAATAAAATTTAGGGTCTCCAATTCCCAACTCTCAGCTGCCTGCCCAGGAACTGGATCCAGAACAGTCAACCCTATTTCAGCACAGTAGTCAGAGGATCTGCTTCCAGAAGTCTCAGCCATCTTTTTAAGATATACTTCTGTTTGACAAGCACTAGATCCTGCTTTTGACTCCTGAAATCTATGAAGTTTCTACCAAGATTGAGCACATATTCCTCCCTGCCCTAGATTTATATTTGTTCTGAAAGCACAGCAATGGCAGCAGAGTTTGTGGAAGAGCAAGAACAAAACTGAAGCTTAAAATACCTGCATCCTGAACTGACCCTCAAATTGAATCCCATCTCTGTATACTCAGACCCATAGGTAAATAAAGTAGATTACCCTACACTATTATTAAATCTTTCTTTTAAAAAATTATGGTTGAAAGATTTAGTTTTCTCCTTAACTAAGTAATCTGTCAGATATTAAGAGAAAAAGTACTTTTCATTCTTGTTCAAAGGAGGGATAAGGCAATTTAAACAAAAACACTCCATCAGAAATTTTGAATTCTATTTCTGTGATATCTTAAAACAAATGGCAATGATTCTGTTTTTCCCATGCTAAGGAGATGCTCATATTTAACAATGCAAATGGAGAGTTATGATTGTTATCTAAAGTAGGGGCACAATTAAAGAAAATGAGATTTGTTTATGGGACAACATTGGCTTGGTTTTTTCTTAGTTACTAATCATGAATTTAATTTTTAATGGAAAAGCATTGCTAGCACAATTAGCACTCAATTTACATGTGCATCCATAGACCCAATTAATTAAATTTTATTGATGCCTAGTTGCTCTTTAAAATGCTTTCCAAATGCCTTCAAATTGATTTTAAATGGTTGATAGTGAAAGTCAGTATGTTCCTGGTAGTAACTACTGATTTTCATACATATGTACCTTCCATACTGTAAGCATTCACTGTTTTCCACTTGGTGTCTGAGAATGTGCTCACTGCTGGGTAACAGAGTATTTGGGAAAAAGTTATGCAAAATATCAGAATTAGAGTTTCTGATGAGGACTTTATCTTCTCCCTTTCTTAAACACCGTGTTATTTATTTTTCTTAATCCCACTAAAACAGATGTGCCTGTGTTATTGCAGTGTTGTCCCAGCTAAGGAATGAATGAGTCCATCCTTGTGATCCTTCAAGACAGAAAATTGTTATTCCTTCTGTTTTGTGTTTGAGGAACTGAACCACTGAAGTGTTTCAACAACTGAATCAAGAAACTGATTTTAGTTCTTTGGACCACAGTAGGGATTTGTAGTAGGTTTTAGCACTAAGTGACTTTCCTAAAGCCACAGAATAGGTCCCAACCGTGATTGATTAAATTTAAGCATAATGTGCTTCTCAAAAGCCTTTGACTGTGTTTTTTATTAAATTAACTGCATCAATTTTCTCTATTTTAGTTACTTTTTCATATTTTACTATGATTTTGCTAATGTGCCCTTCATAGCTCTCTGGGTGGTGGAAAGTTTTTGATTTATTTTTTTCCGGGGGTGCTGTGAATTTTTGTCCTGTATCATTATGCCAAGACCCAGTAGCTGTAAAGCCTCGTCTCGTGGTTCTGTGGGAGGTTGATTCCATGACATCCTTTATCCTCTGAGTAAGCACCTGCTTAGCCTGATTATTACCTTGCTGTTTCTTACCTAGATTATATCTAACGTGAAATGCTACTTCAGCTACAGTATGAAAAAATGTCTGCCTGTCTCATAAATATGTTTGTAGCAAGTACATTTGTTACAAATATTTTTAACACATACTGAGTTTCACTGGATTATAAATTAGTCTAAAAGTCTACCTTTTAGTCATACTTCATAATTAGCTTTTATTTATACAGTTTATGTATTTTTTAAAAGCTAGAAAAGTGTATGAATGTGCATTCATATATATATTTTATAAATGTAATATTACCAAGAGACAAATGTTATAAACCTACATTCACAATTTAATGAAAAAACATTTTTCTAAATTGAGTATAACATTAAAGCCTCTAACAAATACTATCCAGAGGATTCTACACTATGATTTTTCATTCACTTAACATTGTGATTTAAACAATATTAACTATCATATCATTTCATGTTAACAGAAAGACAATCAAGATGAAATCTTAATTACTAAAGAACTGTCAAGAGACATTAACAATTTAATACTGAATTTTATAAAAGTAATGATTGTCCTATTACATATGCTGTAATTTCCCTTTCCTGACTGCTCTAATAGTTTCCTCACTCATTAAACACTTATTTTCTCACTACCTGCCAGCAGTTTTATAGGTGGCCTCATTTAGGAAAACTGAAAGAATATGAAAGATGATAATATGAAGGAAAAATTACAGTTGAAAAGAATTTCAAATGTAAAATATAAACCCGGATTACTTTCTAAAATAGACTATATATGCGTAGTGCAGCTTCATTTGAGAAATGTTTAAAGGAGTAGTGAATTAAAGAAAAAGCTGATAAAGAAATATATGTACATTTTTCCAAGAAATATAACTTTAATATGTGCACTTGATCTGTTCCTTGAGATAAAAAACCTAACACTAACTTGCCACAACAATGTGAATATAAAAATATAGAAAAGATAAAACTTAGTACAGTTTTCATATAAAAAACTAGTATAAATTTAGACAATTAATTGATTTCCAGGTTAGTTTTATACACTATTGAAAGAAAGGCTGAAATGACTCCCCAAATATCACAATCTGAACTTATTTCACAGTGACATATGTGAATGTCTGCTGGAACCAGGAATATGAATCCTTTCATTAACAGCCACTTGGGAACAGAAAGTATTAATTCTTTAAAATGAGATATTAATTTCAGCCTTGTCAATAATTTTGTTAATAAAACATTTTTTTCTCCCAAGGGAAAATCAGGAAAATCTTGCCTTTGCAGACCAAACAAAATTTTAATCAAGGAAGGTCTCTCAGCATGCCCTGAAGTCTAGTCAGATGCAAACAGCTTCCAAAGCAATGAGGACTATCCAGGATAATTACCTACATTGGGAGGAATACCTTTGAATAATTACCCTGCTCAATTCAGAACAGAGACTTGGATGTTTACCCTACAAATCCAGGGAGTGATGGAGCACAGAATGCACACATCCACAAGACTGAAAAGTTTCATTTCATCCTGATAAAATCAGTAACATTTTAAAAAAACTTTGGTTTCATCAAATAGGCAGCAAAATCCTATTATATTGCAGGTTTAAATTTTAATATTTTTAAAGGAAAACCGAGAAAAAATATTTATGGAATCTTTATTGGGGAAAAGAAAAAAAACACACTCAAAAAACCCACATTGAAATTTATTAATTTTCAGGGGTTTCTTTCAGCAGTAAGTATAGAAAAAGAGAAAAATTCCTAAAAGTATTACAGCTATAGAAAAAAAGAAGGGAAATTCCTACCATTTTTTCCCTAAACTCAATGTAAAGAGGATTGCTAGCTTTATGACATCCTAGAAATCCATGTACAGGTTTTATAAAAATTCTGTTTATTTATTCAAAGAATATTTATCTGTAATATTTTTTTTTTTCATCTTTATCTGCCATCATTTTTACTTAATCTAACATTTCTTAAGGTCACTGAATGAAAACTCTCAAAACTTCAGCAGTGTTCTGCTCAGAATCAATCACCTTAAATCACCTTTGTGTGGGCCAGTGATCAGGTAACTGCTCTTAGGGATGCATTTGCTAAGGTTGAGTCTATTTCTTACCCACTCTTCCAGGGCAGGAGATAAACTGTAAATCAATGTGCTCACAGCTGACACCAGCCAAATACATACACCATGCATGTGGGAATTGTACAGGAATGTCACACACAGCACCAAACTCTGCCTGCCTTGGGAAGCTGAATTTGAAGATCCCATTTCCAAATGAGATTATATTAGGGACATGGAAACAGAAAATGTATCAGAGATGCTGAAAAACCCCAGACACAATGCTTTAAGTATGCCCAAGAGTAACCTAAAGCTGAAAGACCTGCTTGGAATTCATATGGTGTAAGATGAGAATTTAAGATCTGGGTCATCAGATAATCATCAAGGTAAAATCTAACTGGCTTTTAGGGTTTAGGAAAGATTTTCCTTTTTTCCATATGGAGATTATGGCACTGTCGTGATGTAAGAGGGCTTGTGCATTTCATTCACCTACTTCTGAAGCCTCTAGTCAGACAGAAGATAATGGATCAGAAATACACTGGGTTTAATTTAGCACACTGGATAAGCACTCCAAAATTTCTGCAGACCTGTCAACAGACATCCTCTACAGATGCTATATTCTGTTATCTTTAATCTTCACCAACCTTTTATATTGACATTTTAAGTAAGTACCAATGCCAGCAGAAATGAGAGCAGATTCAAGGTCTTTAATCAAGTTGGAGCAACTCATGGGTTGGTTTCTGCCTTAAGCAGGGCTTCCAGTACAGTTAAACTCCATTTCTCCACTACTTCCAGGGCTCATGGTGCCAATCTCTCCTCCTCTTAACTGCTGATTTAATCTGAATAGCTGTAATCCAACAAGCATATCTGAAAATGTGGCATATATTTTTTAGCAAGACACATGCTCCTTACACAGACAGTTGCAGGACAAAGTTAAAGCTTCTCAAACAGCTACTGAGTGCTCAAGTCTTATACAATCTGGTGGAAATGTTATGGGCCAGAAAGTAGAATAATGTGGAATTGCCTGGCTGCACTGTCAAATCCCTAATTCTATTTAAACAAGAAGTTTTGGTACTTAATTTCAATCCCAAAATAATAAAAGCCCATAAGATGAATTTCTGAAATGTTCTAGCACTTAGCAACTTGCTACACAATATATTCAATATTAATTAAAATGTTTGTGTTACTGGATTTTCCTATTTATAAATTTTCCGTTAAATTGGGATTTATTGGTATTTCAGTTCCAAGTCAACAGAACAGTATTAACGTTCTCACAAGGATGTGTGAATAAAAGTAATCACTAAAAACACTAAGAGAATATCAGTAACTGTCATTCAGGAAGGTTCTTGCCCTTCCCCCTTGCATCCAGATTTAAATACATCATCCTCTTTAAAGTGGGATTTAAAGCCCATCAATACATCTTTCATCTTAAAGACAGGCCTATGCTGCATGGTGGCATTGTATCTCCCACTACTTAATATTGCAGCAGTATCACAACTCCTGGTGATTGGCAAGAAGAAAGTCTAAGGATGTTCTCTCATTTCACTGTGCAAGAATTGAATTAACACAGCATAATAAGCTCTTTGTGCAATCTTGTCTTTCTCAAATATTCACAAGAAATATACTCAAAACCAAAATGTTCACCAGATCCTTGTGTGATGTTATACCCTCCCCTTCATTTCGGAATATCTTGCCAGATGCAAGGCTTAGGACCCTATCACCCCCCCAAATGGGGAAAATATGGTAGAGAAAGAGAACAATGCAATTTTGCAAAAAGTAGCATTTAATCTAAAAATGTGCTCTAACAGACAGCCTACTGTATAGTCAATTCAGCCTTTACTGAGAAAATCTGGGCTTCAGTATTTAGACTCCATTATTATCCATCTGTTGCACTCAGTTATCATTAACTTAGTGTTTGTCAGGATCCATTAAGGCCAATTAGCACGTCAACAAGCACAGATAATGCAGTTAAATATCCATCTAAAGCCCCTTCATACACGGTTTTCTCAAGCATGCACTGACGGCAGCAGCAGGGACAGGCATGAGTACCTCCACATAGGTACCTGCTTTATTAATGCTGACCTGGAAGTGACATTTATACTAGACACTATTTGAAATTTGGATTATCAATCACTGGTGTAATTCTTAGATTACGTGGATACTTATGAAGACAAACGACATAATATAAAACCATGGATGACAAGAAATAAGTGCTTCAGTGTTGTTTCAAATATAACATTGAAGGATGTAAGCCAGATGAAACTGGTGAATTAATTAATACCTTTTATTAGAGTGGCCAGTGCAGATGGGAAGAAGCAAGGGAGTACCTCCAGAAACTGAAGTTATAAAAAAACTACCTCAACCCACCAACCAACCAAAACTACCCCCAACCACCAAGCCATCCCCCAAGCTCCCTGGTTTACAAGACTGGGAAATTTCACATCACAAGGAAATGCATAAAGCACTAATTTCAGTAATATTTTCTGAATCCAGCTAAGTGAGCCAATAAGATCATCCATAAACATGCAACAATACAGTTTACAGTATGTGAACAAACTTAACCAAGATGACAGCTGCTTCTTTTGGATGGCTTCCAGCTAAATGAATCAATACTTTGCTTAGTAGGAATGCATTCTATTTAAATGTTCTTTAAACACCTCATATCAATCACGCACCTCCAGTTTTCTCTGTTTACAAGGAATAAAGTATATCAGCTAAATCCTGAGTATTTGAATTGATCGGCACAACTTCAGGTGTGGATTTTTTCATTTATAAAAAAAATGTGTTTCAGCAATTTCAAAACTTATATTGTAATATATTCCTCCACTTCCTTGGATCCATTTGAAAAGTATCATTTTATCCTTTCTGAAATAAAGACAGCATGATGAAGTACTTATAGATCAATCAAACCCCTGAAGGACTTGAATTTTGTTTCAGTTTTGGTTTTCTCTCCATCTTAGCCATACAATTCCCAGCTTGGACTACAGGTACAAGTGGAAGAAGAAAAGGTAACAAAATCCCCATAGCTGCTGTTCTTGAATGTGCTGAATCTCAAATGCTTAATACTTTCTAGAGCTCATTTTTACAGTAACAGACTATGTGAGGGAATGTAATACAACAGTTGCAAATCTCAAAACCGTTCCACAGTGCTGAACAATTTTTAAATTTGTTCTTATTTTTTTTTCAAGAGTGGTTTTTAATTGAATCTAATAACCCATCAGTGCAGATTTTATTTCCAAGTAAAAAAATATGCTAAGAACTGGAATAAAACATTCAAGAAGACATTGAATACTTAGAAATTTTACTGTATAGGCTAAAGTTTTAGCAGAACACCTCCTGCAGTTTTGGTATTTATACCCAAACCTAAAACAAATTTTACCCATTATATGTCTTCAAATCTAAGTATCTGATTTTTGCTAAAACTTAAATTTGTACTAAAACACTTCTTGACTGGGAACTTCTCTTCTATTTGGGTGCCATTAAATTGCTTTAAAAAGCCTTCTGTTAAAATGGTCTGCAACAATATAAAAGCTTAAATGAATTATTTCATTAACCTAGCTGTAGTTTAATTTGCTTATTACACAAAAATTCTAATAGAAAAACTTGTTTTCTTCATTCTCAATGAACATTTTATCTACTCTAGAAGGAGACTTTAAAATCACTGGAAATGTAACCAAGACAGGAAACACACAGGATCTGCCATTTTCCAGAGCAAGAATGACACTTGAGAAGCATTGCATAAAGTTATAAGACTATGACTAAGTGTAGGAAAGTATGTTTTAATTCAGCCTGAATTTATCTGAAAAAAACAAGGTCAGTTATGACATAGAAGAACCAGCAAGAATTACAAGGGGAAAAATTATTTAGAGCCTCACAAAAAGTATCACTACAAAAGCAATAACCCCAGGTCACACCTGTGGTAGAGCACTCTTTTTTTTTTTTTTCTCCTTAAAAGCATTTGTCTCTTTTTTAATTTATTTTTTTAATGGGGACTTCAAGGCAGTTGTTAAACTAAAAACATCCCTTTGGGTTTGGGATGCAACTAAAAATCAAAATCTTCCTCACTGTAGAGCAATATTACATTTCCCCCTAGCAGACTTATTTCATAAAAATGTCAGCTATTAAGTTAACATTATTTAAAGGGCTTTAGTTTGTAGTTACTGAATGCAACCTAAGCTATATCCATAAAGGTCTGACATTGATCCCTGGTTGTATAAAACATGATACAGAGAGGCACTAAATAAATAATCTGTATACTGCTTCCAAAGCATCTCTATTTATCACTGCATTAATGATAAGGATCTGATTTAAAGTGAACCCTAGTGAGGGTCAAATCCGAGCACAAGCTGTAATATGATCTGCAAGAGTGCTGATAACCTGAGACAATATGAAGAAACCCTGTCAGATAAATAAAACAAACCAGTTGTCCATTAAATAGCTCAGAAAGAGGCCGACAAAGCTAAATATGGACTGAACTATTTTGTTTTTTCTTTTAAAATTTATTTTATTTTAAAGAAGCACAGAAAAGCTACTCCTGAAGATTGAGTCAGTCTAAGGCTAAAGAAATAACACTGAAGAGCCTAGCAGACAGGTCTTTAAAATAACATACAGCCACCCATGAGAAAGTTTAGATGTGTCCTTGCATCTCTCAGAGACCTCAAAAATTACCACTAACCTCTAAAAACTCTAAGGCAATTGTTTCCAAGGCATCATCAAATGTCTGACATGAACACCCCAGATTATAAAAGAAAACTGTGGTTTTTAGGCTTAAATATATGAATTCTTTAAAATCTAATAATGCAAACAAAATAACTCATGACTTACTGAAGAAAATTCTCATTAATCCTTTTTAACAATGCCAAAGGTTACAAACTCTTGTGGAAAAACAGGGAAAATTTGTATTTGATCAGTGTCTGTCATAAATACATGAAAAATCCCCCAAGTGTAAGTTGGCAGGGAGCCCTTTGTTAAGTGCAGGCCCACGTGGAACCCCTGCCCATCATCCTCCTACCTGGGGCTTCATTCAGGTTGTTTTTAATGTCATTTGGGCCATCAAACAAAGCAATGACCAGCTCAGGACTGAAACTTGGGAAATTCCCATTCCACGCCATTCTGCTCTCCTCAAACTCCTTCATGCTTAAGCATGTGAAACTAAACAGATCTATTCTGATCTTTTGATCGTTTACGTTATTTTTGTTGTTTGCATTTCAGTAAATAAGCAACATCCCACCACTTCAGTCATGGATTGAACAAACAAAGAACTCTTTGGCCTGAAGACCACACAGATGACATGACATTTATCCAGACCTCATGCTCATCTTTATATTTAGAAAGACTCTCAACTAATAACTGATATTAGAACTACTTTCTATAGCTTATTAAAAGCAGTTAATTTAAACAGAAGAAATAGCAGAAAAAAACCTTGCATTAGTGACACTGGTTACAAATATAGAAGGATATGCATTTGCTAAGCAAAAGAGAACATCCCTGTGAACTTTTTATCTCTTCCTACCTCTCCTAATGATAATGAAAGAATAATTAGTATAAAAAGGAAGAAACCATGTACCTACATAAAAGAATATATGTAACTATTAGAAGTTATAAAATCAGTAGTGAAGAAAGAATTAGGAAAACAAGAATGTTGTGAGCAATCAAAGCCATTTAGAAGTGAAAGTACAAGAGCGTGACAGAGAAATCAGAAGGGATCAGAGTACAATGAAGACAAGATGCACGTAATAAATGCTTCAAAAAACAAATGTGTTTACATCTGTACCTTCCTATAACTGTTGTGTACATGTCCTTGGTGTTTCTTTAAACATGTTTATTCCCTTCTTTCCTGGATATTTAAGCACAGTGTGTTGGTCATGTTTGATGAGGTGTTCATAACTAAGATATAAAAAGGTTTCTGAAAAGCTGAATGAAGAAATCAGACTCTGAGTTCCAAGATTCCCATTGCTCAGCTTCAGCTATTGCATACAGAAAATTATATTTCATCAGCACAGTGGCAGTGGTAGGAGCAGCATCTTTAGACTGTACCCAGACAAGCCTCGCTGAGAAAAACAAGTAGATGTATTATTTAATCATGTGGGTTTGCTCTTAGGTTTCAAGCACTTTCAAAATCTTTATTAAAAAAATTCCTTTAAGACATATGTATGGTATGGGGAACACAGGATTACAATATGCTTATAAATAAATTGCCAACTACAACGTCGTCTAATGAGGTCCTGGACCAAAAAACCTGGATGGGAGAAACTGGGTTCTTTTATACTACCCAAAGTCCTTGGTAAATATAGGAACTCAGTCACAGAAAGGTGAAAAAGAGATTCAAAGCAATATAAGAAAGAAAAATGGAAGCTAGTCTCAAAATTCTGATCTTTGTCATAACTATTAAAAATATCACAAAATCCAAGGTTTCATCAATATGACAATTTTACTAAAACTATTGCTAAAATTGTAAAGTAAAATTGATATCTATGACATTATTTCAAATTAATTATATTGAAATGTTTGACCTTGAACTTGCCTGTAATTTTGCTTTACCCAATTTATGCATTTGCTTAAATTATAAATGTAATGTTTTTGTTAATGGTTCCAATTCACCTTGAATTCTCACTGCTTTTCAAAACAGTCCCTCCAGGTTTTTCAACCAAGACATGTGGGCTGGGTATACTGCCCATTTAAAATCACTGATAATGGAACAGTTGCTATGGATCTGGTGGGAACTGGGC
Source organism: Acridotheres tristis (assembly GCA_037013685.1). Lineage (NCBI taxonomy): Eukaryota > Metazoa > Chordata > Aves > Passeriformes > Sturnidae > Acridotheres > Acridotheres tristis. The sequence continues at coordinate 9,015,803 of CM072898.1, forward strand.
TTTCTCAGGTGAATGTGCCTAACAGAATATTTTTGTTTCTATAACCACATATGTAAAAGAAAAGAGCAGCTCTCAAAACAATTTCTCTGACAGTCAAATGCAATATGACAACTTCCTAGCAATAAGTTTTCTAGTGAGACAGGAGTTAAGTTTGGTCCTTCTGCTGCATTATTCAGGTACCAAACAATTCACTCCTTTCAAAAGAGATAAAAAAAATAGGAGGTTGTATTATTGGAGCAGACAATTCTGTGTTTGCACCATAAAACGTACCAGGAAATTTTGCATTCAAGTTCGGCCCAGATTTATGCTCTGAGAAATGTGATTTAGGAAAAAAAACTGTGTGTGAATGTTTCAGGCACATAACTTTTATGAAACCAGTGTTCTGCTGCCTGGAGCTGTGGCCTGGCTGTGTGAGACAAGTGCAGTGGGGCAAAGACAAACTGAAGCTTTTCCTCCAAGGTCACTATTAATTACCCTTCTGTTCTGCCCATTCCCCATTTATCTTAAGTAAAACCATGTTAACAAGATGATTATACACCTATTTAAAGGAATAAAAATATTTATTGTCTGAAACTCCATTAGAACTGCCTGCTCTGGACTCTGACATGTTCTGCAGACACATTGAGTTAGCTGTGAGCAGCAGCTTCACAAACACCTGGTTTTCCAGGCTCTGTGTGCTGACACCTCCAACTGCTTCACTTACAAAACTGTATTCAGTTCATTTTATCTCTATGAAATAGGAATAATTTAACGAGAATATGCATTTAAAGTAAATTTAATGAAGACTGTTTTCATTTGAAAAACGAAAGAAAATACTAGAAATAGAGCATTTTTAAGGCAGCTACCATAAAAATTAATATTTGTACATTATTAATGATCTTTTGGGCATACAGTTTTTTTGCCTTTTAGAAGACTGCATCTCTAGGCAATTGCCTAGCTCTGATTTTGCAAATTGCTTTTAATATGTATTTAGGCAGAACACACTGAAACTTCTTAATGCCTTAGGAAGCCAAAATGTTGCATATTAGGGGCCAATTATGCGATCACTCCCAATCTACTAAAAATTATTACAAAATCTGAAACAATCAAGACTACACTTAATCCCTAGCCTATGAGGGATTCACTAATTTATAAGATTTATCTACCACCTGAAAATGGGGAGCCTGTTGCAGGGTAATTCCCAGTTACAGAGGTAATTGCACTGGTACAATATGTGAAGATTCTCTGTGTGTGTGCACTGCTGTGCCCTGGGAGCTGCAGCCCCGTGACAAGGGGTGTCTGACACCCCTCAAAGCACTGCCAGGACAGGGACAGGCAGAGGAAAGGCAGAAGACTTTTCCCTCTCTGACACTGTTTCTATTCAATACCTGCCCTCTCTGGAAAGCATCTCTGTGCAAACCTAGAGGACAATTTCCAAAACGTCAGCCAGTTTTTGAACTTATTGTAGACAAAGTCTGGTTGCTTTTCCTCCATTAGCTGACCACCCATCCACACAAAGGGTCCTATAGAATACTGTGTGCTGTGTACTTTACTGCATATATAGCCCTGGTTTTCCCCACCACTTATCACACTCCTTCATAAACTCACCTATCATTTATGTTCTTTATGCTACTAGATCTACAACTTGCAGCAAAACCTCTGCAGCTGGATTTTAGGAATGTGCTGCACCTCAGAGCACTTACCAGTCTTGATGCCTACTGATAGAGGTGCCTGCATTTTTCATGAGTTCATTTATTACTTTACCATTACTATGACAATCAGGCCATAAAAAACCTTGGAGGATTCCCTGAACTCACACAGAAATATTAGATCAAACAAAATTTTAGCAATGACAAAAGACAATAATATTTGATCTTAAATTCTGTATTTAAGATCAAACAAAGCACTTCATTTTGAGATGCTTCTAAGGAAAACAAGGGACAAGACAAAGTACATCCACAAAAATGGCAAAAAATAAAATTCTCCTCTTTCCTCATTTTTTTTGCCCTTCTTCCTTGGAGAACACATGCGTGAATCCCCAGTTCCTGGGAATGTCCTAATTATCTGCATGCAGTGTATAGCTCCACCTCTTGCAGATTTTAGTGCCAGTAAACGTTTATTTTAATTAAGTAGAAGAGGGTCCCATATCTCCAGCCCAAGACAACTCCTTGGAGGTAAAAGTACACGCTCAAAAGAAGTAACCTGAATTTTCAAATTTTATAAGGTAATGCAACACACACACACTGATAATAATAATTATGGAATATTAATTTTGGATGATCATATCTATATTTTTCAATTACTGTGACATTCAAACAGCTTCCAACAGTTTTGTCTCTAAGGCAGTTGAATTCTGCTTCTCTCAAAAATGTTGCACACCATTTTTTACTGTTGCAATACTTGTGGCAAAAAGGAATTTAAATTAACCACCTTAAAAAAAAAGTTGAATAATTTTGTCAAAGGCAACGGAGACTTGTTTTCTACACAACCACAAATCTGACCTGCTGACGTTTACCAAGGAGCTACTTTGTGTTTTCTACACTGACAAGAAATCCCATGTGTTCATACCATGTCACAGCACAGAAGTAAGTCAGCCATGGATTAACTTCCATATGTCCTTTTAATTGATTTAACAAATATAGATAAGATAAAGATACTTATGGGGCATTGTAAAGAGCACAGACTAAGACCTGGTCACCTTCTGCGCCTTCCCAGCACAGACCTTTGTGGGCATTTCTTGTGAAAGGAGATGAATTTATAGCACATTTAGAGGAATTTAAGAAGGATGACACACAGGAGAGAGGGGGTTCAGTTTTAGCTGCTTGATAAAATTAGTATCAAAAACTTAAAACTCTCAAAATACTTCCATAATTGCTTTCTTTACAGTTTAGAATAATACTAATGGTATGTTTCCAAGCCTAATTGCTATGATTTCACTTCTATGGGGATTTATAATCCATTTTAATCTCTCACAGAACACACCCTTTAAAGCAGAAATCAGCTTTCTAGATACCCCAGAGAACTAGAAGCCTTTAAAAGAATATTTTACTGTCCCTTTGCAGATCACTCCTGGACTGCCTAGTTTTCAGATTCAGGCTCAGAATGGATGCAGGGGCTGTTTCTTTTTGGTCATACCACATTACATGCTGAGACAGTGACGATCTGTGGGAATTCACTAACCCGCTCGGAATTCTACATTTTATAAGAGAGAAAATGTCAGATGTGGTCAGCCTCCTACCCTTTTACGGCTGACTTTTATTATTCACTCCTGCCTCTTACTGCCTATACCTCCTGAGCAAATGTTCAAAATTCTATTCAAATTGCAAAAGCCTACTTCCTTTGCAGAGAATAATACAGATTCAAAGGAGGACAAGTGTTGTTTATTAGCAATTATCATGAAAGTCCTTCCTGTAATTAACCTCAGCTTCATGGACACTACTATTTGCACTTCAGCTATCTCATAAACAGGGGCTACATTTCCATTATTGTTAGGGAAGATGAGTCATTGCAGAAGAATGCTTATCTCAAGTCAGTTTTAACTAGCTTTTGTCTGCATGAGGTATTAGTCACTGGTACCTACAAGATTACAAGAAAGTCTGGATTTTGGCTTCTTTTTTAAAAACTTCTTTCCTCTTCCCCTTCATAGATTCAGAATTCACCAGTAACAGTATAAAGGCCGAGAAGTATATAAAATGCTCTTTTCAATTAAACCTACACTTTGTCTGTATGATCACTGAATCATAACCAAGAAGAATTCCAGATTCTGCCCAGCTAATGGGAGGTCTAAGACACTGAAAACCCCAACATTTGCTCTGTAGGCCATAAAGAGACAATGGTGAAGGATTTGTTTTAACATTTTTCAAGCTCTCAAAGAGAGTTGAGCCACAAATCAGTGCAGTGATGTATGCCTTCTGCTTGATGAAAAAACTCCCAAACAATCCCACACTATTCACAAGACACAGTCAAAAATGAAAATACAATGGCAATGCACATTCCTAGATTTTTGCTTTGCATTACCCTTTTTATTTATAATTGAACATTAGGAGATGTTAATAAAAGTATTTATCACATAGAACTTGAATGTATATCTCAGTTCTTTAAACTAAAAAGGCTAAAAATCTGACAGTTTCTCATGAACTAAAAATATATTCAGGCAAAATTTCTCTATCCCAGAAATACCTGCAGCCATTCACCACAAAACCTGGGCCCTTCTGTAAGGTATTCAAGAACATCTTTGCACGTTTTATATAAACAGGAGTAGAGAGTAAAGTTAAAGCTTTACTAGCAATACAGTATTAAACAGCATAGTTGTGACTTTTGCAATCTGACTGAATCCTAAACCTGATGCAAAGGGGCATAACTAAATAAGCAAAGTAGTTAAATGCATACAGGCTACCAAGCAGAACTCCCAGAAAAATAAAAACGTTGATTAAGAGTAACTGGACTTTAAATTCTTCCCATACTTATTGCTTTGAGTAATTTCATTTCACATTCCCAAGTGCTAATTCAGAGACCTACATCAAAGCCTGCAGAAATTTATGTAAACTGTGAGGTCAGAGATGAGAATATTCCTTTACTTTAGATGCAAGTTTACTGGGCATTTGTCATTTTACTGTTATTTTCCTCTTGTGGGAAAAGCCAGATAACAGCAAGTGTGAAGAGCAGACCTGGGTTACTGCATGCAAAAGCATCCATATTTCTACATCTATTTTGCTGCAATGGTAAGTATTAGGAAAATATATTTTTTTCCATTTTTTAAAACGTTTTCGAATGCTGTTGATACACATTACGTTTGACCCTAATAAGGCTGAATGCCATTCTCTTGACGAGGCTTTTTTCAACGTATACAGTGAAACAACTGCAGACATAAATTGTGTACAAGCTTGTTTTTTCTTTCCCAGTGGGAGTGGCAACTGAAATCTGGACCTTTGCCACGTTGGTTGTGCAATTCAGATCACAGTACTTATAGAGACGGGATGGTCAGTGCACCAGCATACTAATGCAGCTGACTGCCAGACTGGCCTTTGTTAGTATTTTATAAATTAAAGTAAAACCACAGTTTAATGTCAGACCATTCCACGTAATTCTAGACGTGGAACATAACTTCTGGTCTCACTACCTACTTCTATGTGATAATCTTCTAAACTCACTGTTAAAGTTTTCAGCAGTGGCATTGGGGTTTTCAAATATATTACAGTGAAAACAAATATTCTGTATCCTTTTTTTTTTTTTTTTTGTTCCTCTGGAGCCCATGAATATACAACTGTATGGCTTTCTGTTGTGTAGAAGAACTATCTAACAGTTTGCTGCAATCAGTTCCTGGTTAAAAAAAAAGAGACATTAGCTTTGTAATAACATAACAACGAACCTAAATAAATCATCATTGCACTTATATGGTTCATCCAGAACATCAAATGTGCTTTTTAGTCAGTTCTCCTCTTTCAGGAGTAACACACTGACATATTAAACAATTTTAATGATAATGGGAAGTAAATCACAAACGATTGGACTACAGCATATTATATTCCAGTACTACATCAAAAGTTAACAAACCCACTGTATAGAGTTTTCATTTGAAGCGTTTTCAGATTCATGAATCTTTCAGCATAAAATAATTTTTCATGAAGAAGAGGGGAGAAAATAACATGAAAATAGCATGGACATTTGGAAAAGCTGCTATGAAAATCTCTACATTTTCAGAGAAAAGGGAAAAATTTTTAAAAGATTAATTACTAGTTTTGAAATAATATCTCTTTTTGCATGTGCATTGGCAGTAGTACCTTTTTCAGCTTGAAGGTACTGACAGGGATTAGACTGAATAAACTCTGTTAGCTTTCCCTTCTGCCCAGCCTTTAAAGCATACTTAATTATAACAAAATGGTACTTTGCTCTGTCAACAAGTTGTGAAGTCACTTGCTCAAGCTTTTTCCTTTCATTCTCTCTGCTATTCCTCTTCTCTGGACCTGTTTAATTTTTGCATTTCCTGATTTTTATCTTGGGAAAACAAAAGGCAGCTGCACTAAGTTACATGAAACAGCAAAGTGACTCTGCTAGTTAGTGATTTGCAGGTTCTAAACAGTGAGTTGTGTGAAATGAAAAGGGGAGTGTCATGTTGCAAAAACTCTTTTCTCTCCCCTTTCTACAGCTGTATTTCTAATCAGCAGAAGATACATCTTGCTTGGAGTCAACCCCCTTTCTCTCTGCACATTCTTAACCTTCTATCTTATGCATGGATCACTGGTTAGCTTAGAAATGCACAGACACAAAAGGGGGAGCTGACATGTGAGGTTTGATGGCAATAATGGCTGTTTATAAGCCTAATCCATCACATTTAGTGGACACCTCCATTTTTGTCCCTCTGAAAAGGTATAAATAATAAAATGGTATAGCTTCGGCTCAGAGGTGCCTTGGTAAATATTTTAACTATTTACAAGATCACATCAATAACAAAAGAAGCATCTGTACCATCCATACAGAGGCCTCTGAATCATTAGAATAGTACCCAGATGGTTCTTACAATTCATCAACAATAAAATGTCTTCATGACAGAGCTTTTGTGACATCATTGATATTTTTATATGCCACTGTTCAATATTCCAAACTCTCAGTCTTTTCCCTAAGAACATCTCAGTAAATATTCATTCTCAAGGAAGAGGGAAAAACAAAAACAACTTAATATAAGGATCCACAAGGTAGATCCAGCAGCAACCTTCTCTCTAAATAATTCTCTCCTTTTCTCCAAATAATCAAGGATCCAGATTACTTATATCTGGAATACATCAAGGTTAGCACTGTGTCAAATCCCTTGATAAACTCAAGCTGCTACCAACTACTTGGGCAGTAGCAGTTGACAGTTTTTCCTTGATTTCCCTTTACCCATATCACATCCAAAGAGCAGCATGTCAGAAATAGTAACAAAACAGAGGAAAGGAAATTAAACAGTTACAAAATTAGTCTGATGCCTTTCCTATTTTGAGATCTAACAAGTCAGGTCTGGGGATAAAGTGAAGTTTATTCTGTTTCTTCACAAAACAAAATACTTGGAAGTGGCAACACATAGGTACAGAGACAGTATTACAGGTCTTGGTTTATCTAGGCAGAGGTTTAGGGTACCTGGGGTTTAGGTGCCAAATCAAAACCAGGAATATACCAGGTGATTTTAGAAAACTGCTGAACACCCACTTGTTAAATAAACCATAAGCTTAAAATATTTCATACTGAGGCTTTAGTTTCATTGAGTGATTTTAGCTGAAATTCACTAAAAAAAGAAGATAATTTTCCAGACTTTGGTAGTTTTAGTCTTATTTATTCATATTATAAATTGGTCTTTAAAAGTCTTGCATAAAGAATTTACTCAATTCCATAATATTCCTTACAGCACTGACGTTTCAGTCACTAAGTTAAAAACGTCTCTTAAATGTTGCTTCAAATGGCTCCAACTGTTTTACAAAGTCTCTGCTCTGGTACTAAACCTTTTGTCACTAACTGATCAGAACCTTGATAAAATTGTTGAATTCCACCAGCCTAAAATGTACATGAGGACAAACCTACAAAGGAAAATGAAGACCAATTCTAAAGAACATTATTTTATTGATTTTTTTTAAATATCTCTGCACACACACACTTTCTCAAAAAGATGGGAAAATGTGTAAAAGAATTCTAACAAAAAATAACAAAATGACATTTTTATCAAATTAGAATACTTTTCAATAAAGTATGAACCCTTTCTCTTTCCCAAAGGTAAGAAAAATGGCCTAGAAGTAAAGCAATTCAGAAGCATTCCTGAATACCAATGCTACCCCAATTCCAAAATTTGGTCAATAAAATTAACAGCCGTCCTTTGAATGCAATATCACACCTCTAAATGAGTTCAAGCTGGTGCTGTTATTGTCCAGTGGAATGTGAGATTTACATTTCACAGCTCCTCACCAAAGTAATGAATGAATCTGATCTCATAAACAAACAATTCCAGTTTCATGTTATTTCAATGGCCCTCCAACAATGTGAGCCTCCACAAAGAAAAATATTTATCATGTTTGTGCTCAGCTCCAATTGTAAATGGGACTGTAATAAAACAACACCATAAAAACCATTTTCACAGCTGAGTTTGCAATTTAATAAACAGATGCAAACAAAATTCTTTGGAGATCAGCAGTTAAAAATAAATTAAGTAGAAGACTCCCCACATCACAATGGGAACAACTGGAATAGCCTCCAGCAACATGCAGCAGAGTCACAAGGTGTGTGTGTCCTTGGACTTTCCACAGGCACCAGCCTTTGAGGTATGTTATCATGACATCAATGCAAATCAGTCAGATGGTTTCAAAGAAAGGCCAAAAGCACTTTGCTGTCTTTGCATGATCCTAAATATTAAATAATTACTCTGCAAGTACAAAATATGTTCAGACATGCTGTATTTTTACTGTGCTGGCCCATGTGATGTGCTAATCCATTCTTTTCCCTACTCTCTATTACTCTCAAAAAAAGAGCCACCCGCATGTTTTTGCACTGGAAATGTTATAGTTCATTTGAAAAACTTCAGATCGCAAAAATAGCATTTGAACGATGTGATAGATTTCATGCAGAGTTCTCAGAAGTGCACACAGTTTGTGGAGTTTTCCTCGAAGTCAATGGGAACTTTCCCCTGAACGTATGTGAGAGCAGTTAATATGAGTTCTTGAGTGTCAAACCACTCAAACAATACACTATCCTAAAGGTGATTGTGCACAGTACTTGACTGAAAATGTATTTTAATGCGAGCCATTGAAGATCTGCATCAGGATTATCATGAGTGGTCAGAGATTTCACAAGAGCTCAGTAATTCACCAACCAAACCTTCTCTTAGTAAATTTGAATCTGGTGTTCCCTAGAGCACAATGGCACCACATTAGATCAAGAGCAATACAGTGGAGGGGATGCAGACATACAAGGGTCTAAATTTCAATGAAATCTTGACAACGTGCCTGCTCTTTCTGAATTGCAACCTGGCTTCATGATCGCCAGTTTCTCCCTTGAATATGGATATAAGGCATTAATTGTGACTCAAGGTAATAGACTAACACAACTGCATCTCTACAGTAAAACATTTACACAGTTAAAGCTATCACAAATACACAGTGCCACCTGAAGTCCCCAGAGTAAAACACTAGGGAGGGCAGAGTTTATATATGTATATAATTCTTCACTTTATTCTATGATTTACACTGTCTTTCTCATTGCTAATAGCTCCAAATGAGATGAACATTTAGATTTTTATATTCCTTAGATAAAAAAGTACTTAGAAGACTTTTCACTTTGTAGGATCCAGTGTGTGACAAAGTTCAGCCTAATATCTATTTCAGTATTTAGTGTTTATTAGTAAGAAAACAAAAGGATAATATGCTTCGTCTCCCCCACCCCCTTCAAATAAACCTCCCAATAAGGCAAGTTTTAATGAAAAACTGTACTTCCAAACTCTGACCTGGCCAATGGCCCACACAAGGGTTCTGCCTAACAACAGGCTCTAAATATAGTATTGGGAAAGAAGAAATAGTCAGTGCTAAAATATATTGTTTGTCCTTGGCAGATTCTTTGAATTAATTAAGAACTAATTTGGTCTTTTGAATTGTTGAGAATCCTCTGATGTATGTACAATTATATTTTGGTAGATATAGCGCAATAACTAAATTGAACACTGATAAGAGGTTCAAGGGAAACATCACTTGCAAAAGTTTAAAAGGTTTGAGGGGGCTCCTGCTTTTTAGGATAAAACATGAGCATTCCACCAAATTTGTCACAATATCCTTTCCTGAAAGACTACAAGGACAGAAAAAACAGTGACACATGAAGAATTTTCAAATTACCTGGGTCACAAGTTTTGTCTGTACACTTTTGATTGGGATAAATGAGATTTATTTTCAAAGTCAAATGTGAATCCCTCCCCCACTGATGAAGAGGAAACTGCTCTGGTTGTCAAACCAATGATATGACACTAAAACTAATTCTTAGTTTGAGGATTCTGCATGTGCATTTTAGGTCCACTTTTAAGTTATACTTTTGAGAGATCTTAAAACTATAAGTACCTTGGAATATAGCAACGTTTTGCACACAGCCTTGCTATGCTAACATACACATTCATTTTAGGGAAGTATTTGTGAAGTATGTGCTACTCAAGGAGAGTGTGAGTTAAAGGTTATGTAAAGGTGTCACAGAAAATGAAATAATTGATACTCCTCCAAAGTGCCAGTTATAGCAATTGTATCAGGATACTTAACAATTTATAAACCACAATTTTAAAAAGTGATTTAAAAACGTGAACTTCAAGGCCTTTGTAATCAAGAATCATCTCAGAAATTAACGATCACTTTTATGGTAGTGCACATTACAGAGGTCTAATCCCATTAGAGGGCATTTTGAACACTCAAAGTAGTGTCTACTCTTCCCAAAACAAAGTTAGTTCACATTCTTTTCAAATTAAAATAAAGCTTAAAGAAATGGGCCCTGAAGAGAAATCTGCAATGCTTGTAAGCATCCCTTCAGTGCACTCAGGCATTGACCTGAGCACAGCACACCCTGCATTTTTAACAGTCTTTTAAGGATACAGAAAAAAAAAAAATAATAAAAAAACCAGGTAGCAAATTGCTTCTCAGGTGATTGTGCAGGCTCTGATCCAAAGCCCACTTACATAAACAGGAACATTCCCATTTGCTTTAACAGGCTTTGGCTCATGCTCCAAGAAATGCACATTTTGCTTACATTCCAGGTTAGCACAGCTCCACTTAATTATTAAACATCTGAGAAACAGTTAGATATTTCTGTATAATAAAATTTCCAGTCACTGATAAGAAAATACTGATATATTTTTTCTCATATGAAAATAGTGCTCACGACAGATGTGATATTGAATCTCTACATTTTGATGCTGGAGGTCTTTACTCTCTCTTGCTGGAATTAAAGGCTGAATTTCTCCTTAAGACAATGACAGCATAAAAGGGGATTTGACTTCAGCACAACTGAGCTCTTCAGAGTTTTTTTTTTGTTTGTTTGAACTTGCACCATGCAAGTGCATTATTGTCAAAAAGGGAGATTTTATCAGACAAATTCAGCCTAGGTTGATGTTCATTGTATGCCAAATCTACGAAGCATGTGAATCTGATACAAGCTGAGTCGCTACTGAGAGATATGGAACATTTACAGATCTGGAAGGTTCTACTTCAGTCATCATCATTAAAAACCATATCTAGATCAGACAAACTGCAGATGCAAATTGGTGCAGAAATGTTTAACACCTGATATGATTTTTTTTATCATCCATTTACTTTAACAATCATACATTTTAGTATTTCCAACAGCTGTTTATCAAATATCCCAAAAATGAAGATAAAACCTGATTTGGATGCAAAATTACTTTTATTCTAAATTAAATTGGCCTTCACAGGCTCTTGCAGGTTTTCCAAATACTAAAACTGAAATGGAAAACAAAACATAAGAAAGATGTCAACTACCCCACCACCTCCTCAGTTTTGAAGTCCCTCTCTGTAGGACTGATATGAAGCAGAAAAAGAATTTAAGCAGGTTGTGGAACACTAGCTGATAATGGTCCTGAAAGACTGACACCCTGTCCCCTTCCCCTCCTCTTCCCTGTGTGTGCAATCTGTTTTGATGACAAATTGAAGACACCTTTTTACTTCCACTGAATTATCTTCCCACTGAGATGTTTCTGTTTGTCTCATGTTTGTTATACCAGCTCTCCACCAAGGGTTTGCCAGAAAGCTAACACAAAACACCAGTATCATGTCAAAAGAACTTGTCCTACATATTTAACAGTTTCTAGGTATTGTTACACTAACTAAAGTCTTTTTCTTGCAGTAGATTGCTGTTGGAGACAGAATCACAGCCTAAGGCTGTGTATCAGCACATCCCTTCCAGGATCAAGCAAAAAAGACTCATCAGACTACAAAATGGACAGACCTGAGATTCTCATCTCAGTTGGTATGAAATGTCTAAAGCTTTTAATGACAAGGGATTTGATCACAAGAGAGATTCATCCTTCATTCATGCTGTGCAAACCCAGTGCTAATTTTGGGAATGGTAGGGCTGATCCAATAAAAGTTCACTGTATTGACATCCCGATAAAACTGAGGTCATAATTTGACCCCGTCACTGTAATAAGGGTGGTAAACCTCTTACCAAAAAGCCCTATTAAAATAAACCTTAGAATGGAGAAATATTCATAGCAACAGAATGAAATAATGCAACTGTCTTATAGGGATTTTACCTCAAGGTGTTCAATTAGCAATTTAATGGCATCACTTACTATAATTTGCTTTGAATGTTGGACGTAAGGCTAAAAGTAGAAGGCAAAAGGACAAATTTCTTGGAGTTCATGGTCTTTTATAACTGCTGGATTATTCAAGTGATGGTCAGGCATATTTCATGCTGTAGTTTATGCTTCAGTTTCTCTATGTGTAATCTGAGATGAATGACAAATTATTTCTTAGAAATAGTTCTAAGCCTCTCCATCATCTACATAAATTAAATTTGTATTGTTATTAGTTATCTGTGACAAATCATTCCTTTGCCTACTGCCATCATGGTTCAAATTACACAGAGCATGCATCCATGTATGTTTTGTAACTTTAATTTACTGATTTTAGTAAAAACCATCTTTGAAATTAAATGTTGCTATCCACTTTATTGCTCAGATTGTACTTTGCTTATTGCTATGTGTCTGCCAAATTCGTCTAATCAACACCACAATCTAACTACAATCAAAGACAGTGGGAGTATTTATAAATCCAATCTGTTTCAGCAAAGAGGAAAGAATACAGACATTACAGTATTCAGAAATAACAACCAGTGGGAAACAGAATATTTGCTGCTTTTAAAACTTTTTCTACTATTCCTTCCATAATTTCATTTACACTTGTGAATGAACAGACACATTACCTTTAAAGGCATTTGCATATAATAATTTAAACTAAAATATCAAAATAAAAGAAATTGGAAAGTCCATCATTCCAATACATTATGCCAACAGAGCTATCCCTCACACCAGAGAAGGCATGTGCCTTCTGCCCATGGCAAGGAAAGACCATGTATTGTGGCTTTTCTCCTGCCCAGGTACACTGCACACTTCCTGTGCACTTGACAGTAGCTCAAATCAGGCTAGAAGCAGATTTCTTGTAGAGGTGGAGCTGGTGGGCAGGAGATGTAGGAGCAGCCTGGCTCTTGCCCAGCTGCTGGAATGCCCTGGCAGCGTGGCAGGCAGGGGCCATGCCAACTGGCACAACAGTTGTCACAGCTTTTCTTTCTATCCCAGCCTTTTGCACAAAGGGGCAGGGGTTGACTGTGGACTCAGCTGCTCATCTCCCCTGGGCTTGGGAGGTCTCCAAGCAATGTTCTGTTTGATCCTAGGGAACAGGGAAATGAGGGGAAGATGCTGCCACCAGAAATGGCTCTGGGGAACTGATGCACAGGGTAGATGAACTGTCCATATCTACAGCCTTTACTCTTTTCAATGCTTTTCCTCACCCCCCAACACGACAGTTGAGGACGATCACAAAATGAGACATTAACCTCTACTTTTTACCCCTCTTTGAACATATGAGTTGATCCTTTATTTAATAGATAGTCTGCAATTCCTGCTTGACAAATGAGCTGCTAATTTCTCATCAGCTTTTCTCTGACGGTCCCCATTGTATTTCAAGTCCTTCCTAAGCATTCATGCATTAATTTTTAGGGAGGTAGCAAATACACAGGTATTACTACACCTCTTATGAGACATGAAACTACAGCAGAGACATGTAAGGCAAGACATTTTCTGTAATTCCAAGTGCCCACTTTGGAAACCCTAAATCTCCCTAAATTCCTTTACATAGGTAGGCAGTGCTCAGCACTATGTGGCCCACAGGCTCTGAGCAACAACAACATTCAGCATTCCATCACACTGGCAGATACCATGGCATGATGTTTACACTAAAAAGTAAATGATAATAAATTGATTTTTCTAGCACTGCAGTATAATGCTGCAGCACTGATGGCTATATCTATAGCATTAGTAATGCCAAAAAAGAACTCTTGGATGCATCACACCATCTAGTTTGAATTAAATGACTTGAAACTGGCTGTACAAGCAGATATTTAAACTTAAGTCAGTCCCCAAACCCACATCAAATTTCCTTCAAGTGGCAAGTCACTGGGCTCATACAAGAGAAAGTAAGTGTGTAAAATCTCAGGGAACAATCCATTTGCTTTGTTTAGGATATGATCTTGGATGGGATCTGATGGCATTATGTGTCCATGGCCATGTAGCCCATGTGGCAGGTGCAGGAATATTTCCTAATTCTCCAGGGCAACTTAAAACCATTTTCTTCCAACAGATGATGCATTCACTTTCCAGTCTACTCCAGCCTGCTGCTTTTCTTTCCCATTTTGCTGTTGGCCCATTTGTGGTTCTGGTCAGTCTCATCTGTATGAAGCAGAAATGACTCCTATGACTGCATACATGTCAGATCAGAAACCATCTCAAACTGCAATAAAAGTCAGGTTTCAGACCCATGGTAGTTACAAATTTCTACTATGTATGGAGATGTGTTTAATAACATTTTACATTTCTAAGGTGCTACAGTTTCAATACGTTGGGCCAACTTCAGTCAGTGTAAATTAAACAGATTTTGACTTTTAGGGATGATAATGGATAATTCTGGCTCATGGAGCACAGTAATGTGGACTTACTTAATTTTTTTTTTCTCTTAGTAACACTTCCCAACTAATATGTTTGGGCACTTTCCTAACAAATTATTAGATTGCCACTACAGTATTGAGAAAAATCTGATCTCTTCTGGCACTATTTCTCTTAGATGTTGTGGGGCTGCCCGTTAATTTACACAGAACAACTCACATTTCTCAGCAAGCTTGAATTGCTTTCAAATGGACCTGTCAGAGGGCATAGCTTTGCCAAGGCAGCTGAAATTTTAGGAGAAAAAGCTATTTGTTGATTTGTTTGTTTCAGACCAGTTGAATGTTTTAGGTTGAAAAACACTTCTAGGTTTCATGGGGTCATGGAAAGAATTAGCCCAACCATACTTTAGAGTCAATTGTCAAGAATTACCATGCTGCAAAAACCCAACTGTCCTAAATTTCTCAACCAGCAGAACACACTCTAAAAGTTATCTGTGTTAACCAATACGTGGATGAATCACTATTTTTCAGCCAATTTTCTGTCATTTTAAGGTTTGTGTTGGTAAGACTTGCAGTACTTGAACTTTGCAAGAAACTAATGAAACTATATGACTTTTTAATGTGAAAGCAGAAAGTATCAATCTTTGAAACATAAAAGGTTATAAGAGGAGAGGAAATTTAATTCAGAAAATGAACTTTTTAGACACAACTGAATCTTCATTCAAGGCAAAGATCTGATAAATATTGAGTAAACAACTTCCAGTTCATCACACCTGAAGAACAGTTCAATTTCAACCATATCATTGTCAGGAAAAACAAATACAAACTTGCCCCAAAGCTAAACAACTTTAGAGAAATCAGGAAGAGGAGAGATAGACAGACAGTAAGTTATGAACATAAAACTCTTTGTACCAAAACCAATTAACCCTAACCTAAGGCAAGCCTTTTTCTTCCAGCCCTTCATTTAAAGGTTTTACAATTTATAGCCTGTGTTTCTCAGGGGAGGTCTTGCTCTGCTCTGATTTCACATTTCACAGCAGCACATGTGTAATCCTGCTGCAGCACAGAGCACATGACCCAGCTGATATCAGGAAATCCACTTTTCACTAGTTGGAAACACACTGGAAGTGAGATGCAACCAGCATTCACTTCAGTTGCAACAGGCCATGGGGGAATGTTTGCAGAAATGACAGACTGGGGTAGTAATCATCAGAAATCTGGCACTCCCATCCTGCATCTGACATCCTTGGAGGGGAATAAACCAAACACAACCAGCCCACCACACCATTGTTTGAAAGACAATTTTTGAAGTGGATCTATAATTGCCATTATATCAAGACTGGAAAATGCAATATGACAATCAATTAATTTACTTACTGCCTTCAAGCACACAGAGAAATTCACGCTTTAAAGTCTCCACGTGGTAGGAGTAACTCACCATCTTCGTAAAGAAAACCCCCCAGCTTGCATAAAATTGCATGTTTAATAACCTTTTAAATTTGGTATGATGTCAAACCAAAAGTGAAATACACACATAGCTAATCTGACTTCAAGACAGAGCTGCTCCAACAAAACAGTTTGGAAGAGGATAAACTTTGCTATGCATCCATAAATGCAGGCAGAGAAGAAAATAAATCTGTTCTACAGTAATTATTTGTAAACAGAAAACCTAATTCATGCCATGGAATTCATGAAGTCAGTTTAATAATTCCACAGATATGCTTACTAAAATCTACAGTTCTTAGAGTAAAGAATTCTTTCTTTCTTTTTTGCTTTTTTAAAAATCATACAAAAGATTTAGGTACTTATTTAATATTAAGTATTTCTATAGCTCCACAATACATATATATGTAGATAATATGCATCTTCAAAGGTACTCTCAGTTTACATTTGTATTCTTAAAAAACAGTTGCATTGTATTATATTGTAAAAATATAATTTTCTTATGAAAATTTAAACAAGAAATAAACTTTTAAAACAAATGACACTTTTAAACAAATTGCACAATTTAAAAAATACATCTATTTCATCCATACTCATCTTATGGAGTTGTGTCGTTACTAAGCATTATCTTGGGGGACAGCTTTTCTGAAGTTTCCACCAGCTTTCTATTAGTTATATAGTTATTTTTACAACAAAGGGTTTGGGTAGGGAATCCAGAACCATACAGATATAGATATATACACATGAACAAAGGAGCACCAATAATATCAGGGGGGGAAAACAAAAACAAAAACCAACAAACAAAACAAAGTAAACAAACAAAAAGAAACCTCATAATTTTAAAACAGCTTGATCCAGGCAACTTTACCATTTTATATGGTATCCCAAAGCTACACTGTAAGCAGGTGGAAGTACAGCTTTCAAGCCTATATGTTCTTCTCGTACATGAAATCCATAGAAACACCTGTGCTAAACAACTTTTGATTTCCCATTGTGAAAACAGCTTCCAAAATTATCCATTTTCCTGGAAAGAAATACTGGTCCCATGATGGACTGGAGTAAAACAAACAGGGACACTGCTTCAAAGTACTTAAAGATTTTATTTTAAGGTTTTTTGCCTACAAAGTGCAGCTGTGCTTCTTATACATTGTTACATGTTTATTTCTGAGTATACACCAGACATCTTAAGAGTGACTAAAAACTCAGAAAAGAAACAATGTATTTTCTAGTCATTATCTAATTATCTGTAGAGTTAGAAACCCAGCTCATTTAAGGCAATAAAATGAAAAGCCAGTTTATAAGCTGTTTCATGGTATAAATGAGCAGCCCACCAGCAAGCCATATCCATAAAACACAGAGATGAAACCACCAAAAATGCAGCTTTGATAGGCTATCAAAAGCATACGTACAGCACCCATCTCAAAGCATATATTTCAGTTTCTTATTCCTACTTATACTTTCACTTTAGGTAAAATTAGATTCTATATCTTTTGACATCCTAAGACATGGCAGAGAAAATTATTCATTGCAGGAGTATGTGTAGTTAAGTTGAAATAAAATGTGTCTACTTACATACTAGATGACTTTTTTACCTAAAGAAAGAAAGGCTATGCAAAAGTGTATGCTGCTCCCCCCGTGACTTTTCTTCAACTGATCCCCAATACGTCTGCATATGAAGATTCTATAAAACTGATGAATTCAGAGCAGTAGTATGCTCTGAAATCTCATTATTTCCTTTAGGAAGGGTTCAGATATGGAACGGAAATCTGGCTTCTAACCACCCAAAAATCACACCATATTAAAGAAATTAAGGCAATATTCAAGCCAGCCTTATTTAGCTGCAGCAATCTTATTCTGGCTGTGACCTCACTTCTAGTCTGCAATATGTTGTGCTTATACTTTCACAGAAAGTTACTTTTCACTTTATATAAACAGGGAGATGGATTAAATTTGAGTACCTGTTTTCTGATCTGTCCCCTCCCTGCCCTTGCTACTTCCAGCTAAAATCGAGTTTTCACTGTTTCCCTTTCTGCACCACTGATCCTGCCCAGCCTCCTCCCACGGGGCTGTTTGTCTGGGCAAGTGGCAGCACCTTGCAGCTCGCCACAAGCTGTGCCTGTCCCGAGAAGCTGGACACTAAATGCACAATGAATTACTGACATACTCAGAAATTATGAGACGCTGGGTCTGCCAGCCCTTTCCTGTGTGGGGCTGCTAATTCAGCAACCTACCAATTCTCACAAAAGCAGTACCTTTGTAATCTTTAATCCTGTCAAATTTAGGAGCAAGACAGAGACAGACTGAACTAAGATTATTTATCACCAGTGAATTCATGCAAGCCTTGCTTCCACAATATAAATCTGAGGATGTTGCCAAACATTCATTTTCTATGACATAATACGTGCATGACTAAAATCCGCAAGGATGCCACACTTGACAAAAAAATCAGTGTAAGTAAACAGAAACAATTTATCCTGCTGTGACAAACAACAACATGGAGAACAAATGGTGATATTTCCCCTCCAATACTGGTGGTATTGGAAGCAAACATCCATGCCACCAAAATGCAAGGAAACTGTCCAAAGATCTCAATACTAAATATGTACTAACTTGAAACTTTCAGGATTCAAAATTTGTAATAAGAAATTTTACAGATGTTGGTTAGAGATGCTTGAGAGAAAGAGTAAAACAGGAAAAAAAATAAAAAGAAAATATGAGAAAAATAGAAACCAGAAGCAGCAATTGTTAATCCAGAACACTTCAATGTGATAAAAAAAACCCTTCTCCTAGCATCAGAGAATTTATGATTATGTCTTCTGTTTTAATGCAAGATTTCTCGAGCAAGAAGATGGCTTTTCTTCTCCCTCATTCTTCATTGAGATACCTATCACTTGAATATTGCTTATTACATTACTATTTTAAGCATTAGTGGGTTTTTTGTGTATATGCAGATGAAAAAACCAAAATCTCTTTAGGTCTCCTTACACAGTTCATTATGTATGATTCACAAATGTTCCTGTTAACACTTCACTGAGAAGGGTGTCAGGTTAATAATTAGATCACAATTGTTTCCAGTGACATTTGTGAACAACAAACACGTATCTAGAAAGCTCAGGATCCCAAAGACCTCAGTCTGTTAAGGAATGCTTGCATGCCAATTTTTACCTGAAATTTCAACATAGGAGCAGCACAATGCTGCTCAATGCACAATTATTCTCTTCTGGGAAGAAGTGATCTGTGCAAACGGATGCTGCCAAACAGAAAATGGGCTGAATGTAGCTGTGTTTATTTAATCTTGTCCCTTAAAGAGCGTTTCAAAATTTATTTTCATAAATTTGTTTTTTAAAATAATTTAGCACTTTTTAGTAATCTGTTTCCCAATGTAAATTACTGGAATAATAGTTAGATTAAGGAGGAGCTCATCATGTAAAGAATCCATAGCAGTAATAAATTTTTCTGGAAAGAGTAGACAGTATTAAGATTCCATTTAGCCTGTATGAGGGTACTGTTTGTCTTCAAGAACCTATAAAGACATTTCCCTTTTTATGGTAGTGTCACCATCATACACTTTGATATGTAACAGAAGCCATCAGTTTCTCCCTTTCCATGCTCAAATACCTTTACTAGCCCCCTCCCTCTCTGTTATGTATGATCATACTGTGTTCATGTGTTGATGTTCCTACAATGTGCTCTGAGCCCAAATAACCCTTCTATGCCCTTCTACAGGAAACAGAAATTTGGAACTTGTCCTCCTGCCTAAATAAGCGTCAGTTCTCTTCTGAGCCAGCAATTTAAAAACCTCCAGTGACAACGTAACAGCAGAAGATTATTTGGAAGCATGTTCATGGGAATATTCATGCCTCAATAAGCCTTCTTCATAAGTTGTTTTTAAATATATGAGTTAAAAATCTTAATTTCAGAGGTGAATGTCTGGAAGTGTTTCCATTTAATTAACTCATCTTGATTCTGTTTGATGATTTACCCGAGTTAAATATTTTTGGAAAATAAAGGGAGCAACATGTACTGGACATAAACTGAAAAATTAGGTTACTCCTCTTCCTTCCCCAGCCTCTTGGGAAGAACTGGGTAAGGTAAGTGCCAGTTACGGTAAACATACTGATCAACTCCTCATGGATTTCAGGTAGAATTCTCAATATCTGTGCTCTGTGCAAGGGAATACAGAGCATGACAGATGGTTTGCTTGCCTATCTACAAACACCACGAGAATTGTCTAAACATCCTACACGGTTCTAGATTCTAGTCCCAAACTAAAATTATACACGATAATGTTACAGTCCAGGGATTCTGGAACTTCCCAAACCATTATTACATCAGAGCAGACGGAAAATTAATCTCTGCTAAAACCTCATGGAGGGTGAGCTCAGAAGGGTTTGTTCAGGTCGTTTCACAATGGAGATAAGAGAGCAAGAACTTTATTTGACACGAGGCTGCAGACTGGACACTCCAGAGCTTCCCTGGCTGCACATTCTGCTGCTGAACTGCATTTTCTCAATACCTGTTTCTGCACAGATTGTTGCTGTTGCACGGTGCTGAAATCAAGCACAAATCAAGACTGAGCTCAGCTTTGCCTTTTTGTATTTCTGATTTAAAACTCGTATTTATGTACTTCACCCATTAACTGGAAGCTATGCCTGTAGCAGGAATTATAAATAACCAGTATACTAGAAATGGGACGAAATCTAGTTGTAAAAGAGCAGAGAGGAAGTGCTGAAATAAAGTAAGTTGGCAGAAAATAATAAAGCAAATCTCATTAACACATTGTGGAACAACCTTGTAAGTTAACAAAGACTGATATTTAAAGCATGTTTAATTGACACGCAATTTTTCAGTATATACCAAAGAAAAGTTTATAGTATAAAAGTACTGACAACTGGAAGTTATCTACAGAATTTTATAAGAAAGTACTTGCAGATGGAAATGTAAATTACATTTCAGACAAAACAGCCAGTGCAATAAAAGTGGCTTTTAATAAAACATGAGTGCAGTTGGGTTTTGCCAGTTAGTTTCAGAAAAAACATAATTATTCTTTTTCTAGCTAATATGTATCACTGAACAACTGCACTTTGCTATTATGCATTGTAATTATTTTGATTAGTTATATTTTTGTTTTAAAAATGTTTTATTAATTAGATTCTTTTGAAATCAAGATCTATGTTTCTTTCAGCTACACATTATGACCTAAAAGTATAAAGACTGTTTTTGCAGAATTGCTCTAACATATCCTTGGATAGAAGATTAAAACAAATTACTGAGCTCATTTCTTAAAACATACAAAATACTACTAATCACCTCACAATAGCCAAAGCATCAGTTGTCAGATAATATTTAATCAAGATTATTTTGGTAAATGAGACTAACTGCAATCTTGACAGAAAGAGGTGCCAGAGGAAATACCTATTTTCAGATTAAAAAAACCATTCCAACTTTTGCAGACAAACCCTAAGCAAATATCATGTTTTCATCCTATCTGTGTGCCTGGAAATGTGAACAAGGTAGAGTAAAAACTATAGAGAGTATACAATAAACTCATACTTGTATATTGCAGAGAAACACATTCACATGACTGAAGTCAGCAAATAACAAAGTCACTGGAATTATTTGAGCACTTAACAGAGATGCATTCTTAGTAGTAAGATTAAAAAGGTCACTTGCTCTCCATCATGATTAGCAGTATAATACCAACCCTCAGAGGAAAGAGTTTCTCAGCCTACAAGAATTCAGCTTGAAGAAATAAATGTGATACTGAATTTGAGAAAGACCAAAAGCCTGGCAAATAAATTACTAATGGATAAAATGTGTCTGATATTTGACTGTTTTGGTTCAAAGGCAGTTTAGGATGGCATATGAAAAGCAATCTAGGCTACAAATATTACTTTTGTGCAACAAAAGAAACAAGCTCATCACCATTCAAAGTATTGCAAAGAAACACGTCACTTTGAAAAAAGAAATTCCATCTGTGTTGGATCAATTGAGGAATTCTGGACAGTGAGATTTTTGATACACTTACCAGTGAATTCAAAGTAAAGTGCATTTCTCCTAGATACAGCTACCAAGCAGATCAAATGTCTTTCTTAGGTATTTTTTAAAGGTACAAGTTGATAACAAAAAACCCTCTCAATCTCTATGTCTGACTGCCTGTGTTCAAGCAAAAATTGGATTGCACCAAAACTTGCTTTGACTTGATTGAAAGTGACACTGGAAATAACAAGTAAAGGCAAGGTAGGACCAAGGTGAAAAGGAAAACTCACCTATGGAAAAAGCATTTTCCAGATTTGTCTAGTACAGCAAGAAATAAAGATCATGCACTGAATTCTTTGAGTGATGACAATATCAAAGTAAATAATAATACAGCTGTAAGAAGCGATGCCACCAAACTTTGAAGGAATAATATATATTTTTATACAATATAAAAAATACAATCTTTTTTCTATTGCTTTGAAAGCATTCTTTGCCCAATGTGCTTATCTCATTCCGAGGTAGAACGTCAAGCTAAAGAGCAATTTTGAAATGATACATATATTTACTATAAGCATCATGGGTTTTTACTTCTTCTAGACTTTAAATTTGAATAATTAGACTTAATTTCTGTTGTTCTGAAGAAGTCTTGTTCTCTGTTCAACCATCTTGCACTTTTACAATCATTAAAAGGCCACCATAATATAAGGAAAAATGATTTGTTTGAAAGCCACAAAACGTGGGAAAGAAGAGAAAAGGCAATAAATAGTTTTAGTTTTGTAACTCTAGGCAGGAGGATATGACAGGGAGTTTAGCCCTTCAAAGAATCTGCATTAATAAGATTGCTTTTGTTTCCTCTTTGTTATTTCTCTCCAAATTTTCATCATCCTCAAACAGAAAGAAAACCTCAATAACCCGAAACTGTACTCATATTTAAACGATCTGTACTACAAAGTTTCAAATGGAAAAGCGGTTGGCATACTTCAAAATAAAAGTAAGCTATCAGTTTTAAATAGAGGATATTCTTTTATCAAATGCTATTCTATCTGCTATGGCATTGGTATTAAAAATATACTGTAATATTTTGGATACTTCCTTCACTGAAAAACTTTGATGTCTGAATACAAATCTATTACTCCATCTTCTGCTTCACACTCCAGTTTACTTTATATCAAAACACTTAAATGACACTTGTTTATCTGAAAAATATTCCAAACTTCCACTATTCATAGTCATACTGCAATGACAGAAACTTCCCCAAGTCCAAACTCATAGATCCCAGAGTATCTAGGTTAATGATGTTCACTGCAGAGAATTAAACAATGAAAACCACGAAACAAACAGGAAGGTTACAACTAGAACACTACATTATGAAATCATATGCTGATGCAATTTTGTAGATTCTGTTTTATAGTGGAAATAAACAAAGGGAAAAAATGGTCAAGGGAATAACTTATTAATGGTCTTTTATCATGCAGTTTGCTGAATGACCATTGTTCAGGATTGTCAGAAGGCAATCTAGAGACACGCTAAATTCTTGCACAGTATTTCAGCAGTGTTAGTTACTGCTGAGAAAAACCCCGACAAAGCACAAATAATAAAGTCAGGACAATGCTTTGCCTTCCCCCACTCCTCCTCTCTAAAAGAAGATGGGGAGTTGAGTTTGGACTTTATTGTGATACAAAGAAAGATGATTCTATTTAAAGTTTAAGATTTTGTACCATCTAAATACGTCCAGCACTTCCCAGGCTCACTTACCACACGAGAAAAATTTAAACATGGCTCAACAAGAAAGGAAATAAGAGGCACAAAGATGCCCACATTGATTACCACTTTGCCCAAAAATCTGGGCTAGTTCCCAGCATGTACCAGCAAAGCCATCAACCACAGTACCATTACAGAGCTACTCTGGTTGGGATGCAGGCAGGACCCCATCAGTCCCTTTGCTCAGAAGTTGCCCTGTCTGGGGCATTTCCATGTGCTTAATGCACACTCCTCACTGGTTATAGTGGGAGGTAAATTGTTTTCATCATTCAGCTACAGCAGCAGTAGGAACTAAAGCTCTGCAAAGCAGCTTTGACTTAGAGGAGAATTAAGACATTAGTGTAAATCTGTTCCTATGACTTCATGTAAATGTATGTTTTTCTTTAAGTTATGTAAAGACTTGTTCATGCACATGACAAAATCCCTGTAGCATGCTCTGTGAAAATTTCTGTATATTCTTTTTTTATGCCAAAACTACTTTTATATGTGCACACACAGGGAATGAATATGCACACATCACACACTAGAAGGAAGCAAAAAACATGTTGTGAAACAGAAAACTTGCAAGTTAATTAATAATCAATTTATCATCTCTCTGAATGTGGTTTTTCTTTTTTTATATGAAAGCAGATGTTCAAGTATGGTAGTTATTAAAAACCCAGTTTCTACCTATAATATAGTGATGTCCTTGATTATATGACCACAATCAGGTCCTTAGCTGTAAAACACAAAGGGAAGAACTAAAATGGATGTTATAAATTAATCTAGGTTATGGATTAAGGCTAAACCAGGTTTTTACATACAAAATACCCAAAAAGTTATTTTACAACACTATGATTTTGCAATTACAAGCAAAACCCAAGAAAAACAAACCCTAAGCATCTGCTAAAACAGGATCTGGTCTATTATATAGGAATGTTTGATTAGCCTTTTCACCTGACTGAATTTTTAATCCTAATACTTTTGGAGGTTTAAGGCATTAATAGAACAACTTGTTATTGTTATTTCTGTTTTGATCCTTCAACAGAGCATAATATCTGTATTAATATAAATTCAAGCAATGTGAGATGCATGGAATGTTTTTACCAATGAAGTAATTTTCAATAGACCATGCTGGCCTAACACTATAAGAATGAAAGAGAAATAGAAGTTAGTAACTAATATTGGGCTTGTACACAAACTTTAAACTAGGCTGAATTTAAAAATTAATATTTACTTAATAGCATTTTAAAATTATTTCTTTTTTTCTGTCAGTAGATTGATTTGAATGATCCACATTTCTTGATTTTTACGATATATTTATGCAAACAAATAGCCATTTTCCTACCACTGGTAATTCCTGATTCATACCATATAGTCAAGAAGATATCATTTTCCAATGAAGGAAAAGATGTCAATTCACTAACACTGCTTCATGAAAATACAAACTGCATTTTGAAGGAAACAAAATTATTAAAATAATAAATGATTATTCACGCTCATTGTGAATGAACCCACAGCTAACTACTTGAATATCTTGATCCAAGATGCTGTTTAAAGGTCTATGCTTATTTCCAGCTGACTGCAATTCTATATGGAAACAGTTCCTACAAGTGAGGTTGAAAGAAAGTTCTACAAGTAAGTCTTCTAAGATGCAAGGCATTCTGTATATTATTTATTTTAGAAAATTTTGTTAAGAATACAGTTTGATTGTAAGTGAAAATCTTATAATAAAATTCTCATTTTTTCTGCAAGAAAAGCAATTTTTGACCTGAAATGTAAACTGGTTTGACTTAGGATATGTTTGTAGTCACTTAGAAAAACATCATGTAATTCCCACTCTTTTCTTTCCTGTATGACAGGTTCACCTCACTTTGTATGTATCTTCTCCACTGATCCTATTCAGCTTTTAAAAATAATGGGAAATGCACTATAACAAAAGTAAACACATTTCAAAATTTGAAATTCATTCAAATGACATTTGTAG
This sequence comes from Acridotheres tristis, assembly GCA_037013685.1. Taxonomy (NCBI): domain Eukaryota; kingdom Metazoa; phylum Chordata; class Aves; order Passeriformes; family Sturnidae; genus Acridotheres; species Acridotheres tristis. Next base: position 9,041,592 of record CM072898.1, read on the forward strand.
AATGTTAGCCTCAAGCGGCTTTAAAAAGAGAGAGATAATTAAAGAAGGAAAAGTGGAAATTGCTTGTGCAGGCTTCTGTTTACCAGCAAGACTCCAAATTTTTTAATTTTCATATCTTCCTCAACAATAGTTCATGTTGTTAAGCAGTCCCCTGGAAAAAGAGGGAATTATTGTGAAGCCCATATTCTCCCATTTCCTCTCCTCTCCTCTCTGGAAGGTTATCTTCTTGCTCTGGTAAAGTTAACATACTTCTATATGTTTCTGTACACTGTCACAAAGCCTGTTTACTCTCATGGAAAAATAAAGGTGAAAGTCCAAGCTGAGAGCTTCTCCTTGGCAGTTTCCACCCTGACCCAACACTTCAGCTCTTCAGCACACCCACGTCCCAGCTCCCCTGCAAACCACAATGCTGGTTTGGCTGCAGAGCTTCTTGCCTCGCCAATTCAGCCATCATGTTCTGCCATTAAAAATTGAAGAACAGATCTCTTTGCACTTACACTTCAGCAATATATCAAGGACTCAATAAATTTTGCCCGAGGCAGTTTTTGGGATTAGTTTTCGAAGTCACCTGTCTGTCCCGAACTCTAATTACAATGCTCAGGGCAGCATGCTAAATTAGCTTTGAAGACCAACCTGTTTTAAGCTCTTAAAACAGTTTCCCACATTGAAGAACTAGAAAGGCAGGTGCAGTGTAAAACTTCGCTATAAATCCATTTGAATGCACATTAGATTTTATACGGGCCAATATGCCCACCAAATCTGTGCCTGAGAAATTCTACCACCTTTCCTGCCAGGTCAAAGAAATTTTACAAAGGCTCTGTTTGGTGAACATCTCAGTCTGCCCCTCTACCTGAACTTACATCTGCCTGAAAAAAGGCAGAGTTACAACTTTCTCTGTCTCTGAGGTTTGTTCCATAGCTCTTGCATGATCCAAAAAGACTCTCCTGTAATGCAAAGCTTTAGGTCACCTGATCCGTTTCCAGGTGATTTAGAATACTGCACTACAAACCAGGTGAGTCCAGGTATGGATCCTAATTTGAGAGGTGAACATACGATAAATTTTCGTCAACAAGGGAGGTGTTCTTCAATTCGTCAAACGAAATAATTAATTTTTTAAGAGAAAATAAAATCCATCTTTGAATTTAAAAAGTAGAGGGAAGTAGGAAAGCACCTGGATTTCTGCTTTGTTGGATGTTTGCTGTGGAAACAATCTGCTCAATTTTAACGAGAGTTGACATCACTGAGAAAATTCCCTGCCATCATTTCACAACAAGCTTTTCTTTGTTGTTTTTTGTATGTTTGTTTGTTTTTAAATACTGAGTTTAAATGTTTATGCTTTTAAGTAATTATAAAACAACAAGAAAAATCCTCAAAGTGGGAATACTGAGGAGATGTAATTGGGCCATTGAGATACCCTATTACCTCTGCTGCCTTTTTTTTTTGCTTTTTTTTCCTTTAATTTCTGAATGATGAGTTTCAGTGCTGTTGAAAGCCAGCCAAAAATTCAAGGTGGTATGAAACATTTAGAAACATTACTTTTTAACAATGCCGAGAAACAGAATGGCACCATTTTAATAGCCATATGTCATAAAGACTATTTTTATTTAGGAAAATCTATTTTAATTTAAATATCATAAGCCCATGAGCTATAACAAACAATATTTTTTTTCCATATGCTTGGAATTATTGGGAAGAAAACTCATTTCTCCTCCCCCTGCTTTAGAAGTCTGAATGTCCATGTGTGTTTATGAGTGTGTGTCTGTTTACGGTGATGGAAGGAAACCACTAAACTCCATTAGTTAATGCAATGGCAAAATACCAAAAAGGAGGTCTTCCCTTGGGGTTGCTTTTTATCCCCTATCTTTCACTAGTCCATTTTCCATATAATCCCCTTGCAATTGCTCTCCACAGCAAGCTGCTCGTGGTAACTGCATCAACCCAGATGAAGTGGAAAGTTGCTATAATTTCTTTCATCTGCACTTTTCCTGAATTCACGTGCTGCATGGTTTGAAGGAAAGTTCCCTTTACCAGGTGCTAAGAAATGGAAATGTGTGTGAGCACTGACCTGGGCTGGGTACTGGAGGGGGAATTACAGGCTCCCTTCTAAGTCCTTGAGCAGCATCACTCACAATGAGCTTTGAAGACCAGATTTCTCTTGCACATTTTCCAGTGCAGAACACCAAGGAAAGAAGTGCATGTGGCAGGTTCTGTGAGGTCCTTGAAATTTTCATTTAATTATTCATTAAAGCTTGCAAACAGCTATCTATATTGAAATTGGTATTTAATTTCTTAGAATCTTTTAAAATTTCTCCTAAAATAGCATTTAGGAGTGTGAGGGCAAATTTATAGTTATTTCAGATACTCGTAACCATGATTATACACATCTGATACTTTACAAGACTTCAGTGCTAAATTGCAGCTGGCAAACATTGCTAACATTGGACTGTGCTGTGAGATACACAAGATCACAGTGAAAGAAATAGGTTTTTTAAAAAATAAGGCCTTTCCATAACCATTAAACATAAAGCAAATCCATTATATGCTCACCAACACTTTACTTGAAGCAAAAAGAAAGCCACCCTATATGCTTAAGATGGAATTTCCTTTTCTGAAGAGGTTTTACAAATAAATTAGCCTGGCCCTTGAACTAGTAAGAATAATATATGCAACTAAACTCATCATGCAATTTAGAAAAGTCTGAGAGGAAACTGTAATTTACATTAAAGAAACGAAATGTTTAATAAACCAGCAACAAAACCCAATATAATCAGTCATCTGTTGTTTTAGAGAATTCTACTAAAATTCACATATATTTCTATTTTTAGAGCTGGAATATAGTATAAACCAAGAGCTTTATATTAGCAAAATTACCTTTTCAGTCAACCAAAAAACCTCACAATAACCAATCCAACTTTTATATTTGCATTTCACTTTGCTTCACAGTGGTACACTGAAGATAATGAGAAATAAAGCGGAGTCCTTAAGTAAGAACCTATTTCTTCTGTCTTTAAAATTTGCTTAGAATCCTCCTACAAATAGGCAGCTTTTAGGAAGGAGGATATCTGAAAACATGAGGCCTCTTCACCCTTATCACCAACTCAATCTGGGGCTTGGAACAGTTCATAAAATTCTTTTTTCCTACAAAGTGTAGATATGCACAAGGCTCAGTGGTGGCTCCCATGAGCTGGAACCCTGCACCTGCAAAGATCTGTCCCCAAGAGCTGCTGGCACAATGTCCCAGGCAGAGAACCAGCCCGTGGTTGCCACAGCCCTGGGTGTGTGTCAGATGTTTATTGTCTGCTGTGGGAGCAGAGGAATCCCAAATTCCCAGCAGCACCTGAGGCTCCAGCCCTTTCCCACACAGGCACTGCAATTGCCCAAGCAGACAATTATCATTTATGAACAGCACAACTTGGTACAAGCCTTGTCTGCTAAAAGGATCTCTTCCTAATCTCTCTGTATCCAGTCTGGTGCTGTTTACATGAAACTCTTCAGAATTATTATTAAACATAAACTAAAGTTGCTCTTCTAAACCAAACATCTTTGAACTTCAGTCAGGCCCCCTCAAACAAATAAGCTGTTTTGAAAATTATTTCCAGGGCGATGCCTGTTACCATAGAGATGACATTAAGTGAAAAGGACAAAAAATATAGAGGGTGATAAACTGCATGGTTGGATGACACACTTGACTTCCAAGCCTGTGTTCAAATAAGGCATACATGCCAAGATTTTTTTATGAAAGACAAAATTAAAATGTATCACTATCAAGCTGTAACTGACAAGGTATTGTGTGGTGGCTGTTAACATAATGCTCCATATATTTATTGTTTGTCATTTTTCTGGCCCTGGTAAAGGTCTTTTAGAGCTGTAAATCATACCATTAAATCTGCCACTAGAAACAGAGGCTGTTTGGAGAATGAAAAGACGAAACTGAATCACTACTTACAGGTTTCTGCTTCATGACAGACCTTAACTATCACATCAGAGATGACATTTATTCTTTGAATTTGGCACTTTTTCAAACACCACACTGTTGGCTTATGACCTAACTTAAGAAAAAATTCTCTTAAAGAGTAGCCTCTTTACCATGGTGATGTATTGTACAGACACAATATTCAGTTGTGCACATATGGCTTAAGACAATTTGAAGTTATTCAAAGGTTTAAAAATATTGGTTTACTCACAACAAACATTTCTACTTAAAAAATTAGCCACATTCTATTTGTGAAGGGTCTACAATATTATTGTGATGATCTTGATTGGTATAAGTGGCAAAAAAAAAAGCAATAAACCATCTGCTTTTGTTTCTGCCTCAATACTTTGATTAACACCTTCTAAACACAGGCTTAGAGACACCTAAACTTGACAACAGACAGGAACAATACAAAATGATAAAAATATTGATAGAAACCAGATGGGAAAAATATGATGAAGTGGAAAATACCTTCTTAACACTCTTAATATAGAGCTGCTTTAGTAATCTACACCACAGCAAGGATCACAATCTATAAGACCCAGGCACAACATCCTGTCTGAACGCTGCTCTGTGCCAAATGAGTGAAGTAAAAATCCAACCAGTCAAAAAGTCCCAGACATTCACAACAACAAACTTTATAAAATATGGCCCAGATTCTTAGAATTGGTCAGGGTAACTTTTAATACACTTTTCTGAAATTGGGAGTAGGCAAAGAGACTCTTTACAGCATCAACCCATTAAATGGCAAGTTTTGTCAATGCAGGACTTCAGTTAAATTAACAGCTGAAATATTAGTGTATTTCACACAAATGTATTTGGTAGAAGGTACAGCAAAAGAAGGGCAGACATGGAGAATAGACATAGATCATTCAAATCTCTGGTATAAGCATGGACATTGAAAATATGGCTACATTTAGAGCCAGCTCACCAAAGGAGACAATTCTGCAGATAGGACACAGGTAAGAGTCCCCTTACACATCAGGAAAGTTTTGCATATCTTGTACCCACCCCAAACAGCATATTTTACAAACACATATGTATTCAAAATTTTTGCTAAGTTTCCAATTGTTCTCACTGTAGCCCTTTAAAGATTTACTCTGCATTTCTGAAAGAAAAGTACATGATATCAATGCAACACACAGAGCAGGACCACAGAGAAGCCAAGGCCAAGATGAAGTAGTGTCTGGGTATAACACATACTTGATAATGATTAGAAGCCAAACATATAATCAATTAAAGCAATTCTGCCTGTAGTTTATTCTGAGAGCACCACAGAAAGTTATTACTAAAATCCCAGTTTTAATCTTGCTGAAAACAAAATTTGTAATTAACTCAATGTCAGTTATTGAAAATTAAACTACAAAGATGCCTTTGATATTGAACATTCTGCCAAAATGCTGCATGGGTGATAAGAACTGCTGCAGGCACAGCAGGACAGACAGATGTGTGCTTAGAAATCAGCATTTTTGAACATCTGACTATAACAAGGTACCCTTTATTGCCCACTTCTATTAATGAAACTTTATAAATTTTTTATTGGATTTGACAGTTAAAATTAAACAAATAAACAGCCTGTTGCAGCATGAAACCACCTGATTTTATCCCCCTTGTGAATCAGTGACCTTCTGTAAATAAGCAGAAGGTTAAGAAGGTGGATTACATAACAAACTTTCTCAGATTCATTTGTTTGCACACAAAATTGAATGTTCATATTTCATTCAAAATTCTCTTTAGAGAAAACAATTTTCTTCATAGTACAATATTCAATAGTTTTCAATGAATTGGTGAAATATGATCACTCGATCACCTGCACTTCCTTTACTTTCCCAGGCTATTAGAAAAGATCTTAATTTCTGTTAGTCCTTTAAATTCTTCTGGAATATAATCCTAGAGTCAGCTTAAGTGTAATTAATACTAAGGTTTTATTTTTAACACAAGCAACAAGGGGAAAACATGGCTATTAAACAATTTCTACTGGTATTTGTCTGTATGAGATATTTTTCCCAGACTTTTTTTCCTGTTTTAGCAAAGAAAGGGCTTTTATTGCAAAACTAAAATGCTGAGAGCTGTGCATAGCAAAGTTTGGAGGGAAATATATTACTAAAATAGACCTCAACTCTCTGAGAAAATCTAATTTACTTGGATAATTAGACAATTTAATGATAAATGCACCTAAAGAAAGGTCCATGGTAACACCTGAATCTCAGCACTGTGATGGTTTTGCCCTGCCCCTTGCTCTAAGCAGTGTTACAATGCCCATCCTAGGAAACAGCACTTTGCCACTAAAATTGAAGAAAGAGACTGAACTAATCAAAGGCAAAACTTCTTAAAAACACAAAGCCTAGAAAGAAGAAACTGCAGCTTTTAGAGAATGAAGTTTCCTCATTCACTTGCTAGGGGTGACATTGCGTTCTGCTACCTACTCACATTTAAAAATATGATATAGCTTAAAGATAAACTGAAAGATTTTTACCTAAGTGGCAATGTTACGAAGGAAAAAACCTAAAATTATCACTGGAATTAAATAATCCTGGCCTAGATGTGTCATCCTGACCATTTAATCAACAAAGAATCTTCCTAGATAGAAGATATTAATGAGAAAATTTACATATTTATTTAGTGTTTTAAAACAAATGCTAGTTTGAATGAAATTCAACTTTCAGAAAGTCTTGGCAAAACCTCTACATGAATCCTGAGTTCCACTTAAATTCTCATTTTGAAATAAATTACTGCAAATGAAATTTATTTTAACTAAACTTTTAAACAACATATAAAAGTAATAATAATAAAAATTGTAAATAAGCTTCCTTTGCTGTAGATCTGAAAGGGGCCAGTAATTCTGAAACAGCTTCTGAAATCTCACCTCTTTTGTAGTCTAATTGGTTACACCAGTAAACTGCTGGGTGAGTGCTTGAAAAGGATGCAGAACAGGAATAGAAATACAGCTTTATGGGAAGTGAGGTGTGAGGCCATTAAATGCATTCACTACATCAGAATGTTTTTAATCCTACTGACCAATTAAGTAAAAGGCATCTTAGAACAAGTAAATATAATGTTAGAGCAAGTAAATATAACAGCCCTGTTGCTGACTGTAATAACAGACATGGTAAACGTGACAAAATGTGGACATTAATTGTTAATTAACTTCATGAAATATTTCTTAGTGACGAATTCTTGAATGCTTCTCCAAGTCACATTAGAGGAAAGAAAAAGAATGAGCGGGCCATTCCAAAACAATCTGAATATTAATTTTTTAAATCCCAGTCAAACCAAATGAGTAGATTTATTCCAAGGAAAACTACATTATTAACTTTACTGCCTATTTCTGAACAACGTGATTTTTTACTTTGAATACTACCCTATCTCCTACTAAAACTATAAATTACACTAACTTAGGCCCTTTATTTAAATGTCAAAAATTCCAGAGCTTACCTACAATTGATGCCATGCACTGGGTCTATCAAAAGCATTTTAAGCATGTTTAACTTGGTTGAAATTCATACCTTGTTTATGCCTATTTTAAAGGGCATTTCTTGCCACTAGTTAAACTTCCTACAGCATTTCTAAGTTCCTAATTTAACCATGTGAATTAATTAGATCTCAGCACTACTCCCACATTCCTTTAATACCACTTCCTCTCCCTTCAGTTGCTCCGCATGGAAGGAGGAAGAGTATATACTTTGCTTTGTAGAGCAGTTTGAGATCTGTTAAAAGAGAACACTACAGAAAAGCTATTTCTATTCAGGAATAAAATTCAGCTTTAGTGACTAAATAAAATACTTGGTGAGTAAGGTTAAGCCAGTTGTGGTAGCTTTAAAAATCAGAAACAGCAAAACAGCACATTTGGGATATGTAAACACCAAATTCAGAGTATAAATGAAGCATAACAAGCTTCCAAAGATGCTTATGGAATAGAGACTAGGCCTAGTTTACATAATATCAACTGCCTAGCTAGTTTGTTTTTAAGATGAGACTTAACTCAGGAATTTGACTAAATAAACAGCAAGGGATTCCCTTCAGAGATGAACTATGAAATATTTTGCTTTCCATTGTTCAATCACCTAAATACAGTTATTGATTGATCAGCATGAGACATTCTTGCATAAACCTGAGATTGATCAATGTCAAACACCAACTTCAAACTTCATGACGTTCAAAAAACTTAACTTTAAACTTTTAACCTCACCACCCCAGTAGTCATAGTGTTCTAGCTCTGCTATTTGTATAAGGGAATAAATATTTATTGTCCTATGTATATGTGGAACAGATATTCGTGACTTACAGCCTTAAACTAGAAATTGATCACATCTGCTCTTCACTGAGTTTGCAGTTATTCATACAGATCATCTTAATAATGAAAAACATTAATTTGAATTCTTACAGGAAGAGCAAATGTATGGCTTTTAGGGTTTGGGCACTTATTTCTCCATAATTAATTGGGTGACAAGTCTCTGATTAACCCATGTTGAACATTAATGGTTCCCTAGTTATAAAGAGTATCTTCTTAAAGTCTTTATCTGAAAGACATGGAATAGTGGAGAGATGTAGGAAAATATGAGAGAAAATAAAACAAAAAGAAATCTAAACAATTTATTTCCATTATCATATTTGGGGTTTTCTGACTGCTTACATTATAGTTCGTCAAGAGTTTGCTACTTTTGATTTAGTTCAATAAAAGAGATTCTCCCACACACTTCCTCAAAGAAAATCTACCACCCTACAGCCTTGTGATTTGGGGGCAATATGACAATTAGTCCAAGCTAGCCCAAAGGTATAGCCTAAAGCAGCAGACAGACTGCTTAGAGCAGCCTTCCTCTTTTTGAGAGTTGAAACCCTGATGGCTGTAGAATGTTGAGCAGATACCACTTCTGTTCTTAGTGTAAACCCAGCTTGAAATAGGATATGCAATAGGTCAAAACAAGCAACTTATTTTACAATTTAAATGACACACAGTTGTCCTAATTCTCATACAAGTTACAAGTGAATTTTAACAACAACATCATAACTTGAACTGATGATCAGGACTAAGTATAATGAAGTACAATGTCTTCATTTTATACATTACTTCATGAAAGATCTGTATGCATTTATAAATATGAAAAATGCTAACATGAGAATATTCCTGTGAACATTTAGTAAAAAATTTAGTAAAACTATTTACATTGTAAAAATCTTTCAGAATTTGCAGTATAGATGGAACTGTAGACAAGCTACCTGAGAAAAGTATTATACAAGAGAAAGTATTATGGCCATGTCTAAAGACAGTACAAATTTAGCAGCCTTTAAAGCTAATAACATAATTATTGCAATTCTGTTTTTCAGAACTTGCTGTATTACTTAGTAATGTTTCCAGGACTAAATAACAAATCAGGTAATAAGTATTACAGAAAAGTTTTTAAAGTGAAATCATGAATGGCACTCACTGCCTGCTTAGTTATGCTTAGATTTGTGTCTCTTGCCATCAATAGGAACAGTACACATGCAGTTTTCCTCAGAAGACAGGAAAAATTATATATTTGAAGGAAATGTACTGGATCACCTCTACCTTTTGAACCAGTCTTTGGCCATCCAGACCATTAAATAGTAATGTTAAAGCCTGCTGGAGACTGGAACTTCCAGGTTCAAGCTCTGTCTCATATCAAACACAGATAAGTGGTCCCCTGTAATTTTTATGACTACGGTGTCAAAAGTCTTCCATTCAAATTGCAATAAATATTGCAATGAAGTCTGGAAGCAGGGCCATTTGTATTTGCTTGGGGCTGAGAATTAAGATAGCCTGTTTCCAGTTAGACAGTCATTAGAAAGATCTAACGTTCATGCTAAATGGCTTCCTGTTCCGAGTACTTAAAACCAGTTTTAGTAAAATTGACTTCCTGAACATTTTCTTATATCTTCACCAATATATGAATTTGTATTTTACACTTTTCTTAAATCATGGGTTCTTCACAACTGTCCCCATTATAAGTATCTTGCTTCGAATTAATTAAGAATACCATCCTACAGTAGCTCTCTATACTGATATATTTTTATGTTGATCCGACATAAAATACTGATATATTTTTATGTTGATCCCTTATATCAATATACAGCACAATGCAGAAATGTGTTATTAAAGGCTTTTGGGAACAAAAATGTGATATATCCTTTTTTCACGAAATTACAATTTCTGCAGTTTTATTCCCCCTCCCCACTTCAATTTCACTAATTTCAATATGAGGAGACAAATTAACATTCTATCTGTTAAGAAAAAAAAGTAAAATTAATTTGTCTCAAATGGAGGCTCCATCTTCCTGTTTGAGGTCCTGTTAAAGATTTTAAGACTTTGTGTAGATGGCATACAAGTATTTTGATATTGAACTCCCACTAAGTGCCTACAAACTGCCATTAAGACAGACTGAGAAACTATTTTGTGTGGGTATGAACAGAGCTATTTAAGAAAACTGAAGCAGACACATGTGACTACAATCAAGGCCCATAGGCAGAAGTCATATATATAAATATATTGTGGATTTGGTATCTCCTGGGAACAAAAAATGCTAGTTAAAAATACTATTAGAGTGTTCTAAGGAATTTTTTTGTTAAAACCCACTCTTATAGGTAGAATACTTTGGAAAACTTACCCTGAAAAGAGAATGTATTAATCTTTAAGCTATTTGGTAGCTTGTGCATATTTTTTTTTCCTGATTTTCATTGCATGGTTTGCCCATAAATTGCATATTTAGACTGATTTTCTGTCTCGTGGGTGCCTTGCCATATTTCAAAATTTGACCTATCATGATTTGTAATAATGCAAATATATAATAATATATAAATACATCTATAATATACAATGCAATAATAATGCTTTCTTTCACCTATTAAAAAGCTCCAAACAAGGTAAATCTCAGTAAATTAGATTAGCTATAGGATACCTACAGTGATATGTTTTTTGGAGGGTTCCAACAACTCCCCTGACCATCCTCAAATTCCGAAAAAATCTGTTACAGCTTTCTAAAAAACAAATCTTAACATAATATTTCATGCCTGTTAAGTCAGAAAATCTGAACATGAACTTGTCGTTCATATTCTCATCTCTGGACTTTGCATTCACATGTGTGGCACTCAGCCAGTATAGTAGAAAGAAAAAGCATGGTAACAAACAGCCCAGTACTTACACTTCTCTACTTGTTCAGCTAAAGGTGGTGCATCTAAATCTATATTTGCAAGAATAAATATCCTTTTTTTGTGTTCCTTGATAAAAGCTGTGAATTATTTTCTGCCACTGTATTAATTGAACTACAGTCGCTAATAAATGCTTAAATTAATGAAAAAGTTGAGAAAAAGGGTGGTTTTTTTAAATAATAACTAATGAAACTTTTCCACAAAGCCTTTTAGCATACCAACAATGTCTTGCAATTTTCTATGAATCTGCATCTCTATCTTCAAATCTCAATAACTATAAAATTGCAGACTCAAATATGGAAGGTTTTGTTTGGTTTGGGTCTTCCAAATTTTTTGCCCCTGTAGAATAGTGGAAATGTTGTAACAGCTGATCTGTTCTGCCAAGGCATCCTTGTAAAATGCAAGAACATAATATTACTTTGAATAAAACTGATATATTATTCAGGAAGTTTTTATTGTATGTATACATGATTATATTTACAGCGTATGAAGAATTATTGCATTCCTTAATTTCTATTATTATTGGTGCTTTTTCAAATGTTTCTTGAATTATGTTATTCTCTACCCTGTGTATATCCTTTAAACATGAGTTGTATCATCCAGTACAGAACTACAGAAGTTTCTCCTTCAGAATCTTCTAAAAAAGATGTCTTATCTTTGCTTGAGGCTGCTGTATATAAAGTGGAAAAATACATCAACAGTAGTATGACTGCTCTCCCATTCTGTAATATCATATGTGCACAACGAAATTATGAAAAAGTAAAAGCTATGAACATGCTGCACATCATTGCTAAATTTTTCAGAGTTATGAGGATTAAAGTGCCATACTGCACATACCTATTATGAAAAAACTGTATCCCATATAGATATATCTAACTATATTGAGATAGACTTATTTTATGTACTTACATATTATTAAAATATAATAAATTAATAATGGTGATAGAAAGAAGCTTGAATATTTGTCTGCTTGAAAGTACACAAATTTCTCAGGCAATTATCTTCTAGAACTAGGAAAAAATAGAATCTCCCCTCCAAATTACTTGTAGTTATGAACGTGAAGCAATTGGTTTAACTGAAGAAAGTCAGCAAATTTGTCAGCAAATTAATTGACTTCATGAGTTCTTATTTCAAGAAATTTCCCTGCTGTGAGATAGTCCCAGACTTGTTGGTCATTTGTGATGAAGATCAGAGATAATGATACTGCAAAGATTATGCTGTGAAAACCAGTGAACATGCTAATTTTATTTTAGAAAAATATAGTCAGAGATGAAAAGACAGAAGTGGAAACAGTGCCCTCCCTTTAGTTTGTGATTCTGTGGTTTGTATTTTAGAATCTTTTCCATTTTTGCTTCTTGCAGACACATCAGCTCCCATTACCAAATAGGGAGATGCATTGACAAACTTGCAGAGGACTGTTTTCAGGATGAATAAATGATGAAATTGCTTAGAGACATGAGAGTTGTAAAAGAATAAATAGGCAACTTTACTAAAAGTCCTGCATCTATACCAAATTTAATCCATTCCACAATAAATGACTTTATTCAAGAATACTTAGCCACTATACTTAAAGTTATCATAAATCCTTCTAAAATGCACATCCTACATTTGTTGGCACTTGAATCATGAGAAAGACATTGCACATTAAATTACTACCAATAAAAATTATGCTTTTTGCTAAGTGTTTAATAAAAAGACAACTTTCCAATGTTTTCTAGACTACTATTTTACGTTAGTGCACTCTAATTAAAATGAGGAATATAGAACACAGCTCCTGTATTAGTAAGCAGCAATGTTTCTCACATTAACACAGTTGTACATACATTGAGTTGCCTCTAGATCTGAACTTATATTTTAGATACTACATATATAGAATCATAGAACTAGTTAGGTTGGAAAAGGTTTTTAAGATCATTGAATCAAACTATAAATATGAAGCATAGAAGTGGTGCATGAAGATTTATTATGCCAACAAAGAGACATTAATTGTATCTGCTTTTCTACAGATTTTCAAGGCACTGCATATTCTTCTTAGTTGTAGGAGGGATGATTCCTGCTTTTGAATAGGTGAAATGTTGACCATATACAGGAATTACAACTAAGCAGAGATTTAAGACTGTGGCAACAACAAAATTTATTCTCAGAAGGCTATTTTACACAGAAAGGTAATTGATAACTGTGCTCCCTCATGCCTGTCTCTAAGAGAACACACACCAAGAACACACACAACTTGTTTTTCAAGAAGAGCAAGTAGGGCAACAAGGCATCTCTGGATTAATACTGGATATTATTACTGACTATTAAACTGGATATTATACTGACTTATTTGAATAGCTATGCAGCTTATGGACATGTCCCACCTCACAGAAAAATTATCCCTTACAAGTCAGATACTGGATAGCCTTAGTTGTAGGGAGATTTTTCTCCTCGTCTTGAAACAAAAATGTACCAACAACTACTACAACTTACTAGGAAATACACTCCCTATTCTGAGAATTTCCAGTCTTAACACACAAATTTGTCAACACCAGCTCTTCTGTTTGATTTGGAAATGCTTGACAAGTAGTGTATGTCAAGTCTATCTACAAACAAAAGCTATCATGAAAGCTGGATTTGAGAAGATTTCAGCAAGACAGATGAGTTTATTTCAAAATCTATGGAAAAAACAAAGGCTGAATGGGTCTGCTAAAGAAAGTAGAATTTAACTACATTTGGACCAAATTTAAGTAAATGGGCACTAATACACAAAAGTATTAGCATTTGCCTGCTCTGAAGTGCTGTTTCTATTCTCAAGGTCTATCCTGAAAGGTTCTTTAAGGATCCATTATAAAACCCAAGTACCTGATACATTCTGTACAGAAAAAAGAATTTCATCTAAAAACAACTTCCAACGGAAGGGAACATCTGCTTTAAAATGCCAATAGCTCTTATGATACTTCTTGCATGAATATAAATTAATAATAAAATAATCAAGTTGAAAGTTTATGTTGTGTTTATGCGTCAGCAACAGGCATCATTGCAAACTATCATAAATCAAGGACAATCAATGCTATAGTATTGCCATTAATAAAATATGAGTCAATAGGCACAAACTTTTAATATAAGCCTAATTATGAGTGTCTCTTTGCATGAAACTAAAAATATTGAAAATGTTGACATTGGAGATGTGCCCTTGAACAAAGCCAAGTATAAGTCAATAATCTATTATGATTTTCATTTTGCAGAAGTAGTGCCATTATTTCAAAAGGTCTCAAAAATCAATTTAGCATTTAGTATATCTGTGTAATAATGACATCCTAATTAAAAATCCCAATCTGAATAGAACAAAGGATAATGTTTAATCTCTAATCAATGAGCACTGAGAGAAGAAGCTATAGGTGCAATAACCTTTCTTAATGAGGTTTACTGTTTTTGCACAGATTACATATTCCTTCATATTTCTGATAGCCATTCTTGCACTCTGAAAATGTACGCAGACATTCTCCAATTAAAACCATAAACATGACTACAAGTTATTTAGAGAAAAATAGCAAAGTAATAAAACAATATTTTGTTCTTCATGGATTAAGTTGCCGTATTACACAGGGACCTTGACTGGTATTTTTTTTAAAACATAAGAACTCCACATTGATAAGCCACTTCAGAGTTAAGGTGATTGCTTATGCAACCCTATAACAGCTATTTCTAGAATGAAATGTTCAAGATTATTTTTTCATTTATCAGTAATGTGATATGACATTTGAGAATTGTTTTGCAATTTAAAATAATTCTTTTATTTCCCAATTATTCTTATTAATTTGAGACTGCAGATTCTGAATAGCCATCAAAGGAAGAGAAATTTCACAAAAAACCATCTCACAAAGCAATAAATATAATACCTTACAAGTGTTCATCAGTCCACTGGATAGCTGCTCAATTACCTGTATGTCAAATGATTATCTGAGAGCTCCATTTCGTGCCCATTACCCTTCCCCCACCACATGTTTCAGCTGTATTTGCTATGGAATTGTTAACACATCTTTGAACCTGTGATTTACTCGCTTAATTTCCCACTAAGAGGTGCTGGAGTAACAGATGTCATAATTATTCAATTATTATCCTCATTTTACATTCATTCTTTCAAGGTATTGTATAAGATGGGCCCATTGGACATTAATTTCAGGAGCATGCAATAATGTACCACTACAGCCTCTTGCAGTTCTCCCCATGGGTGAGTAAACAGAGTCCAATGCATGAAACTGTAGGTTTGTCAATTTTTGTCCTGTAAATGCTCAGGTTGGTTCAAACACAGCTTAAAATACATGGCAACATTTTCTATTCTATGGCTTTCTGTTACTTTGCAATGCAAGAATGCATTAATCAAGCACTATGATTTAAAGAAAAACAATAATTAAAAATGCAAGAACAAACTACTCCAAAGCTGCAATGCAGCCTATTTCGAATGTTATTAACAAATTATTACTGGATTTCTTTGGGTCTTGCAGTTTCATCCACTCATAACAACATTTCCATGCAACTGAAATGGCAAGAAATTGTTCCGAAATTGCTCTAAAAACAGATCTGTGCTACTGAGCATATCAATAAAATGGTAACAGGCTCCCAAAGCCCCATAGCTGAGAATAAAGGCCCTCATTCTGCTATCCCATAATATATCCCCATCTAGATCCCCATCCCCATACAGCACAACTTCACACTCAGATTGCCCAGAGATACATATGGAGATAGAAGAAGAAAAATAGTAAAATGAGGTAACCACTTGGCCTGAGACTCTTTGTGTATCAAACACTAAGATGCAATGTTTATAAGACCTCTGTGAACTTTGGGAGAAAAATAAAAATATGCTTAATGCAACACACAAAATAGATCTATAGAGTAGTCCTTTCAATCAAAACAAACAACTCACTTGGTAAAAATGTATGTTTTAAATTCACATAGTACTAATCCTCACATTTAATTTTCTGCCTTAAATGTATACCAGATCCCTGAACCTATCCTCAGGGCCACTGAAAATCTCAGACATTTTAGGATTTTCCTTAACACGGAAGCCATGTGTAGTACGCAACAGGAACAAGGGATTTGTTACAGAGAAGGAAAGCAGTGTCAGTGCCCAGACTGCAAATGCAAAAGGATGCCAAATAGACCAAAAGCTACTAGCTGAGGTTTGGAATGGATCTTCTTCCTTCTTTCTTCCCTCTACCACGCTGGGACACTAAAACTTTTCAATACGTGCATACAAATGCATTGTGTCTTGTACTTGTTTTCTAAAATAGTGTTTAACCTCTATATTCAAGAAGCTTTTATGCTTGAGAAATTACTATTTTTATATGCTATACCCTCAGGCTGTAGTACAGTATAATCTATACTTACGTGCTTTTTCATGTAATGTGGTTGTAGCCAAAATGTGAGAGCTGCTATGAGAAAATTAAATAGAATAAGAGCTGCCATGTGCTCCACAATTAAAGGAAACACTAAGTAGCAGCAATGGGAATTAAACAGGACACTGTGTTATGCCAAATACCAAATGTGAAACCAAAATATCTGCCAAGTCTCCCCTATTTGTTACAATTTTTCCATATTTAGGTAAATTTATGTAATTATGTACCCTGCAGTGGTAATGGGACTGTGCTTTAGTCCTTTTGCAGCATATGCTCTTGGCACAAATATTCTTTTTGATGGGGAAAAAACCCAACTTGGCCAAGATTACATATGTTGATTTTATATTGGCATCCTGACTGTGCCTAACAGCTGGTCTTTAATGTAATGAAACTGTGTTGGATTTATTCAGTTAAACAACTCTGCAGACTATTTAAGCATATGTATTTCTTGTAGCTCCCTATGTTTTTGAATCTGCTTTGATCAGAGCACCAACAGTTGCACTGTTTTTCTTAACATTTGAGATATACCTGTGAGCCAAATAATAAGTATACTAAAGACTTCATTTCTCCTTATACTCTATGACCTTAGTTTTAAACAGCAGTGATCACATTCACGAATCTCTCATGGCTTTTCCATATATCTGCTAAAGAAAGTGTGAAATGAGCCTGTTCCTTCCTGGTATTTTTTCCACAGTCACTAAAGTGTTCAACAGTTTTATAGTCACAAAGATGTTCAAAAGTTTCTTTTTGTGTGTGTATGTGCAGGAAAGACACTGTGGGAAAGTCACCACTTGTTTTGTGAGGTTTTTTATAGCTGAACCCAGGGTGATTTAGTACAGTACCACGTATATTAAATATTTTCCAAGCAGAGGGAATACACATGCAGTACACCAGCCATATTTCAAAGATAAGTCAGCCAAAAAAACTATTATTGCATTGTGTCTCCCAGTCCAAGACAATTGTTGACATGCAGAAATGCTGAAATAAGCTCAATACTTCTGGGCATTCTTAGAAGACCCTTGAAGGCAGTAGCTGCTATTGAAACTGAAAACAGATTTTAAACTGCTGTCTCATAATCCCAATAACTACATCCTGCAGACAAATGTAGAAATCTAGAAACAAGAACAGTCATGAGAGTTTAAATGTACTAAGTTCCTTTAAAAGAATGGGATAGACTGAGACTTATCAGTGCTCCAGTAAAACAGGCTGAGAAGTTCAGTCACTCCTCTCAAAGGAGCTGTCACCGCCTCCATTACATACTTATGAAGTCTCACATTTCTAAGAAAGAAAATTTCTTCATAACTTGATCTCCTGTATAATGCAGACAACCTAACCTCATTGTAAGGATTTCTAGTAGGAGACTCTTTATTTTATTATTTGAAAAACTCATCTTTCTGATAGGCCCTGACAAAAATTCATTACACCTTATTCGCTTCCTCTAATACATTCAGGCAACACTTTTATTTATCTCACATTATAGATTCCTGAATAAATTATGGGAAGAAACCAGTTTAAGAATATCATACAAATACCTGTTCTCCTCAAAATAGTGAGATTAAAGTGCATTAAGCATCTTTCCCCTTCAACACTCAAAAAAAAAAAAAAGGAAAAATGAGCTGTTCTAAAGACAAAAATCATGAAGATTCACTCCCACACTGTGGAGATCTTCACCTGGTTTGAAGTGTTCAGACAGAAGTCAGCCTTTATGTCATGTGAGGCAGCACCCACTTACCTGATGTTATCCCTTCACTTGTGTTCTTCAAAGGACTATCACATTCATAGAAATTCTATCTTCTGAAAAGATTTATGTTGCAGGTTTCTCTTTATAGACACTCCAGCTGTCATATCTAGCTGAGGAGTTTTAGAGCAGTCTACAAGACAATAGCAGTGGATGATCCCAGGTGGGGAACAGATCATTCACCAGCAGTCTGCTACTAAACTTCCAATTTAATAGATGAATAAAGCCTTTAAAATCCTCCATTAATTAGAGATTACAAGTGTATAAAATGACGGTTTCAGTGACTTGAGATACTGATCTAAGCAACATCAGCTCATTTACACTATTTACACTCTACTTAAATATCTGTAATAGCAAAAGTTAAAAAAAAAAAAAATCCATGAATCCCTCAAAGATGTAACCTTAACCAATACAGCCTTTTTTATTTGAAGAGTAAGGAAAAGAGTAAGTACAGGAGTAATTTGGTTTGTTTCAAAATAGAATAAACTTGTTTAAAAGTCTTTCATCAATGTTTTTACAGACACATTTGGTGTGAATTTAATTTAAGAGTACTGGAATACAAAAATAAGACTTTGATGAAATCAAGCAACAAAAGTTTTGAAAAACTGAATGAAACTACAGGAGGCTTTCAAATTACTGCTTGCACTAGCACATGATACTCACACATTTATTTCATGAAAAATAGGAAATAGGACCTAAAGGCATATTACCTTATATTAGACACAAATGTATATCTTTGTACGAAAATTGATTATTTTACCTTACTTTGTAGATTTCTTGGCTTTTTATTTATTTTCTTCTATTATTCATTTTCATTGGAAATATTTTTAACCTGAGTTCTGGTAGAAGCAACTATTCATTTAAAGTTGTTCCTATACACTGCATCCAAACAATGTTTCTGGTAGAGTCTTTTAAGTGTAGTAGAAGTCTAGGGGACAGGTGGGAAGTTTGTGAAGGAAACAGGTGAAGGAATTTTCACAAAATATTTTAGGAAAACAAAATATCTTTTAGGAAAAGGAATGACTTTTTTACTTGTAACATAATCCTATAGTATTTCAGCACAATAAAGCACTAATGTTTTTTGCATAAGAAATTAAAATGGGACTATTTCAATTCTACTTTATCTTCTCTGCAGAAACACAAATATTGGATTGCTGTTCTTAATTTAGTTTAAGTCTTCTAAGCATGGCCAGAAAAGAAAAACTGAGATATTACCACTGGCCTTAAAATTTGATCCAACTTTTTAGTAGCAATTACTATTCCCATGACACCTAACCAAGTTTAACAATTCATAGTAGCAAGCAACCTACAGATGCTTCTCGTCATGAGAATATTAAAAACAGAAGAAAAGATCATAGAATTTATTCATTAAGAAAATAGGTTGGCAATGAATTGAAGTGATTCAAAACTGCTTTTGGAGCTTTGATTTAAACATGAAGAACACATGGCAATTATGCACCTATTCAAATAACTTTCTCTTCTACATCCATTCAGAATACCAATGCTGGAAACAGAGAACTAAAAGACTTCACTTATGTCCTTAACCTGGGTAACAAAACCATCACATGTTTTCATTGGTGAAGGGTTGGTCGCCTGAAAAAGAACTACTCAAGGTGAAAGTTAACAGTATATCACAACCCTGATATATCCAGTAAACTAGATATCTATAAACACATTTAAATTATTTTTAAAAGGTATTAAAATATCAAGTATTGTAGAAGATTTTAAAAATAATGCAGGAAAAATGAAATTTGGAAAGACTGAGGCTTAAGCAATCATTGGAAAGTCTTCCTTGGTTCTTAATTCACAAAAAAAAAATGAAAGCAGAAGTTTAGATTAACTATATATCTTTTCTCCCCTGGAATTTAGAAATTCCAAGATATTAGTATTTTAGAATTTCTGTTAAATATAATCAGAATGTTTGAAGATTTTACTTCTCTTTTACTTAACTTGTGAACACCGATATCTTAATTAGTCACATTATGGAAAAAGCAACAATTTTGGGGTGTGTCCTGATTAGTAGACATATTTTCTAAATGAACAAAAATAAATTAAAAACCCTAGACCTCAACTTTCAGTTAAATCCTTTAACTTAGCAAATGTTGGTGACTTTTTGAATAGACTAACTGCATTCTGATATTTTTTCTAAAATTTAGGCTAATGTAACTCTGCAAATATAAATACAACCAAAGTGACTGGCAAGTTTTGAAAACCTTAACTGTGCCATTTCATCAAACTTACAGGTGATTTTTTAAGTTTTCAACTGCATTTATATTTAAATTCTCTTACTCTTTGACAAGATGTCTTAATGCATTCTTAAGCATACTTAAAACTTATGCATGAATGTTCGAACAAGAAATTTATAGTTCTGCGTATTAAGAGTTTTGTAGCAGTCAGGAAATATTTCAAAGTGATTTTAAAGGAACATTTTAAAGTGACTGTGATATCCTTAACTTCATATTTTCTTGTTTTATTGTAAGTAGTGACAAATGAGCTCAATACAGCCCTTCTGTCTCTCCCAGGACTGCTTGGAGAGCACCAGGAGCACAGCACAGTCAGATCTCGTGAGTCTGTTAAATACCCAGGCTTGAATAACAAGGCAGAACCCTATTCCACCACTCTTACTAATGAGGTAAATTCTTTTGTGTATTGATTTTAATTAGTTCACTTGTGGAAAAAAGTCCAACATAGCATGATTAAGAGCAGCAATATAGCCCTGGGTAAGGACCAGACCTACTTTAAAGTCTAACATAATACACAAATTGTCAGTATCATAAAATCTAATTTTACATACATATATGAATGCATCTTTTACTAGGGGATTTTTTATTTTTTTTTTTAATTTCAACGGTCTGGTTGAAAGTTTAAAAGCCTGAATGCATTACACTGAATCTTGGTATGCAAAAAATAATGCTAAATATGAACATAGGACAGATCACTGAAATACTAATTGGAGACTGGAACATGGTGACAATGAAATTCATAAAGGTATTTATAAATGAGTTTATATGGTTGCCTGTGGCTGGGATGAATGCAATGATACATACAATAGGAATTATGTGCAGTCATATAAAATTAGACCATTTCACTGATGCACTTAAATGAATGCCTAATATTGCCATTCTTCTGATTGATAGCCATTACATATATATAAATATATATTATCCAAGCTGCATTTAATAGGGTATGACAGCTCTATCCTCATAAATTACTGAAAGAACATGTCACTAGACATTAGTTCTGTATATTAGTGATTAAGCATTTCCATAGTACGTATCACCTAAAATAGATTTACATTTATTCAGTAACAGTTATTTTGCTTGATAAATAATAAGTACTTTTTTATGACTAAAGTAATTCTGACATTTTAGTTTTCAAATGAATTATTTCTTCATTCTGTTCTACAAGGATCTCATTGTTCAATCTTGTAGGTGCACTTCAAAAGCTTTAAGAATCCTACATTTGATTTCTGGGAAGTATTTTCTCGTTAACGTCTAACATATGTACCCCGTAGGCATGATTCACACAAGTCTCTGGAATTCTAAGGAAATGATGATCAGTCACAGAAATGTGTAAAGAATCAAGAACTCTGGCAATTTTCACTTCAAATGTTGTCAACGAGTGACTATTATAAAAGTACTTTTCTCACCATATCACTGAAAAATGCTGTGTACTGAGCAGGTATGAGAAAAGTTACACTTCTAATGAACTGCACTACCCGAAGGTTTATTTCCTCGAAGTTGGTATCTGAATCTGTTACATTCAGAGAAATGCTAATTATAGCTAGGAGATGCTCAGCATGGCCTGAATACAGTTTATACCTTGCAGGGTGGGGAAAGGGGACAGCCAACCAACCAGAGACAAAAAATATTCTGGGTGCTCATTAATCACAGAAATCATGCCCCAACCAATATTCTAAATGGCAACAATATTTTTTTACTTAATACCATCATTGGAAAGGCCAGCTCACACGTCCAAAAATGCATATATTTAATTAATTGATTGGTTGCTGCTCAAAAATGGAAACCTATCCTGAATTACTAAAGAGCCGGTAAAAATTAAAACTAATGAGCTCATTTCAATAAAAATTTATGAGACTGGTTTCATGCTGACAAAGTGGGTCCTGCAGGCAGTACCCCTCCACCTGCTTGCCAGAAAAAAGAAAAATCTTCGATTTCAAAATATTTTAAAATCTTTTAATGAGGTATTAAAATATAGCTACAAATCTACAGGTAATTTGAAAGGATTGTGTGCCACTCTGAGATCACCAATAAGTCTTTTGTGGTACAAAAGAACTTTCTGAACACAACAAAAATAATATTTGTCATCAGCAATTACTACAGATGGAAAATTCTCTTTAGGATCTATCAACTATATGCAAAATGAGTGATGTCACAATATTAATAAAACTTTCTCAAATAGTTTTTTTTTTTATTAAGTTATCATGTAAGTTCATTTTAAGATGAAAAAAAAAAACACTAAAAGGCAAAGAATCCAACTCATAGGGTACAAAGTAAGAATACTTGTTCTTTATGACGGTGACTGGAAAAAGTCTTAAAATAGAGCACAAAAAAGGAGTATCATACTCATTAATATTATTCACTACTACATGTGAAATAATTGACTAATAAACAAATATTATAATCAATTTATCTAAGTAAGAATGTAAGGTACTAAATAACACTATAAACCAAACAAAAACAAAGGGAAAGCTCTAAATATGTGGTCCTGGATGTATCCACCAGTACAAATACAATTACTGATGCTAATTATTTTACAAAAAGTGCAAATATCTATTTACATATAGTAACACTTTACAAGAACTACTTTAGATATGAATATAAAAGAAAAGTATGTTAATGTAGAAAACTGATGAATATCAAATGCCCTTTAAAACTCGGACTATAAATCTCAGAAGGACATGGAAAAATACCTGCTATTTTAAAAGGCATGAAAAAAAAAATCAGAAGTATAATGTAAAACTGAAGTAGGGTAGATATATTTTAAATTAATGTCCTTATAATAATGTGTATATATATATAAATGCATATATTAAAATACAATAATGTATGTCTTAAAAATGTGCCTACTGTAAAAATTTAGTTTTAGAGAACTTCACATTACAATCATGCTACCAATAAAATCAGAAGCTACTCTCAAACTAACTTGAGAATGTTATGATCTTCATCTCTTGCACTGCATCCTTTTTTTGCTAGTTTTGATTTCTTTTAAATACAGAAACAATCTTTCAAAGTTCAGAATATTGCAAACTGGTTAATAGAATTCATGTTTGCTTAAAATAGAATCCTAAGTTCACAGTAGGAAATGGTATAAAAAATTAGATAAACTGAGCTGAGAAATAATATGGAATTGAGATTTTTTTTTCCTCTGTAATGTGGCTATAAGTTAAGCTTCTTCTGTGAGATAAGATAGATATTTAAACAGATTTAAGCACAATATATGTTGAAATATGTAATCACATACACAAGAGATATTCAGAGCAAGTAGAGAAATATTGTCATACCAATTAAAATAAAATTTGATCTACACCACTACCAAATCCATTTTTTAGTCAAGTGGGACTTTGAGTATTACACTGGTTTTCTTCTTTGTACTGTTGTTGACACTCTCAGAACCATCTTCAAAGCACCGTACTCTTTTGTGTGGTGTAAAACCAGTATGCTTCCAATTTTGCCATCAATCATCTTTAATAGCATATGCTATTAATGTAATTTTGTTATTGAAGATTCCTAAATCTATTCAGTGGTTTGCACAAGACAATTACGTTTTTTGTTATATGCATGCAGGCAATCAGATTGCGTCTTTTTAAATTAGAGCAATTAAACATGGTCATTATAAATGGTAGATTATTAAAAAAAATCATGGAGTGTCAATATGACATTCTTTGATTTAAAATAAAATGGTAAGAGAATAGAGAGATGCATTTTAATTATTTAATTTTAAAAGTGTGCTTGAAAAATCTTCTGTATGAAACCTTGCTGATGTTGGGAAATGTTTTCCATAGCTTTTACAGAGCCATGGATTTCCTAATATCATGAAAAATATTCTCCAACACAGAGAAACCCTCTATACATTATCTAGAAAAAAAATTAGGATACATGGTCATTTTCTCACTTTAACCAAAATGGGAAAAAAAATTTCCACCTTAGTACAGTAACATCTGTGCAGTCAACACTGAAAAAAATATCTGCATCCTTGTATAGCAACTAAAATTCAACATACTATGCATATTTTTGCCACAAGAAGTTAAACAGATACATGATTTTGACAGACCACTTCTTTTTCTTTCTTCTTGCTGTAACAGGTTACTTCCTGTCTACCTTTGCAATATCAAAACCACTAGTTCAGCAAGGCACTTCAGCATATGTGTAATGCATACACAGTCCTGCTAGTACCAACATTTATCTACACTCAAAGTTGACAGGTTGCTGTGCATTGGTGGATAGCATGCCCTGCTTCCAGTCTAACTCTAACTGTAGCTGCTGAGTGTCAGAAACATTTCCTGAGTGTTCCTGTTTCCATGGCATACCTGGCAGAAGCAGGAGGAACCTGAATAGGCACACCTGGATAATCTCCATGTTTGATAAGTTTGAAATATGAACATGAAATATGAACCATGAAGTATGATAGCTTTTTGCACCTAGATGTTAAAGAATTACAATAATACATCTACAGTTTTTGACATTGTATAAATATCCTCCCATGGTTCCAGAGACCTTTTAAAATTGCTTAAATATGCCCTAGACTGTCATGCATAGCAGTTCACCCTCCCAGTCCAAAACATACAGCTGCGTGTTATAGACACTGTGGGAGATTTTAGGAGAAGTTATGTGTAAATATAGAGCTTTTCCTCTCGTTGCTGTTTCTAGAGTCTTCTAGCATAAGCTCAATAGAATGAAAAAGAGCTGGTTTTCACTGAAGGAGTGAACTCAGAACAGGCTAATTACATATAAAAGCAGACTCTGAAAAGGGTTTTTTCAAAGAACCCATTTTTATGAATGTATGCCTCAAACAAAGTCATGCTGGAGATCATACAGACATAGCTGTATATAATACTCTAATACCAATAATTTTACACTACGATTTACTGCCTCATCTTTCTGTGACATTTCTTTGAGACAATCTCTTGTGGAAGCAAATTACCATAGCTTTGACAATTTAAAAAACCTCAAACCAATAATAAATAATTTGTAAAGAACAAAACAAAGCATGTGAAGAAAGCATGTTAGAAAGCATGGAAGTCTAACATGAAAACGTGTTACACTTACATTCCCTGGTGAAAGAGTTGAGCATGTCTTTTAATTCAGATTAGCATAATTATTTTGAATTTTTTTTTTAGTAAAGCAGGTAAGGAGCTGAAGAGTTCAGTGAAAGGAATGAGAAAGAAATTTGCTCTGGGAAAATGGTGAACTTCAAAACTGCTTTCAGCTGTTAAAATGAGAATATTTGAAGATTCGCAACCATGTGGAGTACACAAAGTAGTTTTAGCAGGCATGAATTGTATAGATAAGCAACAGTATAAAAAAATAAATCTATATGGGATATCAAAAAGGGTGAGAAAAAGTATTCCCCTCCACCCAAGCACCTCTGTGCACTATGGGGTCATTCATTCTTTAGATGTAGTTGTGAATATATTCTGGTACATTTTGGTAAGTAATGTTTAATCCATTTTATAGATGGATGATGTCAACTATACCCGACCTTATTAGCAGCAAGCGTAATTCAGACTTGCATCTACCTGTCACCATAGATCTCCAGTCCTATTTTCAGAATAAAATTTATCAGAGAAAAATATTCAGTACAATTAGCTTTTCCTGCATTGCTTAATTTGAGATATCAAGGAAATGAAACAAAAAAAAAGGAATCTATCACCTATATTAATGGATGTTTCAGATCAATTTAACCTGAACTAATATATTTTCTTAATGACAAATCAATGTCAAAAATAATGAAAGAACTTAAGATTCTGTGTGCTTTTCTGAAGTCTTTGCTGTTAAACAGGGTTGTACAGCCTGCCAGTCTTGCATTATTTATTAGCTGTGAATATTATTAGACCTTGTTGTGGTTTACAGTACTGAAAAGATAGAAGCCAATTATTTCTTCTGCAATTCTTTCAAGAGTTACACTATTGAAAATTAAAAATGAGTCTTTATATCAACTAAATAAAACTAAGAACTTCAAACAAATCTAGAAATAAACTACAAATTAATATACTACAGGTTTAATTTTCTGTTATTGGTTCAATTTTGTACGGATGTCTACAATTTCTCCAGATGATTTTTCCCCTGAGACCAGGACCAGGTGCTGAGGTCAAGAATCCATCCAAATTCACATTTATTGTTGCCTACTTTACAGCCATTTCAGAACAAAGAGAACTTTAAATTAATAAAATACTTTACGACAAATATTATAGTAGAATCTATGGGCAAGAACTTACATACACTTAACACTGTGCAAATAAACAAAGAGAAAATCCTGTTCTGATGACAAAAATGCTAAGTTTCAGGGTGACAAGTGGGTCCTGTGGAAAAGTGTACCAAAAGGACAGGATGATCCTTAACATTTATCTCAAAATAACATTTTCAGAAGCTGTTCCATTGCTTTTGTTAGTGCACCAAGAACAGAGACATTTACTTGCTACCCAGTGTAGCTGGCTGATGCAAGTCTTTCCTAATGTCTATATCTACCATTTAGTTCCCAACTGAGAACTGTCCTTTCAACTCTTTCTCAATACCATAAGAGAAGAAAAAGCTTCAAGCTATCATTTTTCCCTACTGGTAAGAAGAGAGTCAGACAACTTCTCAAATAATATCTGGATATTTTTGTGAGAAAAACGAAGTATAAAAATAGAAACAACAAAAGAGATTATTGGCATCAAGTTTGCATTGAAGCTGACATTACAACTCCCTAATAAAGTCTGGGATCACAGCTCTATGAGAAACCAGTGGCAAATGCTTCACTGGAAAAACAAGTGACTTCTGTTAAACACAACAGTTATTGGTATGTGACGACTGAATAGGTTTGTGGTCCACTATAAAGACAGAACTCTGTCGGAATAAATAAGGGTATGAGTAGAGCATGGATAACTATTTACAGGAATTTCCAAAACTTTCAAGTGTGTTTATGCATAGAAAACAGCCTGTGTAAAGCCTGGATCCTTAAGACAGGACATACAATTGCAGAATTATGTTTAATGCCAAAGCATGCCTGTAACTTGCAAACCCAAAGTCTTTTTACACGCTCAGTAAAGATGAAAACACTATTTTGTTGTGGAGGGTTGGGGAAAGAACGGCAGAGATGAGTTTGTCCTTCCACGAGGGGCTGAGCTGGGGTTACCCAGCTAATTTACCTTGTGACCTGAGCTAGATCTTTGAACCCATTCCTTCAGAGGTGAAGAACCAGGTTATTAAGCTTGATTCATTTAAAAGTGCCGGACCAACATAACAAATGATTTTAATAAGATCTACAACTCTACCGGGAAAACTGTACAAGGAAGGTCCAAGTGCTTCTTTAATGTTTAAAACTTGATTAAATATTTAGAGTAGCATAAGACTAAAAATATTAAAAAGCTCCTCCTTGTCTTGAATGCATCAAATCATGTTTATGGTAGCTTATGAAGAGCAAAATTTTTTGCTATTATTAGAAACAAATATAAAAGCCAAATGCAGACACACTAAATTTTGTAATCTCTATCATGTGCATGCATGATTACACTTATTTATAAAAGAAAAACAGGTATGCTTGCTAAAACCACAATCTTAATGTTAAAGACTCAGATTTTTGAAAGATAATATATATGTTTTTTTCCCCATTCCCTTATATATCTTCTGGACTATAAAGGGTTATTTTGGACATCTACCTATCAACCAGGAATTTTCAATTTCTTTGGGATTTTCACATTTCTTTTATTGTCCTTCAGGGTAATGAATGCAAACCCCTAATACAATAAACTTGCTTCTCAGATACCTCTTTATGAATAGTTCATACAGCATATCCATAGCTCTCAAATGACTTCAAGTGCTAAAGGAATATTCAGATGCTCACCCCTTAATTATCACAGCCTTCGGAAGAAAGTTTTTCCATGGAAGTTCACAGACCTGTGGACAAGTTTTTGGCTCTAGATGAGTTCCTATAATAAACAATTACAAGTTTCAGTCAAGAGCTGAGTTTGAATGAGTTCTATATGTTGGAAGAAGCCTAGAATTTCACTATGGAAGATAGTGAGGAAAGAGATAGGAAGTTATTTGACCCAAGTCATACCATAATCCACTGTAATTCTCTGCAAATGAGGCATCTATTCAAACACCTTAACAAGTTTTAGTTACCTAGCACAGCTGCTGAAGCTACAAAAGCCTTAAAAACCCAATTCTCACAGGAATGGATTAGTGCACTGAAAAAAATACCACAGTCAGCTCTTTGTGAATGAAGTCACAGTACATATAATGAAAGAATTTGAGTGAAATCATTGTCATTATAAAAAATGATTCTGTTTCTGAAAGAATCCTTGGTCAATTAGATCTTAAAAATGGTTGCCTGTAAATGTTTACAAGAAATTAATTGATACCTTGAAGCCATTTGGAAACCTGAATATATACAAGTAGCTATACAGTTGGATAAGCCCAAAAGCCTGTCTCACTATTGACCCACTAAAGACACAAGAAATTATGAGAAAACATCATCCAAGGCACTCCCTGAGGTTAAGGTATAAAAACTGATATTTCTTTCATTCTCCAAATCAAGCTGGTGGAAAACCTTGAAGGTTTTCCTGTAGGCAACCAAAAGTACATGGAGGCCAGCGGGCTTCCATAAACCAAAAGCAGCCAGTCAATCTAGTTATTCCAGCCAGTGGTACCCATTAATAAGGATATGAGACAAAAAAATATAATTTGTTTCTCAATTGCATGCTTTGCAAAGCCAGAAGCAAGAAATGTGATGGACTAACAAGAGCAAACCATCAGACTAGGAAACTAAGACTCCTAATTTAAGGCAAACTCTCATTTTGTGGAAGTCGCTAACTTTCTTGTGACTCAAGCTTCCCAGATGTACAGTTTGGGAAAAATGCATCTTCAATGAAAAACAGATGCTCTTTCAAAAATCTGAGTTCTCAAGGATAAATAAATATGTTATATTTTACTATGCAAAAGATTCCTACATCTCCTCTAAAGAAATAATTACGCTATTTTGGTTTAGCTTTAGAATTTGGATATGAGTCAGAATTCCTATAAAGAATCACATCACTGCTAGCCACCTTTTATTCATTCATTCATATAAGCACCAAGAGCATATACAGGGTAGTGCAAAGCAGGCAAACTGCTTTTCGTGGCTGCACCCCTGCGCTGCAGTTCTCAGCTTTATGCACTTGGTTACAAACTGCCATCTGTAGCATGTATGTTAATAGCTGCATGACACTATTCATATATAGAGGCAGCCACTTTCCATCTGCCATGCAGTCAGGCCACACATAACTCAGTCCCACCTTTAGACAAAACAACTGCTGCTTTCTCAGCCTGACAATGAAATTCAGTGATTGATGTCACGAGCAGCTCCCATCTAACATTCAACCAAATGTGCACTTAGCATTTAGGCGTCACCTGTTCCAGGCATAAAACAAAATGGGCTTTTTTTCACAGTAATTCTTTGTAGGAAGGAAGTCTGACACTTCACCCAAAGCTCAGCACAGAAGTGACTTCAAGTAATCACCAGAGAAAAGTTCCCCTTCAACCTTCACCCCTGTATTTGACACTACTTTTAGCCATGTGTTTAGTAGATATATTACTTTTACACAAAAAATCTACCTGTTGTGCATTAACAATGATAAACATGCAGAGCACTACCTAAAAGACTTAAATTTTTCATAGTATGATAAACTCAACTTGTAAGCTATGCATAGTCCAATATTAAAATAAAAGCATATATTTTAATAATTATGAGAGATCTAATATTGATATACATGAGCCAGCATGCAACCCCTAGAATCAAATAAAGTCCCTCTAAGGTTTCAATGCATTCTTGGAAAGCAATCAAAGGCCTCTTTTTCCATAAGTTTGTTATTTATAGAAAAGCATTTGATTGTTGCATTGAAGTGTGCACTCTATGTGTAAAAAGGTGTTTATGGGTTTTAGTACAGTATAGTTAATACCCAAGCAATACCTAGCCCTTTTATAATAAAGAACCCTTACTGAGAGGATATATATTGTACTTTTCATCAAGTGTACAGCATACAATTACATTTGCTGGTGGTCTATAATGTAAACCCCAGTTGAGTCAGCTTATAGCTTATGGATTTGTTGTTCCGCATGCAACAATTAAGAACAGTTACATTTTTGGACTCAGCTGAAAGTAAAAAGTAAAATTTGGGAAAAATATTCATACTTTCTTTCAAAGCAAACATAAAATCTTCCAGAATATTTTAAAATCAAAACGATACTGCTTAGGATTTAATGCATTCTTTCTGCTATGTATGGATTGATAATTACATACTTTCCCACAGACAAAGAAAATAAAAGGTGCAAAGAGTACACAAAGCAGACCTTCCTGCACACAAAAGGTACAGTTACATTCAGTATAAATGTGGTAAAACACAGACCTAGCAAAACTACCACAGCATAATTTTAATCATCCATTGGGCTACACAGCTGACAATGTTCAAAACACAAGAGAAAAAAAAGCCACATAAGAAAATTAAAACCTTTCCTATCACACTGAAATCCAAAGAAAGCATTACCTGTTCCTAAACATCCAGAATCTGAAATTTAATATAAATTCAGCTTCCCGTACATGAATTTAAATAAGTATCCTATAATGTAACATTTCAAGGTTAATGCTACTTTTAAGGTTAGAAGGAAATGTAAAATTCAAGCTTTCAGAGCTGGACATATTTTAATCCCAACGTATGATTTAAATACATGCATATTTATTGGGTTTGACTGCTTTTACATTTTTTTTTGCTGTGGTTTTCTTTTCAGAATATGGTGCATTTAGAGTTAATTCACTGAACCGACTTGAGATCAGGAGCAATAGAACTTCTGTGAACTCTGATTCTTTGGACTATACAGGCAAAATTCTTGCTTACCATTCTTTAATCATGGTTTAAGTAACAAAATAACATCTGTAGATACAGATTTTTCAAGATACTGGAAGAAGTGAAATATTTCTACATACTGATAAAACTTTCTTGCTGTAAAAGAAACTACACTCTCAAGTGTAATGAAAAAAGTAAAAAAAGGTAAAGTGCATATCTAAGTGGATGAGCTAGGATAAATGAAAATTCAAGTATAAACAATTTCACATAATCCAACAGTTAAGTCAAAGAGAAATGCACATTTAACTTATAGTTACAAGACAGAACACTGAAGTACGTTATAAAGTCAAATGTTTGCACAGACATATATTTTGCTAGAAAGCAAAATGGGAGCTTATTTGCGTATTTCTTTTTGTTAGGACACAAAAGAGTCAAACTGCTAAAATTAAGATAGGATATTGTTTGAAAACCTCATTTTTAAGCAAAATAAATCAGGCTGAAAACATTTTATATACAGTCAAAAACTATTTCATATACAGTCCAAATTTTTACAAAGTTGATCCAGAACACATCATTCTGAAAAAGCAGACTAGATTGGTATTTTGGACTACATAGATCTGATGATTTCAATAGATGCTGACTGTTCAGTTCTTCATTAACACTAAACATAGAAGCAGTTTAGCAGGTGGTTTCAGTGTCTTGCTGGATCAGAGCCAGTATTTTCTGTCCTACTCACCCCTAAGTAGAAAAATTTCTCTCATATTTACAGAATTCAACAGATCACCTTCTGGAAAGTCCCAGTCATTTAAAATGTTCTACCATGGTAAAACTAAACAATGGCATAAAGTCAAGGTTTAGTGACTTAATTTTTTTCTTTCCCCAAGCAAAAATAAAGTAAGCTATGGTATGCATCTACACATTGATCTTTTAGGGGGTGTCTACTCCATGTTTTAACATGAATTGCAGAAGAGTGCACAGACACCTTTGATATTCCACTGCTGACTTCAAAGTTGCTCAGAATCATTAAATATTTTGATAGCTCTCCAACATTATGAGTTACAGCATTATATGGGTGGAACCTTCCATAAAAATACAAGTGAATGCTGTTATATTAATAACTGAATAGTTTATTTGTTTGAATCTGATTTCATACCATCTATTTTTCCCCCTTTGTGTGACAGCAGCCTCAGAACAGTAAATTTCAACACCCTGTGAACTGTTAGAAAAACTATGAATTCAATGAGTGAAAGTGGAAAAGAATGGTAAGGTGCAAAGGTTTGTATGGAGTCTGCACCAAATGATTTTGCCAGCTGGACACCTCTTTTAACATATTCCTACTCCTACTGGGCTTTCCTACTGATATACTATCGTTTCTTTCAAGACAAATTTCAGCTAAGCATTTAATCAGATCAGACAATGCTGGGTTTCAGAAGAAGTTCCTATAATTAATTTAATACAAAATATGGCCAAATAAATATTTGCAACTTGACCAAAGTTACGTTCTTGCATTCAATCATAAAACAAAGTGTTTACACAGATGATTACTGATTATGCTGTATTACATTTTTGTTTGCTAAAATGCACACTACATTTTTTTATGAGGGTTAACAGATTACCAAAAAATGCTTGCTAGTAGTTAAACATTGTTCCTGTAGAATAAGTGGATGAAGGGAAATCTGATAGTGTATGCATAATCCAACATGCTGATATTGTACACAACTTCAGCCATGTGTTTGTACAGGAGAATATATTAAACCCCATCTGTTTTAACAGTCTTTAATGTTATAAATTAGGAAAACATCAAAAATGTCAGGAGACGGCAAACACTTATTTGTTGTCTTTCAGCTCTATATTTATTAGACAAGTTTGTTATCAAACTATTCCTCTAAACATGAAAAGAACAGCAGGCCTTCTGGAAAACCAGATGGCTGCTGTGGTTTTGAAACATGTTCTGGAAGGGTTATGTAGTTTACATTTTTTCTTTTTCATAAAGGATTGTGTGGGATGTGGCATGGTTCTCAGACACAGAACTCCCGCAAAAAACCCAAGGGGTATGTGGGTGGGAGAGTAAGGGACTACTTGAGGATACAAAAAGAAAGCAAAATTATCCATGTCACTGACTCTAGGAGAGCTGCTTGTAAGAAAAGACAAACTTTTTGACTACAAAGGAAATAAGTTACCACTATAAAGAAAAAAAAAATGCTTTCAGACTGCAGTCTTAGGGATTTCACTGCCTTTCTCTGAAACAGAAGGGGGCCCTAGACACTGAAATTAAATAGAAGACTAAAAAAAACCCCAAAAAACAACAAAACCAAAACATCAGAAGAAATATGTTTGATGGGATGAATTACATGCATGTCAAGAAGAAAAAAGAAAAAGGTCAGCCTATCAAACTGAGAACATAATCATATTCCAAAAGGAAAAATGCTTAATAACATTTGGTTAGTTGTCAAATCAATACACGGTAGGAGGAAAACCCAAATATAAAGAGGACTCAAAGCCCCATTTCAGGAAGGATTAAAAAATGCAAGAAAAAGAATCCATGGATACATCCAGTATTTTGTATTCTGAACAACATTTTCTGTCATGATCTTTTGTTTTGGAGCAGAAAAAAAATAATAAAAAAAAAGATATTCCATTCCAAGGGCACAGCTTTGACAGAGGAAAAAAAGAGGCATTTGAGAATTTGGATAGCCTCTGGGATTGGGATGGCAGATCTTCCTCACCCAGCAAGGGGGCCAAACAAGCCAGGTGCCAGCATTCTTCACTAACCCTGGCAAAGCATCTTCCCCAGCTCTGTGTGACCTGGGGTTCTGGATATACACGTCTGTCCTCCTCCTAGAAAGATCCCACACCTGTTGCCAGCCCTGTGCCACAGCCCTGATTCCAGAGTCTGCTTCTAAACTGCAAATAACCCACCTGTCACCGACAGGAATTTATACCAAATCGGACACTGGAGGTTGCTGAGATTCCAAACCTTTGCCAGCAGACGTGGTGGAAGAACACAAGGCAGAGAACATGAACTGAAACAGCCACGGTTCTGAGCGAGTATAAGGAAAACACTGTTCCCATGAGGACACTGCCTAGAGGGGTTGTAGTCTCCATCCCTGGAAGTTTAAGGCTCACAGGACAAAGCCTGGACTAAACTGGCCTCATCCTGTAGCTGATTCCTTCAAGAAGGAAGTTGGAATAGAGACCCTGGAAGTCACTTCCAAGTTCATTACTCCTATGATTACTCAGAAACTATGAGAGCTCCCAAGAACACCCTTTTCTTAATTCAGCTTATTTTTGTGACTGACCATTTCAAGTCAGTGAT
The DNA here is from genome assembly GCA_037013685.1 of Acridotheres tristis. Lineage (NCBI taxonomy): Eukaryota > Metazoa > Chordata > Aves > Passeriformes > Sturnidae > Acridotheres > Acridotheres tristis. Next base: position 9,076,200 of record CM072898.1, read on the forward strand.
GGCCTACTGGACAACTAACAAAAATGTGGATGAAACAATTTAATTAAAATAAGCTGAAACATGGCTTTTGCTTTTTTTTTTTTTTTTTTTTTTAATTCAAGGCATAACTATTTGGGAGATATTTTGGCAATATGTTTATCCAAAGAGGTTCATGTCAGATATTTCTTTCTTATTTCTTCTTCCTGATTTGTAAAGATGGGGTTTTAAAAATATATTATTTTTCTCCAAGCCATTATTAAGTAACTCTTGAATTACAATGTTGTATTTCAGTTTTCATCACTCGTCACATTCAGCCACAAATACTAGTACATTTTCTTCACTCAAAACATATCTTTTATTGATACTGTGTCTGCAATAATGATGCAGGTGAATTTTATCATTCCTTTCACCCTACTAGTAATGAACAAATTCACTGCTTATTACTTTGGACTTGATCTCTAGCAAAACACTACTGGAACAAACAATTTGATTTGTCAACACCTTTACAAGGACTCTTCAATCAATGTCACAAATCCAAATTTAAGCAGCAAAATACATTTGACTGCAAGACCCCAGACTGATTAGAGCTTCGAGTTCAGTGAATTGCACCAGACAGGACAGCAATCAGATTATTAACTCCACTTGAAAATACTCTCTGCTGCCTGGGATTAGCATGCATATTTTGATATAGATCGATAAGCAATCTCCTTTCTATAAGAAATGCCTGCAACATTCATTTGGCTGATCAAAGGTATATATCAGCTTGTTGTGACAGCTAGCTATTGTTTTCCTCTTTCTTTACAGGAGAGTCTCTATTAAAAAAAAATCCCTGGCTCCCTTTCACCTAATAGTGGAAGTCAACAGAGAGTCACAAAATTCCATCTCCTCAATACCGAAACACAATTAGTACAGAAAGGACTTTTGCCTTTTTTGTGGTAACTTCACTTTCCCTTCTTCATTCTTTCTGTTCTCCCTCCCTCCCCTGTTCTGAAACTATGAACATTGTCTTCAAGCCTTCCAAACATTTTCATTATATTCTTCTCTACTTCACTCACAACCTATTTAGAAAAAATAAATAAATAAATAAACAAATAAATAAATAAATATATATATATATAAATTTGGATAACATTTTTCACAAGAACAATGTTTTGTGGTTTTGGAGTAAAAATAAACAACTTTTTATACTAAGGTTCACACAACCATTTCCAGTTAACTCATCAGAGAAAGAAGGCAAGATATTTTCTGCATAGGGTAACATGAACTCTTAAATGATCTCTGGATTTTATTGCATCTGCAGAACTGAAAAACCAAAATTTATCTGCCAAATTTTTTCAAGATAAAAGCACAGGCATTTCATCCCCCCTCTAATTACATATGAAATAACTGCTATCTCATCTGAGCTTTTAATCTTTTTAATAAAAAAGACATACTTAAAAAAAGACAAACACAGCTTGCAAAGCATAGTCAAAAGTGAGTTTGCACAAAACAGACACCACGCCTCAAGGAGACCATCAGAGAGTCAAATGTGCATTTTGATCTGAGCGAGAGATACTCTGAGATCAACATGAGAAGAGGAGCCTAAAATTAAAGCTTTTTTTTTCCTGCAGCACTGGTTCTTGAAAGAATACAATCCAACCCAGATTCAGCTGTAGGACTGAAGTCCTGAAGCACAGGAGAGATTATTCTCCATCCACACCCATGCTTCAAGGACAAATACAAAACCAAAGGAGCTTTCACTGCAGGTTTTGTGGCTTTTTACAGCTGTTTACAGTTTTAATTGGTGATCTTCCTAACCAAATATTTCTAAAATAGAACTCAGTAACAATGCACTGAATCCCCACCCCACTGAATTCAGTGAGCCTTTCCCAGTGCCAATGGCTTTGCTCCTATGCCTTGTCTTAAAATTGCCTCCAAGTACTCCAAGTACCCTCTGTGCTCCAGGGCTTCTGAAGACAGTAAACACTTATTTTTTAACCTCCAGGCTTATACAGTTCCTTCACACTTGAGAGCAATACATGAGAACTGGACTCAGTCTGAATCTGCTCTAGTACATATAATTTCCAGGCATTTATCAGCATAAATTTTAGTCACTTATAATGTTCCAAATACTTTTATCACAACACTGGGGTTTTTTCCTACTTTACGTCTTTCCAAGCAGAAGTTGGACATTACTTTCTAACGTCCTATAAATAAAATAGTTCCTTCATCACTGAATCCCTATAGAAAATCCTCAGAAAATCACGTTAACTTAAAATAAGCTAGGTTTCCCAATTCCACAGAGACGTGAATTCATACAAAGCAATTTAATCCATGTATGTGTACCTAATATATACTATATTAACTAAGACAAGAGAATTTATCATATTCTAATTCTTGTTAAATTTTTTCCCCCAGCAATTTTCAAACATTTGTAATTTCTAGTGTCATAGAACTGCAACAGAAACTGCTATGAATAATATGTCATCTCTTATTATTATTTCAAATTAGTGAATTTATTCAAAATGGGCAATCTGTAGTCTAGTAGATACAGGAAGCAAATTCCAGTAGTTGTTTCAGCTAAAAATACAAACAATAAAGAATATTCTAGGTGGAAGTAATTTCATCCATTGAATTTCAATATTAAAAAAAAAAAAGTCCTACTTGCACCTTTAAAAAATAATGCAATAAAAGGTAGCATTTAGGAAAAAATAATTAGTTCTTAATTTAAGCTCTATAACTAAAACTGCATGTGGTAGTGTATAGCAGAGCGTGGGTTAAGGTTTTGTTGAGTGTTTTCTTTGTATTTTAAATGCAAAGGCTTTTTTGAATGATAGGCATACAAGGGTAAGGGAAAAGCAAAAGAGTCTTAAAATTGCCTAACAGTAAGTCCTACTTACTTTCCAAGGTGATTTTTTTTTCCTTCCAAATAATCCTTTGGCTATACAAGATCAACGTCAATCTCCCTTTTCAGTTTATCAAGGAAAACTTGTATACCGATATTACCTGGAAAGCCTAGACATCTCTTTATTACATGAAAGATTAAATTTAAAATGATTATCCAGATTATTGATTCACTAAGAGGATCAATGGATTTAATAATAATCTTAAAGCAGAACATTAAGATATATAAAGATACACATAAGGACAATTGCTTGTACTTCCTGAAACTAGTGGGAAGAATAGGTACTGCTTTATGACCTTCTGCAAAACCAGGATATTTAAATTGATAACCAAGTTGGTTTTCTTCACTGGCTATCCAGCAGATACAATCTAAATCTAATTTACTGCTGATAGCAGCTTCATATTTGATTAAGAAATCTTACATGGGAAATCAAGGATTTCAAGATATAAGTTCTAAATCTTTAAGCTTCTTAACATGTTTATGATTTCTTTAATATATCATGTCAAACTCAACAATATATTGACTGATTTTTGTTGTGAAATTCTATAGAGTACTGTTGTGCAAGAATTGAAGTGGGTCACCTTATCAGACATAACCTTCCTTTTGAACTTATCATTAATGATAAAAGATAAATTAAAAAGCATCCTTTAAGTACCAAATTGAGTAGAGTGACTGCCTCTTCAAAAAAATCTCAAAATGTTTATAAAAGGGATTATAAATATGTATAATAAATGCTTAATATTTTCTATTTAATCTAATAATCCTTTGGGTTTTCCTAATTAATGGTTAATACTATTGACCCAAAAACTTAATAAGGCATTTACAGAAGACATCTTCTCATATAATTATACTAGAAATTAAAAAGTGAAAATGTTTATTAAATTGTCTTAATTAAAATGTGCTACTTTTTACTTGACACAAGTATATTTCATAGGAAAATTTGTTCCAATACCTTCACAGAACAATACACTGGTGTGAACAACTTAATTCTATTTCCTATAATTTGTGTTACACAGAGAACATAAATCAGTCTTTTCACTGCTCCTTCAGCACCTCAGCCTAACTGTAAATACACTTGGAAATTACTCCATATTGGTAGAATAGCTCATTTTGCTAAAGAAACTCACTGCTGGCTGCCTTCCCAAAAGCAAGCAGAGTTTTCTGACAAGGAGCATACATTTGTGTTCACAAACAGGAAGAGATGAAGCCAAGACCCCTCCCCTTTCATCAGTCATTTCCCTCCATTGCAATGGCATGATTTGAGTAGTAGCTTGATTCCCTCTTGCATACCTAAAACTACAGCAGGCTGTGCAGAAGGACATTTAAAGTTACAACATAACCCAAGCAGGAAAATACAAATGAAAAATAGTCATTTGCACTTTTAAGTACTTAGACTGTATATACTCTACTAAATCTGAATTCATTGATATTTTTCATCTTTGACAAAAGAGGAGGCTGTTGCATAGAACATCCATTCTAAAGGAAATTAATCTTCATTAATCACAATGGCAGTATTATTGACACAATGCCCATATTAATTCAATTAGACACCTTATTTCTCTATTCCACACTAGTAATGGACTTGCTTCAAACTGAGAAATTATTTATGCTAGCTATATTTTGGATAAAATCTGTTGTCTGAGTATACATTGGCAAACTGTTAGGAGACACAAGATCTTATTTAGGGGCAGAAAGGAAAAAAAAAGCATTAAAAAATATCATTAGATATATCAGAACTGTTGTGGTCTTGTTTTTAAGATAGATCCTGTATATAGTGCTGCTTCTAAACATGCCAGTACATTACTTCTATCTTGAATTGAGTTCTTTTTTGGTGATCTAGGTTCCATACTGTTAAACCTGAAGTAAAACAATCTCATACATCCAGTGGAGATCTTCAACAGGGTCCAGTTTTGATCTCTTACCTGTAACAGCTCCAGTCCTGTAACTCCATCCTTAAGAAAATCAGTGGCTTGATCTGTGATATTTTATCCAACTACTCAGTGAGAGAATCTCCTCATAGTGTCAGAACACTCCATGATGTTGGGGATCTGCTGCAGTTCTGCCTTTTATTTGCTTCTTTAGGACACTGAGCACAACTTCCACCCCATGCCCAGAAATTATTTACCTATACTGTGAACAGCTGTGTCCCTATGTACAGCAGCTTATAGTCCCATACTCTGGCTCCATCTGACTAATTCTGAGGATAAATGAGAATCACAAATGACTGAGTTGGGAAGGGTCCTCTGGAGGTTGTATGGTCCACCTCCCCTGGCTGAAGCAGGACCAGGCAGAGCTGGTTGTCCAGGACCATGTCCAGGACCATGTCCAGCCTGCTTTTGGATATCTCCAGCAAGGAAGACTCCACAGTCTCCAGAAGCTGGTCTCATTCTCAGAAAACTACAGAAACAACAAGCTAGAATTAAAATTTTGGCATATAACCCCCAACATAAGTGGAAGAGGAATTTAATTAATTGTATTAGGTATGGCCATTTGCAATATAATAATTACCATCATATAGTCAAGGTCTGGAAGAAGTGTGACCTTGAATGTACAAATTAAAGCTGCTTTTTTCTATTTTAGTTTGTCTAGAGCTAATGTAACCAAACAGTTGGAAATAAAAAGTGTTGTATTACTTGTATCACATAACTCTTTTAACATTTACTCATCTGCAGAAATAACAAGAGCCTGAAAACTTTATGAATCAAGTTCTACACCTTCATAAAAAGCCTCTCACACACATTTTGTAACACTACCCCTCTGTCCTTCACTCTGTTTAGACTGTACTCCACCTAGTACAGTCTAGTACTTGGAAAGAAGTAATTTAAGCAGGTGCAACTGGGAGGATGTGTTACACCACTGAAAGGGGGAAACAGTCCTCCATTTACAGTTCTTCATTAAACTCACATTTCATCTTGCAGGTTAAGTGGGGGTTGCTCCTAAAATATTGTAATTTCCCATTTATTTGTAAAGACTGAGAAAAGAATATATTTACAAACACTTCAACTCCAGTGCTTCCAGCAATCATTTCACAAATCTTTAAAATAGGAATGTCATTTTAAGTCTTGACTATTTCACCATATAGATGTCTGCGACTATGCTAAAAATCAGATTTCTTTTAGCAGTACAGAACTGCTGCCTTTCAATATTCCTTCACCTGCCTCATGCAGGCTGCAGAAGAACACCAAGTCAAACAAATGTGAATGCGTGATCAGTTAGAGTTCCACACTTAAGCATTCATAAAAATAGAAGCAACTTCTTTTTCAGGCAGAAGACAAGCTGCCACTACAGAGAAGTAGGGGGAAAAAAACCCCCACAGCCCTATATCTCCCTCCCCTCTCACACAGTTAACATAACAAGAACTTTCCAGAGGCTGCTTGGCTCAGCTGAAAGTCTGAAATATGTGTTCATAAATGCATGAACACAGAAAGACATAACACATGAGAGCTTCACTGACACTGATCTGGGCTCCATCTTTTGACTTATTCAAGAATAAACCAAAATGAATTAGGTAGAATAGAACACAAGTTCCTGGGTGTTAAATTACTCACAGTAATCTTTTAAATGCAAATATTGATGCAATTATTTCCACTGATAAGACAGAGACATTCAACAATTTCAGTGATAATTTCTTTGAACTAAAGATTTTGGATATAAGGCACAGGATACTATTGTTTTAAATAAAGGTATATTTAGGCTGTCAATCTGAACAAGCTGGATATACTAAAAGGAAAACAAGATAACAAGATTAAATAATGAAGATAATGTGGCACACAAATAATGGGAGGTGATAAATTTGCATTCAAGGGACCAGAGAACATAGTGTGTATTTTTTTTGTGCCCAGGCCACTCTAAGTGTTCAGGCAAACCCCAGCGGTCTTAAAAGAAAAGAAAAGAAAAAAGCAGCAGAAGAGCGAAAGGAGAGACTGGCTTCAGACTGATTGCTGCTGAATGTGAGAGGAAAAAGAAATTTAATCTGCTCAGGACACTTACTCCTTATCATAGTGTGTCTTCAAAAAAAGATTTAATTACTTAAGCTTGGATATATTTGTCAGTATATGGCAAGTTACTATATTGGGATTAATGCTCTGAAGCATCTTCCTTTGTCACCTGAGATTTTCCCTGAGTGTGTCTCATGTATAACTAAATACCATGTTTAGCAATGAGTCTTATGTAAGAGTCCTTCTGCTTATGTTTCCACAGAGCTTATGCTAAAAACAAGTGACTGGTTTAAGTGACATTGGGAGGCCCTTTGAGTGTAATTCGCCTTATTATCTTATCAGTGGTGAAGTCACGGAAGTGTGAATCTTATCTAAGGATTACATCTGGCAAGGCTCATGATTAAAAAGATGGTATCTCATAATCTATCTCAAATTGTTTACTGTATTCATGCTATTTATACCCAGCATACAATTAAAAGCCACGCCCTTGGCATGCAGGTGTGTAGTTTTGACTGCATGCTTATATAAACTGTGTTACAGAACTCAGATCATGTTCCCCTCAGGAAAAAGGAGTGAGCTCAGCAAGCAAAAAGACAAAAAAGGCCTCACAACTTGTCTGAGCACCAAAAAATCAAAATAATCCGGAATGGAATGAAGAACAGTATCAGTATGCAGGGACAGAAAGAAGCAGGAATGAATTCTTTCTGATACCAAAGAATTTCATCAAGGAATTAAGGGTTAGTCATATGCAGCACTCCCGTTGTTTTGAAAAACTTTCAGTTCAGAGTAGCATTGAAGAGTAGTCTCAGGAATGCAAATATAAAAGCCTGTATTTCTCCTGCACCTGCAAATCTGCATTATCTATGGACTATTTAAACTGTATCAGGCACCTGTTTTGTTCGGTCTGTTTGGAATCTGGTGTTTAACCGAGATCACTGCAGGTGGTACAACACGTCCCTGCACAGCCCTAGCAATTTATTTAGGGACTCTACCTGGGCCCAGGGCACCAACAATGCAAATCACGTGCACAGATACTACCTGAGGATTTAAATTAATATAAACTACATCTCGTACTTACGGTATATTCTGAATTGCAGACCAACACAAGTTACCTGCCAACTGCACTGAGGTAAACTCCATTTCTTAAACATTTACAAAATTACAAACTGCAATCTCAGAGCTCTGTGGACTGACTTGGTGGCACACATATCCACCAATTTTCTGGCAATACTGTAACGAAAACAGACGTTATTAACAAAGAGAAAAAAAACACTGAGCTGATAGCCAAGCAAGAGCTGAAGTCCTTATGAAATACTCTACATATTTGCTGTATTTAACCATATAATCAACCATTGTACTAATCAGAACTGACCTTTAGATTATGTGCTCCTGTCTTTAATACAGACAAGGAACAACTTCTACACCAGCTACCTACTTTTTAGGACAGTTACTTTCCTCTTCACTTCAATGGCACAGTTAATGTTGTCTTATCACAAGACCATCTATGTACAGAGACAGCACAGACTTTATACACCTCAAAACTGTTCCTGACATTCTTTGTACATAGACACATGTAAAAAATCCCCAACCAGCACACTGATAGTGTAGACATGACTATGCAGCACATGCTCCAGACTAAGGAATTGGCGAAATATAGTTCTGAGGGAATCCAAATCTGATGGATTCAGAGTTATCTACCCATTCTATGCTGAACTCCCAGGTGAAAAGCTCATTCTTTAGCTTTGGAAGGGCTAGCAGATTTGGATTTTGTTTGCAACAAGAGCAAATGGCACATTAATTCTGAAGTGTCCTTTGCCCATCTGACTACCACTTCATCTAGTTATGTGGTAATTAAACTTTTCCTGGTATGCAAACCTCGTTTATGCTTTCTTTACCACAGAAATAAAGTATTCATAAACTAAAACCGAAATGCTTTCCAACACCATCCAGCTTGTAAAATAACTCCCTGTAAAGAACAAATCTAACATAGTAAACTAGCCAGTGGCTTTCCAGCTTTAAAAGGCTAATAGACAGCCAGCTGTTTGCCATGCCATTAAAGCACTCTGATAAACTCCTTATGGCAGGTGAGAGTTAGAATGTGATTTAATAACTACCAAATGAATCATTTATGAGCAATTCTTATTTTAACTGGAATATTTTACTTCAAAATGCAAATTTTCGACTGCACTGAAGACTAGAGCTACAAATTATAACTACCCAGTTTAAAATAAATTAATAAATATTCTGTGCTCTTCAAGCAATGATGGTCATTTTTATTAAAGCAGTTGAGCTCTTCCTGAATGGCAACAAGTTTTTACATCATACGGTTGACAGCTCATCTTGATCTGGCATGGCACAACCCACAATTCACACAGAACACAAACTGTACTGGGTGGGCTGAGGCAGTATTTTAAAAGCAAAACAACTGCCCCACACATGGTCTCAATACTTTGTCCCTAGAAAGCTTTAATCAGGATTACATTTTTGCATTCAATATAAACTTATGTCTTATCTCCTGTAAGGTTGTTAGCTTACCAGACCCTGAAGCTGTTTTACTACTAAAATATCTCACCAATGAGCACCCACAGCTTCCTATAATCAGTTCTCTTTAACCTAAGCATATTAAAGAATCAATATTAAGAGGGGTAAAGAAGTGTCATCCTGCAACATTGTCTCTGGTTGAAAGAGTCAGGTGAACTCAGTGTTTAACTCATGCCAGTTTATAACAAGAAAAACACAGTTTACTAGCAGACAGAAATGAGAAAGAATATTAAAGAGTAAGAGAACATCTATCTATAAATTAAGGTCTTAGAGGTGGGAGTGCCCAATTACAGTAATACTCCAGTAAATCTGCATAATTTTAAATATAAACCTGATTCACAGGAACCCCTACTTAATTGCTTCTTTCATAAATTCTGCACGAAACATACATCATAAGAAAACAATAAGAAAGGGTTTGTATAACAGCTTTATAATGGAATATTATGTTGTCATGACTCACCTGCTAAAGGGAAAGCCTCCCACTGCTTGCAACTAGAGCCAGATTCATCATCTATTTTGCAGGCAGATAAAATTTGTGAGAGCACAAGCAAAACATGAATTCTTGAAAAGTTATGCAGTGCTTCTTTCTAATCCTGTGTTAGACAAAATCTTGCTGAACATTAGGAATGGGGCACAGGATTTCTTAGTGTGTCTTTGGAATCTAAAACCTATTTCCCTTGATAAAATTTCTATAGCAAACTGCATGTCAGAAAGCTTAGCCAATGTATGAAGAGTATTTCTTTCTTATTCTTGCAGTGTGAAAATTAGCTGCAAGTTAACCTGAATTCCAGCACAGGAGAAAAGAAAAAAAATTGAGAAACAGAAGTGTTATGGAGAGCAATGACAAAGGTATCCTGAAGGACAGGTACTAAAGAAACACTAGACTTGCTTCTGTGACATAGACCAGAGAGATCACTGTGACAGAATCTACAACAGCTACAGTTAGTTATTAAACTACAGTTTTGAGGTCAGGCCTCAGAGTTGAGGAACATTTACCCATCTGCACTTTAAACACAGGGAGAATGCTTATGCTAAGAAATTTTCTACTTTGCATATCTGCTTGTCTTTCCGTGAAACAAAAGTAACTCAAAAGCCCTGATCCCAAATAATCTCAAGGATGCAGGTTTTATTTGTGTTTCCATTCAGACAAATCAACTACTACGTAGAAACGGAACTGCACTCCCCAAAAATGATCCATCCTTTCTGCAAGAGTAACCAGCAGAAAACAGGACTGCTCCTTGAAAACATGAAATGATACATTTTCAACCTCCAATAACCTTCAAAATCAGCTTTATTCCATCAGTACGTCTTGATGAGGAAGTGGTTTTTTTCTTGCAGATTTATCTATCTGCCTTTTTGAGTTTTTTAAGCATGTACACCAACACCATAGCAAAAGTCCGCAGTTACACTTCACATTCTCTAAAAGTTTGAGACTCTCACTTATGTTTAAAAGTACAGAGAAATAACAAAGCTTCATTTGGCTAAGGCATCAAGTAGTTGATAATTCATAGGATACAGTTCATTTCTGTGCCATGCCCTTCAGATCACTTCAGTTGGGGTGTTAAGCTCTAGCTTGCTGTTTGACAATCAAATTTATCATAAATATACAGCACTTAGACCTGTAATGAATCCCATTTCAAAGTAATGTTAATAAAACAGAATGAAAATCAAAACATTTTAGACAGTTTAGAACATTAACAAAGCCTTACTATTGCCTGCCAATTCCAGAAGCAAACCTGATATCTTCTTCTGGTTAAAGTATGGAGCATGACAACATCGTGTGTTTGACATGAATGGCATTAAAGGCTAAGGCTCTCAGTGAGGATGGTCTGTGTATCCTGAATAAATGGAATACTGCTTTGAAATGCTGTAAGGTTTTCTAGTGCAACAGAGACGGAATTGACTTCTGCAAGGATAATGCAATCTTTTGAAAAAAGAGGCAAAACTAGAGTAAAGCTAAAAGTATGATTTTTCCCACAACTACCAAACATACATTTCTTTGCTAGTTCACACGTATATTGTATAAAAAGCCAAAGGCATTTATAATATTTTCCTAAAACTATTATACAATCCAATTAATTTTACTTAAAAATATATGAACTAGTCATGATAACTAATATTATTTAAGCACCTGAGTTTAAAGCTGACATTTAGACAGCTCTGTTTTACATGTATAATTCATATACTTAAGCTAAGAAAAAGTGTCGTTATTCAGCTGAAGCATGACTTCATTTAGCCTTAAAGAAGTGCTCCATTTAAACCCAATGTTTACATGTGACAGAATTGAAAAGCATATCTTTGAAGAAAAACAGGAACTGAACTTGCAGACAAGGCACTACCCAATGCTGGTTTTGCAGAGCTGCTGACCTAATGCTCCACCTGAATTAATTAGGATCATGCCTATCTAAATCAAGCCTGTGTTGTCCTCTCCTGTACAATTCAGCAATTTCAGTTTCAAGGAACAAAATCAACAAGTGAACATTCCTAACAGGCAGACCTTGAACACACTCCTAGAAATGTGAACTTACTGGGATCCTTGAATAGTTGCTAAGAGATATCTGTTACACATTGCTTTCACCCTTCAGTTTATTTGAATAAAACCCCATTTTATGTCCACTGTTTCTAGTCAGTTTTATTTCTTGCCAGTAGACCTCTTAACTGAAATTATGCTCCCAATTACAACCTTTAAAATCAACAGCATTCAGGCTAATATAGCTGTACAAAGCTCCCTCACTAAATCTGATGAAAAATTGATATAGATGAAGAGGGGAAGAGACAAAAGAAACATTCCAGAAAATATCTTAAAAGGGTGGATTTTACCATAAGCTATCTAAAAGAATGAAATTTAGAATAACTCTACTTCATTTCAAGATTAAATCAGAGGAAGATTTTCTCTCAACCTACATTTCAAGACAACCTCAGAAAATATCTATAAAGCATTTGTCACCTTTCAATTCTTTGTAAGCAACTGTAATCAAGACCATTTAATGTTATCTGTTACATAAAAATAATAATGCCATTCAACTACGTTGCTTTGCATGGACTTCAGGAAAATATTTTAAGGTATTCAGAAATATAATCCTTATAGCTCTCCATGATCACACACTTTCATTTGCAATGTTCCTTCCCCTACTCTGCCTTACAGGGTTGCAGTATTCAGTAGCCATGCTCAGTGCATGCATCTCTAATTCTCTAAGTAGGCAAACAACAGTAGGAGGTTTTTAGGAATGGGCAAGCTCTTTTTACAAGATACTGACTGGGATGGGACCAACCTGATCATCTTTTATTTCTCAGTATTTTATTTCATCACTTACAGCTAAAACCTTTAGTTTCTTTATAAGCAATTCCACAATGCAGAAGTTTATTTTGCATGACTGCAGGAGTCCACAGAACATATACAGAAATATCAATTTATGTCTAAGGGAATACGTGGTGCTTTAAAAAGCTTTCTGAAAAATAAGTCATATGATTTTTAATGACAAATATGTCTTAAATACACTCTGTAGGACTGCACAGATTTGGGGCAGGATGGGGGAGAGTTAATGCTCAAATGCTGTAGTACTCTACACACAAACAGTAATAAAAATCTATCACTTAATCATTTACATGTTGTGTAAAACAGCAGTCTCCTTTTAGTTAAGAGCTGCTTTATGTCGTTTTCATCAATACAAATGTTGCCCAAGTGATTGTGTGGGAGAATACAAGAACAGACTGTAATAAAATTAAAAATAACTTTCCAAGGAAATAGTATTTGGAAGGATTAATTACAGAAGTTCAAACAGGAGGCCATATGCTTTCCCCTCTCTTTACTATTGAACATACAGTATGCCTGTAATAAAACAGGAAGGGGAAAAAGCTGCTCAAAGCAAACTGCTTCAAGTACCAGGTAATGATTCAAGATATCTTTACAATTTTGTGTGCCTGAATATAGTTTATCTATTCATTTGACTTCTATGCTAAAATTTTTATCAGCTGTATTCATTTGTGGAATAAAATAGTTAGCCCTTTGCCACTACTCCCATAGAGCAGGTATTTCTTGAGTGCTAAATACATGAGAGAAGTTGGTAGTGTGGGTATACTTCCTCCTTACATTAAATTCTCCTCTCCAAATGTAAGATTTACTTACAAGAACACAGAGGCTGTCAAAGATCATGGCTGCAACCAGTGCAAGCAAAAGAACTTTGCTCAAGTTTACAAGAATTGAGTGTTTTTATACGCTTTCCATTTAAGTATTACATAGCAAAGAAAGTCACTGACTTGACAAAACTTTGCTAAAAGTTCACACTAACATGCTAAAATAAAAAAGTATATGTTCAAGTGTATATCTGATTTGGAGTCCAAAGGCTAAGCTTCAGAAAATGGGTTACATTTTCACTTGCACAAGAAACCCTTTCCTTCATTTAATTAGTTTAATATTTTCAAAACTATAACATTGATTTTGTAAACAACTTGACTGAAGTTAAATAAAACTTTCTAGTAGAAAAAGCAGAGCAGAGGTACAAAAATAATCAGAGAGAATTTTATCCCAATTAAGTCACATCAATGTGATTGAGAAGCCAAAATTATTCAGACAACCAGTATTATGTGTGCTGCCTTTTTATTCAACTAAATTTTTAAGTTTTTAAAGTGCTAAGTTACTTGTGTATTTACAATTAATTCCTTAAAAAGTAGACAAATACATGAAAATTCTGTTCAAGAGTATGTTGAAAAACTCAACATAAGTTAACAGTATTAGAGATCACAGTCGTGTATGGCCCCAGAATACAATACTGGAAAAACTCTTAGGTTTTAATTCTCATTGCATGATTGCCATGAGTAAAAAACCCAAAGAACTAAAGCAAAACAAAACAAAAAACCCCAAAGCAAAACAAAACCCACAACACCAAAACCCAAAGCCTCCTCTTTTCACTTCCATAAATTAGTGGAGAAAAGTTGTATTAAACCACAAGTACCCATGTGGCGAAAGTGTCTGCAATGCCCTTTGCCCTACATGAAATCATAGTTTCCTTGAAAAATTATTTATTAAGAAATGCTAAACTGTTAGAGAAAAAAAAATTATTATTATTCAAGCATTTGATTTGAATATGCTATAGAAACAACCTATAGAATTATTATTAGTTATTAGATGACAGCAAAAACTGGAATTACTTTCCTTGTTCTCTCCATTTCAGTCTGTTTGAAACTCTATTTTATGTAATAACATAATAATGCACTGAAAATTTTTTACAACTCTAAATCCTTCCTATCTCAAGTGAAAAATCCACTAAGAGTAAAGCTGGTTTCTATACTGTTTAAAAGTAATGCACTACTCTGCCTAAATCATAAGGGAATAAGGCACTTAAAATAGGGTGTCACATTTCGAGGTAATAAATAGCAGATTGATTCAACCTCCCAGTTGATCCTGCAGTTTACTTACATACAAGATGGAAAATAAAGTACTAAAGCCACTGTGATTTACTTCTCAGAAATGAGACACTCTATATTAGTGGAAATGAATGCAAAATTCCTGCATTGACAATTTATTACGTTCCTAGGCCAAGCCCTGATTAGATCAAATTGCAGTCTGAGCACACCGAGTGCACCTCACTGCAGATTCCAGTCCACACTATCAGCCATATGTAAAAAAATCAACCCTAAACAAAACCAAAATGACCCCACCCCAAAACTCTAAGCCAAGTTTATCCAGTCCATTATTTTTCAGAGAACATTTGTCACCCCATCTGTCAATATTTAGGGAAAGAGGAGACTCGTTACTTAATGAGCTAGAATATACAACAGTATTTTACAGGGTTTTAGTAGTTATGTAAAGTAGCTATCTATAATTTTATGGTTGTTACTTATCTCATAATAATACACTTTCCTGTGATTTTGCCAAAAAGTATCAATAGCAACACCAGCAAACAATCCTTTCAACAACAAAATGTATTTATCCACAAAAGATATCCCAGGATTAACAGGAAACAGTCAGCAATTCCACTTTAGTTTCTAGTTTGTGTAAATTAGTGCTATTCAAATGTTTCAAAGAATCCTGCTCTGCTTATTCCAGCATGCACATTGATATTAGTTATTGTTTCCACAATAGTTCAAACACTGAAATGGATGACCATTTTTTTTAACAGAAAGCACAGGAGGTTATAAAACAGCAACTCTCCTTATGATCATATGTGAAAAACAAGGAAAACTAAGCAGGTGTCTGTGCACTTGGCTACATGAGCTCAGTATCAAGGGCTTCAGGGCCACACAAATTCATGGCCTTTGATTCAGACACCATTCAGGAAGACCAAAACTGCATTCGAATTTAAGGGCATCTTCACTAATAAACTCGAGAGCACCAGAACCATTTCAGAATTCCCAAAGCTAGGGCAAGTCTCTTATTCAGGGGACCTGAAAAGGTTTCGAATTACGCACCACAGAAACCACTTCCCTCAGCCTCTTTTCTTCTTTTAGGATATTTTGGAGAAAAGTACGATTCTTTCACTTTTTAACACCCAGTGGCTTAAATATATGCAGATTTTGTACTACTAGTAGGATGTTTGCTTATACAAATATATATGCATATATGACTTAAAATAGTAGGAAAAATCAGTTTTATTCAAGTGATCTATATGATGTTTTCTCATTCTATAGGCATGCAAACAGATGCTTAAACAGCATCTCCCTCACACAGACTTTTTATATTCAAAATTACACAAGATCCACCTTCCAAGGATGTTAAATACAGTGCTTCTCCAAACAAAAAAACCCTGAGTGCCTGGATGAAAAATGGTCATGTACATTTTCAAGAAAATGCAATGCTGATGTAGAGAACTAGAATCAGTAAAATTTCAATGCCATTCTAGTTAAAAAGTAGATTTCTATAATTGTCTAGTACCTTTTGGCAAAATGCCTGATGCTGCCAGTGTACAACCACACATGAAAGGCCCTTGTCTTCAAAACCCAAACTTGTAGAATTTTTTATAAAATGAAGGACCTTGAACAAGAGGTAGGGAGTAATTCAGTACTTTAATCTACTAAATATTTTAAAGGTTTGTCATCTGCACTTTAGTGTCTATCTTTTTACCAGGTGCATAATAGCTTTAACACTGTAAAAGAAGGAACTATACATATCTCCTATGCCATAAAACACTAATCAGTGTAAACTTCAAAGCATTTACTTGAGAGTGTAAACCTCTAAGAAAGATTAGATAACTACTGAGCAGGTGCATTCCAGGAACAAAAATAGATGGAAATATAATAAAGGAAGCCAGACAAAGCTGTTGCTAAATAAAAATTCCCTACTTATTAAAGTGGAATGACCATAGCAAAAAAGAAATTTAGATGTAATTACCATCTATTTTAAGGCTAGCCAAGCATTTTGCACATATTTCCTGAAAATATGACCTCACCATCTGCACAAATACTGATATTCTCTTCTCTTGCAGTCTTGTTCAACAGTCTATAAAAAATTAAACATGAATATGCACATAAAAGGGTGCAACAGTCTTAAATTGCAGAATATTTAACCATATTTTTTTAAATTACTTTTTTGTATAAAGCAGTCAATCCTTCAACTACAATGCTATGATCACTGAAGCCAAAAGTTTCATAACCTCCTCCCACACATTCAAATAGTAGTCACATACTGAAGCACACACAGGCACCCTGGTGAATTACAGAACTAATTTAATGGGATTAAGTTCACACTTAAGTATTTCAAATAAGTACTGTTCACTTCTTACTTTCCATTGTGAGCCAGAACTAACCACAAAGAGACAAACCTAAGATATATATATATATATATATATATATACATGGAAAATGTTGCTTTTGCCTTATGACAATGCATTTGTCATACATGTACACATCCAAACTTCTATGAATTTGGAGGAATAGAAAAGCTTTGTATTTCATTTTATAGTTTTCAAACAAAATGTTTGATTGTTCTCACATGTGGAGAAGATGGTCAAATGGCAATTAAGTGAGATCTTAGTATGAAGAAATAAAAGCATGAGCTCACTGCCAGAACTCTCACCAAGATCTATAGAGCTGACCAGCATTAGAAGAGGGTTGTTTACAAAAAGCTATCTGTAATTATGGCTTTTCTTTTTTCAAGTGGAAATCTTATTTTTTTCTGTTTTCCTGAAATACCACATCCCTTTCCATTACCTGTAAGACCATTTTTGCATGTTTGGTTTGAGGTTTATTCTTACAATTCCTTTCCTTTCTCCTCCAGAACCTCAGAAAGTTTGGCTCCATCGATCAGTCAGACCAATTAGATTTTTTTGTCACCATATTCTATATTACAAAAACCTTAGGTATTTATAACGGAGTATCTCTCTTTCTTTCAGAATAAATGGCCTGTTTTCCTGAGAAATGGAGTTGTTCTACCCTCATTACTCCCATTAACCTGTGAATTTAAATCAGCTAACATAAAAATAAAAGTTGCAGAAGCAGCTTGATCAGAAGAATGCTTTCATTATTTTTCTAGAACAAAAGTACAGATACTTTAGATAAAAACTGAAGGAGCTGACATCTATGTAATCCATTAAACTGAACTGTTAATTCAGTACAAAAAGTGGGGGATTTTTTGCAGAGAACACAGTAGAAGCATATTCTACACTGAAATTCCCACAGAACACACAATACAATGTCCAACCTCTCAGAAATTATATTTACTGCATAGGAGACAGATTTTAGCTAATTTTGATCTGTGCAAAGAAAACAACCAGCATCCATAACACCATCACCTTCAAATAGAGATTTATTTAGGTAGTGTTTGAAATATCCCCCACGCCATGAATTGCTCAGTGCAGCACTCTCAAACTGCTTTTACAGTATAAGGCTCTGAATAAAGCTGCTATTAAGTTAGCCAGTGATGGGGATCCCACAACAAAAAAATCACATGTAAAATCCTGGGCATGCTCCCATTCACTGGAGAATTTATAGTGGTTAGTAGGCAGTAACCTTGCTCAAGTAGCTCTTCTCCTGGTGCATATAAACTAATTTAATACATTCACATCAACATCCTACATACCACATCCTTATCACACCACTGCCACTTCATCTTTTCTATTTGAATACTGTCACATTTCACTCCCAGAATCCTTAGCATTAAACCAGAGAGAACCAAAGCCATTATAAAATAAAAGTGCCTGATCTTTCAGTTAAAAGCTGTTAGTCTATGTGCAACTTAATGGGACTAATAGATATTTTCTGTATTTTGCCCAGATAAAGCTATTATCCCCATCTTTGATTATTAAATCTACTAACAACATAGGATCTGTAAACAGATAATCTGGAGTTGCCCACTCATAGTATATCTGCCTAACATTTTAGATAAAGCAGATACATATCTAACTGGAAAACTGTCCAGTCAAACCTTTTCAAAAGATGCCATCTCAGTTTAGCACAAAAATCTTAGAATGTTCTTTTCATTTTTATTCTCAAGATGACAGGAAGTACAGCATAGCAAAGAAAATTACATCATTAGGTATCTATCCAACATACCTACTATGCAACAAACACCTGTATTACATCTGACTTCCAAGTAAATTGAAAATCAAGGAAACTTTTATTGCCTTTAAAATATCAAAGTAGGGTTTTTTCTAGTTCACTCAATTTAAAATGATATATAGAAAAATTTCGATTTTTTTTAGGTACCATTGTAACTTTTACACATAGACCTGGTTTATTTGTGAGTTGCCAGCAAAGCGTGCGATTATACACTCAAGGTATACATACAACTTGGTGCAGGAATGTCATATACACGAGAGGAAATAAGAGAAACAAGAGCCTCCAGTATGGAGTTTTCCAGAGAGATTCTTTCTGGGGCCACTCTGAGTAGCTCCAGCAGGGCCTTCTCTGCCAAGGGAAGGCAGGGGAGCTGCCCACACTCTCAACTGGCAAGTGGTAAGAATGCAGAAAAAAGGGCATTATTCCAAAATCTAAGTAAGCACCTGCCATTTTGGACTGGTACCAGTCACTAATGGGCACAAAGGCATGGGATGTACCAGAAAAATTGGCAGAGGTCAGGGCAAGAGGATTGTTCCAGTAGAAGAAATCCCTCTAGTTCGATGAGGCCAAGCATAGGCACACATGTACTGTTTAGATCTCTAATATTCATTTTCCTGATTGTGGACAAAGAAACCTGCAGGATTACAATCAAGTCACTTTAATTCAGAAACGTTGTTAATCTCAAATAATACCACAGTATACTTGTTCCAGCTTTATATTTCTGGTAGCTATAAATAAAAAAGGGAATTGTACTGCAGACAGTACTTCTGTCTCTTCTTCCCTAGGGCCACCAGACAGATGAAACAATAGTTCTCACTTTCAAAATGCCAACAAATCCAACCACAGATACTGTGTAAAGCAACAGGCACAATGCAAATTGAGCAAGTAAGGACACAATACAAAAGACAACTTTGCATTAAGGTGGCAACCTATCTAAATTACAAATGTAGGAAACCCTCATTTCTGCATTAAAATAATAAGTGATATAATAATCACTTTGTCTCCTGCTTTCTAAAGGAATAAACCATTACCATGCTGTCTATAAAACTGTCACTTGGTGATGCTGCGTAGCTGCTGCTACTGAATAGCAAAATTCATCCAACTTTCATTTATTTTGAGTTGTGAAAAAAGGAAACTAATGAACTCTGAATAATTAAGACATTTATAATACAAAACTAGTGTGTCTGTATATGGCCTAAGATTCTTATCTGATATGGCTAAAATGGCATACAAATAGCCTAAGATTTTTAAGCATGGGGTGCTTCATCTCTTTTCATAGGTTGATATAATTTCCCTTTTTTATATCAAATAACTAATATTCTAGTAATTACTTTTACTGGTCAGCTACTCTAATTTAGCAGTGTAAACCAAATGAGAAAACTGAAATACCTAAACTAAAAAACTTTATTTAACATACTATGTACAAAATAAACTAAGTGATTGCTTTTTCTGTGGAATAGGTATACAAAAGAAAATCAAATAGAATTCATCAAGACAGAAAGTGATGCATGAGGCTATTAACTTCTGAGACATGTCAATAAAAACAGTAAAGCAAGATACTCTGAGTCTAGCTCTCCTCCATTTGAGCAACTAGTTTAACTAGGTAAGAAAAACTGCTTATTTGCTAGGCAGAAGCTTGGGAATATAAGAATATGTGCATTAGCTAGATATTTTTATTAAAGCAGAACACGTATATCTATAAATGAGAAAATCTCAAATAGAAAGTACAACTTAAAACCATTTTTATATGAAAGCTTCTGGTTTTGAGCAAGTATCTGCAAGTAACAAATATGGTTTTATTAAGCAACATATAGACAGCTGTTCTAACAAAGGACAATGGAACAATGAATGACAAACCCCACTTGTAAATTGACTCAGGCTATTCCCACATACCTACCAACCCCAAATCTTTGTTCAGCAGATAGTCAGAGAATAGTTTGGATCAAGAGTTCTCCTACAGTAGAAGAGCCTACAGGTGTAAAAGAAATGTGTTGTTTAAACGAAGCTATAACTAAAACACAGCATCTCACACAGTAAGGATCCACAAGTAGTTATTACAGACTATTGCTGTTAACAGAGCTACTCTTTCCCGAGTAAGTTTGCAAGTATCCTGTAGGTTTTCATCTTTATTTCACCTTACTAATTAACACAGTAGAAACTCAAATTTCCTCTAATAACAATTATTAGCTGGTAGCCAAGAGGCTTGCCCTTCCTATGTGCTGACCAGGTCACACAAAGAAGGGGAAGGTGAGTAGCCATATTAAAATGCTTTCTCTTTCCCCATATCCCTCAGGGAAGGTCCTTACCACTGTGCCAATAAATTTCTTATGGCTGCCTCCATCATAAATACTCTGATTAAAATGTAAATTCAACCAACCTATCAGCTTCCCATTAAGAGGACTCTTTAAAAACACCATTAATCAGCTGAGAGATATGTAGTGAAATACCACTTATCAATTCTAACTGCTTATGACAGTTAACAAAGCTTTATATTTGCCCCAAACATGTGCTGATCTATCAATTATGCCAGGGTTCACTCTCACGCTAATTGTACATTTTCTTCTCTAATGCATTTTTGCTGTTATCTCATAGGCTAATGAAAGCTGGGAAATCAATACATATAAATTATACATGCAAAGAAGGACTGCTGTGAACATAAAGTTTCTAATTAATTGCACTTGATTAATTTATATCCTTTAATTATCTTGCTAAGCCACAAACAACATAAATATCCTTGCAATCTGGTTATTGCTATGTCAGTCATAAAAAAAAGCAGACACAGTAAATCTATGAAATCCAGCAAACTCCATTGCCAAAAAACATGGTATGGCATAACACATAAATATAACTGGACTTACTCAAGACACCTATGAATAATTTTACTGTGACAAATTACCACTAAATATGTTGTATAGTTATTTGATTAAGGTTATAATGATGTTATAACTTTACATACAGGGTAAGCAAAATCCAAGCTTATCATGCAGCTTTATGGAGGTTCTTATTTGTATTTATAAAACAAATCTGCAATAGACATGTAAGTGATATTGATATCTGATTGGTTAGGACTAGAGATCCAATTATCAATATTCTAAATTAAAGCATTACTGCTTTTCTGCACTTAAGGTTACGTGGCAATTTGTTTGCAGAATTCTCTGAAAAGCAGAAACGCACACAATCAAAACCTAATAATGATATACCCAACTCTAAGCAGAGTTAAATAAGAGCTATCATACTGTCTTTTGTTAAAGGCAATTGGCCAAATATAAATTCTTCCATTATGTGAGT
The DNA here is from genome assembly GCA_037013685.1 of Acridotheres tristis. Classification (NCBI taxonomy): domain Eukaryota; kingdom Metazoa; phylum Chordata; class Aves; order Passeriformes; family Sturnidae; genus Acridotheres; species Acridotheres tristis. The sequence continues at coordinate 9,098,322 of CM072898.1, forward strand.
AGCTGTAACTGTATATACTTTTTCCTTTCAAATTTTGTCCACTTTGGTAAACCAACCATATGTCACTGTTCTGAAATCTAATCCTATCAATCCACCAGACTTGCTCTTTGTCCTACACAACAGCATATTACTGAATATCTGTATCTACAACTTTCATAAACGTGTAAAAAGAAACTGTATCTGTCTACAGGGAGACTCAGACAGAGACCATCTGTCAGTGACTAAAGCTATTCTTTAAAAAAGAAAACATTCATCTGGGATTTGCCCTTTACAGAGTAAACCCACTTAACCTCCCAATAAGATTAACTGTTATTTGTTTCCATTAAACAAAAATGACCATGCTAATATGCATTTAATAGCATGAACAATGAGAGAAACATGAACTTTAAGAATTTTTGAATTCATTAAAATAATGAAATACATTATTTAACAACAGCTTTTTTATTATTCATATATAACTTTTCTTTTGTATTACAAGCCTTCTTCCCTGAAGTTGAGACTAAAAATATTAAAAAAAAATAAAATAGGGTAAATATTGAAGCTAAGACAGCAGGCTCTTGAGTCTGCCACATATTATAGATAACAATGACTGTATATAAATTAAGTCTGAATAATACGTATAAAAACCCAATACCTTTGGAACACTGATGATTTTCACCTGTGCCCTCAACATGCAGGCATTTACAAAGAAAGGTATTTAACTAGATTGATTATACAAGGCTGTCTGAGTGGAGTTAGTGCAATGTAATGGGGACTGTACTCTGTGCTTCTCTTTGCAGCAGCACAAATCACTGAACCAGCCTGAAGCTATACAGAAAAATACCTTAATGTCTCTTCTTGGGCTTGACAAAACACAGTAGTACTGCCATGTGAGAATCCTTCTTCTACTGGGGAAAAACACAGTAGGAGAAACCTTTAAATATAGGCAGCCCCTTCGCTCCCAATATTGTCTTGTGCTTCTTTTGTCAGACTAAGTTAGTGAGATGTACTATAGCATTAAACAGTATCCTAAAACAGGAAATGGTGAAGTGCAAAATCCCTCATACAATTAATTCCCGAGTCTTTGCCTTCCTGTTTTGCTCAAAACTCTACCTCTAAAGTAACCTAGATAAGCAAAAAAGTGTCCTCATCCCCCTAGGAGAAGCTTGAGGTGAGTTCAATAAAGTCTGTTTCTACTGTAGGCATAATTCAAATCTTACTGGAGCCAGTGGGAATATATTCAGCAGGTTCAGTTAGCTTTGCATCCAGCTTCCTTCATTAATGGTAGTGTTGCTAAGCAATCAATAAACATTAAGACAAAGCAATCATACAATCATTTTCTCAGTGAGAAATTGGCATATGCTATAAATAAGAATAAATAAATTGATGAGGGGAATCATTATTAAAATTCAGCACAGCTAAAGAAATTGTTCCTAAAACAGAGAATCCAGAAAATACAGGCTTCCTCCCTCTCAAATACAAACTGTACTAACAAACAGAAGCAGAATTCTTTAGTCATACAAGTCTCTACTTACTATAAGAATCAACTGATGCCTTACTTGAATATACTACAGTATATGATCCAACATCAGGGGGGAAAAGTATATACAGAGTTATATAGAAGCAGATATTTTAAACTCAGATTTAGTAGATACCAAGTCTGGATGAGGATGCATCATCAGTCATTTCAAATCTGCTAAAATCTCTTTGTATGGGACAGGTGGTAAGACCACAACTTTTTAAATAATGGAATCAATCCTTTGATATAATTTGTGTTGGCTTCTGATCATCCCCTGTAAGGGAGCAGCTTCAGACTGGCAGTGCCCAGTGTTTGTGTGCTGTCTGTAAAGCTACAGCTGGACAATGAACTTGGTGTTTTCATTACTTTACAGAAAAAAACGGCGAAGAGTGAAATTGAGAAAGGCGCGAATTAACAAGGATCACGTTTGGCTACCGGTAAAGTTGTGACATAAGACTTGCCACGTGCCAGACACTTCCAGCACAGAACACTCAGAAGTCACTAAGAAGGAACTGAAGGCAGCAGGAAAAACCTTTATCCACCCAAACCTCATCAATTCATCGAGGGAAAAGCTCCGAAGGATGTAACTTCCACTAGAGTTCACTGGATTTGACACTTGAGATATAAAGCACCTAGATAGAAGCAGAGTACTGAGGTTTGACTGCAATTACCTTATCTTTCCTATTTTTAGTGACAGAACCAGATTATTTTAAGTGCATTTTATAGAAAACCCTTCTTTACTGAAATATAAAGACTGTAATAAAGACAATACAATGTTTTGAAACTGTTTTAAATCCTTCACTCAGCTTTGCTTCTACAGATTTAACATGTAGGGGTTCTAATCTTACTGCTACTAATTAGAGCTTTAGTGTAATTGTGCCAACAGGGTGCTTGGCATAATAATTACTATTGAGAGATTCTGGTGGAGCAGTAACATGCCCACATAATACAGATATGTCTAATATAATACAGCAGTCACCTTTGTATGTTGACTCTTAAGTTGGATTTTAACCAAGTAAGGGGTTATTTTGCCTTTATTATAAACCTTAAAAGGCATATACGTATGTATGATTTAGACATTCATTTTTTCTTCTTGATTCTTTTGAATATTAGTTAGGCAGAAGAAAACTAGAAAGCGCATTTTGTTTCACATCCTTCAAAATTTAGTCTGGTTTGGCATGGGAATATGAACAAAAATGCTTATATTGGCAGGTCATACTTCTAATGTAATATTAGACTTTCTAAGGATAATGTCCTCAGCTGCAAAGTTTACCATAATATACAATAAATGGAACTAAAAACAGAGGATGAGTAAGACTTAAAAACGTGCCTTTAGAAAGTGCTTCTGCTGCATTCCATTACAGTCCTATCAGTTTCGAAACAAATCTTTATGTAGCTACTTGAATAAATCTATTCAGTGAAATACCCAAGACAAACTTAAGGGGCAATGCAGGAACACTAACAAAGATATAGGAGAGCATTTTTGATCCATTAGTAACATTACTAACTTACTGTCTAACAAGCTTCAGATAATGAAACTTTGTTAAATATGTAAATCTATAGTGAAAGAACACTTACCAGCATTGAGATGTTTTGTTTGGTTTGTGTTTTTTTAACCTCTAGAAATATCAGCTTAGGCCATACCATCATTAATAAAATAAAATCTTAATTATGGATATGACTACAGACATAAGAAGGACTTCAAGAGCAATTCAAACACATAAATCCTACACAATATCATAAGCTAAAAAGTAATAAGCCTTTTCTGATTAATTGAAGTATCTTAAAAAAAAAAAACTGAACTCTTTAAAATAAGAAAATATACAGCATGGAGCCTGAACCAGAGCTTCATCCAGAACAGACAGGCTTGTTTTTACTGCCCCTTAGTGCTTCCCTTTTAAAGTGACAGGAAACCAATTTCTGATTACAAATCAATAGGTTAGCACACTATCATCAGACAGTAAATTCAGTTGTTGATATTAGATCATAGAAGAGGGTATCAGAAAAGAGCGGCTGTTGTCATTTTGATGCATACAAAACCCAGCAAACAGGATTGCTTTTCTGCCACTCCGTTTTTTCAAGGAACAAATCTTGCAGAATAAGTCACATGTGGCTTATTTATTATTTGTGGGTCACCATCAGGAAAAACAACTGTGACAAATATACCACATACATAAAGTGCATAAGTTTAAGTCTCAAAACCAGACGCAGCACTGAAATGTGCTGTATTAATTAATATAATGGAAACAAAAAGTATGTATGTGCCTGTCACACAGAATACCTTTTGATGAAGTCTCTTTTTTCTTTAAGCTTTTAAGATAATCTTAGAGAAATCATCAAACTATAAAAAGAAATCAATAAAACAGAAAAGGTTCCCATCACCCCTAAAAAAATCCATAACTTTTGCATTTTAATAGAGACACTACAAGACTATACCAGTCATTTTCTTTCTGATGTGTTCCTTTGATTTCACTCTTATCTCACAGGACTCTTGACTTTCCTGAGAAAGGGATTATTGAATTGTATGTCTCCCTCAGATGCTCTTGATCATTCAAGTAGTCTGTACTTAAGAACGTTACAGAGTCTGCTCAGCTGCTGGCTCCTTGGGAACTCATCAGGGACTGTCATCTTAATATTAATTGGGTTTTGTGCAGGAATCCAAGTCCCACAATGAGAGGGTTTCAAGAGAGAAGATTATGCCCAAAGCCAGATATAAAGACAAACATATTTAGCACAACAATTATGATAATTGCAGAAACACTCTGAGAAATAAGTAAATCTGATTAAGGGCACTTCTACATGATCAAATATTAATCTGATGTCTTCACTCTAACCTGGTTTGAACATAAGAGGCTTCTTATGGTTTTATGTATTAACAGATTTGTGGAAGCTGAACTCATAGTACCTAATAATATGGTACATCCAAGTCAATACAGTAAAAGGATCTTTACGGAATGTAATCCACTTAAATTAAAAATAGACACAGATTGAATCATAAAGCTTAAATTAAAATTGACATAGAGTCAATCAATAAAACATTTTATATAAAGTCTTGTATAAACTACTGTAACTTTTTTCAGTCTCATAGCACAATAACTTGTGCGTATTTATTTTTATTGAATAAAAACTGCGTCACTTCAGAACAAAATTATCATAAATACTACTCGGACAAAGACTTTAAAATTTCCAAAATCAAAAACATCTAGCAAATTAAATACACTTTTATTTGCAAATGTGAAATTTATGTATCTTTAAAATATGTGGATTATTTGTAAAGATTTGAAGTATACTTAAGTAATTTCATCTTTAAAATAATTCTGATTTATGGGAACTGTGGGCAAAACTGTATTTTCTTGATGAGTAATAACACAGTGCCAGCAAAATAAGGGTTTTTGGCACTGATTTCTCTACGTATGCATTCATGCACATACTTGCATACAAATATATACAAATACAGACCACTGAATTAAAAATCCATACAAAATCATGTTTAATATTCTGTACTCATTATATGTAATTCTACTATGACAAATATTTTCAGTTTCATGTGCAAAGACAATTTTGAATAAATCTGAAATTAATATATACAATACACACTTGTTAATATAAATTTGCAGAGGTAGAAGCAATGCCTGAGAGCATCTACACTACATTTGCATAATCATTTAACTCAGATGAAAGCTTCCATGTCTAGCTAAGTTTTCAAAATTGAACATAAAGCATCTGAGAGCGATTAGAGTAATATATTCAGGGATATAAAGGAGAAGGAAAAAAAGGAGAATATATCAAAATTGTAATACAGAAGTGAATTATGTCAACATATGACAGGAAAACACAGACATAGATGCCTATCTATCCATCTTTATTTGTAAGTATTAACCACATATAGGCCTTATGTGAAAGGTAAATCTTGCCAGCATGGCTTACCTCCCATAGTAATTAGGCTTGTGTTTCTGCTTTATTAACTCTGATACAACAGAGTCCTGCCCTCTGTCACCAAGGGTACTAATAGATGATAATCACGTAGATTTGGAAACCATACAAATTAAATGATGAAGTGAGATGAAGTGTAGTAATACAATGAGTTCAAGGACAAGCAATTTAGCATTTCAATATTCATTTCTAGGATATTAAATAAAAATACCTGAAGAAACTAGACTGCACTCTATCACAAAATTAATAATTTACATTTACAAGCAAATTATATATATTCCTGAAATTTTAATGTTTCAAAGATCATACTAAAAAGTTTGCCTTATGTAAGGAAAAAACAGCTTATTTCCCCTAAAAGAAACATTAGAAATAAACCTCTTATTTGCAAATATAATGGAATCTTTAAAAGACCTAACACTCCCTATGGACAATTTTAATTTTGTGTGGGGAGTAAGTATATTTTCACAACCCAGTGACAGAAGCCCCATATTAGTATACTGGAAATACATTTTTATCTATATTACTACATTTTGATCTATATTACTACAATCTTGAAGACACGACATTGATTCTGAGCTTCCTAACAACAATTTTTCACCCATTAATTCCAGAGCAATAATACTGCAAACCTACTGTCAATTTTTAAAAATAACTGTTTACACAGAAATTATACAAAAATATAGCTGACAAAAGTAATTTAGCTACAAATAGTTGTCAGTATTTTCTTTTAGAAGTTTTGAAACTGTTATAACTTGTCATAAATATCACAATTTTAGACTAAATTCTAAGAGACTTCAAATTCTGAAATGTCTGTTTAGATAGAAGATTTTCTTTAAAAAAAAAATTAATCAGCTTTGTAAGAGACACATAAAGCCCTGAGATGAAGGTACTTATACTGAACATTGTCACAGTGGTTAATTGTGTTTTCAAATTCAGCCTCATCTTTTGAAATTTATTAATATTATATTTTTCTTATCACATTTATCTTTCTTAATGCACAAGGTATTTACTTTCAATGTCTTATATGTTCAATCTATGTTCCATGTACTAGATTTTTAGAAGGTAGAAATATATTTAATTACATTTCTCAAAAGCCAAATATACTTCAACATAAACAAGCATTCAGAAAAATAGAGAAAAAAATTCTGTTAAAAGAGTGGTTTTGGGTTTTTTTAGTAAGTAAACAGGTGAATGCAACTCCTTAAGCATATTCTCCAGTTGTCAAAAATAACAAATCCTGGCTCTGGGGAAAACAATATGTGTAATTCAAATCAGTCACATTTTCCCGGTTTTCTAAGCCAAGATATTCACCTCAAACTTCTCACCCCAGCATTAATAGTTTTGAATTCTGTTAGATGCAAGTTTAAATAACCAGGATGCTTCTTAGAAACAGTACTGCTGGGCCTGTACCATGCATTTTGAAAGCAAATGCTCTGCATTCTTTTTCAAACTAAGCAACTGCAGTACATTTTAAAACATCACTTATATCCAAAAAACATAAAACACTATCTGTATCTTTTTCATGCGTATTGACAAAAATATTACTTTATTCTTTTAAGTGTTGAGATAAAAAGAAATATAATTTCTGAGCTTAAATTTAGTTCTGTGTAAAAAACTATTTTAAATTTTATCAAAACTTTTAGCAGTCTAACAATCTTTCAACCTACAAAGGATGCATTTTACTGCAGTGCTTACTGCAATGCCAGAAAATGTATATAAACCACATAATATAATTTCATCTCATATTTAAAAGGTTCAAATGCCATGACTTTTAAAAGGTGTTTCAAATATTATAGTTTCCATCTTTAAAGAGGAAAGGCTTAACAAACAAAAGAAGTACAGCTATTTTGCTAATAATCATCTAACCAGCTACTTTCTGTTCTGAGGAATTGTCTTCTGTGGTTAGCATGTTTACATCCATTCAATTCTAGATGCAGATTATGGCAATTAGATATTTATCCTCCTTAATGTACACTGTTTTTATTTATGTTGAACTTGAATCCATTATCAGAAACAAAGCTGCACACATATAACCCGAACCAATTGCTGGAGATGCACACAGACTACTGCTTGTTTACTTTGGGTAGGCTAATCTTACGGCATGCATTAAAAATGTTGTACTTGTCACTGACTAATACAACAAATTGAAACCTTGGAACAGTCTTATTTACTATTCAAGTGCTTCATATTTGATTCTTGCATCAGAATTTTCACTTAACCCTTTTGTTAAATATCTGAATCTTAGAGCAAGGCACAGATACACTGCATTTGAAGCTAAATACAAGACAATTTCATTTGTTACAAGTAGTTTTCAATCTAAAAGATACATCAAGGTTGCATTACCTTACTATATGCTTTTAGCCCCTCAGTATGCACTATATAATTGAATGTTTCAACTGGTTTATTCTATTCACACAGCAAGGGTTATTGTTGGAAGAAAAAAACCCCCCAAACTTTCCCTCATCTGTATTCCATAAATAAAATGCTAGCTGCTGTTTTTACTTACAGTTTCCAGAATTTTTCTCTTCTAAAATATTTTAGCTCTTAATATTAAAGTTTTATTAGTTATTCTGTCAGAAAATCAAACCTTTACTAAGTGACATGAACAGTTACAGTTGGTTTAAGTGTGCTTGGGTACCCCTGATTCCATCAGGAAAAAAACAAAACAATATACGGCATATGTTAACATCTAATGACTGAAAACATACCCACTAAAATAGTCCCCCAGACTTAAAGGAAATCACTACTTAATTCCACAAACATTTGTTTCAGCTCAGGAATTGCACTAGAAACTTTTAAGTAGTTTTCTGGTTCAAAAATTGCTCCATTCGATCGGAGGAGCCATAAGATGCTGCGCAGCACCATCTGCTGGTTCGAACAGCGGGCTCCGAGACAACGCGTCCTGATCCTGGGGGCATCAGAAATGGGAAAAAATGCCATCGCCACTCACCTCAGCTCCAGGGGATTCCGGGAATTCTGCACGGGCTCACGGTACAAACTGAAAGAGAGTAAGAGAGAGACACAGACAAGGGGTCAGATGTGTATGTTAAGACATCTGAAAATGATACGGAGATGAAATCTGAGCAGATTTCTGGAAGGAAAAAAAAAAGATTGCTTTGTCCCAATCAAGAAAAGTGCTCATTTTAAACTATTCCATGGACAATATTTTCTTCTTCAATCTAGATACCTTCTCTTTTGGGAGGATGTTTAGGTGGTTATTGGATGCAGGAAGAATTTTTTCCTTAAGCAAGAATGTCATAACAGCTTCTATCCTATATTAATCCTTAATTAATAAATGTTAAATAAAGAAACGGTTATTTTATTTTGGATTATATTGAATAAAGATATTAAAACTTGTGTAATTGTAACTGATGAAAAGTGAATTTTTATTTTGTTCAGGCTAGAGATATGCAAGCTGATGAAAAGTGATATTTGGAATGTTATCATTACAAATGTGAAATATAAAATGGTCTTAGGAATACTTTCTGAGAAATGACTGGTGAGCAAGTTTATTGTCTTAAACTTCTGTTGGTACTTAAAAGGAAACTAACACCAATCTCACTTTAACCACAATTATATCAACACAAAAAAATAACTTTTCCCCCCAAAATGGGATCATCCAGGCCTCTGAAATGATAACTTTTAAAATGCAGTTTACCTATGAGCACTGGCCATAGAGTTAAAAGTTAAAGACAGACTGTGCAGCCTGAGCAGAGCTGTGTTTGTGTAAGCACCACCCTCACACTGCGAGGGCACAGGCGATAGGGCTGTGTGTGACAGTCCTTCCCTGGTGACACCATTCCAGCCGTGGGGGCAGAACTCTATAGATGGGAAACCCAGATTCTGCTCACACCTCTGACTGCTCCCTGTAAATTAATTTGTTGACTTGATGCTTGTTTCATGAGGTGCACAGAGGCCTTAGCTGGTACATGTGCATACCAAAAATGTCACACGTTCAGTACCCACTGTGGGGTCCTGGCCACAGTGTGCTCTGTGACAGCCTGATGATAAACAGCTGCCCTGCTCAGGGAACAGCCACTGCACTCTGGGCAACACCAGCAAGCAACAGGTAAGCAGTGTTAGGAGAACTCCTATTTCTGAATAATAGGACAGGCTACTTGGGAAATCCTGTTTCTGAGCTGTCCGAGCAGAGTGTGGTCAGAACTCAGTTTAATGCCTGGTGAAAGAAGCAGACTCAACCAACTTCAGCAAAAGCTAACTCACATCTTCAGGGCAAATCAGAAGAATTCCTCTCTTTCTTTCCCCAAAAACTCACAGTCAAATGCCTTTGTTACATCTGTAAGTAATTCCAACTAGTATACACCTTACTTTATATTTAAGTGCAACATTTGAGGTTAAAAAGGTAAGTTCAGAGCAGCCTGCCTTCCCAAGCAGTAAACTAGGAAACAAACCAGCACAAGAGCTTCCTGAGAGCTGCAAATCCAAAGCACAGCACATCATGTGTGTCTATACCACAGGACAAAAGTTATGGAGGGGAAAAAAAAAAAAATCTTAATTGGCACTGGTGTACAGAGGAAATGATCAAAGTAATAGATAAGAAAAAGTTTTGAGCAGGCTTATCAGCTTTCTTTGGCAGCAGTACCATCTGCCAGAACCTCAAAAAGAAAAAATGCCTTTAGTTTAGAATACTCTCTATCCAACAAATATTTTTATAAAGTTTTATCTGGTATTGTTGATCCCAGAATATGCTTCTATTTCAAATTATATCAGAGAACTGTTGCTATATTTCAGTGATTCAGTAGATGGTATGCACTAAGCATAATTTTATTTGTCACTATAGTGATATGTAATCCCTTCAGTGTGACGACACATGAAAGTTTGTTGCACTAGTTTTAAGAAAATAGTTGTTAAACACAATCAACAACAGAGAAACAAATAAACATATCCCAACAATAATAATGAAAAAAAAAAAAAAGAGAAAAAGGGATCCAGAGTTTCAAGCTGCATTATACCACCTGCCTGGCACAGACAAAGATGGACTCCTGTCAGCATCTTTATCACATTGACATCTCGCACAACTTTTAATTCCTTCATAGATTTGTAAAGGAATCAGTTTAGTGTATCACAAGACTACACAATAGGTAATCATCAGTACTAACGGATTTACAGCTGTTTCAAGCCTTATTTACAAATTTGAATTTTGTTCACAATTGAACAAAATTTACACTTGAATTTTGTTCTACCAAAATGACGAAATTCTTGCTAATTGCTAGTATTACAGATGTTAGAAGCTATGCAAAACACACTGGATTAAAGCTGTAAGTAGACACTCCTACACACGTACCATCTTGCAAGTATTTTAAATATCCATGTGCCAAGAATCCAGTAACCCAGATGAAACCTCTAGGATCACAGATAACAGTACAGAGCCGGACATTTTGTCCTGAGTTTAATAAAGGCATAATATTGTAGAGATACGGACTTCACTTTCAATCACTTTAGAATATAGCATAACATTTTTAAAAAAATTGAAAAATTACCTCAACAACTGAAAACAACATGAAATCTGTCTTATAAATAATTAAACAGAAAAGACATTCATTTTCACAAATTTTGAGGGAATTTGGATTAGCCATTTGTTTTATAGTCTCTGTGGGACAGGAAACATTTCTTCCACATTTGTGCCAAGTGCTCCTAGCAAACAGAGCACTTAAAAAAAAATCTGTTGCAGCCAAAACAAGTCCTGTCACAAACTGCATTTTAATTAAATACTATCCAGACTAAATCAGTAAGAAATCCCAGCTATTTAACAGCTTCACTGAGAACTGATACATGTGTTATGAAAGGAAAAAAACCCTCAGCAAGGTATCACTTTTAAGGAACTGAATATTATTTAATTGCATGGAAATGAGATACATATGCTTTGAACTAATGTGGAAGTACTTATCCATAACATGGCATGTATCAAAGATTCACATCCTCCAATAGAAACATTTTTAAGCTACTGCCCATGGCCACAAGAAACTAAAGTTAAAACTGGAGATGGCAAAAACAATTCAAAACTCTGCTTCAAGCATATTACTGTGCAATGGACTACTGAATATTTGAAGCCACTACATCCTGATTTAGAATGATTGTGAATCATTGCTTGCTTATGGACAACTACAAATGTAAATGTCTATGACAAATAAACATAAACAGATCTTTGTTGTTTCAAAATAGTGACATGCAATTTTTCCACTAACAGTACTATAAATACTAACTTCTGAAACCAATTAAAGAATTTGCAAGAACAACCTCAAGTAATAACATATATTGTGCCTGCAGCTTTGAAAGTTTTGAGAATGTACAAATTTAGCATATGAAAATGAAGCCAATCATCATAAATGCAAGCTTAGAGCCAATACACAATGCTGTTATTTGATAATATGGTGTAGCAAAGAAAATCTAGAATTCAAAGCCCAAAAGTAGCTCCTCCACAGTGAGTTTTACAGCACTGAGCACAGTTTCCAAAGCAGTCAGCACTGGTCACAGAAGTTAGAGGCTAGGCTGGATTTGTTTTACTTTGAACACAGAGTCACAGAATGCTCTGGGTGAGTTATCCAGTTCCAAACTCCCTGTTGTGGACAGGGACATCTTCCACTAGACCTGTCTCTACTCAATAAACCGTTACCTTGGTTTGCACTATATCACTATTGTATTTTACTTTATTATTAATACTGTGATCTCTGTTTCTAGTCTGGTTATTTCTATCCTGTGCCCTTGAGTTTACAGATACCTTGCCTGTTTGCAGAAGGAGCTGCCATTACAGGCTTCAGACTCAGTAAAATCTGCTACAAAAGGATCCTGAAAGGATCAAGCCATGAGATTCATTACATTCCTATCTCCTTAAAAAAAACTAAACAAACAAAACAAAACACACCCACCCCCAAGCCCCACACATTCGCAAAACCAAACACCCTCAAAATGAAAAATAAAATTACACCCTTCAAAATGGAAAATAAATTTACACAGGGAGCCAGAGCAATTGTCACAAGTGTCTATGAGCATATATTACAGACTGGAAAAACCTGGCAAGCAAAGTAACAAGGGTGGTACTGGGAGCCTTACTTAATGGTGTGCATATAGCTAGCAGAAAATCCTATTTTTCAATATCCTAGCATAGTGTATTGATTTTTTGTATAATCACTGCCACAGTTCTGTAAAGGTTATATATGAGCACTTGTTTAAACATGTTAGCAGCCTGACAAAATCTATGCAAACAATCATAAGCAGGTATAAACTACAATATCTTGTTAGGCATTCTAATGACATTCTTAGGATAAATTTATTATAATGTTTAGCCATTTGATGGAATGGTATCTTAAAGCAGTCATTCCTTGCCTATTTTAAGCTTCCACCTAATTTAAGATCATTACTTCCAGAGCTCTGAGAATGCTATTTCACAAAAATAAGAGACTTAACAGTTCTATTTGAGTTAGTGCCTCCAATGACATTAAGCAGGTGCCTTTTCAAAATATTTTCTTAAAAGAAAATTATGACAGTGGGACAGAAAAAGTCATTGATACAAACACAGAAAGAATAGTACGGTTTAAAATATTTTTCTATTTTTAGATTAGCCCACAAAAATAATTTTAGCACTAATAGTTGTCAAATAGTGTGTTTATTTACCTATGAAGGCATAAGTGCGCTACTGGGCTTGTTAACAAAAAAAAACAAAAAACAAACCTTGTTCTAAATTAGTGATTAGGTATTTAAATCTGACCTGCATGAAAATACAAGAAAGAAGAAGGTAGTTCCTTACAAGCAGGTAGCAATGGACACTAGCAAATAATATACATCTCAAGAAATTTGTAAAAATGTAAAAGAAAACATGAAAAAGAAAGAAAGGAGAAAACTGGAGTTTTGAGTGACGGCTAAAATACATCTTTAAATTCTCTGATATTTGCTAAGTAGAAAAACAGCAAGCAGAAAGGACAACAGAAAATGTTTGTTTGTTTGTTTGTTTGTTTTGATGTAACATCTATGCTGTTTCATTTTCCTGGATAGATTTATGTCACAATACCCAGGCAGCACATGAGAGTTTACAACAGAAAGCAAATTTACATCTTTTTTCTCTGAGCTGAATTTATATTAATTCTGCAGAATACATATATGCTACTTCATACTTGGAAAGAACATATTTCAACTCTTCTTTGAGGGCTGGCCTGTTCAAACCCAAATCCCCTGACTGTAATTAATGAAGTAGAATATGATCAAATACATCCCTGCAACATGTTGAAGTCTGTTGTTGCTACCTTCACCTCAAAACCATGGGTCCTAGAGAATATTGTTTGATGCTCATAAATGACTGTTTTCCCTCTTATTAAGGACATTCATAACCCAGGGACAAAGAAGCCTTCAAGGAAAAAAAAATGTTGTGTCTTTTGGAATATATAAGGCCATAGGTTTTAGAGGTAGCAAATGAGTCTAATTCAGATTCAAAGTTTCCAGATTATGTGTCAGAAGATAAAGAAATCTTGAAGACACAAAATACCCTCTGTGCCAAACTGCAGATCCAAGTATTAAATTGAAGTCAATCATGGCCACATGGAGACGATTCAGAGGCAGACTTATACCATCTCCCCAAAATTATTTTACAGGTTACATGAATACAGATATTAACAGAATTCTATAGACAAATCACAATTACAATTTAAGTCTTTACCAGGCTCCTTTACTAGAGATGCTTTTACCACCATAGAAACTTAGTAGATCCTAGTGACTGATGCAATATTTACTTCAAATCAAAAATAATTTTCCATGTTCAAACAATAAATCCAAGTGGTTGCTTGTGGATGGAAGAACTTTATATTCAAAAGGATCTCATCAAGTCAGAAAAGTGGAACAACAGAATGCTCACAAAAAAGAACCACTTTTGGAATATCAGTTTCATGCAGAAATGCAGGTTACTTTAGTAGGTAGCAGTTCTGCAGAAAATCTTGAAGACCTTAGAAAATACATGTTTTTAATAATTAGAACAGACACTTAGAGAGATTATGTTATCTCCAGCTTCTGAGACTTACTGAACTCAGACAGATAAATCATTAAGAACTCTGTCCAACTGGGAAGTCACCCTTGATAGGAGCAGGAGGCCAGGTAAATTTTCTCAGGAATAACCTAATGGTACGAGCACAGGATTTGAGACAGTAAACTACTTTCTGACAATATCAATGAGCAATTTACTCTCTAAAACTGCAGCTCGTTTGTGAAGAAACAATTGTGAACATAAAATCGAGAGAATGAGAGAACGAAAATTTGTTGTCCAGCCTTGTTCCACAAGAGAATGCACATTTCACAGCATTGTTTATATGAAGTTTTCTAATCTAGCAAGTCAGTTTCTGTGCTGGTTGTGTGCTTTTCCCACAGTAACAGGGGTTTCTACTTCAGGTAAATGAAGTGTGTTTCCAAACTAAACCAAGCAGATTCTGAAGAAGCAAAACTAGTAAATCCTCCTTTCCTGTAGAGGTTTGCCCCAAGGTCGATAGCTCATGTGGCTTCCCTGGCTTCTAATAAAGGCCAGTGTTACATTATACTTTTCCCTCTCAGGGGAATAAAAACTTTCTCTTCTAACCATTGCCTATTTTCCTAGGGCTTACAGAACTGAAATATCTTTAAGATTTCTAACTTTCCACCACATTTATTCCGGAATGAAAAAATCAAAAAGTTTTTTAGCAATAGATACACAGACACCTCGACACACTGACAACACAGCTGCTCTAAGAAGTCACTTTTTTGTCACCACACTGGTAAACACTGGTGAGCCGTGAATCTGAAAGCTCTATATGCATTCTTAGCAATTTTAACTCTACTATAGCAGCTGCTATTGGCCAATATAAGTTCATCTAGATGGCTACAAAACTAAATTGACCTCCATGGATGGCTTGCCATAATATTCTCATCATGAAAAAGAAAAAAGTCATATTTTAAAGAGAACAAGGAGGTCATTCCTATGTAACTGTTAGGTTTTAGGAAACTTCAAGAAAGTAGTTTTTTAATTTACTAAGCTGCTCCAGAAACTGAAGAAATGGAATTATTCACAATAGTATCTTGATGGTATTTCAATTTCAAAATTAACATAAATCCCACTTGATTTTCTTCCCCTCCTTGAATTCTTACACATAGTCCCAATTTACTAACAGTGTATTTTATACATTAAAAGCTAAATGAAATGTCTTTTGCTAAACTGTTCCTCTTTTTGATTTAAAATACATCACAAATTTAAATATTAAATTATAGTTAGATGATCATCATGATATCCTGGGATCTGAACTTTACCTAAGCATAACTGTTATACAGGTTCCATGCAAGGTAGAACTCTCAGTAATGACATTAGCATTAGATATTACCAAGGTAGTAGTTTGAATTAATCCAGTTTGGAACCTCCTTCATAAAGAAGCTTAAAAAGCATTACTAAATTTTAATGGGCTCACTTAGTTCATTTAATCTGGTTCCAAAATTGAAGGAACTACCTAGAAAAAGGCTTTTAAAAATCTAAGCTCAAAAATCCAATAAGAATAAAATTTAAAAAGCTTTGAAAATCAGGATCAAACAGAACAGCTTAACATTATTGTGGCCTGATGTTCACACAAACACGGTCTTCACACTATGGTTTTGTTGTTTGAGGAATTTCTGTCTGACTGTTTAACTAATACATTGCTGCAGGTATTAGATTTTGATTTACATTTAAAATGGTGTTCCTATAATGTGTAATCCCAAAAAAGTGGACATGGGTCATCTCAGTTATTAAAATACTACAAATTAATTACATGTTTTACTGCTTTGCTAACTTCTTAGAAGTCTTTTTCACCTTCAGAACATCTTCTCAGAGTTTTCACAAATGCTCCCAAATCTGTACAAAACAAATAAATTTAAAATAACTCCAAAAGTATATAGGTAGAGATTCTCAGTTCTTAAATCTCATTTTTTATCTCAACTTGTTGCACATATTTTTCCAGTCAAGGAAAATGTCATGCTTCATACCAGGCTAATCTCATATTAAGAAAATTGCTATAGGTTTATGAAGTCAACCAGGTAAGGGAAAAATAAACAAACAAGCAAACAAAACCAAAATTAAAACAAAACAACGAAAACCCAATCAAACAAACAAAACAGCCCAAAAAACCACAAATACTTCAAGTGCTGTCAGTTACTGAGCAGGTACAGGATTTGACTAGTCCCTGTTGAAGGTGGAAAATTTGATTGTTAATGATGTTTAGCTACACCATCCACTTCCAGAGATCTTGGGTAGGAGGAGGGTTGGGTCCAAGAACCACAAATCTGAATACTCCTGGTGAAAATTAATTTTATCTGAATCCAGAGCAGAAAACACCATATAGCCAGTCCAGGCTATTATTATAAGAAAGCCAATATTCTTCACCAGCAGAAAATTCAAGACACACATTTATAAGGAAACCATATTTCTGAGGTCAACCTTCTCCCCCACCACCAGCATAGGTATCAAGGCAAGAAACTGGCCAGCTTCAAGAATTTTCAGAATTTATATGTACCTTTCCATGTCCAAGAGTAACCTAGCAGAAGACCTACTTCCACATGAAAGGAATCCCTTATCAAAAAAGGAACATCACCAATGGACGAGGGCCAATTCGACCCAAAGGGTGCATAAAGTGTCCTGACTAAACAGAACTGAAATATATCATGCAGGGAAGGAACCTGGAAGGAACATACTTTTTAAGATGCTATATTCTTTTTAAAATAATGTTGTCATAAGCCAACAAATTCTTTAATTCCTACAACTTCAACACTTTCTGCCATCAATTAATACTCAGTATGCTGGATGCTGAAAGTCCACTGCACATGCCAGTAGTAATGAACACACTGATGCCAAGGATTGTGCTCACTGGTTTGTAGCTCCAGTGAACAGGTTGCTGCAGTTCTAATTTTATGTGCTTTTCAAAGGCAGTCACAAAATGAATATCAAAGCACATAAGTAATCCACACTGGGAAATCTGTCAGAAATTGTTGGGAAAATAAAGCGAATCAATAGTATGTCAAGGGACTCAAATGGAAAAAAAATTGAATATTCATTTTCCTGGTTTCAGAGGAGCAGGGATTTAGCAGAAGTGGAGCAGTTGTAGGATTTTCGACTTTCTTGAAAACGTTCAAATAATTTTTGTGGTGTGCTTTGAATTCAAAATGTAATTAGAGCCTCTGAAATTACACTTTGCATCTTCATATACTGATGTGTATTTAGCATCATTAGGAGGAGACTGAATGGCACAACAACTTTTAAGTATATTATTGCAAGAAAAGAACTATAATAACAAGTCTTCACGCTTTCTCCTTACCTTGCAGAAATACACAGAAAGAAGCCATACATTTGAAAGTACTATTACAAATGTTGCTAAGTAGAAGAAGGTTCATTTCAGTGCTTTAATGAGATTTACAGCATATCAAATACATTATTTTATGTGGTTTACATTCCAAGAAATCTGATATGCTCACACAAACAATTCTTAATGGAGGGCTATGTCTGTGCAGTTACTTAGGCTGCAAACTCCCTTCATCGATTTCCAAAACAGCCGTAAATACGGTTTTACACAGACTCAATTATACAATTTCGATAATGGAATTAACAGAAGCACACTTCTATTTTTTTTTTATCATTGTTTTTTGTAAGAAAAAGATCAGGTCCCTTCATCTTACACATAATACAAGAGAAGGAATTTTGAAATAGGTCCCATAAGGTGTACTGGGGCAGGAAGAGGAGATAGTGCAATGCCAGAGCAATTTCCCTAGTGTTTATTTATTTTTGCACCTATGCAAATAGTCTTATGGGAAAGATTATTCCACTATGATCCAATTGCCAGCCCGTACACTTTTCAAGATCATTCTATGTAGAAAATTGAAAGTCTGAGCCATTCAGGACAACGTTAATCATGTATCACCTGGGAAAGCTTTGTAACTTTAGCAGCAAACACTGATCAGCCAATTTAATTTGCTCTCTTATTGTAAGAAACTCAGCTTCATGATCTTAGGTTTCCTGAAGTTAATAAAAGGAGGAAAACCCATGAAGTTGTTAAGACTTGTGAAGAAACCAGCAGAACTAGTAAAACAATGATGCTCAAACTATCTGAACGCAGCGACCTTTGTATGAGCTTTGCAAGAGACCATATGAAACCAGAATGTACTGAAGCAAATGAAGTTCTAAAACAAAATAATTACTTAATTACAGATCCGTTTGATACAGACAAGCAAAAAGAATACTCCTGTAAAAATGTCAAATTAACATCTATGGAAACTGCAGTCTAATGTTTCACAATTCTTCCAACACTCACATACCTCATTAAACAGAAACAGTCTTTGTGACCAGCTTCTAAGCAATCTTAACTCTGCATTGTAAAGCTCATAATAAATAAGAAGTGGAAAACTTTTTTTTGTTGGTTTTGTTTTTTTTTTTCCCTTGGGGGTGAGGGCTGTTTTTGTGCAGCTTCATCTTAGTAGAAAAGATGCAACTGCAAGACCTATAAAGTCACAGATGGATAATGTAGTAAGTAAAACTCTACTAATCTAATCCTGCCTCTACTTCACTGCACTTACTATGAAGACACTCAATGTATGTAAACAAAACTTTTCTCTTTGACAAAAAAATATAGAATTCCAGTAGACACATATCACTAAAAATAAAAGGAACTTTTGAAAAGTATATCAAGGATAACATTAAGTTATTTGTTGGATGTGAACCTAAAGTAGGAATTACTCAATTCTTAATAACACTACTAAGGTATACTCATTGCCAAAACAAAGCATTCAAGATCCACAAAGTAGTTGTAAGTAAGATAGCCGGTAATCATTACAGTTATTTCAAAATTCTCCCTAAAGCAAGGAAGTTTCAGCAGTTGTAACATTGCCTCTTTTCACTTGAAACATCATTCAAACACAGGGCTGGCTTGGTGCCAATAATCCTGGTGCATAATATGTATTTGTTAATAGAGAAAATAATAACAGCTCTACCTGCAGAAGTTTCCTATCCATGAAAATAGAAATTTCTACTCCTGAAAATAATTTTTACGAACAACAAGCAAACAAGAGTACAGCCCATCTACATTCTGCTGCCCAGTATCTAATACTAAAAATGAAGCTCTGTAAGTCTGGTCTCTTGCATCCACATGCAGTCCTTGTTTTCTCCTAAAAATTTTGGCCACTGCTTTGTCCACAAGCCCAATGTGACAGTAAGTGCACCAGCAGCTGGCAAGAAGGGAAGCACATCGTGCTGGTTCAGCCAGAGGAGCAGCAGTGCCACAGTAACACACAACAGGTCTGCCAACTGCAGAAACCTGGCAGGCCTCTCAGATGGCATCTCACTGCACCAGTTAGAACTGATGGAAACGTTTACCAAAAAATACTGACAAACAAAATCATCATGTTTCATGCAGATCCACCTTAATTCCAAATCCAGAAAGTAAATTGGCGTGTACATATGATTAATTACAGCAAAGACTTCTGAATTTGAAGTACTTTACATGCAAACATAAACATAAATAGAGTTCTAACAAGTCACAATGACTACTTCAGTGAAATGGATCACAATGTGAAAATTGTTATTAACTTAAACATGAAACCTATCTCCTTCAAAATGCAACGTTCAGGCAACTTCATGTGAAATCACAAACTAAAACATCATCCATATTTAACAAAGTCACATATTCATTACCATTCAAGCAAAAGCGAGTAACACACTCATAATGAAACCTTGGTACCTCTAAAGAGCTATCATCTGAATTTTGTCCCTGAAGAGAGCTGAAGGGTTTCTCCTGTAAAGACAGGCTGAGAGAGTTGGTGCTGTTAAGACTGCAGGAAAGAAGGCTCCAGGGAAACCTTAGAGCACATTCCAGTACCTGAAGGGGACTTACAAGACAGGGATATTTTACAAGGGCATATAAGGATGAGATACAAGGGCTAATGGCTTCAAACTGAAAAATGTTCAATCTAGATTAGCTATAAGGAAGACATCCTTCACACTGAGGGTGGTGAGGCACTGACACGTTGCACAGACAAGTCGTGGCTGCTTTATAGCTGTAAGTGTTCAAGGCAAGGTTGAATAAGGTTTTGAGCAACTTGGTGTAGTGGAAGGTGGCCCTGGCTGCAGCAGGAGTTTGGAGCTAAGGGTTCTCCAAGGCCCATTCCAAGCCAAACCATGATTCTATAAATTTAATTTTAAAGGAAGATTGTTTCTAAAAGAACCAAATAAGAGTTGTTTCGAAAACAAAAATATGAACCCACTTGAGAAATTACAGGAACACTAGAAAAGAGGAATATTTAGAAGAGGCATATTTAGTACTGTCTTCCTAGATCTTCTATAAACAAATATTTTTTTTTTGAGGCTCAGTAAGAAATAGTGAACTAAATGCTACGCTAAAGAAGGAACAAGGCAGGGAAGCAGCAGCAATCTTTCTCTCCCCAAAACAGATTTGCTCTGCTTCTGCAATATGGCTTTAGAATTGTCAGCCACCAACCTCCACAGCTTCTGCTAAAGGCAATAGAATCTATAAATACTGAGACTTCCAAGAAACCAGATCCTTATGTACATCGTGCTGGTTGACCTTGGAGGGCATTTTGCCTCAAGAGACACAACTGAGACTAAATTCAGCTGCATTTCCATTTTGTATTCAGTTGTAGATAGTAAATCTGGCTGCAGCTCTTTGCACAATAATTCACCCTTGCCATCCTGTTCAACTAACGAGCTACCCTCTCATTGAGGTCACACCCAGCCTTCACAAAAGACTACAACAGAAAATAGTGCTTGCATCAGGCTCTCACTTATTTTTTTCTTTTTTTCAATGTCATATTTCACACAGATCTAATGAAGTTGAGGAGATAACGAACAAAAAAAAAAAAAAAAGGCAAAAAGTCATCTTTACACAACTTGCTACTGTAACCAATCTGTAAGAAGCACAACCAATTCTTTTTACAGTTCTTTCCATACTGATGGCTTGAACTGGCATCGAAGTAACCCAGTCTTCATCAAGACATATCCAAAAAATAAAAGCCTGTAAACTGTCTATGAATTGTGCATAAAGCTGGGCTGCACAGTTTATGTCAAAACTCTTCTAAAAGCTGAAAATCATCTGGAGGAGTTTGAGGTTGTATTAACAGATCAAGTTTTAATATAGGGTTATCTCCCTTAATGTATGTTTGGCCTGAAGGAGAAGCACCAAGTGCAAGTTCTCAATTTTTATAGTCTCTAAAAACGATATAATTTGCAAACTCATCTTAAGGAGTAGCTACTTTTTGCTACTACCACTTCATTAGGAACACTTAAAAAGGTATTCAAAAATTCATATTCACATACAATGCAATTGCCATTTAAGTCAGGAATTTACTTTTAATAAACACATTCTTGAGCTAGTAACAGTAAAAGCATCATTCAAACATCATTTCCTGTACTAAATTTTTACCCAGATTAACAGACTTAGAAAAGCATCAACCACAAACATGTTGGTGATGGAAATTTCCTAACGCAAGCAGTCTTTATAGATTTCTGCTATTTCAGTGCAGGTCTCCAAGGACCATTTGAATCCATATTAATTTCCTTTCTGGCAGTTATGCGGCCATGTATGAACTGCACTATTTCACTTTTAATCTGTCAGTAATTTAGTAATGTGTAAACTAATTATGCACAGATATTAATGTAATCAGTTTGGGGAGCTATAAAATCAATGCATTTTTACAGACTGTGTTAAAGAGAATTGCATTATTATAATCATAGGCCTGTTCCTGATAGTGTCATGGAATTAAAATAATTGAGATCCATGCATCAATACATATTCCCACAACCCATCCAACAAAACAGTAGTATGACTTTCTATAATGGACAGGTCAATTTTTTTTGGTAACATTAAAATTTAATTTGCCTGAAAATAATATGTGGCTTCCTATTAAGAAATACACATTCTATGACATCTCAGGTTTCCTATAGTGAACTAGAAATGAACTGGCTAGCAACATTTCATCCATAATTCAACCCAAATACTCGGCTTTGCTCCAATGGAAAATGTACAGGAAAGACTGTAACTACAACTCAGCACTGGGGCACGTAAGTTAATCAAGAATCACATTTGCAGCATCATGTAACAAGTCATTAAAATTATCAAGTACCACAGTGTATTCAGGCATACAAGAAGAACACTATCAACATACAGAAGCTGAGGTGTGCTGCCACAGACCTCACTCTGCTCTTACATACCCAGCTGCAGCTCATAACACAGAGCATTATACCCCTTCTTCATCTCCACCTCCCTCCTGATCAAAGGCCTCCTCACTTTTCCATGCTTTTCTACGTTATTTCCTCTGGTTTCTGTTATTCAGAGACAAGACATCCCAGACACACATTTCACCTGTGAAATTTAATAATGCCTTTCACCAACTTACCATCACACACACATGCATCAGGCCAAGCAGGACAAGAAGGCAGTTCTGAAGTTACCTCAACAGTTAAGACTCCATCTATTTTCTCAGATAATGATTCCAAGGAAAAAGGAATTTAATTATCTTAGAGAAGCACATTATTCCACTCAGATTTATTTGAAAATATCAATGAATTCAAAGCTCTGCCACACTGAGAGCACTACTCACAACGTAACTACAGCAGTTGCCTGTTTGCTTACAAACAGACAATTAAATTAAGTGTCAAAGTGTCATGATACAATTAATCCACCCAGATTTGACCTGCTGCCAAAAGGCCTTTTCCCCTCTCCCTGCCTGCCCCTACCTGGCTTCTGCCTGCACACCCCTGCAGCCCCTTGCAGCTCACGGCAGCTCTGGGCTAGGACAGCAGGGCACACACACTGCAGGCTATTGGATAAATAACATCAGTATGCAGAGATAAACACAGCTTGCTTACAAGTAAATTAGTGCTTGCTGCTGGTAAAATTAGTGTTTTACACATGTAAAATATATTAAGACCTTAAACTTTTCATGCTACCTGAGTATAAATTTATAGTTATAAATTCATTTATTCATGGACATTAAGAGTACCTTTTAAAGAAACAGCAATTTAGAGCTGCAAAGCACATCTATCTGTTCTTGTACCCTATTTTGGAAAGGGAGCTTCATAGAAATAACTTGAACTTCTAATTGGGCTGGGAGCAGCAGTGACTGGCTTATGAAAACTTGTCAGCACAGACCCCAAAAGCTCATTTACACAGTCACCCTGCTTTTTCCTTTCTCTTTTAAAAACACAGACACTTTTTGCGCTTTATTCTTGAGCATAAAGAGCAGGGCAAACCTCGCACAAAGTTTATGTACCCAACAAAATGCATACAAGAAAACCAGCAATAGGGCAGCTGTTTTCACCTGGTCCCTGTCAAAGTTCAACATGAGCTGCTTCCCATGGAGCTCCCACACTGAATTCCGGCTCCAGGGGATGGGCTCCAGGCTGGGGCCTGGCCCACAGTGCCTGCATGGCAGCTGCCCCAGAGGAGCAAAGCACCAAGAGTACAAAACATCACTTTCCAAAGGCTCCCCTGGCCTCCAGCTGTGCCCTCCGGCCTGGGCTGCCCTGCTGGAAGCAGCGAGCCCAGCCCGTGGCTCATGGCCACCCTTGGGGCACAGAGGGGGCCCCTTGCCAGCACAGCACCGCCTCAGCCTCGGCAGTGCCAGCTGAGAGCCCCGCACACCTCCCCAGGACTCAGTCTGGGTCTGCTTTCTGTGTTTCACCGTGCGCCCTGTGGAAAGACAAAAATGTTCGAGGCCTGTGAGGGAAGGCCGTGAGAAGGAGGATTGGGTCATTTGGGGTCAGTGCCACCGTGTGTGGGGACACCGGTGCCTGGGCAGTGCCAGCAGCACAGGCCAGCCCACAAAGGGACTGGGAGATGAGACAGGGATGGGCACTGGGAGAGAGGGATGGGAGGACAAGGATGAGGTGTCTGAATCACAGGGGCTCCCCTTTGGGACCATTACAGCCCCCCAGGGCACTAGTGCTGCTGGGTGGGAAAGCAGGACGGAGAAAAGGACGAATTCTACAAAGCCCTGGTGGGCAGAGGGGAGATTTGCTTTCAACCCCCTTAATCTTTTTGTATCATTAAAGAGTTACATGCTCAAGTTTATTTTTCTTGGATGCTACTACAAGCTGGCTCTATATCTGGAGCACTTTTGTGCTCATCTTCAAGGAAACAGAGAGCAGTGCAGTCTGCAGCCTCCCAGCACTTTGTTATACCAGCTATTGACACACATGGGAACAGCTGTAACATCAAATAATACAATTTGTGGGGATATAGTCAATAAATACTCATTTAAGGATCAGTCTAGGTGAGATCTAAACCATAAGAACATGTCATGTTCATAGTACCTACTGCATATAAATTTAATTATTATCCAGTTATGTTTCAATGTTAAAAAAACCCAAACAAACAAAAAAACTATAAAGCATCTATTCCTCAATGAAATAATTCTTTCAGCTCTTAGCTAAATTTCAGTAACACTCAGTTTTGTAGTAGACAGAAAAGTGGTTCTAGCTGACAGTAGACAGAAAAGTGGTTCAGGTGAGCTCCCCTCAGCCACTGCAATATACATTTTATTTTTTGTAGAATAGGTTTATCTAAAGATACTACTTCTCTATACAGCTGAAGCCAAAAATACTTCCAAAAGTGAAATTAAATGAAAACAGAAAGATTTGGCAAAGTCTAGTGTTGGCAAGCTTTATTTGCAAAAGGCAATGATGAGCGGAATGTAACAAAGATAGAAACTGTCATGGCATGCAGAAACATGCAAGCTGAGAAGAAAAAGGTTTCTAGTTCAGCCTAACATTTGTACCTGCCTTCATGCCAGGTTAGGCTGCCTAACACATATACATCAGTAAATGGATGAAAGCAAATATTATTAAGTTAGTATTAAAAGGATCAACTTCAACTCCCAGACTCCCCTCTGAATCTAGATCACTGTGTCAAACTTCTATACTGTCAAACTATGTTACCCACTACCTTCTATTTACAGAGATGGGAAAATCTTTAACAAACTAGCACACATAGTTTAAAATTATTTCTTAAAATTATTCTGACAAGTAAACTCTCCCTCCTGCAGCAAGCACTAGCTCTTAAAATATGCTGAGTGGTCGGAACTACTGTAGTTTAAACATACTTTTGTTTATAGTGCTTGCAGAGCAATGCTTGTACAGACAAGCTAATTAGGCTGGGATTTTGTCCCTTTATTTTTATAATTCCAGTTTTAGGAGCAGAGCATTTGATTTATTACATGAAGGTATTTTTATGGCCTCAAGTACTACTGCTCTTTAGGACACAGGGAACATCACAGCCCATTTAATTTACACAGGAGATGTTAGTACTATTTAATGGCATGTAAACATTTTATAAGGTAAGCTCAAATAACAGGAGATTTTTTTTTAATATACTTCAGCAAAAAGGTTCACAAATAGATTTTCATTCTACTTTATTGGACCAATCTCTGTTATTGCATCAGAAGTGAATCGAGTTTTAAAAGGTGTTAAGAGTTTTCAATATATTTTGTGACACTGAACAGAATCACAAAGTATACATAAAACAACCAATGCGTGAATTAATTCCAGAACTAGTGCAACTGCACACCCTCAAATCATATGTAATTGTCTGTGACTTCAAGCAATAATATTATAATTCTATTTCTATTCAAACATCACAATTTTACACAATTCTAGGTAGAAGCATTTCAAAGATACTTTATCACCATTATTACTATTCCTTCTTCATAATAGGATTTTTAAGGAGTGACGATATCTTCTTTTAGGCTAATTGATAAAATTAAAAACTACAGTAGTTTAAAACAAAAGTGCCAAAAATTAACTTCTTCTTACTAGAAACATTCCCACACATACTTTTACACCATGGTTACTTCAATAACAGCGTTAGTCATTATTTTCATCTAAATTAAATCATATGCATTTTATTAAGATACTCTTTTTCTTCAATGTTGGCATCATAAAAAGATAATATAAAGATCAGAACCATTGCCTGTTTTTAAAAGGAAGCTTTGGGGTTTTTCTACTGTTTTACAGGGAAAAGGATGAAGTGGATTGTGGTAGGAATCACTAAAACAAAATCTAGACAACCTAGATATTACTTCGTTATCCAAATATTTTCATTTTGGAGGAGAAAGGTATGACAGTAGCAAATAAATTTTCCATTTACTGGTGTAACTGTATTTTCTTGTCTCCTATGTACTGAATGGGTAAATAAGAGGAAAACTGCAGCCTATTTTGTGGTATTTGTTATGAAAAGCATGGAAAATCTGTAAATCCCTTATTAGAAAAACAGAGACTGAATAACAATAAAAAAAGGAATTCTGCCCCAGTCCCATATTGTGGTTTTTTTTTGTAATGCAGAAGAGAGATATTATTTCTTGGAAGACTAAGAAAAAGGCCTGAAAGTTCTGGTTCTTTCATAAATGCCATTCCATTTTCAGTTGTTGCTCTGTTGTGCTCTAACATGAGTAAGTGCTCTGACTTTGGGAAAACATTCAATAAAGAATAATATTATCTCACACTGACACAAAGCAAAATGAAATAATTGTGTCAACACCAGTTTGGATTAAACAACATGCCTAAAAAACCTACTTAAGTGAAAGTGCTGCAAATACAAGTGTTGAATATTAACTTTATGAGGCACTTAACTGCACTGGATTGTAATGAATTATCTAGTTCTAGTGATGCTTTGACACATTTTAAATGAGAACCATAAGGAGTTAACTTATAGTCTTTAGTGACTTTCAATATGTTCAGTGACAATACAAGATCCCATTCATGTCCCAAGTCATAGCCATTTTCAATAACATTTCATCATAAAATATATGAAAATTTTCCACCTAAAAATGTTTCTGTTAGGAAAAAATACTAAAACAACTTCCATACATAACAGTCATCACATTTGTCAAGTGATTAATTATAAAAATCACACTAAAATGTATCTGTTCTGCTTTTGAACTCTTCTCAGCAATTAATATGCAGTCTCCTCATTTTATGTTTCTTCCACCTCTAAGATTTGTATGTTAAGGATACAAGGACTGTCAAAGCAGAACTTTTCTAGCTGTTCCATTTTCACTAAATAATCAATGCCTATATTTGACAATTTAAAGAGAAAATACTGCATAGTTTTAATCTCTACACATATTCTGTGCACTTCTCTTGATAACTAAGAACTAACTTGGTGTATTCTTTGAAAAAAAAATTATTATTTTATTATTTCACAATAATATCCTACTCTTAGATTTTACAGTATGGACTATTTTTATGTAGGGATAAGCTGTGCTTTCTTGTTCACCTTTACAAATTCATAACTAAACAATATCCTCCCACCTGCCATCATATGTGATCTTGCTAAAACACAACTTGTTCCATCATACAAAACTTCCCTATCACGCACTCAGAGAATTGTTACAAAGATGGTCTGAAGGTCATGGGAGAAGACCCATGTTTAAATTTCTTGTTTTCTCTTCAGCATGGAGTAAGCACGTTTCTGAAGGGCCCAAGAGCAGAACTAGCTCAGTTCAGCAGCAGAGCTAAGGTGGGAGGCTGGGAACACCTCACCCTGTGTTTAGCACAGGGATCAGCCCCCTCCTGGGACAGCAGGGATGTGTGGGACTCACCCCAGCCCCTGGCTTGGCAGCTCCTCCCAGCTCTGCTTCAGCCAGGCTCGGGCAGCCCCTGCCACTGTTTAAGGATGAGGAAACACACCCTGCATGCCCTGGCACTGAGCTCTGCCCCAGGTGTACGGCTCCAGAGGCCTCGTTCTGTTATCCCTGCCCACACAGTCATTCCTCATCCTGCAAATAATACTGCTGAAATCAAAACTAAGAGGTTTTCAAAGAGATTTACGTGAGACTATTCTCATGTTTAAGTGCTTCATTGGATAAATGCCTTAATTTTCCTTTGGGATCATATCCAATATCCATTGCAATCAGTGGAAGAGACTTCTATTGTCTTCAGTGAGATCAACTTTTATTACTGTATGGCCTTTATCCAGATTATGTCCTCAGTGTGCAAAACTATATATATATATATATATATATATATATGTATACAATGAGAAGATTTTTACATTTGAACATAAAAGTGAATGTCTGTTCTGCCAAAATCTTATTGCAAATGTAGAATTCAATCTTACTTATTCCTTTATAAGGTCTTGAAACTATATAAATCTGGATAACGACCAAAAAAAAGCACAGAGTGCTCATACAGTATAAAAAAATTTTGGATCTCAAAAGTGATTTTAAGTAATTATACCTTCTAGAGAGATTTGAAATTAAGACATTTATTAATTTTTCATTTTTCTGATTTGAAGTTATTATCCAAATTAAGAATTTTTCTAGAATCATTAAAAGCTGGAAGCTGTTCTAGACTGTTGCTGAAGTAGATAAGCCACTTTCCTTTGGTAATTTAGGTGTCCCAAACAGAACAATCATTGTTATTTTAAAATGAGCTAACTATACATTTTCTGCTCCAAAGTGATTATTTAAAAGCCTAGACACATACAAATATAAATGTTATTCACAAAGTGTTTACATCATACGTGCCATTTTTCATTCATTAATCTCAAAGAAGAGAAAATAGTCAGATATCAATATTTTGTTTTTCAAGTGGCAACTTCAGATAAAATTCCCAAAAGTTTAACAATAAATCAGTGGGGGGGAAAAAAAGGGAATAAAACTTGAATCCCAGGACTCTGTTTCTAGGGCAGCAACATTGCTTCCTCTAGTTTTGTATACATATATACATGCATGCAGGATGCCTGTTTGGGAAAGAAAACACCTCAAAATAGCCAGTGGCTGTGCCACAGCAGTGGCTAGAGCTTGCTGGTGCTCTTGTTTTGATAAAGTCTCTGCTGCACAGACACATTGCCAAAGGCTTGTAGCATAAAACACATTTCATTACCAGTAGTTATGAGAGCATATCAGTTTATGGGGATGATTGTGCAGGTGGTGGTGAGTGTTATAAATATTTATGCTACTGCAAAGGAAAACTCCCTCCTGAAGGTGTTGGAAAGAGGGTCTCTGTTTTAAAGAAATGCTGAAATCCTTCCTCACCTTTTTTACCTGACTTTAAATCATTGAACAGACTTTCAGTGTCTATACATCTTCTGGGATTTTTAACAGCAGCAAAAATTGAGCTTTGGGTGTTTCCAAAGCATTCATTGAAAGAAGTCTATGTTAACCCAATGGAAATGACTGATCACCTTATTTCTATAATCCTGTGACAAATCATTGCTGGCATGCATACAAGTAATAGTTGAAAATAATTGCAAAAAAAATTGTTTCCATGAAAGATGCTACTCCGTTTAGATGCTACATCACTACTGGTGTTTACAAAAGAGACTAACTTGCATCTTAAATGTTCTTCCTGAATTGAGCCTGGGTTCCTTTGACAGAAAAATCTTTTGATTAAATCTTTTGAGCTTTTACAGTTGCACAGCCAAACTGACTCCCATGTTTTCAGACGTGTAAATTTTCATAAAGATGCAGATAACTTTTTGGACATATTTTGAAATGATTGGGTTTTTTAACCAATGTAGAATCACACTCCTGAGTGAAGTTTACATTGTGCTTCAGTGGATTTTAAATGGCAGCATGAGGTCCACTTAGACACTTTTATTATTTTCTAGTTTATTCTCAAACCCTGCAACAGCAATGTAGGGAAATGTTGTAACTGAACTCGACATCACAAAAAAAATCAGGAAATGTTTGCAATTTTGGTTCACTATAACTCATTTTAAGAACACAAATTCCCTTTCTTTGTACACATAAATGTCATGTGAAGGGCACATAAAAGTTTAGTCAAAAGGGGCCTATTAAAAGCAACAGTGACATTAAGCATGAGCAATGAATAAAATGTATAATTTCAGAATCATAAAAACACATGGTTTCATTAGACTGGCGTGTGGTGGTTCTCTCCCTTGTCTCAGAAGAGTTGGTATTGATCTGACTATGAAGCTGTTACAATAAAACTGTACTCTATTGACTGCAGCTGCAGGGTCTCCAAATATTATTTATTGAGGCAAGCAGAACAGCAAAGCAAAAGCACTGCCCCAGTAATAGGTGGTAATTGCTGGGAAGTGAAGCATTGCACTCCCTATTGACCCTTGCATCCTGAAATTTCGATGGATTATATTTAACTCCATTAGGATTGGCATTATCAAATTACATAAACCACATTCTAGAACAACCAGCCTCAGTTTAGATCATTGATTTTTGATTATACTGATCTTCAATATGATTCAGAAGTATCTTCTATTACCAGTGATATGATATCAGTGTTGATCTATAGGGGTGGAAGTGCTGTTTTATTACAAAGAGATAAATAGCACTGAGAAAAAAAAGTAACTATTCTTCTAGCACAATGTTCTAGCAATTATTCCTGTAAATAAAAGTATTTGCAGATTGAAAATTGGGTGGTTCAAAAGTTACATACATTTCTAAAATCTCCAATACTTCCTCATGTTTCTGTTAAAGACATTAAACCATTTCTGCTAATTTCTCACTCTGTATAGACCAATGTATTAGCAGTGATGATGCCGAGTTTCTAGTATCAGATACATGTTGACTTTATAAGAAAAAATAAAATAAAATAAAACTGAATTAAATATCTGTCTACTTAAGCAGCTACCACTGAGCTGTTCACCATTCTGAACATCACTGGTATAAATTTGATATGTTCTCAAGGGTCTATCATATCCTCCTCATCCTCTACCAGTGTCTTATGGAGCTGAACAACTTACTGAGCTCTAAGGCTCAGGCAATTTTGATGTATCCCTTACAAGCCTAATTGAAAAATCCAATCTATTACAGCACTTAGCTAAATTTTTTAGAAAGTCATGAATTTTGCTTCAGAGATTCCTGGTTCATTCACTGGCACTGTGCTGGGGTGATGTCCATTGCACACACTAATTTTGTTCTCAACATTACAGTGACTATCACAAGCTTTGTAAAATGAATCGTCTTTTCCCTTTCAGTTTTTTTTTTTTTCCCAAAGACATTGGATTTTATTTGTGTGTTTAAACATTGCTAGGACTAGAAGAACCAGTTCAAAGTCTGAAAGGAAGGGAAATGTCTGGGGG
The DNA here is from genome assembly GCA_037013685.1 of Acridotheres tristis. Classification (NCBI taxonomy): domain Eukaryota; kingdom Metazoa; phylum Chordata; class Aves; order Passeriformes; family Sturnidae; genus Acridotheres; species Acridotheres tristis. The sequence continues at coordinate 9,129,810 of CM072898.1, forward strand.
AAAAAAAAAAGGTTTTAAGCAGAGGAGGTGAAGAGACTCACTATTTATAGAAGGAGTGATTAAAAATCTCTCTCAAAAACTCACCCATTCATTTCCACCAGAATTCAACATGAAGATTAGTTTCCAATACTAATTATTCCAACTTGTAATTCTCTTCCTTTTTCTTGACATCAAATAAATGTGGCTACTAAAGTTACTGGTATTTTGCAACACTTAAAAGGTTCTGCTTAGTTGGAAAATTCATCTTCAGCAGTAACTCACATGTAAAATTTTCACATAAAATAATGTCTGAAAAATTAATGTGCATGAGAACAGAATAAACTGATTCAGAAAGATGCTTATTATTTTGAAGAGCCTTAAAATTCATATATTTTAGTAAACAAATCCTAAGAATCATAAAAAATAGATTGATTGATTGACATGCCACTGAAAAGAGCTCTTTTTATGGCAATAGGAGATGACTATAGAGCTGTCATTGCCTAAAATGAACTAGATGATAAATGACCCAAAAAGACAGGAAGATGAAATTCTAATAAAGTTTCAAAACATTTTCATTGCAAATATGTTAACATTTCATCTATCATTATTTCTGACTTGAGCCATAAAAGTAAAACCTGGGTAAGGAAAAGTATAGATTTTTTTCTCTTTTGTTTCTAGTCACTTCATTTCACAGTAGGAAGTTCTCTATTCCTAAATTCTCTTTCCTTCTTCACACCAATACTACTGTTAGGATGTAGGCTCATCCCTGTTAAATATAATTCTTGCTAAAATATATTTCTCTAATTCATTAAACTTTATACTGAATTCAGCAAACAGTTTAGTAATCATGGTTTCCAATATACAGTGAACAGCTGAGCAAATTGTCAGGAAAACCACAGCATATAGAATTTCTGTTTGGTCATAAATGTCTCTGCCTGAGTAGCAAATGTGAGTAGTTGACTCTTTAATGCTACACTGTAGTCAAATAATAGGGTATAAACAGTCAGGCTAATGACTTCACTATTATAACTCCAGACCTCCATGACATAGCTAATAATTAGCATTGAACATCATACAGAAATATGCCACGTTCTGGCCTCTTGATTTTTGTTTCAGTCTTGGCATTTCAGAACCTTGATGTACTAAAATAAGGTTGTTAAATTCAGATCCTGAAGAACATGCCATATTGACAGGTACATTTGTAGTTTATAACTGGAAAGAGAGCTGGTACTGATCTGTTTCTAAAAGCTGTGGGCTTTTTAATTGTGAGAATCATATCAATAAAAATAGAAATCAAGTGTATGAGTAACACTAATAAATAAAATTATGTAAGATATGCCTGGTGTATTGACTGGCATGTGACAAGAAGGCATATTTTGTCAACAATAAAGTCAAAAGTGATGGAGGGAAGATAACTCTCCTGAAATAGACTATATATGTATATATACACACAGTCACATAAATTGCATAAGTATATGCATTTGACTGTGATTTACATTGATTTCTTCAGAATTCTATGACACTAAAATATTTCACTTCTTCTGCTTGATCTGCCTATTTTTTTTCTTTGAAAGTACATTAATTCTGAAATTTGAAATATAAACGTTATCACAGATGCAAAATTATGGAAAAAATCAACATCTCCTTTTTATTTCTTACATATAGATTTCAATAACCATTCAGTAGTTCCAGGACCATTTATTCTTTTCAAAGAGAAGGCTGACATGCTGGCTAAGCTATAAGGCTGGTATTCAATTTCCTGCTCCCCCACAGGCCTCTTTTGTGATTTTGCCAATTCACGTAGGCACTTTGTACTTTAATTTCCCCTCACTATAACAGAGACAGTAGTACCTTCATGTATCACAGTTATATCTTGGGAGGCATTAGGACAGTGAAATATGAAAACAGAGGCCATATAAATGTTTCATAGAGTGTGACAGATGTATTTTAGAAGAGAACCTTGCATAACAAGACTTTTTGGAGAACATAGGGAACAATTGTATTTTTCCAATGTGTTCTCCTTTTATATGATGAGCTATCTCCTCAGAGACAGAAACAGAGTAAGACAGCATAAGGCAAGAATTTTACAGAGTGTTATGACAGAAAAAAAAAAATAAGATGGGGTAAATGAATTCACCTTTTTTTTTTTCATTATTCAGAAAAAAAATCATTTCCTGACACATTTGCTTCAAGCACATTGCTCATTCATTACTAATTTGACTGCTGGATTTTTTTCTTTTAATATTAAGAAAAAGATTAAGAGTAGAAACTTTGCTCGTGGAAAAGACTGCTGAAGAAAATCCACGTTTGTACTTGAAAAATGATTTGATGAGTGAAGATTGCAATGCTACCTCTAAGTGACAGGGCCAGATCTGAGGACTAAATCCACTCTTCTATGTCACAGAATTTTACTTACATCTCCCCTGAGCTCTGCTTGAACTCTTCTCCAGTTTAGAGAGTGAAGTGAGAAGCTGGAAGAATAAATTGTCCATCATTTAAGCATATTGATCCAAATCAGTCTTGTACAATTAGCAGCTCAGTCAAGAGCAGTGTGGTTTCCAAAGATATCTATTCTCTCTTCTAGAACACAGATATAAAGGAAGCACTACATACACAAACACTGAATTTCACAGCAATCTTGTCTTTAATGTCACCTACAACCATACAATAATTTGCAATTGTAACAGTCATTCAAGAAGTTATTTCACAGTAAAGTCATGCCTCAAATCACGTTTCCCAAGTATGCTGCTCTTCTAATTAAATTTTAAGTAGGAAATAAATGCAGTTATAATTTTCACGAACTTTATCACTGGTAAAACCCCATCATATTAGGTTTATTTTCTGAAGCATGATTGCTCAGATGCAGGATCAAAACTACGTATTTGTAATGAGAACTGAAAAAAATTCAGAGAACTCCTAAACATTTTAGAAAACACTAGTGCCTTGTTTCCATGGTACTTAAATAGCTACCTATTAAAAGGGAGAAATTTGATTTTGAAAGAAGTTACTACTACTTGGTAACACACTACAAAATGGGAAAATGTTTTCATTCCATGGCTAGATTAAAATCTAACAAAATTTAACTATCTCATAAAGAGCTGTTTATTATTTCATAACTTTAAAAAAATTCAAAGCAATGTCACGTTTATTCAGTTGCATATATTTCACTAGCATACAGATTTTTCTTCATTTAAAAGCTTTCTCTAAAACAAAATGTTAGTTGATATCTTATTTTTTCAGGTATCATTTAATAAAAAGTCATTGAGTAAAAAGATAAACATGTACATTGCAACCACACTTTGGTAAATTAAGTTTTTGGCTACCCAAGCAAGAACCATTTGAAATAAGTTTTCCACATCACTACAGAATATAGCAAGGAAGACAGGGAGACTCCATGTGCTATGGGCAAATAGGAGGAAATGTAGCAGTGGAATGATATCAGGAGATACCATTTTTAAGCAGATATTTTCTTTTCTTGGTGGGGTGGCTAGTAAAGTGTGTAAATGGATGGTAGTGCCTAATATCCGAGATACTTGAGAATTATCAACTGAGAGGACAGGAGATGAGGAAAGGAGGTTGATCATGGCTAGAGATGGATTTGGGCTTTCATCAAGGTTCAAGAAAAGCTTTTGGTCCAAGGTCTTATATTTTCACTGTCTACAGGAATAATATTCAGCCCCCATACTGGGTTGCACTAAGACAAGGGAATGGACTCTGGACAAAGGCATATACTAATGTAATGAAAGGAGGAATTAATTATTTGAATTTCTAATGCTTCTTGCCTAATGTCTGGCTCACATCAACCTTGTGTGCTCCCTGGGTGTGTAACTACCTTTACACAACATTATCTAGAGGCACACATTTTCTCTACTGAGTAAGCAACATTTTTAGAGTTCCTGTATTTCTCTGCTGGAGCTTAAATCCATTGTGTGCCACTTTTTTAATAAAATAACTCTTTCCCAGAGCTGCTTCCAGGTGACATGGCATGACAAAGCATGTCTAACATGGGCTTGTGTACCCGTAACAATTATCCAGAGAGATGGAATGCAATATCCCAGTCTGAAGGAATGAGACTGGTTCTAATTTTCTGTCTGGGGGTGGAAGGTTGTTTAAATAGCAGACATGAGTGTGGTGAGGGTTGTTTGGTTTCTGGTATCCTTCCTATGTGATGCTCTTCAGAATTATCTGGTGTCATCAAAGTGCCTGACAGACCTTTACAAGCAAATATAATGGCATTATTTGTGCCATGGTAGTTTAGAAAATGAGAATGTGGTTACAGTGCGTGGCTATGGCAGCAGGGGATCACATCTCCAGCTCAGCTGCAGCCTGACATGCAAAGTGACTGACTGCTAGGGAATGCATCTCAAGGGAGAAGGCAGGGAAGCAGGCAAAAGGAAGTTTTCTCTTTGGAGATGTGAGACATGAACAGGAAAAATGCACTGTTGTGTTGTCATTCTACACTGCGTCTTGAATACTTGATCCTGCTGTTCTCTGTGCTGATAATCCACTAAGAATAAAAGAAATGCTATTCAATTCAGACTTCGTTAGGTAACATGGGAATCTACACCATCATCCTATGTCATGAAATTGTTTGACTCAGTGTGGATACGTAAAAAACTGCTAGCATTACAGATAACATCAGCTGGCTCTAGATAAAGCTCCCCAAGGGGAGGGGGGCTGGGAGAGTGGGAAGGGGAGTGGAATAACTGCTTTGAGTGTCTTCACTAAAGTGACTGCCTTGCCAAACAGCATAATTTTGTTTACTTCAGAATAAAGATTTCTTTGGTGCAATCAGTCCTGCATGATAGTTCAGAGATTTTTTATAATGTGCAGAAATATTTTAAAATTCAGTGTCTTCTATTCTTCTATGCAAATGCTACTCCCCAAATCTACCACTGCACATAAAGCACGCAACATGATGTACGTGTCCTGAGCCACAGTGAGAACCTCTTAATTTAAACTTATTTGTCCTATTCAAGTGATTCAGCATGTAATTAAAGTCTATCGCATTATAAAAATTAGCTACAGATCATCATTTGTTACAAGTGTGACTCACAAGGGCTAAGCCTGCTTAATATTCTAGTTGGCAGCAAAATGTTCGAGGGCAGAATCCAGATCAATACACACAATTTTTTTTAATCTTCCCTGTGGTAGTAGTGTTGTACATTTTGGCATTGCTGTCTTGCCAACTGTAATGAAAGAAATTGTCATTCAAAATAAGACCAATTAAAAACTGATGTCCTTAAAAAATAGCAGTGCAGCACTTTTCTTTTTTCTTTTGGATCCACCATGTTCTGCAGACCACCATGGCATGAATTGCCATTAATATGTCATTTCCCTTTCCTGTTATCACAATATAAAAGACCTTAGCTCTGACCTTTCTATCAAAACATCCTTTGTTTAGAATGAAAGCTATTCACTGTTAGACCCTTATCTATAGAGCTTAGCCAGCGGATCAAATCCAAAGAGCAGAATTCGTTTACTTTGTATTAAATGAGCTCAGTTAAGAAGTTTCAATTTTGGCAGAAAGGTGCATTAATCACAAGGAAAAGAACAGATCTCACTTTTCACAGCTTCTGGTTTACTTTCAATACAGTTGCACAGTAAGGCTTTTGTTCCTTAAAAGTAGCACTGTATTTAAATACAGTAAATATAACAAAATTACCTTCTTAAAATTACACTAGAGTTCCTACAGTACAGGATGTCCATAATGACCTCAGTGTTGCATGACTAACTTTACAGCTTCAAAAAGGTTCTAAATTAGTTTGGACAGATGGGTTTTATCCAGAGGAAATCAATGAGGTTTTGTGAGTCTGACTTAATTTTTATGCAGCCAGTACTTTGAGATGAAATTAAAATATGTATAAAAAACATATTAAAGTTTCCCTTGGGTTCATAGTTGTTTGTACATTTACAAGGTGTTAAAGAGATGATTTAAAAACTAACTATATGAGGGATCAATGTAAGTATACTATGATTTATGGTCTTTCATGACATTTTTGACACTTCTGGCCTAATGTCTTATGTGTTTTGAACCACTAATTATCTTTTAATTCATAAGGGTTTGGTGAGATTTTATAAGTGTAATATAATATAAAGAGCTGTATCACATGGAAAGTTTTAGAAGAAAACACACTTTACAAGTTGTAAATAAAGATGTGCTGCAGCAGTTAAAAATCCACTTGATTGCGGTACCTCCAAATGAGGAGGGGTTCCCCATCTGCCAACAAAATTGGCAGATTTTTAACTTGCTGTTCAGTACTGAGGGCCAAAATCTGGAAAGCAAAAGGCAAATTTTCACAGATTTAGTGCATTCACTGTGTTAAATCATATTAAACCCAAAGATTTATCTGCCTGAGCAGCTATGATCTGCCCATCTCCAGGACCATAAAACCCTCATATACTCAAATTTTTCTACATTCCAAAAAGGAACAGAAGCTGAACTATTCTTCTGGAAACTCATAAGAATTGAATATTTCATACTCTTCTATTGAACTGTCACAACTTAATCCTGCAATTCACTCCAAGCAAGTAGAAATGCTACCATAATAGGATTTTTAAATACTCCCTAAATTATCCAAGATCAAAAATCTTATCAATGCTCCATTTTGGTTTGAATACTTTGTAATACCATCTGTGGGTACAACACAGTCAGGGACTCGTAATAATGTATCCTTTCTAAAAATACTCCTGTGTCTTTTCATTTCTTCATAATTATTTAGCTCAGCATAGCTAAGAAGCACACTAATTTACAAATCAGAAAAATAAAACAAACTTGAAAAGTTTATTCCCTAATTCTGTGCAGTCATTAGCAGCAAAAACCTGGAACCCTATAATGATTCTCCAATATCTTTTTAGAGATGCAAAGATGGTGTTTGTTTACTTTTCTGAGGAAATTAGTGTAAAATAATGTGAAATTCATTGCCCAGTTCTGTATTCTGACACATCTACTAATACTGTGTGTTTATCAGATGCAGACTTCAACACTGGATTGTAAGAGATGAAATCTGGGGGAGTCCTTTGCTTTCCCTAATCTCCAAATATATGCCAAACTTTTACTCTTAGCTAGCGAATACCTAATAATGCATAGATAGACTTCCAATTCTTTGAAATCCATGGATTTCAACCTGCAAGCCCAATTTTTAGTGCTACATAGTAATTGAGAATAAAAATCCAGGAGAAAGACAAGACTACAGAGCATTTGGATAATTAAAGATAGCCAAGGAGAGTAAATTTCAAGAGGCTTAGTAATGATACTTCAGTTATGAAGAATCTAAGCAAAAGTATTCTTACTCTTCTAAATTTTGCCTAGTTTTGTGGTAATTACTGCTGATGACAAGTGGTGTGATCACCATGCTCTATCTTATTAAGGCATCCTTTTTTCCACATATCCAAAAATAGCACTAATAATTTGTCTTCAGTGAAGGAAAATCTTAAAACCTGTTCTAGATCTTCTGTGGCATCTGTGCTTACAGTAGAGAATAAAATAGAGAAAAGCAATCTTTTGATGACATTTTCAAAAAGTAAAAAGTGGCCAGCTTTCAACAGATTGTAAATGAAGGAGCTAATTTTGATACTTTACTCCTATCAAGCTGTATTTTTCCTTTTCAAAGGACATTATTTGCCATCGATCAACTCTTAGCATTCAAAACTTCCTCTTCAGCTATTCTGGCAAGCCTAACACATACATGAGAGCAGAGCGCAAGCATGCAAACCAAGACTTAGACATTGCACACTGACAGACCCCCAAAAAATCCAGGAAACTGAAGTTTCTGAAAACAGATGTGGAATTTGCAGCAGGCAAAAAAACATCCCAAGTAAGAATGAAAAAAGAGAAACTTATGACACTGAGAGACTTTTAAATGTTGTGACTTAACATTCTTCAAGTTGAAATACTGGACATACAGTCAAGAAAGCCATGGTCTCTAAAAAGGAAAATTTACTCTAATTACCTTGTTCTCATTTCTACTGCATTCTAACTAAGGTTAGAAAAGTTGTCCCTAAATATCTAAGTTTCAGAAAATTCCCCCAAAAATATATATGTTTTCCTATTGCAGGGCAGTAATCCAAGGCAAAGTGAAAGCACAGAACATGAAAAATGTCCTGTAGCAGGAATAGGTAATATATAAAATACCAGTCAGATGTTGACACACCGAAACAAGAGATAAAACAATGCTCTAAAAGATGAGGACTCATTAACTTTTCAGTTGTGTCTACACCTAACTCATTGCTAAGATCTTCCTTCTGTCCATTTTGGGATCTGTGGTTATAATTTCATTCTGCCAGCTCCTGATTAGGGAAATAAAGGAAAAAAAATCCAGACCCTTTTATCAAATATGAAGAAGGCAGCAGTGGGGTTAAAGCGTGGGCAAGCAACAGAGAGCTTCAGAGAGCTGAGATATTCAAGCAGCTCTGAACACTTGAACACTTTCTCCTACTCAGCATTTTGCTCTCAGGACAAAGATCATCTTACTGTCAGAGCAGCTGAGTCATGCAGCTCTGAGCTGGTTTAGATTATTTCTGCTTCTTTTTGGTATTCCTTCATGGAATTCATGAAGTTATCAAGTCTTGAACTCTGTGCACTTTCAATTCTACATCACAGCTTCCTTTCAGCGTGATCTCTTTGCTGTTACAGCTTCTGATGATTTCAGTGTTTGGGGTGTTTTTGTATGGCTTCTGATAAATACTTCCCTTCATTCTCCTTCCCACCTACTGACTGTATATAGGAGTGCCTTTTCCACACTCAAATAGATACATATTCAACTTCTATCAGAATAGATACTAGCTGAGAAAATGAAAAGGAAAAAATTACCATTATTTTTATATACAAATTCTAATATTGTATATGCAATTACAGGGGAAAAATCTTTCTCTGCCTTTATTAGATAGCAGAACTGTATGGTGAGCTTTGAGAAATCTGTATATTACCATACTGAAACAGGTATTTTTATCAACATATACAGAAGAATGTTTAATATCTTCAAAGGAATAACATACTTGCATATGTAATCTGGCTACCTTCTAGTAAAATGAATTATGCTACTGGATATCCAAGAACTATGTAGAAGATGGATTGGAATTTTTGTGTTCCATAAGGATAATGTAAGCAACAGAAAATTCTGGAAAACATTGCAATTAGATTCTAAATTATTTTACAGCCCTTTAGCACATGAATCAAGCTGAGAAATAATCTGCCTAAAACTCATTAATCAAATCAAGTATATAACATTCCTTAACTAATGCTCTCCATTCCACGAAATGTGTATACAGAAGGCTTTCTTTTTTCCTTCTCTCATAACTGTTTATATGCACACTGAAGAAATATGCCCAGCACTGCTTGCAATAGTTCCAGTAAAAGGTACCAGGAAAAACCTCTAATAAAGAGTTTCATTATTAGTAGGATGTATGAAGGAGATCAGAGAAACAAAGGTGTACAAAACTTTCAGGGTGCAGCTTTTTAAGATGCTACAGAAAAAAAAAATTGTTGCAATCCACATAGTGCATTTCACTCAACCTGAGTTTCTCTGAGTTTTGGATTTTAAAAGAAAATAAAAACTGAAAGTGAAACTCAGCTTGAGACCACTAGATTTTATCTTGTTTTACATCAAAACCTAACAAAACTGTGAATTTTTCTTGCTTTCAGCATGAAACTATAAATCACCTCAGGTTTTCTCAAACATTTAATTAACCTTAAGGTCAGTTCCTCAGGGTTAAATGGTGTTGTCACTGGAGAAAATGGGATTTTTGCCATTGACTTCAGTGCAATCAAGGTTTGGCCCGTAGTGAATTATTTAAGTGAAGCCAGTTAGTATGAGCTGGGGAATACTGTAAGATAAAACTGAATAATTACTTAGTAGGATTAAAGTAACAAACTGGGATATATTATTTAGAATTAATTATTCATCTACCTATATTGATTCCATTTGCTTTTGAAAAACTTTAAAACTAGCCATTTTTTCCTGAAGTTCTTAGCATCTTGAAAATATTCTATTGGAAATGTTCACAGGCCAATTATCCAAATGTCTTTGATATCAAACAGAGTGATATGCAATAACTCTTCAAATTCTTGGTTGTGTTTAAGATAGAAATTCCAAAGAAATTGTTTTGCAGTGGGGAGAACATATAATGTAGAATTTGGCTATTTCAATCACTAGTGCCAGCTTTTGCTGTAGATACATACTTGGAAATGCAGGTATGCACTGGAAAGATTTTGGAAACTATTTTAGATCATACTCAAAGTTACATGTCTAACTGTACCTTAGATGCTTTGAAAGTATCAAAAGCAAGCTTTCATTCCCTTTTAAAATACATTAAAAAAATGTTGTAGTTGAACCAGGTAGGTACCTACAGACAGGTATGGAAATGATTAGCACAATCTAGAGCTTTAAGAGAATTCTTTACAGTGATCACTATGGGAATCTCAATTGAGCCTGGAGGCCTTGATTCAACAAAGCATTTAGGCTTCTAACTTCCCATTGATTTCCCATTTAAATTAATAGCAAGTTTGGGCCTAAAGACTTCATTAAACTTGGGACTAAGTGATTAGACTTTGGTGATATTTTCAGGACACTGAGTTCTTGATCACTTACAGAATTCCTGGAAAGGGTTACTTTGTGTCAGGGATTTTAGGCTACCTGCTGGTAAATGCAAAGCCCCTTTTCACCCTTGTCCAGTCTTTACACGTGTGGGTGTGCTCTGGAACATCAAAGAGCAGCAGCTCTGTGCCTCTCCTGAAATTGCACATCCACCTTTCTCCATCTGTGTGCTCCAAACCTGTCTGACAGCAGCTGTACTGTAAATTACTCCACTAACACAAGGGCATGTAGTTTTATATGACAAAAAAAAATGTGAAAGAAGAGCAAACACAGGCCCTGTATGTTGGAGCTGAGTCCTGGACCAAAGTTACCACAGCTCTGTGTGCAGAGGACACAGAAGGGGACCAAGGCTGGCACAACACTGCCAGCTTCTCTGAAGGAGCACCAAGGACCCACTGGACTCAGAGTGCAGCTTGCTCTGGGGATGTGCCCATTCCAAACACAATATGGGCAGCTGAACATCCTCCCCTGCAAGTTTTATACAACCTATCAGAAAAAGAACATACACTGCCTAGAAATTTCATGCATAACTTCAAATACATATTCCACTTGGGAATATTTGAGGATGGTATCTTTAGAGATTGCTATTTTACATACATATAGTTAAAATTAACGATTATATTGATTCACTCCTAAATCAGTTTTCATATTCATCTCTACTTCATTCATGTGCGTGTTTTCGTCCAAACACAAACAGACCTTGAAAAGCCTGAGGTTCTGGAATAAAACATGAGATGTTAAAAATATCACACATAATTAGAATAATTTTAAGCTATGTTTTGCTAACTTCTGTAAGTATGTCATGCATTCACATCTTACTTTGTCCTGAAGAGCCATTGGCTTTTTTTTTAATGAGCAAATTAGAGTAAGTTCAGGCATGTGTTTCTTTTTTCCACCACATTTTTATGTAGAAACAATACTTTTCTTCTTCCATCACGGGTAATCATAGTTGCTGTGTGATTTAGAAGCATAATACAGTTTAAAATGATCTGCTCATCTAAATTTTGTCAGCAAACAAATATGTACAGAATTGTAGAAACCATCCATTGACATTTGATTAATAAAAATACAAATAAAGGATGATTAATGTTTTTTGGTTTTTTGAAAACTGTAGGGAAAAGCCAGCCCAAGTAGTTTAAAATTATTATTTCATGCTCCATTTAATTTTAAAAGCACTTGGAGATGGGTTCTTGATTTTTTTAATGCAATGAACAGAATCTCATTCACTGTAGAGTAAATATGCTAACAGAGCTCACTCTTGAGACAAACATAGCTGATTTTTCCAATCCTGTAGTCTTAATATGCTATAATTCAATGTGATAGGTATGATTTTTGATGTTATGGGATCTGGTTAGATCATAAAGGGTATACAAATCAAATAATATAGATTAAATGCTATGCTGGTCCATAACTGTTAAATGGGGTCATGGTTCCTAACTAGCTAATAGACTCTAATGTCTAAATTATTTCATGGAATGCGGTACTATCTATTCATCATAACATCAACATGCATAATCTTAGGCAATTAACTTAAAAATTCTTCCCTCTTGCTTCTGGTTTGGATGAATTGTTACTAAGGCAAATTACCTAGGTAGATGTCAATGCTAGCAGTACTAATATTTTTAATTAGCAGTGGACTCTGCATGACAAGTTACTATTCTAAGTGGGAACAAAAAGAAAATACTGTGATTTTAGTTTCCTTAACTGGTTAGAAATAATGAGTGCTCATATTATGTCACAAAAACTTGTTTCTGCTCAGCAATGACTTCCCACATAATCAGTCTGTTCTTCTGAGGCAGTCATATGAGAGGAATTTGACACCCTAAGACACAACAGTGAATTAGGGTTCTGAGTAACAAAGAGTATCTTCAATGTCAGTGGACTTTTCCCAGGGAAGCTTCAAGAACAGTTTTGTAATGACATTTAAAATCAGCAACAGACTTCAAGAAATGAAGCCTTTATAAAGTGCTATATTATTATCAAAAGTCCAATTTCATAGCTCTATTTGGAAAAAAAAAATAATATCTTCAAATGTGTTGGGAGGCAAAGTCTGACCATTTCCAGGTTCCTGTTCCCTCTTCCTTACACTCAGAAGTCAGAGCACTGAGCACTGGTTTGGAAGAGAGACTCCTTAAAAAAAACCTGACATAAAGAGGCAGATTAAGACAAAGAGCCACAGAGACTTGAATTGAAAAGTCTAAATGCTTTTCTACATGAATATCTAAGTAATTCTGACAGATTTGTTATATAGTGAGATAAGCTTCTGTGTCACATTGATAACCTGATTTCTCATGCTAAACCTGAGGTTTGGTTGGTCAGTTTTGAAGCCTAGTAACAGTACCAGGGAGGGACAAAGTTTACATGTGTATAAACAAACACTGCCATTTAATAAAAAAAACTCTAATATTTTCAAATGTATACCAGGGTAGAAATATGGCCCTCTCCCTCCTCAGTTGAGAAGTTCAAAGGATTCTCGTTTAGAACTCAGTCTAAGTTTCCTACTCAAAGTAGCAGAACATTTTACACTACTTCGGTATTTCCTTACTTAAGAAATCAGAATAAAAAGTGTTTCTGATTTTTATTTTAAATCAACATTTTGACAATAACGGATAGCCCAGTAAATAAATAGAATGGATGACATCCTGATAAGCATTGTGCAAGTAATTATTGTTGAGCGAGTTTATAAATGCTTTAGAAGAAATTTATAAATGCTTTACTCTTGCCTACTTGACTTCCATAAAAAACACACAGCAATTCAGAATAACTACCGTTATTGTCAAGAAGATCCATATAGAAAATTAATTTCAGAATGCAAGGAAAATAATAAAAAAGCTGATCAGACAATGAGGAAAATCTGAGAAGTGATTAAACAAGCTGAAGAGACAGGGCAAGCAGAGAGAAAAGACTAGTTATTGTTATCCACTGTGATAAACACTCATTGCCCACATTACTCTGCAATTCCATCAGCAGGTTTGGAAAATATGCATGAAACACTCAGATTTAATTTTGAACATTTATAAGGTTCATCAGGATCTCTTGATCAAATCACACATTTACAGTACATTGTTATCTGTCACAATCAATTAAAACATGAGAGACTTAAGTGGCCATAGAACACTTGGGAGGTCTATAAAGTGTCTGATAAGGCTGTACAACACCTCTTAATAGTGATGGAAATTAGAAGTGTGCCTGGACAAGAAAAACAGACTTCTCTATGCTTAGAGTTTGAAAACTCTATGGAAATGCCAGAAACTCCTGCTGACAGCTAAAAACTCAGTACTATCACATCTGATCTTCTCTGAATGACCTCAGTACCAGGATAAATATTGCCTGCCAGTGCTATTGAGAAAAATATTTACAGACTTTTGTTGGAGAAATGTTTTCCTGTTTAGAAAAATACACTCTCCAAATGAATGTTGCTATGACCTGGTAAGCAGGGGGGAACACAGACTGCTGGTTATAATTAGCTGCTGCAGTTGCTTGCTGCTCTGAAGCAGTAACTGAGATCTGCATCAAGAGGAAGTAAAAGAGCAGCTTGGGAGAAACAATGGGAAAAGTTCACTTTTTAGCTACCATTTCTGTAAATAAAGAATCATGCTAGGAAGATTCTAGGGGTTTTGTTGTGGCTAAACTGCCTTAGATCTTTTTTATAGCTGTTTTATCTTATTCTTGTTGTGAGTCACTGTTGGGTTTAGGGATCCAGAAGGAAATACTCTCTTCAAATTGTTGCACACCCATCACCTAAACACAAGATGGAATACAAACAATACAGTGAGGGCAAACAGGGTACCCATGAGATTTGCATTAAACTAGTAAAACTGTTATAGCTTTGCAATTCAAATACACTTTATGATGAAAGTACACGCTCAGTTGTGTTTTGGTTTTAGTTATGGAAAAACAGGACTTACTCACTGGATAGATTTTCCCAGTCCCACACATCTCTTGTTAAAATATTGATATAAATGTTTTGGCTCTCCGTGTCTCTCCTCATGCACACGCAGTACAAAGGTCACCATGCAGAAGACATGCAGAGTTATTGCAGCTGCTCTGCACTACCTAACATGCTCTGCTGAGCACATCAGCAATTTGGCCACTGCAGTAGAATTTGCAAGAATGGGGAGGACACTGCCCCCCCCCCAGCCCTGCCCTGCCTCCCATGGATTTCTCAAGTTATTCTTTCTTAACCTGTAAAACTCAAATTCCCAAGATAAATAAACTTCTTTTGAGTTCATCATCCTGGTACTTAAAGAAGTTTAAAATTGTTCCAAGACACAGAGGCACTTCAGCTTTAGTTCCAGTGCTCACCTTACTAACATATACATTACCAAGAATTGAGGCTTTAATTTGCAAACAGAGCAGTGCTCTACATTTGTATGTTTGCTTTGGTGGATGAAGGGAGAAGACTGACAACAAATATTATTTGCTGAGTTTTGAAGCCTCCTTTAGACTTTGATTGGATTCATTTGAAGTTCATAACAATTCCCCACTATTTTTTAATAGAAATTTAGTATTTGAAATCTATCTCTTGTGTCCTAAACCAGATTTTGTCTCAAGCAGCTGTGACTGAATTGTAAAATCTCACCCTTGTGTCTGGTTTCACATCTGGCAACACCCAGCTAACAGTTACAACTTAGAGTAATTAAAGGTGGTTTTCAAAAAGCCAAAATTACATATAAAGAATAAATTATTAAACCACTATTTTGTTTTCCAACCAAATTTGCAGAAACTTTAAAAGTAACTGGGTTATCCAGTTATTTCTAAAGGTGTTGATCAAAATAAGAACATGCTGAGGAAAGTAAAGGCAAGCTTGTAAATGGGTGGGAACTGGGCAACGTTAAGCTACCATAATTACTAGCCAGCAGTATGTCTCCACTTTGATGTCAACTGTATGCTTTCTTTTGTCTCAGAGAGGAAGAAACTTCAAAAGATTTAATTTCAAGACAATAAAGGGCCTTGCTAATACATGTACAGACTTTAACTGGAAAGGGAAATTTTTAGTGTCAAAGATATAAATGTGAGTCAGAACTAAATATTAATTTTGTGTGCTATTTGTGCAACATATCCACCAAATATATTCCTTATATGAATACTGTATAGGGTATAGCTCATGAAAAATAATATAACGGATTTTTAAAATGAAGTCTACATCTTTGTCTCTATAATTTTGAATGATTTTGTATAATTTTAATATGTCTGATACTTTAAATGTGACATAACCTTAAAGGAATTATAAGTGTGAACGATTTTACTGATTTATAAAATGTATGAAGCTACATATATAAATAAGATGGCCATGACACCTTATCATTCCTACTCAGAAACCATACCAACATAGATATTTTTGAACAAGCATGGATATAAAAATACTTTGTCAAAATAATTATTTTAAAATAAAAATAACGATCTGATAATGAAAATTCACTAAGAATATAGGACTGATATGAATGAAATTCTTATCAATAACTCTATTAGGTTTTGCATCTATCCTCAAATCATAGACCAAACCTATTAAAAATACATGAAATACATCTTGAAATAGAGGAGGGAGAATTAGAAGAGAGTATAAGTGAAACTGTTTGCTCATGCAGCTGTACAAAGAGCCTGGTTTGGTTGAATTGAAAATTTACTGCACAAACTGAGATAACTGCAAAAAAAAAGGTGTGCTTCATTCATTATGGATGGAAGAAATATTTCATTTTCAGAAAGCTATTATAAAACCTACAGGAGCTTCCAGGGTAACATCTAGCAGAAGGTGAGCTCAGTCCCACCCTCTGCCTGACAGCATTTGAATGCAAATTTCCCTCTTGGCAGAAGAGAAAGCTAAAAAACAGATTATGTGTCATTCCCAGGTGAGAATAAAATAATTAAATATATATTAAAACTCTGGCCTGGCTTTTTTCCAGTCTGATCCAAACTGATGACTCTACACATACATGATCTGGATTCCAATCTCTTTCCCAATTAGAATTCAGTCTATTTTATCAACTGGTTATACTGTGGAGTTTCTTGTCTACGTTCATTCATGCAGCAAAAAGCAATGTCAGCTGATGTACTTCACATAACACTACAGAGTGCCCTTGATTCTCATCTGTGCACAGTTAACAGAGCAGTGAAATGGGTCCTATCCAGGCATGCTATTACTGAGGGGACTACTTTTCTTTAAGGAACACTTCACAAAGTGTTGATAAATCCTAATCCTGGCCATTTCATAAGAGGTTTGTGTAATATCTAACATTGAAACATACTTTTCAGAACAAATTCTGTTTACTCATCATGCCTTCTCAGCTCTTGTGGTCAGTTACCCTGTATTCTATGAAAATGTGACTGTTTTAAATTCCTGCTGAAGACACCTCCTGAAGAAACATTTCTGGGATATGAAGGCTGTTATCCCCTGTGAAGCAGATTTGCTTTGGTTTTCAGAGGTTCTTTCTTTGTGTATCAGCTCATGTCACTCCAAGGCAAACAGCAGAAACAGCAGAATTGTTTCTCAATAGAAAACTGTTCTCTGACAAGACCTAAATTTGTCCCCCACTTCTACCAAGTACTTTTGTGCTCCCAGAATTATCTGAGACTCTCAAATTGCATTGTATGAATGGGATGCAGGATCAGCTGTTTACACAGAAACAGAACTCAGTGTGGATTACAAAGAAATCAAACTTTAAATCAAGGTGACAGTGATTATGATTGGTTTAGATGCACCCAGATCTACCCTTACTTGAACAATCTGCACAGCAGCTGCACAGTAAAGACATTTAGCTTTTGTCAAAATGAAGATAGCTAAATTGAAGGCTCCAGACTCCCCAGTTTTGCTTTATATTTTGTGACAGGAAATCTGAACTGCCTTCTCAGTTAGTTATTTGTGAAAGCTGAGAGCTTTGGTTGAGCATTCTTGGGTCTGATAAAACACTTCACATCCTCCAAGACAAAATGCTTATTGATCCCAACCATGTAACTGCAGGAGTTTTGCCTGAAGGACTGAGCAGGGACTGCAAAGCTGGGACATAAGTATCAGAGTCTAACACAGTGATTTAGGTTGTGACTATTTACCCAGATTTCTGCTTCCAAATTTAATGACAAATTTTAAATAGATGCCAACAGGAAAGCTCTCCCATTGCAGGAACTACACTGATTGCAGCTTTTCAGATGCCCTTTAATTGTGGCTTACTTTTGAGCCAGCTGTTGTGTCCAAACTATAAATTGGAAGAAAACAACTGTGGGGTGGACATTTAATTCTGTCTGTCTTGATAGCAAACATTAACCACTGGCCTGCTATCGGACCACCTGCAATGTGTTAGTCATTACAGAGGTCACTGTTACTGAACATTTTAAACTGTGAATAGCTTCAGTTTAAATTAGGTGTAAAAAAAGTCATTTCCTTTCAGTGATAAACTAAAACACCTGCAGCACAGCTCAAGTTTACCATGAGAGATATAAACTCTCACTCTGAAGTTGGACTGGCTGTTCAAGGACATACAAAACCACAGTTTCATAAGATAAGATCTTTCTAACCTAAATTATTATTGTGTTGCCAGATTAGGTGATTACATGCACAACTATTTCCCTAGATTGCAAGTTACTCTTGGAACAAATGACATCTTCTGCCCTCAAGTCACTCATAATCTAATTTTTCTTTTTACCTCAAAAAAAACCCAAACAAAAAAACCCCAATAAACAAAAACCACCAACCAACTCAAACCACAAAAAACTACCCAAAATGAAACAACAAAAAACCCCAAACCAAACAAAAAAAACCCAACCAACCAAACAAAACACAAAAAAGAAAAACCATTTGTTCTGTCTTCCTTGTTTGTGTTGTCTCTTCTCTATTATAGAATTAGAAACATTGCATTTTGAATACAGAGGTGACAATATTGGAGCTGTTTCTGCTTGCATCAAATTTTAGCTTATATTATTAGATGCTATTTGCAATACGTTCTGTGAGCCATGTTCAGAAATGATGTACAATTGGAGCAATGAGAAACAACTAGCAGATTGGGTAAATATTAAATTTATACACTACATTGACACAGATGACACCACACCATTCTCCATGTACTCTTGGATAGATTCTATTAACTTCAAAATTTGTCCATGCAACATTTTTAAAAATAGAGATACAAAATCAAGCTATTATAATTAAAATGTCCCAAAGAACAAGGATTATGAAATATTCAGACTGAAAATCTGGCTCTTCAGACTCTGTAGTGCACACTTAATCCACAAGATATTGAAGCCTCGGTTTTAGTCTCAAAGACTTATCTGTACAATTCCAAATGGTTTGCTTACATGGTACATGAAAACAAGAGAGATAAAGGCTGGTAAGGCACTCATTTATCTGCACTTATGACTCTTTTCAGATATTCAAACACTGGATTAAGTCTAATTCTCATCCTGACATACTAATTTTCTACTTTAGCTGACTCACTTGTGGGTTCATTCTCTCAAAACTTGTTGAGATTGAAATTTACAACATTTATTTTTAGCAGTCTGTATACTGTAAAGTAACTTTGAAATGCAAGGATTCATTTAGCTAATCTCCCAGTATGCCTTGCATAAGTGCATATCACCTTTCCCAAGATGTTGAAAAACAATCTTGAAAAAATTATGAAATACTTATAAGTAGATGAGAATAAAAAAGAATCACGTTTGGGAAATTTTCAGGAGCCAATATTCTAGTGTTAGTATTGTCCCACCTACTACTACTGCCTTAGTAAGTGTCACTTCTGAAGAAAAGCAAGAAGATGAGCACTAAAGAGCTTAGTTTTAAATATTGGAGGCAAGTCACCAAAGGATGCATTTTCCTTAATGTTTCAATACCTTTTTGCATCCTCAGTAGTTAACTGGGATTTAGCAAATCGTAGCAGCTGAGTGTTAACCTGTGAGTTTCTGTCTGTATACAATGTAATTAAGACTTTTTGCCTTCCATATTCCAACCTGTTATTATCAGTCATTGATGTAAAGACAAAATCTGCCTCCCAAGTGGCTTCTTTCAATACACCACAAAACTGAGCACTGGTGTGCTAACAGAAACGAGTGCTGTAATGTGGGAACCAGCCAACCTTTTCCAGTGTCACATCAAACACAACGTGGTGTGGTCATTGACAGCTTTCCCGTGCTGAAACGAGCCTGCCATGTAGATAATAAAATGCTGAAACCCCTTAATAATATTCCCACTATTTTCTCCAAGTAACGACTGTCAAGTGAATGACCACACATTTGGTAGATAAAGGTCCAGGAAACATTTCACAACGCAGCTGCTTTTTGGAAGTCTTGTTTGCAGAACACA
The DNA here is from genome assembly GCA_037013685.1 of Acridotheres tristis. Lineage (NCBI taxonomy): Eukaryota > Metazoa > Chordata > Aves > Passeriformes > Sturnidae > Acridotheres > Acridotheres tristis. Next base: position 9,149,670 of record CM072898.1, read on the forward strand.
GGATGAACACAACTTATTTAAATATTTCCAGGCAACTCCTGATTCTCTAGATAGAAACTTATAATTTCATAATAATTTTATGTCTAAGAAATAGAATTCCTAAGTAGCTCTACTCTTTTTGTAAATGTAACAAATTTTCCAAGTCAAGGAATAATGCCTTTTTGATCTGTTTTAAGATTAAAGTAGCCAATACCATTACAAATCATTGAAAATTACTTTTGAAAACAATAAATAATACCAATAAAAACTGGAAAAAAATATTTAAATATATGAGAATTCCATCAATGCAAATTCAACAAATAAGACATAATTTGAAATTAGTTCAAACTAAACTCATGTGCAAATACCCATGCATTGGTTTTAAAAAAAAAAAAAAAAAAAGAGAAGAGAAGAACTAAATACAGAAACTTTTATTCAAATGTTATTCCTTTCTGGAGAAAATTTGAGAAAAATCCCACAGAAAACATAAAATGTACCAAGGAAGAACATGGTGCTCAGTACTCTCAAAGAAACAAGCTCTGTATCTGGCTCACAATCAGTTTTTGGCTCGCCTCTCAAGAACATTAAATGCTTTTTTGGAGAGCCATAAGTCTATGGATCATCAAACATTTTGTACCTGCAGACACATAAATTAAGAGAACAATCTCAGAAGATAGCCTGGCTTTCGACCCTCTTCTTAAAGGGAATATTCTCATCTTTGAAATACCATGTATTTCTTTTCCATTTACCTTCAAAATAAAATCTCCTAATCTAGTGTAGGAAAGCAAACCTCTCTTCCATTACTGAAGCTGCTTCCACACTTATAATCTTTTCATACATACTATTTCCACAGAAATGTTTAATCTTACATACAAAGCACACTAACTTCTGTCAGTGCTACCCAGAATCTTATTGATCGCTTTCACACTTTCAATTTCTTACATGAGAAGGCCACAACACACAAAGCTGTGACACTGCAAGGAAGATCATGAACCACCCTGCATCAAGACCTTCCTGGTGGGCCTTCAGCAGAAATGTGCTCTACAGTTTGTGTTGTTTCTCTCTCTCTTTTCTGCCCAATTCAGTTATAGAAGACACAGAGCCTCAGCCAGGGCAGATTTTTGTTCCAGAGGCTGGGAAACTGGGCCAGTGTCTGTTTGTCAAGCTGGCCTAACATGCCCATGAAGTGCTGGAACAGCCTCCTCCACTCAACTCAGTATCATTCGTGGAGTAAAGCAATGCTCCTTGTGGGCACGTTTGGCCAACAGCAAGCTGAGAGTTGGCAGTGATCAATAGCAAATTTTGTTGCCTGTTATGGACTGGATTCTATAAACATCAATTCCATTTGCTCACCAAGATTGAGGACTCTTCAAACTGCAGCTTGCAACACCAGCAGAAATAAATATATACATTGCTAAACTTGACCTTATAAACATGTGCAAGAGCTCAGCATTTATCTCAATACATCATCAACACTGTAAAAATATTGTCCAGATTAATCTGCTGCTAATTCCAGAGAATATCAAAAGCAGCACACTGAAGCCAGTGGAGATGTTACTCCTAATGATGTTTCTGAATCAGACAATCATTTGCTGACAGCTTCATTCTGTGGGTTTTGCACACTGATAATGCTGCAATGAAGATTTTAAGACACTAAAACAGAAAAAGGAAGGATAGCAGCTATAAGACTCCACATGCCTTAAAAAACAGGCCTCTGTATTATCTGTCACACAACAATCTCAATTCAAAACAAAATGAACATATACAATATATTTTAATGGCATTTCAGGAGTGCTAATCTACAGCTATAGTAAGCCATCGAGGACTGGTGTATTGCTATTGGAATAAAAAAAAAAAGAGCTGTTCTAAAATATAAAAAAGGTGTTTGGTTTTCTTCGTTGTTTTTTTTTGTTTGTTTTTTTGTTTTTTTTTTTTTAATGCATCAGCATCATGCTGTATGTTCTACTCAGGACAGACTGTTTTTCTGACCATGGAAATGGTTACTGTAATTGTACTCTTGAGTAAGAGGGAGCCTCTGCAGGAGCTGACCCATGAAGGTCTGCAGAGTACTTGAGGGCAACAACAGTGTAAACTTATGTTGTTGTAAACATGGCCCTTAATCCATCAAAAGAAAAACATATGGATTCCATCTTTATTTATTTCTACCACAAGTCAGAGTCATCATGACATCTTTAAATACTTTGAATATTAGTGTGCTGACTTATGAACTAAAAAAGGCAAAACTTGACTCCATTAAAAGAAAAGGCCTCTTTTTTTGGCTTATTGCTCAACGAAAAGCAGAGCTTTCTAAACACTGCATTAAAATTAATAAAGCTGTTTTGAAAAGTCCTGTATTTCAATATTATTACAGCTGCAATAATTAAGAATTTGGCTACAACTTTGAGTCATGAAAATCCATCAATCTGCATAGATTTCATTTACTGAAGCTGCTATATATATGCAAATTCTTTAAAAGTTCGTCTAATGGAAAAATGCCACTTGGTAAAACCATATGCATGAAGCACTAAAGAATATACACAACAAAGAGAAAAAACCCTCAGTGTATGATACCGACATATTTTATCCAATAAATATACAATATGACTACTGAAGGAAAGGCTAAAAAGATATTTTAACACAGACACTTAAATATAAAGGAAAATATATGACTGAACTGGCCATTTACCAAGAGTATCATAATTTCTGAAATGTAATAGTACATATCTACTGTGACCAGTTGCTGTTAATGTTAACATTTGCTAATTATTTTAGACCAATTTAATCAGAGACATTACAGGTCTACCCTGCCCCTGCCTTGGCCAAGCTTCTTCTCCCTCTTTCTTACACCAGCACTCAAATTCCTGGGGCTGCACACTGAGTCAGTTCTAGCAACTGAAATGGATAAAATACAAGCATACTAAAAAAAAAAAACCCAAAACAAACAAATTTTTGCCTGTCTCAGCTTCCCAAATCATATTATTGTCTTTAAGGGCAGCAAACATGTAAGGATAGGAGGAGGGCAGGACCGTGAACTATATATCTCTAAAATTATACCCTAAAGATCTGATCATAAATTAAGCCATGCATTTGTGTACTCAGAAAAGAGTCAGGACATCTGGGTAGAAACAAAATCAATGTCTTTCTGATGGCCCTAGAACTTAGATCTGTGCCCATTAGCAAATATGAGGGAGAAGGGAGGGAATTCTAACGTGTGTATGTTTGGTCATCTATCCGAGGCAAATAAATATGTATCCAACACGAAGAGACAAATCTGAGAAAAAATAACAAAGATTCTTTAAGCTGTTTCTTAATAAGATATTGGACATCAGTTTGTAAAGAGAAGTATGTAAATACAAAAAAAAAAAACCGAAAAAAACAAAATAAACAAAAAAAAACCCCAACCACCAAACGCCCCACCACAATTTTACGCTGTCTGTGAAGAACACCCCGTTGTGGGGCGGTGAGGGACTGACCAGTGTCACCATGGCTGGGAGACAATCCCATCTGGGAAAAGCAAGGAAAGTTTACTGAAGGGAAAGAGATTTATGAGGAAAGATTTAAAAGAGGTAAAAGATTGGCCAAATAATGACTAGGTAGGGGATATGAGGTATGGTAGCAGTCTATAAATATTTCAAGATATAAACACACAAATAAGACAAAAGAATTATCTAACAATGTTCATGGAATATAACTAGGAGTTAGAAGATTAATGTAAAAAAGGAAAAATGTAGGTTAATTATCAGGAAAACCTCTTGAAAGTAAGATGTCTTAAACTGGCTGAAGAAAGGAAATGATGTGTAGATCCTCTCTAGTACTCAGCAAATTTTGTATCAAAGTGAAATAATGCACTAGCAAGTTACCATGGAGAAAATGCTTGCACTCACACGAAGAAAAGAAACTAAAATACCTTTAACCTCAATAAAGTAATGTTAATTCACTTCTAAAACAAATTATCTTATTAATTTCCAATATTCAGGTGACATTAACATTACATAACTAAAATATTTCTATACCTTAATAATTTGTAGATAGTAGAACTGTTTGAAGGTTTAATCATCATTCCTGTAAATCTGATGACTAAATAGATTTTGTGCACTAATGGGCACGTATATAGGCACTTTTTTCAATCTAATTTTGAAAATTTTTGAAATTGCAATTCATGAAACATTTTAGACAATTGCTTAGGTTGTTTTTTTCCTTATTTATTCCAGCAAATCAGAAAAAGATTATGGCATTATCTAGCCTACTGTCCAAAACTGTGGCATAAGTTACAGCTCTTAATATTCTTCTCTATTTTCCTCATTATGGCTATTTAATTTAAATTAAATTTAATTTAAAACAAAGCTGTTATTTATATTGGTATAAAATTACCTTTACATAATTACTGCTGTGCTTTGTTTACATAGAAAACTTATAATTTAAAAAAAAATATTTGAAACTTCTCTTTTGCAGGAGTTATATATAGTATTATAACAAGTAAAATCCATTCTCCCTTATATTACTCTTTTTACCAGTTTTAATAGAAAGTATTGTTTAAATCCTGTTTTAGCCATAAAAGATCCCAGTTTAGTAATAACTCCTCTAATCTCAAACTAGCCTATCTGTGCTAAAATAATGGTATTTAAGATCTAAATATTTCTGTTTCTTGACTAAGACCACCAGGAAAATATCCATTGTTCCCTTAAATTCAGTTTTAAGTTTTCTGGTCTAATTTCATATACTTCTATTAAGGTTTTTATTCATCGTCACATGATAATTTGTTAGTTAAAACCCATGACACCAATTAACAGTGAGTCAGCATGATAGGAGATATGAAAATTTGTGAATGTGAGCAGTAGAACGACAGAAAGAGCTACTATGTTCTGCAATTTCATCCTCAAGACTAAAATATTATTTACCTTTCTCTGCACGTCTGGCTACCCAAAGTCAAGTTGATAAAAGTGCTTAAGTTGTCTTAGCTAATTCATGAAGGATGGGTGCATGTGTGGATATAAGTGCAGCTACGAGGGAAAACTAGAAAAACCTGAGAAAATTCTGAAAATGTTTGCCTGTGAGCTTTCCTAGGGCCCAGTCCAACCCAAACGAGATGTGTGGCTGCTGGCCATGGGGAGCCCGGTGAATTCCCTGTGTGAGGAATTCCAAGGCAAGGCAGCTCTGCTCCCGGCTGGAGCCTGCTCTGTGACACACCTGCCTGTACTGGGGGCCACTGGGGAATTCCTGTGGCCAGCTGCAGAATGAGAGCACAGAGCTCGGACACGGGCACGTCTAACGGGAGCAGGAAAAGCTCACAGGTTCTTCAGAAAGCCCCACATGTTGTTTTATTTGTTGCTCGGGCTCTGACGGTTTCACTGGGAATCTTCTTATGCAGCTTGAAATTTATTTTTAACATATCTCTGTGAGAAATATGTGGAGGAACTGTGGTTTTCCAGTTTGGTAACAACAAGAGAAAAGCTGATGTCAGAACAAAGTTCAAAAAAAGCTGCTCTCAGGAGAAAGTCTCAGAAGCTACAGAATTCCTGGACACATCATTTCTTAGAAGGAATACAGTGCAGTCTCACGTATGCACAGCCTATGTGCACACACGTACACAACTGTATGACAAAGGGATCACAGATTTTATTTAAAATATTATTAAGTGCTGTCATACTCATGAATAGGATTTTGCATTTTATGAGAGGTAAGCAGTCATTTGGACAATGAGGATGATTTAATATAACAATGAGTTGATTAGTATAATGTCCTATTTTATATATGTGTGTATATATATATATAAATGTCTCTTTTGTTCATATAGCAAATACATTATTGCTGAAATTATAAAAGCATAATTTAGGTCATAATGTAAATGTGTTATAACACTGCAGACAGCACTAGAGTCACATTCAGATATGTTGCATATTTTTCTTCAAATGAGAACACTCTAATATTCTCTTACTAACCTCTAGAATTAATTGTCCTTCACAAGTGATTTGAAGTTGAAATATAGCATGATACACATCTAAAATAAATATTTTAGCAGTTCTGTGATAATGACTTCAGTTAAAATGCAGTTAATAATTTGCCATACCCTCTGGCTTACAGTTTGATCTCCCATATGTTTCAGGTTGTCTCTCCTACAGGACAAAGCCCACAGCCCTTCCTCACCCCCTGATTGGAGGCCACGGCTTCAGTGAATCACTGTTTTCTACCACAGCAGATGTGTGAAATTCAGTTTCTCAGTCTCATAAAATCTCTCATCAGCAGTCCTATATTTATATGTGGTGGATGTTATTTGCTGTTGTAGAGATGCAAGGCACAGGTACCTGAAGTCCAGGAAGGATCAAAACAGGACAGCCTGCAAGAACTTCACCTAACACCAAGAACATGTTAGGTATACTGAAGACAAAAATTACCAACGTAAATAATGTTTCCTTATAAAAACAAAGTACTTGTTTGCATCACCATTTCAATAATATTTCTCCTTTACTCTGCTTTTACCTTCCTGAACTGAAATTTTAGTACTTTATAGTCTTTTTCTTTCCATAATTATTACAGTTCAATTATGCTCTTGCATATGTCAGGTACGCTGCAGTCTAATTTAATCTTCATTACACATTGCCATATTGCAATTATACATGCTATCAGAGTGTTAACACATATTTAAACCTGTTATTCCTTTGTCACTGATTTACAAAGAGGTACCTGAAAAGAAGCAGATGTCATAATTACGTGCTTATGCAGCTCATTTTATACTAAGTCTCAACGTAAATTGCAGATGAGCAAGGCATGTCCTGAAATTAATGTAGTGATAGTACACTAATGCTGTGATTCATTATGGTTTGTCAATGTGCTGCACTTCTGGAATGTGTGATAAAATTATATTAATACTGCACAGTAATGAGATTAATGAATTTGTACATGGGGAAGAATAATGGTTCCCTTTGTTAGGCTATTGAAAAAATAACATATAGGTAATTAAAAAGAATTAGTCAAACTCCATACAACCCCATTTATATTAAATTAATTTTGTCTGGCTTCATTTCTAATAATTGATCACTCTCTGTAAATTATAAAGCAATCTTCAACCATATGAACTACTACTGTAGGAGGAGAGTTTCCAGAGTATTATGAACCATCAAGGTGGTCCCTGTGGGTTCATATTAATTAAGGTTTAACAGTTTGGAAAATTGTAGCAATATTTTATGATTCATGTAATTAAACTCTGTAACAAAACGTCACAACCACTAGTTATATCTGTGTCTATGATTTATATCTTACCCTTATTTCAAAGGAAGCAGAAGTAATGAAATATTCCTAAACACACAGACAATCAAAGGAAAAATGTACTGGTTGTTTTTAGTGTTGCTAACTAATCACATTAGCATTTCATTGCCTCTACTTCAGGCACTAATGGCCACCATCAGACAGTGCAAATTAGATTAATTTAATATTCAACATCATAAGCTTTCTCAATAAAGTCTTGATTCTGATCTCTGACTCGTTTTCTCCTCTGTAATTCCACTTATTTCAATTGAATTTTCTCCTCTTTTCTGTACCAACAGTGCAGAATCTATCCCCTTCCTTCTTTGGCTCTCTGATACAGTTAATGCTTGCTAGCAAAAGCTACTTCTGTAAATCTGAGGTCACAGATCTTCTAAACAAAACAGAACTGCAGTCTAATGTGACTGATGCTGAATTTCAGAGACTCGCTGTATAAAATAGAAAAACTCTGTTTGAAAATAGGTTCTCTTGTGGAAAATGTTCTTGCATAGTGTCATGTTCAGTCATTTAGACAATTAATGTTCTTAAGGTATTGCTTTTCTTTGCTTGTTGCTGAAGTTTCTCACTTTTAAATTTTTGTTACTAAATATTAGCACTGAAGAGGAACTTTTATAGTGAAATTTTGTCGCCAAAAAAAGGTGAAGGATTTGCAAGAAAGCTTTAATTTTGACTGATTTAATGAATCTAAAAGGCATGTTTTAAAAGACATATAAAATTGCTATCACTCTCAGTAGAAAAATCAACTCCTTTTTAATTTAATGATATCCTATTGTATACAGCTTCTTGGATGCCCCAAAACCATAACATCTGTCCTGCTGTGTGTCACTTGCAATTGATGGCACATCCTGCTCAGTGTGGCTCTGAGACTGATAGTAGATGGTGGATCAATCAAGCAGGGAGATGTCTAAATTCTATAAATTGTCTATAATTAAGACTGCTCTAACAAATCATACACCACGTTTAAGACTAATACAAATGCAGGGACCATGACTAATAATAAATTTAAAAAAAATTAAAAAAAAAAAATAATTAAAAAAACCTCAAAACAACCAACAGCTTTCAAGGTTATACTTATTTCTATACCTAAATTTAAGTTGGAAAGCAAAACTTTGTCTTTAAATAACTGCTTGGCTGTAGGGGCTTTTTTCCCAAATTCTAAGAATTTCCCCCAAAAAAGCTTTTACCTTATATTTTTCAGGCTGAGGGATATAGCACAGCTATCTCAGCTTGTGAGCTGGGATTTGTGTAGAGAGTGCACATGACTTGCATTGTGTGCAATGTACTCTGATGTGTTTTGTGCATTAATAAGATTCTTCTGCTTCTACAACAATACAAAATTTGGTTTTCTGGTAGAAATAGTATCTGTTCTCAATGATCTTTGTTCTCAGATATCACAGTAATGGGCATCAAATAAGTACCAGAGAAGAACACTGGTTAGTGCAAATGAGCAACAAATGTAAGGCTTGAAGTGAGACCACAGAAGTCCCTTTAATTGACCTGCAGGCTTCAGACTCGACTCTGATTGTGAAAGAGCACATTGCACCAAGCAGTCTTTGACATTCTCTGCATGAAAGAGCACATGTGTTGGGGACATAGGGTCCATTCTGTAAGGTGACAGAAATCTCACAATTCCTCTGTGTGCAGTTTGAACCAAAATGGGGAGGGGGTTCACAGAAATGGTGTGTCATTCTGTTATCTTTGCCAAAAGCTCGTCTCCTGTCAGGAAAATCAAAGTGGCTGCCTCTCCAAACTTGTAAATTACTGTCTTTATAAGGCACAGCATTCTTATTCCATCTTTGAATTCCTCATCTTACTAATTTTTCCTACCCACACTCACTGAAAATTGAGTTTCCAGTTCAGGTGTAAGCACTCCTGAAATCTGTTCTATCCAAGTAAATAGAAATATACACCACAATCTCAGGGGAAAAAAATTACTATCATCTGTTGGTATTCACATTTCAGATTTAATTTTTGTGAGCTGGTTGGTTTTCCCCTCTGTATTATTATGCTGTCTTTTTCCTGGAAGTAAAAATTTAGCCTAGGTTTTATAAGTCCAATAGATAGCAATTCTATCCTAATCTAGTTATGACAGATTTAATATTAATGGGACTAAGAGGAAAAATCAGTTTCCTGACAAATGATGATAAAGTGAAATCTTTAAGCAATAATAAAAATCAACATGCCATATCACGTCACCAGTCATTCAAAAGTGACAAGCAGAAACAATCTGCTGAGACAACATCCAACCACAAGCATAATCACATTTATGATTTAATTCCCATTTAACATCAATCACATCAAATTAATAACCACTCTCAAAGAAAATTAAATCCTAAGTGTATTTTTCCTTTAAAGTGTTATGATCAGAGAAGAAAGTCCTAATTAAATCTTAAACCAACTACATGTTTTATACATGTGACACCTGTAACTTGGCCAGCATTGTGAATTGGCCCCATGTGGATTTTCATCATAAAAGAAACTGACAATCCCTTCTAGCAGCTGCCATAAGTTTGATTAACGTGTAGCATATCCTTTTGTGAAAGTTCTTGTAAAGATTTTCCATTACTTTAATGACTGTGAAGCCATTTTGATTGAGGAAAATACCAGGCTATGATGATTAGTGCAACTCGGAGACAAAGCTACGAGCCAATATTTATTCTGCTCTTCCTATGAGTAGAGTGTTTGTCAACACCAGACATCCTGTTCATACCTTTTTTCATCTTCCCAAATGACTTATTCAACTGTTAAGGGCAGTATAAAAATAATTTTTCTAAGTTACTGTTGTGGTTTAACCCCAGCCAGTCACTAAGTCCCACACAGGTGCTGGCTGCCTTACTCACAGCATTCCATGACAAAGATACACAGGAATTCTGCAAACATGAAACCAGAATTTAAACTTTTAAACTTTATGAATCTCCCAAGCACTTCAATGTCTGAGAGAGGCATATGAATGCAGTTGCTCATTTTCATCTGTAAAAGTGAGTCTGGACACTTCAGGACAGAACTTGATACCCAGAGTGTCCTTCAGTGATGCAGCAGACTCTGCTGGAAATATCCATGTAGAAATTAGTGCCAGGATTCTGTCTTTCCCTAGCTTTTTGGTACATCTCCTGTTTCTCAGCTAGCAGAGGATTTGGTTATGTGACAGAAAAGCTCACCACCACTGTTTGAGATGATTGTGCCTTATAGAGACAGGAGACACTAATTTAAATATACAGCAATTGAAAATATAGAAGTTAAGGAAAAAAATTTAAAATGCATATAAAGTACTGAAGCTGCTATTGGTGTCCATGCCAGCCCTTGTTATTTTCTTTATTTCAAACAATGTTCAACCCATTTAAAGTTTCCTAGTGTAAAACACAGGCTGGTGCTCTTGTACTTCCTACATGTCATGGCAAAATGTTCTTTATTTAAAGATGAAATTGCAGACGCAGGAAATATCTCCCCTATGAAATTTGTTTCCTTTCCATTCATGAAAGCAGAAACTTGGACAAAGAATGTATTTAGCAAAAATAATAGAGTGCAATAGTTAGCATGTACTTTTCTGCATTCCTTTAATAAGGTTCAGCAAGGGAATATAATTTGTTTTGGGGCCACAGATTCTGAACTAGGTCAAGCAAAAGTCAGGTCTTGCTAAACCAAATAACATACAACATATCCTTAAAACTTGTTTTTGCAAATCACAGTCCTATGATGACAACCAACTCCTTCTTTCCTTTTTAATTATAACGCTATAGAATCTTATAACATGCAAGTCTGTTATTATAGAATCTGCTGAAATATTCAGGGCTAAGTCAAGATGTGAAGACACCTTTTTGAGACAGTATAGTGGCAAACAGTCTCTTCTATGCCTTACAGCAAGAAAAATAATCTTGCTGCAGCTGTTGTGTTTATTATAAAATTCGTGCTATAAAAGTGTTACCTGAACAAAAATTGAAGAATTTTAATTTAAATCTCCCAAATTGAGAGGCACATTTCCTCACATGATTATGATATCTCCAAGGCCTGCTGTGGCTATTTGGCATAAATTGTTTAATTCATTCTCACTTAAAAATTTCCTGAAGCGTCAAGCCCAGTTTTTAATGCACTTTGTCCCTGAAGGTGAGCTTATGAGTCCCTTCAGTACACCAGGGAGCAGCCACTCACATGTGCAGGCACTGGAGGAGAATGGCTGTACCAAGTCATGATCTATCCCTCCCAGACTTCTCAACAGCCACTCACAGCATGAAAACTATCCAGCACAAAAAAAAGAGTTTCACATTCTGGTCATAATAATCACAGTTGTATAACTATTTTTTTTTTTTTAATTTGAACTAATGTCTAATAATCTGAAATAATAAGGTAATTCTATGCATAGCTGGGATTCAAAAATACTGCATCTCTGCCATTGTGCATTTGCATCTGCCTTCCCACATGTCTACACAGATTGAAACAGAATAAGGAAGAATTGGTGGAGATTCTGATCTATGAGTTTTAAATCATCAGCCATATAGAAATAGATATTACTGGAGCCATATGACTATACAGAATTGCTCTCTTATAGGAAAAACTCAGGTCTCTCAAGTGAAATGTATTCTGCATTCATAGATCGGGGTGAACAGCCCTCCTCTGTGTCCAATGCAACAGGTTAATTTGCTTTGCCAGTAGCTTTATTATATAAGATACTAAGCTTTGAACCTTGCAAATTATTTTATCAGTATTTGATCTATACACACATTTTGTCTAAACTAGATTTGAATAAAATGCATATGAGTAATCATGAAAACAAGGAAGATCCTTCTTCATCCTACAGGTCGTGTAACTACCAACAAAATCCAGATTAACGAATCTGCTCCTTGCACCTTTCCAATTCTCAATTTTTCTCTTCTTTATTAACTAAATTTCATTTGTTTTTGAGCTCAGCTTCCCCAGCCATGGTATGAGGTGGCAGCCAGGAGTGTTAACCAAAGTCTCAGAAGGGGTGGATCGGCACTTCCTCCCAGAGTTAAATGCAGGAAACCAGTCGCATAAGCAAGAGGTTTGAGAGCATTAGCAGTGGTTTTAGGGGAAATTAATCTTGTTCCAACGAGTAAATCTACATGGTGAAATCTAGATCAAAATAAAGCACTGTATTAACAGTGCAAGCTGGACAACTTGTACAACCAGAGCAACTTCTCAGGGCTGTCTTGGGTTTCACACAGATAAAAGCTTTAAGCCACCCATACCTAAATAACCTATTGGCTTTCTTGTCAGCTCCTTTCTCCTTTTATTCTATTCCTAAATACCAATGTTCTAATCTAACATTCACACAGATATGGCACAACACTCTGTTTTATCAAAAATATGCTTAACCTGACCATATGTACCAAACACACTCAAAGTTTTGGATCACTTTGAGCTGGCTGATCCTCCTGACTGAGCAAGAAGATGCTTTATAAAGATTATTTCCATTTATTTTCTGAATTGGTTTTGTTTATGTCTTGCTTTAGAGATTTAAACTTTTTACAAGATCACTTTAATCAAAGATTGGAACTCTAGAGGTCACCTCATCAGATTTACATTAATTCTGCATAGGCAGGTATTAACATTTTCAAAAATTGGCCAAAGGGTAACTTAATGGGTAAAGCTAATAACTTGTCTGCTAAAGAACTTTCACTAGATGTTCCTTTGCTCACTGTACACAAAAAGCTTTGGGGGTCACCTGCATTCTGAGAACAGCAGTCAAAGATTTCTATTAAATTCCTGCAGGATGTCTGCCTCTGGCCATATTTTTTCATCAAGTAAAACCTGACTTGGAGGCTGTTATCACCCTAGCCCATTGCATCTTGCTTCTACTTTTTCCCCACTCAGAAGGGTGCCTCTGATACTTGCCATATGCTCTGCTCTTACACTGGTAGCTGTCTTTAGTGAGCATCTGAAAAAAGAGCAGGGCAGACTTTTGAATGAGTACTTGGTAGTTAGGTGTTCAGCCTATACTGACTGTTAGCAATTTCCCTGCCAAAATTATGCTTAAAATAGAAAATGAAAAATGCTGCCCCAATTGAATGACCTTGCTTAAAAGACATGTGGAGACAAGACAAACCATAGTCAACTTCTAATCCTGCCTTTCATAAATAAATATAAAGAAAAATTATTGCAGAAAAATTTAGAAAATTATTCTTCTTTAAACACAAGCATAATTACAAATTAACATCAGCTATAGGCTATCAACTAATGCTGTTTATTACATTGATTATAACAGGGAATCCCTAGGGTTAGTTGATGAAATAAAGATTTAATCTGAGGGTAAAGCACAACAACAAAAATGTAGCTAATTGTAAACAATAGTATTCCAAGTCCAGCTGAGTCCATCAATATGAAAACAGAAGTTAACCTCATCCTTCCACTACTGTAAACATATTAGATGCTATTTATTGTGATTAAATGTGTGTGGCCTGTTACAGCCTAAGTAGGAACATTTTCGTGACTGAAAGACATAAACATCAAATAACTGACATCATTATTCCCATTTGAAGGATATAAAACCTAAATATTAATCTTAATAGTAAGATCAGCAAATTGGGAAATCACCCATACCAAAATCATTGCAATGATATCCATTGCTAATAAAATATTTGAGTTCCAAGAGGAACTTAGAAAAGCCTTTGTTTTTAGACTCTAACAAATTAAAAGTACAGGTGGGAATCAGCAGGAGTTTATGTGCTTTCCTGACACATATCATAAACAGATTATATACAGAAAAAGAAGACAGATTTTCCAACAATGCAGATTGAGTCACAGCAATGAGAATTAAGTTAAAAGATATTAAAGAAAATCAAACAAAAAAACCCACCGTGTGGAAAACATTGCCTGCAAGAAGAGAGAGGAGCAGGACCCCCAGCAGGGCTGTGGACAAGGTGCAGTTACCACAGGTAGGGAGGGAGACCCTGTCACTGTCACTGTCAGTGCCCAGCTGTGCCATGGGGCTCAGACACTCTCAGCAGCTCCCCGTGGGGCCAGTCTGAGCTCAGCAGACCAAATCCACCCAAAACCACCCCAAGGAAACACAGCCATGTCACCAGCACAGCCAGGCTGTCCTTGAAGGCAAAGCAGCTGCTTTGCAGAGCCAAAGTTAAGAGCTTTCCTAAGTCCCTCTGTGTCGTGCCCAGAGCTCCTGGGCTGAGCTGGCACTTCTCTTGCCTTAGCATCACACTGGCCCAGGAACTCCTGCACCTAAAGCAGACCTCAGCAGGACTCCAGTTTCAGTCCCATGGGCTGCACAACTGGAATATTCTGCTGTTCAGCTGTCACAGACACCCAGTACCAAATCTAAGAGAAAAGTGACTTTGGGGTTCCCTGTTCTGCTCCTGTACAAGACCTTTGCTTTGTCAACACTTGACACCCAAAAAGTTGATGTGTTATTTTTGGCGTAGTGCCAAGGATACTGAGGGAATATTTTGGGTAGTATCATGACATTGCAAAAGACCGAGGTTAGAGAGGACTTGGAAAAAGGCAAAACTCAGCTAATTGTCATAGGTGCCCCTTTACCCAATCCCCTCCAAAGGGGTTACTAGAGACAACCCCTGACATGCAGCAATCAGAACTCTGGAAGTCTGTTCAAGAGGGGAAATCACGAAGGGATATTGTCTGATTTGCAATCTGAAACCACAGCAGATTTACATTACAGGAGCAGAGGCTGAGTCTTGGCTACAGCCTCCTTATCTGAATCTACATTTTCACAAAGGCAGTCCTTTCATGTTTTGAAATTCATCTGGAAAAACGTTGGATTCCTTAGACATTTTGCTCCACACTGCTTTTTCCCATGCTGTTCCTCATTTCCAAGTAGTTCCTACTACTATTATTTTAAACTTTTCTCACTATTGCTTTTGCTCTAATATTTTAATACTGCACGCATTTAATATCAGCCATCCTTAAGGGACTTTTCTTTCCCTGCACTGTTTTTCTTGACATTGTTATCATTACTGTAAGCATTGCTTTGAATAATCAAATGGTGGCCTGTAGACACTAAAAGAAAGGTCAGATACTGTATATGACATATGATTTGCACATCCTTGAAAGGGAAATGAGTCATCTACATAATACAAACAATAACTCAATTGCATATGACTGAGATGCTAAAGATAAGATATGTTTATAAATGAATAAACTTCCTGATTATAATGACATATTATGGTGATTTTTTTTAATAAGACTATTTTGTGTAGCAACTTTTCACTTAAAAATAATGCTGAATATGGAAACTCAATGTCCCTGTGATTCATAGCACAGTGCATCATTATTTTGCAGACCCTTCTTAAGCAGAAAAGCACCAGTGGCTTGTTTCTTATAGCTGAACCTCTCAGAAACACAAAGTTGCTTTTCAGTACGGAATAGAGCACTCTGCTTCCAAGTATTACTACATGGATATCACAAGAGTTCAGCACTACTATTTGACATAGGACCCATAAAAAATTACACTGTGTTTTAAAAGAGTTAGTAAAAGAAAAGGAATAGAAATTAGCCTTATCAAATCAAGAACAAGAATATATTTTCTTTCATTTCCAGCTCTTCCCACATCACCCAGTAGAGTGAACAGATCCTCCAAGTAAACTCCCTTGTAGCCAACCAGATAAGGAATTAAGTGCAGAAGTCAATCTTCTCAACTCTAAATCAGTGACCAAATACTGTCATTGTCCCTCTCGTCCACCTCTCAACCCTGCTGGAAGACGAGGCAGTGGAGGGGCAGAGCCTGCCGGGGTGGGCAGTGTCTGGGAAGGCTGAGCTGGCAGGGTCAGCTCCCTGTCCCAGCCCCAGCCCTGTCCCCTGCACCATGGCTTGTTCACACAGCCCATGTCATCCAGCAGATATCCCCAGTTCAGCTGCTGCGGAGGAGCTTCCAAATAGAGAAAAATATTAAGAACATCACAGCTTCCCTTCCTGCTTTGCAATGCGTTTGGTGATCACTTTGGCTTGCTTCCACACTTCACAGCAGTTGAGAGTATTTGATCTTTGGCTAGGATACCTCACAGCCTTCCCCAGATGAAAAGTTCAGCTCAGCTAGGTGATTAGGAGTCCAGTTTGAAAGCACAGCAGGATAAAGAGCTCAGATTAAAATCAGAAATATTCCAAACACCACAGCTCTGAGAGGCCTGAAGTTGAAATTAAACATTGGAGTCAGCACAATACAAGAAATTCACAACCAACTGGTGTATATCTTGCATAATAAAAGTTTAACCACATATGTTCTTAATATACAGAGTAGAGACCCAAATATGACCTGGATAAATCCACTGTAATATGAACCAAAACCTTTGTTGCGTACCCTCAGCTTCATGATCTACAAAGCTGAGCCTCAACTGCACTGAGCTGAGCCTCAACAACAAATATCTCAATTTATTTGGCTAGCTGTTCACAAACAATTGATAATTATTTATGCTATCACTGCTGCTGGGATGTATTTTATCAGTTGCTGCATTTTTTTTCATTCTGTATGGTCTTTCAACTGTCATAAACCAGTACAACAATCTGTCAACATAAAATAATTAATAATTATTATGTGAGTGACTGATTTACTCTGGAGAACATGAAAGGCCATGAAACCTGGAGTTTCCTGGTCTACATAGTGTGCACAAAGGAAATGAGCATAAGCAATCACTGTCAGCTGTTCTTGTAAGTAAGAATTGAATCATTTATCTGTCTGCATGTATACATTATCATCATCTCCCACTCTGAGGTAAGACCTAATAGCACTTTATGGTACAAAAATAGGTTGCTACAAATATTTCATAAAAAATACTATTGATTCCCTTTGAGAAGAATATATGTTGATCATGTACATATTTAGCATAAAGTGGGAAGTTTAAAAATTTTACACTTTGGCTCTACAACACATTTAAATTCTGTCTGCACTAATTAAAACACAGCTGAACGCCAGATCTAATTCAAACTGATAAGGCACAGTACAGTAATAATAATTTAAATGCTTATTTCTTTTGTTCTTTTCCTTTCTTTTGTCTTCCACTTGTAGTTTTTTGTTCAGTGTTAAACACCTGCAAATACCTTCCACTGTTTTAGTACTTCAACTATTTTAGGTTTTTATTTTCCATCAGAACACTGAATTTATACCATAAACTTAATTTGTATCCATGAAATTATTTAAATCAATCATATGAGAGTATCTAAGTTTACAGAAAAACTACTTTTTATGTAAATGGAGGCAGAGCATACACTTAAGGCAGTCACAATTGAATGTTTCATTCCACCTCAGCAGAAATATAAAAAACAAGGTAAAACCTGAAATCTTTTTTGAGTAATCTCGTAATTCAAAATAAAATTTCTGATTTACTTTCTGTGTGAGCAAGATAACATGCTAGTAGGCAGTAAGTAAAACAGTGTAGAGAAATATTTACAGGCTGTTATTATTGTAACACGTAAGGCTGTATGAATAATCAATTGTTTTGAATAGTGCCTAAGCCACTTTCTGAAAATTAAAAGACAATTTTCCTTTTCTCCTTGGGGAAATAAATTACATTTAAATATACCTAATTATAAATAATTAATAATTATATATTAAATACAATATAATGAATTCTAAAGATAGCTAAATGTGGTAGAATGACGTATAAATGTGTGTTTTTACACAGAATAAAGTTACACTTGCAAAGAAGTTAATTTTGCTCAAGATGTCTTTATCTTGTGAAGATCAGGCCTTTTGTTCAAATGAAGCATCTGAGTGTGACCCATCTATGGCAAGGTTTTTATGATGTGAGAACCTGTGAAATTCCTGTAGGCCAGAAGACACCGGAAATCCTTTCCAAAATTGCATCCAATTTTCCCAAGTGAACAGCAGAGATTCCTCCTGGATCCCTGACAGCCCAGGCAGCCTCAGCACAGGGACCAGCCCATGGGGAGAGGGACAGACTGAGAGCACAGGTGGGGGTGTCTGCAGGTAGAGCCCTCCAGAACACCAAATCCAAATGGACCCTGGAGAAATTTCTCTTTCAGAGTTAAATTGGAGTGTGGACAAACCTCTCCATTCTTTCCCAAGCTGATTCTTCCACAACCTGGCTGTTTGTTATACAGGCACAACTTGCAAGGGTAAAAACACATGAAAAAGCCACGCACACTGCAAAGGGCAGGTGGAGGACATTGAGACCGAGTATTCCTTTGTCCAGCCTCCCCCCCTGGCTGGAGGAGGAACCCAGCACCACCTGCCCCTGCTCTTCCCTGCTGGCACCAGCTGTGCCTCCAGGGCTGCTGGCACATCTGTGCTGGGAGCCAAGCTCTGCCCTGCCCCACCTCTGCACAACCAGACCTGCACTCCAGGGCTCAGACAACTCATGAAGTGCCTGAAGAGCTCTGAACCCTTTATCGTGTTTCTCTCTTTCTCCGTTCCTTGTACTATATTTGACTTTAAAAACTTTATCATTTAAAATTGCATTTATGGGTGTTTAATCGAGAAAAGTAGCTTTAAACCCTTGACATCACTGGCAAAAAAAAAGAGAGCATACACCCAAGCAGGCTTACTCCCAGACAGCTTTCTGGTACTTATTCCAACAGAATGCTAATAATTATGTTAAAAAGCTAATTTGAGAAATCCAATTTTTGGAAAATGGGTTTTCAAAGGGCACATTTAACAACTAGAGAAAGTTCGATCTGATTTCCCCATTAGAAGAGGAAGGAAAATCCAATTTTAATCTATTTTTGTTCTCTTAAAAAGATGATATATAGAAGTTACTTTGAAAATCATCCTTTCAAAGCAGAACCAAGTATAAGCATGTGCTAGCTTGCAAAGTGCAATTAAACTGTTCCGATAATTCTGCCTGAAAAAATTAACAGCAGTATTGAGAAGGCAAGTTGTTTTCAAAATGTCCATGGCAGAAATGCTTCTGTGTTAAGCTGGTATTGATTCTGAAACAATCTTACACATGATAAATGAGAGCACATTTAGGAGAAGATTCAGTCATAAGAGCTCACAAATCAATCAGCTTGTCAACAGGCAGACCAAATTCAATTTTTATTCTTAGTAAACTCTTATTTGGTGGCCATTGTTTACTTTGAAATTGCTTTACAAAGGAATGGGGGGGAGGGGAAACATGGGAAAGACAAGCTTTCATCAACATATTAGAAGTTATTTCATTCAGGGCTGGGACAAGGAAAATATGATTGTCATAAACATTTGTTCATGTAATGCCCTGTATCTGCAGCAGCATCTCATAATAGTTCTTGTACAGTGAGACATGGCATCACTAATTTGTGACAGCAGTTGGCATGTCATATTCTAAAGCAATAACCTGATGTACACAAGAGCTGCTGCATCTCTTGCCAAACCATGCTCTGTTTCTGACAAGCAGTTTTCATTGGGTTCTGATAGCTCCAAATCAGAGTTGGAGGGAAACGACATGACAAGAAAAAACACCAAAAAATCCCCGTGAACCTATTCTCCAGAATTCCCAATCTTCTGGTCCTGAGAAACTCATTAACAGTAACCTGATTGGAACATGAAAGGTTATTGGAACATGTCCATTTAACATAATTCATCTATACAAGCTAACAGTGACTTTGTACTGAGCTCACTGGTTGATTTCTGAAATGTTAGAATATCAGTCTAGAAAGCCCAACCCGAGAGCTACTGGTGATCCGTGTGGTTGTGGAGGGATATTCTCTGCACGAAGCTGCTCAGGCACTTCCCTCTTGCCAGCCTGAAGAGGGCTGATTTCGTGAAGAATGTTGCCTAAACAAAAAGTCAAAGTCAGTTGCTGGGCCTTAGGTGCAAAACTCCCTTAGTGGGAGTTCAAGCCAAGTGTTGTTACACCAAAATATCACAGAGAGCTGCACTGTGGGAACAAGTACAGAATTCTGAGTCATGGGTGATGCAAACATCTCCTGAGATTTCTCTTTCAGGATTAACTTTTGGAAAGCAGACATCAGAATATGAACTATTCCTATTATTCCCTCCCTCTTCATTAAAATTAAAATGAAAAGCTGGAGAAAAAGGATTTATGAACATAGAACAGAATTCACTGGTGTTTTCTTCTCTACACACATTTGTTTTCTGTCACAATTCTTCTCCTCATTACCTCCTTTAGCTTATAAGAAAGTGACATCCTTCTAACGCCACAGTTGGATTTTCCTCACTCGTTTGGTTGATAAAACTAGAAATTCACCAGGCTCATATGTTTCTGTAAAGTACATGCCAATTTGACTTTTTTTCATTTAGTCAATATTAGTTATGTTTCTGTAAATAGTCTTTCTGAAGATGCTTATGGAAGAGAACTTTGTGTGGATTTAGCACATATTGCCAAAGAGATGCCATACAGAACTGACATTTGGAGCATAGATCCATCCAATATGGGATCTTTTCTGCAGTAAATTAATTGGCTTTGTCATAGACACTCATCAGGACCACAAAGCTCATGGGATGGGTTTTAGTTTCTATTCAATTGGGAGCCAGATCTGGGTGAATTCAGCTGAATTGCTTTGGTTCCTTAATTTTATTTGTTTCTGTTATTGTACTATAACCAAATAAAAGACTAAAACAAAACCCCAAATATGAACATCTCTAAATACTACAGTCAGAATTTGTAACAGCATGTGAATTTCATGGCTGAGCTTTTAGAGTTGCATCCAGCTGACCCAATTCCAAACATTCAAAACCTAATATTTTCCAAAATCCCACTCACAACTGGAAACCTAAGGATAATAATATATAGGCTTAAACATGTGTCTTGTATGAAAGACATCAAGACTGTGCAGAATATAGAGGATAACTCAGCCTGACCTCACTGCAGAAAGAAGAGATGTACAAGGAAAAGCAATTTAGCAGATTTTGTATTTTAAGCCAGTGAGGGTCCCATATTTCAATCATTACTGTGATGCCTAACATCTGAAGGTGAGAGAATCTTTAAAGACTCTTCTCATCAGCCTGGGAAAACATGTCTTACAGACACTTCCAAGATAACTATGAGATAATTAAACCTCTTCCAACGAGTTCAACTCCTCCTCCTTTCTCCTGTCTCTTAAAACAATCAAACTTACAGGAAACCTCTAACAAACAAAAGCATTTGGAGGAAATACTGTGTTCTGCTTCTTGTGGTGTAAAGGAAGAAGACAAGAGTATCTTGTTTCACTGTTGTGTTTTAATGAGAAAAACTACTCCCTTGCTTTTTATCCTTCAATTCAGAGCACATGAGAGGCATACTGGAACCCAATAATACTTCCTTGAATGACCAGTAAAAACCTGTTAGTTCATTCATTTTAAAATAATAAAAATTACCAGACTCTCATGTCAACCTGAGCAATCTGTTAAACGCAGGCACTGGCAAATGACACTACTTGAATAATAATTAATTCCTACATGACTTGGAAGTATGTATTCAACTAATATCAGACATGAAGATATTTGAGTTTTATTGGATTTTAAGCACAGGTAATTTGTTTTCATTTCCTTCTTTATCATAGATACTTTTTCCATTTTTACTATATAAAATCAGAGTATCATATTCTCTGTTGAAAGCAATATTAAATTACTTTTAGGAAACAAAGAATATTATATATGTTTTTTTCTGATCTGCTTTTAACCAGAATAAAGCTGCACATCTGGTATATTTTAGTTTTGGGATATGGAATATCTCTGTCTTTCCCAAACATTGTCTACTGTAAACCAAACTGAACAACTTTCGGAAGTGTTCCTTTTTCACTGAAATTTGAACTCTATGGAGAATGCTTGGCATATGGATTAAAAATGGATGTGAAAAACCAGTCGTGATTGGAACAAAGGGATTTTTTTTAGACCACAGGAATGGATATAAACTTGAAGGTGCAATCCATCCTAGCTTCAGTTATTAGGATATATAATTTAGAAATCAGGACTGGATCTAAGCCAAAGGTGATAAATGAAGACAGCATACTTATAAATGATGGCATTCAGGAAGGAGAAGTACATAAGGGTTTTTTTATGGATTCTAAGTGCATTTTTATACAGGAATCAAATTTACAGTGCCAGGATACATATTTCAAATGAAACTGAAGTTGTACTATTTATTTCTGCACTGAGTCAGAATTACAGAAAAGCCAAGCAAAGGGGTGGTCCTTTCCGTTGTGTTTCTGCATAAAAACCAAGTGTCTGTGTTTAAATGCAAGTAACACAGGCTTAAGGTTATGTTAATTCCTAGCCTGATGCAAACTGAACATCTTATACTGTAAAATTACAATATAACTCCCAGGGTTTTATTACAGAGTAACAGAGCACTTCCTGAATAAAATTAATCAGTAAGAGTAGAATCCTTTCCCAAAGGACTAAATTCAAACCATCACTGTTCACTTTTATCTAAGTTCTGTGCTTGAAAAAAAGAAAGTAGCCTAGCCAGCTGTTCAGCTGCATTTTTTATCTGTAGCTCTCACTGACTGAAGGAAAATCTGATTAAGCAATAAAAAGATCAAAATATCAGATCTCTTTTTTTATATATTTGTAATAACAAAAAAACCAAAAAGCATCTCCAGCCTGCCCTGTGGAACTAGAAAGCCAGGGTAAAGCAGCACAGACATGGAAACAGCTTTGGTATTGAGAATCCAAAGTCCCATACAAACACTGACTGAACCTCAAAACTCCAGGGCTAAACTGAATTGTTCATCTGCTCCCCCTGAACCAATACTGAGAGGAATATAAACTGAAAAAAGCATTTTTCTTTCCTTCATGGATCCTTTTAAACTATGGCAGAAGCAATGGAGGTCAAGCATGGCCTCATTTTATGGATTGCTGTTCTACCATAGGCTCAACAAAGTGGAAAATATGCTCTGATTAGAGTTGGAGAAAACAAGCCTTTAACTTCTATTGGACAGCATCTTCCCTTCCTCCTCATTCGTTTTATGATGCATGCCTTCAATTGCAAACTACTATAAAAAGCTTCCTGAAATTCTTGGCAGTGCCACAGATCTGATTCCACAGTGGCTTCCAGTGATTAACAGAATGCTAGAAAGTGCAAGACAAACAAAGATCAGGTGAATGGGGAAAAGAAACGAGAGCACCATAAAAAGTGCACATAAAGTACATTCCACCAACAGAGCCAATACTTATAAAAGGAGTGTAGGTTTTGAAAGTCAATCCCTCCCATTCTGAGCAGGAACCAGATGAATTTGTAAAGGTTGCATTTTCTGTGTCTATGAATATATTTTAAAAAAATTAAAACTGTTGCTTAACTGGCAGTGAGAGAGCAACAAACACTAAAACTCATTTGTTTCACTGAAATCTCAGTCTGTATCTGAACTCTTTCATTGACCAATAGTAAACTTGATAATCTGCAAATAAATTATTAAAATGCTAACTATAAGGTTGTACATTATAAATCCTGACTATATTATAAGTTTTGTTCCTCCAAGCAGCTCCTTAAAATGCATATTTAACTAATTTATCCTACACTTTGTGCCCCTGTGGCCCTGGAAGGTGAAGCAACATCGCTCATAAGAAATATTAACATTGCCTGTTTATCAAGGCATCTGTGAAATACAAAAGCAATAAAAGTGCTAGTGTGCACACTCATTTACTATTGAAATATCACAAAAATTATTCAGTGTCAGAAATCTAATTTTGTATGATATTTCTATATATTTTAGCAGTTAATTTTTTCAGTATTACTGAATTAATATGCTTTGAATACCCCTGTAGCTACAGTGGAAAAATGGACCAATGCACTTATTTAGTGCTGCTACCCAAATCCATTAGACAAATTTTCTTTACAGCAAAGCATTGATGAATGAAATGTCCCATGTTAATGCAAGAATAATCAATTTAGAATGCTTATGACAATTAACAAAGCTAGAGATAAGCCTTGAAAGCACCATGCTTTGTCAGCCCTGATTTGGATTAAACTTGTACTAATAGGATCATTTTTCTTCCAAAAGGTACTCTTTTTAGGCAGACCTATCAATTAATATGAATTATACATGTATAAAAGAACTTATGTCATTAATTAGACAAATTAATTTTTATGATGCAGTGAATAGACTAACACCAGATTATATGAGATATCCTTCTCCCAATTCATACGGATTTGGAATAAATGAATAGTTTACATTTGCATGGTTATTACAGAATCAATCATTATTAATCAGTGACACCATATTGAATAGTTTAATATAATCTCTTTTAAAATTCTCATGGTGACCAGGTATATTCAAGTTCACACTTTTGAAGACAAAGTTTTACTCAGACTCACATGTTTTCACTGGGAATAACACTGCAGACATCCCAGGCACAGTATGTTGTGTGCTGTGTATTTTAGTATATTTGTGATGATAAAAAGCGGCAAATTAAATAAATATAATCTAACTCTTCTGGCATCAATTTTAGCTGTAGAATTGAAAACACTCAAAAATTTAGAAAGGCTTGTGTTAATGCTGGTCCACACTTTGATCCTGAAACACTGTTTTATTTCAGCCACCAGTAATTTACCACTCATTGCTTCCTTTTGCCTTTAAGCCTAACGCATATATGTTTCAAAGTGGACTGAAAACCTTTACAAAACAAAAAAGTATATTTGAAAAATCAGGCTCTTGGAATCCCCAAAAGTGTCTGAATTTTTAAAGTTTGTGCATTTACGTGGTAGATATAATTCTGTAAATACTAAATTTTAAATCACTGCCTAGAAGTATCTCCTACATGGAAAAGATAATACAGTGATTTCCATTCAGATGTGTTAGGAACTATTAAACACTTATTAAAGTTATTTTAAAACTTTGCTTGCTTTGCATTTAATGAAGTGAATGAAGGATGGAAAAACCTACACACTTTACGCACATTCAATTCTTAAAAATTACTTCGTGCCACATACCACCTTTCATCCACTATTTATACATTGGCTGCAGCCAAATATAGGGAAAAATTATTCCCTACTACCTTAGTTGGCTTTCAGAGAAATAGGATAGCAAACCCTTGGAGAGGAAAGTATTTAAATGACCAGGCTGCCCCTGATAAAGTGCTAGTCTTGGGGAACATGTCCTCTTGCTGAACTGCAGCGAGGCAGGAAAACCAGCAGCTGCAAGCCCAGCCCCCAAAGACTAATAAACCTGCCAGCCCTATCAGGGATAGCTTTGCCCACAGCAAACTAAGGGGTCACAGTCCAAGGAAAGAGCTGCTCCCTGTCATGTGACAATCCTCTTGTATTTCCAGCCTAAATTTATTCCTGGTCAGTTTATAGGAGCTCCCGGCTCCACATCCACAATGCTGGCTCTGTAGCTCTCCTCAGTCCTTGTTTTGTCAAGCTCAACAAGCCAAATTCAGTTTGCCCAGTCCCACAAGAAAACTCCCTGTCCGCCTACAAATACCTGCAGCCCTCCCTGGACCTGTTGTGAGTCTCTTTGGTGATGGCTGAGCAGATCTGCATGCACGATATCCTCAAATGCCACCAGTCCCTCAGAAACACCATGAAAACCCACCCTGCCTGGACAGATCTGAGCACCTTTTTGAGTTTTTCAATAAGGTTTGTGGCATTTGCAGCATCTTAGGAGCATGTCACTCTGGCTTGGCTCTATTCAGTGTTCTTGATTTTGATTTATCCCTGGATTTCCGCGTTTGAAATGAGAGGCTACACAGGATCTACACAAGAAAATGCAAGCTCACCTGGAACAACGAGCTCTAAATTTCAAGTTTTCTGTTGTTCATTTATTGTGTCTGATTAGCACACAGAAAATTAAAACTGTTTTTAGAGACCATGCAAAAGCCTTATTAAAATCCTCAGTAAATGATGTGCCTACAGGAGGGTTAGTAACTTCTGATAAAAATTAGAACAGGGTAGAAGGATGCTCAACTGCTGGTAAGAAGGGCAAAACATCAAAGAATGACACAGTATAGCATTTTCACATGGACGAAAACAATCAGCTGGAACTGGGGGGGGAAAGTATATATATATGGAGCTTACTCTCCACAATGCTTTTTTTGAATTAATTAACCTATAATTAAGGGGTTTTTTTTCCAAAGCTAAGAAATACACTAGAAAGTAAAAGAATTTCCATTAAGCAGCAAAATCATAAGAAAACACAATTTTAGCTTTAGCAAACAGTTAGTGTGCTGCAATAGCTTTCTCATTGGATCAGACTTCAAAGATACATTTTAGTATATGATTGACTATAATTAATAGACAGGAAGCATGGACAGGTCCAAGCAGATGTTGAAAACAAATAGTGATTCACAGAACACCACAATGTGGTATAAAAATCTGAGTTTATTTGGTACAGCTGGCTGTATATAATGCCTTTTGAATTTATAAGGCTATAGCATCTGGTCTTCCAAAGTCTTGCTACAAAATTTCAGAAAGTCATGGGAATATTTTTGTCTCATTTTCTTTTCTCTTAGATGGAAATGCACTTATATAAACAGAAAAAAAAGTACATGGGAACGAGAATTGCTAATGTATGAATGTATCAAAAGAAATAAGCCCTTAAATTTCAATTTAAAACACTGAAAATTGAAATAATAAAATTTTTCTTCTGCCCTAGTGTTAGCAGCACAAATATCTTTGTAAGAGTGTAAAAAAGTAAAAGTTATTTGATTTAATTTTTAATGGCAACAGATGTTAAAGAAGATAGAGTTGCATTGAAAAAGTAGGTCATAAAAAATTTTAAAAAAGCATTTTTTCATAGGGAAATGTAATGTCTTGTGATTTAAGTAGAATTCTTATCTTCCCGTTGTATACAAAGTCTGCAATCATCAGAAATCTACAATTTCATCTCCTCCTCTGCCCATATTCTTCAATTAGAAGTTAGAGGGGTAATATTCATACAGGTGATACACTTAGAAATCACTTGCTACAGTATTGAAATTATTCTACACACTGCTTTTCAGAAAGTGCTGGTCTATGCAGGTGTCAGCCAAACAAGATCTGGGGATCACATGCAATGACCATTTTGCTCAAATATTCATTCACACACCTGAGTTCTGTCAGCATCTATAGAAAGCAGATGTGAATATACACATCAGAAACTGAATCTTTGAAGAAGCAACAGAAGGAACACATCAATCCCTGATTGCAAGAAAAGGGAAAGCAAAGTTAGATACTACTTGGTTATTCTCAGGACTTGATGAGATTGGCTTATGCTTTGTCTAAGGATAAATGAATTAGAATTAAAGAAATAAATCTGGGCAATGTGCAGATTCCTGTGGGGCACTGCAGAAGACAATTACAGGTATTTAGTACTCATGGTCTTGGTCTCATATGATGAGTTCTTCTGAAGTCACCATGAGAAATGCCCATGTCAGGGTTGCATTACTGCACCTTCAGCAACTCACCCAAAGCCCATTAAGCTGCCCAGTGTTTCAATGTACAAAGAGAGGACAGCTCACACAATTGACAATTTATTCCAGCAATATCTGAACATGTGGAGTTATCCAATGTGAGCTTAATTTCTCAGTCGTCCCTATTGAGCAGCAGAACTGCAAGATGACCCCTAATAATTTTCTTTCTAAACCATATAGTTGTTTTGTCTAGTTTTAACTATTTATGGAAAATAAACAGATGTGATCTGCTTAAACAAATATGATTAATTATTGCTTTGACCTTGTAAAAAAAGTCTGCAAAAAAACCCCACCCTGTCTTCTGTTGTGTCCCCTCTAAATAATAATACATTAATTTAGTAAGTTTTTCCATTAGCTACTCACTTATTCAGTAGCTTCAGAAAGGTGTTACTGTATTTCTCCAAAACTTGGCCATGGCTTCCTATTAAATCTCTGCTGCTGATAAACAGCATTTTGTAGCTAGAATTCTGTAATCCAGCTAGACCTGGATTGATATGAGTGTTTTCTTAATAGGAACAGCTGGAAGGAAAACAGCTGGAAGCTTTGATTGCCATGTACATGTACTTTACATGCATTTGCCTAGGATCTCTCCAAGTCACCCTATATACATCTTTCTCTTCATAGGGGAATTTCATGTCTTCAATCATTTGATATATTAATGCTCCAACCTTCCTAGCACTTGCCACTGGCATTATCAGAGAGTGATTCCGTTTCCCATAGCACAGAACTTTGCCCATGGCTGAACAGTTTTATTTTTGTCCTTCATATCATTTCTACAGCATGTGCTGGTGTGATGGATGTCTTCTTGGTTCCTTTGCCTCCTGAGAGCCTTTCAGCTTCCATCTGTGCTCAAAACTAATGGTTGTTATTATTATTTTGGTCTTTTCTCCTGGACAGTTCTGCTGCCCTTGCTCTTTAGGAGAGGGTTTCAAGGATTGCTTTGTCGAGTTCTCAGGAGCTGAGTCTCATCTGCTTCTAGAATCCATTAGGCATTCTCTAAAGCTTTTCAAGTTATGGGAAGACATCACTTTTTAGTTATAATGAATAAGTATTTTTCTCTCTTTACATGCTTTGAGGAAAAAAACCAAAACAACAAAACCCTAACTAAACCAACAAATCTGCCTCTGGAGTTTATGAGAGTTTATTTGCATGAAGTTATTTCTCATAACTTCCTTTGTCATCTATTCTGGCCAGTATCATTCACAACAGAGGTCACTGAGTCCTCGTCACTTTCCACCAATGAGAAAATGCAAAAGACAATGAAGGAAGGGAGATGTGGTTGTGTGCTGTCATTTGGTTGTTTCTTTTTGAAACTAAGTATCACTTTACATAGAAGTCTTCTACTTTTACACATGCAAAAAAAGGTTTTCTAGAAAAAGCCAGTATTCAGTCCAACTCTGTCTGGGCTGTTATGCTTTCTTCTTGGGAAACTCATTAGACTGGCCCTTTCTAATTTTTTCCCCCTGCTGAAATAACAGAAGAATAAAGATTTCTAAAACTACCACTTGTTTTAGGAAAGTAGTCACAAGGGTGTTGAATGTACCGTGCAAAGTTTTTGCCACTTACAGACAGGAAATGCTGGGTATTTCTTCCAAGCACACCTATTTTGTGAATTCTGCACCTCCCTGCAAATTCAGCCATGGCTGTGCTAATGAAAGGAGAAGAGGAGCATAGAGGAGAGGGGAAAAGTGTCATGTAACTATTCCCCACAAACAGTCCAGATAAACATACAAAGACACTGGTCATGTTGATTTTTTTTAAAAAAACTGAAGATTTTAAGTCATATTTCAAATATGAAGACGATTGAAAGATGCAAATCCAGAGTAGCTGCATTACAGACCTGTTTGCAATGCATCAAACCTTTGTATTAATTTCACATGAAGTATTCCAGATCTTTAGGTATTTGTATATTTCATGTATAGATACACATTTATAGCACTTGTGAGACTTTCAAATTGAGATTATTTTTGAAAGAGAATATTCTATTTCAAAATATAGGCATATTGTCCAAAACTGGATTTTTTTTTCAAAATGTATTAGATGAAATAAAAGCACCTTTACTGAAACTGCACATCCAAATCCTATACCACATGCCATGTTCAAGATTACAAACCCATTTAAACTTCCTCTACACATGCACACAAACAAACCATCAGCTATTTAAAGAAAGCTTCCAAGAACTGGGTGTGAACTCCTTAGAGAATTTACATGAGTAGGAGCTTTGTCATTGCCTGTAGTAGAGTGAGATATCAAAATTTTGGCTCATTCATCTGAGACTAGGACTTTCCCCATTAGCAAATTTCTAACAACACTTACACATCTCATCTATTCTTAGGGGTGAGGCAAACCTGAAAGTGAGAGGACTAATCACATTAAATTAATCTAATTGAACATGCTCAGCACCCACTAGAGAACTAAAATTAATCTGCTGACATTTTTATTCTATAAATGCTTTGAGGATAATTAGGAGACTCAGTCGCTAAAAGGTTTATTTTCACTAAATTTAAGCACAGCCTCTTACAAGAATTTACAGGAAAAATCCAGCTTTAAATAATACCAAATGCTTTCTTACAAACTTCCACAATATTTGTTGATCAGTAATATATTCCCGATAAATAATGGATGAGTCACATAGGTTCTAACATGAAAGACAGTTACAAATATAAGTCAGTGTAAGATACTGGTATGCATTTTTCCTGCATCTTTGCTCATGATACCTAAAGTCTGAAGTTATTATAAATGTGGAATCTTATTCTCTGATATTGCAGATACTTTATATCTTTTTCTATTGACTCACACCTTTAAAGTATTTAAATTAATTTGTATAAATCCATATAAATCTCATGTTACTTTTGCTATTGTGAATATTTTAGTGCACATTTTTTTCAGTGTATTTAATTGCGACAGTATAAAAAACTATTAGAAAATAAAACATCATAAAACATTTTAAAATGCTTTTTTCATGGCCTTGTCAAATTATTGCTAAGTGAAAGGAAACTAGCAAAATATGGTGTGCTGAACATTTTACCCCTTATTATATTTTAGTATAATCTGGTACAAGTAAAACTTTTAATGGTCCCCATCCTTTGACAGTTTCAAGTGAACTTTACAAAGTAATCTATAAGCTTCATATATAATGTTCATGTGGCTTTTAAGTAATTTATATAGTCTTTTCAATTGGAATAGGCAAGCCACTTAATCACTGAGAATGCATTTAGTTTATTTTAAGGGTTAGCCTTTTCATTATACAACAATTGCTAGGGCTTATAAAATAAAATACTAATCCCTTTATAATAAAAACAGTAACCTTTCAAATAAAAAACATGTTTGAAGTACTTTTGATGAAGAATAATGACAAAACTAATTGTTTGCTATAAACATATATTATAATAAAATCTAAATCTCACAAATAAGAGTTAGAGCACTTGAAAGAAGCACTTTTCCATTGCACCAGTAATACATTTCAGTTAGAGTGTATTCAGGGGATAAGTATTTAGGATAATTCATTTTTCTCTCTTATGCAGAGCCCCCAGACAGAATGACCAATTCCTTGAGGAATCACAGGTGGGGAGAGCAACTTCCAAACCTGTTGCCTAAATAAACTTCAAGTTTCCTCCATGGCAATTTTGCAAATTCTAGGCTTCACTTATCATTCACAAAGTGGGAACAGACTCATATCATTGCACTGGGTACTAGTATTGTTCTCCATTGGATTTTTTTCCTCACACTGGATTTCTTCAAACTCCTCGAGATTAAGAGTCAACTCTCTTTAACACATGATCTCATCATCAAATACTAAAGATATTATCTTTTATCAAGTAAATTAAGTTACTTTCATATAAAATTTACACCAAATCATAAGTTGCACTTTGCATTTAACTATCCTAATTTCCAATAACTATTTATCCAGAGAGATGACAAGTTGCATCTTCATAACATAAAAATACCTGTGTTATCTGTTTAGGAAAGGTACACTTCACTGAATACAAGGTTACTGAAGTCTTTTAAACAAACAGATTAAAGAGTGAAATCACTTCCAAATCTCAATAGGCAATTCCTTCTTTGCTCTTAAAGGACGGTGGAAAAGAAAGGTAGAAAGATTTAACCTACTATGATAGTTGTCTGTATGCCCTATGCATTTAGCAGCAGGAGAAACACAGATTTTGAGCTACAAAATGCTGTATTTTGTTCCCATATTTAGATAGACAGTTGTCCAAAGCAACCTTCAGGTTTTTAAGTAATTTCATTTAGTATTAAAATCTTATCTTGTCACCTTTCATGGCTAGACAAAGGTACTGAGCACCACATAAGCTCCTGTGCTTAGCAAGGAAAAAATTACTAAAAGGCTTTAAAAAAACCCTAAACAACCAGGAACCCCAAACACACATTACTTAGATTGATTTAATGACTTACTGGTAAGCAGACAGCAGAATATTTAACAAAGATCCCTTTGAGAAATTCAAACTAGAACAGCACACAGGAAAACCTAATAAATATCAGAGCTGGATAAAAAGTTCAATGTGATCTTGTCCTTTAGAAATGAGTGTTTCAAAGCACAGAGCACTTTAGCATTCACTAATTCCATCAAAAGTGCAGTACTATATAAAGGTTGATCAGCATGTGAAGAAGTGAATTAGAACTCCTACCTGCATCACTACAACAAATGGAAATTTGGTGGTGAAATGGCTCCACAGGTCTCTGGAACAGATGGCTGTCTTTACCTGTGCCTTCTTCAATGGGCATGAATAGAATATCAAAGGCATGTGGAGTTAATATCCAAAGGAACAAGTCTGGTGTATTTTTGGGGGAGAAATACGATGAAAGAAGGCAGAAATCAACAGCTTAGGGAAATTACCCAGAGGAAGGGCACCACCCTCACAGGTAGATTAGCCTGAGTAAGATACAGCTGGTCCTGCTAAGTCTCACTCAAACCCTTCTGCTGTGCTGGGCACAAACACATTGAATGGTAGTCAAATCATCCTTTTTTTCAAGACAGTACCAGAGAGAAGTAATCTGCTGAAAATCCCCTTTAATTAAAGCATTCTGCAACATTACTGCATTGAGTAAGAAAAGTAATTTGTAGTCATGTTGGAAACATGATCTATTGCCCTCTTCTTCCCTGAACACACACCACAGAGGGATGCTGCTACTATCTGCTCTATTCCCATCTACATGTGCTGCTGAAGGTGTGTCTTTATCCATAGTGAGGATTCAATTTTCTCTGTTTCACAATTAAAGTGGGATTTTCACACTTGCACTTAACAGCATTGAGTTTAGTCAAATTGTTTATTTTAGTAAAAATGTCTTTCTGCTTGCTTTATTCCCTGAACACTGAGAATGACATTTTACAGTTTCTCTGTGTACCGTCTTAGGAA
Source organism: Acridotheres tristis (assembly GCA_037013685.1). Taxonomy (NCBI): domain Eukaryota; kingdom Metazoa; phylum Chordata; class Aves; order Passeriformes; family Sturnidae; genus Acridotheres; species Acridotheres tristis. Next base: position 9,182,529 of record CM072898.1, read on the forward strand.
ATTAGAGATTTGTTGCACCATGAATCTGAGACCAGTAAAAAGGCACAAAAAGTTCACTGTTTCTCAATTAAAATGAGTTTGTTTCAAGTCAATATTTCTTCAGTTGCAGATTTACTGTATGCTACCTGCTAGTATTTACATAATATACACTAATTGCTAAGAGACATGTTGAAAATATACCATTAGTATTATTTACTCCAGGAATCCAAGTGTAGAAACCAAAACATATCATGAATTTTTAATATTTTTCATAAAACAATGACCTTCTTTTTCCTTCAGTTTCAAATATGGCAAAGAGAAGGCCATCGACCTGAAATATTTCTTGTATACAGTAACAGCCTGATCCAGCAGTCTTTGCAAAAGTAAAAGTCCCATTGACTTATGTTAAATGTAGCACTTTTCTTACAAGAGAACTGCAAATTCAAGCACTAATTAGGTCCCTGGACAGAGTCTCAAAAGCACTGGTAAGTGAACCTAGGAAGCACTGATACTATGCAATCCAAACACTATAAATATGGTAGTAACAAAGCTGAATACAGCAAACTTCACAGCGCCATCCTGCAAATCCATATTAATATAAATGGCCTTACTCATACTCTGCTATAAATAAGGGAACAGTTAAAGAGATTGTAGGTCTTTATTCTGAAGAAACTTTGTCTTTTCAATTTCCCAGAATTTAACATACAGATGTATTCTTCTCAATTTAATTTTAAAAGGGTCGAAAATAGCTCCTTTTCAAAATATATTTATGTGTAGCAGTCTGCCATTTTCCACAGAAAAAACATACCTACATAACTGTCATTTTTTTTATTTTCTCCCCACAGACAGCAGATTTTGCTAGCTTCCTGTCCTTTTTTGTATAAAGTGTTTGATAATACAATAATTACTATAGCTGTATTTTAATCCTATCAAATTACATATGAGATGTTTGTAAATATTATTTTTATACCATTTCTGCTCACTTGCATTCATATTTGCAATCAAAACACAAATAAAATGTTACCTTAACATAAGAATTCTAGGTAGCATTTTACACTAATTTCTTAGCCCAAACCATTACAAAAAGAATCAGAAATCTAAACTGCATTAAGATACCAGCTGGTCTTATAAGCAGGACCAAAAGGCACAATCACGTCAGGCCATCAGAAAGGATGGACGGATAAAATATTTTATATTTTTCACTTGTGTAGTGGACTGCCTATAGGTTTTCAGCTATCACAGATGTAGAAAAAATATTCTGTCTTACATACAAATGAAATTCAGCACACTATTCATGTTTATTTGCGTACTCAACATCACATGAAAAAGGATTTAATCTGACATTACTGGTTTAAATTTGAAGAATGGAAGATGCTGTTTTCCAGAATATTGATACAAGATCTCATAAAACAAGTTTCTAATAATTACAGTTGTCCCCCGTTCTTCAAAGGTAAAGAAAGTGGAAGAAAAAATATTTCGAGAATAATTCTCATCTTGTTAACTTATGCAATTAGAGGTGTACAGGCCTAGTTGCAAATATTTAGAATATGGTTAGCACCTCTTTGCCTACGTTAACTGTGTAGTATTTTAACATGTTGGAAGACTAATGATGTGTTAATAAAATCCTGTTTGGCTTTTTTGTCAGCATTTCATAACTACTCCACATGACATGAATCTCTGAGTACCTGAGAAAAGGTGCCAGTTCTGCACCCAACAGAGGCACTGCTTCACCACTGGTTCAAATGTTCAGCATTAACAAAGCACTTATTGTACTAACCACAATAAAAGTGTTCACAATGTTTTGGTAAATTAAGGTGCTGCTTTAATCATATAGTTAACTTGCATATTTATGGTAGTTGTACTGGAATGCTTTTAAATAGAACAAACAGAAAAGGAAAAATCACACAACCAGTTTCAAACACTGGCTTGGTGACAATTCGAGATGTGCTATATTTTACAAGATGACACAGTATGCAGGGTATGCAGGACAGTCTATTTTTTTTCCTTTTTTTTTAATATATAATTATCCTAGAAACTTACACACATTGCTTTGAAGGAAAATACATTTTATCTTTTTTTCCTCAGTCTGAATAACAAACTGAAGATGTCATGAAAGCAGTCCAATCAATACCCATGATACAAAGGCATTATTGTGCTTTAGTGGTAGAAATACATGAAGGCATATGGAGAAATTATTATTTTCTTCTACCCAGACAGATGACTTCTGTCATTCAGTTTCAGTGTACAAATGGAACACCACCCATTTCCAGCCTTCCTGTAAAACATCAGCTTCCAGATGATACAGTAGCTGGTCCTATTATCATTGTCAATAGTTCCATTTGGCAGTAGACAGATAATTCTTTTCATGTGCTAATGATTAATCAGACAAGTCTATTTACTAATGTATCAGAATACATTAGAAATATAGGTAATGAGGGACAGAATATCAATTTATTTATAAATGAACTGCATTTACATTGGATACGTATTGACTCAAGTCAAAGAATAAAGTAGAAATGCAATATAGATGTAAACCGTTACAAAGAATTGAAAGGGAATTTTAAAATGTCTTGAAACATGATTCTATTGCCTCCTCTGCAAGCCAAAAGGGATGTCACATTTGGTTTTCCAACAGACACCACAAAACGCCCCTCACACTCCCAGTACCTGTAGCTGTACTTCTCAGCAAATGTTCTAAATCAACAGTACAAATAGTGCATTTGCATTTCAGAACTCTAAGCCCCAGCACTAGGTTTGTGGAGGTAGATAAATATATATACATCATCAATATTAAAGATACTAAAATGAGACACATGCTCCAGCAGAATGTCCTGTCCCATAGCAAACTGACAATGCTTTGAGACAATCATCCTTAGAATGACAAAATCTGATTTTCCCAAATATTTTTAGCAACTGTAGGATTGCCTACAAAATAGACATCTCGTTTCAGTACTTATGCAACAAATACCAGCTTGGAGCAGCTGAGCAGAGGTTTTGTGTAACTGAAGCCTTTTTTTGGACAGGTTTCAATGCAGAGCACACTCATGTTCCCTCGTCTGTATTCTAGCAGAATTACACTGGTATTGCAAACTCCTATCTGCTAACTGCCAGTTTAAGAAAACAAATTTTATTTACTCTGATTATTCTGTAGTCACTCACTATTTACACCAACTTATCATATTTCCCAGAGGACAAGTTAAACAGGTATACTTTGAGGTCTGGCACAGTTAGTACACAATACTACTCATTCTTAGCTCAACACAAAATATTTCTGGTTAATTTACTGCATCTATTACTACTCCTTTCCTTTTGCTCATAAATGTTGTGTCTTTCAACACTGATATTTCTCAGTGAGAACAGAGAGGCACTGGAAAGTGGGGAGGACTCCAACATGAGACCAATTTAAAATGTACCAATCTAGTATGTAGACTTTAGGCACAGAAACATATCTTTGGCAAAAAAAAGAAAAAATCATATTAATTGCAGCATTAAAAAAAAAAAAAAAAGAAAAATCAAACTCATTTCGTCACCACTCCAAAGTGGAATGAAGCTAAAAACTTTCACTGAATCTTCACATAAAAATCTTTTAAAATTTTTAATGTATAGAGAAATTAAGAAAACTTAGTTTGAGTTTCTGTGCAAACAGGTACACAGGGGTAGGGGTTTAAGAGCCTGGCTGAGCTGCAGTGCCCTGGTGACTGACAGCGTGAGAATTTTTCCAGTTGGGAGCAAAGTAAACCATGCCCCTGAAGAGTGTTCCCAGGAGAGATTCTGGAATAACTCCACACCATGGCTGGTATATTGGGTTAAACAGCCCAAATTAAACTTGTAGAACCAATGCCTTTTTAGTTCTGTTTTTGTTGCAGAGCGGGTATAAAGATCTTTAATGCTTAGATCCACTTATAACACTACAAAATATGCACTGTGGAATATCAGCATGGCAGACTGAATGTGAGTGGCCTGAGTATGTATGAAAATACAGACACAAGGATAATGGAAACACTAGTACATTATTAATCCTACATAACCTTTTTGTTTTTTTCAGGCAGTTTCACACTTAAAACTGCCTTTTTATAAATTTATGTGGACCAAAAGCACAACTGAAACCAGAAGCCAAGTCTACTTGAAAGGATATTTGACATGATAGCACAGCAATTAGAGACAAGAGAATTAATGCCAGCTCTGTTCATGCACACAGATAAACATGAAAGCTGTTCAACTTTATTCCCAATAAATAATTTGCTGGATACTCGAGAGAGAGCTCTGTAGAGGATAAGCTGACCTTTGTTAAAAATGTAACAATTTTCATAGTACTGCTTTAATCATGGGTAAAATTTTCAGAATTTGACAAGCCTTCCTAGTCCCCTGATAAAAGCTCTACTTCAAGAATGTCTAATGCTGCTTCTTACTTGGTGTTCAATAGAAACCAGTCTATAACACAATGCACTCCCTTATGTGATGTTTAGATATGAGATTGATCTCAGAGGACACCCTGGAGTTCTGAAAGTAGGATTATTGGATTTTGTGGCTTTCTCAGATGTCAGAGATCTTTAAACAGTGTCTTGCAAAGTTGCTACATCCCAACTGTCTGTGAACAGCTTATGAACTCATCAGAGAAGATAGTCTCCATGTTAATTAGACTTTAAGGGGGAGAAGCAGCTTCCCATCTCATCAAATTAAATACAAGGAATTTCACATGCTACAAAATTATTTACTTAATCAGTAGACTTTTAAAAAGATAGGCTATTGACATGAGAGAGAATTCAGATTCAGAGCCACTGGAATACAAAAGGCACTATTAATGTAGTTAGCAAGGACTTCAAAACGGCCTTTCAGTTTCCCTCTTACCCTGAAAATGCACTGGGCACTTGCTGAAGTAAAATAAAATTATTTGTTAGCATCTTTAAATAATTGCATACAGCCTTTTTCAGATATGCAAGTCTGCATGGACAGGAAATAACAATATATCTACAGCAATTTGCTGTATCAAACGCTTAAAAACTTGAATTCTTTGAATTTCTGTTTGTGTTTAAAAAACATTGTTGGGGAAGGAATGGTAAACTTAAATGAAAATAAACTTTTTACTCCTCAAGCCAAGATCAAAATCAAGGACCTCATATCTGAGGTCAGAGCTTTCAAACTTGGGGAACTGGGAGCATCTGGGTTGAGGCACCTTCTTGCCAGTGAGGCTTGGCCACGTGCAAAGCCCTGCAATAGGTTTTGCCTTAAAAGACATTTTTTACTGAGCTTTGTTAAGGCAGTTTTGAAGCCTTTCTTAGGGACCTTCTTACTACTTATAGCACAGAGAGAGATGTTGTGTAACATTCACATCATCTGAACCTGCATTCTGGGCTTAGAGAGACAGAGGCAGAATTTGTCTTCCAGAATCTACAAAATGTTTTACAATTTATTACTTAGGCAAAACACCCATTTAAAGATTATTTCATCAATAAACTGAACCAGGTATCTCACCAGAAGCTCTTAAAAAATGTGGCAAACCCATTTCTTTGTTTTCAATGAGTCTTTAGCTAAGTTATGAATTCATAACTTGCATTGTTCTTCATAAAGCAAGTGTAACAATATGCACATTCATTTATTGCCCCTCCCTGTCTAAAAGATATACAATTTCTGAGGGACAATCTTTCAAAACACCAATATTGCTGCTGAAAAATGAATTAGAATGTACATAACTGTTAGTTATTTTACTATAGTAATGTAAATCCTTGTTCAAAGCTATTATAATAATTTCATAGAAGTAATTACCCACTGAGCTAGTAACTCTAGTTTTATGGACCACATATGTAAACTAGAAAACTAATGTTTTTCACGTAGTTATCTGCTGTTCATAAAGATGCAAATTGAAAGCCTACTTCATATACTGGTAGAAATAAAGATTTTTTTTTCAAATTGATGACTAAGTAAGTAAAAATTTTTTCAGTGATTTCACAAATATTTTTATTGATAGCTTAGTTTGAGCTACATCCAGAATGTGAAATGTGTTTAATTTACTTTAGACTTTTTGACTGCTCATTTCTATTTTAGATTTTATTTTTATCATTGCTCCACTGGAATAATCAAACATTTTAAAGTCAGTTTGCTACAAAGGTGTTGCAAGATGCTGGTTAGTTACAGAATTCAGACAGTCCATGGCAATACAAAGCTGTTCTGATCCCATCTCCACTCCCAGAGGAAAGAACATAAATAATGAGTTTTCATAGCAATAAAGCAGAAGAAAAGGATTGTTGAGTAATAATAGTGTAAATCTGGAATCTGAGATACTTTCAAGTAATTTTGAGACATTTTCATTTAAAATAAAAACTTCTCCATTACAGATATTTTATATGCTTTGGAAAAGCCTTGTAGGTTGGTGTTTTCATAACACATTTTCTTTAATAACCTCACATCCAAGCATCTCAGTCACCTGTGAATAACACACATTATTCTTCTATGCAGGTCTGCACGGACAAGTGGCCAGATGCAGACAAGCAGAAAGTTACCAGAAACACATGGAATAAAATCTTGAGGATCATGAGTCTCATTTCACAAGAATTTTAAAACTCTTACAGCAATTATACTCATGGATGCAGTTTGCTGCTTTAGCCTGGGCTTGCTGACCAGTGGTGAAGGGAAGGTCTGGCTCTCCAAGGGCATATCCAGTAGCAGTGAGCTGATAAAGAGGGAATTTCCTACATGTCCATGCCAAGGATAACAACACTGCCAGAGCAGGCAGGCTCAAGACAGATACCAACACATCCTGTTACAAGCAGAAATTCACTTTGATGAGGAAAGAAGTAACTTAATTTCTATCTTGGGATCCTGCAGAGGGCTCTGTCTTTTCTTATTCAAAGATGATTCTCATGTCCTTTGCATGATAAATCTCTGCAGTAAAGAGCAATATTATCGTTTTAATACATGTGGAGAGGAACAAATGCATTGCCAGTAAGAACTACAGTTTCACCCCTGGAAAAGTCAGCTTGTCAATATAACCCTCAAAAGGCAAATCCAGGGAGAGGAAGCCATAACATAATGAGGGAGGCACAAAATCACACTGCTGCAAGAAATAATGAAAAAAGGAAAGAATGGTCCTTGGAGAGGGGTCCTTTGGAGGAGAGTCCATGAGCAAAGCCTTTTGTTTGCTAGGCTGAAGGTAACAAAACTCCATAATTTCAGAGAGGGCAGAATGGCCTTCAGTAGGTCCTATAGAGTTAGACACAGGAGAGAGAGTCTGCAGTACAGTCTCCTCATTTAGCACTGCTGCTAGTGCCAAATGCTCCCAAGTAAAGACAAAATAAATAAAATGTATGCAATTACAAGAATCACAGAATAGAGCCCATATATATCAAGACAACCTATGTTTCCTTTCTGGAACTACCAAATCTCACCCATAACAGTCCACAAAGAGAAAGTACCTTTAACTTTCTCTATTATAACAGGTAGTCATAATGCAGAAAAATCTTTTTTTCTCAGCTCCTCTTTTTTACTTTGTGTTCAAGCCTTTATTTCTGGTCTTTCTAGAGGCTTGGGGGGAGGTTTTTTCCTGTTAACTTCTGTCTTGTGCAGTATTCTGATAGCCTTTACTGATCAGACAGCATTGGCAAGAGGCTATTAAAACATACGTAATCAATTTTATAATTTTTTAGCACTTGCTAAAGGCTTTATTTAATCAGAGCACTAATGATATTGAAAAGGGAAGGAGCAGTGATAGAAAGTATGAGAAAGGCAGAATGTTCAAAGTTTGGAGTGCATTTGCCTCGGAGCATTGCTGGGTTAACCGGCCAGTGCGATTGATGAATGCGCCAGGCTTCCAATTGCAGTCAGGGCAAAAGGAAAGTTGTTAAGTAGTGTTCATATGTCAGCTTCGATGGCCAGAATACCATACCACAAAACCAAAATGCAATTCAGCACGACTGGCAACCATCCATCAAACAGGTTGAAAATTGAATGAACTTACAACAAAATTATCCCTAGTCGAAAGGGAGCAGCATTCCTATGGGTTGTGGTAAGACACGTCAACAGAGCACTTCTCACAGCACATGGCAACTGGAGCCCTCAATTCCAGCTTCTACCACTCCCAGAGCTTTCATAAACACTTAACATTTCATAAAAGTTACAGTTTTACACGTGATTCCTAAACTACAAAAAGCCATGCAGGGTGTGCTGCCCCTCCTGCTCTAACGTGCTCTATAAACACTGGCTAGAGCAGCTGACCCAGATGTACTCACAACTCATTTCTTCAAAATTTAAAATCTGCTCTACCTGATGTTTGTGCTCCATTGAGGATTCAATCATAAACCAGGGAACTGGAATATTTTGTGCCTGGTGCTACACTGCTGTACCTAATTTCTTCTGTATTTCACACTAAGCAGAGATGTCTCTTAGAAGCTTTAGAAAAGGCATCAAAGAAAGTGAAGAAAAAATGTCAAGAACTTGTAAATAAACAGCTGGCTTGCAACATATGTATTTTCTTCTATATTTTTCAGGTTCCACAATCTACAATCCATATCTGCCAGCCTTGTAGCATGCAGCATAATTTAACTGTAATTGATAACGTAAGGGCAGATGGAGAGAAGTGTCAGCTCCTGCTCACATCCTCTGGGGATGCTACAGAAATCAAAGCAGATGGTCCAATTGCTTCTTATTTATGTGTTGCTGCTAGCTCCTCTGCTTGCAGGATAATGGATCATTATTGCCTGCTGTGCACAAACACCAATATGCTTTTAAATCTGGTTCTCAAACCTTATGAAAAAGCACTATATTTCATATTAATTTGTGAAGCTGCACTTAACAGGGTCCACCGATTTTAATTTATAACTTTCAAAAGAAAAAGGGTTAGTCATGGATTATTTTTTCATAAAATGAGCGATCAATTGAGATTTCTAGCAGAACATAGACTTGTTAACTGATCATGCATGCTCAGAGAGTACACAGCAATTAATTATGATTTGAATGATACAATACCATGTGGTTTTATTTATTGACCGGTCTTTGGCAATGAAGGTAAATATCCTTAAAAAGATAACTTCAAATACATATTGAATAAGATATAGTGCTGTCACTTGGATCCTTTGTTTACCCAAAACACTCAAGAATTCTCTCACAGCACCAGTCAGGAGACCTGCTTCTCCAAGGAGCTCAGCCAGGACTTCCTGCACAGCCAGAACATTATAGCACTGTCCAGTGAGTGAACCCACAGTTTTACCCTTGTCAGTACACATATCCCAGGGAAATTGTCAGTGTACCTCCTGAAACCCATTGTAGTGTGTTTCAGTGGCATTAAACCCTGAAGTTTCACAGCGTGGCCAATATTGGTTTGTTTTGGCTTCTATAACAAATGAAAAGGTTAAATCAGTGGTTTTTAAAGAGGGAACCCAGGCTCAGCTTGTTCTGCTCAGCAGGTCCATGGGAACTACCTTCAAAGATTCTGATGTTGTACTTTCTCTTTTAGACAATACATCACCAGAAAGATTTTGCAAATACTTCAAAATTTCAGCTAGCAATATGTTAAGTTTTTAGCAGTATTAGTAGTAATAATAGTTTGTCTAGGTTATAGAAGTTTGTCATGAAAGGGCAAACTATAAAGTGATTTTCCCGTCACAAAATAGACATGCTAACATCTCCACTGCCTAAAGATCTATAGAACACAGCAGCTATTTTTATAAATTCTGGAAAGCAGACAGTCCTTTGAAAGGACCAGGTGTCAGTCAGTGCAGCCAGTGAGTAAATCACTGAATGGATACAGTAAGGCTCCTTCCAAGTATGAGGCCTAAGAAGAAACAAATTAAGTTTAGGTTAATCCACCGCTTATCCTACCCTCAAGGTGAATCAGAGAATGATTAACAGAAGAAAATGTTCAGTGTTTTATGCAGTGTTCAATTAATCCATTCATCTGCTGAGGTGCTTAGACACTCAAAGGGCTGGAGTTGATATTGAACCCTTGTTTTATTTACTACTCTACCACTTTAACAAGATGTTGTTGTGATTTGACCTCAAATATGAAGTTATAAGTAAAAAATATCATTTTTCCTCTGTCTAGAACCTAAACATGCTAGGCAGTAGTGTTATCCAATGTCAGGGAGGAAATTGCTCCTATATAGCAGATGTGCTGCTGCTGATGGATGGAAGCTTTGGATAAATTTAGCAATCACCTTTGTGATCAAGACAAGTTCAGGATACTAATTAGTCAAACTGAATTAGGTCTTGCATGCTAAAAGGCAACTTCAAGCTGGTGGTATCTGACAAACACTGTGGGTCGTTTCAGGGATATTCTGAAATCACCAGAAACCTGTTTACAATTGTTTGCAAATACAACATATGTTTATTGTAAAGAGTCTCAGAACAATATGGCTCTGTCCCCTTGAAGACAGGAGAATTTTCACTGACTACAATGGGCGAGTTTTGCATTGTTTAAAAGTCCCTGTGACTGCAGTGTTGAACGAAATTTCCCCCTGAAAAGGTTCACTGTATCTGAGAATGCAATATGACTCCAAGTTAATATAAAATTACTTTTTCTTAAATATGAGGGAAAAACTTAAAGTATGGTCAGTGAAGCTGTAGGAAAACCAACCAGATAGTTCGCTTCAGACAGGAAGACCAAACAGCCAAGAAGGAAATAGGAGGCCAAGCTAGGAAGCCCCAAAAGACAGGTGCTAAAGGCTGGGGGACAGCCCTGCTCTGCAGCACAGGCACAGCATTATCACTGGTGGGCAGAGCCCAGGCTGCTCAGGGCTAAGCCCGTGGGGGTCACGGGAGACAGAGAGGAACGCTCAACTGGAATCTAAGGTGAACCTACAGCAAAACATGAGTAAGTGGGCTTGGGAAAAGCCTTCCCATGCTGCAGGACAGACTTCCTGCTGTCTCACAGGGTCTTTGCATTAATGAGGAGAGTCTGACAGGCTCCAGCTGCATGATATACAAGAGCTTTTCATAATAGAAGAAAATTATAACTCTGCACATGCAAGTAATTCTTCAAAATTAATAGAACTAACTGTGTGTATAGTTGCTCATATGATTAAATTTTCAAGATATTCGGAACAATCATTTCATGGTGGCTAAATATAAAAACCTATTAGATTCTCTAAAACTGTTATTTTGAATATTTTAGAAATCAACAAAATGTTCCTCTATAACAAAGAAACATTTGTTTAATATGTTGAAGCAAATGGATTTTTTCTGTCAGTGATTAGAGTCTTTCTTCAGTTTTTTCTGGTTAACACATATTTTGATTGTCAATCAAATCTTAAAATTCTGTACTTACTATCCAAACAGCCACCTAGAATTTCTTCCTCTAGTCACGTTCTTGCCATAAAATAAATTAATGACACATTCAATCATTCATTTAGTGCATGAAGGAATGTTCCTTAATAATAGTTTTTGTATTAAACAGCTAAATTTGAAATATAATTTAACTCTAATTATAATAGTCATGTTATACAGTAGGTGTTACAATAATTTTTCATAACTGAGACTTTCTGTACCCTTGTACACATGGCCAATAATTTGAGGTTCACACAGTACTGCAGCGAGATTCCTGGTGAGAGAAGAAAAAACCTTTGAAGCTGTACATAATTTTGAAAAGAATTGTCTTTTTTCCCTCAAATATCTGCTGATATCCAGATCTGTCTGTCTACACACCTGCAGTCCTGAAGTCTCACAGCCAAGAAGGAAAGTTTCTCTGTGGTGCCCTAGAGACAGTAGAGCAAGTTCTTTGATGGGGAGACACGGCGCTGATTTTTTTAATAGTCTATAAAATCTGTCTAACACAGCACAGCATGGCCACTAAACGACACAAAACACTTTGAAAGGCACTTCTGCTCAACAATTGCAACAATTCAAAAGATTTGATGCACTATTTCCCTGGAGTGCAAGATCAGACTCCTGGGCAGGGAACAGTGAGCTGAGCACCTATGGACCTGATGCTGACCAGATGGACATGCAACATGTCAGGATGAGCCCCTCTGCTGCTGTGTAGCTGCATAATGAGATATTTTCTTACTTTTCTGGAGAATCCTTTTCCAGTCTTATTTCTCAATAGTTGGCTCTGTTCTATGGATATACTTTGCTATGTTTTGGATGACCTCCTACCGTTTGGCTATTAATGAGTTTCAATAGGAGAAGATAATCTCTGAGTTCAACACGTTCTTTAAATCATCTGTGTATGAGGGAAGCAGAACACAGCTCCATATTTAAATTGCTGCTCACACCAACTTAATTTTCTTTCTGTGTAGATGAATGGCTTGTGCGGTTCTATTGCATGAGAATTAATGCTCAATAGACAAATAACTTTAGCAACTTTAAAAACTGGCTGAAATAACCATGGTTCTGCTGGTTTGGCAGCTAATGCATGGTCTGAGGTATTTTTTGTTTTGTTTTTCCTTCATTTACAGAGCTAGTGCTAAAGCTGTTAAACTTTAGGTCACCTAAATATCATTGGCAATTCATATACACTCTGGGAGTTTTTGTCCTCTGATGCAAAATGCTACAGTTCAGCATTACTAAGCAGCTAACACCTACCAAAACAATATCTGACAAAGATTTTCTTCTTAATAAAAAGAGGGGAATAGAGTAGTATTTTAAAATTACTGCGCCATGATTATTCATAAACACTTTTTTTCATCCTGCAGAGCAGACATTAGTAGTTCTAGACTATTCAGACTATTTTTGTAAATCCCATGCTCTTCAAGTTTCCTTCTTAGTTACTGTATAAAATGTTTTGAGAAGCTCAAGTTCAGCTTGTGCTAGAATTAACGCTGTGGTTCTGACTAACCATTACATTCTTGAATACGAGGCAGTTTGTGGCAGGCTGTAATTCTGGCAGCAATCAGAAGAGATTTTCTCATGACTTTTAAACAGGTAGGTTTGACATCAATTGATCTTTGCCTGTAGGAGAACTACAGAAAAAGTAACTACAGAGGCTCACAGTCAATCAAACCTATTCTAACGAGATCTGCTTTGAAGGCATAAAGGTCTCTTCTAACACAAAACAACCTGCTCCATGTTCTTAAAACACGAGCTCCATTTTCCACACCAAACGTTCTCTACCACCTACACACTGTGTCTGCAGCTGTGTCTTGCCAATGATATTGCAATGGTGAAATAAGCTGCACTGCAACAGCTCGAATCCCTGGATTCACAACTTGCAGGGACACAGGGAGTCAGGTGTTCTAAAAGGGCTTGAAATGTATTTTGTCACCCATTCAGGTGATACGAGACCCAGGAAAAATCCAATAGAGTGTAAGCTAAAATTTTTGTTAAGTGAAATAAATTATTTCACCATGCCTTTCTTCTCAACACCCATTTTCAGATAATTTCCAGAATCCTCATGAACTTCAAGAGTTATGAATGACTGCCTTTTATCACATGAAAGGCAGAAACTGAATTTAACCTCTGATTCACACCACCATATCTATGGATTCTTTTCCTTCAGTAAGAATGTAAGTTTGTCCTCCTTCTAAAAGGGATTTTTCCACCCTCTAAAGGTCATGTGCATACTAGAAATATACACTAGACCAGGTAAGCAGGAGAACCTGAGCCAAGGTCTATAAATTATAACATGTATGTCATGTTACTGTAAAACAAGTGAAAAAAAGTTTTGTTATCTTCATAACCTGAAAATAGTTTCTTCCTCTTTCAATTACAGAGGAACAATCAGTTTCTTTATAGGTAAAAACACTTTGAAGTTAAAGCTCAAGATAAACCATATAGCAGATTTAGTGCCGTGAGTTTGATTGAATATATGCTTTAGTCTCTTTGAGAAAGTCAACCCTGAAAATTATAACATGAAAGGAGACCAAAGTCTGTGCTTAGTCCATGCCTGGAATATTTTTAAAGCTAGCAGATTTGCTTTATTCTTTCACATATTTGTGTAATTTTCCTGAAATGACTATTTCTAGTTTTTGCTATTGCTGGTTCTGGCAGTTTATTCTCAATGCTGACTATCATTCTCTGCATACGTGAAACAGTTAATTGTTAAATTATTTATCCATGATGTTTGTTGCCATGACCTCAGCCAATCTTATTTGGAGTTTGAAATGCAGCAAGTTTTAACAACTTATAAGATACAATACTCCCTTTGGAGTCCAAGTCCTACAATAATTTGCCAACAACAATGCAATGTTAATTGATGACAATAAAGCATCAGGCTGCACAGAGCAGGTCTGGAAGAGCAGCTCCATTAGGGCTAACAGCTTGTTTCCAGGTATAAGGTCTTGAAACATATATGTATATATATATATGTTTCAAGAATATGATGCTAAATCTACATTCAACTGTTAAATAAACAGCTCGAGTTTACATAATCCTCCTTATCTCCATTGACTCAGGCTGACTGTAGGATGGGAGGAGTCAGACACAACTTAGGAGCAGCATTTAGGCATCATATCTCCTGAGGCACAAGGAGAGGTGGACAATGCCAGAAACTGTGTCTGGCTTTGTAGGATATAAAGAAGTCTATGGAACTCATAACTAAACAGGTCACTGTGGCTTTGCATGAAATTCTGCCTTAGAGAGATCTGAAAAGTGATGCTGAGACCATGCCCTATGAGGTTCTCCTGGGGATAAGTTTTTCTCAAGAGGAATGCAGTGGCTTAATCTACTCAGAAAGGTGGGAGCCAAGAAGAATGACAAGTTTCTTTCCTCTAAACATTGTTATAAAATAAAACTTCCTTTTTTAGGTGATCTGTTTTTAAGTGAAATTGAAACCTTGAAAGGAAAACTGTTAAGTCAGCTTTAGGTAGATCACGAATAGCTTCTTATCTGTCTGAGCTCCAGAATTCATTGCATTTGTTCATGAAATAATAAAAATATTTTAACCGAGTTACGCACTTCTGGTCTCCTGCATACTCCCATAAAAGGGTCCATTGAATTCACAAAAATCAACAACAATCAAGCATGTAAATGACAAAAGGATTGAGACTTTATTTTCAATCTTTACAAAAGAAAATCAAAACTTCAATGGTCTCAGGTTTAGTTCCCTTTTAAAAAGAAAGTCCTTTAAAAAGAAATTCTATAATTCTTCTGCAAATTCTTAGAGTATAATAGTACATGTATATCTGGCTAATGCCTAGACTTTGAACATGTACATTACTTAGACTAATTAGGTGACTTTATGAAAGAATTCTTTGTTTTGCACATTGGATAATACGATTCTGAGCTGTATTTACTCTTGTTACCACTGGGTTGGATGAGTGACGTACTTCTTGCAGCTGTAAAAGGTTTTCTTTATACCAGTTTTGCAACGAATTTACAGTGAATGCTGAAATCTGTTATTACTTCTGTATTTATGATAGGCTGAATAATAAACTTACTGATTTCATTTAATGGAAGCCTTTTTCTACCTGTGATTTTATTCAAAATGTTTTATTTGCAACTTGAAAGGACATCCCTGCATGTCAGAGAGGTGTATCTAAAGATACTGTTATCACAGCCTGTCATACAGTTCTCTGGTACAGCTTGCTAAAGATGATGGCTGAGATTAAATACAACCCACTTGGCAAAGG
Organism: Acridotheres tristis; assembly: GCA_037013685.1. Lineage (NCBI taxonomy): Eukaryota > Metazoa > Chordata > Aves > Passeriformes > Sturnidae > Acridotheres > Acridotheres tristis. The sequence goes on from CM072898.1 coordinate 9,198,002, forward strand.
GCAGATGGCAAACAATTGCATTTGACCTTTGTCAAAGAATGCTCATTCACAACTGCCTTTCATCACGTCCTCCTACATCTTTCCTGGGGGACCAAAAAGAAGCTCTGGCGTGTTCTGTGTGAGCACAGCTGTGAACTGCTGCCCTGTGTGCTCACACGGTGTGAGCACCACTGTCAGTCCCTGTCCTGACAGCTTCTGTGCCCTGACAAAATCTGTAATAATAACCACATGCCACGCTTTCAACTTTTACCCAAACTCTGCTCCAGAGCCTTTTTAACATGATTTGTAGTAGCAGCACACAAGTGCTAATAAAGTACAACTTGGAAAAATGGCACTTCATTTAGCTGCATAAGATTTATAACAATATTTTCTATTTGACTCAAAGTTGGACTTAGATCTGAGCATTTAGCAAGGTGAACTGGGTGGTTAACTCCAAGATTGTGAGATTAGGTATTTCTTACTTATTTCCAGCAACCAGCGAATAACTTTAAACCTCAGCACACAGTTCATGGTTGTCTGCTCTATCAACAAACATATATCAAACTGGAAATTCAAGTAACTGAAACAGCTTCTTAATATTTGCCTATATAAATTTATTTTTCTTTATCAATTATTATTTTTCTTGTCATAAGTAAATATACTGCAAGCACCGCTGGTTCATGAGGATGCAAATATCTGTGTCTCAGAAAACAGCATAAGAATAGTACAAGTGTGTTAAAAGCGCTCATAGCTATATTGTAATTTACATCACTGCTTTTTCCTTGGTTATGGTGAAGTAGAGTTAATTAGTTCCCCCTCTTAAGCACCTTTTAAAAAGTTGAGTGAGCCTGGTTGGAAAGTAAGTATTTATTCTCTGTTTTCAATGTATCACTAGAGAAATATAATTTTGAAATGTATTAGGACCGAATCTGAAATGCAGAAACCACAATCACACACATTACACGAGAGACAAGGACAATTTTTGTTTCATTTCCCCCAAATCAATATATGAAACAGTGGTGTCCTGATATCAAGAGAGATTTTGAGAGAAAATGCTTGAAAGAAGGACTTTTTTTACATTAAATGAACAGTCCATGGGAATCATGTCCAATTTATAAATAGACAGGATATATAGGACAGCTCTATGTTGCCTAATCAGTAAAATGAAGTTGAAAGATCAGATAGCAGCCTTTCTTTGGCTGCTCTGTGGAAAATCCACAGGTAGTCTAACCTGTAGATGTGACACTGACCAGTCAATCCCCTAGATGCCTTCAGGCCATGGAGTACAGTGTGTTCCCAGGAGGGGCTTTGGCCAGGGACATCAGCTTACCTTTCCTCCTCCTGCCAGGTGAGACTGACAGATCACACCCACCCAAACACTCCATCCTACACACTTGAGAATAGGCTCAGGTTACTGGGACATTCCTGCTGTCTTCATCCTTACCTTAACCAGGTAAGGATCACTTCTCAGGACTAAATCCTAAAAGTAAGTCATTGTAAAGAACAAAAGATATGTGTTAAAGTACCATAGGGAGTTTCCTTTCTTTTATGATGGATTCCAGCAAGCAGACACTGACAGCTGAGTAATTTGTGTGGAATTAGTACCGTTCTCATCATGTCAAAGCTATTGCCAATCTCATCTCAGACTCCCAAGTCCTTGTCTCTTATAAAGAGTGTGCTTGGTAGCAGCTGGTTACCTGCTCCTGAACTCACTCCTTGTTTAGTCATTTCCAGGATTTGGCCTCATGGCTTTTTACTGACTCCAGGTAAACCACAGCTTGCCAATCTGGAATTTCTTCCCTTTCCTGCATGTTTTATAGCCCCATTTTTCCCACGAGCTAAATAAGAACTATTCTCAGATGAATGGACAGTGCCTATCCATGGCTACGTGAAGAAAAGAGCAACCTGAACCATATAATGTTGGACTTGTAGAAATTATAAGCTTCTTAAATTTAATGTGAGAATGAATTGTCTCCATAATGTCATACAGAAGCAGAGCAGTCTGCCCAAAAGGTAGCACGTGTTTTATAGCCCTGAATTTCAAAAGCTAGGGTTAATTTTAAGAGTTACTGGGACTTCTCACATGCTAAAGTACTTTGCTGAACTGTGACAAGATGAAAGGAGGTGAAAGTAATGAGCAGCTTGAGGGTGTATATTTGTTCTAGTCAGAGGAGCTTTATCATTGACTTTAATGGTGCCAGGCCTGTGTACCCCAAATTAAAGTGAGTTGGTATTTGCATACATTTTAGGCTAATAAGCCCAAGTGTAACTGTACATAAGAAGCATCTGCAGTACCACAGCACCACCAGACTAATTGCTACATCTTTAGCAGATTATGATGGTTTCCTTTATCATTTTACATGTTTCTGCTGCAGCAGAGATCTGTATGCCTTACATTAGTCTGATAGGCTTAATTTTAGGTATATTGTTTTCAGCTGTAACAACAGCTGAACTGACAACCAGTAAACTAAAGGAAAGGGGGTTTTGTTTGGTTTTTTTTTTTTTCCTTTTTTTCCTTCTGTTTCAGTCATTCCTTTAATTTAGTTATTTATAACTATTTTACAGCTTTGTTCAAATTTGTATCTGTGGCAAGTTTACAGCATACTGTGCTTAACTCTGTAAAGCCAGACTGTTCTCTCATATGTAGTAAAGCTTTCCACATTATGCATGTTGTGTTTTATTTCACTGTTTGGAGGACCTTTTATGAAATCAGCAGCTAGACGGAAGGAAATCATTTGCATACTTGGCTCCATACACCTGGAATTCCTTAATTTTAGGGATTAACAAAATGAGTCTAATAAAAAGCATAGGGCCTTGTTAATCAGCTCTGTAAACTCCCTTCATTAGCTGTTACTTGCTGCCAACATGAGTGCACATTTCAGGAAATTTACATTGTGCAGGTCAGTTATTACTATTTTATGAACTGATTTCTAATTTTATGTGACACAGTTTGTGTTTTTAGTGTTCCTAAAAGTTAAATAACATTTTTTTTAGAGTCTTGGATAGTGTGTGCCCTTGTGCAGTCTCATTCATTACACTTGCCATACATTAGGTCCATAATAAAATCAGTTTACTGAAACTGACAATACAATATAGTGTCAATAATATGAACAGATGCTTTATATTGGAGTTGATGTGGAAAACTTTCCTTCAGACTATGGTTTATATGGTTCCAGACTATAGGTTATAAACACCTGTAGCTTTGTCATTGTTTGTTCATTTTTTTTTTTTAAAACCAAAGCAGGAGAAGATTTCCAAACTTATTATGAAATCCAGTAATCATAATCACTTTCTCTTACTAGATCCTGTTAGAGTAAGTACAGCTCAAGTTTTCATTGTAGTTACTGCTTGTTCACACATTTAAGGCATGATCTGAGTCCTGCTGAAACGTTTGGAGACATTTTCCCAACAATTTCAATTGGCTTCCATCAGGTCCTTGATTTCAAGGAATATTTGGGAACCTGATCTTTCCTTTTCTAATAAAACAATGAGAATCTTAAATATATCAATGCTGTGCCTGCAGTGATAAAATTCCTCCTTCCTTCATCTCAATTCTTTTTACCTGAAAAGTAAGATTTTTGGGGTTTTATCAGCTGAATTTAATGCCTATGTTCAAGGCTGGAAATCTCCTGTTCCAGTCATGTAGCAACTGTGAAACACAAGTTTTTAAATACATTAACTTCTTCCTGCCTACTGGATTCTGTTTGGACTTTGAACAGCCACTGTCCAGACATGCTGATTTAACAAATATTACTTGACTTCAAGTTAATATCTTTCATTTTAGAGCAAAGCAAGTTTAACCAGCGAGGGGAAATTGCCCCATCTCTACAGTGCAAGAAAGTGCCTCGACCTGGGGGCCTGGCACTTCACAAACAAATGAATAGTGAAGGTTGAACTAAAGGAAAATGTGATTTGTGACTGGGATGTGCTCATCTCCTAATCAACCTCCTACCCCCTTACCAGGATTTTAACATTTTATCACATCAAGCACACAAAAAGCAGCTGAAATCACTTTAAGAGGAACACACTTATCTGTGATTTCTAAAGGTAGCTAGAATGTTTAAAAAAAAAATAAATAAAAGCCCAACCTTTAAATATTTAAAGTAGTAACAGTGGTCAGATTCTGATGGATATTCTGAGAGCAAGCCAAGAGACTAACTCCAAATAAATTATTCATTATGAATTGTTCCATTCACTCTAACATGGTTACCTAGCTCACAGAGGCATCCTGGCACTTAGTAGGTACAAAGAAATGCAAGAAATGGGTCATAGGATTAAAATACTAAATATTACTGTTATATTCAAAATTAATTTTTTTTCCATGCATATACAAACAAGCCAGGCAGAAAATTTTTCAGAAGCTGAGATTCAGGGGAATTTCATACTGGTTTTGAGAACTGTCAGAGTACATTCATAGACTTTTATCTTTCGGAAAAATAAGCATACTGTGGTGGAATTAAGTTAAAGCAATGTGCCATGTATACTGACAACAAGGCTCTCTCAAGGCTGGCTCTGTCCTAGATGGCTCTATTACAGAAGAAGTTTGTTATCTTTTTCTCCTTCCCCTCACCTTTTCTGTAATTTTAGGGTTATTTGGTGTCCTTTAGGTAGTTCTTAAGAAGTGTTAGGGAAAAATCTTGAGGAATTTCTGGAAATCTTTGGTAATGCAGGAAGAGTATAATGACTTTTCCAGAAGCAACTTAAGTTATTTAAGTGGTTTTTTTCCTTCTGGGATTAAACTTTTCTCAAAAATGTAACTTTCTTTTTCTGTTTTTCAAGAGAATGGAATTTTTTTCTAGAAACCGAAAAGTAGCTTTTGAAACTCTGTATTTAGTACTAAGAAGTAATACTATGTCATCTTTCTTATGGCTGGAGCTTTGGCAATCTGACTTTGCTGACTCTTTGTATTTACTTACACAATCTATTTAAAAACATTAAATGTTAAAAATATTAAAAATCAGATAAAATTACTCAGCACTGGAGCAATCTCAATACATGGAAACACGTACAGAAATCAGAAAATACTGCCATCTCAGATAAAATGTAGTGGACTTTCAGAAACCCACAAGATCCTAACTCTGTGAGTAAAATTCCTTGGTATCTGAACTAGAATACACACTTAGAGAAGAGCTCTTAGAAATCCCTGGCAACTGAAGACACTGCATAGTGGCTGACCCCGTGAAAGAGCTCCAAAACTAGTATCTAACTTTTAAAAATGTAACTAAATTAATGGCTTTAGTATTTTGTGCTGCACAGTGGGATGAATAAACTGCTTTAAGTTGCCACAAAGCAGACTAGAAACTCTACATCAGGCCTGACCTTAAAAGAACAGTGATTTTTCAAATGAGGCAGGGCTCAATAAGAAGCCCAAACTCTTCACCATGTGTCCTTGTTTTAAGATGAGGGAGACATTAACAACCAGGAGAAGAATATTATTAGAAAAGTTCTGCTCCCTATTCTTTCCTTTATATATTCTCACTTTTCTCCTTTAGAGAACTGTAGAGATCCAAATTCTCTGGAGGTCAACAGAGGACATAAAGAATGGACAGGCTGTTGTCAACTGTTTGTCACCTTAACTGTGAGTGTATCTAAACCCTCCTCCTTCACAGAGACTCTGCTTACACACTGCTTCTTTTCTCAAATATTTCTTCACAAATGACAAGGTTTATAGACAACTTTGGGAAGGGCTGAGACATTTTCAAACGAGTCTTTAGACACTCCTCTACTCTGTACATCTATTAACCAGCATTATAGAAAAAAACCCCAACACTTCATACTTCCCTTCCGGGTGTGTGTTTTATATCTTCATGAACCTAAACTTCACCCTTAGCTTCCCTTGACGACAAGTCCAACAATAAGGGATAAGTAAAAAAGTTGAGAAAGAAAGGAAGGAAGCCAGCTCCCAAGCTGCCAGTCCCAGCCAGGGGGGCTGGCTGAAGCAGAGGGAGCACACAGCACACAGCCTGCTGCTGCTGCAGCTTTGTCTGGTGTCATTGGGTTGCTGTCCAGCTACAAAAAAATGCTGCCTAAAGAAGAGCATATTGCCAATACTGGCTGCCAACCTCAGAGCTAGTGATAATCCAAACAGCACAAAGTGCCCATTATCAGTTCCTTCTCTGAACAGCCCATTAAAAACAGCTGTGCAGATAAAAGAACTGGAGAACTTTGTAGCAGAAATTAAGCAGAGAGAGAATGTGGTGGTTGGAGCCAACCACTGCCATTTAATTTCTCTGAAAGAAGAGTGGGAAAAAAAAGGAAAAAGAAAAAAAGGATAAGACTCCAAGTTATGAATGGGAAAGTTGTACGCCTGCCTAAAGCACTGAAAACCATTGTGGAAGAGGATTTCTGAAGACAGGAGGTCTTCATTAAGATTTAGGGGGCTAATCCTAGAGAATCTCATAGCTCTGAACAGGCAACACAGATGCCAACACCTGAATGACAGCAGACAAATGCAGACACTCACCTCCCCACACACATTCCCACAGAGGCACCCATGCACAGGAGTCCCCAGAGGAAAAGTCACTGCTCTGTTGCAGCGGAGTCACTGGGGAACAAACAAAAATCCTTCCTGCATCAGCAAAAGGATTCACAGAAAGTTACATAAAACTTTAGGTTCTCTGTTTATCAGGCCGTGCCTCCTAAGCAATGAGGAAATATTGGCAACTATGTGCTTGGAGCCCCTGGATCATTTCATGTCTCAGCCCAGCCATAAACAAACGCAGTTTGCTCTGCGAGAGCCTCAGCTCTGCAGACAATAGAGCTCCCCCTCCTCCGTTCCTGAAAGTGCATTCAAATAATTTCAAAATAATTTATGAGCATTGCTCTGCTAGAGCATGTCCTCTAGCACAGCCTGTTGGAGACACATAGAGGCACTGCAGCTCACCCATGCAGTCTCTTACCCAAATCATCACTTTACCTGGAAGGTTTTTTCCCCTGGACACTGGAAAGGTGAAGGGCAGCTGCCACTGGGGGCTAAGCTCCTCAACCATGTACAGTATGGTGGGGAGGAGGGGCTGCTGCTGGTGAAAACTTAATTTTGAAGATAAACTGATGGCATAAAGAGTCTCTGAACTCATTTTAAGGACAATGGTCATTCTGGATTCTTAACTGAGTACAAGTGCTTCTCCTTGGGATAACTAATAGCAGGAAAGGAATATTTTGTGGTATAATTTCTTCTAAGTACTTACAATTAACTTTTCAGTCTTTTTTTTTTTCCCCCTGAAGTATAGGCAACTCTTTAAAAATTAAAAAGATATTTTTTGTATTACCAATGAAATTATAAAACCTTTTTTTTTTTTTACAGTTCTGACTACAGCCATTTCAACTGTGTCTGGATTTGCTCACAATATCGCAGGGGTGTATAACTAATATCTTTTAATTCATAATACTATATGCAATTATATGAAGAAAAGGTCTATATAAATACTGCTGAATCTTTAAAATATTGTTGCAGTATCACTTAATATTAGTGGCTTTAATCTGGTCAGAAATAATTTTACAAGCTACTTTAAACATCTGCAGAGATTTTTCATGCTTATATTATATTGGAATTTCCCCAAATTCTTTGAAAGACTATTCATTTTTTCATGATGTGGCTGAACTAAAGGAAAGCTGACATAAGGTGGCTCACACAAGAGCTTATGCTTATATTTTGCAGAAGAGCAAGCTACTGCATCTCTCCCTGTGTTTAGAACGGAATGTAAAGCTCCTTTTTGATTTTGCTTTCCAACAAAAACAAAAAGAAAAGAATTTAAAAGAAAAAGAAGGAAGATGTGAATAACAATAAATAATCAAATCCATCTGTTTCAGAGGGGAGACAGGAGAAGGAATCTAGACCACAGTTCGTCCTACAACAAAACCTGTGTGTACGTACGGGAGTGTTAACGTGCCCTGGTGATGGGTGGTAATTGTATACACAGACACTAAAGCATTTTTTTCTTCTCACATCAGGCTTCTCCACTTTAACCAGATCTAAAACATGCACCATCAGGAACTATTGCTTTCTCCATTTTTCAAAGAGCTAATAGATACTAATCATTGACCTCAGACTTGTCATACATCACTAGAAGGATGTTCTCCATAAACAACATGCTGGAGGTCATGTCAATGTCCACTTCCACCTCCTTTGATTTCTGCCCATCTGCAGCTTGCAGGCCAAATAAATCTCGTTAAACAGCATGTGCACAACTCTCTTAAACATTCCAGAGAACAAAGACAAAAGAAACAGTAATGGCCACAGTTATATAAAGCTGCAGCAGTAGCAAAAAAAGTCTACGGGTAGCTTGAGTTTCATAAGCACTGAAAACATAATCTATCATCAGGCAGCGTGCACACTGCATGTGACTGCAGCTGGGGCACAGGCAGGCAATTTCTGATTTGATTTGTGGCTCAGTGCTGCAGGATGGTCTCTACCATTCACCTTTCCCTTTGCATGTCCCCTTTCCCACTCTCTGCTGCACGCTCCTGCCTCTTGTGCCGCTCTTAGTGCCCTTATGAGCAGATTCTACTGATAAACTTTCTAAACGAAGCCATACGGAAATTAAAAATAAAAAAAAAAGAAACAGAAAAAAACCGCACAAAAAAGAAAAACAAACAAACAAAAAAATCCCCCCATGAAAACAAAATACTAAAACTTTATGCCCAGGCAAACAAGTCAGCTCAGCAAAGGCAGCAGAGTAGTAGAAGCAAAACAGGGAACTTTAACACCAGCAATCTCTTCGACAGCAATCACCTGTACTCTCTGCATGTGGAACTTGCATTCTATTGCAGCCTGCTCCCAGAGCTCATTTTTATGCCTGGAATAGGTAGAGCAGGAACAGATAGATACTTCCTAAGAAACTGGGACCTTCACCAAACCCCTGAGGACCCACCAAAATCCAGAGACATTTTTGAGACAGCAGTCTCAAAATCGTTCTTTTAATAAGTTTAGGAAAGAACCACTATACTAAGATGTCAGAGAATATGCATCGACTCACTAGTGAGGTGTTTGAACCGAATAGAGGTGAAGAAATAGTCCCAATAGGTCTGGGCTTAAGTTGCAAAATTGCAAATCTGATGGATTTTGAAATTGTAAAGCTATTTTGATTAGTTACATCAATTCCTAATATTTTACATTATCCTACTACCAAAATTTGCATCCCTCTAAAACTCTTCTGCTTTGTTTTATTTTGATTTAATGGCAATGGAAAATTGCCACATACAAGGACATTCTAATGATTAATTAACATTTATATTGAAAACATGCATCCAATTTTTCCTAGCTTTAACTTCTAGCTGTTTTCCCTTGTTACTTCTTTTTTTTATTAAAGGAGACCTTCTGAAGTCTTCTCCCCAGAAGATAATTATACACCTTGATAAAATCACCACTTAACCTTTTCTCCACTAAGCAGAATAGATTTAGTTTCTCAGGTAACACTGGTGTCCCAGACATTGAATCATTCTTTTGGCTCTGTTCTTAAGCTTCTCCAATTTTTCTATATTTTCCTCAGAAATTTTCGAAGTATCTTTTTGTTGGCTTTGAAGCAGTGAAGCTCACCCCATGTTCAGCTGCTGCAGTCATTCCTTTCTTGCCTACAGCTTGTATAAAATTACAGCTGCTCTGTCCTTAGATAGTGTTTTAAAAATCGTTATTTACATGAGGAATTTTAAAATAGCTCTTCATTTGCACTAGTTTTTAAAAATCTTGGAGTTCAGCCACTGCATCACAACATTTAGGAGATTTAAACTGAAAGTTATCAGTCTGCTTTAATACACTTTGATGATTTTCCAGAACCAAGAGGCTGTTCCAAAATTAAACTACTCAGTGTAAGTGCAGGAGTGCCTGCTCCCACACTGCTGCCTTACAGAACACTTCTCCTCTGGAATTGCAGCTGGACAGATTTTGCTCACCAGTTTTAATTCTGTCAATGCTACAAATTAGTAAGACTGTTTATTTCCAGATGTAAAATTGATTGAAAACATTATTTTTAAATTTCTTTTGCCTCACTTTTGATGACTTATGGGAACACTAGCTTATAAAGTGGAATATAATTAATGGGTAACAGCTCTCTAAACTACACTGCATTCATGTGAGATGTTGTAGGGAATCTGAACTGAATGCAAGACTTAGAAAAGATTCCACCTGGCAACACTGCATCTGTCCCTGTTCATTGTAAAGGACTGAGAATAGTAACACTTGTATACAAAATTATTTCATATCCCGTGCTACGTTAATTTCCAAGCAAAAAAAAAAAAAAAAAAAAAAAAGAATGAAGAACACTATGAAACAGAAAGAAAGCAGAAAGATACTTAAAGATTAAAAAAAACCCAAAAAACATGCACAACAAAACAAAACATACAACAACAAAAAACTTGTTTATTTTCTATGGAAGAATAAAAAATTATTTTCCTTGTAAAGCTATAACCATATGCCAGGCCTTTAGGGCACAGTGTGAGTAAAGGCAAACATCTTCTGGTTTTGCTCTACTCCAACTTTATTCTGAAATATGCAGTCAAGACCTCCCTCCCATTGTTCTCCTTCTGTTGTATATAACTTGCACTTCTCAGTTTTACATGAGCAAAAGAATTATTTAAATCTATACAGCACCAGTTCTGGACAGTCCTTTGAAACAGTGTTCTGTTCTTCTGCATGAGAGAGGAGCTCTCTATGAACTCTATGATCCATTTATTTAATTGATTTATTCCTGTCCTTATGAAGAGCCATCCTGATGGCATATGTTTACATGGTTTTCACTACTCAGATTTAAACAAACCAAGCCACTGCTATGGCACCCTGCAGAGTCCCTGGAACAGACAAAAACGGAGAGCCTGATGCTCAAGGCTCAGTCCCCAGGCAGTCATTCCCACTCAGATCAGCAGCAAAAGATGTCTGGTCAAAACTTCAACTTTCAACCAGCTGTGTACGCTGAACTTTGACAAAAGCATGATGAAAACTTGGAAGAAGTGTGACAAAACCCATTCTTTGCCTTTTTTTTTCCTACCCACTTGCAAGCAGAGGCAGCTGTCCTCGAGAGCCAAGGCAGAAGTGTCAGATGCTGTCAGTGCTGCCCTGGTGAGGTGGGCACTGCACCCAGCCAGGGCACAGCTCCACACTCCCACCACAGCCCCTCCTCATCCAGGGAGCACCAACAGCTCCCCAGGCCTCTAGGACAGTGTTACACAAACCTGGGATTCATAAATATGTTCCAAAGCTAACTTGGGGAATATCTGAGCTGACATCCTCTTATTGCACCGGTACTAGTGAGGACAGAAAACGGCACCAAATAAACACTCAGGGGAGATTTTGTCACATTGTTAATGCTCTGCCATTAATCCTGATGTTTGGTTCGACAACCAACCTTCTGTTTGGTGATGGTTGTCTTTGAAGGTTGCTCTTAGTCTTTGAAAATGCTAATTGTCAAGCCAACATTTACACAGGAAGTCGTAAAATAGGAGGTTATTATCTACTGCCCTTGCTCTGATGACAGAACGAGGCCTCACAAAATAGTTTTCTATTAAAAGTTTCATGCATCTTTGTGGATGGTGGCAAGTACAAACAGATTAAAGAGCCAGTCTGAAAAAGAGCATGAGATGGACAAGCAGAGGCTCTGCAGCCTGCACTCCATCTAGCCAGGAAGATATCCACTCTTGATTTCAAATGATGGAGAATCTGCGTTTGAAAACACCTCTTTAAATTGTCTAGTGGTTAATTAATCTTAATGTTAGGTTCGTATATTATTTTTCATTTAAGTTTCTTTAACACACAAACTTTTTTAGGCACTCTCATTTGGCTAAAGGGGTTTTTTATCATATGTTTCCTTTTCCCTCTTCTGATTAAATTTTCCATTTTTAACACTCTTGTAGGGGATTTAAATACACTGAATTCCTTAAATCTCACTATGGATTTGCTTCCAGTATCCTGAATTACTAATGGCTTTTTCCAAGTTTTTTCTCTTTTTTTTTTTTTTTTTAATAGAAAAACTAAAAGTATTTTTTTTAAATAAAAGTTCAAATATGGGTAATATAATTTTTTTTTAATATCCTAAGAGCTGGTTTTGTTTTCGTGCTCTTCTGGATGTTTATGTCAAATCTTTTCCAAGACCCTTTAAATAACCCAGCAAGTGCCTATTTTCATTGTGTGATTTCCTCAGTTAGGAAGGTGTAATTGTGACACTGAATCTTGCAGAGCTGCTGTGCACAGAGAACAAGGAGCAGCTGTCACAGCAGCTAAAGTAAGGCAGCTCTGACTCTCCTGTACAGCTCAGCTTGCACAAAGTTTTAATTTGTGGTTACTGCAAATAATTTCCTTATTGTTTGCTGTCATTAAGACACACAGTGTATTGATACATTACACAGCCCAGCTGTGATAATGCAGCAATGCATAAACTCTAAACTGAGCACATAAAGGGGACTCAATGCATGCCACAGAATTCAGGTAAGCAGACCCAAATTTGGGGGGAAAAACCCAATCCTGGCTTCAGCAAGGAGAAACTCAGCACTAACAGACTCTGCAAGTATAGAGAAGTTAAGGGGCTCAGTTTTATCTCATGCACAACACTGTAGTTGTGGATGTGGTTACAACAACTCCCCATGACAAGGCACAGCAAGTGAACACAGGCCACAGAAAGAAAATGTCCCTATTTTGAAGGGTAGAGTGGGAAAGCACAAGTGTTGAGGGCAGAGACATAATGTCAGAAGGAAAACAAGGAAGATTATAGTGGGAATTCAGCAGAGCTGAAGGTAGTCAATTTTCCCTAAACTTGCACTCCAGTTTGGACAATCGTTACTAAAGTTTGCAGCAAGTTCACTCCTGCAAAGCAGACTCTCTGTGAGAAATTGGAGAGCTTTGCTTCAAGACCGACAGCATAAATTATTATTTTGTCTTTTCATATCAAAGCTGGAACTTAAAACCCAGTCATACTGATTTATCAGGTGTACAGAACAGAGAGTTAGGTCTAGTGTCACTAACTTTCATTTCCATAAGGTGCTAATTCAAAAAAGTCACAGGTTTTCAGCACATTTTCTCCATACCACAGCCTTCCCCTCTCTGGAATGTTTTTAGTGCTTCAGTCAAGCTGTAATTGAGGGAGGTTAGGTGTGCTATGTCCATTCCTGGTTTTCCATCATCCCTACGGCACGGGTCCCATTTGTTTGGCTGTGTTTTGATCTCCTAATTCACACCCCAGTGTGCAATGTCCCCGCCACTGAAAAATTCCTACCCTCTTCTCTCTGGCTCCTAAAAGGTGCCAAAGCAAACAGTTCAGGATCACACCACAAACTTCTGTTAATGTTCCAGGAAAGGAGATCCAGCAGTTCCTGCAGGCTGTTAGGAAGGTGATGGTGCAAACATGAGGATGCTAAAAGGATTAGCAGAGTGTGTTTGTACCACCTTTCTGAAGACAAGGGTCTAAGAGAAGTTACAAAAAGGACTACAGAGTGAAAACCAGTGAAGTTACGTGTTAAAATGGAATTTTACATCAACACCAAACACATATGGAAAGCATTATTATAAATATATGCATTTAATTCTTAACAGTAGCTTTAATTTACATTAAGGATGTATATTAAGGATTAAGGATCTATTCACAAAGAAAAAAGGCAGCAAAGCTCCCATTGAGTTCAGTGGTCTGAAGGACTGAAACCCATAAAAAGATTTTTAGACAACATAGATGAAACTGCATGAAAATTCCTGAATGCTTGTGTTATAAATGCTGTGCTCTCTTTGCATTGCAGGTCCTAATTAGGGGTGTATATTACTAAATATATTCAGAAATCACATTCTCCAAGTGAAGAAATGCTTAATCATTTCAACGCAGGATTTCTTAACATTCCTTAATTTCACCTCTTGGAATTTTACACTGAATTTTGTCAGTTTATAAATTTACACTAGAGCATGCCAAAAGTAGGGAAAGAAAGAAAGAAAACAAAAAAATCCCAGACCTTAAAGGTATTTTACCACACAGACACTGAAAAATAAAGACCATTAGCAAAAAAGTATAATTAAATTAAAATGCCAGCTTGCCAAAGAAGCTCAGTAAATGGGAAATATATCAAACTGTGATAATACAAATGGGCTATTTCTCAAGGTGTGAGAAAGTCAATGGAATAAACTCTGATAATTTGCTGACTTTTTACGTACCAGGTAGAGTAATGACTTAAAAGTAAATTGCACAATGACAAATAAAGCAATATATTATGAACCACCACTACTCTTCTTATTAAGATCAGTATTTTAGGCATTATGCTTTAAAAAAAATTAAGTAAAAAAAAAAATACGGGGTTGTAACTGAGGTAGTGTGGCCTGCTGCAAGAAAAAGAGCTAGACTTTCACATAATCACATAATTTTAAATTCTGTTGTCTGCACTTTCCCAGAAGTCACTTTGGCCCAGTTATTCTGGACATGTTTTAATTCCCACTCCCACCCTGACGACAGCACAGGCTTTTTCTAATATCAACCTTTCCGCAGGACTATAGACTTTTCAGAATATTCAAAATTACTTTTGGCATGTAAGTCCATTTTGCTAATTCCTCTTTTAGTGAGCAAATAACCTCTGAAAACCTGGCTGCAGGTGTTTATGTGTCAGGACAGTACGAGCCGAGCCGCGGGTGCCCGGTGCCGTGCCGGCTGCGCGGACGCCGCGGCTCTGCTGCCCTCTGCTGCGGCACGGCCCGAGCCGCCTCCGGCCAGCGCCGCTGCTGCTCCGCACCCAGCTCCTGCCCTCTGCGCTCAGCCTCTACACCCAAATGCAGCTCTATAAGGAAGAGCCATGAGGAGTTGGTCTTCTCTTCGTAGGAAAGTACTCGAGACAAATAAAATCCTGCCTTCTCCTCTGCTGTGACTGAAATGCAACAGCTGAGGTGTCATCCTACGCTGTGCGAGCTCGGAAGGACAAATCTGACAAGGAACAGAATTCTGTTTTTAACATGAAAGACTAGAGAATATCATTTAACTGAGAGAAGTTGAAACAAGTATTATTCTGGCTGCTGTCCCTGTCTCCCGAGGATATAAACTGCTCTGTGGGGACACCTGCACCCGGGCCAGTGCCAGAGGGAAGCAGTGACCCTGGAGCCAGAGGGGTGTTGGGACCCCAGAGCCCTGCCAAGATGCTGCACCCCAGGAGCTCCTGTACCCTGCTGGGTCCCTCTATTCCCTTTCTGAAACTCACTGGAATATATTAATCACTGCAAATTACTTTACAAAAGAAGTATTGAGAGCTTAAAAAGATATTCTTAATCCTTTTTCATAAACTTTGTTGTGTATTTTAATGAATTTTATTTTTGTCACACAGCACAAAATTAAGCAAGTAGAATTAAATCTTCTCACATGTAAACTTGCATTCAAAGTGTTAAAAGAATTTAACTTGACCTTTAAAGAGCTAGAATTTAAGCAGTCAAATGCTTTGCTTTCCTTAAGCAAGTATGCACTTTATATGTATTATCTACCAGAATTTTATCCTGATAGACCATAACAGCTCCTAAAGAGCCGTTATAGATTATTGTGTAAATCCTTCTTTGTTCATGGACTATTGACCCAAGAGTGCATTATGTCCCTAAAGAAGACTTGATAGTCCATCATGTTAATCCAACTGCAAGGTTAGTGCATGATGTACGGAAAATCTTTACATAATTTTCAGTGAAATTAAATAAGAATTTTCCTGCGCAGATAATTATGCTCCATAGTGAAATAATTCAATATCAGAGATAATACAGGGCATACTCACATACAGAATATTAGATCTTGTTATGGATTACATATCCGTGTGCTTCTTATTAAAATTAAATTCAGGCTGTATAATGAGGAGAGTTCAAACTGGCTAAAGGTATAGCTGAGCTTCAGAGGTAAGACAACTACAGAGATTTTATTTTTAGCTAGATAATTTTAATAAAGAATATTGTCATTTCAGATGTTACTAAGCAATTTGAACAGAATTTGGGACATAGAAAACATGCATGGAAAAAAAAAAATCATGCTTGTACTTCAACTCTCAGTTACTCCCAGTTTATGGCTAAATGCAACACTGTCCTCTGAAGGGAAAAGGTACATTGTGGTGTAATCCAAACCACTAAGCTATTTTAAAGGGTTTAGCTCTCTGACCTGCATGCAATGGACAGACGAGTGTCACTTGTTATCTTGTCACTCAGGGCAGATGGTGTGTGACAGGCGCTCTCGGGGGACAGGAGGGCTCAGGGGGCACAGCCCGCAGCAGCTGGGGCTTGAGCTCCAGTCAAAACCTCTCCTTGGCATACATATCCCAGCTAAAACAATATTTTGGGTTTTATAGTATAGTTATCACAAAAATTAAACCCTTTATCAATTTGTACTTTTCTTATTTATATCTGTGCTTATCCTTCTCACTGAAACTAACATTTGTAGCTTTAATTCCAATTCAAAATTGTCCAGAAATAAAATAAAATCATTATCATTATCACAAGTGAGCTGAAGTCAAGCTACTACTCTCATTTTATTTAATTGCTTCATTACTTATTTCTCAGCCCAAATATGTTCTACTCAAAAAATTTTAAATCTCCAAGAATTATTTTCTTTTGTGCATCACAGAAATCCTGATTTTCTGAATTCAATAGCATCTTGCTGCAGATATTTACATTTGAGGTATAACAAAATATCCAGATCAAAACATCCAGCAGTTTTAGGGAGAGCTCCTCTGAAAATCAGTGTTTCTAAAAGAGGGATAGCACTGAAATCACGGAGTAAAAAACTTCCTGGCAGTATGTAACTGGATGTCTAATGGCTTACAGTAACACTGGACAAGAGTTGTCTAGAAAGTATCTCCTGGGGTACAATTGCAGTATTTAGCTATTGCTCCAATGATGACAAGAGTGAGAGAAGTTTTCACCCAAAATAATGTGCTGATTATTGGGACAATGGAAAATGAGTGAGCTCCTGCCCCAGGAGAGGAGGAGGAAGGGCTGTGATCCTGTCCTTCCTCCCTCATAGCATCACCATGACAGGGTCCAGTTTCCTCAGGTGACAGCGTTCCCACAGATCTCCCCAAACTTCCTTAATTTCCACATATAAAGCCCCTCCAGGCAGTGCAATCCAAAATCCATCAACAAAGAACGAGCCGAGCATTAGGGCATAACAGGGACCCTGAGCACTGGGGGCTCCTTTTAAATTCATTCCACTTCTACAGCTCTCCTCTGGGGTCAGCTCTGCCTCATGGACCTCATGCTACAGCAATTGCAGATGGATCTTCAGGCCCTGTTTCACAGCCCTTGGGTTGTTCTGTTCAGAGCAGCACCAAGGCAATGAATCCCACTCCCAAAACATGAACCCTGCAGCAGCAAACCTCCCCTTCAGGGACACACAGGCAGAGTAACACCTTACGTAAGGCACAGGTACATCCTCCTCTACTGGCTGCAGAAGCACACCATTAATATTTTACAGATTTCTCATCCTCTCCGTTTCTGTAATTTATCAATGCCTAACAGGTCCTCTGCCAGCTATACATTAAAACTATTTTCAAAATATTTCATTGTCAGCCCATGGCACCTTCATTATTTATTAAGATAAGGGACATGATGAACAGGAACAGTAGGTAGCTTGTTTGTTCAAATGTACTTTATGAATCCTTTGAATGCACAGATCTGCTAGAAATATAGTGCCTTCAGGTTCCCAAGAGTCATAGGCATGATTCATGCAAATAATAAAAATATTGTATGCTTAATGTGGCATCAGCATCATCTACCTGGCAGGTTCTGCTCTTCAACATATACATGCTGGATCTCTGAAACCTGGGACATTATTTCAGGTGTACATTCATATAAATCAGAGATTTAACTGTATTTAATATAGGGTCTACATTATGGCTTTTTACAGTACAGTGAGTGTCTGAACAGGTGAAAGGAATCCGTAGTTCATTCTCCAGTCATTACTACTGTTTTTATGAGGAGTGATAAAGTTTCCTCTCATGCCCCACAAAAGGATTCCTTTAATCTGCCTTTCTCTTTTGCACAATTTCTTTTAAATTGTCCTTTTCAAGCAAAACCAAGACCCAAATAACAAATACACCACCACAAAAAGCGACACTGCAAGAATCATTTTGTCGCCTGATGACATTAGCTCCTGTCAATTCAGAAAATTATAGCACCTTTTTTTGGCGTTGACTACAACACACTCACAAAGTCCACAAATAAACAAAGAAATTGACACATGAACAATGCAAATTCCCAGAAGAATTTTGAGGTGCAGTTAGAAAGCATCAGAAATTATGCAGATCACTCTTCCACTCCTCTCACTCCCACAGTACTACTGAAAACCCATTCAGCAATTAACTCAGAGAGGACAGCAGGGAAAAGCAGCTTTTGGGACACAAACCTGGACCTGAACACCCAAGTGTGTGGAAATGTGCCATATTCCTCTCTTTTTCAAGTGTACTGGGAGTTTTGTTCGAATGGGAAGTGCAAACCCAGGCAAAGCAGCACCTGCAAGTGCAGAAAGATCTGATGCACGTTCTGCCTCCTCAGCCCCAGCCCTACGTGTCTCTCATGCACACCTGGAACACAAATCAGCTGCACAGATCCTGCACTGGGGAAAAGCTTTGGTCTTGTCCTAGACAGTAAAATGCTTTAAAAAAAATCAACCCAAGAAACAAAAAATCAGCCAACCAAAACAAATGGTTGTGGCAAATGCCACAAACCACGTTCCTCACCCTGGAGGCTGGGTTATGGGTGTAGATGCAGAGTCAAACAGCCTGAGTGCACATCCTCTGCATATTGAAGGCAAACTGTCAGAGATGCTGAGCTCAGGCTGCTGCCCTTCACCCCCCAAGGACAGAAGCCTTTCCATGGGGTGTGTGGAGAGAGAGGTGCATTTCACCTGGGAGATGCCCAGAGTGAGTCAGGATGGACACAGCCACTCTAGAGCTCCCTTGACTACATAGAGGAGAAACACATCTGTAACAACACATCTGGATAGTCAGCACTGAAATTTCCTACTCATAATTTTCTTCAACAGTTTTAGTGTGTTATTCTCTCAGCAAACTGTCCCACTTAAGTTGAAAACTATTTTCTATTTATGGACAGATTGTGCACTGTGAGCAAACAAACAATTTTTGCATATTTTATTCTTAAATTGCATAATCAATCATGCCCTATAATTTGTTTCCTGGTTGGACTAACTGATATTAAAAACTGTTCTACTTCCCCTCTACATAAATACTGTTTTGTAGAGAAGCAACTTAATTAAAAATCTCTATCTGCTAGAAGGAGGAAAGATGTATTTACAACCAACTCATAAGCAAAACTATATTAAAATTTTTAAATCAAAAACTGAATAAAACGGGCATTAACACAACAGTGGTTTAAATCATATTAAAATTTATAAATTTCCTGTCATTATTCACCAGTTCTAAGCATCTGTTTGCATAGAAAATCACCTCTTTGACAAAGGTAAGGAAAGACTATCACACATACTTATTTTAATCAAGCCACCTGGTATTTAATTTTGTATACATTTCAGTTAAAAGAAATTTAATTTTCTCTCACAAAGATAATTTTAATAGTAAAATGTAACCATATGACCATTACACATGACATTCAATTTTGTGTTTAATAGAGTGTGTCAAATTGGAAATTGCAGTTTAAGACATAATCCTTCATAGAGCCTGTCACATACACAAATCTGCCATTTAATTTTTATTAAGTTATCCAATAATTTCTTAACAGACAGTTAAGCTCTAGAAGAGATCCTACGAAGTCACAGGAGAGAAGCTGAGTCTGCGTTGGCCAGAGGCTACATTCAGAAAAGTTCACTTCAACAGGAAAAAAACAAATCTACCAGCCAGAACATGATTATTTTGTGCTTGTGAATATTAAATTGATGCAGTATTTACCCTCAAAAGTGTAAACCCATTATTGCTCTTAAATCACGTGCAATCTTGTAACTTCATTGATTTCAATTTTTTTTTCATTCATACAAACAGGTATTATGAACACTCTATTATAAGAAAATATAGGTTGCAGATTTCAAAATTATCCACTCTGGAGATCTCAGCAACTGAAGGCAAGATGGAATAAAACAAACATAGAACATATAAGAGATTTTCTAAGGAATTGCTCTGTTAAAGTTGAGCAACTACCTCCTGCCTATGATTTTCTGATTTTCCTAGAAAAGTATCAGAAATTAGTTAAGATTTCAGCTCCATTTCCCTGCAGTGCTTACATGGATTTACTTGAGAGCGGGATTCCGTATTTAGATCTTGAGGTCAATAGATTTTGTCAAATATTTTCAGAAAATATTCTGCTAAATAGGGATGTGCTGGTGACTGTGCACAGGAGAATTCAGTATGTTATCACTCTTTTACCAGTTTTTGGTGTTGCTTTTTTCTGCTTCCTTTCTTTTGTTTTTAGTCCTTTATGCTTGTTTCCATAAAATTCAGATTAGATGTTCACACACTGTCCCCCAAACTTTAAACTGCTTTCACTAGTTTCTCTCCTGGCCTTTTGGGTTGGCTGAAGGATCCATGGCAGTGGAGCAGAGGAGGAAGTGGTGCCTTTCCCCCCGGTGATGAATGGAAGGCTGACTGCAGCAGTGATGTACACTATCTCACTTGCTGCAGGGGTTAGATCACATTAAAAGAGGGATGTGCAATTGAACTGACAGAAAGCGAATGATTAGCACTGGACATCAGTCATTTGTTTCAGGCTGTGCCGTGGTAGGAAACTCTGGGCACGGCTCCTCATCTGCGGGATTGAGGTCGATAGATCTGTTCCTAGATTACAGAACTGCTTGGGTGGATAGAAAATCTTGGGACTTTCTTCTCACCAGAGAGAATTACTTTTAGAAACACAGAGTCAAAGAGTTTGAAAGTGTCAAAAGGCCTTTATCTATTTTTTGGCCCAGTGCCTGACCACAAGTGCAGGATTATTCCTAAATCATCTTGTGGATTGTCCACTCTGGCTAACTGTATCCCAAGGGAGATCACTTTTGACACTTTCCCACAACTGATGTATAACACTGTCAGAAGCTTCTTGCTGATAATCAACCAAAACTTTACCTTTTCAAATATCTTCCTGTAACTTCTAGCTGCACCCTCACTTACCCAGCAATTCCTCTGCTGCCTTGGTGTTAACACTCCCCATACCCTTGTAGATGGTTATCACACGCTCTCTATCACTGCTCAGGCGTGCTCTACACTTCCAGCTTTTTCATCTTTTATCTTTAAGTCAATTCTCCCAGTCTTCAGATTTTATGTCACTATTAGATGCTAAATGGAAAATCCAGTGTGCTAATTCTGGGTATACTTGAAGGAAAGAGTGGAAAGGGTATTTGTTTACTTAATTCTCCACCTCATTTCAAAGCATGCTCTTACTTTGCCTTTATGGAGTCTCAGTAAAATACAAAATGTATTTTGAAGTGACACTTTTTCCTCTCTATAAATTTTTCAGCAGCAGATATAGATTTTATTACATAGATAGTTTTATAATTTGATTCTTTTTTCAGTTTACATTAAAACAGGGATGGAGTTATGTTCAAGTGAAAGTATTAAATATTTGATGTTATGTATATTATCCACATACTTGGCTCCTTAGACACACAATATTGTATAGATATAGAATTACCTGGACATCATTTCAGAAGGATGGGGTATAAGATACTTGAAAGAAGTTGCTTGACTAAAGATGCTTAAATATCTCGATTCTTACTGTAACAGGAGAATTTAAAATTTCATATTTCAGCAGGCTGTTTTCTGCAAACCCTTGATTACGTATCATCCCTTTGGAAACTTCTACAACTGTTCAAAAATAAAAGCAATAATAAACAGAAGTATCTTGGATTAATTTCAGTTAAGATTTAATGTCATCTGCAAATGCAGGCAGGAAAACAATGCAGATTAAAAAGCACAGAATGGATATGATTTTTTGGGGTTGTAGGTTAGGTCTTGAATCCAACTTGCATAAAATGTGTAATTCTTCCCAGCAGTGAGCAGTGTGTGGATGCAAAGCCCAGCTGCTGCACACTGGGCAGGGCTCTGCTCTGATGACAGAACTGCACCATTAATGTCACAGTGGATCCACAGGGAAAGGTCCTGGGCTGTGACTGCTCCCTGGGCTCCAATGGGATGCTGGGATGCTCTCACGGTCTCCAAGGGGATTTTTCCCCCACAGCACCAGGCTGGGATTGACCAGCCAGGCCGTGTCAGGCAATCTGGGCCAGGTTTGTGCTCGGCCCTGGCACTGGGGCAGGGCTCCAGGCAGGAGCCACCAGAGCTCAGGCTTTGGGCTTCTCCCTGATGGGATTCCCGCACACTAAAAAAGAGCAGAAGTGGCAGCAGAGCAGCACATGGCAAGGCCAAACCATGACAGAAATCTTGGCAGCAGCTCCCTTATTTCAGTGAACTACACTGGAGAAGAGGAAGACAGCTTTTCATTTTTTAATAAAGTTCAAATCTACCCCTAAACTTCTCATGAATGTCTCTGAAATAGCTTTGTATGAATAAATGTTCATGGAAGACAGGAGTACACAAAAGTAAGCCTGAGAAATTCAGACAGAGATTTTACTATCTTCAGATTGGAAGAGTCATTACAAGAATCTATTTCTGATCACATGTTTTAAGTTGTCCTATTTAAGTATTTAAATATTTAATGGCAAGACATCAGATAAATTCTGCTAAATTTACTTGCATCAGGGTTATATTTGATATCTGAATATTAGGATACTTCAAATTATTTCAGAATCTTCATAGAAACTTGACTACAAGAAGTAGACATCCCAGTTATTTTTTAAATGCATCTTAAATAACAATAGACACTTTTCTTCACCGTTTCTCCATTTTCAGTAATTATTTTGAAGAACACTTTAACTGTCTAGCTCAAGTAAACTAAAATTCTATTAGTGCCTGAAAATACAAGGTTTCTTTCAAAGGATCAGATGGGTTGGACAGACACACCAAGGCAGGTGGATCACAGAAGTCAACTTCATTAATTAAAATGGCTTATGGTTTAAGACAAAAACAATACAACCAAGTAAAACATATTTTCCTTTAAAGGCATTAAATTATGTGAATAAAAGTAATTTGATAAAATTTCAATAGGTAGCTGGCCATGTTTTTTATAGAATGACATTGAGCTGCTGTTTCTTATACATTGGTATAAAGCAAGTTACTTTGGTATGAATGTCTGCTGTTGGACTATTACATATGAGTCTTGTTACAAAGAAAATTGTGATAAACATACTGCTTAGTAAATCTAGACAACTTTTACTATAAAAACAATCAAAATGCGATGGACCAAACTTTAAAATCAATGAGATAAATGCATCTTTTGTAGCACAGAAGCTTATACACACAAGCAGGTCTGAAGAACCTGACTATTGCAATCTATCTTTAAATAGGTATTTTGAGATTTAGTGTAAAATAGTAGAGTGTGCCACAGCAGAGTCGGTTTGGAGAGATCATTATAAAATCCCATTATCACTGCTACAAGTTGGACTATTTGTCATCACAGAAGAGATGACAAGCTCAGAAATACTACATTTGTTATTATCAGATGATAAATGATATTCCATTAAAGCTGCAATACATCATCTGCAAAGCTGCAAAGAAGATATCAAACCTATCAGTACTTGACTTATAATTTAATTTTCAAAAGCTGTCAACTAAAATTCCAAAGGCTAAGCATTTTCATTTTTAAAGTTCATCTTATTTATTTTCCTCATCTGTTAGTCTAATTTTTTTTGATATGGCAAAAATAACTGATTATGTGCAAGGTATAATTCTTTTTCTCTTGATTAAGTAATACATCAGATGTCACTTATGTATTAAAAATATATGACAAATAATAAAGCAAAAGAGTGGTGATGAACCCACCTTATTTGGATTTCTTATTTTTAAATGCAACAGTAAAGGATGGGTCAGTCTAAAAATATTTTGATTATGTTGTATTCCAACTAACATGAAACCTAGATTTTAAAATTTACCTTTTGAGTTTTACTTTATAGGAACAGAAAATCAAATAGAAATCTATTCAAACTGGTATTTGGAAAATATCTGTTTAGCATCTAAACAATTCTGGCATCCTAAATTCCAGGAAGAAAAGCTATTAAGAAGCAATTTATGCTGGGGGGTGCCCAGCTGGGGAGCAGCTCAGCAGGGTGGGCACAGGGCAGTGGCCACCCCTGGGGCTTCACAAGCCCAGCTGGACCGAGCCCACAGCTGACTGCTCTGAGCCAGGCCTTGGAGTCCAAACTTCCCCAGGGCCCTCCCAGCCTGAGCTGCCTCATGGTCCGACCCCTCCACACAGAAACAAAGCAAGAACCAAAGCCTGGTGATCCTTTTAATTGCCATTGCTCGTCACTGATGTGAGAAACAACAGTGATACTCTGCAATAGGATTATTCAAATTATTTTTATTTCAGTGTTATCTAATTCTTCACATTTCCAATGCTAGCTCGGCACAGTGTATAATAAAAACATTTAAGCTACTGCTATGCCAACTTTTGCAGTATGTTACTGCAAAGTGAGTGAAGAAGCATCAGATGCCACTGTATCCTACAATCTGTTTTCAAATCAATTGACTAAAAACACTTCCTGAATTCACAGAACCACAGAATATGCTGAGCTGGAAGGGACCACCCAGGCCCTACGCAGGACCATCCCCAAGGGACACCCCCTGTGCCTGGGAGCATTGTCCCAACATTTCCTGAGCTCTGTCAGGCTGCTGCTGTGCCCACTGCCCTGGGGAGCCTGTTCCAGAGCCTGACCACTCACTGGGTGAAAAACCTTTTCCTGAGATCCTGAAAACCTAAACTTCCCCTGACACAGCTTCAGGCCATTTACTTGAGTCCTGTCACTGGTCACCAGAAAGAAGAGATCAATGTCTGCCCTCCCTTTTTCCCCCATGAGGAGTTTGTAGATTGCAATGAGGTTTCCCTTCAGTCTTCTTTCTCTAAGCTGAGTTGATATATTGTCTAAAAGCTTGTGCTTTTTCATTTATTAATTTAACATCAACTAATAATAGCATCAAAGACCTTCAAGTATGGCATTTCCTGGCAATAAATGAAGGAGCACCAGCTGAATGCTGGGAAGCAATTCAAAGTAACTTGGGAGCTAAAAGACATAAATTTGCTATTTACTCTTTGATGTTGGTGCTCACCATCCGAGACTGCCATGCCCAGAGAAAAAGAAGTCCAAAGCCCTATCAGCAGTTTGTCTTAAAAACCACTGAGTTCCCCAGTGCCTTTCCCAGAGTTCAGCAATGAGCAGGGTAACAGCCCTGGCTGGACATAGGGCAGGTTCTTTACTATTAGAGCAGAGAAAAGAATAAAATAAAAAGTTAATTGTAAAGGAGACCCTCTGTGCTTTGTATCACAGGAATATATAGTCAAGGATACTAAATGCTAAAACAGCAGAGATTGTAGGGGTTTTGAAAATACTCATTCAGGTTCATGATTCTCAAGTAAAAATTATGTGAACTAATCTTACCCACTGTAAAGCAGCCAGTTCCTGCAATATGACTGCGTGTGCAGAGCCACATTTGAGGTGACATGTTAAAACTTTTACAGCATTTTCTTTTTAATTAAAAAAATCCACCTTTGGCTAAAATTAACAAGTGTTAATCTCTACCCTAGTTGAATTCACCCTGTCTGAATCTGGTAGTTGTTATCCTGTTCTTCATACTCCAACTTCGTGGGAGTTTCAGGCAGGGTGTCTTGGTCCCTGCTCTAGCCTCAGTTTAACTTCCTTTTCAATACTGCCACCTACAAGGGAAAACAATACCTACCAGGCTGCTTTGAAAATGTTGCCTTCAGCATTGTGTTACTCTGATCACATTCATCTCTGTCCTTTTTTTCAAATTTGATTTTAAATATTTACAACATCATATATCTTCCCCTCCTGAAATTACTAACGAACTGTTACTGTCTGCAAAACCTGCTGGATGAATGATGGACAACTTAAAAGGGAGCATCAATGTTTTATTTGTGAAATATAAGCTGAAAATAGTCTGCAGATTCTTTTTTTATTGATCTTCTATTTTATGCAAAGGTACCTTATGTACTTAACCAAGAAAAGACTTCATTGTGTACTATCAATAATTAAAACGTTGAAGTAGATTAACATGTAATAGTCACCAAGTTGAGGTAAACTATAGAGAAACAAAAAATTCAACAGACAAGAATAATGCAATTGCAGCTGGAAATAATTTACATACTGTGGAAAAGAATTTAGCATTTCTACATTAAAAATGTAGAACAATGGGGAACACAGACTGATGAAGAAATAAGTTGCAGGATAGTTTAGTACTATAAATGCAAAAACCAGTTGTGAACAGTGCTTCTGCAGTTGCATATGAATTCTGAAAAAGACTTATAAGAAGTAGAATAGTTTTCAGTTTCATCACAGAAAAAGATTACAGATTCAAATTTGACACCACCTAATTTTTGCACTCTTTACCCTCTGTCATTCCTCATGGTTTCTCTTTTTTTTTGCTGTGAGTGCCAACAAAATCCTGCAATAGCTGCTGCCTGCCAGAGGTCTTCATAGCGTAGGTACCAGTTGCAGCTGGCAGAGCTATGGAAGTGATTTAAACCAGGGTGTGGGGCTGCAGAGTGAGCCATGCTCCAGCCCCATCTCTGCAGGATGACTCTAATAGTTGCCAGAGCACGAGCAGCACAAAATATAGCTTGAATAAGTGACAGACAGAGGGATGCAAGGAACAGAACAGGATTAAATTAAAATGAATGAACTACTGCTCAGAGTACTGCTAGGGTGAAAAATAAGAGAAAGGCTTATAAATAGTAAGCTGAGAAGTGTTTGAATGTGAAATAGGCCTTTCACCTAAAGAGAGGAGCAGGGCTGGTATCAAGGGAGATCACTCACTACACTGTCTACAGCAGGGGAATCAACTCAACTGCTTCGTTAGCTCTTTTCAATCCTCAGGCTCAAAAAAAAACCATTAAAAAATTAAAATATATATATAAAAATTCATTAAATATATTTGGGAAATATTAACATAAGTTATTATGTTAATTGCCAATTATTACCAATTACCAGCTATTACCAATACTATGAAATATTACAGGTCTTTTTCTTTTATTGTTGAATATAACCGTATGCAATGTAAATGCATTGCAGTATGCATATGTGCTTTCTGGACTTCTGCATCTAAGGTATAAAAAGCATGTCTATATAAAGTGATACAAATATCTGTGATATGCATCTTAGTGCCCCATGATCCCTCTGCTCCCCTGCCATATTGCAGGATGCAATGGATCTGGTGAGCAACATTTGTGAAAGAAGCTCTTTTTATTTTATTTTGGCCTGTGAATTATAAATGCTCAATATCTGAGCTGTTTAGATTGATCATACTTTTTTCCCAGTTGGATGAATATAAATCCTAGAGTTATATTTATAGCATAAATAATATTGTAAATTTGAATTTTACCTTTCCATAGACATGTTTTAGTAGTTGCTTAAGGCTCACTGTTTACCCAAGAGTTTCTGACAATAAATTAACTTTCTAGAATATTTACAAGAAGCACATGCTGAAAAAATTGATTCATTTAAAATATTGAACAAATATTTACTTTCCCTAAGCTCAAAATTCTTCCATGTGACCCTCTTGTGTTGATGTGTTTTTACATTCCTTCTTCAATTTTTCCATAGAGGAGGAGGAAAATTAAATCTGCTCTGTCATCTAACCTAGACAAAAGAACCTGCAGAATCTGGGACCTTACTTGCGTGCATTCAAAAAAGATCTTTTTTCAGACATTGAAAGTAGTCTGGAAGCTGCTTTTCAAAAAGGAGTAGTCAGTACCTCAGCCCCCTCCTTCTGCCATTCCTATGCAGATTAGTGACTCATCCTTTAACACAAACTCCGAGCTTGCCTGCAGAGCTCTCATTACCTTTGACAACATTTTTGGTCCCTGAACATCTAATTTTCAACTCCAGAGTACACAGATGGGAAAAGAGAGACAGTACTTGTTGCCTTTGAATTATACAGAAAACAAATCCTATTGTTATTGCCTTTTCTTGTCACACTGACGAGAGAGTGATGCTTTTTGTAATGCATCTGTATAAAACTGAGATTGTGATCCATTACTTCAAACGGTACTTTATGTTCCTAGTGTAAAAATTTATGAAAAATATTTTTCTTGGGTGTTTAAAATTATGTATCACAATGTTTTCAACTCACTTCTCAGAACATTTTATTGAAATCAAAGCAGAAGATGCTGTGAGATAAAAACGAAAAGTAAATAAACAATGATCCCTTCCGTTTCCTCCATACCATTTGCATAGGAAGTGACAAAAGCATCCTGCTGCACCAGGAGAATTCAGATGCTTAAATATAATGACACCTCAGTGGAATTTTGGAGTTGGAAAGGAGGATCTCTGACAGTGGCTCTGCTGCATGAGCCACTGCTGACCTGGAGATTAACCTGCAGCTTTGGACATGGGTGGAATTACTCCAGGGGATCTTGGCACTCACATGGAATGAGGAGATGGAGTCAGATTATATAGACAGTGCATTTGGAAAGTAGTGCAGAGGATTCATTCTCTTGAGGAGTTTTTTTTTGCAGAAGTAGTATAACTTCTACTGAAGTAATAGGATGAGACTAATAAATTAAAAAAAAAAAAAAAAAGATTTCTAGCCTGACTCCAGATACAGAGTGGCTGACAGTCTAAGGAGGAGTTTCTACATTTAAAAAGAGGAGATACACACTGGTACTTACACAAACATCCTTTCTTACACGATTTCTCTATTTTTTTTTCTTTCTGCCCTACACTGATACTCAGAAGTACCAATACGACAAAGTAGTAGCTACATCTTGTATTATTCTGAGAATTTTTTAGTCATGACTTCAGCTCCTTTGTATGAAATCCCAGAGGAGAAAGTGTTAATATGTTTCCACCCACAGCACAGTGCTGCAGTCCTTTGCTGTAAATATATTGCTCTGTAATTCCTATAATCCATATTTAATATTTTGGTGCTAGTGTGTGAATTCTGTTGCACCTGTTGTTCATTAAGCATGTTTTACAAAAAGTATTTGGTTTGGTTTGAGGTATGGAGTCTCAAAATTTTGTTCAGTCTCATTTCATGGATTCTAGTCTTTCCATTGGCCTGGAACAAGAGGTAAAATCAAATTAAAAATGACAAATTTGTGAGCTCAATTTGCATAGGTTTATTGTGTGTCTTCTGCAAAGATATAGTCTTTTTCTGTCCTTTACAACATGTCTAGGATTTACTTTAGCAGAAGAAACCTACAGGGGCTTCTACTTTACCTTCCCTCAACCTCTGCCCCCCACAGTGTCTGCAAGATCAGAAACTGGGAATTTTTTCCACACCAGTGCGTACCAGGGAACTTTGAAAAGCCTTATTTTGCAAGGGTTTGGATTACCATGGCATACATTGAGTATGAACTTTGAGATAGGATACAATCACACTCCCTATTCTCCATGTAAGAACCTCCAGCCCCACCTGGGTTTGCTCTCAGAAATGCATTTTGAAATTAGTAACATAATTTCTTTCTGGGTGAGCTTCCAGTGCAAAAGTGAAAACCAGCAAAACCCAAAGCAAATGCTTAGAGAATTAGGGAAAACAAAGAAGTCAACTCTATTAATAGCAGTTAAGCTAAAACCTTAATATCCTTAGTGACTATTTTAAATGTAAGTGAAGAAACTTTTTTGACTCAACACTAAATGAATGAATATTCAGCAAAATAGGCTGCAGTATATGAGCCACACTCACAGCTGCCTCATCAGTCCCTTCAGAGGAATGTATGGTTTCCTTTTTTCTGCCAGATTTTTATATTCGTTAGTAACTTTTAAAAATATAACAAAAATTATTTCATTCTGAGCTTCCAAGGTGTGTCATGAAGACTTTCAAATGCTTTATCATGGAGGCTTTGCTTTCTTTGATGTTATTGCTTCTCTTGTTTTCTAGATTTTTATATAGAGTGCAAGCAAGTTTCCCACAGAGGGAGTGGAGATGGTGAGCCCAAAAGGGCTTTGCTGTTAAAAAAAAGCTTGTAGAGACTAGTTGGAGAGACAGTAAGACTGAAGATTCAAATTAAAATCTCTGTTTTTAAAGGCTTGGGATAGGCTAATGACTCCTAGGTTTTCTCAGTCATCTGAGCTGAAAGATCCTCTCTCACTCTGGACATTTCTCTGCATGGGCAATTTGCAAATCAAAACAGTAAGTACAAGTAAAAGTGTGCTGCTCATCAGTGCATCTAGCCTGATGCATTCAGCATCTTTTCCATTCACTCACTGGCAGATGTTTACTGCTGTTACTCAGCTCAGACATACAGGAGCCTCTCTTGAGTAGAGGTTTGCTTTATAATTCAGTACCAGTTACAGAAAGATTTGCCCTCCACAGGGCAGGGAGGGTGAGAGTGGCTCTTCAATTCCTTTCAGTGGGGTGAGCCTGAATCACAGGCAACAGTTTTGGATGAAGCAACAAATAAACAGGAGCTTTTCAGGTATCTCTACATCTGTTGTCATCACAGAGCAAATAGATCCACACTGAGCCTCAGTCTAGACTGAGCAGCAGCCCTTTTCAAACACAGGCTTGTACCTTTTTCTGAGCCCCACCAGCCCTGGAAGTCAAGGCACAGGGAAAAGGCATCTGTTCCTTTTCTTGGGACCTTTTAAATGAAAGAATTAAGGATGAATAGTTCATCTGTACCTGAAAACTAATTGCAATTTAAAATATAGAACCAACTATTCTTTCAAAATCTGAGTAAGTCTGTACCTACTGCATCTGCTCTATCTTCCAATCTGTTTCATTTTCTCGTTCAGAGGTTGAAGGAAAAACAAAATCAAAAGTCAGCCAAGAATCAGACATAGTGGCAAAAAAGAGAAGAGACTTTAGCTTCCCTAGAACGAATGTGAACACTACAGGGCACACACAGTGAGTACTGATCATGCCCACTGGTCAGCTTCAAAATATACAGTGAATACATCACAGATATTATCTAAGGTTCAAGAGTCAGGAACTCTCATTGCATATGTCAGTCTGTCACTTTAATAAAGAAGATATTATAAATTCTTAAATAAACATTTCTGCAAAAAAAAGATAAGCTGGCATATAGAAAAAAAACTGCTCAGCTGTATCTTTTATTGAAAAAATACCTTTAAGTAGGTTTTAAACAACATTGGGAGTTTTAGTTACTTGATTGATAACCTTACTTTTGGAAATAACTGTCCCTTGCCTCATTATCCCAAATATCCACCAGATCTCACCACAAGCTTTTCATTCTCTTTATTAGGAAGCACAGCTTTTGCAGGTCAAATTTTCCAAACAGGAGCCTCTTCCCAGCAAGTAAAGATACAAGCCCTTGAGTACATAATCTACCTCTGTATCCCAGCCCCTGTGGAAACACCTGACAGCCCTAAAGAGCACTTGTTAACCTCACCCTGCCCAGGATTAAATCCAATTTAAACACCAGATGTCAGTGTTGTGCTTATGTTACACTTGTTCTGGGAGATGTCTTGTTCTTTCCCCGACGAAAATTGTATGACTAAACCAAAAGATTATTAGAATTTTTAAAGAATTCTTAAAGAATTTTTAACTGCATTGTATCACATAATATATTACATAATTCTGTTTTTAAAAGTGAACTGTTCCACTCTGGATCCACTGGCACACCAATTACAGAAGAGGCATTAGGGCCCTGGAATTATAGGAATCAATCATATCCCACTTCCTTTAAAACATTTTAAACTACATTATGATTATTTGACTCTATTTTCTTGAAGGGAAGAGTAAGCAGTGGCTTTACTCTGATATCCACCAGACTTGTGTGTGCTGTCACTGACTGACAGCTGGGCTCTCAGAAGGGTTTTGCTCCACAGCTCTGCCCCAGCCCTGCAGAGCTGCTCTCCTGCTTTCAGCAGAGGTCTCTGTTGGGAAAAAAATTTCTCACTGGAACTACAGAAAGATAAGTTAAACAAAACCATATCTGCCCATTGAACAGATCACATCTCAGACCATGTCTATTGAAGCCACAAAACCCCCAACAGAAAGAAAACAGGAATATGTCACCAACCACATAACGTGTTTTAATTTTAGAGCTTCAGAGCAATACTTAATGACTTGTCTTTTATACAAGAGCCCAAAATTCTGTGATTTGAACTTTGACACTATTTTCTCAAATGAGCAGGAGGAAAATCCCACATCTCCCTGTTAGCTTCGTCAGTATGAAGAATGAAGTTAAATACAGAGAGATATCATTGTTCATGTTACACAAATGTGGAAATATTTTTGAATCGAGTTTTCAGAACTAAAATAAACATTAACCAGTTTTGTCTACAAAAATCTATGAAGTCTTTGTATTTTGGTTATTAGGTAACTGTACACAGGATGGCAAATGTTGGAATAACACCATTTGTGTCATTTTCAGCTTGTTCCACAAGATGGAGTAATAAGATTTGAGCTGCCAGAAACAGTCGTTGATTTAGTAACTAAATTTATCTCTGTAGTGATTAGATAGGATTCAAAAATATAAACCTATATATCAGAACTTTCTTTGAACTTTCTACCATAAGGAGGTATCATCCCCAAAGTTACAAACAGTGAGGAAGTACTGACCACAGAATGTATTTTCCATTGATGCATTATGCAATTCAGTCAAGAGCAATAGCCAGTTCTAATATCGCCAAAGGATGGTAACACATTCAAATAGTTCTAGCCCAAGGGTGACTAAATGGTGACTCAACAAGAAAAAAGATCTAAGACCTTTGCTGCCCAATATTTGGTAAACCAAGGAAAAGAAATGGAGGAACAACAGACCTTGTTGTATGACATGTAATCACTCAGGGGTGTGTGGATGAGTACCGTGTGAGCTGTGCATGAAACAAGCATGTGACAAACACCTCGAGGAGTTACCACGTCACTCGGGAAGGAAAATGAGGTGTCTTTAATGTTAGGGTTTTTTTTTTCTCCTACCCTTCAATGCTTTTTCATTGAAACAGGAAGGGGCAAGTGGAGTTTTAAAACAAACAGAAATATAACAGCTCCTTCAGGGAGAGGCAGCATAGAAAATAAGGCTGTTAATATCCCATGTGATGCCAGCAGTTTTCTAAATCACATCCAATTAAAGCTCAGATCAAAAGCAGGTATTGCAGCAAGTGGAATTTACCCCTGCACTCCTCTTCCCAACCCTTCCATTGCCTTTACTGTGATGCACAAGTGTCTCTAGCTCAGAGCTAACACAGCCAGATTGCATCAGCTGCAGAAAGAATCTTTTCAACCTCTTTTTTTCAAAACAAACAAAAACAGCCTCCTCCCAGGCAATTTCTGCTGCCTTTCATGTCATTCATACTTGCCACGGATTATGTTGTACAGAACTCAAAGCCTAATTATGTTTCTCTCCCATACACACAAACATCATCCTGGGAGCAAGCAAGTAGACCTATCTTGAGAATTTTTGGTAGAAATGAAAGTAACCATTTATTAACCTTATCCCATCAAATGCAGAATAAACCAAAAAAAAAAAAAAATACATTTACTCTTATATTTGATTAAACAAAGCTGTGGGGACACCTCAGATTTTTTGGTTTTGTCCTCTATATCGTCTGTCTACTTTAAACTCTCATGGCTCCTACTTAACACTGAACAATATTTTTGGAAGTGAACACAGTTTGCATACTCAGGCATGTCATCTGTGTTATGAGTTGTCACCTAAAGGATACTTATGTCTTTCTTTTACAGAAGTCTGCCTGTCAGAGAAGTGAATTGTGTAATTGCCTATTATCCATTGGTCATATTCTGGTTGCCACAGTTTGGACACAAAGTAAGACCCTTACATACTAAGTTACAAAAAGCACCATCAAACAGACCGCAAATAGAAATGACCTCAGTAGAAACCCAGTGGTTATTTTTGTAATGTTGCATGGGAGGAGTATTATGAAAGGGCTTTGAAGAGTTATCAAATCAGTAGCTTTAACAGAGAAAAGGTAATTTCAGAGTGCTACAGACATTTCTCAAGCATAATACAGTAATAATCTTCAGTTTATCATTAGAAGAAGCCAGTGGTTGCATGAATGAGGCACAAAAACTGTGTCAATTATTCTATGGAAAATAATTAAAGATGTACACAAGGACTTTTGAAAGGAGGAGCATCTCAGGTGGAGCTTGGAAAGCTGCTAGCAGTCTAAGTGCCCAAATCTCTATAATTGGTCTCTGGAGAGTTTTAAATTCCTGGGTTATGTCACAAATTACACATTATTCCTTCCCTTTAGGAGCATCTGTGAAATCCTCACAGGTGAACAGGTTGGCAAATTTGGACCGCATCTTTTCCCTGTCTCATGGACTATTTTTATGCTGCTGTGAATTTTCCACATACTTTGTGAATAAAAGTAATTGTAATTAAGATGGATTAGCCACTTCCTTGGCAGCAGGTAGTCTAAGAAGCAAACGTAACAGCCTCTCAGTCTAAACTTCATTCAGCTCTTGCTCCTCAGAGAATGCCCAAGGCTTGGAGGGTGCAACTGGAGGCCAGGGATGGGCTGGTGCCAAGGCTGCATGGCACCAGCCTAGG
Source organism: Acridotheres tristis (assembly GCA_037013685.1). Lineage (NCBI taxonomy): Eukaryota > Metazoa > Chordata > Aves > Passeriformes > Sturnidae > Acridotheres > Acridotheres tristis. Next base: position 9,232,458 of record CM072898.1, read on the forward strand.
GTTTTCTTATGCTGGTGATTCACATTCCTGCCATGCCTCAGTATTTCCCTCAGCTTTGATTAGTAACAAAAACACCACAAATGTTACTGCAAAGCCACAGAAAAAAATTATCTTCTGCAAACATGTCCTATGCTTGTGGACAATAATTGCATCTAATAATTTAACAGACATCTCTTGCTCTGACATCACAGACTTGTCTGGGGGCACGGTGGGATGCCCCTATTTGTCTGTGATAAGGGTGGAGCAGGGGAGGGGAGCAGAATGGAGGGAGCTGCAGCTCAGCTCAGTCCCTGCTGGCCACCAGGCCTGTGCCCTGCAGGGACACTGCACTCACTGCACAGGTCCTAGAGCTTCACAACAGCACAGTGGGATGGATGGGGGGGGAAGGCTCAAAGAAACAACATCCCAGACCATCTGAGGATGGAGTTGGTGAGGAGGGGGTGATAGCAGTGCCCTGCAGGGTTTAGTGGTGTCCCGGAGCAGGGCACAGGAGAAGGGGCTGTAGTCCCTTGACAGCTGTCAGCGCTCCTCCACTGCACTGCTCTGAGCTCTGCTGAGATCTTGGGGTATGTGAAGTCACCGTCTGCCAAGAACCTCCTTCTCAACATTAGAAAGCCTTTCAGTGAAAAATCAGCTCCAAGTTTTCCTTTCAGAGGCAGGCTGAGTGAGAAATTGTTACATAAACTCTCAAGACACTTCCAAACTTCAGTTACCGCATGTCACCCAGCATTTGGCTCGGCTCTATCTGCACTCAGGAAGAAACCACACGCACGCTCAAACAAGAAAGTTTCCACAGTCTTTTGGAGGTAGACTTCACCAGCTCTTCCCTTCACTCTTCCAGCCAAACCCCAGACAAGATGCTGTCTTTATTTCTTCTAGAACTTCCCCCAGGTTCAGAGCACCAGGCAAGGTGGAGTGCGTGCTCCCACACAGCAATTTCTGCCGAGCCTTTCTGTGTTTGTGGGCACAGCTCTGCAGCCCCGGGGCTGCCTTGTGCTGCAGCCAGCCCGTCTCCATGAGCACCAGCACAGCCACCCAGGACACCACAATAACACTAATCATTTCAATCAGCACCTGATGGGCTTCAATTCTGAGGCTGACTCAGACAGCTCTTGCTAGAGAAATCTTAACTCTGGATAATGCTTCCTGGTGATCTGATAGACTCCCCAGTTCATTGACTTTCAGGGCGATCTCCAAGGCTTATATGTTTATTGATGCCTTTGCTTGGAGATGTTGGTGATGATTTATATACCTTTATTGAGGACATGTTGAAGGAGCTCGCTCAGTTGAAACTAGTCGATATGTTCTTATTTTGTTGTTATCTTTGTATAAACGCCAAGAACCCTAGTGATGAGTGCACTTTATAAATTGTAAAATAAATAAATTTATGCTAAACCATGTAGTTATTTATGGCTCAGAGTGCTAACTTAGCTGAGACAGCAAACTGATGTTATTGGAACCTAATTCATTCTCAGACTTCCAGGACCGAGTAATGAGTCAATTATTCCAGTGTGACAAGAAAACCTTATTTATGGGCTCATTGATTAAGAATATGTATGTGTTATTTACTTACAATATTGACTCATTAAAAAAAAAAAAAAAAAAAAAGAAAAATTTCTTTGTAATCCATTAAACCTTGTTTTCTCTTTGGAATAACATTTCCCAAGCCTAGCATTAAAAACAAATCAGGAACTGAAAACAATCAGTCTTGGAAGAGTCTCTGGTTCACTCAAGTAGAGTGAAAAGTATTTATTCCCAATCCTAGTAGCAGCTCTGGTTATGCAGTTGTACCAGGGTTTAGGAATCTTCCTGTTCCCTGAGATGAGCCACATGCTTGCATCTCTCTGCACTAGGGTTTCATGTGGAGAAGCAACCATTACTAAAATTCACTACCCAGAGTTCGCTCACCCACTGCAACAATTCTGAATAATATACAGAGCAGGAAACAGAATGAAGAAACTTCCTGTGACTTTTAGGGAAGGGCACCATTCCAATTACTGCAAGAGTGTTCAAAATGCTAGATGGGTAACAGTTCAAAATCATGGCTGCAATAAACACCATGCCCAGCATCCCTCTTTCAGGAGCTCTTCTTTCACCCTAAGCCTAAGGCAGGGTGCTCTGTGCAGAGTGCTCTAAAATCCCTGGAGCAACAGCCATGAAACCACACCAAACCATGGGCATTATCTCCAACACTCAGGGAGCATGCTCCAGATGAGGAGCCATTCCAAGAGGAATTCTTTCTCTACAACCAGGCTGAGATTAAAATGACCCTTCACTGTTTAAGGAGCTCCCCTCTCTTTTCCATTATTCCATGTACCTTTCCAAATGTGGTTTAAAACAAACAAAGGGGATTTCCCCCAATCATTGAATGGCATTTGCATGTCACATACATCTCAATCAGGCCTCTCAGTGCACCAGTCACTGTTACACACAGGTGACTTTAGGATGTTCTCTTAATGATTTAATGTGTTCCTCTCCTTCAGCTGGTCCAGCTAGGAATGTAGAAACAAAGTACTCATGATACAAGTTTCAGCTTCAGTGACCCTCTTGCCAGAGGGTGTAACCAATTTAACCTAGTGCACCAATATGAAACTGCAATCCAGATGGAGGTGTTAGAATAAAAATTCCATCCATAGATTCCTCTGATATATTAGACATTATAAAATCATATTTGCTGTCATGGGATCCAGCTCTTACTGGTAGTTTTCTAAGGGTTGTAGCTTTTCCCCCCTCTTTTCTACTATTTCAATAATTCCTCAGAGGTGGCAGTAAAGGACTTTTGTATAAAATAAGTTTGAATGACAACTGGTGTATGGTGACAATGACAGACCTCTTTCAGTTCTCATGATTCAGGCACAGTACAAGGAGGTAAATAGTCTCAAGGCTATTAACTAAGACTAAAAATGTGCATGTCTCATTTGTCATCAGTCAAGAGTAGAGCCATGGTTTTGTCAAGCTGTTTTCCTAAACCTTACATATTCTTTACAATTATGTGTTAAGACTAACGAAGCTTAACACACAAGAATAGGAAAACTTAAAGCAGTACATTTGGATGTTTCTATATTCCTGTGAAAGGTGCTTATTTAAATGAGATGCAAAACAGCAAGAGAAGACAGTTTAGAAGAAAGACTATTTTTAGAGGTGTTCTGCATAATCTATGAATAAATCTATTCACTTTTCACCACTTAAAACAAAAGAATCACGGTTTCTTATATCCCAGTTCTAGTTACACATTAACAGTAATAAAAGTAGATAGACTGCAATAATAGAGTGACTTTACTGGTACCCTTGATAAAGCTGATTCCTTTCTAACTTTCTAGACTGGCTGTTTAAAGAGACAGATCTTGAAAACCTGAACTTCCCAGCAGCAATGTGATCGAAAACTCCTCAAATCAGCTCCAATTGTGAAGTCAGAGCTCAGTGTGCTCCATCCCAACATCAACACCCTCCTATCAGTTCCAAGTTTAAGCTGAAGTGCCCTGATAACACCTGCAGAACTGCACAAAGAGAGAAATGCTTTAAACAGGCAGGCAGGTGCAGTCATTTAGGTCTTCAGAAAGCAAAGTTAAATAATTCTAGTCATTAAAAGCCAGTATATGTGTCCCAGAACATCTGTGAGCTCTGCTCACATAGTCTCTTTCCCAAATGTATTCATTGCAGAGCATCTCATCACCTCTTGCATAGGGTGCAAAAGCAAATATCAGCTCTCCAGGGAGATCAAGCAGCAAAAGCTTCATCCTGTTACAGTGGCTCTACACACAAGAGCAGATTTCAGCCATGGCATCAGTTGTAAGTTCTGATAGCAATGGACAGACAAGGACATAAGGGGTAAATATTTTACTTTATCTATCTTCAGTTGATTCCTTCATTTGACATCATCTTTAAGCATACCTGGGTTTAAACTTTCACATCTGCCAAGCACAAAAAAAGGCATTCAAAACCACTTCAGCATTGACATTCACACAATGCTGCTGCCATCTTACTCATATTGACATCCCTACACACACTACTGATAAAAGGAAAGCTTTCCAATCACACAAGCTGTTCTTCATGTCAAACACCTCCAAAGCCCCAGCAAGAGTGAAGAAGACAGCACTGCTCAGTCAGCTCTACTGCCCTCGGTTGTGTCCTGCACATCCAGCAGGAGCATGTCAGAAACTACCAGCCTGGAACATCATGCCTGGTTATCTGTCAGCCACCTGATCCTCATAAAATGGTTTTGAGTTTTACTAGACCCACTTCTTTCCTCAATATGCTGGGATAACAGTGAGCAGAAACAATCCTGCTCATGCCTTCTTTCAATTTACTGTTGCTAACGCTCTGCCACAGAAATGCCCACAGTGTATTAAAGCTAGAGGGAATTGTACACCTTGATAATAAATATGTATTTAATTAAGAAGCACCAATGATTAGACTAAAATACCTTTATAAACATTTACTTATTTTTACTTTTTTTTTTACTTATTAATCTATTTTAAATCAAACTTAATTCTCAATTGCCATATGGGTCACTCACGTGACTGGATGATCCTTGTGGGTCCCTTTCAACTCAGAACATTCCTTGATTCTGTGATTCAGGTTCGGTCATTTCAACAGAAAGACAGCTGCATGCAAAGCCAATAAAGATTTTGAAACTTTCCCTTTTGTATTAAAAGATTTTTTTTAGAAAAATGTTAAACATTTTGGTACCTTGTGGGATAGGTTTAATGCATAAATAACTCTTTGGGTGCAAGAATTTCCAAACTACTATTTTAGTATTCATTCATGCACAGCTCTCTGGTATGTAAATGAAGCAATTTTCTCATGTGGTCTTTCTGCTCCTATTTTCTCCTTCTCACTTGTACAATGACTAAGCTCCAGTCCCTAACGTGTCCTTGTCACTATCAGAGACATACTTTCACTTCCATTCTCCAATTCAAAGGGGACAGGTACATTTCACCCAAATTAAGTCAACAATTCTCTTCCAATCTCTTCTTGAACAGTATTCCTTCCTTCCTTCCTCTTCCTGAGGCACAGTTCTCATCTCTAACTTGCTTTTCACATTTTCTAACACTTTGCTATTTTATTATTTGCTTTGTTTTCAAAGATTTATGTGCTCAAATTTATTAAATATCATTAATCATGACCAATAAGATTTTTTTGTAATACTGCTAAAAATCAAATATTATGCTTATTACATAAAACTTAAATTAAGAAACTTCATGAAAAATGGGGTTGAGTACCAAGTCTAGAACATTACCAAAAGGAGGAGAATTTTGTGTAGGTTTGGATCTTCTGCAAAGCATTAGCTGGCACCACAACCACTTCTCTCTGAATAATGGATTGTAGCAAGCATACTTGAAAACCCAGAATAGGAGTTTCTTAGATATTGTATTCTAAATATAGAAATCAAGTGGAATTGTTTGAAAGGAAAACATAATTTTGACAAGAAAATAAGTGTATTAAGGTTGACAGAGTAAAGCAGGTCTGCTTTTTGTCCTCTAATATTCCCATTATTGCTGAGGTACCTGCAGTACAGCAGAATTTGATGACTAATTGAGCAGTGGGTGTTTTTCAGCTTCTGCAGCTTGTGCTGGTGTAGTTATGTTTGTCATTGGAAGTATCCTTCCTGAGCTTATGATTGTGGTCAGACTGTAACTGTTAAGGGATATGAGACACTTATGTGGTCTCTATTTTGGTGCAAATCAGTTTAACAAAAGCTTGATTCACAGGTCTATCTTTGTCTATCCTTTCTTGCTGTTTGTTTTTCTGGTGTTGCAGTGAGATAGTGTCAGGGCCAGTAAATCTGGCCCTGAATATTTAACCAGCAAAAACTGTTGAGCAGTAAGTAAAAAGCATTGTTGGAGAGAGGTGTATCTGGAAATGGAAGGCATTTCATCCCCAATGTACTTTGAGATCACACATTCAGTCAGTTCCAATTGCCTTGGAAAGTGTGTTACTTTTAATCAGCATCACTTGGTTTCATTTGCACAACAGACAGATTTCTTTGCTTGATCAAAGGTTATAAATTAAAAAAAAAAAAATAGAAACCCTAATATGCTTCTACAATATAAAGGCCCACTGAATACCCAAATATATGAAAGTGCACAAATCTCCTAGGGATGCCACAGTAAATCTGGGGTTATGTATAAAGAAGAAATAGATTGCATCTCTCTTATCAGCTCTTATGTTTGCTGCTGGTTTGCTGCAGCTGCAGTAATGCAGCAAATATGGCCCCTGCTACTCTGTTGAAAGAGATCTTTATAAATTCCAGTTGTCAACATGAAATCAATTCTGCTATGGGCAAAAGAGTGTTTCATCATTCCAATATTTGCACTCAGCTAAACCATATCCACAGGCTGTATGTGTCTTCATTTATTTATTTATTTGGAACTGGGACTACAGCACATTTTCAGCCCAGCACTACGGATCTGTGCCAAAATTGCATAAAGGTTGTGCAGTGAATGTTTCTAAGTAAACGGGTCCTTCAATTTAAATGAGAGAACAAAGCCTCTAACTGGTGCACTGTGGATTCAATCCGAGCCATACTTTCTAGTCAAAGAACAAATGATATATCATTAATTAAAGACAAAAAAATGGGAAGAGAAATTATGCTTACATATCTTGACGTTCCATAATGATTTTTTCTGTTTTTTACACCTATGGTAAATAAGCCAAGCACTCAGTAGCAATAGAGGGAAAAAAAAGTCTTCAGTTTGCAATTTCTTTTTCTATAGTCTTTCTTCTTCCAGTGAAAGTGTCTATAAAATTTTTAAAGGAAAGTAGGTTGCTAAAATGTACTTAATTTGCCATGATAGATTGAGTCCATGCTTCAGTGACTGTAATTGAATCTGTGACCTATTTCTTTAGTAAAGTAGAAATAGTCTCTTGGGTTTTTGTCACTACCATCTTTTAATGAAATTCAAAAAGACTGTCAAAACGTCTACACTTTTTCCAGTAGTTGTTAATGTTATTACTTTACAATTTGTTACTTTTTAATTAATCTTAATAAATGTGTACACAGTCTACCTGGCAGTTGGAAATGGTAGACATCAATTCATCTCTGTCACCCTGTAAAGCAAAATTAACAGGACAGAAAGGGCTTTAAAAGCAATAGAATATCTAGACACATATTGGTTCTACTTACACATACTTTATATCTCTAATTTACAGGGTCTGTGCATTACGGCAGTCCCACAGCTGAAGTTAAAGGGTCTGTCAGCATTTTAATCATAACCCCAGACTATTTCCAAGACATTGTAACTCAGAACTGAATTCGGTAGGGGGATTCCCAGGCCAGGAACACTCCACTCTGCCACCTATTTCCTTTACCCAAAGATACTCTCAGTACATTTTAGACATTTAGAATGCTACACCACGGGGACCTGGGATGTGACCCAAGGCTTGGGTGATGTCCTGACTCCACATTCAAATGAGATAAACCCTACTTTTCCCACTCAGTGCTTCCAATGGGAAACAGGCAAGTGGGGCAGAAAGGGGGAGCTTTTATCTTGTCTCCCAGTCCTCAAGGATGGGAAAGCAGAGCAAAACTTTCCTGTCCTACAGTCCAGACATGGCCTTAGTGTCTCAATATGAGCTCTTTAGCTTGATTATTTCTGATATATCAATGTCTAGAAAAAGTCACTGTCAGTTCTTCCTTCATCAAGGATTGTGGCATCACTAGCTTGTGTTGATGTGGAGCTGGGAATAATCTTAAAGACAATCAGTTGCAAGATTCTTCTTGTATGATGTTTAAGCCTGTAAGTGCTGATTTATTCGCAATATTGCAGCTGCCCTTGGGCAGCCTGGGGCTGGCATTCACATCAGAGAGAGTCTTCAACAGAACAGCATAAAGCAGCTCCTGGGGCTGGGGCAGCTTCCTCATTCTATGGACACAGAGATGTTATTTGTATAAGACTGAGACTTATGAGAGGTTTATACCTCACCTTTACCTATATTCTAGTTGACTTTTACTTATTTTTCAAATAATTGAAAAGCATCGTTTCACAAAGATGCACTTTTTGGTGAAAACTAAACCAACAGTCAAACCAAGTTCAAAGTTCCATAAAAGAGACTACTTCCATTTAAAAATTGAGGCAACTTTTGGTTTTAGAAGTTATATATATATGTATATATATACACACACTATCTCATCACAAGGGTACATTTTCTCAGAGGAGGTATCATTGACAAGGATATCCAGCATATGGAGTCACTAACATGATGGACTATAATGGCTTGAAAGCAGTCATTATGCTCTATTAAAATACACAAACAAAACAGATTCCCTCAGCAGACCTTGGTATGCTTCAAAGCTATTACACTCTAGAAGAACTAAATCTGCATTTTAATTACTGTCAAGTTGTTTGAGTTTTACCCAATCCACTGGATATTATCCTCCTAAACATAATAAGGATTTAAACAAAGAAAAGTAATAAAAAATTACATAACAAAAAGTGTAGTTGCCAGTTTGAGGTTAAAGATAGTAACTAAAGATATCAGAGACAAAATTTTGGAAGGTTACAACCTAACTTCTCTTTTTATGAGCAGTTTCCTATCCACAGATGATAACAGACAAAAAGGCAGGCTATGGTGCCACATTAATAGGTAGTCAAGTACATACAAAGATTTTTAAATTTTCCTTCTTATTTGCACTTACCATCAGACTTGCAATTTTGTAAGTCCACCAAACTTCCTTCTTCTTTAGAAAATTAATTGGATGGGGAAACAGTGACTGAAGTGTTGACACCAAGTACTGCTGCAGTGACTGAGACAACCAAGACTGACGCTCACCTGATGTTTCAGTCCAACTGGAACCATCTGCTTACTGCTGACCTAAATCAGGCTCATCAACTTCCACCTTTGCCATCACTAAGACCTTCAGCAGATCTTCCATGAACATATCAAGCAACCTCTGATCTGAGCACTGCTGAGTATGTTCATAGGAAATTTTTCGATTAAGTCCAGGGATGGCTAAAAAGAATGTATGATTTGGGGGCTGAATAGACTGAGTCCCATGGACTCCACAGGATTTTTCTAGTACCTCAGAAAAGCCTACCCCAGACTTGCTGTCTCTTCCTCACGTGTCCTTCAGTTCTGTAAGATCACAGATGCCCTGAGCTGAAAAAGCACTTAAGCTAGAGTTATGTATCTCTTGTATGATGGAAAAGCCCTAGATGCATTTCATATATTTTCACTTGGAGGAACAGTGCACAAATGTTTAGTTAAAAAAAAAAAATCCTTTTAGTGGCTCCTGAGGATTTAAACACTTCAGGATAGATTTGCATGCAATTTTTGAAAAGACTAATGGCTCATTATATGATGAAAAGATTCTATTGAGATGTAGAATGGACATGAAAGTTATTAGTTTCAAATAAACTACTATATTTGCTAGGAAACTTTAAGAATGTTTTTTTTAGCTACTGTTTCAGGAATAATTAGCTCACTAATGACCTTTTTCAAAACTTAAGTTGGTAAATTCATAACCAAAGTCATATTCAAAAAGCGGGATTGGACATTTTGTAACAAAGATTCCAGCCCTACAGGACACAAAGAGGCTGAGGTACCCTGCACTGAGTCTGCATTGAAAGATGGATCACATGCCTATCTTCTGTCCAAAAAAGAAAGAAATCTTGCTTTGCACCAGATTTTAGTGTGCAAAACATTTTTCAAAGTAAATAAACACAAGAAACTTTGGATGAAAGAGAATCTCAAGAGAATGCAAAACTTTGTCAATGCAATTTATATATATTCTCCATGTACCTTAGAAGAACAACATATTAGCTATCAATCAATACATTAATCCAATGAAGAGAGATTTTTACCATCTTCACATTTTTGAAGGAATATTTAAGTCAAAATCTTCCTGGCATACTGTTATTAATCTAGCAGAAATGAATCAACTGTACCAAAAATAAAACTAGAAGAGAAGAATGAAATGAGACTAAAAATGCTGTCAGTAGATGTCCTGAGCTTACAAGGAAGATTGACAACATTATTAAATTTCAGCTTTATCTCAGTAATTTTATCTAGATTCCAGACTCACAAGGCTTTGAACATATGTAAATTAAATCTCTGGAAGGCAAACTGATACATATACATACATAAATGGGAACGACTTAGAAAACAAATAAAATAGTAGCAAGAATCAAAGCTGCCAAATTCTTCATCACACCTAGAATCATTCTATAACTGTTTAGAAGAAATGCAAAGGGGGAAGCACAGAAAAGCCCCCATCATAAAGGGTGGGGGGGTTACGTTTCTTGAATTATGAAAATCCAAATTAATTAGGGATCTGAACATCTTTTGCCAACCTTTGAAAAGAGAGCAAGGTAACTCAAGGAAAGGAAGTGACGAGGAGTAAGCAATAGAATTGTCTACAGAACACAAATGCCATAGCTACAGTTTCCAGGCACAGGGGGCAGAATGGAGGAATGAGTTCTTAAAAATACAGTTCTGCACAGATATTAGCATTTTTGTGAATTTTTTATTAGGTCTGGATACAATCCTGCAACGTTGAGCTCTAAAGCACATCCAGAGCTCTTCTGGAGGATCCTCGTGTACATCCTATTGTGCCACTGACCTCAGTGAGGGTGAAAACACGTCAGGATCTCAAAGAACCCACTTGGCATTTGTAGTAAAGAGTGGAGGTTTGGTGCTCTTGTTTATTTTAAACAAATAGGAATAATTTATTTTATACATATTTTGAGCACATGAAACCTGTGCTCTGAGCTGGAAACAGCATCTTACCTGATTTGGAGGAAGAGAAATAGTCATGATTGTTTGAATAACTCCCAAAGATAAACTCTCTGGGATTGAATCTTCTGAAAATGCAAACAAGAGTTAAGGTGATAGAGGAATCACACTGTGTTACATAGTGATGTTCAAACCTCACATGTAAAGAGCCAGAGAATTAATTTAGAATCTAGAAAACCTCCCAGCTAAACCTTTCCTCTTCCTTTTTGAGATTTTGAAAGTTGAACTAGGTTCCATACTGCAAGAATTTCAATGGAAAGGTGAAATATTTCCATGTCTCACAATGGATAAAAAACATTTGGCAGCCAGTCAAAAGTTTAGGAGAAGCTGCACAAAGCACAACAAGATGAATCGAAAAGATGCCTTGGAGCAGTGAAATGGAACAACAGGAGTTGGGAAAGGTCATTCACAACAGTAAAACTACTGAACATTTTAATCACAGCCTGGTTCTCTGCTGCTCTCAGCCTTATTTCACTGTCATTTGTACCAGTGTAAATGGGTGCAAGACATTATTCAAACACTATTTCACACCCACTTTTGCTGCTATTAACTACCACTGCAAGGTGTGAGGCAGTAGCTTATCCAGCTCCAGTTTTGCAGCAGTCACAAACCTTGGGGTCAGTGGGAAGGCAACTTCACAAAAATATATTCAATTAAACTGTACTTTACACAGAACTTGACATTTGAAAAGGAATAGAAAAGAAAGGGTCTTTCATGCATTATAAATATTATTTCTGAAACTGTGCACATATTTTTACTCTAAAAGCCCCCCAAATGCCGCCACTAACATTCTAAAATAGGTAAGTAGAGACAAAATACCACTCTCATCAAATCCCTATTTCAAGCAGAGATTTAAGGATGATATAAAAACGACAAGAAGAAAAATCCAAGAAGTGGCTGATTGATTTTTCTAGACATTCCAAAACATTCTAATTCATAGAAGTCATTAAGAGTTTTTGTGGTGATCTGGAGAAAACCAAAGTGGCTTCCAGAGGTAAAAAAATCCTCAGTGAAAACAGTGATGAGATTTTGTATACACAGATTTTGCATCCACTGCAGCACATCTTTTTAGGTCTTAGAGAGGCATCTAACAGAACTGGCTTGCATTTCATTGGAAATAAATATGTTAATGATATTCCAAGTGTAGACTGAATAGGGACTTTAGTAATAGGACAAGGGGTAATGGCTTCAAATTGAAAAAGAGTAGATTTAGATTAGATAGGAGACATTTTTCCCTGTGAGGGTGGTGAGGCCCTGGCACAGGTTGCCTAGAGAAGCTGTGGCTGCCCCATCCCTGAAAGTGTCCAAGGACAGGTTGGGTGGGGCTCTGAGCACCCTGTGATAGTGGAAGGTGTCCCTGCCCATGGCAGGGCATTGGAATGAGATTATATTTAAAGTCCCTTCCAACCCAAAGCATTCTATGATTCTATGATGATAGTACAATAAGTGAAGTCATAATTTCCTTTTATATTTAATTTTTAAATAATCGCCACTATTCAGAAAATGCAGCAACAAAATGTTCCTGTATTCTTTTAGAGTATGGAATAATGGCAAAAACCTATTAATTTTATGGCCACTTAAACTTTGTCTGCTATCATTTCCATTTATGACTGTAATGAAACCAAAGTGTTTGTCTAGCCCAAGAGTTCCCCAAGTTCATATTAACAGAAACAAAGAGGTAGTAGGGCTGCAATGTGAGGAGCCAGCTGAGGGTCAGACTCTTTTCTCAAGTAAAAATGACAAGACAAGAGGAAATGGCATCAAGTTCCTGCAGAGTAGGTTTAGATTAGATATTGGAAAAAATTTCTTCACTGGAAAGATGGTGTGGTTGGAATAGGCTGCCCAGGGAAGTGCTGGAATCACTGTCCCTGGAAGTATTCAAAGTGTATCAATGACCTCAGGTCTTTTACAGCCTCAGTAATTCTATGATACTTGCTTTCTTTCCTGCATCATTATGGGCACCATGAGAATTATTCACAGGATAAACACTGTTTTTTTTATGTACTTGCATTACCTTGTCTTTCTATCAACAAAAATGGAATGCATTTAATGTCAGGTATCACACTGACAGTAAGGAATAACATCCCTGAAGAGCTGGGAAATGTACTGCATAATTTCCTCCTTTTATGTCCACTAAATAAGTGATAGTCCCAAAAGCTTACTCAACACTTGATTCTGCTTTTCAAGTTTGTTTCTTTCATTACCTGACAAGGTGTATCTGCTGCACATTGAAAAGCTACTTCCATCTCTCTGGTATGGATTTTATAAGGTTTAGTTCTTCAGCATTTCCAGCAAGCCTAACAATACAAAAAAAATAAATCTAGTAAATAATTCCCATTTGAGAGAGAACTTTACAAAGTTCTCTGAGTCTGCCTGCATGGGACAGACCTGCAGGAAAGAAAAAGTGGACTTCACTCCCATCATTAAACTGTGTGAAGCAACAGCTCTGAACAAAGGACCATTATTTGTCTGCACTCCAAGAGTAAGGCCAGACAAAAATGTATAAACAGCCTGGGAATACTCAAAGCCTTGAGAGCTGTCTCAAAGGCTTGTCTTTCCTTTCCTGCCCAATCTGGTTTGCTGTTTTTCGTCACAGGGCGGGTTCCTGACTCACACTGATAGATTCAGAGGAAATTTCCATAGCAAATGAGTAACTTAAGCTCAGACACTTGGATATTACTGCATGTTTAATGGTGCTTGGCTGCACTTTTACAAGTGCCACAAGAAAGAAGTCATGTTTCAAAAAGTGGCACAATCTGGCTCTTAACCATATTCTTTCTTTAGAACTTGGTTTTGTAAATGCTCCTCTGAATTCCTGCAGTGGTTTGTGATGCTCCTGAGAAGTAGAAAATTAGCTCCACAAATTTTCCTTCTCCTCTACCTCATTTCCCTCCTTCTTGTAAGAGCTGGAGTTCCTTATTTTGTTTTGAAATATTCACAATCTCTTTTCTATTCCGGGTTCAACAAATGCTACCTCTGCGGTGTATTCCAGGGGGATTTCCTCATGCAAGCATTTTTCTTCCTATCTCTAGCTGTTTTGCTACTAAACAAACTGATTTTACAAGTCCCCAGAAATACCAAAACAGCTTATATGATCTGATCGTTTTAGGATTGTCAAAAACAAAGTTTATTTTAGAATCAAAATTGCATTAATCCTTTAATTTATTTGTGGCAGACATATCATAGCCTTAAAGACACTTTAATGATTTACCATTTTATCTTATCAAATTCTTATATATATGCACAGGATATTAAGCAATAATAAGTACTTTTTCAGCTAATGTAAGAAAAACAGCCTTTTGTGTGGTCACAGCATTTACATCATTTTCATAAAAGAATATTCAAGTTTCTGAGTATATACTGCAATATCTAAGTTTTACACATTACACTAGAACCTGTCCATGGTTCTACACATTAATATTTTATTTTTCCTTCCACTTCTCCATTAAAATATAATTCTAGGTGTCGGTCTTCTCATTGCGCTGTATGTAGAGAGTTTAAAAAAAAACCACAAACCCTATTTCTCCTAAATCAAAACCATTAGCCACTCACTTTCTAAAAAAATCCTAAACAAAACCAAACCAGTCTAAAAAGACCTCAACAAACTAACAACATTTTGTACATTGAGTCTAAACCAACGAACACTAATAAAAACAAGCCCATCTCATCACCTTCTTGTGCAAAGCTTATATAGTAACTAAAGCTGAAATTGAATTAAACTCCTATTGTTTCCCTGTAGAAAAGGAAGAAACCAGGCAGTTTTTACTACTGGAATGACTTTTCAGTTTTCTCTAGTCATGACAGCCCTAAGTGCATTATGCTCGTGGGCTCAGTAATCAGGTCACAAGCATCTGTGAGCATGCATTAAGTTTGTGCAAACAACTGTGCTTGGAGGTCAAGCTAGTTGATGTGTGCATACACATGACTAATGAGCTATTTGGCACTGCCCATCCATGAATTCTCTGCTCATACATGGGGAAAATATTCACAAAATACAGGCATACACCTGCATGCTACCTAATGTTTGATGGCTTTTTCACAAAACAACCTTTCGTGGTCATTATTTGTGACTTGAGTAATATTACTCAGGATTCATATTGAGAGTGGAATTTGCCTCTTGTCTTAAAAAGTGGATTTAAGCCTTGAGAATGAAGCGTAAGCGCCTTTCTTTTAGAAAACTAATCTAGCAGCCTCTCAGAAAGAAGAGGAAATAACAAAATATTTTCTCTACAGAAAGTATCTTTGACCTAAATAGAAGGTTAGTCCATCAAGTGGTCCTTAGCTCACAGATATTTTTTTGCAACACTGCACAAATAGTCACGTAGGTCACCAAATTATATCAAGCGTCTGCATTAAGTAGTAGTTAGCCCTGATATATATAACTGTGGACATTAAAAAACTGTTAAGCCATTATTTTGAGAAGACAATTAGATTACAGTGAGCTGAACCCTTTCCTTAAAACCAGACAAGGTACTTCCTAAGAAACAGACCCTACATTTAATCTTAGTGAAATGCAATTATTAGGCTTGCAATTCTCATGGAAATATTGATGGAAGCTATGCAAATTAATCAGCAAAACAAGTAGTTAGTGCAAAAAGGCCAATAACCTCAATAAAGAGCCTTCTCCTAGACACTGGTGAGTTGAAATAGTTTTAGCAATCAATACTGGAGTAGGTGTGGATCCATCAAATGTACTGCAGCCTGCAAGATCCATATGGCAGAACAGGGACACAGGGTGAGAGCAACCCCCTGATCCAGCCCATAGCAAAGCCACATGCTACAGCCATATAGGAAATATATACAATCCTGATTAAAGAAAGCTTTATCTAAAACATTTCTGTCCAGTCTTGAACCTATGAAGTCCATTAATGATTTTGTTAATCCTGGAATAGCTCTATGTAATTTTTTTTTTTAAAGAAAGAAAATGACAATATGTATGTCCATATCTGAACTGTGTGGGACAATGTTACAGGCAAGAAACTGAGTGTCATTCATTTGCATGATTACATTTACCCTCTGCTGCAGTATAAAATGTTTGTTATATTTGCATTTTGTGTATTTTCTCACATTTTTAATACGATGTCATTTTCCCCCAGTGCAATAAAGACTAATATTAAATTCATTTTCAGCCAACACTATCATATGAAAGAAAAAGAGCTAGAGTAGAAATAACAGTAAAAAGTACAAAATAGGAGGTTCTCAAAAAATCTGAGGTTTGGGGTCAGATTTTTTTTCCCCAGAGATTAGGAATTTCACATTTTTGCAGTTATTTGGCATAATGTTTTGAGCTACAGTTTTTAGTCAGTGCTTTATGTCAGGCTTGGCTAAGACAGCAAACAAATAAGAAAAATCTCTTTGGTTACACAAAGAGCATATCTGAACCTGGTGAATCTCAGAAGATGAGCAAAGTCCCCAAATTTCTAATAAGATTCTAGATTAGATTGTGAAAATGCATTTTCACTTCATCCTCCAGCTTCTTGTGCAGAAGAGAAGAAAGTCTCTTGAACACAGCATGTAGAAAACGGATGCAAATGAATCTGCAGAATGTCCAGAGGTGTTGAGCTCACAGCTCCTATGCATAGAGTCTGGAATTTGCTTGGTTTTCAAAATTACACGTAGAATTAAAACTGCTTGCTTGGCTCTATCCTGTCATTCCAGCAACTCACCACCACCAAATAGTGGTGAAAGAGAAACTCTGCACTGATCTTGTCCTCATCACAGGTTCTCTGGTAACTCTGTGTAGAAAAACACCTTCAGCGTTCATTTGGACACAAGATACAACTTTGCTATTGTGCACCAGAGTTTAACAGGGGTTGTTTGTTTTTTTTTTTTTCTAGATATGACAATAAGGTTTATTACAATTTATTACAAGATAACCATATGCCAAAGAAAGAAAGAATTCCAAAACTAAACAGGGGATGGTATTTTTAAAGACATATATGTTACTCAATCAAAACATATAGTTCAGTTTACATAATTATCACTCAACTTATTTCTTTTAGAGAAGAAGATGGAAAATAAAAATAGTATCCATGAGAACTTGGACTAACATTAAGATACGAAGACTGATAGCTGATCCTCTTCAATGGGTAAGAAATCTAAACTGATTTTGAAGTTGGTGAAAGTTGATTTTAAATTAATAAAATTTCCTTTCCTGAATTTGGTGTCAGTTATAAGTCAGTTTATTTCTAACTAAAGGCATGTTCAAAATGTTAGGAAATTAACCACTATAGTTTAACACATTAAACAACTGGGGCAACATTAAAACAAACTTCCTAAAATTTACAGTGATGAAACTGTACAATGAAAAGATAAATATAAGCTTCTTCTAATGTTCAAGTAATCATTTTTCATTACTAGAGCTGCCATGATTGTGATATTTAACAGTTGTATGTCACTTTAAATCTTAAAAAAACTGTGTAAACATTAATTATAAATGAACATTAATAATACACCTCTGTCTAAAGTATTTAAGTATTTATTAACTCTACTTCACAGGCACTATGACAAAGAGAATCTAAAATTTGCAACTTCAAGTACTTAAATTTAGGTACACATTATTTTTAAAAGCTATATGAATCAAAAAATATAACTTGTAATTTACAGGTTCTAGAGGTCTCACCCTATCTGAAGATCAGGCTATTTATTTAATACTCGGCATTCCTCCAGGTTTAGGACAGCAGCTCAGGACCATACAAGGTAAGAAAAGTACTGATTTGTGATTCATGTTGCTTACTTTCAGCCCTACAGATGCTTTAGGTGCTCAGTTTATTTTTTCAGGATCTATCTGTAGTGAACAGGAACTGAAAGATATTTTCAGTTTAGGTCCTTCTATCTAAAGAGCTGTGTCTGACCTAAGAGAGAAAGAGAAAAAGTAGATGAGCACCTTGCAGTAGCCATGCATAAACTACATGAAGCACATACAGCCCAAATGTGCAAGGCATCCACAACAATTTCTTGTACAGCATCAATTCAAAACCAGCAAGGACAGGTGTGCTCCAAAAGAGCTGTGAGATCAGACTGCCATCACAACAAGACAATTCTAAGACTGTGCAAGGGGTATTCCTCTCTCCAAAGTGCTTGTTTAGTCCAGCAAAGAGCTAAATAGTTCTTCTGTGAGACACTATTTATTTTAATAGCTTACTATTACAATAAAAGAATTATTATGCAACAGATGCCTCATAATTAAACTTTAAAAAGCTGCACATCACAATGCTGTGCAGAAGAGTCCCTTAAATACACAATCCAGTGTCCATGTAGAAACAGATTAAATGCTTGGACATGGATTTATCCACACAAAATATTCTTCCAATTGGGCAGATGCATTTTATAATCTATATGTATATTATTAAAACTGCTATGAAATGGGTTGATTCTTTATGCATAATCAGTTCCCATTGAATTTAAATTACTTTCAGTAAAGCACCGATGCAGATAAAATACTCTAAATGTACAGAATATTAAGCAAATGTTTATATTAAAAAACCGCTTTCAGGTGAAAACGTGTGCTCAGTGGAGCACAACCCCCATAGTGCCTTGCAGAATATTAATGCTCAGTAGATCACAAGATGCCAACAAGTATTCCTATGTAAGAGCTTGGAGTGGGAGAAAAGGTAGCATTCAGATGACAAGCCTTAAGAATAGAAATGTGCAAACACATGGGGGCTGATACCATTGAGATGTAAATGAAGTTAGAAATATATGGAATCAAACCTGCTAGGAGTCAGGGGTGTCTTGTAAAACAGGGACAACAGCACGTTTAGCATGAGCAGCTTCAGCTGGCCCCTGTGCCCACAATAATTTGCATAAAGGCTACCTAGTGGTGAATAGAAACAATATTAACTCCTACAGGAGAAGGATGCAAACCAGACTACCTGAGCCAGCGTCAGTGGAGGCTATGGGATCTGGGATAGGAATCAAAATTTCACATGCAAGCCAAGGTCTGGTCAAAGTGGAAAAAACCAAACACAAAAGGGAGGGGCTGAAGACTATACATTTAATCTAGTGAACCTGGAAAGGACACCAGCACTAGGGTACATTTCTTGCAACTTCCTTTGAAATCAAAAGCATCAGCTAATACCTTAAGACCATGAATACCAAACCCATTTAATAGCCATGATCCTAAATGCAAATTTTTCTTCATCTTTACTTGAGCCTCAAGGAATGGATCATGATCCTGTTTGTCCAGGAGTGAACAGTTACTGTCTGAGTGATCCTCAGGGTCAGCAGAGCATGAGGAAGACAATTTTGGGAATTGTAGCTCTTCCGTCAAACTCAATTGCTTAGGCTTTTGGATGTCAGTCACAACCTGGTGCTCCTAAAAGATGACCTCAGTTCACTCTAAGGAGGTAATCCAGGTAACTAGTCTTGATAAGTTGTCCAAAATATCTTTAAAATCTTTGCATTCAAGAGACGGAAAACATAATGCAATTTGTCCTAAGCACTGATAATCTGTGACTGCATTTCTCTCCACTTTTCCATGGTGGCATTTGCCTAGGCAAAGTACCCCCCACTCTGTATTGATTATGGCAGGACCCTATAAGATGTTTCTTGCCTATATTCCCTTTCAGACCGAACAGAAGCCAAATTAAAAGTCAATAACTTTCTGTGGAAAGTACCCTTTGCATTATTTAGGCATTCTTCAGGGCTGAGTTCTACTGGATCAAAACAGTCTAAATTATAGATTCCATTGTTTTAATTAGTTCTGTCTGTGGGTTTAAAGACTAACAATCTCTGTTTGGAAACAGGAACAGGAACAGAAAATTTTATTACACTGCCAAAACTAAATATTTATTAGTGTAGAATGCTTTGGACAACTTTAGCAATAGAGCTCTGTCTACCTGGTAAGCACATCCCAATAGTAACCATAAGCGCTCCTGTGTGATCCAGATTTTACTCAAATGTTTAGAAAATTTCTATTTACCTTGATGAGAATGAGCTTAGGATGGGCCCCTGCAGCTCCACCATTTAATAACAGCTCACACTATTTCTTTCAGATCAAAAATTGGAATTGCCGTATTATGTAAATGTTATTGCTTCAAACAAAAGATTGGTGTTGTCCTAGCAATTAACTGTCTGCTTAATTAGACCTCTTTCCTTTTGCTCAGCAACCTGCATTCATGTGCATATACTGTTACAAAAACAAGCTAGTAAGATTTACATTGCTTGTGCAGAATTGCTAGGAGATTGGCAAAAATGAAAAATTAAGTCTTATTCTGAAAACTGAAAATCTATTAAAAATGGAAATGTAGCTTTTCTACAAGAAGCAGAAATCCAATAAAAATGTGAATTTTGTCATGTGGAGTGATGGATTTGAAGCACTCAAGAAGGACAAATGAATCATGCTGAGCTGTTAATATCCTTGCCAATTCTATGGTGTTCCACGAGCATGTGAAACTGTCTTTGTTTGCTTTCCTAACAACCATCTCTTAAAGATTCTCTGGGAACATAGGAAGCTTCTGTAGTGGGATAATTGTTTCAACAGCTTGGACACTGATTTTTTTTTTATGAGTAATAGAGGACTCAGATCATTACTGTGGAGTGTAATACTTGATGTCAATGGGCGCACTGACAGTAATGTTCAAAGATGATTAAAAATAACTTTCCTGTAGAAAAAGGAAAGTGGCCTTTATTGGTTAATTTATATCAGTTTGCTGCTGTTATGAATTTCCAGTTTATTATTTTTTAACAATAGTAATCATACTTGTATTTATTAGTCAAGTGTAGTAAAGACTATGAATTATTAAACTTTAACAGAGATAGAACCACTTCGAAGATACATTAGAGTATTCAGATTATGTGGCCACTAATGCCCTAAAAATAAAGAGTCCTACATATTTAGGACTTATTTCACAATGGTCTACCATGCACCTTTGAATCTATCAGTATTTTGCAGCAGAATACTGGACAGACATTTATAAAATGTTTATAATCTATAATATTATTTTCTAGCTCCATAAAATCAATCTTTGAGGAACGGAACATAAATTCATGTATACAATTTGAGGCACACATTTTTCAATCGACACAAGCAGATATACAGTTCTAAAAAGGAAATAAAATTTCTTCAAATCTGTCTCATGGGGAGCTGCCTCCTTTGCAATAAAATAATCTCCCACCACTAAGACTAAACCACTAAATAATTCAGGGGAAGGGCAAAAAACATGAAGAGTAAAAAGGCATTGAGTACCTTGAACTAAAGCGAGAAAGATCTTTGCTTTTTATCTATTTATGCAAAAAAACCCCACCCTAAGCCAACAAAGAAATCCTTACTTTATTCTATTTTTACATCCTGGACAATGCCTTCTGCATGGCATGCAAAGTGTGTGTATATATAGATATGTAAAGCTGAAATTCTGAGAACATACTGTTAGGAATTCCTAATGGAATCCTCACAAGTACAGGGACATCTTTTTGATACAGAAAAGTAAACTATTGAAAAAGTACACATATTTCACACTAGTAATATGTTAATCACACACAATCAAATAATTTGAATAAAGGCAAAGAAAACTCATTGTTATTTATAAACTATATTACTCCTTAATACAATGGATAATTATTTGTTTATTCTCTTGGGAGCTGGGATTTTGGGGTTTTCTTGTCCTGGTTTTAGTTTTTAAGACACTCCAACACAGCAGCTTGAAGTACCATTATATAGATAAGAAAATATAAGAAAGAAAATAAAGATAGAACAGTTTCAGTTTGAGGAGGAAAAAAAAAAAAGTATCAAATATACAGCCAAGAATATGACTTTTGGAGTTAATTATTTAGAAACAGCTCAAGATGGTGTATAGCTCCTATTAATAGTCTGTAGAAATAATGCCACGCTAAAGAATGTACCAGATGGTGGTGAGACACTGAAAGGAAAAGCATTCCATGTGCTTGTAACAGTTATCTGATCATCCAAGTCCTTAGGCATTCTGGTTTACTGAAGGTATCAGTTAAAAAAATTAAAAAATATCTGATATCGTGTTGGGACATGAATCTTAATGCCAAAATGGCACATATTTATTTCCTGTTAATGGCAGATGTATATATGTGCTCCAGCTAAGGAACAGCATACTCAGGAAATTACATGATGATCTATCATAAAGTTTGGGTACTGATAACAGAATGAATATATTTCAGAAAGGTGCAGATGCCTTATTTTATAAGCCTAACATTTTTTATTATTAATGTGTGTACAGCAGCACAGATAGCCACTAATGGATATTGAAATGATAAATTTATTTTCTCATTCTCTTTGTTGAGCATTCTGCCCTAGGAGATTTACTACTGTACTGGGAGCTTCTGTCAGGATCTCTAAGGTGCTTTTTGTAGGTATTTTAAATTCGTAGGGAGTGGATTAGACTGTGAGATAGTGCTCTTGTGATGGGTGAAAATACCCTTGTCCTGCAGAGCCAAGTCCCTCCCCACTGCCTCTTGCACAGGAGGGGTGTCCAGGGTTTTTCTGTGAGGGAGGAAAATGCCACCTTGCTTTTCACATGGACCTGTGACCCCAGTTTGGGAAGCTGAGCTCCACTCCCCCAGACTGGCCCATCCTCTTATGCTCATGGTTCGCCAAACACCCTCTGATTTAACAGTGCAGGTGCCATGATTTGAGGCTGATATGCAAAGAAACAAGCCAGCTGAAGTGCACGTTTTGCTGTCAGTACTGGCAGAGCCTGGCCATGGCAGCACAGCCCCAGCCGGGCACTGCTGTGCTGGTGACAGCACTGTGTCACAGAGGGGGAGCCCCAGGGACACTCACCCCACCAGGGTCCCCTCCCAGCCCCGTGCTGCCTTCATCTGAGAATCATCATCAGCTGAACCCACGTGTGACACATTGCTGCACAGCCTCCTCCCCAGCCGGCATCAGGGGCTGAAATCAAAGGAGAACTGAGATTCAAACCTCTTTTCACTACCTTCCCATCACTGATTTCCATTACCAAGGACTGGATACTTCTTAATTGATGTTTTCAGTTCATAGGAATTAACTGTACCTAGGCTTCTTCTCATCTCTTGAAATACATAATAAGACAATGGTCTCAAACAAAGGACTGTAAAAGTAATCTGTATTACTGCTAAATAAGAGCGTTCACTGGTTTTTATCTTAGCTTTACATGTCTTTCACCTGCTTTACCAACATTTAAACTCAGTTAGTATGCCTTTTAAAAATGAATAAGGTATATTAAAAAGAGCATATTAATAGCTGTACATATAACTTTTTATCATTTTAGTCAGGTTTATTATTTTGTGTACTGTAAATCAAATTAAGTACAAATATTAGTACTGGCAGTGTGTGCATAATTAGTTTTTAATCTTTATTGCCTGAGCATGTATTCATTATAAATAAGCAGGCATAGACTTCTGAGCCATATCTAGGCATATGAATGGCACATTTAGATGTACACTACTGTCACTTATACATATGTTGCTCACACATAACCCTGTGATGACTTAGTTGTGATTTTCAGTAGCTAAGAATACAAAATGCTTGGAAGAATTTCAGAACTACTTCAAAGAAAATTAGTAACTGAAAACGTAGAAGATCACATTTTCTGGTTTATTTCAATTTCCTCATCTGAAAACATCTAAATTACAAAGTAAGTCTCACTACAAGTAATACAGGGTTAGGAACTTTTTTCCCCTTTCCTACACCTTGAGAAAGTGACAACATAGAAATTTCACTGTACGCCTTAATAAGAAGAATCTTTTGCTAATGAGCAAAGGACCCAGACAACCATTCTAGCATGAAGACAAAATCACTATATCCTTTTTAAATAAAGCCATTATATTGTTGTTAAATGTCATAGCTAAAGAGCTTTCAACTACTCTGCAAAAAATATTATACATATGATGGAAAATACCACTTAGCTTCTAAAATGCGATGTCATTGCATTTATTGTATGTACTGAAACCTGACTAATCAGATTAATTTTAAAAACCTATTTTTATTTTGCTGCACTCCTTCTCTTAAACCCTCTACCAAAGCATGTGCCAACTTAAATTATAACAAGTCATTATTGTATTGCATGAACATCTCATTCTGTAGGTTAAAAAAATAATAGAGATAAACACTCAGCAGGCTGAAACAATATTACTAGAATAGGATTTAGGACATTTAATATCAGTAACCTTCCTATAGATAGGCAGGTGGATTCAATGTACCTTAGAATTCTGCACCATACTAAAAAAGAACAAGTGTAAAGGTGTTATGCACACTAAAAGCTATCAAAGCTAGCTATTAAATGTTGCACTACTCAGTGTTTGTTGGCCAAATCATCATTGATACAGAAGAAGAAAATGGAAGAAGAAGAAAATATTTAAGAGCTTAAATATTTGAGCTCTACCTCTTGCACCTATAAATTAACATACATTAGGAAAGGCTAAGCCTGGTTACAAACCCCAGTAAATCAAGAAGACTGAACAGATCAAACAATATCGTTTAACAGTATTCTGAAATATTAATATCCATCTTTCTACACTTCCTTTTGTGGTCCTATAGTGCCTGGGAATAGCTGACTTTCCATTTAGGGTCATGAGGGAATATTTATTTCAAAACTGGAACAATCTGCTGGTGATATAGGATTTTCCCCCTTCTTTTATTGAAAGACTAAAAAAACCTAAAGGGACTTAAAATGATTAAAAATAGTATCTTAATATTAAGATGTAATATAGATATATCCATTAGTTGATTGTTTCTGTGCCCCCTGTAGGCTGAAAGGGCCTCTTCTAGAGACAGCTGGCAGAAGTCCAGAGCTCTTTAAGATTAAAAGGATTTTTATGAAAACTCTGCCATTTGACACGGCACCTTGTACCTTTTAGGTTCTATCAAGAGCCAGAAGCCTGCAAAGTGCAGACAATAACACCCATTACAAAGTGCTCACTGTTTGGAGATGACTGCAGCCTCAACCCTGCATCCTGGTGCAGGAACATCAGGGCTGGGGAGAGAAGGTATTGATGTCTTCCTGCTGCTAAGTTAATGAGGAGTCACCCTGTTTATATTTTCTCACCTTTTAAATTTTCGCTTTTTCTTTTTCTTTTTAATCTACTTGTCCCAATTAATCATATGCAAAAGTCTATTTTTACATATATTCACCCTCAGAGTCCCCAGGTGCATTAAATCAACTTACGTCATACATAAGCATTTGAAGCCTGTATCCAGTGCTTAATTTCAGGCCTCATAGGAATATTAGCCATAAAATTAAGGCCACAGAACACTTATTTCCCCTATGCTGCCACTGGCAACCACCCAGGACACAATCCTAAAAAAGGAGTGGGTTTTGGTCACTGTTCATGTGAAAGTTCAGAAAATAACTTCCCCTCACAGGGAAAAGATGTGTTAAAGATGTTACAAATAATCTCTTCATCTGATCCCATCCATTCATGGGAGAATTCCTGGTTACTTTCCTAGGGACATGAGAGAAAATGCTTTCAGTTAACATTTCATATAAATCAAATATATGTTCTGCAATAATGTTTTTTAATATATATTTTACATTATTTGCTGTTTTGAAGTATTCTTACTTCATTTAACTTACTAGTAAATTATTTTATTTGAAGAAAAGAACAGAGAGATAAAGTAGATGGGTTTGGTCTAAATCTGCAAATCTAGAAATTGTAGGTCACACCAACCTGCTTTTATCACACACTGTCACAAGATTTCCGTTTCCAGATACAAGGAAAGACAAAAATTGCAGCTATGGAAAAAAAAATGGAAGTACATTCTATAATACAAAGAAGATAAAAAATCTTAAGATATCATAATGTGGCAAAAGGAATAAATAATAAAAGTGTAGGTATATTATCAGAAAAAATAAAGAGTTCATCTTGGTAGTCATGACTTTTTATGAAATGCTAATTTGGAAAATTACTACTTGTTCCCTAAAAGAGAAGGTTAAGGAAAACTATGCGCTGTTCTTGATCTCAAAAGTGAAATCTTACACAGATTTCAGATACTTTTGAAATCCTCATCACACTACAGGAGGAAAAAAACCAAACAACCTCTTGCAGACCTATCACACCTATAAGGGGACCAAAACCTTCTCTTGCACACTATGTCTTTGAGACATGGAAGACTATTATAGAAAGCCACAGGAATTTACAATAAAAATCACACAGAAACTCATCGGAGCAAAGTTGGGTAAATTATCAAGAAGAAACAGATGGGATCATTGCTAAGAATACAAAGGTGAAATGCAATGAAATTATAAAGTTATATTGTGGAAGTGTTGTGGTGTTGGAGTGTAACATCAGACTAAATCTCTTGACATTTTCACACAAAAAAAGTGGAATAGATAAATGAGCCAAAGCCCAGTGGAGGATGTGGAACACAGCTCTGCTGATCTCTAAGGCCACAGAAGTTCTGTTAGCAAGTCAATAGACTTTATTCTGTGTTTAAGCGTGGGAGTTAAATGCTAATTCTCTTGAGTGCCTATGACAATCTCTCCCAAAATTCTCTACACTGATAGCTTGGGCAAGTATTTTTAACAGAGAAGGGGTTAAATGAGAACACCTCTTCCCAATGGCCTAAAGAAATTCAACTCAAACTTCCTGCTTTCTGTTGAAAATCAGATTTGAATGCTCTGGTTTCTTGTTCATCTTCAAGATTTATTCATGAATAACAGCTGAATGCACTATATGTTGCTATATGTTGTATTTATCTGAACAAACACATTAAAAGAAAAAAAAGAATCATTTCTATTATCTACCTAGATGTATGTTTGTCAGCATCTGAAAGAACATTAATCCTGCAAGTTATAAGTGTACAGTTACTCTTTTAAAATCATCATTCAGGCATTGCAAGACATAAAACTGCAGCATAAACAATGACCTTTAAGTGTATCTTCTTTCCCATTATCTCAGCACTGTGAAACAGTGATATCGAAATCTTTGTGATATCTGCACAAAGCTATTTATTTTAAAATCATTCCATCCAGTAAACCAACCATAATTTTATTAACAATAGCAAGAACTTGATATGGCATTCAAAGAAATACTAACATACTATTCACCTTCTTTTACAAAGAATCTCTTGGTTCATTTGTATTTCTGCAAAAGGGCACATGATAATTTTAATTCTTTATTAAACTTTTTCAATTAAATTTCTAAAACCTTATCAGGTATAGAGCATCTTCAGGGAACAAAACTTTCATAATAACAATACTGTGGAAGCTTGTAATCTTTAAAATGACTCATTCACTATGATTAATTTACCCTTTATTTGTATCTGTATATCTAAAGGGCAAATGTCACTTCCAGACATATTATTTCAGACAGAAAATTTTATACAGAATTTTACTTTAGATATCGGTCACATAATTTAAAGCAGTAGTCATGACTGACTCATTGCATTTTCTGTCAATGTTTAAGCTTCTTCACATTTCAGAACCATCTCTTGAGGAAGAAATGTTGCTTATAAGCTGTCAAAGACATCACAGAGCTAAGTCAAGCAATATTTCTCCAATTAACAGAGGCTAAGTACTGCCATGTGATGATCATTCCACGTACATGCTTTATGTACAGCAGTAAAGCCATTACAGGATCTTGCACTCTTTTGAATGCTGCAGGCAGAAATGATTTTCCATAGGTCATGGCATAAGAAGTTCCAATACAGAAACTGCAAATAGTGCTCAAACAACCAGTATGGCCATGTTAGCATCAAACCAGAGCATATCATTAACTACAGTCCCCCACACCATAGTGACATGAAAATCAACACATGAAAAGCAAAAGCATCAGTCTGAGTGGTACTGGGGGCTGCCTTAGTCACTGCCCAGCACAACCACGTGAACCACCAGGCAAAAAGCAAAATTATGATGTCCTTGCAAGGCTTAGTTCAGGCTTTACAGTAATAACCAGGGATTGGGACAGAGAGCCTTTCCAGTCAGCTTGCTGCCAAATGGACAACTTAGCAGAGACTGCAGACTGCCAAATCATCTGCACCAAATCATTTCTGCACCAAATCAGCTGATGGCAACATGATGAATCCTGTGGGAACAACATTCACTGCAGGAATGGTCTAAAGCACAAAAGAGAAATTCTGTTAAGGAGCTTGAGGAGATGGATATTCAGACGCAGGAATCCCTAATGCAATTGAGCCAATGGATCACCCTTGATAAATTAAAATCTAATAAGGGTAGAAGAAATTACTGTTCAAATGAAATGTTTATTATGGGCCAGACAAAGTGATTTAGTTTTTAAATATTTTATGTCCTATAATATATCACCTTATTCAGTGTCAGAGGTTCAACTCCTCGCTGAGACCATTGAGATTCTCAGGATGGGGAAGGGGATTGGTGAACACTTGGCTTATGCTATTGTGTGGGGTTTTATTCCTGATTATTGGCTTGGCAGCAGCACAATGTATGACTAATTGCCTACACTCTTCAGCTTCTTTCCCACCCTGTTTGTAGGGATCACCATCCCAGGAGAAGATGAGCTCTACAGGAATGAGATTAGACTGACTGAGCCATGGGGTGGTGTGAGAGACTGAAAACCTGAAAGAGTTA
Source organism: Acridotheres tristis (assembly GCA_037013685.1). NCBI lineage: Eukaryota > Metazoa > Chordata > Aves > Passeriformes > Sturnidae > Acridotheres > Acridotheres tristis. The sequence continues at coordinate 9,260,687 of CM072898.1, forward strand.
ATGTCTCAAACACTTGGCAGATGAGAAAAGAAATGTTACCATGCCAACGAGATAAGGTGCAGTGAGAAAAGAGGATCTTGTGGAGGCAGGATAGAGCTTTTCAGGGACCAACTTCCTTATCTTGGGTAACCATCTCCAAAACCAAGTTTGAGGCAATATTGCACTTGTGTCTCTGACAAGAGGGAGGGAGGCTGAGACCATGAGACCACCCCAGCCCCTTTCTGAGAAGACTGAAAATTAAAAAAAATGTGTCTGCACAAGGACTATTGTATAAACAGTGCAACTGAGAGGGCGGGGCATGCACCCACCATCCAAAGAATCCAGAACACAGACGCTGCTGGAACCCCAGGTGGTGATCCAGACATTTTGTCTACCTCTGTTTTCTTCTCTTTCTTTCTTCCTTTCATCTTCTCATTGAAAGTTTCATTCCCTGCTGTCATGGGCTGTTCAGAAATGTGTAAATTGTTGTTTTCATGGGCCATTCAACCCATCAGAAAGTTTAAGGTTTAAATGCCATAAATAAAACTTTCAATTGATCATTTGGTGTTGTTTCACCTTAATTTAGCCAAAGGTATCCCAAATGTTGGCTGCCTCAGAGAGTGAAGGCAATCCAGGACTGCCCTCTTGAGACCCAACATTCTGTGTGAGCGAGAGAGCATGTGCAAGCATGAAAAAGATCTGCTGCATTTTGGGAAACTGCTACTGCCAGTAATCCATCTATATTTAAATAATTTCTTTATTTACCTTGACCTGCATTAAAAGGCCCCAGATGATCATAGCTGTGTTTGGCACCAGCCCTTTTAGTGACTACCTTCAAGGAAAAGGGTTATTTGCTCAGTAACACAGCCAGCCACCTGTGCACAGTCACAGCCTGGTCACTTAGAGGCTCCTTTCCAGTCCTTTTAATCCATCTCCCCACAACACACAGCCTTTCCAAACAACACACAACCTGGCAACAGGTAGAAGAGGGCACAAGTCTAATTTCTGACCTGGCACTTAATCAGATTATGATTCATCTCCTAGAGCAGGTGATCACTTCTGAAGCTCTAAATGTCAATGAATTGGGAGGCATCCTGAAGAAAGACAAAACTGTTTTTATTTTATTATTTTTTTTCTATACTGAGCATCCACAAATGCTTTCCCAGCTACAGTTAATCCAAAAGCAAAAACCACCAAGTCAGTCGTGACTACTGTAAAAAAAAAAGACTGATTTTACTTATAACTACTTGCTTTATCAGGCAGATATCTTTACCAGTCTCCTTCCTTCCCATATTCTTGACCATCTGCCTACAACTCTGTCCATTTATTGCTGGTAGCAGTATCTTACTGTATTTCTTTGCCACGGTGTGTGTGGCACTGACTAGTTATCAGTTCATTTCACAGCCTTCTTGTTTGAACTCCTGCCAATGTTCTTGTTTTTGCTACAAGCTTTGGAAAAGTTGAAAACTTGGACAGAGACATTTTTTTTATTTCTATGCAGTTTCTCTTCCAGATGGTTGACATTACTTTGTGCAGTCCTCTCTTTTCAATTTTGAAATTATTTGGTCTGGCAGTGACTTTTATTTCGTGTTTTTAGAGCTGGATTTGTGTCCTCTCTAAATTCTTCTTTTGATGATAATGAAGCTACAGCAACTTTGCATAGTGTGATGATCATGCTTCATCAGTGGGTCAATTATAACTGCAAATGAAGCTGAAAACACTTTTCAAATAGTCTGAAATTACACCATTAACTCAAGTTCATAATTTTTTCTCACAAATCATGTATTTATTACTAGATTAGCAACTAATATTATTAGTCCAACATAGCTGGAAGTAGGATTTTCCCACTGTGGATAAATGATTTGAAGTTCTTCAGACAGTTTTATGTTCCTTATCTAATAATAATTAGGCATCTTTCAGATATTGGAACTATGGTGTTTACTACGTAGTACAGGATCCAAAACTGCCTTGAATAAGACATTGATGAGGATCTATGTTGGATTATTACCCTTGCAAGGAGATAGACATGCTTAAAGTCAATAATGAAACTCAAATTTGTTTAAAAGATCTGACAAGAAATATTTTATATGGATGAATATTAAAAGAATTTAGAAATTCAAACAACAAAAAATTAAGAACTTGTAATTTAAGAAGGTTATTATGAAGGATCTATATGTATCTTAAAGGAATGTCGTAACAGGCATAATGTGTGGCTTAACAGTTTCTTCTTAGGCCACCTGAGCCATAAAAATTTTGATAAATAAAGCTGGTAGAATACAAGTGTAGGATCTCTATGTGTGTATATAACATATGTATGTACATATGGGCAACTTTGCAGTTTTAGTCCACCTGAGCTATACAAGTTTCTGTAAATAAAGTTGCTACAACATAACAATAAATTTCTGAGTAACTACTTGAAAAATCTACGCTGTATTCTGATTTTAGCTTAAATATCAAGAATGGGGAAAGCAACCCTTGTAAAGCAGATGAAGCCCATGAATTCTCATTCTGACTTTACTGCTGGAGAAGCCAGTCAGCACACAGGAGAGCTGTCATGTCCTTCAGCATGAATTTTCCTATGGCAATGAAACCAATGGGCAGAATTTAGGTCTCACTGCCATCTGTGAGAGCTTTTCCATTGACTTTTACTGAGTTAGGATTTCATCCAGGGCTGTGCAATTATGGTTTCACTGTATTATTTCTTCTGGACTAGACGGCTGCAGCACAGTTTTGTTTCAAAACAACAAACATGAGCAAATCAGATAATCCTTCTCCACAATTACACAATAATTCCTCTCGTCTCCAGCATAAATGTTTAAATACTTATTTTTTCTTTTAAAATACAGCCTAGAAAAATGAAAGGATAAGGAAAGACTTCAGTATGTACCTCTTGGAAAGAGCTGTTTATAATCCAGCATAACTGTGGGAACTCAGTGGTGTGAATCTAGTAGTTATATTTAGACATTATATTAGATAAATGAGAGGAAGAAACATAGGCTTTTTCAGGTTTTGGCTGTGACAGACTATAAATTGCCCAACATCCCTTTTCCTCAGTTCCTTCATAGGTAAAAAAACACTGGTTCTTTTGCTGATTTGCCCATTATTTCTTTAAGCACTGTGGAGCTGTAGAGGCTCTCCCTGCCTGTGTCCACACAACATCTCAATGTTGTACTTCTAGGGACTATGTGATAACTTCTAGGGACTGAAAAATACATATAATTATGTCTTTGAAAAGGAACCTGCATATAGCTGGGGAGTTTCCCTCATCACTGTTCTCATCAGAAAGCACAGTTAAGAAACACAGTCTAACATGTACCTACAATTATATTTCAGAAAATACATGTCTAAACCAGTTATTTCCTGCATTATAAGGGACTGACACATTTCTTAGATTATAAAAAAAATCAGTTAAATATCCAAATCAGCTGCCTTTTGCACCTCATTCAGTTGTAATGTTTTTTCTCCAATGGAGGCAGAAACACCTGCCAGTGTGGATCACAGCTTAAAATTCCCAAACCTACATTTTCTCTTAAATAAGAACAAACCTTTAATTCAGCCAACATCTTTTCCAACTGGCTTCCTGAATAGGTATTTGAAATCACTTAATATATTGGCAAGAAGCAAAAGAAATGCATCAACTACACAAATACTCATCTACTTTGCAGGTAGGTTAATGTCTTCTAATTCATTAACTCCTGCACTGTTGTTCATGAACTACTGGCTTGTTGTTAATTCTACTATTATTTTTCTTATTACCAGGATTCATGCATATCAAGTGATTTACGCATCTTGTTAGATTTTGGAATCATCTTCTATCAGGAAAAAAAAATCTATTTTGCACTGCTTTGTGAGTTTCACTATTTGAGGTTCTTCACAGCAGCATTTTCATCCCCTATACTGAGCACCATGATCAGTGTGCAGGGATTATGTAGTTGCACAAGGTTCCCAAAGGCAAGTTTAAGAATGACTCCAACACAAGACTGGAACTCATCTACCATCATATTTTAGAATCCAAAATGCAGTAACTGTCGTCCAGAAGTTTGTATTTACCACAGATCCTTTCCAATTACATCTGAGGTTTGCTCCTGTGCATGGCATTGTGATAAAGGCTCACAGACAACTTACTGATTAACTCTGCAGCTGTAAGGTGACCCAGGATGCCACTCCTTTCATAATACTCAGAATCTTTTTATTCAGGACATCATGTCATGCATCAAATTAAAAAAAGGACCTTTTATTTCCTGTTCATTTGAGCAGTAAGTATTAACCTAGTGTTTCCTCTGCAAACTAAAGGTGAGCAGTATACTAAAGCATGTACTACAGAGAAAAGAATGGAAATCTTTCTAGTTATTAGAAATGGAATTTAATAAAAAAATATTAAACTCATTGTATCCTGTCCAATGAAAACAGAAATGTCATATTAATATGAAAAAGAAGATCATACAGTATGGAATATGGAAAATGTTTGAACAATAATTGCTTTGGTTTGCCATTATTCCTTACAACAGATTTGAGAGCATAGCTGTTGTTACAGGATTCTGATACTAAGTGAAAAGGCTCGATAAAAAAACCCCAAACACAACAAACTACTGGATTCCAGGTTTGACAATGCTCAAGGTAGAGCTGTCATTTCAGGTACTCTTGGATTCGGGCAGATGGCAGAGTCAGGAACAATACATTTCTGCAAAAGCACTGGGAGCTCTGAATTCAAATTCGGGTCTAGCATTGGTTCTGCTAACTCCATAGCAAAGATGGTTACTGTGTGCAGGAATTTCTAGAGTTAAAAAAACCAAAACAACAAAACCCACAAACAACAGCCTAAAAACCATTATATGGCTCTGAAACTTTAAAGAAGGGACAAGTTTAACAGTTACCAGCACAAAAGGGGATCCATTTCATTCCCTTCACTCTGTCAGTGCCAGCTTTGTGCCTCCCAGGACAGAGCATGGCTCTGCAGTGTCCTGGGAAGGATCCTCTGCTGCTTCTGCAGCACAGCAATTGGGGTTAAACAGCATTTATGAACACATATGCAGCTGCAATCCCATCCCTGCAAGCAAATAACGAGATACCTCCACCCCTTCCTTTCCCACTTTAGGGAGGATTTTCTTTTCCCCTATTACCCATATTACTTATTTAAAATTTCATTTCTCTGTTAAATCCTGCATTCAACTGCTGTGAGTTTTACAAACCTCCAGACATGGAGATATTTGACAGTACATGGGTAGGATGGATTTCAGGAGCCTGTTTTCAGTGTCAGTATAGAATTTAGGTATCTGAGCAGACTGCATAAAACTACTAAGGAAAAATGTGCATTACAGTTTTGAAATAAAGTCCTAAGTACCTATTTAGCCTCCATAAATCTTGAGTAATATTAAATGTATTTTGAGAGAGTTTAGACATAAGTAATAATTTCCATAAGAATGCTATACAAGCTGAAGAATAAAATTAAGATGTAGAGTAGTAAGTTTCTAAAAATGGATGTTAAACCTGCCCCAACATCATCTCTGTAGCAAAGCAAGGAGGGTGAAACTAAAAAAATTACTTCCACTTGTCATTCATCTGAGGAAGCTGTATTAACAGAGACCCTAATAGCAGGTGCAAATTGCAATATGGTTTTCATTCCACACATAGAGTGTATGCTATGATTGAGGACTCAGAAAATGGATTGAAGGAATTGTACAGCCATACTCTAACTGCTACACACTATCACACTTGTTAAAATTATCTGGAACATAGCAAATGCTTGATAAGTGAATCAGACCACAGCACAAATACAATGTTCTCTATGAAAAATCCCTCATTATGAAGAAAGCTGGGAAAATGCAAATATATTTGCTCTGTAAAGTAACAAGCAGCATGCACAAAACTAAATGCTATTTCTGAGGTGACATTTTGTAATGAAATGATTCTGTAAGATTATCTGGACAGCAAAAGGTTTGTGTGTCCTAGTTACTAAGTGTAGATAGCATTCGCTTCTGTAACTGTCAAAATCCTTTCATAGTATTTTAATTTGAAAAAGAACCTGACTTCACTGTGGATATGTTATGATAAAGCCTGAAAAAGAATTTATCTGATCAAAGAAGAATGTATTACCATCACACAGAGATTTGCTTCAAATCTTGCTTAACAGCAAAAATAAATACAAGCCACTTTTGTACAAAAACAGATAATAGGAACATAAGGGAAAAAAATGGAATTTTCTTTAATAAGATTATATTCCAGAAATGAAGAGGAGAATGTTTACTCATAATAAGTTTCATAAAAAAAATACCTAAGATGCTAATGTCTCCCTAGTAACATCTGCTTGTCAAAGTCCTATGCAATCAAGTCAGCAACTAAAGACTGACAATCTCCTGCTGTAACATATTTTGGATTATGGATTCAGCGTCATTTAGAGATGTTGATTTCTAGTGGCTATGAATAAATTACAATATGAACCAAGTTACCTAAAGAATAATTTAATTTCAAATAGTGTCTCAGTGATAAGTGGAAACAAAATCTGCAGCTTCATAATGGTCAATTGAGCATAGAATATATAGAATTAAAATCATTGCTGTTATCCAATGAAGTTTTAAGGCAAACTGTTCAATGCAGTCATTCAATGAATGGTTCAAAATCACCAGTGCATTAGACAGATCATTTATGAAAAATTGTGCTCATCAGTTCTGTGGCTAGACCAGTCATTTTAGAATAAATAAAACTGGAAAATTTGCTTTTCACCAGACTCCCCAAACCTGCTGATTTTAAACCACTTAACTGTTTTTCAAGATACATTAGAAACATGATATATGAAATGCAGGGTAAATATGAAGCATAAGCCAGCACAAATCAAAACAACTAGAAATTTATGTTGAAAATGTAGGGAATAACTCTCATTGCCAGTGCAATGATAGGAAATAATTTCTTTTTTCTTGATCAAGTGCAGTACCAGGATAAATCCTTCTCGAAATTTTGCCCTTTTTGCTAGATGTTTTACATGCTTTAATAATGGAGTTTGTAGGTCTCAGACACTATGCAGTAGCTTCATTAAGTGCACTGGATTCAGTTCATGTAGCTCTACATCCTGACCTCATCTACAACAGGAGCTTTACCAATGCCACTTCCTACAGCTCCACTTCTGAGGCTCACTCTTTCATTAAAAAAAAAAAACAAAAAACATTTCTGTCAAGGAAACATTTCCCTTGAATATGCCAGTTTTGGTAGAAGTGAACTTAACTAGATACCTAGACTGCTGTAATTTTTACACTTTTTCACTGCAACATGTGTATTTCCCTGATTTCCAAACATCCCTATATATCCTTTGGAAATTAAACATTTTCCTGACAATATTTTTCATCCATACATTTTATCAATTGATCTGTAAGTAAATGCTACACTTATATGAAACAAATTCAAGCACATTTCACAATAGAAAGAAAAATAATTAAATAAGACACAAAAATATTTTCACCCTCTCAAAAGAGTTATTCTCAGTGTATTGAATGTCTGCAGAGTATAGACTTTCCAGCCACTTCCAAAATTTCTCTACTGTCTTCTAGACTCTAAATAATAGCTACTTCCAATAAATCCTTCTATCTGTGATTTCATAAGAAGAATCATCTTCTCATTCTAGCACTTAGGAAAAAATCTAAATTCCCCACTTTTCATTTACTACAGACACTAGGTTTTATAGAGCAGATTGGATGAGCTGAATAATCACACACCTGCATGAAATTTCCTAGTATTATAGCCTGAAGGAATCTACACATCAGCCAAGATTCTTGATTTAGGCAAGAAATTACTAAAAGTCTAATATTTTTCTACAAATTAGCATGAAAGAGCATCACATTAAGTGGAGAAAACAAACCAACACAAAATAAATGCTATCAGGCATTTACAGCTTACCTATGTTGTACCTTTAGTGGCTCTCTCTTAGTTCTCAGACCCATGTGACTCAGCATACACAAATCAAGCCCAATTATAAATTGCTGTGTTTTTAAGGAAGGCAAAGACTCAGGCTGGTACATCAAGAGATGTTTGAGGCACGTAAATCAGAATATGTCCTTATTGTGGAATGAAAAATAGAAACAGAATGGATTTGATTTGGATGGTGTGTGACCAAGGCAAAAAAATATTAATCATTCCTTGTAAAAAAAAAAATATGTTGTATCAGATAGTTCAACTCTTCAAACTACAACAGTAAAATTAGTCTTTGCTCCTATCCACAGCCAGCAGTTTGTAGGAAGTTGTTTGAAGTTCCATGGGAGCAGAGTAAAGGCATTCTGCTGCATTTCCTTTGATTACTAAACACCATCACTCGGGCCCAGAGCTATTGAATGTAACTGCTAAACAAAAGGGATCTCTTCCCTTGCCATTATTTCTGCTTGAGAAGGACACTATGATCCACCATGAAAGAATCTCTGAGCAAAGGGCAGCTATAAATGCTATGATAAGATGCTGGTTCTAATAGAGCACTGTTTCTAATATAATAATAATAATAACAACCACATGAATCACTGTACACTCAGGGCAGCCCAACAGACAAGCAAACTTGAATTTTCTCTCCTTTCTTCACAGGAAGCAAGTTTCACAACTGTTGCACAATGTCTTTTTTCAGTCTCCTGCACATTTGTGAGAGATAAACAGTATAGTTTTTAATGGATCAAAATAATTTATATGACCTGTTAACAAAAAATTGTGCCTACAGAAAGAGAAACTTGCCTCCAAACGCTTTCTTCCACAGAGCTATAAATAAAAATGTGTTTCAAAGATATATTGATATTAAACTAAGCAGATTCCTGAAACTTGAACTTCTGATCCTTTGATGCCCATTTGAAAAATGTATCTGACAACAGATGCATGCCCTGATACAGTTGTTTTTTCTCTCTGCACTGCTATGACCATTTCAGCAATAATTCTAAGGTTCATGTCTTTCTAAACTCTTACTGGAGATCAGAAGACACAGTGAAGTATGTTTGGTTTAAATGTACAGCAAATTTCTGCCTCCAGAAACATGTTTCAGTATTGATCACTGAGACACTGCACCTGCAACTGTGATCAATCTATAAACTGTGCTGCCTCTCAGCTTCATAAACTTGCAGAATTGTAATGAACCTTTCCTTACTCCCCTTACATGTAAGATGAAGAGTGTGAGTAAGCAATGAGACAGTTTTTCTTCACTTGATGTTACCACCAGCAAATCTGAGTAGTAAAAAGAAAACAGAAGAACAGTAGGTCAAATATATATCTATATCTATGACACAAGGTGTTAGCAAATACAGTGTACAAGCAGGAAAAAGTTGTAATAAAGAAAATATACATTTCATAATAGATCTGATGGGATATTATTAAGCTACTTGAGTAGCTTTTAGAATGGCTAAAAATATTGACAACTCATTGCAAGCACAACATCCATGATATTATTTTCTGTATTACCCAGCCATGACCTGCCTCACCTGGGGCTCTGTCTGACCCTACTTACCCTCCCTGGGCTGATCCTGACCTGGCCTTGTGCCATTGCCAGGGGTGCCTGGGTGGGGGCTGCCCCCAGCCCCAGCCTGTGCTGCTCCATTGCTGGGGCAGCAGGACAGGTCATGCCACCCCAAGGTCCCCACAGCTCTGGGTCTCCAGGGAGGGGGTGGCTCTCACGGCACCCCTCGTGGTCTCAAAAATGCAACTGCTTTTCTATTAAGTAAAATATAAAAAACGTGATTTGAAAATTTCATCCGCTCTTCCCATAAATGATTTTTTCGTTATAAGATTAATGAAGTGACCCCTTTTTCACTAGTTTCAATAAATTAGCTCCTAAGCATCTGTGATTGCCATGCTACAAGCATTACCTATGAGCATAACCTCTCACATCACCTACAGAAGAATTTCCTTCTTAGGTCAAAGGAATGTCCTTTCTTAGTACTACTCATGTTTTATAGGAACTTTGAAAGAATTATTTCTTGCCCATATGCCCATGTGGTACCACATGATCTCAGGAGATAATTGAGACAGATGTGCTTTACACTAATTGCTTTGGAGGTTCCCTGACACTGAAGATCTGTAGTTATCTGTAAATTCTCCAAACCCCCTAAATAAGTACTCAACAAATGAACTTTTCTCTATAAAAACCCAGGATGGAATTACCAGGAAGAATTATCACTCAATCCCCTATCTATCTTCACAACTATGGGGTGTTGTAAAGGTCAGTGCCCTTCAGACTGCACTTCCATTTGTTCTCATACCCAAGCAAGGCTCTGGTCTGGTTCTCAGGGTGAGGTCACATCCCCTGTCCCTCTCTTTTCCAGCTGCCCATGTCCCAGGGGTCCTGCTGGAGCCCTGGTGCTGCACTGATGAGGCATCATTGGAACACACACACAACAGCCCCTCCTCGGTGGGAACTGACCTGAAGAAGTGAAAAAGAGAGTATGTGATAAGGGGAACCACCAGAAGACTTGGCCTTGCCTGGAATCTATTGCCACCTATGTTTTGTTCTAGTTTCTTTTTCTCTGACAGACAGGCTGCTTTGAGAATAAGACAATCAAATAAAAGATATAGGGAGAGACAATATCTTTGATTAGATATAGGTGAAAAAAGTGAAAAAAAAATTTGTGCGCACAGTCCCTTAACCAGAGTAAGCCCTCCAAAAATTAGAAATTTCAAGCTAAAATTAGTATTAGAATCAATAGCTTGTAGTTAACTTTGAATCAAACATAGATTAAAAAAAAAAAAAACAAACCCACATAGATCAAAGATTATAAAAATATCTAGTCTTGCCAGGGGCTAAATACTCACATAAGTTAACTATTGCAACAAAATTTTCCTACTGTGTTTTGTAAGCTCTCAGAGCATGTCTCAAAAACAATTGATTTAATATTACTCACAGCTTTTACTAGATACCATATCCTGTGTTACTCATTGCCCCAGTTAGACATCTTCATTTTCACCTTCATGCCTGTTGGTTCAGACCCTTAGGCTCTGGTTTCATTCATGTAGGTCACTTGGTGTAAAAGCAACACGCTTCTGTCAATAGCTAAATGTTTTCTGATGCAAGAATCAATCTGCCTCTCTCTTTTCACATATATGTATATGGGTACACACAAAAATTCCTACTTCTTTCTCTGTACCAACAAGATATACAGTGCTCCATGTGCACAGATACACATCCCTATGGTAGAAATCAGTTATTCTCCATAATAGCCACAAGGTAATATCCATAAGATAATTATCTCTGCAGCCAGCAACTAAATGCATCATCTTGCCAGAAGAAAGACTATGACATATACCATAATCTGAAAAGTATTATCTTCAGTGTTTTAATCAATGTTAACATTAGCAGTGCTCATCTCTGGCAAAGCATGAAACTATTGACCCCCTAAAGACCTATGGTAAGATATATCAGTATTTTATCCTGGAAATTAATTTGTGTTTGCTCCTAATTAAAATACGTGTGACAGGTCTCTAGCATTAACCCCAGTTGTAATCAAGCTGTGGATTGTTCCTTTCCCTTGCAAAATTTCTAGAAGAAACTCGGGGACAATGGCAGTACAGCAATGAATCAGCTAGAAATCCCATGTAATTCATTAAGGAAGAAAATCAATGTCACGCAGATGTAAAGAGACATGAGTTGGTTCTGCAATGCCTCTGAAAGGAGTTTGAAAGAAAAAAAAACTTTGATAGAAAAATATCAGACAAGTGCAAAGAAGCAAATTATTCCCACTGGACTTCACAGGACTCTGTGCCTGCGTTTAAGTTCAGAGAATATTATAAAGTAAAATCTGCATTCTTCTCTTGTCTCTGAGGGACAATCTTCCACTCTCTGTAACCTCTTTACTCTTAAATCTTCTACAATTCAAAATATGTCCTATTTTTAAATTATATTTTCTGGGGACTGTCTCATTATTGCTGAAATATCACCTCCAGTGAGGTTCACACTCTGGGATTATCCTATAATATCTGCTAGGATTTCAGCTATGCCAGCAAGGTCTGGGTGGAGTAGGTGCCTGCTGGGAGTATCCCACCTACCCAGAAAGCAGGTCCTGTCCCAGTCCACTTTATGCCTTTTCCTTGGCAAACAAATCATTAATGTAAAAGAAAATAGTGCATCAAACCTGTCCTCTCCAAAAAGGGCAGGAAGTGCCATCTTTTCCCATTCCACTATCTTTTCCCTTGCTTTTCTTAGCCAAAGAAAATAATAAGAGGATGTGTCATTCATTTCAAATCTTTGTCAGGAGACAGCAGACAACCCTTAACCCTTTCAGGAATTTTACTCTAAGATCCAGGGGTTACAGTTAAATTGCTATGGACTGTGGGTCTTCTTTTCACTCAGTTTACTGCAACTCAGCTGACAGATGATGATTTAATATTACAGAGTATATAAAATATGGAAATTGCACTAAAGAAGTGAAAACCTGAATTTCATTGTGGCCATATAAATTGAAATGCCAAAACATTAGAAGCCATTTGTGAAAATCTTAGTTTATCTGCAATTATTCCTAGGAGACTTTAACTTTGAGCCTGGAGTAATGGGAAAAGAAAATGCCTATAAGCAATTTCAGAGCCGCTTTTGGTTTTGAATTTTTTTTTTTTTTTTTTTTTTGTAGATAAGGACTGCAGCTGAAGCTTAAAATATTTTGGGGTGGTTGGTTGGGTTGCTTTGTCGTTTGGTTTTGCTCCACTCCTCTCCCACTACTGAGTATCAGAGAGCAATGAGATGCTCCTCCAAATAAAATGCAGGATGGCACAGCCTGAATCAGTGCACGGTGAGTCTCCCATGTCACCAGTAGGACACAGCCCCTGCAGAGGAGAGGGGATGTGAAGCTCTGCATTCCTGGGCACCTGGCTCCTCTGCAGAGAGCAGCAGAGCTCCCTGTGCCCACACAGCACCTCACTCTGAGCAGCTGTGACACCTCACAGTCAAGCTCCAGTAACTTCTCAGCTCCAATATTTTTTGCCAAATTCTTTCCATTTTCTTCCTCCATTTATCTGCCCTCTGACAAAGAAGTGATTTAAGATAAAAGTCCATTTTAAGAGAGTACCAGGCCAGGTGAGATGAAAAGCAGTTGTGATTCCAGGGTGAGCTTTGGCTGCTATCAGTTCTGCTGTGATGATAATGTTGGTGTTCATGATACCACCTGCAGCTTGTGTGACAGACTTGATTGTGTATTTTCTTTTGAGACATCCTAGAAATGTTGTGCTTTTCTGGCCACATAACATGACTGCCAATTCTCTCAACTTCCCTGGAATCAAATCAAAATGAGAGACAGTGACCTTTCTATTGGAGAGAAGGAGAGTATGAATAGGAATAAATAAAGAATAATATGTAGTAAATCTCATGAAACATAGAATTACTTCTTGTAAAACTAGTTACCACTTCCCCCTGAGAAAGGTTTTGGTACCCTTTTTCACACTATCAAACTTAACTTCCAAGTGTTCTTTATTGAAATCAGTGGGGTTAGTCAAGGAGTAATAAAAAAGGGATTTGGAAAAAAAGGTTGCAGAACCTGGTCCATCTCTGCTAAATTGTTTGATTTAACAACACATATAACAAGCACTTTTTCACCCTTTTCTTTTATCCATTAGGTATATTTTCATAGAAATTAGTGTACTATATAATAATTTGTAATTTTAAATAATATAATCACCATAGTTCTCTATTTTAACACATATTTAATTAGTCAAGTATAATGAAATTTTTATGCATTATATATAACAGAAAAAAATCAGTGTAATACTGCCAATAGTAAAATATTACACAAATTTATTTGAGAATTCTACACATTGTGCTGCAGTCTTAGGCAGTAACATAATAATGAAGCATATTCATATCATTCTATCCAAAGTCCGTGATAAGAATTCTTGAAAATATAATCCCACTGTGTTACACCAGTTGCCACTGAAAAATACTACATACAACCTCTAGTGTCTAATGAAACATTACAGACACATACAGGGTGTGATTCTAATCTTGATACTGCTATAATGATATTTTCTTTTATAGGCTTTGATTTACAAATAAGATCAAGATGGATGTTCATATTATGAAATTCAGTTGCTAATAAATATTAAGTATCAATAGAGTGTAAAGAATAATTATATTAGGCTGAACAAAAGCTACCAAGGATTTAACAAGAAGCAATAGTAGACTCATGCTTAAATCAGCTAAAGGAATTATCTTGCCCTTTTCACTATATCAAATGAAAAAGGAGTCTGGAATACAAAGCATAATTTTAAAATAGAGCAAATTATTCTGCTGATAGTATTTCATTGATTTCAATAGAATTAGGCTGGCTGGGAATTTGTTTTCTCTGTGTTGCAGAAGGACCCTCTTTAACTGTTGGGGAAGTGTGAGGGCTCAGTCCTTCATGAGGACTTGAAGTGTGGGAGTTTTTACCTGGTTAGGGAGCACTTTCTGGTTTCAGTCTTGCTCAGGCAATTTCAGTGCTTATATCAGATTATACACAGGTTTATCTGTAACACCAACAGTAATAAATTAACACATTAATGCAAACATTGACTGAAATACAAATATAAACTGCTCTTCCAACTCCCTTGCAATCATTGACCGGCCTATCTAATTTTAGCCATTAACTAATTAAGAACTCAGGGTCAGGCTTGCAGCTGAAGAGCTAAAATATAGCCTTGGCTTCAGTGGAACTTGTCTGGCTTAGAGTAGCACCAACTCTCTCCTGGGCTGAGATTTTTCAGAAAGCAAACAAAGCAAATAAAATATGCTTTTCAAGTCACAACTCTAAAATATGTCCTGTAAATCAATTTTTTTCTTCTCCCTCGGGAACTGGAACTTTGAAACTACAAAAGTGTCAGCTTTTAACAAATATTAACCTTTTAATTCCAGTGTCCCTTTCTAGAGGGTGGCTGCTGGGGTGATATGAAATACTGATGGGCTATCCATCACACAGCTTCTGCCTATGGGTCATTGCACAGCCTTAAACAACCACAGAAGCCAAAAGATAAATCTTTTGATGAAATACTTGAATTCTTTAGAGACATTTTGCGCTAATGCCGGCGTTTATCCCAGAATGGTTTCTCTGCTGTCAGCAGAAGCCAAGAGTGTTTATAATGCAGTTTGCATCAAGCCTGAAACACAGCTCCATAGGCTGAATCTGAGCAAAGCCAGCAAAGCACCTGGAGACTATTTTGTCTGCATTATCCACAGTGCAGAGCTCAACGCCCAATGTCAGAGTTCAGCAGCGAGTGTCCACAAACAGAATACCAGGCTCCTTTTGAGATATTGAAATTTGGAGAGATGCATTTATCTCAGGTATTAGAAGCATTTGTATTGCTGCATTACCAAAGAGGATAGCCCCAAAGAGCAGCCTTCAGGCTCTCAGAGGTCTGGAAAGAGATGTAGTTATACAGAGGATTAAAGAAGAAACCCTCTCTTTACACAGAAACTGTTTGCTATGGGCCCAGCCCAGCTTTTGGAGAAAACGCACATAGTAGGATGAAGTTTGCTTGTTATGTGATATTTTATCTGCAAAATTCCAATCTCACAGTGAAAATGAAAGGCCAGAGGACTTCAGCAGTGTTATGCTCTGCATCTGGGGAATGAACACAAAATGAGGAAAAAGAGGATTGAATTTGGCCACTATACTAACTGATGCATATGGGGGATTTTGTGACAGTACAGTGTGAAGATCCTCACTCCTTTTGCCTTGCATCTATTTACATGAATACCATATTTCCACTGGAGGTCCCCAGATTTCTGTGGGATCCTGCCATCTGTCCACAGGAACGTTACTTTTTGTCCAGGTCTTGGAATAGGTTCTTCTGTTCTTGTGTTTCAAAAATCCAGGAAAGAAAACAAAAGCAGCATAAAAACGAAATATAAATAAAACAATACTCACACAAACGTAGAAAATACAGTTTAGAGACCCTGACAATACTGCCTGTCATGGATGCATCTCTCACAATGCCCTCACCACAAAAACTCTTGACAACTTCAGTTCTCTTACTTGCAAGCTTGCACATTACTCACAAGAAAATGTTCTTGACAGTTAAATATATTACATACAGAGTCTTTGTACTAGGAAGCCAAGTTGCATTCCTCCCCCCACTTTTTTTTCTTCTCCTTCCTCTTTATCAAACACTACTATTGACTGGGGAGCAAAAGCCCCTAAGATACTAAATCTTCCGACCATGAAGGGAAATGGAATGGTTTTCTAATGGAGTCTATCTGAGTGCCTCTGGCTTTTAGAACCTGTCTTTAAAGTCTGCTTACTGAGGCATAGATGACCACTCAAACACAGACAGATTTGTCACTTTGGTTTTCAGGACACCCATCCTATAAAGACCACAAGGTAATTGCGAGGACTTTAGTGGCCAGACATTCCCTTGCTATTCATGAGGTTCTTGAATTGGATTTAATTTCATGCCAGATTTGACTCTATCAATGGAAGACCAGCTCAAATGATTTCACAAGAAATGCTCAAATAACACCACTCATTGTTACAAATCTTTTTATGCTCTATAATGTAGAGCAAGTAGAGACGTTCTGACTGCAAAAATCAAAGTATAGCTACTATTGTCCCAATGGCCACTGTAAATATTTTAAGGTGTACAGTTAAGGATATACCTTAACAGAAAAAAAAATCAAACCCAAAACAAAGACTTGGTTAAAAAGCCACCCTTTCTCAACACTCATAGTTAGATTGTCATCTGGATTGATCAGATTTATTCCAGAACTTCCCTGGTTTTATATCTGCTGCCATAAAAAATGGTGCAAATTGGTTCCATGAAACCAGCTGCAGAATCATACTGATTTACACCACCTCCCTCACAGCAGGAATGTTAATAACCATGTTATATTTGGTTCCTTTCCTGAGTCTGGTTAAAACTTGGAAGAACAAACCTGGTTTATTCCAGTTGAAGACTTGCACCCAATAAAACGCTGAACTGGACAACACAACAGCCACTATTTCTGTGCTCTCCAGGAAAGAAACAGCACATTATGTTATTATAGCACAATGCTAGATGTTTTTTAATGCCTGCAGTCATAGCTCCCCAAGTCTTTAAAACTGTTCTATTTCATCAAGCCTCTCAGACTGTAGGCATGAAACAAATAAGGTGGCTGGAGCATTGTTGTGTCTTAGCTCCACTTGCTGCTACCAGAAAACCCTGTCAGTGGCTCCTGTACTTAGACACAAATGCTGCAGCATTTGACAGTGTTTGCATGTTCCCAAATCCCCATAAAATGCCCTAGATAATAGTGATTTCAAACCCACTTAAACTGTAGATTCAGAAACTGTTCTTGAATTAAAAAAAAAATTTAAAGAAGCCTAGAATGCAAAAAAGATAAACTCAAGGAAGGACCAGGAAGCAAAACACATTAGAGAGCAAACAGAATGGAAACAGAGACAATATGTGAAAAAAAGATCAATGGGAGAATCTAATTTCTTCTTCCTTCTTCCTGCCAATCCAGCTTTATATCGAGATGATACTTGCACATGTCTTTCCTTAACAAGGGCATCCAAGAAAAAATGAACTGACAGCACAAGTAATGCAAAATAATAACTATACAAAGAAAAAATGGTTTATGAATTTCACCCGGCTTCAAAACTTGAAAAGAGCTCAAAAGGTTCAATAAGATTGAAATAACAATAAATTGCAATACTATAGGGGAAGAAATTTCATTCTGCAGAAAATAGAACAATTCATGTTTAGATTTATATTTAAATTAACTAGCATTGTAATACAAAGTTACATTTACTCATACATAGAGTCTTTAGTTCAACCTATGCAAGTCTGTAACGAAAAAACACCCGGGTTTCATCAGGGATGAAGCAAACATTGTTATGAGTCTATTTTAAACACATTTCACACACACACACTGCAGACATGAAGCCTCCAGAAAAATGAAATCCCACTGGATATCTTCATAAAAATCTACCTGGTTGTTTTCCACAAGGATTCATATGAGTCATTATGAGCTTCTATGAACCTGACAGGGGGTTTTAGTTTGCTGAGTTTTTTAAGTCAAACAGAACAGAATGTTCTCAGTAGCTCTTCTGTTAGGTGACAATACAACACCAGGAAAGAAAGAAGGATTAAATCAGACTTTCTTATCTTCAGTCTAAAGGAAAATTAGGGATTAAAATGAAGGCTAAACTATGTGCAAATAAAAAAAGTGTCTCCTCTCTACAAAAATAATGTACATTATCAGAATAAAAATTTAAGATAGTTTCCCTACACTGTGTTCTACAAAGAACTGAAACTACAGCCAAAAACATAGTAAATGGAATTCAAGACAGCTGCATCAAAGAATCCATTATTGGCCTGGGCACACTAGCACACAAAAGCAGAGAAATTACTATTATATAACCATCGAGAAATGGAAAAATTATTATTTTGGTCAGAAACAAGTAAGATTCTAATTTATTTAGAGAACATTGGCCGAGATCTTGAACAGAGTGAAAAGAAGCTAGATGCCCACATTCCCCTGAATTTTAACAGCATTTAGGTTCCTCTGAGAAGCCAAGACAACACTTTCAATTAAAGTATTTTACATAATGATTTCATGGCTTGATCCTGATATGCACTGAGACAATTCCCACTGCATTCAGTAAAAGCTATCAGTATCTCTAAACACCTGACCAAGAAAACCCTAAACTATAAAACTTCTGTTTCCTTCTTCATGGATTTAAAACAAGATTCCATAACTAAACCCCCTCCCCCTCAAAAAAAAAAGAAATTAAAAATAAAAAAAAAAAAGCCAAGCAAACAAAACCCAAGATGAATAAACAAACAAAAAAATCCCCAAACAATTGTACATTGTGATGTTATCAAATACTGCACAAGTTGAAAATGAAAATATTGTCATTAACTGCTCATCAAATATGTGAAGCAATGTATGATATCTCATATGGGTGGTGGAAAGCATGTGAAATTGATGTCTACAAAAAAATATTTTTGATTCTTCTTGACCTTTATCTTTTAAAAAATGAGTAAATAATGTGCCCTTCAGCTGGAAAACTTTGAGCTAGAAGTTGTCTTAGAAGGCTTTGGAGCTGGTTGGGCCTCTAGCAATGAGGAGGTGCTTGATTCAATGTTTTGTGCATGTTCATACACTTAACCCTGACTAAGTGCATGTTATAGTTTTAAGCAGGTGTTTAAAATGTTCTCTCCATAAGAGCCAGGGATCTCTATATAATGTATTTTGCTATGAGAGCAGAAGGATAACACCATTGCCTATGGTACAGTAGGATTCTGTGTCCAAGGTTTGCAGAAGTGGCATGGTTATTTACCACCTCAAGAAAGTAAAAATGGAGTAATTTTATTCTCACATGGACTAGCATTCTGTTGTATATAACTGTCAATTGCTTTTAAATTCTAGAAGATACAATTAAGGGACATAAAATTACCACCTGCCACTCAGTCTAGATGTTAACTCAACCATGATGACATTATGGTTATGACACAATACTGCAAAAACAGAATTACTGCTAGGCTGCCTAACCTGAGCAGCACCTGAATTTAAACAGTTTTCAAAGCACCTGGGTTTAAATACTGTCAACGTATTTTAAAGCATTTTCTTAATTATTTACTGTATCTGAAAGAGTTCACACTCTCAAATGAGCCTCTCTGTCATTCCCTCCCATCCAGCTGGATGCTGGGTGATCTCAAACTCCAAGTGAGATCAGCAGAACCTGTTTTTGCATGGGAAGCTCCTGGTCCTTGGCAGATTCACTTGCAGCCATTTTTTATATGAAAACATAAAAATAGTGAAATAGTAACTGTTCTTCTAAGTCATAAGTTATGTCCATTTAGCAGGACTCCTCTTACATAGAAAAGCTGGATTTCCAGAGGGAATACCAATATAATGTCCAAGCCAGACACCAGAACACGAGAGTTGAAATAAAAATCAATACAAAGCCATACAGATGCTAAAGTACACTGAAAATAAAATTGTTTTCCACTGTAAATGTAATTTTAAAATCTAACATATTCAATATATTTGATATTGATTATGTTAGCAGTATTTCTGAAGGCTAATAGATACAATGTACTATTTGTACTGAAGTACAATACTGCTTTTGTTGTCCTAGCAACAGCCAGGAAAGAATGATCTCACAAATCAAATTCAATGGAAATGCAATGCTTTACAGAAAAAGACAACTAAATGATCTTAAAAGTATATTTTTAAGTTGCCATGTTTATGAACTTGAATTTACCCTTTCCAAACTGAGATCATTGTAAGGAAAAGGTAGATTAGGTAGTGTTTACCTACATTTTAATGAAGAAAAAGTAGAATGAAGCTTAATTGCCAGACTGGAATATTTTGCATATTTGCTCAATTTCCTTTGGCTACAGTCACCTATGGAGTAGACAATTCCCATCCCCTCCTGTGACCAGTGCATCAGAGAGGGGACTATTTCTATCAAGAGGTATGAAAAAACCTTAGGAAGTACTTTTTTTCTGTTTTTACTGCAGTCTCAAGACAGCCCCATGGGAGGAGCAGAGAGGGGGCTGGACCTGTGGGACATTTCACAGAACACCACACAGCCCAGTGTGCTGTGCTTCTTGGAGACATCTCATTCTCTCAGGTGTACAGAAAAAGAACTAGAGAACTGCATCCCCAGCCAGCCCCACACCATGATTTCATGATGCTGCAATGTCTGAGCATCCCCCTGACTTCCATCACTTTGTGCTTTAGTGCAGAATCACATTTGTCCCCCCAAGCCAGGTCCTACTGCAAGTAGTGACTGGAGTATGAACACTTTCATTTACATCAACAAATCTTATAACATGTTTATTCTATGAGCATCTTCAACAAGAATCATCTAAGGACAAGAAAGTGAATAGGTAAATATATTTCAAGATCTATATGAAACTGGAATGAACCAGGGAACAAAAATAAATCATGGTAAGCCTTGAAGAAAATGGGAGGAATAGGTTTACCAGATTTATGGTAAACTGCATTTCCCTGTAGTGTCAAATATTTATGTTGGATTGTATCTGAGATCAGATCTAATCTAGAAATTGAAAAAAATAACATACTATTAACCCTTCTGAAAAAGATTTACTGTTCATTGGTCAGTCAAACCAGGAAATGTTCCTAGAAAATAAAACTTGATTATGCACTATGTTCCAAAATACCCAGAGTGAAATCAGATGTGAGAAAACAATGAGTGTTCCTTTCAAGGCTGGTGACTATTCATCATTTCACCAATAGAATGTCTGTATGTAGAATTGCAAGAGCAAAATGATCACTGAGGATATAAATATATTTTAAATGAAGTTCTGTTAACTATTTGAATATAATTCTATACAAAATGCAAAACATAGAAACACCACAAAACCAAACTGGATTTTTAGGTAGCTTCTGAGAGTTCAAACACCATTTAGAAGATTGTACAAATCAAGGGTTTAAAATAGATTAAATTGGAGTACTAATTCCTCTGTTATTATCTCATGTAATGATAAGATAATCAGGTATAAGTATAGTATAAAGTATACACATCTTTATGCATCATTGTGAGGGAATATCAAGAGCCTGGGAGCATGATGTAATCAGACAGTGAAAAAAATCTAAAATATTGGAGCAGTGCATATTCTACTTCCTGGAGAAGATATCAAATCAGATATAGATATCCTTTCAATAGATTTTTTTTTTAACATGTTTAGTTTTGCCCTATCTTTACCACACAGAAATTAACAGGTTTGATTTTTGGGGGGTTTTAGTTCACTTTTGAGGTTGGTTCTTGCTTGTTTCATTTGTTTTTTTTTTTTCCTCATTGACCAATGTGAATCTTTTCCAAAATCCTCATGTTGAATTCACTTAGCTATTGCTTTTATTGTCCATTCTTGTCATATGAATTATCACTATCATATACAGTATTTTTTTTATAGTAGTAATCTCCATTTATGATGCAAATTTCTTTCATTCTATTGTCTTGTGCAGATCTTGACAGCAGATTCCTTAATTATTTTTTCTAAATAAAGCAAATAAACAATTTCTTTTTTTCAATTTAAATTTTAAATTAGAAATATAATAGGTGAACAGTCACATAACCTGAAAACTGATTTAAGAAGTCTCTCAAGATGGGGGGAAAATGCTTTTCCTAGAAAGCTTTTGAATTATTTTCTTTTTTTTTTAACACTGAACAAAACCTGAATGTCCATGTGCAACCTCACTAGCTACACTGAAGCCTCAATGACACTGATCATGCAAGTACAGACTATAAACTTGTCAAGGCATGCTGGAAATTACAAGAAGGACAAAGCAAATCAGATGGTAAAAAGCAATGCTGTAGTTTGTCCAAAGTCACTGGAATGATCCATCAGCTATGAATTTTTCACAAATACCAAGAAATTCAGCAGTAGCTATTTTAGTGCTAAAGTGCAAGACTCAGGGAGATGAAACAGATGACGATGAAAAAAAATTCTTTTGTCCATGAACAGTAATAGTAATTTAGTGTAACTCACATCCCTGCAGACAAACATCCCTGTGTAATGCAGAATACTTTCATCAAGCAAAATGTGACTTTATCTCAACCTAATCTCCAGGTCATGTCACCTCAGGGAAAGCTCAGCTGAGCAATACTTTATTTTGCTTTTCAGCTCCAGCTTCAGCTTCCCATTAATATAGTAGGTAAAGACAGACAAAAGAAAACAAAATGCTGAAATTTTGTTGTAAAATGCATATCCTATTCTCACACTAAGTAACATATATTTTCAGCTGGGTTATGGCTATAAGCCTATGGATGTCATTTTGGAAATATAATGAATATGATAGATTTTCCTAATGTTTTGTTCACGTAAGGAAGCTCTATGAAAGTCGAAGAAACAATATAAAAATACTCAGTAAAGAAATTAAGTTAACTCTTCATTTGTAACCATCTCTATCCATTACAGAAGGGCCTCATTCTCACTTAACTAGTAATGGATTAGAGATGATTTAAGTTTAAAAATAAATATCCACAAGGGAGATATACTGTAATAATAGAGCTAATTGGTAATGCCAATATTATTATGCAAGTACAACAAAAAAAAATTAAAATCCCTGCTTAAGTACCTGCATTACCTCTGGACATAAATGTGCCTGAGTGATGTATTTTCTAGTCAGCAGCAGATAGAACTGTGGGGAGCACACCAGTTTGTGGGAAGGTAATTTCTGACTCCAAAGCTTTACTGGCTTGTACTTAACAGCAGTTCTATGATATTTCTGTAGAGTTCCTCACTCTCACACATTGTCTTTGAGTGTCACTAGTGGCAATTGGGTATTTCGCTTGGAGAGAGGAGACTGCAGCACACAAACTCATTTTAGCCCACTTACCCAGAAGGGAATGCAGGGGAGAAATGTGAGAGCTTTAAAATAAACAAACAGAAAACAGATGGCAATTTAAAAAGCATTCAAAATTGGAGAATTACTGCAAGGTTGAAGTCAAAATAAACTCATGTACAAAGTCCCCTTCCTCACCCAAAGAGCAAGTCTTGCTAACTCCAGAGAAATAGAAGTAAATTCATCCCCACTTAGCCCATAGAGCCACTGAGACCAAACGGACCCCTACAAGGCTCAAGAGGAGAGATGGGCCCATCCTCACAGGCACCAGCCAAGCCTTGTGTTGCCTTGGTATCACCCATATGTCTTCCTATCACTTCCTTCTGCACAGGCTGAGAGTGCAATGCAAAGAGAAAAGTGTTCAGCAGAGTATGAGCCCATATTCATCTAAAAAATGAAAGACTGTACTAGAGTTTACATTCTACAGGACAACCCTTGCCCCCCAGTCTTGTGATCCTGATCTAGTTGTCCCAGCTAACACAGAGTCACTGGCCTCAAGAGGAAGCCTCGAGTCAACAGACACACTCCTCATTCAATATTAGGCAACACTTAGATTATGAGCTAGAACAGGAGTTTTTATTGAAAGTCAGTATGTATATTTATAGCAGCTATTATGACAGGCATCTTAAGACACTGAATAGTAAAATTAGACACTTAAAATAATTTTAACCAATTAAATGGAGCTCATTTAAAGCAATTAGAATACTCCAGTGAGTAAAAAGGTCACCAATCTTTAAACGCACCAAAGGAGAGGCTAATGATCAAATTCAGAAGATCTGGAAAGTTTGAGGTAACTTGTCTCTCCACTTTGAGCATTTCTATCACAAACACCCGAACTAGACAGGAGCTCACACATTTGTCAGCAGGAGGAAACACAGGATTTCACAATCACCAACTGCATAAGGGGAATAAAGGGGGAAGATGCCTGGTTTGCCCATGATAGCTCAAGTCTATCTGCCTCCTTGGTTTGGTTTATCTACAGCATTACATCAGCTGAACAAAACATCTCGTGGCACACTTCAATAGGGAGTTTGGCCTGACTCAGTATATTGCCTTCATCCTCTCCACAAGTCAGTGAAAACACGATTGTCCACTGACCGGTGTCACTTTTACATCTGTTATTTATTATGTCTCACAGATATTCTTGGTTAGGAAGGAAAAATATCATGAAAGACATAAAAAATTGACACTGAACCCATTTCAAATCTAGGAAAAAGAGAGAAACAGCTGTTCTTGGTTTGGTCTGGCATGTTGTCTACCACTGGCAGCTGCTGAACCTGCTGTGCTGCTTTGCTCAGCAAAAACAGGATACTAACATAATAGAACAGAAATAGGTTCACAGAAGTGAAACAATCAGACTCACTGGAATGCTCAAATCTGGTCCAAGCACAAACTAAGCCAATACAGAAAGACAGTTGGGGAAAAAGAATGCAAAGCAGCAGAACTTGGAAAGGGGCATAAGGACAAAGGCAAAAGCAATTTAGCAGATCAAAAGATCCTGCCCCCAAGTCTTGTATTGCACACAATGAAGATGTTCCCGTGATGCAATGACTAATGCAGCTTCATAACCCCCCAAATGCCTTTTATCCATTCTACATCTTGAGCAACTGGGACAACCTGGCAGTATCAGCAAGTCAGAGAATGGAATTTGTCTCTTTCAAAGCTTACACTGTAAAACATATTTGTGATGCAGCTGTGATTTGAAAGTGATCTGTTCCTTGCTTTAGCCATCAAGTCCACTGTACATAAAGGAGAGCTCTTACTGAACCATTTTTCATTCTCAGGAAGAGAATCTTATTTAACCTGGAAATGAGCAATGTTGAAACACTAATGTTTACATGTTGCATAAACATGCAAATAAAGTAACAGAAAGCACAGTATTTCAGTCTTGTGCTGTGCAATATATGATTCGTTCAGCTGTATTCTTATTTTTTCATACAAACCCTCTATGGCTGCCTGGAATGCAGACAGCAAGTTGCTAATCCCACTAGTAGAATGCCTGATATGACCATAAATATAAGCAAAAAAGTGGTATCTAAATAAACGTAATTACAGCACATTTCACGTTGATTTCAACTACCAAGGCCTGTCAATTACTTACATTTTAAGGTAGTTTAAGTCCTATCAGTTTTATCCAAAATTTAACTGAGAATCCCTAGAATGCCATCTCTGTCTATATAAAATTGGGCAATATGCATGCTACAGAGAGGGATGAATGATGATTCCTTCTTAGGAGTATGTGTGCACATATGCTGTGTGTTGGAGAGACAGACTGAGTACAGAAAACTGTCACAACAAGCAGCAAACTACAATGTAACATGCTATTGATCAAGGAGATTTAAATACCAAAGCAAGAATAAAAGTCAGGGTGCAAAATGCTAGGGCCCAATAAGAGTTCAAACATACTAATGAATATGGCCAGATATAGAGCTCCCTCTAAATAATCACCTCATTTCCACTGATATTGTTTCATACCAGCATCACAATCAATGAAATAGACTGAGATCCTCAGATCAGCACCACAGGAACCAACTAGACTATATAAATATGCATAAAAGATGAGAAAATGGTGTACTACACAATGAAATTCTGGCAGCACTCAGTGCTTACCTAGCAGTTTGCAGATTTTAATATTTGCTCTAATTAATAAATAAATAATTAAGTCAACTAGCCATGTTCAAATTGTTTAGAGACCTCCTTATGGATCCCTTCCCAGCTGAGATATTCCATTATTTTATTATTAGATTACACCTGACCAAAATGCAATGTATTGCTGGATGGTTGACAAACAAACCAACATAATTCAAGAATAGAAGCAAACCCTGCTTTTACTCACATTTAAAGGGAGTATTTTCAAGAAAGAAGAACATCAAAGTATTCAGGAAAGTGTATATAATACCCTCAGTTAAAAACAAAATCCATAATGTTTTGTAGCAATTGGGCAGCATGCAATTGCTTCTGATCTGAGAGTTTTTAGCAGACAAAACTCCGTGGGTTTCTGTGACAGAGCTTGCTTTAATCAAACAAGACTAGAGTAGGAATTAATCATTTTTTCCTATCTTCACCTCTTTGATATAGCATAACTGACTTGCCTTCAATAGAGATGTTCCTGATTTTACATGAGCTGACAAAAGATGGAAGGCGGGTTGAATTCAGTTGAGTGAATTCTGGAACAGGTGGATTTTAAAAAGCTTTAACTCACCACCCATTCAGCCCATATCATCAACCACTATCAACTATGATCTCATCAGCACTTAACACCACTAATATATCATGAAAGACAAAATGATGCATGTATTCACAGGTATTGCAGGCTGTATTTTCTATCTGGCTGATTTCAGGGAATCACGAGAATTGATGTAGATAGAGTTATTCTCTCAGTGGATTTTGAGGTTCTTAAGTAAAATCAGAGTCATTGCAGGGACAAATAGTAAACAAATAGCAAACACATTGTGGCACTTTTTTATCCTACTGTTAATGCTACAGCAAAAAGCTAAAGGTTCAAAAATAAACATAATTTAAAATGTATAGTATTAACAAACAGTGCAGAACCTTCTCCTTCAGCTGTACTATGGCCAAACTGAATCAGTAGAATGAAATAAATTAACACATAGGGAGTACAGAATATAGTTCACCCTGTCTACAGGAGAAATTAATATAAACTTAAGACAAGTTTCCATTGTGATTTAACTCTTGAGTGGTTTCTGTAACAGTGTTATTCTGTGATACTATGGGTATGCCAGCACTTCACTAGGGAGAGAAAATGTCTTTATTTTCTACTACAGACAAGGAAACAAAATAAGTTACTTTCCCAAGGAAAAAGCAAATCCAAGTCTACAGTGCCCAGTCCTCTCCACTGTGTTCCCTCTGTTGTGCCATGATAAAACTGAAAATCCTTTTCATGAGGAGAAATAATTTCTAACTGCAGCCCAGCTGATATGGCTGCATCAAGTACATCTATTCATTTGGCTATTTCAAGCTATCACCAAATCTTTAGTTCTGAGCACTCATGTTATGAAGAAATTGCAATATTTATTTCATTCTTCCTATCCAGGCAAAGTGAATTGAAGGAAAACTACTGCTGTTTTATACTGGGAGAATGGGGGAGGCCAGCAATTTTATATTAATAAAAATAACATGAAAATTAGATCTCCGAGGAGAATACACACACATCTCCAAAAGACTCACTGAAGACTGCTCCTGGAGCATATTCTAATTCCAAGCCACTTTTTCTTCTCAAAGAATCAGTCCCTGAATCCCACTAACCTCAATAAGAGGTTTGGACCTCAGTAAGTTGAAAATATGCACTAGGACACAGCCTTTCTCCTTCAGCAACATATTATTGTACACCTTTTCACATTTGCCTCTCTCATTTCATGTCAATGGGATAGAAGAAAGGGAGGTGAGGGAAGATTGACTTCAGGCTGTAGAGAACATGGGTGATTATTGTCTTCATTAAGCAAAACAGTAAAATATTGATGACCTTTGGAGAAAGCCATAAAATATCAAATTTTGCTCTTTTAGTTTCTTTGTAAAAAAAATCTCAATACAGCATTGTCCTTTCTTTGTGCTAGCACATTAAATTGCAATCAGCTCCAATAAAACCAGCCTCCACTGAACAACCACTGGAAAAATCCATAGAACATATTTATTCTTTTCATTGCTCGTAATTAATTTGGCCTCCATCAGGGAAAAAGTTCCTCTATAGTTCTCTTGACTTCTGAGGTTAAGCACACGTTCAGAGTCAGGCTGGTGTCTGTACAGCCAACAGCCCAAACTCCTCACACTTCCCCTCTCTTTATGCACACAAACCTGCTCTAGAACAACTCCAACAAGGTTCGACCTCCACTAAAAGCAAGTGCATTCGCTGGAGTATAAGGATTTTTTCCCAGAATCAAGATTTCTGTTCGAGGAACCACACTTTTCCCTTATGTCCAATCGTTCTTACTAACAGTTTCCTCTGTGATTAGGGCAGCTGTGGTCAATACAGGTATCCTTGGTTAAGAAAAGAGAAGGAAATTCCTTTACTGCTAAATGAGTCAAGGATATCTACACTGTTTATGTATTTCTCAAAACCAGCATTTCTCTTGATGCTATAATTGTCAGATGTACAGTTATTGTCTTGGCTTTCTCTGACTTTTTACATAGGAGAGAAATAATTGCCTTTTCCCCTTGTAGCTTTTGTGTTCCGACAAGGGCTAACATTTCTGGAAGCAAAATTCAACCTAAACAAGTCTTATTCTAAAAGAATTTAGGATTGTCTTCTTAAAGTATCTGAAATATTGTTGAACAAAACACTCCCTTGACTGGCTGCTCCATATACTGCTAGGAATTACTGACAGTACATGCAACTCATTATCTCAGTATTTGGTGCAACAGTAGATGAAAAAAACCCACTTTTGTTAGTGTCAATCAATCAATCAATCAATCATACAATATTTTTAGTAGAATGACATGCCAAATTCCCAACATTCTAATGAAAGATGCTAATACATGGTGACCTGTCAGCTTGATTGCATACTGCAGCCTTTATAGAAAGTGACTGCTTTGTAACCCCTCTGTAGATAAAGGGCAAAAACTCCAGAGATGAAATTAACATTAAAGTGCAAAATTAATCCAGGAGTAAAGATACAGAATTCAGGAAGCACACAGCCAGGGAAAAAACCAAGCAAGCATTAAAAAAAAACAAACAAAAAAATCAAACCAAACCAAAACAGAAAAACCCCACCAACAACAACCTATTGCAAGACTCAAAGTCTCTCCAAACTTGCACAACGGCAAAAAATATTTGAGTGAGCAGAAATAATACTAAACAAGTCTACTCCTTAAAAAATAGACTGAATTGAGACTGGAGAGTCCATCCTTCCCTTCCCTTCCCTCCCAAACAGTAAATTTTGGTTTCAAGGAAAATGGGCATTGACCAAGTTTAAAAGATTTTTCAATTTACATTTGCAAAAATTAGTTAAGAAACATCAATGTAATGACTGTTTTAGGGGCACTTGATTTTGGAATGGTCAGCTGGCCTATGCACATCCCAGTGATTGATTGATCTTTTTTTCTAATTGTATGAGGAATAGCTAAAAGACTTTTTTATTTTTTTCTTTTTAATGTACATTACTGGCATTTTACATTTACAGCTTTTACTTATCATTTTCCTATCATCATGATTCTGCATTTAAACAGATATATTCTTTGCTTGAGGAACAAACTGTAATTCCTTTGTATACTATATTAGGTAATTCTAAATTAGCATGGAATACATTAGGGGTGCCTGCAATATTTTTTTCTATTTCAGTAGTTCCTTAGAAGTAGTGATGTTACAATAAACCTCCAGTTCATCAACATCTAGAAACCAGTTAAAGTAAAGCTCTTTAGAGATCATCTTTCTATTGTGAGCCTGAAAGCTGTGATTAGCAGACAGATTCTGCAAAGGAAACACGGAGAAATGTGATTTTATTACACCTAAAATTTCCTTTCTTCAACTTTTTATTATTCAGCAGAAACTTTAATTCAACCGGATACATTTAAAATAAGACTAATCAGTGGATAGATTCAGCAGATAAGCAATTGTGACACTACATTTACTTTTAACTTTCACTTTCTAAAAAATTAAGATGGAGTCTGACTTATGTATTCTCTGCACAGAATGAAGCAGAATATTATAGAATGCATTTGCCAAAAGAATAAATCATGATTGACAAAAAGAAATTTGTTAATACAATGGTTTGAGTCAGTTGACAGAAATTTTTGTCAACAGAATAGATAAAGGGATTCAAAAATGAAATTTTCAGATGAAGCGGCTTTGATGTTTCTGATGAAAAGTATTTTGTTGACAGAATGGATCAGAGGGAGAAAAAATGAATTTTCTCAACACAAGGGTTTTAGGTCTTTGACAAAATATATTTCATCCCCAGATGTTTTGCCTGAGTTGTCAATTATTCCCCATGTCTGCCATTAACCAATCACTTTGCTGTCAACTGAAAGATTTCCTTGGTAGCAGCCCTGTGAAAGCAACTGGAGGTATTGCAAATACCACTGCAATTAATCACACCAATCGTTTGTTATGATGTTGTACCTAGCTCGTTCTCACCAAAAGCCAATTCAGTTAAAGATATAAGTTGGATTTCTGGTTGGGTCTTTTTTCTTCCTTTAGCTTTCATTTATGCACAGTATATATTACAATTTCCATTCTTTATTCCTTGGAAGACAATTTTATGAGAGCTGCCTTTCTATTAAGGCATCTATTCCAAAAAGATACACATATAGGGTGAGGAAAAGGATCTGTTTGAACTCCTGGAACATCTCAAGCAAGTGCTAATGTGTAAATTGGAATAACTAGAGTAAGTCACCTTCTCCACCTCTGTAAAGGAAGTCATACACTTTCTATGAAGTTGCTGCTGTAGGTCTATGAGCAAATAACCCTTTGCACACAGGAGGAGCTTATAACAGAGCTATAAACTTAAATTAACCTAGTCCAGAGTTATAAGCTTAAACAAGCCAAGTACATGAAGTGGGTAAAAGGAGAAAATAGTTCTTGTTTCTTTTTCTTTTTTTAGCAGTTAAGTGACAGGATAATCTTGTTGGCTCATATCATATATGTGCTTTTTGTTGTTATATGAGTTTGTTAAGATGCTGCCACCACATTCAGAGGTGCAGTCTGCAGCCAGGTTCCAGTGACATGCCTGAGGTCACCAGCAAGTGTCCACACAGATTATCTCTTATTTTATGCTAAAATATCAGCATACAATACCCCAAGGTCATTCAGGATAAAAAGTTTTGTCATGCAAGTCCTACACCTGCAGCAGGGAGTAATTCAGCAAGGAAGAATGTGGATTATTTTCTTCCTCATGAACTGTCTTTATTTGAAAAATTGAAGGTGGATGTTAACAATAGCAAAATGCCACCTATTCACCTGACTGTAAAGTTACTGTTGGGAGGAACAGCAGAAAGATGAAAATAAATACATCTGCCTGAGAAGAAACAGTCACACCACTGTCAAAAAGTAGGGCATGACTCCAGCTGGGTGTTGCACAAGCCAAAACTTCTGAGTGCAAACAGCAAGATCATAGAATGAAGGAAAGCACAATCTGTGAGAAAACACTGAAAAAACAGATCATGACAGACTCAATGGAATCTGAAACAGACCTTTAGCAGGAGGAACAGGTAAAGGTCCTTCAGACCCCTTTCTTCACCAACCTGTTCCCATCACACTTGCATCAAACTTGGCTTAGCCAGATCTCTGTCACTCACCTGACACAAGGTTTGGTTTTGGGTCTTTTGATGAATTGGTAACCAGGATTTTTGGACGTGAAAAAGAAAAATAGAACAAAAAATAGCTTCTTCTCTGCAAAGAAACAAAATAAAACAAAAAATTAAAAAGAAAATACAGAAACCACAAACCACATAGTAAAAAATAAACTATAAACTACTTTCAAGAGATTATGCTTTTGTGTTTCCCAATGTTTGAAGAGTAACTAAGACTTCCTTTTAGGATACTGTATCTTATCTCACAGCTTTGTGCAAGGATGAATCATGGCTTACTTTGGAGAAACTGCACCTGTAAAATAAGCCTTTAAAGATCTTGCTGAAACCTGAATAAAGAAAAGTAATGAGCAAGGTAAAGAGAAAAAAGCTCTCAGATTTCATGCTGGAGATAGGCAGAACTGTGCAACACTTGTCAAGTGCTGTGTAGCATGGCTGTAGCAAACTGAAACCTACCCCTAAATAGTTGTTATTATTAGTAATAGCACACACTGCCAGCTTAGCTGACACAGGCTCCTGCAGCCCTCTTGATTCTGGGTTTAGCCTCCCTCTTTTTAATAGCCAGTACTTGTGTGTTCCTAGGAAAAGGTTTATCAGAATCTAGGGAGCACTACATATTTCACTTCAAATACTTTGCCCAGTTTATTATGTTCCTTTTTCTAAATAAAGCTCCTTGCTTTACTGTCACTATCATTACAGGGCTCTATTGCATTCCCACTGGCTTCAGGGTAAAGAACTATTGCTCTATGCAAAGGATAGCCAAGCTACAGAAGCAAAATTGCTCCCTACACAACAACTATATAAATCTAATTTTCTGCAAGGATAGCCCTCTCTTATAACCCGAGTCCTTATAGATAATTAAAGAGAGCTTAACACGGGTTTTTTTCCCTCTGATTTCCTCTTCATCTAGAGTGATTCTTTCCCTGGTCACTTGAACAGTGGGGGTTAATTTGTATCCACACAGACAGTCAGTAGTGAATCCAGTCCTCCTGTCACCTTTTTAGCATCAAGCAGTAAGAATATTTTTCTAATGGGCTCATTTCTCAATGTTATTTCAAAATATTTCTTGATATAAAACTTTCTAGATAAACATCAGTGTTGTTGATAGCAATGTTATTGCACCTGTACATTCTAATTGGCTAGGGAGGCACATCTTCATAACTGGTATTTGCTAGCTTTCAAACAGATGATTTTTCAGTGCAATGAATTTGGGAACTAATTCACATTAAACCCACAAACTTTCCACGAAGTCGAATATAGACAGAAATGAATAGCCAGTTGGGCTCAGCCGTTGTGGATGTAGAGAAGTGTATTTGTAACACGACTAAACCAGTCCTTACTATTTGCATCTGTGCCCTAGCAACTACAACTGCATGACTCAGAGAAAATACAAATAATTTGCCATGAAAGAACACAGGCCACACAGATGACTTTTTTTCCCTGCCCAAAAATTTGCAGTTTGGTAAGGCAACCAGCACATTCACAGTAGAGCAGAAATATCCTGACTGCAGATTTGAAGTGAGGTGTATAAACATTGATTGATCCATCTGAGAGTCCAGGTCAGAGCTGTGAAGGAGATGTGTCCAGACCTCTTCATTTCAATTAAGTTTCTGAAGAAGAACACAATGTTTTAAACTGGAAGACCATATTTTATTAAAGTGGAAGCATTTTTGGAAATTTAGCCAATGATAATCTGAAAAATAAATCACAGTTCAAGATTTCTATATTTATCCAATATTCATAGACATCAACAACACAACATCACACTTTCAAAGCACCTCTTGCTGAACTGGCTTTATTCCTGATGAAATCAATTAAAGTAGACTAATTTTACTCCGTTAGAATTCCAACAATGACTCCTTTGAAACAAAAAAACATCTTTAAAGGATTTGTTTCAAACATAAATGGTACATAATTTGAGTGTTCTCTTTCCTTATTTTCCCTAATAGTGCACAACCTAAATAAAGACAGCTATGTAATTTATGAAACTATCACCTAGATGTTCCTAAGAACTCCAGTGGCAAATATGCAATATACAACAACAATTCTGTATATTAGAAATAAATATACATCTGTTTCATAATAATTTAGTGGGGGAAAAGCATCAGAATTTTCAGATTATGCCATCTTTTATTTTAACAGCTTTAGAAATACCTTCCCGTTCTACTAAAGCAAAACTCTGCCATTAAATTTGATAAACAAGGCACATAACCAGAAACAAAACAAAGATGACAAAAAATACCACAAGATGCCAGCTATCCCTCATGTTGTCTATGCCTTGGTCATCTTATCAAGCCTCAAAAATACAAATCCCTTTCACAGAATATCTCTGCAGGATTTCTTATGCACTGGCATTTTTGGTAGCTCTTCTCTAGCCCTTCAGACAACTATACACTTCAAAGAAATTATTTCTGAAATTCAATCACATAGGAGATATGTTAATACCTAATTAGTTGACACCTTGTATGTCATGTAATGTAGCTACACCACTCAACATCAGGATAAAGCAAACTTATCTCAATGAGCACATTTGCATTTTACAGTATGACACATTACTTTGTGATATAAACAGACAAATGGGATAACACAGGAGACATTCATTATTACAAAGTGGCTAATGATGGACATGTATATTTAAAGAAAACCCTCTGACAACCAATCAGTAGCCATTAAGCAATCTCATTTGTGTTAAGTAGGTCACAGCTTCCACTGCAGATAATCTTCAATCCATTCAACACAAGAGAAAAATACATCACTGAGCAAGTTCCCCATCTAAAACTATGTTCTCCTACCTGTGGTGCACTGAATGCAAACCTTTCTAAACACACCAAGTCTCTGTCACTCCACAAGAACAACCTAAAAAACAAATGGAATGAAATAGCTAGTAAATGAATAATAAATGTTAGCCCCCTTTTTCCATGGCTGTAAATGAAAATCAGGGTGGCAACACTTCACAAATTAATACATGATTGTTTTTTTTTTTCTTCCAAGAGATGAGGGGGAGGGGTGAGAGTGGAGGAAAAAGAAAAGTAGAAATAGATTGATCAGAGGACCAGGAAGAAAAATTATCCAGACTGATTTATTTCATATGGTTGTATTACATTGTACTTTTAATGGAAAAAAATCCGATCTCCTAGTCTTACTTGACATCAGTGCTGTGGGAGTAGCAGAGTTTACTCAGATAACAATTTGTAAAATTTCCTTGGTCTTATATAGAGCTTCACAAAGGAATAACCATTTTCACTTTACAGAGAGGTGCAGACAGGATACATTTCTTTAAAGATCTATGGAAAGCCTAGAACTCAATTGTGTGAGTTTCCAAATTGACTGTGGTCGATGTTGCCCCATGCTATCTCTGCACTCATCAAATTCCTGCTCCACACTGTGCTTTTCATGCTCCTGGTCTTTCTCACTTTATCACACAGACTGTGAGATTTGCAACTGATAAAGAGCACATCAGATTACAGAACTGAACAGCATTTTCTAATGGTGCAGTCAACATAAAGCACAGGTGAACCTACCAGAAAGCATCTGTCCCAGCATCTCTGTGCTCTATAAAGGCATATACTTATGTTCAATAAAGCAATCAAATCAATGATTTTTGGTAACAATAAATATCTGCAGCCCATGTTATAGTTTCAGCTTTTGTTTCTTAAAATAAAGGACACAATTTGCAAGTTAGGCTTATGTAACTACAGGATGGGATAGCTACATATTTAAGCCTCTAGCCACAAGGTTTGGACTAGATAAAGTAAAAGTAGTTAAATGTTTAAGAAGCGTTTTGTGGGAAGGACTCAGGAGAAGGCAAGCAAAAATAATTTACCTGAGAGCCAAAAGTGCCTGAAATTGTTACTGTCCTAACTCAAATGAGGACATGGACGTGTCATGATTTTCATAATAAGGTGTGTGAAACTTTTGTTACCAATAAGAAAGGATGCAGTTTTTGTAACAATTAATTTCTCCTGTTCAGAGACTTTCAGTGAGAATCTTTGGCAAGTTGACCCTGGTGCCAAGCACAGCTTGTACCTGTTTTCTCCAGATCCGTGAAAAAGAACTAATATGTGAATAAAGGGTTACAGTGAATGGGGTGACACCAGACCTGTCACTATTGGGGTTCTGCTGTTGACTTTCTCCAGTGCATGGAGGCTCTACAGAGAGACCCTGACAGATTAGAGGACTGAGCAATCACCAACTGTATGAAGTCCAACAAGGGAAAGTGCCAGATTCTGCACATGGGATGGGGCAAACCTGGATCTATGGACAGACTGGGGAAGGAGATGCTGGAAAGCAGTGCCATGGAAAGGGACTGGGGGTTGATGGCCAGGAGAATATGAGTCAGCAGTGCCCTGGCAGCCAGGAGGGACATCCCTGTCCTGTGGGCAGCAAGCACAGCATTGACAGCCAGACAAGGGAGGGGATTGCCCTGCCCTGCATTGGGCTGGGGCAGCCTCACCTCCAGTGCTGGGGGCTGTTTGGGGCACCACAATATAGAAAGACCTTATGCTGTGAAAGAA
This sequence comes from Acridotheres tristis, assembly GCA_037013685.1. Classification (NCBI taxonomy): domain Eukaryota; kingdom Metazoa; phylum Chordata; class Aves; order Passeriformes; family Sturnidae; genus Acridotheres; species Acridotheres tristis. The sequence goes on from CM072898.1 coordinate 9,296,708, forward strand.
TGTCCAAAGGTGGCCATGAGGATAGTGAGGGGCCTTGAGGAGAAGCTGTGAGGAGCAGCTGAGGGCATTGGAGCAGACTGAGGGGAGACCTCAGTGCAGTCACAGCTTCCTCCTGAGGGGAAGAGGGGCAGGCACTGATCCCTGCTCTGTGGTGACAGGGACAGGACCCAGGGAATGGCCTGGAACTGTCTCAGGGAGGCTGAGGTTGGATCTCAGGAAAAGGTTCCTTCCCAGTGAGTGGTCAGGCTCTGGAACAGGCTCCCCAGGGCAGTGGGCACAGCAGCAGCCTGACAGAGCTCAGGAAATGTTTGACAATGCTCCCAGGCACAGGGGGTGTCTCTTGGGGATCGTCCTGTGTACAGCTGTGAGCTGCACTCCATGATTCTTGGAGGTCCCTTCCAGCTCAGCATATTCTGTGATGCTGTGATCATTAGGATTAAAAGGCTTCAAAATGAATAGCTTACTATAATTTCAAGTACTCAACCTATATCAGGTAATTGAATTAAAACTCTCAGGTTAATGAATGAATAGATTTCTAGACGCTTTGTACATTTTAGTATATTAACAAGAAATTTTAAATTACCCAAATATAAAACTTCAACAAACAGAGATAGAAGGCTTACAAAAATTTACATGAAAATACACGAGTTCTTCCCATAATCAGCAAAATTATGAATAAATTTATTCAGACAAACCATTTTCATTCAAAATGACATTCCACTAAGTATACAGGGAGACGATCTTTGAACACCATTTGGAATAAATTCTATTCAAATAAGTATTTGAGCTGAATATAAAAGTAACTGTGTATAACCAGCTGCAAACTGAATATTAACTTAGTGCTTAATACAGCACACATCTTTAGAAAGGGTTCCATTTTTTCCCATGGTTTCATGTTCCATCTCCTTGTAAAAATAGTGCCAAAGACTAGAGTCTGATTGTGATCTTATAACTACTGAAATATGAACCCTCCTCACACACGTAGTCTCATTTAAGTCAGAATCTGTCTTCTTTTCTTTAAAAATTCATAGATATGCACAATCAAGACAAATTCTGGCCCTAGGGTTTGCAACCCTAGTGGCATCAAAGGCATTAATATGCTTTCTTCGTTCCAATATTAAATATGAAAGTGGTTTTATATTTCTTCAGTTGGATTGATCATACATTTCAGAACAAGAACACCCATGAGAAGACATCACAAGTACTGTAAGAGATTACAATTAATATAAAGATTCATTTTCACCTTCAGGATTGTTTAGCTCATATAATTGGGGAGGATAGATATGGGCTGTTAAAACCTTTGTAAGCACAGATGCCAACATTATCGGGTGATCACGGTGCCAAAGTGTTCATCACCAGAAATGGGGCAAGGGAGTAGGAAAGAAAGAGAAAAAATTCTTAGATTGCCATGGCCAGTTTAATACCTGAATTTTACAGACAGTCATCAACTTCTGAACATAATCCATCTGCTTGAGAGGGAAGACAGTCTCCTCTTCAGCCAAGTTACACGGGCAATTGGCATAGGCTCTTCTTCATGACCCAGAAAATCTACGTAGCTTTGTTGAAATCAACACAAGTGCTTACATTTCTCCCAAACCAATCAACCATGTCACTCGCAGCATTTTTGACTGATTTGTTTTGCCTTTCTGAAGCCAAATTCTATCTCTCTGTTCAACAAAAACATCTCCAAATACAAATAGTGCAAGCTAGCATTTGTTCCCTAAGCACTTACGTGATCACAAACCTATCAGTTAAACAAATTTAAAATATAATTATAAAATATCTTTTACTCATTTTTTAAAGAGCACTAGGAAACATTTTCAAGGCCAAATAGAATTTTTTTTCAAAAGAAAAAAACATTATATAGAGAAGGAATTCTATTTTCTGATTTCCAAAATAATCAAAACTGGAAACAGATTCTGTTTCAAGTCATGAACTATTTCACATTGATCAAAGATTGGTTTCTACATTTCACAAAACAAAAAAACCCTAAAGGATGTTCAAATACCAGACCACTGAGTAAGTGACCCATTTTCATTGTGAAATGAAATAAACTTTTTCATTCTACTAGTAAAGAAGCAATCTTGCATCTACTTTTTTAAAGCTCTTTTATATTCTAAATATAAGTAGAAAAAGAATTCCAGAGATTCACAGTTCAGTTTCAGTGATGTTGAATCTCACATCAAAAGGTAAAAACAATTCTCATTCCTTAAAACTCTTCCACCCTTACATCCCCTAAACACTTTGTGCACAAAGACTTTCCCTTATGACTATTTGACTCATAGGGACAGAAGCTACATTTTCAAAGCACGATACGATTCATTCACAAAGCTTATTATAATAATATTTCATGATGTTTCACTGAAACACCTATTAGTAAAAAAACCCAAACTCAACTGCAACCACTGAACAATTACAATTACACTGTACAATTACAATTACAATTACAATTTTTAACACTTCCATTTTTGTGCTGCTTACTGCATAAACCAAATTTTGTGTTTATCTACCTTTCAGTGGTTATTGAAAAGAATGCCTAACTAGTGAAGAAAGCAAACTGCCAATGGAAATAATATATTTGCACCTTTTTTGTTGCATAAAAGAACTTCCTTAGCAAGTATGAAAAAAGTCTAGGACTGATGCCCTACATTGAAAGAAAAATTTAAGCTTTCTCTTTAAAAAGGTAGAGATGGATGCAAACCAATATACCCACTTTCAATTTTGTAAAGAGTTTGTTTAAAGAGCACAAATCAAGTTATCTTTTCAATCCTATATTATATCCCAGAGCAAAAGTATAAACACAAAATATTACGAGTCTCTGCAGCGTGAGTGTCATTCTTACTTGTGTCTAAGCTTTATGTTACTCCAGTGTAACTCAGAATAAATTTAAGCTGTCTAGAACATGGCACTTTGGCACCAAGATGCTATGTAAAATGAACAATTTACTTTGGAACTTGACAGAATTCTAATTGATCAACAGGCTGTAAATCTTTACAGAGTCAATTAAAGAGTTGTAAAGCATCATAATGCAGGACAAAACATATGACATGAATACTTTTGCAGGCGGTAGAGATGACCCGGAGCAGAAATTGCTGCTATTCAAATACAATCATTAGCAATGGAAAAGTACTGGCTCCTAATGTATAGTCCCAACTTGGTAACTGCTATTTCAGGTAACAATCATTAAACAAGCAAATTAACTAGCCCGCAGTATAGAGATAAACATCTATCTATCTGGAGTGCACAAACACATTTAATGATACACTGCATGTTATTAGTTATACGCCCTTCAGCAGGACCAAACAGTCCAGAAATTTCTGTTTCAACACGATCTTACAGAAATTATCTCTGCAGTTCTAAATTTGATCACATTATTTTATGAGTGTCAGTTTTACTGGGCAATATTACATTTTCCAACATTTCGTTTTCTAGCATTTTTCCATGACTATCTGTGTAGATTAGAAAGGTTCTTAACTGTTATCTGTAATAGATTTTGCCTGTAGCAAAATTCATGCAGGCATAATAGAACAAAGTGTACTCTGATGAAATTGCAACCATAATTTCCAGATGCCTGACATTTATTGCTTATTGCTATTAGAATTCAAGTGCCTATTTGTTTTGTACTTTGCTTTTATTCTTGCATCACAAATGTAAAATGGAAAAAAGATATTTTAAATGCTGGGTTAAGTATCACAGATCAACACAAAGCACCAGCATAATCAATATTACTTAAACACACTCCCAGGCAATTAATTTTTAAGGAATCAAATTGTTGTACCACGTCAAAATTTACAACAATACAATAAAGGTTGTTACGTTCTTTATTGTTTAATTAAAAGCAGCATTTAGCACGCATGCAGCTAACTGTTCAGACATTATGACAAGAAATGCCCTGTTTATCAGTGAGAGATATATAAACAGCATTTGTACACTGTATTACACAATGTCAATTAGTCTTTATTAAATTTCATATGCTTATCAAATTATCAAACATAAGACTTCAAAACCCAGAGAAACATGCTGCAATACACACAGCTGTATCTAAGTATCTGCAATACTTAAAGCTTTTATACAGTCACAAGTTCTGTGTACAGAACTTTGGCACAGTCAGTGTAGAACTACTCAGATGCTGCAGGCATTTGCAGAGAGGGCCAGTACAGATGGATTTAACTCACACGTTTGCCTTTAAAACTTAGGGGCAGATACATTAATTATGTAAGCAACACCTCTGATGTAGCTCTGGTTTTCACAATGAATTCAGGTCAGAAGGAAGCAAGTTAATGCAATGAAAAGGCCTAATACTCTGATCTATGCTCATTTTTGCTATTAGAAAGATTTTCCTAGCATCTAACCAAAATCTTGCCAGGTGCTGGTTTAAACTCATTACTATTTCTCCCAGTGGAAATGGAGATCAGTGGCCATCTACGTGTTACAAACCACCATGAATAGATCCACAGCTTTTTACCCAAGCTATGATTGCCATCAGGAAAACTTCCTCCACTGGGCAAATTCTTCCATAACTCTTTAGTTTCAACTGCCACTCTCAGATACAAGCTCTGTTCCAGAAGATTTAGCTATCTGAACCAATAAATAAAGATGTTTGTAGTTTTCATTCACTCTGTTTAACATTTCTGACTCCCCCGCTTTTTTTTTTCTCTTACAACTAAATCAGGGCCAAGAGATAAAAGGAAAGAAGAGGGTGAGAGAACTGCTTTGCAATCCTTGAGCACGAATAGCAGACACCTGCAACTTTCGGAGAGCACAGCACGATCTATGTATCTATATGGTGTTAAAGCAGAAAACAGGAATGGGGCAAAAACTGGATAAACACAATGTAATGTGTGCAAGCCATATATTATGCATCGACTACTTCCACATAGAAATTCAGAAAACACTGACAATTTGGAAGCCTTAATCTGTGCTCCTGCAATCTAAATCAGAGTATGCCCTTATCTACTGCAGAAGCCCATCTCTCATATATCCACATTTTAGCCCGTTCCAATCATAAGCTGTGCTCCTGTCAATGTTCCTACCTTACAACTGCAGCATGGAAATGTAGGATCTTACATATGTAAAGGTATAGCCTTAAATACCTTGCTGTAAATGCTTTGGCAAGGTCTACTCCTTTGACTCCTTCTACTTCTTTGAGTAGGTTGATCGTACCAGACACAGAAGAAAGAAGAAAACTGCTTCTGACAGACAGAAAATGTGTTTGTATTTCAAACTTGACTCTGATCCACCAAAACAACATTACTCAGCTGTAGACTTCTTTTACTCTTTTCTTTGAAAAATTAGTTTCCAGAGCTCTTCAGTGAAATAAGAAAATGAGTGGGATTTTTTTTGTTGTTTAAGAGTAAACAACTGCTTCCAGCTTTCAAGCATGTAAAGAAAACACTATGAAATGTAAAACCTAAAGGCTGAAGTAAGAGCTCTAAAGACATACAATACCCTTATATATGGAAATATGTATTATATCATTTGGGTCCATGTGAGGATATGGATGCATGTGCAAATCTATGTGCATATAAGCTCCTTGACTGGAAAGTTACTTTCACAACTCCTGCGTCATGACTCATGAATTCTTAGATTTGATAATGATAGAACTTGTCAGCCAGCACAGCTGATCCAGCACAGAGACAGAGATAAGCTGTGAAAAGGTCTGGCACAGTTTAGCTCCCCACAGGACTCTGGGACTAGGGAATGAGTCACATTTGGCAGGGGTGTGATAGTGGGGAAGTTGCACTGTGTGTTGCCTATAATCATCAAGCCTGTAGGCACGTCATAGTTCAAAAACACCAAAGCCGGGAATTTACTGAGGATTTTAATATTAAGGTGGATGGGGTTGATGTCTTTTTGTTGTTGCTGGGGTTGTATTTATTTTTCTTTCTAAGCAGGTTTATCAGACAGTTCAAAACTCTGGGGAGACAGCTTTGAAATGGGAAGAAACAAGGGTCTAAAACACCTATTTCATGTTTCACCACATTCAGATATAATCTAAATACCATCCACACCATAAAATAATGACAGAAATGAAGAACTGTTCCTTCCTCTGTGAGGAACAGCGTCCATCTATCAGATGTACTTTTATTCCAAGCATATCTAGTCCCTCTGTCCCAGAATCTAAGGGGAAAAAAACCTTGTATATGGAATTCTACACTGGTCTGCTAGAAGGAAATGTTCTCTAAATCCACCCTGCTCTGTGGAGTTACCTTATTTTTCCTTAGAGTGTGAAATCAGGAGACTTTAGGCTCACATATTTTGCTGACAGTGCTGGTTTAAGCCCATGTGGGCTTCCAGCTCAGCAAAATGAGAGAGTAAAGAGGAATCCAAGGTAATCACCAAAGTCAGAAGCAGCAACTGCTGCCTCTGAAGCAGCAGGTTTAAAGAACATCTGTACAAAGAAGTACAAATGCTCCTCTCCAATGGCTGTGAATTGTGGGTGTGGGAGGGGAAATGAAGAAATCTTTGTGCTCTTTCTCCTCAGTAAGGATCTCTAAGGATTTTTATCACATTGACATCATACTCAAACTGTTTGCTTTAAAGTTCCAGTTCTTGGAGTCAAGTGAACCTCATCCATCATTCTTTAAGGACACTCCTAGAAAATGAAGGATTTAATCTTGTTTTTAACATTACATTTCAACATGTGATGAAGTTCCACTTTAGAAGTATTACAGTGGTCTGATTTGCAATGTACATAGTTAAAGGCCTGCCTTAACAAGAAAATTAACAGCCAAGGGAGATATTTTATTGCTGCGATATTCCTCTGGGCCTCTGCATGATTGATCTTAAAACCTGCACGTTTTATGTGTTAAAATAAAAAAGCAGAGTAGGTTGACTTTCAGGCTAAACTTCAAACTCTATTTCTTTTGGGGCAACTGAAGACAGACCCTTTACATAAATGTAACCTGGAACATTCTCCGGTGTTGTTTTTTCTCAGCACAGGTAGTATATAAAAAATTTGATGTTCAAAGGCAATACATAAACCAAAGTTTGACTTTATGCTCTGGACATCTTATCTCTACTATGAATATTCTTTAAATACTAAGGTTCTTTAAAACGAAATGCAGGCAGGAACATAAGATGAAAAGAAATAAACAATGTTAGTGATAAGTGCAGCCTTTAATACTCAAGAAACACTACAGACAAGAAAAACCACAATCCTAAAATAATGATTATCAGCCAAGGGTCCCTTCCAATCCAGGTCTCTCTGATTCTATATAAGAATGAAATCACAGGATCACAGAATGGAGAGGGTCAGAAGGGACCACTTGAGGTCCTCCAGACTATCCTCATCTTGAGCTCAACTTCTCTTTCCAGGCATTACTAGGAAACTGAAAAACCTCCTTCTTTTTATTCCATAAAAAATATCCAAGTTTACTGTACAAAGCTTTTCACACAACTTAGAAGGAAGGTGAATAAGCACCAAGAGAAATTTTTTAAAAGGATTTGCTGCATATCCTTACAACATTGCTTTCAGAAACAACATTAAGCAGTTCAGGTAAGAGATTCAGCCCAGGAAGATCTTAATTTAAAGAAAAATTAAGATTATGTTTAGACAGTGTTCAAAAATACACATGTAGTTTTCTCTGTGCATACACACAGTTGCAGACGGCAGCACAGAAGCCCTGAGACATGGCCCTGACAGGAACTGATAGGTCTCCATGTACCATTGCCTTTGCACGCCAAGTTTCTGCAGATATTTAAGAATGAAAGCTTTAGGCCTTTCTCTATTTCTCCACTATAAGATTAGTGGAAATTTTGCCACAGTTTGCATATTCACTTCTGTGTTTCCCACTGTGAAATCTTAAACCACAATGACACAGATTTAACAAGCTCTGAAAAGTTCCCTGAACAGAAATCTAAATGCTGAATAGTAGCTGAACTTTTCATCTTACATAAAATTTTCTTCATCTGTTAGTGTTTAGTCCAGCTACTGGTTTTCATTCTCTGTGTTTTTTTGCACATGTTAATCTTGCAGGGCTAATGTTTGAAGTTTTATTTCCTTTTCTCTCCAGCTTATAGAAGGATTGAAATTTATCTACAAGTGTCTAACAGAGAATTTTAAGAGGGAAATAATTGTGCATCTGTGTAACAGCTCGTGACCATGCTTTTGTCCCACAATTTCTGCAAGAAGGAAAGAGTCTGAGCTGCATCACACAATATTCAATTATTCAATTCCATGAAAGACCTTACATCAGCACTGCAAGTGTACACAGCAAGTTTCTCTTGGAACGTGGAATTTGGGTAAAGCCCACACATCAACAGTTTATGCTATGATCCAAACAAGCACAGTTCTTTACTACTTCAATGTTTAAAGATAACTATTTATAGCAGATGAATTAGCTACACTATGGTAACATATTTAAACTGTAAACTCACTAAGAGAGCCAGAGGGCAGGAGATAAAACTTGTTTATTTTTATTGGGAGGGTAAGTCAGTCACAATAATTTTTTCTCCAATTAACAGAGGGGAAACTCCTAATTCTCCAAACAGCTTGCATTCCAATCATCTGCTTAACAAAAAAGCTTCAAGTTTCCAGTTCAGCACTGTGGACCACGGTGATTTTGAATGGAATGAGAGATATTCATTTGGGAATTATTTTGTTCCTTCTCCATCTTGTGACTGCAAGCTGAACCCTCTTTCTCTCTACCTAAATCTCCCACAAAAGAGCACTGCTAACCTGGCAGAGCACAGCTCAGGCCATTTGGCTTCACTATCACATACACATGTCTGGCTGTCACCTGAGGCTGGTCAGGAATGTTCTCTCCTCAGCAGGACAGCTTCAGCCTCTCAGAAAGTTATTTCAAAAATCCATTCAGCAGATTTGGGTAAAGTGCGTGGTGAAAAGCACCGAAAGGATATGATTCAGTGATATATTCAATAGAACAGTGACTTTTCATCCTTCCAGTTAACCAACACTCAAAATAATTAGTATTGCCTGTCTTCATTCACTTTTAAAAAAACCTACCAACCAACCAAAAAACACAACCAAAAAAAACCCAAACCCTCAAAGCAGGAAAAAAACCACCAAACCACCAAAAAGCAAATGCCAGATTAAGAGAATGTTTGCTCTGTGACTAGAAGAACAAAATTATTAAGCCATGATGTCTTTCTTTAAAACCAATTTTAAATCAAGGATCTTGTACTGCTGCTACTTACACAAGGTTGCTCATAATTGTTCCATGCAATGCTTTGATTAATTAAATCACACTAGAGATTGTTTCTTAGTAACACACCTGGTGCACTCTTTGTTGTTGGCGTTCATTAAAACGCTGTGTTTCACGCTGCTTTGCAGCATGAAAGGATATTAATCAGCTAAATTGCCATTAAGAGTCATATCAATATTTGCTGCACACTGATTGTTTTTCTAAATCTTCAACAAAGGACATTTCACTGAAATCTCAGGTTGGTAACTAACCATATGACAGTAAAGTCAAATTAAAATGTTTTATTTTCTCTCTGGAAATAAAGCAAATCAAGCACATAAACTAAAAGGCAAGGACAGAGTGTAGAGGTTGGTGTTTTTTGGTTGGCTACTTTAAGACCAGGAGTGGCATGTTGAATAAACTAAAATTAATGTGCAGAAAATCTTTTTAAAAAATAAGCAAATAGAAGCTCTCATTAATGTCTGTTCTGTTCCCTGAGCAGAAAAGGCTTCACTTTGTAATGCAACATTGGTAATTAGGTTCAGTTTCAGAGCCTGAGCTGAAAAAGTGTCCAGGGAATCAAATGTTACTTTTCATTATTAATGTGAATGAGAATTTGTTCCCAAATATTTCTCCTTCCTAGCAACAGTCTGTTTACGTGTGATCAGCAAACACCTTGATAAGTTGAAGGTGAGCCAGTAAGAAAGCAAGTGACCATAGCACTAATTACTTTTGCTTTCTCTATGATTTGCTCTTAGATTCCTGTTTTCATATCCTACATACCAGCAAAAATTTATTCTGCAGGGTATATACTTTTTCTGTGCTGTGTATTTTTCTCAAAAAATCAGTGTGCATCACCTAAGCTTTGTCTTGACTACCCATTATCAGGATCTAGATTGTGCTGCTTAGTATGAGGCAAGCCTGCAGCAGGAAGGAGAAATCTGGAATTATGCTTTCTACACTGAACTGGCACACACCTCTAAAAATTGAGAGTATCCCAATAGAAACAGTTGTTCCAAATCATTTTCTCACACCAATAATAACACTTAAAGGAAGGGAGAATTCCCACTGGCCAATCTGTCTTCACAAATGTGGATCACCTAAGAGTTAAGTGTTTTTGTAGTCCAGAGGTCTCTTTTACAGCACATTAAAGGACATTGCATCACACTGGAATGATGTATGCACATATAATTGCACAAAATAAAAAACCTATTTCCATGATTTCTCTGTTTATGTTTCTCAGGGACTTAATTTGGTTCATTTTGTTATGTTTCACTTCCTCCTCTTCAGGTCTGTCTTGGGCATTATGTGCTGATCACCAATGAGGCCAAGATCAATTTTATCCTTCCCCAAACAGGTAACTATGTCTCTCCACAAGAGGTTCATGGTTGTTCTGTGGACTGAAGCTTGCCTTAACCCAGGCAGAGTCTTTTGTCTCCCCACCGTGAGACTTAAACATAAAATCACACATATTTGACATACACACTACACTTGACTTTACCAAGAGGCTGAGAAGCTGCCTAATGTCCTGCCTTCCTCCTCAACAGTGTCCAAAATAATCCAAAACTGATCACGCCCACCAGAAATAACCTTTTCTTTCAGAATTATAGCTTCTCACAGGTTTGTTCTGTTATAGAGAAGACCTCTCTAGATGTCCTACATTTTATTCTAGATAGATTTTTACATTTTAATTGTGCTTTTTTAGAGCTGTTGAATCTTAAATTTCTAAGGCTACAACTTTGTAAAATCCTAGCACAAGTAATGGCAAGAAATATCAGAAGTAAATATAATTCAAAAAAACAAAGGGGTGATAATTTGGTCCTGCCTTGCCAAGGGTGTCAAAGCTCTCCATTTTTCCCAGCAGCAGCCTGATTACTACCCTTCACAAAGCATTGCAACACTCATCTATTTTGTCTGTCTCTTCTCCAGCATGTGAGCCAAGAAGAATAGTTTAGCTTGCAAAAATGTGTTGTCATTATTTTGCTCTGTGATTTCTATTTAGTTGTAAATCACAACAGTCTTGGAAAATGTACTAATTTGCTGATATTTTAACAAAATGCATAAGCAGACAAAGCATCTTTATATTATAAAAAGAAAAAAATGTAGACACCATAGGAGTTTTATATAAACCTTACAGAAAATATGTATTTTTACAGTATACTTTCTGCTTACTCCTTTCCCCTTGTTGAACACACCAGTTTGTTCTACCTAGTTGTCTGCAAAACAAGCACAGCTAGTGAAGTGATGGGGCATGGTTGAATTAAGGCTTGTAATTTCTCCTGCTGAAAAACGTGGTTGTGCCATTGACATTTATGAACCATAGTAAACACTGAAAATTTTCCCTGAAACGTAAATTAATTATGACAACTCCTGATACCCTTCCTGTGAAAATGTTTTTAAATATCTACAGATTCTCACCTTGGCAACATTTTTATTCCCGCTTGGAAAATCTCACAAAGCAACTAATAAAACAAATAAAAAACCAAAGCAAACAAACAAACAAACAACACACATACTTTGCTTTGTACAGAAGGATATAAATTATTATGTAATCACATGAGTTTCTTGGAATGTGAGACTGCCCAATTACAGCTAAGTAAATCTCTTTCATCGGGTAGAAGATTCAGGTTTTATTCATTAATTCTGATCTTTATCATACCACATGCAGCAGCAGATGTCAGTTGTGTTTGAGCTGGACCTGGTGATGCACAAGTCCTGTCTGCATACACCTGCTCCTTTATACACCTAAGATACAATAATGCAACTCTCCAGAGTATTCCTTCCTTGGAGGAAATGTGGACCATATGGTTACTGTAAATCCAAATAACCAAATCCAAATAAGTGAGGAAGCCACACTGTAGAGCAGAGAAACACAAGAATAACCACTCTTTTCAAGCCCACCACCAGATTTTTCAGCTTTTCTCCTAGAGATTGCCAGTAATAGATTTTATTGGATCTCCTTGATGAGACCCATCAGCAGCAGGCAGGCAAGGAGGGGAGCTCCTGTTCCACACAGAGTGACTCCAGAGGATTCCTCCGGGAGACATCCTGGCACCTCTGCACTGCTGGCCCAGGGAACAGGAGGCCAGACCAGAAGTGGCACAGGGGACAAGCCTGGGGGGCAGGAGGGGCTGCTTGGGCCTTGCTTCCCCAGCCCTGCTGCTCTGTTCTGTGTTTCCAGGAGGGCCCGAGTTACAATGAGCAATGGCCCTCTGTAAAAGTGGATAAATGCTCAGTGGTGATGACTCACAGGCACTAATGATTAATCCTATCTTCAGATAAAGACCTCCAAAATCTATTCAGGTATTCCATTATCCAACCATTACTGATTATTTAGTACAAAAGGAAAAGGAGACAATAATGTCTACACATTAATTAGTAGAATTTTCAGAAGTATGTAATTTGCAAAATTATGTAAACATCAGAAGCAAAGTCATCCAGCTGCCAATCACTGGAAGCTCACAGGAATAAAGGAGGCATCCTCAGATGCCCTTGGCGAGCTCACCTGAGCTCATTTATAGTAGCATTTACAAAGCTGAGCCTTTCTGAGCTCATGAGCTCCTTCATTATTTCCATAATATTTTATGTCTAGTTTAATTTGTTACTGACTTAACTAGTTAAAATATGCCACTAGCGATCTGTTAGATAATCTTAAGGTTCTGGACCAACTATGTTTAAAAACAAAATCTGGACCGAGCCTGGTAAATACAAAACATCTTAATCTTCATTTATTTACAGCTCTGCACTGCTCAGGGTTGCTAGTAGCTGTTATAAAGCTACAATGCCTTGCATTTATTGATAGAAAGATTATTGCTTCTAGTCTTTTTTCTTATCTGCTGCATCATGAGTAAAATGAGTAAATCATAACCAGCCAAACCAAGGTTAAAAATCAGAGGATGCATTTTAATGAGATCCTGAAAAAAAATTTAAAACAACCTTCCATCTATGGAAAAGACTTGTTAATTCATTGAATTTTGTGGATTCCATGAACTGATAAGCTCTGCAGCTCAGGCAACTCTGAAATTAAATTAGGTTTCAGAAATGAATATTTCATCTTTAAGATACTGTTGCTTGGAGACCTGGGAAAGAAAGGGTGATTTAACACAAAGACATGGGAGTTAGTTACATGTGGCATCGTTTTCCACTCCAACAGGCTCTGGAACATACCATAAAATACCCAGAACAAAACACTATGCCACAAATGTAAAAGAATGTATGTTCCACATATTTTGTCTGACATCTCCCCGTTCCTTTTTAGCCTACTTTCAGCTCAAGCAGTTCAATTCAACACCATTGAAATAATACTGGAAAAAAAAATGCTATAAAGGCGAAATTGCCAAAGTTCGTCAAACCAAAGTTTTGTTAACTCTTCAGTGAAGTCTCTTTCTAAAAAGAAAAACCTGACCTCTCCTGTTCTTACCTTCCTTTTAGTCCTCATCTTAGACTTCTCTCATTGCTTCCAGACCCCTGTTAAATCATGTTGGTATTCCTGTGTGTTCACTCTACACTGATTACCATCTCTCAATCTCCATTTCCCCAAACTGCATTGCAATTAAAGAACCAAGGTGCAAGTTCATGGTTTATAAACATATCAGGAGCAAACAAACAAAAAATCTTCAGATTATCCAGATAACGAAAAACTGAACATATTTTGCTGTCATGGTGCAATATCTTGGGGGAAAAAAGTGTGGGGTATCTTGCATTTGCTGCAAAGATTCCCCGTAGTGATCCCTACAAAGAAGTTGTAATTTTATTTGTGCTTTTCAGGATGAAATAGCTCTACTTTTAGCAGAGACAATAAGAGACTGATACTTTTCTGTGAATAATTTGTATCCCCGGTATAATATTGAGGATAACCACCTCCCAAAGAAAATGGGGCTTCAAAGAGGCCAAAAGTTCTACTCTCTGCTGTACATCTGAATGCTAGGGTAGGAGGTGGATAAGCTCTCTATTCACCAGTGAGTGTCATCTCAGAGGCTGGGTTTGATTATAGACTCAATCTTAGCTATATAACTACATCATTTAAAAAAGAAATTGAAGAAGTGGGGGCAGGAGGAAACAGCAAGCACATCTAAATTTAGAGTAGTGTGCTTATGGAGATGAAAGTGAACATCTGCATTAATGGAAATATGTTATTTCTATATTGCACATGTAGTGAAGTGATCACACAAAAACAAGGCAGTCTCTTGGAATAAGTGACAAACAGCAAATTTTTCCTGGCAAAAGGCAACTTAATTTTTTTGGAAAGTAAGATTTCAGCTGAACAGGATTCAGGGATCAATAGTGATTTATGCATTTGCATTTATATCAGAAATTTCATAGTATTTTTTTAATTGCTGCACTGAAGTTTCTTGAGGGAATATGGCCATATTCTGTTTTGCAATTTTTCTCCCCACATTAGGCTCCAATTTCAGTTCTCCCAAAATGAGCTCTAATCCCAATGCATTTATTGTTGCTGGTTAAGCTGTTTTATTCAGTTTCAGTGCTCTATAAAGCAGGCACTACTTTTCCTTTCAGGAAGGGAAAGTTTGGACTTTTCTTTTAAATAGCTACAACATTTAGTTAAATAATAATGAGAATATTAGATATCATCAGTGTCACTTCACACAAGACCAAAAGCCAAATTAAATGCAAATATGAAATAACAGTAAAATTGTCATACCAGATTCCAATATTTTTGTCCAGGTGTTTCTGCTGCCTTTTGACAGTAAAAGATTTTAGAATCTGCTATTTAAATAAGCTAATGACCCACACACACTATTTGTAAGCTAAGGTGAATTAAGTATCAATACACGTATTGAAATGCTAAAATTAAAAAAGATTGATCTCCTATTGCTAGTCAAAGACACAAAAGAACCCAAAGAAATCTTAAGATTAGTCGTGGTTTCATCTTAATTTGTGTATTCCTAAAACTTATGGCTGTTTCATATAACACACACACCAACTCTGAGTGGCTGAATCAGCACACAGACATCCAGTATTTCTGTAATTCATGAGAAATGTTGCTACTAACACACTATGGGCTCAGTCCATTCTGTAGGTGTTATCTCAAAACACCAAACTATTGTGATATGCCAACAAAAGCAACTGAAGGCACAATTCTAGCATTAGACAGACTGTATTGAAACCAGCTGTCTCAGGGAGCCCAGATGGGATCTGTCAATGCTTCATTCCAATTCTTTTCTTCTACTGAAAACTGATAGGCAACCCCAGGCAAAAAGTGACCCCACATAACTCTGCCCAGCCTCAGCTCTAATAAAGCTGTTAAACCAAAGTAGTAGTTTATGCTTTTATCAGTTTCAAGTATCAGGGTAAACTGCAAATCAATACACACTTTTAATCATCATCTACAAGTTACAACAAAAATAAATCCTGTGGCAATTCTATTTAGTTTTCACTTCCTTTCTTCTTTGACCGTAGTGTTTTTTACTAATCTGAACAGAATTTCATTATAAATAGAAACCTAGGCAAGAAAGTCTATTATTTGGACATCTGATATTCATCTCTTTGCCACAAACCATTGAAGCCACTAGAAATTACTGTAGTTAGTCAGTATTCAGCCCTATTGTGCCATCACCTTTGAGGATCACCAGTAGTATAATGGGTTACAGCTCTCTTTCCTCTTATATGTCTTTATAATTGGAGATTTAGCAGTGTCAGTATTTCATAGTAAATATTTACAGCCATACTACTCTTACTTCTAGTAGATTATGAATGACATGTTGTTAAGATTATTACATCCATACTAGCTTTAGCTCATAGATGCTGGTTACACAATTACTTCTGACTTGGACAAGTAATCTAAAAAGTTATGTACTTTTTTTAGAATAAAAAATCAATTTTTATAAATTCTTCTCTTGAAGCCTGTTGGATTACATATTCCAAATCAAACCAACCAGACCCAAAAGCAGCCCAGCAGAAATCAATAGCTAAACTCTCACCAGTTTCAGCCAGACAGGTTCAGGGGCACAGTATCTAGAACAGCCCTTGTATATAAAGTGTACACTTAATACAGAGCAGCGAACGATTTGTTGGAATGAAGGTCTGCCCTGAATCTGGAATCTTCATTGGAGTTATTATAAGAAAATTTGGTTTTAAAGCCGCTGATTCTCTTCACTTATTTCTCTGGGATTTGAAGCTGATTTGCCAGTGATCTAAAGCCAAAACAGGGCTATCCTACAGCAAGGTTCTGCTCTGCCTGTTTTGACTGGACCTTGAACATCCCTTGGAGCATCTCTCTAAAGGTTCCAAAAGCTGCTGAAAAATCAGCCCATATGATATAGAAGCACATCCCTTTTAATGCTATTCTCTTGTTCCTGTGAGGTAACAGGTTTGTCTGTTCTCCAGAAAATATTCACAATGAATATTCAGTGAATTCTAATGCATGTTTTACTAATGCTTTTCTGCATTATCCCCGCAGATCACTTTTGAGAAATTGGCCCAAGAACTGATTATTTACAGACAGAAAAATGGGTACACACTCCCCTCTTCCTCCCACTGCAGGCTGCTCCATGGCCTTTAGTTCTCCAGCCACCTGGAATTCCATGTTCCCCACGTGGAACAGCCAAACCACAACTCCTGTTCCTGCCTCACCACACACACCAGACCAGGAGCTGAAGTGACCCCTGGGCTGGGAAGCCTGCCACATCCAGGAGCACTGCAGGATCATGGACATTTTTCCTGAGCACAAGGTTTTAATATGATATGCTGATTTGTTAGGACTGCCTCATTTTTTTATCTCTGCATTTCCTCCCAAACCTTCTCAGTCTTAAATTAAAATGCTCCTCCCTCTTTGATGGCAGAGGATTGCCTGCCACTGGCACTTTCATGCAATGGCTTTCTCACACCTCAGTAAATCTCAGAAACTAAAATTAATTCATAGAAACACCCGATGTGACATAATGCAGCATGACTGATGAAACACTGTATGCTGCAGTACAACCCAATATCTACTCTCCTGAAACAAATCTTTCCACTCTGAAAGAGTAGGGGAAAAAATCAGCACACTTGTTTCTCCTTACTTGTCTCTTTTCAGCTTCTTAGAAAATTTGACTAATAATTACCAGGGTCCCCAAATGGCAAATCATTACCCAAAATATAGAATATGGTGCTGGTATGGACTAGAAAGCTGTGTAAGTGTCTTTGTGCATGTATGTTTGGGGGACAAGAGTCAGATAAAGGAATTTTTTTGTGTGCTTTATTTTTTGTTGTTGGGAGCAGGATGGGTTGGGGTTTGTTTCTTTGTTAGTTTTGTTTTCAGTTGGGACAAACCTGCAGTACATGGACCACTCCTAGTGTTTTGGGAGAATTCATATTTTGAGTGAAGCCCAGGGTCATCTTAATTTTTAGAGACACAGAATTCCACAAATTAAAATATTTACTCTGAATCAGTTAGGCAAACAAAATGTACTGTTAGGGACTGAACTGATTTCTTAGACTTCCAATCTCCAAGACTAGGAAGCAATCAAATCAGCTTCATTTCTATGTACAATGTTTTCCACCTCCAGATTCTCAGTAAAGCAATATATGGTTTACAAATAATACAAGGTAAACTAACTGAAGAGGGAAATTGGAGAAAATTATTAAAATTCATGCATATTTCTGGACTAATCAAATACATGACTAAGTAGCTATTAAAGTTGATTTGACATGGTTAATTTAAGGTTTAAAAGGCAGCAGACACCTTGTGACACCAGCAGAACTGTTGCATTGCAACTGAAGAGCAAGAATACTTAAAGGGATTTACTTCTCTAAGATTTGCAGGTTTCTTCTTTCTCTAAGATAAACAGGTTCTTCTGTTCACAAGTTGACAAACTTTGCTCAGTGCTTGTGAGGAACAAACAGGAACATAGCACTGCAGCCTAAATCTGTGCCATTAAACATTTCCGTGCATCTTTCCAAGTGACTGAGATATATTTTTATCTTCTGTCCCTCCTTTTGCCTCATCCCACCGCTTCCTTCAGGCTCTATCCTGGTAACAGAGCAAGCCCAGCAGATTTATGTATTCGCTTTGTTTTTAACATTCAAACTCTCCTTTTCAGCATGCTTTGAATCACAACTGTGTGAAGCCTGACAAAGTTAAATTCTTAGATCAGCTCAGTGTTTAAGGGATGCAAACGTAAAGCTCAAACATACTTACAAAAATAATTGATGAAACTACTGATCTTCAGCTTAAAATTAGAGATTCAGCAGCCTTTTTATGCATCTAAAAGGAAGCTGGTACCTTGTTTTGGGGGCAGCATTTGGTGCCAGAAAAAAAATTTCTTCCTTCCAAGTGTAACTGGGGAAAGGAAGGATGCACAAGGAAACATGGACTATTTTCTAACAGACATTTTCACAGGATCAGTGTTTCCAGCTTTCAAGATAAACCTCTCGACTTTGCTTTGACATTAATTTCTGATAAATGCCTCAGGTTTACCTTGGCATTTAACAAAGCAGCAGGAGACCATTATCCTGTGACAACGCTCTATTCCACTGATACTATCTCTTAATTGGAGAAAATTTCTCTTCATCTGAAAATGTTTGGCAAGGTTCCCCATAAAAAACTATGGTATATCTAAGTTGTTAGCCTTAATAAGATAGGGAATAAAATACCCAGAGCAGATGTAAATCAAATCTTTCCTATCAAGTTGCAAAAAAACAAGCCCATTGTTGCAGACACCACTGTGAACCCCAGCTTTTAATTATTTATACGAACTATTTACATGATAGGATACTTGAAGGATGGTCAGTGCTACAGATAATAATTCAGCTCATTTGTAAAACTGAGCAAGTGGGAACCAATGTCAATTGTCAGAATAGCAGGAATTATTTTAATTGCTTTTGCACATAAGTGACAACAGTAGCCTCACTGTCATAAACAGAAGATGACACACAACTTGGAGAAAAAAATAGAACTAAAACAGCTGACTTAGGCTTGCAAGAGATTTATAGACACAACTCCCAGGTTCTGACATTAATCTGCTTTGTGTCCACTTGGTTCTGAGCTGAGAACTCAGTCACATTCTTATCCCCACACTCGTCCCAGGCCCAGGGAAGCCATTGCCCCCTTGGTGTGGATAAGTTCAGGGCCAGTGTGGGTGTCTCTGCCCATTCAGTGCTGCTGGCCTCTGCATGGATGGAAGTCTTCATTCACAGATTTGATTGCATTGCTACTTCTCCCCTCCTGCTCAAATAGCTGACTCATATGTAAATATAATAACCAATACAATACCTTGTACAATATTAACCTTCTGCTCAGTCCAGCCCAATATTTCACTGCCTCAGTTCTGTATTTTGGAATCCCCTTGGGGTCAGGTAACATACATGGTCTTTCTCCACTGCTGTCATCTGCAGAACAGGAGCCTTTCCTATACAGCAGCTTGAAAGACACTTGTGCAATTCAGGTCTCAATCTTTCTGCTGCAGCTCATCATCATCTTATTCCACCTGCCTGAAAGTTGATGCTGATGATGTTTTCTCAAGTATGCCTGATCTAAAAATCTCATTATCAAACCTTTTCCCCTACCACCCCCCTGCAGAAAAAAATCACTAGAAAAAGTACAAAATAAACAATCACCTTGGCTAATTAACAAATACTCCACTAGTGACTCCCTACCATAAAAAATTCCATGCTGTTGTCCCTTCCTTGCTCATTTCCTCTACTAATCCAAATCTCCTCCAGGTTAACTAACCACTTCCCAAGGGGTAGTTTATCAAATAGCTGACTGAAGTCCAGAAAATTAGATCTACTGCCTCTCTATTGTCCAGATTATCATTTATCTTCAGGAGCAGCCTCTCTCATTCCATTTAGTAAATGTGATTTTATCAATGGTCTTAAGCAAAGCAGGATTTCACATTTAAGTTATGCTCTTCCATAATGAAAAACAACACATTTCAAGAAGTATTGGTGATAATTACCTGCTGCTGATCAAGAACTGCATCAAGAGCTACATCACAGCCTAAGGTTTTGGCTAAATATAATAAAATTTTACTCTTCATTTCTCAAATTCCAAACCAAATCCATTCTGGAAAAGAAACAAAAACAAACATGCCAAAACAAGCAATTAAATAATTAATAAAATTGATTATTTTCCAATTTTTTTTTTTTTTTTTTTTTATTAACCTCACTTTTCCTTTTCCTCTGAACTTCACTTGGAGGTAGATGGATTTTTAGTTGACAAACATGCAATGGGTAGTTGGGACCACATGCATAAATGTCCCAAGGACAACTGGCCTTGACCCAAGGATAATATTCTGTTGTGATATTATGATCATTTTTGCTCATGCTGAGTGCCAAGTTGCACCAACTATCTGCAGAGAACCAGTCTTTGGTTCCCCAAATTGGCCCCATTTGTTGTGTTTGGATGAATCAGCAGCAAAAAGCTCTGCCATTCTTTTCCATTGCAGCAACCAGCCCCTTGCCCATTCCTTCCTGTCACCAATTCCACTGCCCACTGGGAATGCTAGGGAGGAATGCAAGGCTCTCCAAAGGCTGCACAGCTGTGTGCACACTGCAGCTCCCCTCTTGCTCTGCAGGGGAAACCAATTCCATACATGGCCTCACATGCAAAAGCAGTGACTGATAATGTGATAGGCTGCTCTGTTTCTTCTGATGGCAGGGACAAGTAGTGTACAAATGGAAGTGAGCAAGGAATGAGAATATGGGATAGACAGTCTCCTACAAGTGCCTTTGACAGAGAACACAGTCAGAGATCTGCCTGGATGAGTGGCATTTTTGAATAGCGTGGTTCACATCAAACTGCCCTGCACATACATCAGCTGCTCTTCCCTTCCATCTACCCTTGGAGGGCTGGCTAAAAACTAACTTTGTGAAAAAAGTGGCCAGCCTTCTGCTCTCCTGTCTCATTTTCCTTCAGTTCTCCAATCTCATCCACTCTAAACAGAGCTCCTCCTTACAAACAGGATCATTAAAAAGCTTTGAGTCTGTTGTTCAGGCAGTATCTCAATGAATTAGACTGTAAAACAGAGGAGGGATGATGAATATCCTGCTTCCATTTGCTGCTTAATTCACTTAGTGTTACTCTGCTGGCCATACTTTATAATATAACATTTAGTAATATCTATACCCTTTAGAGTGTAAAATACTGTTAGCCTGAGAATGTCATGGATATGGTATTTTATAATGAATGGACTGTATTCACAGTCAGAGTCTCAAAAATACCATTTCAGTATTTCAGCAACATTTAACAATCTGTTTTATTTTTCAACAATGTTAAAAATGCAAACTATGCTGTGCTTACAGGAATTAGAATTTTTTTTTTTGTGAGTGGTTTTAGTTGGTTTGTTTTTTGTTGCTTGGCTTTTTTTTTTTCTTTTGAAGAGCTAAATTCTTTGAAGTCTCTAACCCCTAAAATACTTCATTCACTGTCAATTTATAAGCATATAAGTTTGTGACATTACTAGTGTTGAGGAGCATAACTTAAATATAAACAGTATAAATCCATGTTGCCACTGTAGGCATATGCAGCACAAACATCTTATCTAGACCAAAGTTTGTCGACTTAGCACATTGTACTTGATGCTGTGTGTCACCTGTCTCTTGTTTGTCTATAGATTAACACAAAAATGTCATTGCAAACTAAGTGAATAGGGCATAGACTAAGCACCTGCCACTTTTAAAACTCTTTAGAAGACTCTCTTGTTTATTTTGTAAGCACCCAGGGGTGCAGTTAAATAACTGCATTGAAACAAACAATACTGGTGATTATTAAGGAGGCTTTTCACATGAAAATTCACTTCAGAAAAAAAAAATGTTTTGCAGATGTAGAGAAGAAAACTGTATCACTAAGAACCACTCAAAATACTTTGGTGGACCAAAACACCTTTATTTTTCTCTTGGCGATCTGCCAAGTTCACTGTCGCTTGAAAAGAATTCTATAGCTGGAGGCTAAAGCAGAAACTGCAATGATTTAAAAGAGAATTGGCTACAGTAAGAATGATAAAGCACCGTATCGTTAAAATGCAACTGGCATCTTAGCCTCCCTACAGCTCTTGAAAATGTGCTTACTCCTCAACTATTTACCAAGAAAGGAACAGAAACAATTGAAATCCCACAATATAGAAAAATGTTAAAGAACTTAGAAAATAAGTACATGCAGAATAATTTGCTGGTAGGACAGTTAAAATAACGATGCATTATACATGTCCAGATCGCAAAGGAAAGCATATACAAATGTATAGCTGAATTTAGTTTTATATTCATTTATCTCAATTAAACATATAGCAAGTGAATTAATAATGAAGGTCCACTTACATTTAGAAAATTAAAGCTGCTTTATTTGCAGCTTGCAGTCTAAACATTTAAATGTTGTGGGACTGATAAGATTTACATTTTAATGTTTAGAGAATCATCAGCTGCTTTCTAAACTGCTTGGGAAATTAGATTTAGAAAGTCTGTGCATCAAAGCCTTGTGTAGTGGTCTTCTCTGGAAAGCTGTTTTGCAAGACTAAGACTGCTAGAAAATAGCTATAGTTTCACAGCAAAGGAGGAGTTCAGAAAGGCCTTCAGCAATTTCAGATAACAGAATTTGTTATTCAGATGTTGCTTACTCCAACAAGATAATAATATGCAGGCTTGAGTCAGAAAACTGCGCAACTGTGTTTTCAGGTTCACGGGGAAGAATTTATTTACAGCTACATGTTTAACTTGCAAACTCTGTTGGTAAGATTTCCCTCACAAAATTCAGTTTGACAGATTTCATTTGTTCGAGAACTGTGTCCAGTTTTACAATTAAATGGAGCTGCTTCACTCAGCATTTATAAATGACATCAGATGCCATAGCAACATGATTACAAGTTTCCATCAATTTGTAGAGCTGAGTAAATAATTATCAGTGAATAATTAACTAAACAAAATTAGCCTCTTTCTCTGCTTCCAGCATGTCCTCAAGCAGATTGTATTTTCTCAAATGTATTCCTTATTTAAACCACATGGAAACACTCCAGACCCCACAGAACCACATCTTCAATATGCTGTAAGTCTCTACGAGGTAGATGACTAGCTAAAAGACATATACAGGACTTCCCATGGGAAGGGCAAACCAAACAGAGGAGGAGGGAAAAAAAACCAAAAAACAAACAAACAAAAAAAACCCAAAAAAACAACTGAAGAGGGGATTGTGATCTATATATTTAAGTACTTCTACATTTTCTTTTGTTCATGTCTAAATACATAGGCATCCTACACCCAAATAACTCTTAACTATAAAAAATTGACTGTGCACAACACTTTAATCAGAAGTCACCAAACATATTTTCAGAGAAGGCTCCTGGCAAGAGTCTCCTGTCCAATGGGATAATAGCAGCACCTAAATGCTGAATTTAAAACCCCCCATCCTAATTGAAAGGAAAGTATGTGTCATAGCTCTTGCCAGATCTTGCAAGAATGATCCCCCAAATCAGCCAGACCATATTTCTAATACTAGAGGCCCACAAAGCTACCACTTTCTTTGTTGTAGGGCCACTAAGGAAAAACCTGGCTGGTAGTAAAATATTTGTCATTTCACAAATCCAAGACCAGAAAGACTTTTCAGAAACAGTCCTGCAGGACAGGAAGAGGTTCAGAGTTTTAGACCTGTCAACTGCATTGGCCAGTTCTTGTTTCTTATAAACATTTCCCTTGGGCTCTAGAAGGTCCAGAGATAGCACAGAAGAGAGACAAGAGGCTTTACCTTTCTTTACAAGAAATGCACTAGTCACAGAGTGAAGGCAAAAAAAAAATCAGGAGCAGGTTTTCCTTTCCTACCCTTGTTAGAAGAAAAAGATGCAGGAAAGCTTTCTTGACAGAGAAAAAAAAGGTAAACGTAAAGCTACACAAAATAAAAGTGTTACAAATTCTTAAGTCTAAGTAAGGTTGTCATAGCATGTAATAGTGGTCATAAATGTAATTTAGTTCAAAAGGGAGCAAACACTGTAGTCTGGACAAATGTCATCATTAAGCCTGGCAAATCCAAGAACGAGGTTTAGCTTTCCATGTTGTTTGCATTGCAAACCTATGTGCCACACTGGATCTGTTTCCACTGAAGCTGAGTGACTGCTGGGGAACATTTCTCAGCTGAAACAGAAGAGTTGCACTTTGAAATTCAAAGGAAACAATTCACAGTTTTGCTGAGAAACCATCCTTGACCATGTTTCTTAGAGCTGGGAATGCTTTTAGTGTCTCTCCTACTCATGTCTTCTAGGCTGGTCAGAAAGCAAAAAAACCACAAAATCTTTGTGTACTTGGATTGCAACTCAGCTGGTACCATGTGAAGTTGTCCATTAAAAGTCGTAGGATTTTGTGATGGCAATTTTTAAAATTTTTTATTTTTAAATTTAAGTGGCCGCCCTGGACAGTAACAAAGAGCACAGTGTGTAAAGATTAGAAGTTAGCTAAAGCTGTGGTAGGTACATTCCAGTGGTACCCAGTGAGCCTCACCAAAATGACTCCTAGCCCTTCTTGAGGTGGATGCAGTAATTGCCATGAGTAATTGATCAAAGACATCCCAGTGCAGCTTCCTCAGCCAGAACATTGCCTCACACTCTTTCATAGATATGCTCTACCACAGCCACTAGGAAATAGGGATGGACTGATTCCCAGTTTGCATAATTGAGACAGAGACTGACCAACTTCTATGAGGGCAGAAGCAGCTCTTGGCAAAAGCAAGGATATATATCTACATTTCTGAAGATTTGACTTGCTTCCCAAGAAGCATATTTTTCTTTTTAAACACTCCAATTTCTCTTTTAATGGAAAAATGCCAATATCAAACTGTAAACAGACTTGGTTTCACAGATTTCCTGTATCTCTGTCTGGAATCCAATACCACACTGAGTGTATATTGATATGTATGAAAAATATGAAGATGAGATGATAAAACATTCACTCTGATTTAATTAGTTTTTTTAGCCATCTCTGAAAAAAAAAAAAGTAAGAAATAAAAATGCTGAAACCTTGAGTCAGCTGCTAATGCTACTGAAATAATTCATCTTCCAAGAGACTTTTAAGCCACTAATTGTGTTAAATTCATTTCTCTGAGTTCTGACAGGAAAAATGGAAATTGCAGCCTTCTCCTACCATCAGCATTATCCCAAAAAGGTATTTCTATTCTTGATTTTCTTACCTAAAGACCCCTCCACATTGCTAACTATACAGGTTTGTAAAGCATGTTGAAGGGCGGTGGATAAAGCCAGCAGAGATTGCAAAATGTTCTGCCAGTTTTCCATAAGCCTGGTTTCTGCCATCTGATTGCTTTCATGTTGTCTGGCAGACAAACCTGAATGAATATTGGCTCTGTCTGATTCAGGATAGGACAGCAGCCATTTGCCAGGTGAGACAGGTAAAGCATGCAAAGGTGACAACAGCCCTTTCACCATCTTTTAACAATATCTACCAACCATGTGACTCCTGCAGCAAACTGGGATGTTCCTTTCTGCCCCTACCTGGATCAGATACTGCAGCCAGGTTTCCCCTAACAAATAAACCCCATAATAACCTCTTTCTTTGTTTTAAACATATGTCACCTAGGGACTTTCTCCACAGGCCTGCACCTGGAGCTAGCCCCAGGGCACATGTACACAGCTTGAGAGTGGATCAAGGCAGTACTAACCTGCCTTCTCAAGTATCTGCACTCTTCCTACCTTTTTCTTCCTGTGGACAAATGAATCAAAACACTTTTCATGTGTCCTAGCAACCTGGAAACCAGACAGCAGAGAGATCTTTGTCTTTGTAGCAGACTGAGATCCGCACTGAAATGTTTGCTTGCTGCTGCTCCAGAAGTACGAGCCCTGTCCTGCTGATGGTGCAGGGCTACATCTGGCAGCTCTTTCTATCCCAGCAGTGCTCACAGCTCAGCCACCCAGCAAAAAACATTGCCAAGGAAACTCACATTAACATATTATTTATTCATCCTTGTTTTCCCCTTCCCCACACCAAAAAGCTACATTTGTATGTAATGTCTCTTTATGCTATTATGATTTGATGCCTTGTTACTACAGAAATTAGATATTGAACAGAAAGTAGTGGGCAAATTGAAGTACAACAGTCAAATATGTTACATGACAAATATGTTAATGACATTTTCCACCAAAAAAACTCTGTTATTTGGCTTTCTTAAATTCCGACACAGTTCAGAACATATTTATCACAGTGGACATCACAAGCCCTTTTTCTTCAATCATGAAGCGTGATTAAGGATAAGCACGATTCAGAAGATTTCAGGTATTTAGGTCTGATGCATCTTTCGTTTCTGAGGAAAGAAGATCTGATTTCAACTCCCCAATATGAATGGGCTTTGGATTGAGTCATCCTCTTCTGTATAAGAAGAAAATAAAATTTGTTTTCTCAAAAGAGTGATGGCTCTGGACTAACAGGATCGTGTAATATCCAAATAAATATTTGTTACTCTTGTCAAAAGGACTACCAGAGAAAAGACCAAAGAGCTACTGGGCTATACATGATAGAACACAGAAATCATAATTACAAAAGAGTTTATGGCAAAAAGCAGATAAGGGCAAAAATGGGAAGCTGAAGGACAGATGTTTTGGGAGGAGGGTCTCTTTATACATCTGTAACCTTGAGACCTTTGAGACCTTAACCTCGTGTTGGGATCTCAGTTGTTGATGTTATTATGTGCTTCTCTGTAAATTTTGTACACAAACACATTCCCAAGAAAAATCTACTGTCATCAATAATATGAATTATGAAAAAGACATGCAATAATTTTACATTTCGCTGCAACAGAGGATCACCAGAGCCTGACTGGGACAGAAATACCTCATGGCATCAGAAATTATCATTCTGACATTATCTGGTCTGTTTACAAGTAGCCCCTTAAAAAAGGTCAGTGATATGAAGTTAGAGGTGTGATAGGTTAAACTTATGTTTTCACTTTGTGTGCCCTACAATAAATATAAAGGATCATTTCAAAATGTAAGATAAGATCTGGAATATTGTATCTTTTTAGGTGTCTATAGGGAATACAGCTATGAAAAATCTAACTAGATTTTACCACAGCTCCTCAAAGCAAGCCTGAAACCAGTGATAAAAAGGTACATTCTACAAAGACAGCTTAACTGTGAGCATATTGGCCAGTATAACATCTGAAATCTAAATGTGTCATTGCAGATTGAGTCATTTTATATCTCCACTTAGGTGTTAAAAAACAGTGCACACAAACACACAACTGTGGGAATTGAAGGCGGGTGGTGGGAAGAGAGAAGTGAAGAAGCATCACACTCAGCATAAGCCACAATGATTCAGAAACAGAGCCTGACCTCTGCATTCACCTCTCCCTGGCATCTGAAACAAACAGTAGATGGGACAGATTAGGAAGACAACTTTATCATCCTTAAACATCTGAAAATATTGGAAAAGAATTTTCTGTCATCTGGAAGCATTATAAAAACACATGCAGAAAAGCGAAGAGATAATAACAGGCCTTTGCTAGCATTAAGCACATTTTTTTTTATGATTTTTAATTAGACATCAGAGAAATGAAACTGCTGGCTAGAAAATAGAGTCGGGAATATATGACTGACACAGAACTTCTGAAAAATGTTTGACAAGTCCCTTAACCTTTCTCAGTCTTAACTTACCCATTCATAATGTGGGGCCAGTGATATTTAGCTGTCTAACAGGAGTTACAGCCTGCAATAACAGGCTTACTTGATACTCAGTAAAGACTCCAAGATCTGTGAATGGTAGATGTTAAGGTTTTACTGGGTTCTATTAGGTCTCAACATTTTCCCTCCAAGTCCTCCTCTTACTGGAAGAGATGACCAAAAAAACCCCACCAAGAGATATTGCTGTAGTCACTAAGCAGAAGTATAGTTCCTGGGATAAGTTCTACAGGACAGCAGGGCAAAGACATTGCTGAAGCCCCCTTCCATTTCCATCCCCCCCTTTTCAAAGCATATTAAGTTTTCTTCAAATAATTCCACAAGGCATTTTCCTTACTCACTAGACCAACATGGTTCAGTAGACAAATGTAGTTTGTCATTTCTGCAGGACTATTGTTTATATCCTTTGGAAAAAATACTGTTCTAGTCCTTCTTGGTGCAAGGCATTTTTTCCTCTACCCTTTTGACTTTCAGTCTTCAGGAAGAGCTACTAGACTCCTATGAATGAAGATTAAAGCCCTCTTAACTCCTCAGGATTTCAAAGGGAGGACTAACTCACATTCCCATATACCCTTTAAGGCTGTGAGCACCTCACAATGACAGCTACATTTGCCTCATAATAAAGAAATATCAGTATTCAATTCTAAAAATAGCCCTTACCAGCTCTTTGGGGTGCAGGACTCTGGACAATACAACAAACATTATATGATAGAACTGGAAATAGAGCTGTGTTGTCTGAAGTGGCTGGTTCTAGCCAGAGAGCATCCTCCCTCTCAGTGCCCTGCCTTGCTGGGTTTATTTTACACTTTTTCTCAACCTGATCTCTAGCTGCTCTTGCTTCAGATACTGACAAAGCCTGTCCTGGGGAGAGGACTATGCATTCTATAGTCAGCTGACTGTTCTTTATTTGTTGAGACACTTGATGCCATGAAGTTGACGACTCCCTTATACCAGCGTCTGGGCACATTCAAAAGTAGCCTGGAAGAGCATTTCATTCCTCAGAGATCCCACAGGATTTTCACTTCTACACCTCAGTTTAAATAATGCCTTCCTATTTGGCTGATCTAGTTTCTTTCCAGGATTCAGTTTCAAATCTTTTGGGGTTTAAAGAAAACCACTAGACTAAACTGTAAAATTAATTCTCACCTTTTTGAGTCCTCTTTGGTGGACATCCACAATTATTCCCATGATCTCTGCATCACTAGGCCACGAAGGTTGAGGGAAAGGCTTGGAAAAATCTACACACCTTTTAGATATCTCAGTGTAGCTTTTGAGGGTTAATGGGGTCACCACTAAGGAATCCATCATTCTCATTGCCCACTTACATATACTAGAACAAAGCAAGGATAGCACCACTAAATTCGTTAAGTACCACTGTGTGCTGCAAACTATTTTCAACTAAAAGGCTTCTTCTGGAAGAAACAAAGACAGCAAAAATTCACTGGAGAAAAGGAATACAGTCTCATTCTACCGAGTCAGATGAAGATCAAAATATAAAGCGACAGTTCAATTCAGTTCAGATCCTATAGCTAAATAAATACATAACAGAGTTATTTATTTATTTGTTAACAACAAAGATTCTGGACCTCTGTTCTGCCACTGGAGTTTGGTTTCCTGTTGTATTCATACAATATTCCTGGAACCAGCACAAAATCTGTTCAAACATCACTGTAGCGCTTAGGAAACTTCTGTCACCAGTGTACCCAAGCAGCAAATGCATTTTTGATGTTATGCAGAAATACATGCCTTGATAGAAGAGATGAAGATGCAGCCCAAAGTGTTAAAAAAAATCAGAGAACAACATTTGAGCAGATGAAGATGCATTCCAATTTTTCTTTCTTTCTTTTTCAAGCTTCCTTAGCTCAACACATACATTCCAGATATATAAATGATATATATGTAATGCAGAGTAATTAATACAGATGGAAGAGATATTGACATGGCACTTATCTAAATGGATACTGAGATTCCAGGATACCTATTGCACTCTAGCTGATAGGAGCTTCAGAAGCTGTGAGTCAAAACTGACTTCACAAAACCACAACAGCGCTTTTCACCTTTGCCAACAGGCATTGTGTGAGCCAGTTTACAGTTCTGTGCCAAGGGCGTATCATCCAGACTTTTCTATTTCAGCTGAAAAAAAACCTACTATCAGATAAGCTAACATGATGAATGTTCCAAAGACTGCACAACTAAGCAGAAAACTCAAAAGCTTCAGAAGTTCCCAGATCTTTAAATTCCCCCCAATATAAAATACATTTTGCAAGTCTTACTAATGTGTGTATACACACACGTTATCCTGCCTACTATGCTCTGAAAGTACTGAATATTCAGAACATGAGTTCTATATTAGTCAATGTTAAATGCCATCGAGGAAAAACTGACATCCCTGTTAAGAAACAAACAAAACCTTCAGTACTGCACAAATTTATTTGTTAGGCATGATCTGAAACACACTATTATAAAGGTACAGCCTTTCAAATATTCATTAACATCCATAAAACATATTACTCCTTCAGAAACCATCCAATATGGCAGTGAAGCCTTGCATCACCTATTCACTTTTCCTCATTGTTCCAGCAATAAGAGAGCATCAGATTTTATTATCATAAGTTCTGAATAAATATGTTGACACTACAAAGCACAGAAACAACTTAAATCCCTTGCACTTTTTTCAATGAAGGTAAATGCAGCCCACTATCAGTCACTCATCTGAAGAGCAAGGAAGAGTATAAATTGATGCAATTTTTTTAGAATTCAAACTTTTGATGTGGAACTATTTTAAGATTTCCTGAGCACCCTCCCTCTGCCTTCCTTTGAAGGCATACGATTCAGTCATCATTACTTCTACACTCACATGCTTTGGACAAAGGAAAAAATCTCTTTGACACAATAGACAAGTCACTGGCTGGTAAAATATGAGTGATATATTAACCAGATCAAGGATCCAGACACTGAGTTGGATTATAATCTCTCTTTCATTCATTTCAGACATGGCTTTAAAATCAGGTTCTGTTTCAGTATGCCATGGTCTTTTTGCACATTAGTAATTATGGTACCTCTAATAGCAATAAAGGGTGAACCACCAAAGGTCTGTAGCTACAGCCCTGTTCAGATAAGAATTAAAATTTGACATTTCTAGTCAGCAAGTCTCAATTTCCAGAAGATTTCTAGTTGGCTAGAAGTACTATGATACATAGGCTTTCTTCAGCATTTTAAGAAATTTATGTCTTCATGCTAAATGGGAAGTGGATGATGCTTTTTACCCAACCTTTAAAAAAAAAAAAAAAAGAAAAAAGAAAAAAAAAGGAGACCTTGAACTAGGCTTTTATAAATTTAAAAAAAAAAAAAAATCTTACGCATTCTGCAAAACAATGAAAAAAGAGGAGGCCACCCCTCTGGGCTGCCATTAATTTGAACCAGCTCACCAAAGCCTACTTTAAATTTTGAATTACATCTTGTTCCTTCAAAGGCCAAAGTCGACAAGAAAAATCAAGCACAGTCTTGGAACTGACACAGTCTGTAAGATTTCCACACAAGAGGGATAAAAATAAATAAAAAAACCCCAACAAACCAAAAAATTATAAACCACAGCTAAAGCCTGGATAATAACAGACTTAGATGAACACAGAAAAATATAAAAGGAACAATTACTGAGAATAAAATTTGCCATGTACTCGTAAGAATAATACATCCAATTTTGCAAGCCAAAGACTTGATTCTGTGGGGGAAATCATTGTGGTTACAGACTTAAGAGAAAGTAAGGCTTGTAAACTGGTAAGACCATTTTTTTTCAAAAATAGAACAAAAAGTGCAAAACAAGGAATAGTATCCAATAGATTAAGCACTAAGCACACAAATCTTCCTGAAAGCAGGCAGAAAATCTGCCAAGTTTTTTCTTATGCATATTGAATTGAAATTCAGCATAATCCAACCTAGAAAGAAAAGCATTACAGGGAGCAATATAACTTCATAGTGAAAGACTTGTGTGCACAGTGAAATGTGACATTTTTAGATCAAATGCCACCTCTCCCTACAACATGCTTAGTGATGATCTCAGCCCCTTGTTTTTTATTCTTTTCCTATAACTCACTAGCCAATTAAAGAACTTAGAGACTTTAATTTGTGTTTCTCTTTCAAGTGCCTGTTGTAACAGTGTAGAAAGAGTGCACACAAAGTGCCACCTTTCTAACTTCATACTAATTGACATCTAGTTTGCACTAGTGCAAGAACTTTAACGTGATTCAGAAAAATGTTGATTTATGGTTATGACCTTCTGGTAGTCAGAGGAAATCTGGTGTTTGTGCTTAAAAAAAAAAAAAAAATGCAAGTTGTCTCAAACTTACGGATTAAATATTAAATTCAGTTTTCCTTGGAAATGGTCAGGAGGTTTCTTCCTCCACAATAGCAGATGAAACTTTTCTATGTTAACCACCGTATAACCACCAGGTCCAATAATTCCACTTGTTAACTTCCATTAGAACAGCAGAAGTGAAGAAACATTGAAGAAATTACTTGTAGTTTAGCTAATGAAGTAGAGAGAGATAAATCCAAAAGTCACCCGCTTTTAACTACAAATTAATAAATGCAATTATGGAACCACATAACTGATTTCCTTCTATGAAATAACTAAATGTTGCCATCAAGCCCTAATAGATGGGAAACAAAAATTATATTGTGATAGGTGCACCTTACAATGAAAAAACTTCTCCACTCTGCAAAATAAACCAAATTTCCAAACCCATGCTAAGCTGAACCTTTTGAGCTCTAGCATATGACACAATTAAAAAGCTTTTTAACCTTTTATTGCTTGTTTCTGTCCAAGTCCTTGTCAATTAAGCATGTATATTGAGGGCTGGAAGAAAGATGTAATGAAATGTGGTCAATCACTTCAATCACTTTCTTCTTTCTTTGAATATGCTCAATATACAAAATGTGGAAAATCACTCTTTGAAATTAACCTATTCCCCTGCAATCAAATGTTAGGTTACATTTAACAAATGACCCTTTTCTCTTAGGAGAGAAATCAATATTCATAGTTTTCTCTCCTACCCTCTGAGACTACTGCCAGAAATCCTTTTTTATAAAAAACTAAAGAAATAGACATTTACTTAAAAATCCCTAATTCACGTCCTTTATTTCTCCCTTGCCATGGCTCTTCCCCTCTTCCCCAGCTGAAGTGCTTGTCCCTTGCTGTCCCTTATGGCACCATGGACAGGACCTGGTCCCTGCAGGGAGCTCCCCTGCTGTCCCCCATGGCACCATGGACAGGACCTGGTCCCCAATGCTGCCACGGCTGCCCCAGGCTGGCCAGAACCTCCCCACAGTGAACAAGCAGCATCTTCCAGCTGGCAGAAAATCCTTTTCATGGTGCTCCCCATGGCATCACACTCATCCCCTCTCAACTCGAGTCCAGCAAACTCTGAGTCTGTCCCATGACAAAAGAACAGAGAACAACTCAACATTAGAGCAGTCTCATAGCACTTTTTAAAAATCCCCTTTTTCTCTCAGGGAGAGGTGTGCACAGCATGGCACATGCAGCCCGAATGCCAGCATGCCAGGGCCTTACTTTGGAAAACCAGGTCATGGTTTTCCTCTTAGTTCCTGCCTGGATTTATTTTGTTTTCAGCCAGCCAGGCTGAGCTGTGTACTCAGATGTGGAGATTTATCCCACAGCCATTTTAGCTGGATATGTTCCATTCTCTCCATTAATTCCATTTACATAACAGTGCATTAACGTACTTCCAGGTGTGCGGAGCACCAGAATCCAGCTCTTTACACATTTCCATCCAATGTTTTTGTAAAGCTTGCCTGCAAACCTGAGTTGGAGAGAGCTGTCCCTTTTATTAAAATTCACATGTATCTCACTGGAACTGACTGCACGATCAGCACACCTCTAGGGTCTCTTGCAGCAAACAGAGCACAGAGGTTTTGGGGTTTTTTTCTCCTGCCGTTTATAAGTTCTTGTAATAAGCTTCTGTTTAGGGGTCAGCAAACTGAACATTGCTGTTTGGAACATTTTTGTTTCTGTAATTGCTCTAGATTGCTTAACCCATGAAAAAAAATACAAATATACACCTGTAGTTCACTACAGTGTAATCATATTGCCATCACTGTCATATCTTTGAGTACTGTAAGTGAAATTGCCACAAAGAGAAGAATAGTAACAACCACAGAGTCTTTTGTTTAACAACTGTGCAAAATAACAGCAACAATAATATGCAATTAAATCAGGGCTGGTTTTTTTATTATTATTATTCCTTAAATAACATGCTGTTTATAGCAAAACACAATAAATACTATCAATCAGTGGAAACAATTAGAAAGTAATAATAAACCAGAAACCAGGTTTATGGGAAAGCCAGGAATTCACACGATACATACCTGGGTACAAGACTCAAACAATTCTGCCCATATGAAAATAAGAAACCACCTGCATGTGTTGTGTAGGCTTTATGAATTCCAAAGATAGAGCTATTAGCATAGTTTATAGGCTATGAACCACACTATTCTTTACCAAAAAATGCTAATTTAGCATCTCAGCTAGTCTGCAGATGCTTTATTGTATCATGATCATTTAGATTCCACTTTTCTCATGCCACAGTCAGATATTGTGAAAAATCAAGTTTCATTTACAGCATCCATTGTTATCTCACAAAGTAGCACTTCATGCTACTACTGATGTGTTACAGACCGTTAACAGTAATTTAGTTTTAAATGCCAGTGCATGCCAAGTGTTCTGGATATGAATACTAACAGGATGAAGTTATGCAGGTGTAGAAATTTACAAGAAAACGAAAAAAACTCCACACCACCACCCACACCACAACCCACACAGGAAATGACTGCCAGCTCTTTGAGGGACAACACAGAGCATGGGACTTCTCTCTGCATTTTAGCTGTATGAAGTTATTCCCCTCATTCATCAGTGGAAACATCCTCCTCCAGGGATGTCTGAAGACAGGTGCTAATAACCCAGTGGTATTTATACCTCTACACTGAACGTAGAGAGAAATTAAGTAATAGTTTTTGGTGGTTGTTTATCTTTGATGTGGTCAAGAACATAGTGATCCTCACAGCTACACATGGTGCTTTACAGGCTGAGACATCCTAAAACCAGTATTTGAGGTTTGCAGCATGGTGAAAACTCTGCCTACCAAACTAGGAATTTTCTCATTCCTGGGGCTTCTTCTGTGTCATCTTCCACTTAGCTTCTTGTAACTTTGTTAAGTGCTTTTTGTTGCCATCCTAACTAAATTAATTAATTATCCAAATATGTAAGCAGATGATTATAATTAATGAACAAAAAAAAAGGCAATATCAAGTTAACTCCCAGAGCTCTCAGGAGGATGAGTTGTCCCACTTAACTTCTATTGCTTTAATAAGCAAATGCCAAATGACTAAAAAATACAAAGGGTGAAGTTCAGATTCTAACGAATGCATTACTACCTACAAACCCTGCTGTTCCCAGTTCTTTCCTGCATGTTTGAAACTCATATGAGCTAAGAATTGCTCTAGCTAAAGTAGGCCAGTCCCAAGCACTGGACAAGAAGCTGGTTATCTTTATAAATACCTAGTAAATCTAATTAATTCAGATGGATAATAAATAATAGATGATGCCAAAAAAAGATTGTCCCTTTACCATATCCTTCTGTGTTCTTTCCCCCTGTAAAAGCTGCTCAAAGGGCAGTTGTAGATGGGACAGATTTCCCTAGTGGAATTGCAGTAAGATTCAATATTTGGCCTACCCCTTTTCCTTTTAGTAATAGGGATAAAAAAGTGGGGGTTGTTTTTATTAAACTGAAAATCCCTTTTGAGAGACTGCCAGAAATGAAATGGTTACTGTACATCGAAATAGTTCTTCACCTTTTTGTTCAATGTGAAAGGCAAAAATTGATGCAAATATGAAGCAATGTGTCAGTTCTGCTAAATAAAAATGTGCACAGTAAAACTAAATCACATATATTGAAGTGTTATTTTGGTTTTATGGAAATGTAATCTGTGTTATGACATTTGCATTTCATATAACTGCTACGGATAACTAATCTTCCAATGCATTGCATACCATTTTGTCACAAAAAAAAAAAAAGTCATACTGTATCATCTGTTTCCACCTGTACACTAGAATATTCCATGACAAATGTATCAACATCAATTGTATAAATTCACTCCCAAGCCAATGAAAAGTAAGGATACATTTAATAGAAAGATTTCTTTTACCCTTAAACTCTACACAGCTATTAGAAGATATCATAGCTTGGTAGGAAAGGAAAAATTACAGCTTCAAACAACACAATATATGGATGTTTGTATGCATTCTAAGACTTCTGAATTTTGAGTGAAAATTAAATACATCAATACAGACTGCCAATATGGAACCTTAACCGGAACCTGATGAAATTGCATGTTTCCCATTCCATGTCCAAAAATTATAGTTTTCAGCTTTGAGATATTTTATGTTATGCTACATGTTACAAAAAAAGTGATACTTAAATACAAGTGAAAATACTAAGTATATTTGAAATTTATTACCCTTTCACTTTTCCTTCTGTGTCCCTTGCTTTTGTTTTCCTTCTGATTACCTTTGCTTACCTAAGTCATTATCCAACCCCTTCAAAGTTCCAATTCTCAACAAATGCCTTTAGAGGAAGTTTTCACAGAGGGGTCACACATGCTTTAGCCCTGATTAAGCCCCAGTTTCACAACACTGATAAAAGCAAAAAACCTTTAATTTCCCCATTTTGGAAACCAGTCAAAACCAAGGAAACTCCAAAGGAATAGAGTGCAAGAATAAGCCTTGGGATTTAACTCCCAATCCTTGGAATCCCTTAGGAACAAGGAGCAGAACTACTTGCAATAAATAAAACAATGTCCTCTGGTCAAGTGCAGTGTCAGGCACCAGTAGATGAGACACAGAGTTTCAGGTAATTCATTGCCTTAGCACCAGACTTTGCACTGACTTTCAATGAGACATGTTCCCTTCAGCTATCAAGGGACATCTCAAATAGCTAAATCTATGCTCAAGATACAGAATGACCTAACTTCCTGAAAATTGCATAACTTACTGAAAATCAAACTGGCAACTGTGGGGCCATTAGATTAATTCTTGGTGTAATTAAGGAAGATCAGCATTAAATGGGTGTATTTCTTTTCTTGGGAAAATCATGCTTTACTATCTGCTGTGAAAGCCAATGCAAAAAAACATGTCTGTTCACTTGAATGTAGCTCTCTGCAGTGACATAGCTATATTTGGGATTCTTTTGTGTGCTGAGTTAGAAGAGCAGCAGCTTTTTAAGCTCAGATGTGTAAATGTCCCCATTTATACCCTAGCTCTGCAAAAATGGGGTTTTGTGCATATTGCAGTCAATATACACACAGAAAAGAGAAAAGTGAAATAAAAAAATATAATTCTCATATTAGAAAACTGAGTACTTACCTAGTGATAGCAGCTGGAATGAAAATGGCTGAAAGCAATAAAAATCCATTTTACCATTTAGTACAGTTTGTCAGACTAGAGAAATGGGATTGAATTTCAAAGCCACAGGCAAGCTGGCAGAAATCTGTGCTTATGCAGTTGATAGGGTTTTTTTTTTCCTCCTTTTTTCTTTTTTTTCTTTCTTTTCCCCCTTATTTACAACTCTTTTGATAAGCCTTCAGCAAGTTACATAGGTTGTTCTAGTTGTATCTCCTTTGACTGGATTAGAATACTTGATGACAGTTTGGATAAGTTTGAGGCAGATGGTTCTTGACATTTTTCATGCCATCAGTTACAAACCATGCAAGGAAACTCTTTCATCCTTTGTTTATCCTTCACTTAGAAGCCACTATGGTAGATCGTTAAACTTTCATTTTTCACAGTGCTGATTAAGGCGTACTACAAGGCAGATGTTATGCAGCACCATTTTTAACAATTTACATTTAGCACCAAAGCTGGCTTTGTACTTGTTCCAGTGGATCAATTCACATTTCAAAAACTTCAAGGTCAACCTCTAAGCATTGCTACTCTGTTGAACAACTAAATGTTTCATAAAGTTTTCCCTATGACTTGAAAATATGTGCTGGGCACTGTTTACTTGTTTATATCTGCCAAAATGAATACAAGTAACTATTGTTCATCTCTGCTACAATTAAATGACTGATACAGTGCTAAAAAATCCAGAGACTTACAATAAAATGAATAAAGATCACTATTTTAACACATAACAAAAAAATTACTTATTTGTTTTCATTAACAGCATAACAAATAATTACTATGCAATTTGCAGTTGGTCTTAATTAACATCAGGTCAAGCAATAACATTTCATGGATGAAAATGTTTACTGGTTTACTTCACATCTGCATGTGCATTCTTTATTTTATGATTATGTAAATTCTATGCTTCCTAGGACAAATTCTAATAGTTATATGTAAACAAAAAAGAGGTAAAGGCATTTTTAGAGAACAGCAGAATACATCCAATCATAACAAAATATAATAAAATTAATTCACAGCAATTTAATTTTTATGCTCTGTAGAAAAATGAGTTTTGAAAAATACTTAGGCTCAATCTGTAGGTGATCTAAGTCACATTTTTCCTGAAAATTTACTGAAATTATCTGTAACCAGTCATAGCAATGGAGTAGAAGCTTTTGTGCTAGTGACGATTTCCTTAAAAGGACAATCAAAGGAAAAGAAACTTTTGGTAACTGAAGATTCTTTCATTTTTTATTCAGATTTTTCAAATTAGTAACATAAAATGGAAAAAATAGTATATAGGACCTATAAATTTTTTATTGAATTTTTAATTTTTTTTTTTTTTTAATTTGTGGAATCTCCTATGCTTTTGTCTTCTTTAATTAAGCTGTAGCAATATATATTATTAATTACCATTGTCATTAATTCTGCAGTAAAAATTAGCAGATTGAATTATAATTTTATCCTCTGATACTTTCTGATCCTCATCATACCCTTTTCTTATGCCCAATTTATTTTTCCACCCCCCCCCCAAATCTGTGCCATAAAGACTTTTCTATCCTAGTTTTAACTACTCACTTAAGACTTCCCATCTGGTAGTACTACTTCACCCTTTATATCTAAAACTATTACTTATCCATATCTCTTCCCATTGTTCTACTGAATTAATGTTTAAGCTTTTCTCAAATCAAAAATGGGTTTCATCTGAGTAGGTCACTTGATTAATGACCAGAAGTCAATGAAATGTTGGTCTTGGGATAAAAAACTATGCTATGGAAAATATATTAGATAAAAATATATCAAGAAAAATATCTTCTGTTCTCACCCTATGACTTAATTTCATTAGTACTGGGGAATGCCTTCATTTCGCTGAAGGAACTACAGACATTACAACTGTCAGTCATGCTAACAAAGATGTGGGGAGTACACAGACAACACATGGTCACAAGTATTTCTGCAGAAATCAGCTTGGAAATCTTATAAAGAAAAGGCCACAAAACCTCAAAAAAACCGATCTGAAATGGTGATGACTTATGTATCAGTCCTAGATTTGATATTCAGCCACCCAAACCCTACACCAATCTATATTTATAAAACCTTGAGCAAATAAGGCTCAGAGTAGTGATGACTGTGTCATTCAGGAATGTGTAATGGCCTTGCAAATGCACTGCACAGAGCCTTCTTTTTCCATAGTTCTATCAGCAAAAATAAATATAGGAGATGAATACTAGTGGGAAAGCGTGGATTTCATCTTATTTTTGTTACATTATTATCCAGGCTTACAACAATATTTATCATCCTACAGTTTGATTTGTTATAATATATGTTTACCTTTTATCTTAGAAGAAAAGAGTATCAGCCCTCCAAGGATAATGGAGAAGCAATGTTATTTAATTATTCCAAACTATCTAGTGCTTTGGTACACAAAAGATAACAGTCAACATACTGCTACAAGTGTGCTGATATGCAAGCTGTGGTCAAGATAAAATATTTAATAGCAGAAAAATACACTTTATAGTGCAGCTGCTATAATGGGATTTTAAAAAGGAAAAACAATTCTGTTTATTCTCAGTTGTGAAAATATGTACAAAGCTAACTACATTCATCCATAAATTAACTTGATAAGGGCTGAAGATTGGTCTATAATGGAACTTGACCATTTAACATACACACCCCAAACAGGTGCAGGAGAGAGAGAAAGCACATGCAGGTACTGTCAGCAGCACACTATCAACACATACAGAAAAAAACTGATGTTATCATGGAAACAGTGAAAGTAAAGCTTAAAGAGCTTGCACAATCATAGTGGCCCAAGGTTCATTTCCAGATTCAGCATAGCTCCAGCTGTACAGTTACATGTATTTGAATGTTTAGGAACAGAAAAAGAAGGAAAAAAATTAAAAATAA
Source organism: Acridotheres tristis (assembly GCA_037013685.1). NCBI lineage: Eukaryota > Metazoa > Chordata > Aves > Passeriformes > Sturnidae > Acridotheres > Acridotheres tristis. The sequence goes on from CM072898.1 coordinate 9,336,814, forward strand.
GAACATGGACCACATTTTTGTAAACTGGCATCACTCCATGGAAACAAATGCAGCAGTGCCAGCTTGTGCCAGCTGAGGATCTGACATTACATGGAAAAATCCTGAGGCACCTGCAGTTCTGTGGGGGTGAATAATTTATGAATACATGAAATGATCTGAATAACATATTTTTGAATATTTTTCCATTCACTCCATCCTAGTTCTTTCACAGCCCATGTTCTTTAAACCCATTTATCACAAGCTTCACAGTAGGATTGTGACAATGCCAATTATTTGGCCAATCCCCACTCGCTCAGTTTCTTTGCCTACTACAGTTTTTCTGGGAGGTGAAGAGAGGTGACTATTTTAGTGTATTCTTCTTCTGGGAATTCTTAGAAAGTGATAGACAAAGGATAGACATATAATCCTTCTTGATTAAGAGGACAGATACAGACTCTTCAGGCTTCCCTAATACCTTTGGCCACACTATAAATGTTATTTCAGACTTTTCTCAAATCCACAGTCCACTTTTACACCTAGGACCCATTAAATACTGGATATTTTTTCCAAGTCTGCTCACAAGTCAGAGAAGGTGAAGGTGGAAGGCAAGGTATAACATGTCTCAACTGAGCACCTCACTAAAATCCTTCTTCTAGGTTCCCATATGCAAGCCTAGAGATTAATAACCAAAAAAACCCAGTACTCAGCACTACTCCAAAATTTATTCTTTTTAGAAAAAGGGTCTACCTGTTGTCTATGCTAAGGGGCTGCTGCCAGTTAGAGCATCACACATGAAGGCTGGCCTTCACCAGATAAGGGATTCACAGACCCAGATCACAGCTCATCCATCACAGATTTTCTCAACAACGGCTGAGATCCTGGCAAAGCCTGGGCATTCATTCCCTCTAGGTACAACTCCTCTAGGACAATACTGCTCAGGGGGATCTCGCCTGAAAAACAACCAAGAAACTCACTAAAGAGCAGAGATAGCTTAATGCATTTCCAGATGCCAGAGATACAGTGAAGTGTGCTTCCAAATGTGGAAGCAGAAATGCAAAACTCTACTGCAGCAAAAACATTCTGGCAGCAAGATTTTCATTCCGTTCCTGCACATAAATGCCTTTGTGGATTTGTCTTTCTTTAGCAGTGATAAAATGTCTTGTAAACCTCTTTAGACAGTCAGCATCCAAACTGATGCTGCCTGTAGTGGATTTACTATCTCCAAGTAAATTTAAATATCTCCAAGTCCAAATTGAAACAGCTTCCTAGACGCCCTCTGTCCCTGCTCTCACCCAGAGCAGGAGGTCCTGGCTGATGATCATGAACAGACTGGGTCAGTACCTGCACCCCACCATAGCCACCCCATTTGATTTGCCTGTTGGGGACATACACAGACTTGGAGCAGACCCATATGTGTATGTGGGCCATCCTATTCCAGCCCCTTAAGCAGAAGCCTTTTTTCCCATTACCCCCCTTTTATCAAGAAATCCTGACTCTTATGTACACCTTTACCAGCAATGCTAGAGGAGCTGTGCTCTCCTTGCATGTGCACAATTTCCCATTAGTCTCCCTGAGATTTATGTAGGAATCCAAAGAGGAGAATGGCCCTCTATGAATGTTTTAACAATCAGAACAATGAAGCATTGTGCATCAGACTGTTAAAAATGTTTCTAAACATTGTGTTCAATACACACTACTTGATTTCCAAAGCTACTCTGGACAGAAATGATTTAGAAAACAACTCACAAGTAAACTAAAGCTCTTCTAATAAAACAAATATTTCACAGTTCATTTAATCTAAGATATTGAAAAGAACTGCCAGTACTCAGGTATGTGACCTGAAGCACAGAACTTTATTGCTTTCTCCATCAGGGATTAGAAATGTTTAGAGTAAAACAGTTGCTGCTAGGGAGGGCTCCTTTAACCTAACAGTCATATCTCAGGACCACTTTTCCTTTCCCAAACAGTAGATAAAAGAAGAGGGGGAAACTGAGGTCAAGGAGATTTCTTTTATCTATCACATTACAGAAAAGATTCAAAACTCACAACTAAAGTGAAATGCTTTAAAGAATTTACATTTGGTAATATGTATTAAGAGCTTTACATTTTCTGACATTTTTTTTTCCTATAGGAAGTGTTTTGTTCTACAAGACAATTTGCCTTGTTGGTGGTCTCTTCCTTTTCTTACAAAACTTTTCACTCTCACCGTTTGTCCTCCAATAGCTATTTCCCCTTCTCTTCCATTCCATGAAATGCTTGTTCAGAAGGCACAAGGCTGTCTCTAAGTGCTCAGTCTGCAGAGACACGAGGGTCATGCAGATTGTTGGCAATAGATGAAGCCCCCTTCACTCAGACAACGTGAGTGAGCAACGCCCGGGATATTTTGGGGGCAGTTAGGACTAAACAGAGCTTACAAGTGTCAGACTAGCCACACAAAGTATACGTATGTTTGCAACAAACAGATTTTTCAGGGAGTAGTGCAGCTAAGTATTCTTACTGCACTCTGTAATCTATTTCACATTCTAAAGTGTATGTTAATAAAAACCAAATTATATTCATGGAACTACATCTCTTCTGCATTAATCTCAACAAGCCAATGATTTATCAATGCTCTCTAATCTTTAGATAAACTGACACTTTGGCAGTCTGAAATAATGAATACATTCACAAGGAAAAGAAAGTTAGTCAAATTAAGTATCCCTCAAAATTTTTAAAATTATAAAAAAATTTAAAGTGATTCTAATTACCAGCACCCATGCTGTCTGTAAGTACATAAACTGTACAAGGTCAACCTCAGCCAAACATGTCACACCTATTCTCCTACCTAAAGAAGGAGCAGATCCACAGTGGATCCTTTTACTGTATTAATCTCCAGGGACTGCTTGGAAAATCCTTGTGGAAGGGTGTTCCCATGGAAAATGCAACAGCATATTCCAAATAGAGATGTAGCAATGGCGAAACTTTTGAGGATCTCACCAACTCCAAATAAAATCATGCCTGTCACACTATTTTTTTCCACAGCATTAATGCTGGCTACAGAATTCACTCCATCAGAAGGAGACTCAAAGGCTGTTGCTGTTACTTGCTCATTGTCTTCTAATCAAAGATAATTTGACTAGTGAAATTATATTAAAAAAAAATCCAATAAAACCTAGTCCTCTGAACTAATGTAGAAATTTAATTCCAAATTAAATCAATGGGATTTATAGACATAAGTGCCTTTGGGACTTTAAATCTTAGCATATCTTTAATACAATGTAATAATCAATAGTTCTCAAGGCAAAAGGACCAGCAATGTTCCAATCCCTTATGAAGATGAGGGTTCTTTTTATCAGACATCTCTGAAAACACTGAAAATAATTATTTTCTTTCCTAAAGATCATCAGAAAAATATTAGAAGTTAAATAATTTTCTTTTAATAAATACATGGGAATGAGTAAAGTGTCAATCATTGATTTATTCATGTTTATCAGATATAGTCACTGAGTAAATCTGTCTTGTTGGGAGATCCACAGATCAACAGATGCCCATTGATATCTCTTATCCCAAAAATCTGCACTAGTTTTCTCTTTGCATAGCTCTTGGTGTGAGATGGTCATGGAAAGAAGGAGCATTACCATACTACTTCCCACAGTAGCCCTTGACTAACTTTTCTTTACAAAGCTATTCAGTATTTCTGTTACCTACCTTTTCTTCCATGCTGCAAGAGCCATGGTTACAATAGGGAGCATTATTTTTATACAGCTTGTCCGATTTTATCTTTTACTAGTTTGCAGAGAATAAAACAGGATGGTGGGAAGGAAAAGCTTCAAATACCTGCCCTGCCATACTTCATGTGCTTTTGTCTGCAGTGTGCTTAGTGCTCAGTTTTGAGCTGAGCAGCACTGGGGCAAGTGTGATCATAAATTTGCTTGTGCCATTATAAATGCCTTTTTCATGATTGCTGTTCTTTAACAATTATCTTTGATAACCAATATTTTGCAGTGTTTCGAGGCAAGGCCCAGACAAAGTTCTAGTTGTCTTATTGTAGATTTAAGATATGCTTATTGATAACCACTGAGACCCAGCAATGTGACTTCAAGGAAAACAGAGACAGGTCAGGGACTCCTGGCATGGTCTGATGTGGCCCAAGTTCAACGTGTGGAGATGGCAACTCCAATTTACATTGGCTTCCCACACACTGATACTGCAGCAATTCACAGTCAAACCAAGCACCATTCCTTAATTAGCTATCATCCAAATTGCGAGCATGTAAATCAAATTAAATTGGCAAACTCTAGCTGTGTACAGGCTGTGATTTCTAATAGTTTCCTGTTTTACAATAGTTTCGAAAACTCCATGTTTGATGGTCATGTACAGTGATCTTACACAGCTCTGAGGAATACAGATCATTCTTTAATAGTTCCAATGTGAATGCAGTCCAATAATCTGTCTTGATCTGTACCAGAAGCTACATTAAAAACAGGACTCCAATATGTGTCTCCTGAGGAGGTGGTTATTTTAACAGAAGGTGAGAAAAAAAAAAAAGAGAGTCACAATATTATATTTTCCAAAGTTCAGCAGTTGCAAAGGCTTTCAGAGATCTCCAGGAATTAATAAACACCTTTACAGTCAACCAGATGAAGTATGTACAGAGTAGAAAACAAAATTATAGCAAGTGCTTAGGAAATGAGGAGGACATTTCTCTCAGCTCCTTTCTGAACTCCCTCTGTCCCCAGCTCGGGATATATGGAACAAGTCCAAACCTCAGCAGAACAGTTCTACATTACACCACTTACCATTTAGTTAAAAACTCCAGCATGAGGTATTGATAAGTCCAGGATAAATTGCTACGGTGCCTATGTACTAATCTTTCCTTCATGGATGGATAACTAACAGAAAATACTTAAGTTATTTAAGATGGAAACCACTATTTGTAAATTGTTTGCCCAAAATTTTGAAAAGTTTTGAAACTTAGTGTTACACACCTGATGCTTGATATTCTGTAAACCAGTCAAACAGGATTCATGCCATATGAATAAGTGACATGAGCCACAGTAGCAACTCTGACCATTTCTTACCATTAGCATAAAATGCTCCAAACTGATTGTCAATTTGTGAAATTTTTAAAACATTCAGTAAACAACTAAGAAATTGTTACAAATCCTATATGTCAAATAAAATTGGAGTATGAAACATGAAAAAATGTTATACTTAAGCTGCCAAGTGTTCAAATGTAGATGTGAACTTTCTTTTACCTTTCTGTTTTACCAGAAAAAAAAGTGCATTACATTAAAATAAAAAATTAGAGTGTTTCTTTATTTTATTATAGTAATAAACCAGCTTTTGTCAGTGAGGACACTAGTTTCTATAAATGGGAGGAACAATAACAGGTTAAATTAAATTCTCAGAGTACTAGACAGGTTAGCCAGGCATTTCCCAGCTGTGGGAAATCTTCAGTTTATTGCTTCTTATATTTACCAAGAGATATGACCAAGACATAGTGCATATAATTTTAGTTTGCAATTTTTCTTTAATAGACATTAAATATATTTTTCTCCCACTAACTAGATTTGTATTAAGAGTTCGTTCCAATTGCTCAAAAAAAATTGAAATTGCCAAAATTTAAGTGGAGTTACTGGGCCAAATCTGTTTCTGATCTAAATCTAGATATATGGATTTACTGCACCAATAACTAAAACAATGGTGTTTTACTTACTCCTATATATGCTTTTCATCTCAATTATTTTCAATTTTCTATAGAAAACTAATAAAGATACCACTTTTTATGTTTTAAAGGTATTTGAAGGTCTTCTGGAAAATAAAAAGCAGTTTTAATAAATATTAATCTTCCATTTCTACAAGTGATTACATTTAGAAATATATAATCTAGTGAACGGTCACACTGTATATGTATAGAGTCAGAAAAACACACAGACTAAGTAAAACCTTGTAAAGTACACAGCATCATTGTGCAAAGCTGCAATGTGAAGCAATTTATGCCATGGCCAATAGTGGGGGCTAATACTAAGAAGAATTTATTTTTAAAATAGCAGGAAAAAAAAGAACATACACCAGCTATTTAAGCAGAAATAATAAAAAGCTTTCTTTTGCAGGATGCCTTGACATAAGCATTCTGGTATTCCCCTTAAAAGAGATCTTGCTTTCTTTTCTTTAGTTATAACTGGGATGGAGTGAGGCAACCTCCATGAACACCTAGTGCCACCTTACAGGTGGTGTAGCCACAGGCATTCCTCGATATTTGTACAAAGTTACTCTGGATTGCCCAGGTTCAGCCTGGCCAAGCACACCCAGCTTGTACCACACTGGCACCAGTTCTCAGCACAGGCTGAATAAGCTCATTGCACACTGAGCATTTACTTCTGTAGAGACACATCAAAACAGGTTTTCCAGAACAATTTCAGTTTCAAATTCTTGTACTTCTTGAAGGAATAAATCAAAACCAGAAACCGTTTTGACTTATGCTTTGGATACTGCTCAGGGATACAGCAGCTCTCTTGCTGTATCTTTTTAGTGATCTTAGCAGCTTAAACAATCTACCTGGCACCTCATTCTCCACATGTAAAGGAAGAGATGTGTGATTTCCTTTTTTTTTTTCTGACTTGCCTGTTTATTTCAGAGCGGTAAAAAGGTACATCAAAACCATAGACTTCAGGGAACTATAATCTGTCAGGCATATAAGAAACACTACTCATAATCAAAATATCTATAGACACTATGATATTTCAGTATATTAGAAAGGCTTCTCCACTCTATCGTGATTTTAAAAAGACAACACCCATAAAATTCTAATTAGAGAATTACTGATTCTAGGAGGAGTCTGAAGAATACACCTTTATCGAAAGGGATTTATTTTAAAAAAACACTCAAAACGCTCTATCATGTAAATAAAACCAGCCTTTCCCCCATTTCCAAACAATTTTCATTTATTCTTGCAGCCTACTAGCAAGTGCCACCTTGCCTTATTTAGTGACTCAGAAAACCTTACCAAAACTTCAGACTTCAATTCCAGCCAACATTAATGGAAAGTGTAACCTAAATTGCTTACAAATGCTTCTTGCATCCATAAGTGAATTAAACTAAACTTCTGGGAAACCTGTCTGCTCGATGCTATTGTGCAAAGGACGAAGCAGATCTGAGGCAGGAGCATGGATGGGGGATATCCCATTTGCATAAGGAAGATAGCTCCTTTGTAAACATTGATACAGAATGGCAAGTCTAGCAATGACTTTTTCCCCCCTAAACTCTCTCCCTCTGACTTACACATCCTTGTAATATATACTGCTGTTTTGACTTGAGCTATGCACCCAAATAGACTATTTGTGGAGGATTTGTGATGCACAGATCTATTATGCACAGCTATCAGAGGTCAAACACAGAGCAATTCTATACCTCTGATGTCAGCCTGAACAGAAGCATTGTTCTTGGCAGTGACAGGAAAAAGGCACCACATCCAAATTACTGAAAGCCTTCTCATGGCAGAAGAAAAAGCTGTCAGTTTAACAGCTGAACACAGAAGGTTCAACCAGTATATATCCTTCTCATTCAAGTAACATGAAACCCTGGAAGAAAAAAAAAAAAAAAAAGAAAGAAAAGGGAAAAAAAAAAGAAGAAAAAAAAAGGAAAAATAAAAAGAAAAGCTGGAACTGTGTCAGATTTTTTAAGTTGGAAAAGCTCTTGTCAACGCTGAACAAAGAAAACCAGCCATTTGTGTTGCCAAGACAGTGCTACTGAATTACAAAATAAAAGAGAAAGAAGGAGCCTCGATATAAATATATAATGTGCATGTCTGTACCGAAACAGAAAATATTCTAAATTTACTATAGGTTCATATTTACACTGCAAAGTAGGCTGCAAACTATGTGAATATCTGTTAACATGCACACTCACACGTAGGTATATGCTGATCTATAGCAAATCTATAAAATTTGTCCCCTATGTATATTTCCCTCTTCCGTATTTCATTACTCAAAATAGAAATAGTTCTCTAATTACCACACTCATATCTTATTCATGCTCAGTGTACGTTGCTTGAACAGCATCCCCAAACTGCACAGGCTGTACTTAAAGAGCAGGGAGACATCTCCCAGCCTGGGGTGAACGACCCCTTCACACATCTTTGACAAGACAGACCTTAGCATGTCGACAGCTCTCTAATAATGATACAAGAAAAGAATCCTCTGACTCTGGGCTGTATGAAATAAAGGTGTAGGCTGTGTCACACCCTGAGGCTACAATCCCCTCGCCATTCCCCTAGAACAAAGTGCTGCTCACTGTAAGGGAAAGCTGTTTGGAACTACAGCAGTGATTACCAAATCTTCACTTTTTCTCCTCTCTTAGTTGTAAAACATACACTGGGTGAACAGCAAGCATCTGTAAGAGCTAAGTATGTAATCCAGCTTACAGGCTATATTTCATTTTCTAATGCATAAGTAAGAGAGATTTAAAATTCCAGTAAATAGTTCTAACCAGCTACATCAAACAAGTGAAGCATTAGATGGGGAATGTGCACACATCTGTCATTTGATGTGCCACATGGTCCTTGAAGAAATATCAGTCCTGATAGGTGCTTTACTCGTTTTGTTTTCCACTACCACTGGATAAGCAGTTTAAAAAGTGACGCTAATTTTTAGCAGAAGAACCATGAGAAGTAATACGAGGAGACAGTTGTACACAGTCACAGGATGAATTCAGAATATTAAAATGTTACTCTCTGCCAACATTAAAGAAAAAATTGAGTTTAATTTCATTCCTGTGGGCTGCTCTTGCTTTTTTGTCAATACAAAGCAAAAATAGATCATTTTAGTTGATTAGAAGTTCCCATGCTCTTCTTATTTATCTCACACTTGAAATCACAACAGTCAGTTTGTGACAACATAATTGTCTCCATAGAAACTAGTTCTCATGAAATGGAGCATTTGCACAATATTTGGACCCTGTTTACTGAAAACCTGGTAAGCACGTGTACTGCACAAACTGTCACCACTGGCAGATTTCATAGAAACCCACAAACCAGTCTAGTAGGGATTTATTAAAACAATACTGCTTTCTACCTCTAACCAGCCAAAAAATAAATCAATCATTACATGAGGACTAAGTAAACTTCTCAGCTGTTCAGAATCAGCATACATAGCTCAGTGTTCTTTTATGCTCAAGTGTAGCTCTGCTCAGCCTAAGCTGTGCATTAGGTGTCTGATTACCAGGAATTGTTGACACATGACACTGATTCACAAACCAAAGAAAATACTGTGAATACTCTTTACAGTATAATCGTATATACCAAATTTTCTGAGAATAAACTCCTATTACCTTTATTTTCCATCTGCTTCTAATTTTAGAACTTGAATCATGGAGGATCACTTAAGGCTCAGATTTGACGTCAAACTAAATGCCCAAAACCTCCTCAAATACAGAATTTCTACAAAAGCTTTTAGGAAATAGTGCAATTTTGAAATTCTCTTTATTTGACTGCAATAAATGTTTAAGTGAGGCTGTATTCCTGTGCTATATCAATACCTGATATTGATTTAGCACATAACAGTAAGTGGGATAGAGCTTGCCAAATTTCATTCTTTATACTCCCAGCCATCAGTAGGCAGATAACAACTCAATCTGCATGGCCAAAGAAGTATTTAAGAGTAAGGTGGTGTCTGGAAACGACGTTAGTGACAAAATTTTAATTAGCCTCCAAACTAGAGCACATCCTCCTGTGCCACTGACCTGTGCAGTGACCATCCAGCTGTGCACCACATTCCAGGGTGGAAGAGGGGAGGGCATTGCTCATCAGCATTTCCAGTGATTTAGAAAGGTGAATACGGGACAAATCTGGTGATACTCTTCCCAAACACCTTATTTAAATTTTTCATTTTGTCTAACAAATAACATTTTGCTAAACCTCTCAATAGAATATGTATCTTGTGGCTTTTGGGGCAAAGGAGAGCTTTTTATTTTTGTTTGGTTGGTTGGGTTGGTTTGGGGTTTTTGTTTTTTTGGTCAGGCTATGCAAAAAAAAAAAGGGAAGACAGAATTCTTGAACATCTAATGATCAGTACAGCCTGCATACCTCAGGACCAGCCATTTATATGTAGGATCCTACCATTTGAGGGTGTCTTGCCAGAAAAGAAACAGATGGTGCCAATAAAAAGCAAAAATGAACTTCATTCTTCCATAACAAGGCAATAAACCCCAGCATAATATTATTATTTTCCATAAGTCAGATCTTAACACATCGGGGGCAAAAGATGAAAAAAACTGAAAAAAAGAAACCTTGTGCTTTTGTTCCAAGGCTTTGATGTCATCACTGTTGGTTTTTGGAAAAGAGCTTGCAAAACTCTAAAAATCCTTTTTAGCCTTTAGGTTGCTCTGCTTAGGGATTTAGAAAGGATGTCAGTGTAGGGTTACAGACCAGATGATGAATCTTCTTGCTGCCAGGTGTATGTGGGCTGGAGGGATAAATAAGATGCATGGAGATGAAGTTTGTAGTTACCTCTTTTCTCATATATTGACAGAATACATTTCACTATGTACTGACTGAGGATTTTTTAATTTCCCTCCCATCTCTAGGATCTCTTGGGTATGTGAATGTTTTTCTTTCTCTCTCTTGTTTCCCCATTCTGGCTTGCAAGTTTATCCCACACACCTGCAAGAGCAGGATCTTTCAGTCACAAAGAGCTGCCAGAGCTCTCATGACAAGGAGGAGACATAATTTGGAGCATCTTTTTCAGCTTCATTAATAACAAAACACCTGTGAGCTAGGGAGTTTAAGAGATTGTGTCTTCATCATTTATGAATCTTCCTCCCTGCTGTGGCACTTAGTTCTTTGCCAGCTCAACCTGGCACAATTTCTCAGCATCCAAAATTAAAAAAGGAAAAAAGGGCACTTTTGTCTCCAGTAAAAGCAGCGTGGATGGTGAAGGCAGGGAGAAAACACCACCAGGAGCTCAAAGCCTACCCGTGCTAGAGCCGGTAAGAATGACAAGCTTTGACATTGCTGCCTGTTTATTCTCAGTTTGACAGTTTCCTCTTGTAAGAAAAATAATGGACAAGGGAAAATATAATCCTAATGACTCAAGTATGATATTATAGTTGCTCCTCTCCTCCACAGTCCCATTGCAAACTTACCATAGTACATGGAATTTAAATTTTATTGATGAATAAAATAGCTGTGGCAAAAGCAGAGAACAGCTTCTAAGCCTGTCTTTCCATAATAAGTTTCTAAAGGGAAAAACTGCCATTAATACATTCTTGCCATGAAAGGTTAAACTCTGTCACAAAGATTTATTTTTTAAGTCATTGTCTTTCCTGGAAAGCTTCGATGAACATTCTCACAAAATTTTCCATTTTGAAGTACTACCAAAGGAAGGGCATTTGATTTGCAACCAAACAGCAGCTATACAGCACGTTGTGGTTAATTTGACCTCTGAGGACACCGGAGCACTTTGCAAACTATCCCAGACTCCCAGGCACTGAAATCGCCTTTTGATATCATCTGAGTTATTGCTGTCCCCCGTGAGCCTTTTGAAATTCTCTCAATACAAGTGTTAGGACCCAGGAGTCCTTTGGTAGACAGTATAAATGCAAGCCAGAGATCATTGTATAAATCAATTATTACATCTCACAGTGTTGTTCAATAGGATTAAATAACTTGAAGGTCTGATAGATAACCCTTATCTAACTGTAGCAGACACAACAGCGACCACCCTCAAAGAATTTACCTGATGTTGTAGTATTAGCATCAAATCTGTTGAGAAACAACATCTTTAAATGCCAGAGAGTCACTAAGTCATAGAAGTGAATGATCAAATCTGTCTTTTGTGCCTTCTAAAGAACAAACTACAGCTTCTGAAATTGCTTTTGCTTTTACTTTAGGGATGGTGCAGAGATGCACCATCCTCGTACTGATGCTCATACGTCCTGCCCTCTTGTCTTTTGTAGTACATGTGAGTAAAAAATCTCATTCTTAAAATCTGAGAAATACTTTTTATTTTAGGATATACAGATTTTGCACACAATTTCTGTTTTATGTACTCCTTGTAGAAGATATATATTAAAAGTAATGATCTGAAATGCAAAGCCTGAGCAAGAGCTGGTGTACCACAGGTTTCCCTCAGCTCTGCTAATGGACCTCCATGCAACTAACAGGGTCTTTCCTTTTTCTTTAGCAAGGCTTTACTGGCTACCCTTGAGTTCTGCCGCTCTGTGCTACAATCACACATTCTGCAAGCAGAGAATGAGTGCATCTGCTCTTCATATTCTGGTGCTTCATCATATCAACAATGCCTTGAACCTGCCCCATCAGGGCTGCCATCCCAGCTCATGAACAGACCCAGCAATGGGTGTAACCCTAACATGAGCAAGTGGCTCTCTGGGATATGCCTGATTTACAAGCTCAAATTCAGACACAAAGAAATGCAGCTGAGACCTTTGTTCTTTTCTCATGTGGCAAGTTGTGGAAACCCCACTGGAAATTCAGAAGGACGAGATACACACTGTGTGTTTCCTCAACGTTCAGTGCCTGCAAGACCAGGTTTCAATAACCCCCACCACAGATTAGTTGGTCATTTTGGAAATGCATATATTAAAATCTCACAACAGTAAAAACCCCAATCATTTTAGAAACATGCAATTTTAAAAATCACTCAGTTGTTATGGTTTTGAATAATTCCCAAATTCATTTTTACAGCATAACTAAGTTATGGACAGAAAAACTGAACTGCTTTTAACTGTAGGACATTTCACTGCTGTACTGGTTGAAAAGTATAATTCAGAGAGCTTAGTGCTTCATTCTGAATCACTGTTTTACTCTAGTTTGTAAAGAAAACTGAAAAGCTTCTTAAATACGTATTCTTTTGTGAAAAAAATAATTTTAAAATCCCTGTAGGATGGAAAATACAGCATTCTGGCTCAAAGGCTAATATCAAGACACAATATTGAAGAAAAAAAACTGTAAAAAAAAAAGGAGGAGACCTACATAGTGAAAAGAGGATATAGGGGAACAACTGAGTGAAAAAAAGGAACGTGAAGGAATTTTCTGCTTATTGTTATGTCTCCATTCTCCCACTCTAATTACCATATACTTTAGCAAATAATAAGACAAAATAAGCAGATGAGATCCACAAGAGCAATAAGCCTCACTCACAGATTAAAAGCAGGTGGCAGAGTGAGAGAATAACATGAATGGGGGAGGACTTTTGCTCTGGAGGAGAAAGACAACGTGGACACAGCTCTCACTGCCTGGGCTCCCAGCACCTCTGGGGAGTGGGGCAGCTCCCACAGCCAGGCTCCCACAGAGAGCCCCAGCTCGAGGGCAGCACTGTCCAGGGCTTCTTTCTCACTCAAGTAACATGAAACCACAGAAAGAAAGCTAGAACTCTCAGATTCAGTGTAAAGTTACAAAAGCTTTTGTCAGTGCCAAACAAAGAACACAACTGAGGCACTGCCATTGAATTAATAAATAAAAGATAGAGTTTCAACTTGTATTTATAGTCCAAGTATACAGTCTGCTACCTATGTAATGCATATAGCTCTCCTTATCACCTAATATTTACTTATAACTAATATATTTAATGCATAAGCATTATATCGAAAATATGAATTATGTGAGTACAATATGGATCACTCACTGAGTACAAATAGTCACCCCGCTGAGTGTCTTTACATTACAATCTCCTCTGCTATCTTTTCTGCACTCCCAGCATAAGAAGGTCTTCCTAAAGCCAGGATCAGCTCTGACAGCAGGGTGACACAGGGGCCTGTGCTCAGGCAACTCAATTGTACTGTTAACATTTAGAGCCACAATCAACAACACGTATCAAGTAATTTGCATGTAATGGTGTTGAGTGGCTTCTAAATTTAAAAAAACTGAGCATATTGCCCACTCAAAGGGGAAATTCCTTGTTATTTTGATGCTAGATGTGATTTACAAGGCCAACAAGTTAACAGCACGACCAATAGCTAACAAATCTGTACCATATGGATGAGGCTCTACAGATGACAAACACTCTTTGACTCACCTGCAGTTTATTTTCTAGTATACATAACTGTCTGCACTCAGGCTTTATTCAGACTCTTTTCCAGTACTGTCAACAGTTTAAAAATTGAGAGCAATTTCAAGAGTTTCACAGACCAGCACTGTAAATAGTCTTGGGAAACATGAGATCCAACTCTCTAACAAGCATTTGTCATTAACTTATATAAGCCTATTGCTGGAAAGGGGATGGGGGGGAGGGAAAGGAATAAAGAAAAAGAAATCCAAGTGCTACCTTACTAATTAACCAGAACAGTGATTAAAACACAGGAGTACACAACACCCTTACAGCAAAGAATTGGTTTGGCCACTGGTAAGACCAAAGCTTGACCAAACTATTGTCTTGAATAACTCAGAGGTCGAAGGGAATAACTACTTACACAAAAAAAAATCCATCAGATATCTCTCTTCCGTTGTTTATATTATTGACCTGATCACTTGGCAGGGTAGGTGAACAATGTTAAGTCAAATTCCCAAATGGTTTAATTCAGCACAGCTTAATTCAGCTTTAATTTAGCACAGTTTCATTGACTGCAGTCCAGCTGGGCTGATTTATTCCAGCTAAAGGGTTGGCCCCACTCTAGTGTAACTGGTGAAAACTATTATCCACTGAAAGCATGATCATAAAGAAAAAGGTATTGAGAGGCATAGTATGAAATACAGGGTGTTGATATACTGAATGCTAACAATGTTTATCGCAAAGACAGCTCACTCTTTCACTGCTGTGATTATAGTTGCCTTTTGTTACAACAGAGCAAAAGAAGGACATCTTTATTGCTTGGAAGTCCATGTGCTCCTCCTATTTATCTTGCACTTGAAATCTTTACCCTTAGTTTGTGACAACATAATTATCTCCATGGAAACCAACTAAATTGTCATGAAATGGAACACTTGCGTAAGCCCTGGACCCTGCTTCTTTCCCAGCCACACAAGCACTGTGGAGACCGACCTGGGCACATCTACACAGGCCCACTCTGCCCCTTGCAGAAATGCCACAACACACTGCTTTTCCTGGGCAGCCAAATTATACCACTTACTACGTTAAGGCTCCATAAATAGCTTTCCTAAAAGGCTTCGTTAATTGGTCAATGCAATGAAGAATTACTCTGCTTGGTATTCAGATATCTGTATGTCTACCTAAGTTAGGCTTACGGTGATTTACAGAACACTACAACGTATGGAAGGTCACGGCAAACATCAGTGCTTTACAAAACTGAATTTCCAGTTTCACAGTCTGAAAACACAAGTCTAGCAAGGCAAAGATTTCCTAGCATGAGTGAGAATGTTCATATCATGGAAGCTTAGCAACAATGAGAAGATTAAGTATGGGAGCTCTATTAAAGTATTTTTTCCCTTAGTGCTTTTGAAAATCCCACTGCACACTATTAGTTGCAACTATGCTGGGCCAATCCTATTAGCTCTCTCCATTAAGTGTTCACAACTTCCCCTGGAAGATGTATTCTTCCATTTCAGCAGATATTTTATAAATTAATTGCAAGCTTTTCACACTTAAGTTCCATTCATTTTATTTTTAAATTCGGCATGCACGGATGCTTTGGATAACATTACAGAGAGACCCTCGAATACTTCACCATGTTTAATAAATAAATAAATGTGTGTATACACACACAGACTTTTCTGGGGATAGAAGAGAGGAATAGGAATTGTGTGGTAACATACTATGCATTTGTAACATATTGCAGATATCTAAAGGCCAAATTATTTTTAGCCTGCTTTTCTAAAGAAATGACTCTTTTGTGCTTGTGCCTCTGTCTGTTCCTTTGATTCTACTGGCCAGTTACCCTCAGCAGACAGGCAGTATTATCAGAGAGAATGTTGCTAAATATTTCAAAAAAGCCAGAGCCAAATTCTGTCCCCATTACGGAGATGCTCAGAGGACTTTGTCCCTGTACAACTCATGGCTGCTCATGCTGAGGACAGGCTCACTCTGGACTAGCAGGGATATGTGCTGTCTTTGTCCCCTCTACACAGGAGCTTGCCAGTTCTTGGGGAGCAATTACAAAACACTAAGTTAAACAACTTCATCAGAAAACAGGGCTGAAACATAGAAAAGACTCTGAGGTACTGCCATGGAGAAGATGTGATGAGAGAAATGAAATTGATGACATGACAGAACACACGAAGAAATTGGATAGAATCAGCCAGACTTTATTAGGGAAGGCTCATATGGGAGCTGTTCCTGGAAAAACAAGTGCTCTCTTATTGTAAAGCAATTAACTAGAATTCACTGTCAAAGGTATTGCAATTTTGCAAATTATTTCAAGAGAAGAGTCATCTAAATTTACTAATGCTTTCTGTTTCAGGTGAATACATAAGGCTTTCCTCCCCCAAGCTACTCATTTCTAAAGCTGTCCTGTGCTCCAACAACAGCAATTTCATCCCACATTGTATTTAGTAAATTGCACTGAAGTGCATGAAGCCTTCCCATAATCTCTGTAAACATGGCTGTATATCTAAAGGCAACTCTCACATATAGGTCATTATCTATTCTAGTGCTTGATAGCTCCTATTCACGTCCACGTCATCTCAGTAAAAATGAAGTTGTTCTGCATTTAGATGCCAAGTAAGATATTCTAAAATATATAAAATACAGGCATTTCCATAAACGTAATTTTCTATACATACAGTAGATTGTATCATTCATACAATGCCTTTAAACCAAACAAAATATACATCTGGAGATTTAAAGAGCTCTACAAGCACTAGATATTTTGCTTGAATGCATCATTACCTGTATACCTATATTATCATCCCCTGGGCAGTGGTAAGGAGTGAATCTGAAATCATTAGGTTGTTTTGTCACCCATCTGAAGTTTAGTATAAACTGAGTCAGGAAAACAAGAGGCCAGACACAACAAATTTCCTGAAACTGGGGATGGTGAGTAACACAGCTTACACATATGGTGTGGCACCTGGTGCTCATTACATACAAATCAAACAAGCTCATCATTCTTGTACAGCATTTCTCCAACACGAGCCTGTTAAACCCCCTTCTCTTCTATTTCTCTCTAATTTTTAGGCATTATGGTCAAAAGGTGACAACCACAAACAGGAACATTCCAGTTTGCCACTAGGTAACAGGCTGAAGCTGAGTTCCCTATTTCTAAAGACTTTGATTTTCTGGTCCTGTAAGATTAGGGCACACGACCCACTCACAACAGGTGACAGCACTTAGCAGTACCCCTTCCCTCATTCCATCCTATGGCATGCATTTCAGAAGCTCTTGACTAGACTGAAAAAACTCTATAGAACTCAAAAATATCTCACAACATTAGCAGAAAGTCTGCAAAAACATTAAAAATAGCATTAACAGCTCATATTTGAACAAACATCATAGAAGTGTTACTGCAAGAGTGGGGAAGCCTCAGAGGTTACCCCAGTTCAAATCAAATTCAGAATATTCCTCAATGCTGTTTAATAAAATGTGGCCCCAGAGTGTTTGCATAGGAGAGGACATGCACAGTACAACTACTAAAGGACTTCTGGGCTTCTCCAAGTTATCTCCCACAGAGCTTCCCATGGCCTATTCCTTAGGTTTGCAGGAGGCAGAACACATTTAATGACCTAATAATTAACAAAGAAAGGCTTTAATTATATGATAATTTCATAGCCTAGTTAGAGGCCTTGTGTTATAAAATGAGATGTCTTCCAGGAGCTCTCTGGTGAAGTGCACATCCAAAAGAGATCCATTTTTATTTGCATGTGCCTTTTGGTCTAGAATACCACCAAACCCTGCCAAAATGACCAGCTGATGCTGTGGCAGCCTTGTGATTATACCAAATAGTACAATGAAAAGGGACTATCCTGCTTTTCTGAGCAGCTGTGTGAGCCCAGGAGCTCTGCAGTACAGCATATCAATTACCCAGTAATTACCCCATCTGATTCCTGTAACTTAAAAAAGAAAAAGAAAACAAACTCAAAGTTTGCATCTCTGTTTCATATAGAAAAGGTGATGCTGGAGGGGGAGAGAACAGCACTTTCACATGGATTCTTTCTTCCTTGCTTGCTTTCTAAAGGTCAGAGTCTGTAAATTTTAACTTGTATAAGAGTTTGGATTTACTAAGGCTTCTGAAACAGGTCAAAATAAAAATTGTGGAGTCAGGCAGAGAATAGTAGAATAACAGCATTTGGAATAAAGACAATCTGAGATGATACATAAATCTCTCTAAGAAGCCACCATCTAGAATTTTAATTAAAAACCTCAACACAGTGTTATTTTGCAATATTTTTCGAAACCTACTTCTTTTACCCAAAGAAGAAATGTAACATTTTCTAGCAGAGAAACACCTCATTACATTTAACTATGATGTGAGGGAAAGCAGTTATGCATGAGTAATACATCATTAAAAACAGAAAAATAAAATTATTGGTAGCAATTAGCTTTATGAAGAGATTTTGTAAGTGAGCATATATTTAATCTCTGTTAATGTTTTCCCCTTTCAGTTTAGAGAAGGAGTTTCTCTGTCATTGCAACACTAAAGTATCATCTATCATAAGAGGAACAAAAGACCAAAGCATTATTCAAAGATGATAACATGAAAGACTTTGAGAGTCTTTCATGCCTTCAGACACATAGTTCTGAATCTTCCCCCTCTCTATTATTTCTGTATATTACTATATAAGACTATGCATCTATCCAATGGAAGATCTCATCTGGAGGTCAGAATTTAAATAATACTTATGCAAAACTACAAATTGTTAGCATGCTTTCTCAAATTCAAGCTCTTTTTTTTCCTAGTTTTCACAGCAGTTATACCAAACGGGTGAAGGTATCTGTCATAAACCAATATATCCTTTGTGTCAGAGAATTTAGGCCCAATTGTAAAATCCATATAAAATAATACTTCTTTTCATGTCTTTATTATTCTTCTCTGAGGGCCTCAAAGTATTTCAGAAATTATAATTAACAACTTCCTATTCAGATTCATATTTTTCTTACCAATAGAGAAGGAGAAACATAGGCATTTTTTTGCAACTTTTTTTTAAGTCTTAAATGAGCCTGTGGCAGAGTTAAGAACGGAACCTATTATTGCAGATGTCCAATTGCTTTGAACACAAAAGCATTAGTTCAGAATGTGTCTTGTTCTTGTTTAGAACTATTTTCTATGGTACTAATTTTGTAGACAAAATGCAGCAGAGCACTGAAGTCTTTCAGTGGTTTTTGTATAGCCATAGGTACATGAAGTATTTATTCACATGTTGACATGAATTGTTTCTATGTAGCCTATGAGAATTCTTTCTTACTCTGTTTTCTTTCTACTACATCTTCAATTTTTCCACCTCTCATCAATCCTCCAGAAGTACAGCACATGCATTTTAATGGAGAATACATCAAAGGTCGACAATGATGCCTGGCTACTCAACAGAATGCCAAACTGGTGAATCACAGCTCACAGGCTAAACAAAGACCAATCTACACACTCTACATGGGCTTGATTTTTAATCTCTGTAAGCAGGAATATACTCAATGTATTTGCCTGAGCTCAACAACATTTAGCTCTGCTTCTACCATTCACACAGTTTTGCAGCCTTCTAGAAATATCAGCAAAATCTCTAACACCTAGATCTGTTAAAAACTTGTCTTTGCCAACCCTCCTGAAAATATCTTTAAACACATTAAAATTCTACTTGAAGAATTAAAGCAAAAATTGAGGGAGAAGGATTTTTGCAGGATAGTGTATGAGAGAATTAGATTCTTGTGCTTGCAAAAGAGAATGTAAAGGGAATACAATTTATTGAGAGGAAATAAGCTATATCTTAGATGAGGCCATGCCTATACAGACAACATTGTTTGTCTGCTGGAATTAGAAGCAAGGATGAATGAATGAGATGGCATGAGATGTAAGACAGTTCCAGAATTTCATCCATATCCAATATGTGCCACCCATTCAGTAATAGTGCTGTTGTTACGTAGTGCCTCTCCCCTCTGTATAATAATTTCATTTTTAATGGAATAAATGCATAAATTTAAAACCTGAAAGCTTGCCTGCAGCCATTAGCAGCCTATTGACAATGTCCATGCATTTTCCAAAACACCCTTCCTTACATCCCTCAATACTGGCAAGTCAGAAGGCAGAATAAAATGAGTAAAATGGAATTAAAAGATTAAATTCAAATTTCTAATCTATGGAAATGTTGTGCTACCCCAATACTGTTTTATTGTCCCTCTTCACGTGATGACTGTCAGCAGAGCTCACAGTACTGAAGACAACAGTTAGCAAAAGAAAAGACAACTCACATCTCCAGGGCACCTCAAGCACAAAAATCTACATCTATGGGTGATCAGAAATGCCAGAAATCTACTGAAAGAAACCATCCTGCAGCTATTGACTCACAACCAGATGTGCTTGACCCAGGATTAATACATAACACATCAACACCAATCCTGTGCCAAGAGTGACCATAATCCCAACACTTCTCCTCAGCACTGCTGGAGCTGTGGAAGAGGGACAGGTTCCCAGGACAGACAGTGGGAACAAGGATTCTGGAGGCTGAGCGACAAACTCCTCCTTCTTTATGTCTCAAGAGTGCCACTTCTCCTCACTGATGACTAGAGCATCAGAGGAATATTCCAGGATGCAGAGACCCAACATCAACGACAAGCCTAGCAGAGTTTTGATGTTATTTGTACATCACATGCTGCAGATTCTGTTTGGCATCAAAGGCTAAATGGTATTTCTTTCTAAGGCATATAGCTTGTCAGGAGCTGTTTGGACCTGGAGGCACGAGGCATCTGTAGAAAAACAAAAATATTTACGTGTTTTAAAGTGTTTAGAGTCCAGGCAGATGCAGGTGCACCCTTCCTGCTTGCAGAGAGCAAAGTGGACTAACACTCATTCCCATTTTCAGCCCAATACATACCTGAGCCCACTGGGAAATAAGAGGTGTAACCACAGCTGAGCAGAGGCTACAAACCCAAAGCTTTGAAGGAAAGAAGTTTGTAAGAATTTCCAAAGTCCTCCTCTGAAGACACACCCACATATGACACTGTCATGAAGACAGCGTCCAAGCCAGCCAGAAGTAAATAACACATTAGAAATAAGAGAGCAGGGGGGAGAAAAGTGTTGGATTATTTTTTTTTTCTTTAAATTAAACACTCTTGCCTAGTTTTCCTTAGCTAATTAGCATCCCTTCTTAGCGGTTTAAGTAACTGCTCATTTAGATCAGTGAATGATTGCTCTGAGATTAGGGTGTGGGAAAAAATTTTCTGTTGGGAATAATCTACTTATGCTACTGTTTATTTGAAGCAGTGATAAACATAGAGATTTTCCTTCCATATGTGCCAAGTATAAGAGAACACAGAATGATTAATGAACCCCTGCATTTTACCAATAAATTACTAACTTCAGACACAAATTTATAGTTTTCATTAGTACAAGTTTCATTCGTTTCATTGCAAGCTACTCTTTTTTTTTTTTTTAAGAATGTTTATATTATTTCTGTTTGATCTGCTGGGAATGACATTTTGCGCACCATTATTTATAATCTCCAAAAATTAATTATGCTTCTAATTAACAGCATGGAAATAAATTATTGCTCAAGGAGTTATTTATTCAGTTGTAAAGCAGGAGCTTTAAGACTGTACATATATACACATTTCATTTGTGCTTCTAGCGTTTTCTCTTTCTTCCTTTATGTTTTACTTATTTCTTCACAGATTTCTGAGGTCCATTAAAGTTTGGCCTTTGTGAAAGTTTACAGAATCTTAAATTTGGTTTTTCTTCTTCAATAAACAAGAGCAGGATATGCAATTCGATATGCATTTCCCTTCCTATACAAAGGCTAAGACATTGAAATAAATTAATAGTGGGGGAAAAAAAAGTGAAACTACTTTGATTTGTTAGTGTACTCCCTTCTCATGGCCATTTAATGAAATTAGCAGCTGTAGAATATGTTAAAGGTGGGTCCAGAGGCCAACATCTCATAATCTAGAGAGCACGGAAATGGGACAACCATGATGCAAACTACTCTTTCTGCTCTCCTATTTTATTCACGTGCAATTAGGAGTCACCTTGCAGAAAAGTTGGACACCCTGTCTCACTCCATTCTCCCCTCCTTTTGTCAGGTGCCAGTTTGTCAGTGGACCTTGTGGCTTGTCCCTGTGAAGTGGGTGTGACACCAGCTACCTCCTCCCAGAGCCTCCCAAGAGCTGCTGGGTGACAGAAACTCCCAGTTACAAAAGGGGCCGAGCAAATGCAACCACACAATTACTGTGGTTGTGTCTGTTTTCCATACATCTGCAAGTTAATGGCAGACACAGTCATAAAAAATATTATGAACTGATGTTGAAGAATATTCAGAGAAAATGCTCTTTAAATCATAAATATTAATTTATCTAAATATTAAAAATATTCCACATAGGATGTCAGGGAAATTGGTGGTGGTGTTATGTCCAGGTAGACCACTTCCAGTTTTCAAATGTAAACAGTCAGAAAGTAATTTCAAACATTCCATAAATTGTAATATGCTCACACAATTCCTTTCAAATAAGTGAACACAGGCTGCCTACTCACAGACACAGGATAAGTAAAGAATGCAACTACCAAATGTTAACTGTTCAGACAGGGATAGCCTGAACTTTTTTTTTAAAGAAAGATAACAATCATCTACCAAAATAATTTATCTGATGTTCAATTAATCCTACATAGCCTTTATAAAATAAGGACTAAGACACCTAGTACAGTTTTCAGCAATATTTCCACTGTGTGTTTTAAGTCATGGTGCACACACACATCTGAGAAATGAATGCTCCTTCACCACAGGCTGTTTGGATCTCTTTCTTCCCAAGCCCCAAATGTCAGCTGAGGTTTAGTGCTCAGCAAAGGTGCAGAAGCACTGCCTGTGCTGTCCTGCAGACACAGTCACACCTTTCCTGCAGAGCTGCTCTGTGCTTTTCCCATTGCTCTTGGGCAGCCAGAGGCTCCACATGTGCCCCCAGGGGCTGTGGCTGTCCCAGGGCCAGGCAGAGCTGAGGTCACCCCTCTGTGTCCCTGGCAGCCAGTCTGCCAAACTCTGCCAGATGCTTTCTGGAGGCTTGTCCTAACACAGTCCTCTCCAAAGCAGGCTGCAGAAGCAGCTGGAGGCTTTTGGACACAGCCACTAAAGGAATAATATGATTAAAATAAAACAGGTTTTTAAAAGACACAGCCTTGTGTTTATAGATGGGGCAGTCGCTGCTGAAAAAGAATCAAACGTTATCTGGAATGAGGGGTTTGTGCATAAAATACAGAGCAATGACTGAGGGTGACTGGTCTGTTCCACCAAACACCCAGCAGTTCCTTTTCTTCCTAGCAAGTGGCGCTGGAGAAGGCTCCCTAGGGAGTGGACTTCATTTCCCAGAGAAAGTTTTTATCAGCTGCCCCTGTGACTCTTGCTTCAGCCATGGCCACATGCCAGGCCCTTAGCAAGAAAGGAGCACAGGTTGCTGAAGCATCAAAAAGAAAATGGAGCATGATGACAGCAGTGTGAGGGGAATCTGCTGGCAGCAAGAGGGACAGGAGACTCAGAGTCTTCCCCGGGTAAGACTTTGTGAACCTGTTACATACAAACTCCCATAGGTCAATACTATTTCAGGCTTCATGCACCTGCCACAGGCTGGATTTATGGTGAGGATGCTCCTGCTTCATGAGAGGCTTCCCTCTGCAGAGAAGATAATGTGCAAACCCTCACTCAGAGGGGAAGGGAAGGTGCTCACTCAGCTGTACCACTGCCAGAGGACTGGCAGGACAAGACCCAGCCCCACTGCTTTAACAGGGAGGAAATATGTGGAATTACTGAACAGAAAGCACTGCCAAGGAGCAAATGCATGCAAGAAGGGTCTGGTTGAACCACTGAACATTACAGAACAAAGACCATATTGATCTGAAACTTTGCAATAATGGTACAGCAATTTTGCTTTAAATATACACATAAACAGCACAAACAGAAGGGGAAGCCTTCCTTTTCAATCCCGGTCCTTAGTCATCTGTTTCTCTTTCTAGTTGCCATGTGGGTCATGTTGAAAATGTAATGAGTCTATCAAAAGGTATGTTGGACAGTTTAATAGAGAAGTCTCATAAACAGATGTTACTAATGAACAGCTACCAGATAGATTAACATATCTTCTTTCTAATAAAATGTAATGTAAAGTAGATAGATTGTGATACTCAACAACCTCAGTAGAGGAGTTAAAATTGAATTATATGGAAGAAAAACCAGCTCTGTTCTGATTTCAAAATTATAATGATCTACTATTATGATCCATCACTAGCAGAGCAGTAGGTGAAAGAGTAATAAATCACTTCTATTTATAATGCAGCAAATCATAAGAAGTATCAAACAGAGTTACAATTCATTTTCACTTCAGGTCATAATTAGATATCTACTGCATCGTATTTTTCCATAGGTATATCCCTAGCTCAATAATTCATAATCTATCACACAGAACCAAAACAAAAGTAAACTGAGTAAAAAACTATTTATCTCCCCGATGTATTTAACATACTGATTAAGTAACTGTAATAAGTACAGCTACACAGTACACACAAGTGATATGCAGTGTATTTTTCTCTACTATGCTAATGTATTTCAGTAATTTTTGCAAAATTCCCTAACGGCTTTTGAATTTGAGGGCTTATTAAAAACAACTGCATGCTTCCAAGGATACGTTTACCAGTTATTTGCCAAGCTGTTTGGATAATACAGGGGGTGATTTGTCAGCCAGATACTGGCTGCTGGTTTCCTCTTAGTTTCTGAGTGCACAGCTATTCAAAGGAGATTAGTAGCAAACTGGTATGGATTTGCATTTGAGGGAGGAATTCAGTTATTTTACCTTCTCCTTTTTCTTGTTCTTCTCCCAGCATGAGAAATTTTGCTCTATGGATCATGCAGGAAGTGCTGTGCTGCTGAAAAGCAGCAACTGTGATATACACCTGCTCAGATCAGTGGAGTTTATTATAGCAAGGATTAGAGATTCTTAGTCATATTTACAAAGAATTTCTCTCCAAAGCAGAGTGAAGCCTGTGTAGCTTATTCTTCATAAATAAATACGTTTTTTTAAAAAAAAAAATAATAAAAAAAATCAGCACAAGATTAGTACGGACATAGAGACCTTGTGTTTACTTTGAGATACTGTGAGATCAGCCTTGCTGGAAGGAAGGGGGTGTTTTCTAGATGCCAAATCCAAGCCTCTAAAGTCCAGAACCACCATACTAATTTCTTAACATGCATATGCAGGAGTTTCTGAGGCACAGGGACTGTTCATTAAAGATGAAAATAGGACACTACATTGTACTTCTTTCATTGGCACAGCCAAGGCCAACGGGTATCCTGAAAAACTCCAACAACGCAAGGCACAAGTTCAGAGACTTCTGGTGAAAGTTACAGCAAACTGCTTAAACTTGCTATGGGTTGTGGTGTAACTACTGCCCTGTGTTACTCAGCTTGTCACATTTCCATCCTCTCCTGCTCTGACCTTTTGCTCGAGCTCTGCCCCTTGACTTGGGCTCCTGACACTCTGACCTATTCCCAGCAGTGACAAACAGCACATTTCAGTCTTAATTTACAGCTGGCTGAGGTCAGGCTTTAACACCTCTAGCCATTATTCTACAATCCTGTTGATTATAGAGCTATTCCGTGAGAACATCTGTCTTCCACTTAAAACGGATCCTCCCATTATTTTGTCACTCCTAAGACCACAGCTGGAGAAAGCAGCCACCCAATATCTAAACAAGGCAACTTTTGAAGAACGCTGTAGGAAAAATGAAGGTCTCAGAAGAGTTTCCTGTACTTCACAAGCCTTTAGCCAAGAAGAAGTTATTAGTACCCTGTGGTGGTCGGGGCATTCTCAGGCACAGCTCCTTCAGGTCTTGGAGCCAGCAGGGTTAAACAAACTCCCCTGCCATAAATAAAGCACCAGATCCCTGGGGCAGGGGGGCTCTGCCCCTCCAGATCTGTATATGCCAGGTTTGGTAGAGACATCTGTCTGATAAATAGCTCATTTTGCAATCACTATCATATAATTTAGTATTTTGACAGGTGCATAAACTTAACATGAGCTTTATATAAATATTAAACAGTCTTTCTAAAAATGAAAGCTCTGAAATGAACACAGTTCCCTAGGCCTGCCTTAATAATTATTCTGAGGAAAGGTTTTGCTGAAGAAGAAAGGAAAAGAGATTTCTCTAGCGAAAGAGCACTGGAGTAATTTGGTGATATTGTATCTCAGCCTTGTGACTGTCAGTTTGAGGTGCTATTGAATCAAGCCTTTCTACTCTTTGTTTTGGGATTCTTGGTTTTTGTTTTGTTTTGGGATACTTTTGTTTTGTAGAGAGGTTTGGGCTATTTTTGTTTTTTAATTTCTTTTACAGTTCAGCCTTATCTCTTTCTCCTTATCTCAAAGGGAGATGTTTACTATAAATTTGCAACAATATCACAGAATGGGATCAAGGCTGAATGAACACACAAGAAGATTTAAGAAAGCAAGTATATGATAGAATTAATGAAGATGTTCCCTCCCGATGCACTTCCTGTTGCGATCCCCCTTCACCCCAGATAGCCCCTCTATTGTCCATGTTCTTCCTCCTGGCTGCCGTCCCTGCCCTTGCTGGCTAAGCCTTTGTTCCTGGAGAAGCACTTAAAGGATAAATCCTGAAGCCTTTATGCTGCTTTTTTGGCTTTTTTTAGTTTTTCCCCCCCCCTCACAGACATTGATTTTACCAAGAATGTACTCTGCTCTCAGCACTTATTGCAATCAACATGAAAATAGTGTGGCACCTCTTCGGAGGGTACCTTTCTTGTTTTGTCTCCTGTTACAAAGGATCATTTAAAGTGAATGATACAGCTGAAACCTGCTGCTTAACTCCTTGTAAAAATGTTCTCTTCTTTTCTGTCCTTAAATACAGTACTTAAAGAAACCTTTTATCAGGCCTTCCTCTTGTCATGATGAAACTGAAAAATAGTGGGCTAAATATAGTCCTGCTATGTCCTACTAATGACAATTTTTTTAAAAAGTTACAAAAAATGCATGCCTTATTTCAAGGATTGTTTTAATTATCATCAGATAAATTGTCCAACACAATTGGCACAAGAGAGCCAATCTTGGGACTGAAAATTATGACCCACAAGATCCTGATTCCTAATTCTCATCTGTGGTTAAATCTAAAGGTTCTTAGCTAAAAACAGTGTGCACACCTCAAAACCCCAACAGAGATACTGTCCCAGACACCAAAAACCTCAGTGAGAGCCACAGTGCAAACCACACAGTTTCTGACATCTGCCTCCATTACTTTCTTGTACAGCATTTTTTGTAACACCATCACATTTACCTGTATATAATTTACTTGTTTATTAAATAGATGAGTAAACTCTATACATCTCATGCTACATTGGACATTTTGCTCATTTCTTATTTTTCTACCATAGGGAAACACTTTTAGAGTAAACTTAGGTCTGTGATGAGGAGTTCTTTTTTTCCCTATAACTTCAGCTATATTTCAGTTTTTCATGCTTTCATTGAAATCCCTTGCTGACATGCAGATACAAAGAGAAAGGAAATATTCAGACATCACTTTTATAAAGGATTAAATTCTGCTGGATCTGACATTGAAGGTGAAGTTTTCAAAAGATAAACTTTCCCATAGGATTGAATGACAATTCTAAAAATGCTTTCTTAAAATGGCAGTTTATTAATAATGACCTTATGCAAGCAATTGCTGTGGAGCTTATTTTCATGACACATCAGAAGTGAAGCAAGGCCACAAGATCCTGAATGTTCTCTTCTATTGTTCTTTAGTATTCAGACACTGAATATATTTTATTGTCTTTTTTTTTTTTTTAATTTTAGACCAGTGAGTTTACCGGGTAAATTGATTCATGGTACCACACTACA
Source organism: Acridotheres tristis (assembly GCA_037013685.1). NCBI lineage: Eukaryota > Metazoa > Chordata > Aves > Passeriformes > Sturnidae > Acridotheres > Acridotheres tristis. The sequence goes on from CM072898.1 coordinate 9,364,707, forward strand.
GAGCCATCATCCTTTAATCTGCAGGGCATGGCTTTGAGGATGAATTGGATATGTGACTCTGCAGCTCTGTGCCATCATGTTGCTAACAAAGTAAATGAGGAAAGCCAGCCTGAACTCTGCTTTCAGAGTCTAGTGAAGTTAACCTAGTGTTTAATCAATTTAGTTTATCATTTAAAGGGAGGTGTGAGCTGCTCGCCTCAGGTTTAGGTCTTGTGTGTGCTACTTTAATGCACAAAAAGATCTCATCTATGGAAAAGAGTGAATTAACTATAAATAAGTTTCACTGTAATAAATTAATATGCATCACTGCTCCTTATGCCACATTCTAACACCAGAAAATACAGCCATGGGCCCATAAGTTGAAAATATAGACCAACTATAAATATAAGATACTTTGAATTCAAAATCCAGTTCATTAAATGCAAATGCCAAGAATATTTACCAGAAGTTTTCAGGAAAATCCAATTCTTCTAACTATGATAGCAAATAAATTCTAATTCCTACAAACTTCTTTTTGACTATTTCTATGCCATGTTACCTTTCCCTGGTTCTTATACGAATAAAACCCCTGAAGACCCTCATTATTATTTGACCAGAATAATTCCAAATAAATAGAATTTGCATATATTGAAGTGACTTTTAAAGACAGATTTTTCCAGTAAAATAATATGGACCTCAATACAATAAGAGAGCTCCCAAAATATTTAGCAATGGTTGTTTTTAAAACCCATCTGAATTTCATGGACAGGTTTTATCATGTGTGATTTCCATTCCATTTTCTTCATCTCTGTTATAGCATAAAATTTCATCAAGTGTAAATGTCAGATCTTTTCTTTATTATTTGCTAATGTCATAAAGAGCTGAATTGTTTGCTTTGTTAAAGGGCTTACTGAGCATTGACTTTTCTTTATTTGTATTTTACTATCAAAAATGTTTTAAAAAATAAAATAATAATAATAAAAAAATCCCATCTGAAATGGAATTTAAATAACAGAGCAAGGTTTGCCATTATCATAAGTGTATAAAGTGCTTTGTGAGTAATAAAATGGATCATGGATTCTGGATAATTCAAACTGAAATGTTATGTTCAGTATCAAGATTAGATTACAATAATGTGGTTCATTTTAAATGGTTTAAAGGCCATCAGATGCATGTGAAAAGAATCTGTATCATAACTTAGAATAAATAGACTGAGACATTTGTTTATAATGTCAGTGCTAAACAAATCTATTACTACATTTCTGCATGTAACATTATGTTTCCACTGTTATTAAACAGGCAGAGCATGAAGATAAATTTAGCTTTAATTACAAACATTACCTTTGCATATTTATTAATTTAAAATGAAACAATGTTCACTAACCTCAGATTATTTACATTTTCTAATATTTTAATTAACTTTGGTTTATTTATATAACTTCTTTGCTGCTGCTGGTCATACATAGCCACTTAACTTGTGTAATCTAATTTATCACACTACATATTGTCCAGGAAATCATACAATAATGTCATGGTTAGCTTTGCTGTAAGATACATAGGGGGAAAAGGAGAGTTAATGACTGTAGGGAGCCCTCATTTAAGTTCACTCTTAAACATAAACTCCAGCCTTGCCTCTTTTTTTTTTTTTTTTTAATTGCACCCATCTAAACAAGATTCAAAGAAAACTCTGCTTACCCTGAAACTATTCCATTTGACACTATGCCCTTGATTCAACATTGTTAGCATTCATTCTTAAAGAGATTTGGGGAGGGAAAAAAGTCCTTGAAGGAGTCCATGTTTAGTATAGCTCAATAATGAGCAGATAATGGGCAAAAAGGAGGAATTAAGGTCATAATGCAGCCTGAAAATTTTCTTTGCCTGGTTGAAGTATTTCAGAGGAAGAGAAACTGCTGAAGTTTCAAATCCCTGGATGAGTTTAAAATCCTTCCAACTTCCAGCAAGAAAATAGGAAAACAAGCTTAACAGTGAAATTCTTTACTGCTGCTTTACAATAAATGTCTTTAAAACCTCCAGTCAGCCAAACTTTGCTAAAGTCAAAGGAGGACTCAGATGACTTCACCAGCAACTCTGTCAGGCCCACCTGTAAAACCCCCCTGGCAGGAGGGATGGACAGGGTGGGTTTGCCCTGCTCTGATCCCAGTGACCTGATTAAGGCTGTTACTCAGCTTTTCTCTTAGCACAGAGGTTTATGTATGGCTGGGGAAGAGGCCAAGTGTAGAAGACATTCCCATAGAAATTCTTCTGAAATTCATGTTAAATACTATTAAATATTAGCTTATTCTTATATGGATTCTCTCTGTCCCACATACCTGGGAGAAAATTTGTTTAATGTTGATTCTAGTTTAAATATTGGTTTTAAATCTTTAGAATTTATCATATTTTTTGTAATTAAAGTTTTATAAAATAAAATTTATCAATGCATTAGCTATCTTTAATATTAAAAAATCTTTGCATCAGGAATGTCTTTAAATTAATGTAAATAACATACTTTTATTGTATTCTTGTCTCCAAACAGAGTTGCCTTAGTAACCATGAGCCAGAGACACTAAAGGGAACCAGATAAAGAGGCCTTAGAGTGGAATAAAATGCTAACACATTTTTAATATTGAATGGAAAGCTTAAATTAAGTTTTAGAAAGGCTTTAAACTCCATGATCCTTATCTTTAGGATGCTACAGCATCACATATCCTGAAAAAACAGGAAGCTTAATATACCCCATTTTCTACATGTTGCTCCATTTGTAACCAATTCTGCAAAATTTTACCTGTGAAATGCTGAATGTGACTGGAATCAGCATCAATCATGTTGGGATGTAGCCAAGCTCTCAGAGAGGCTATGGGTGTCCTCCTCATCACAAGCAGGTGCACGTTACCAGCAGGACAGGGGGGTTCAGGACTCTGGTCAAGGCCTCTCACATCTGAGAGGAAATAAAGAAAAGAAAGTCCAGATCAATCCCTTTCAATAGGGGAGTAGCAGAATAAAATTGACTGGGGTGGGCTGGGAGGAAGGGAGAAGAGGCTTTAATTATTTCTAAGGGGCAAAAAAGAGTTGGACTTTGTGGACACTTCCCCAAAATTTCAGTTCTCCGGTCATAATCTAGCTAACCGACCATAAAGCCAAGATTCTCCTGCTACTTTAAGAAATTAACTTTTTTTTTTTTTACTCTGACCCCCAAAAAAGGGGATTATGCCTTTTTAATTGTTGTCTTAATTACAAGTAAATGAGCCCAAATACCATTTTTCTTACTGCCTGCACCCAAAGCCAAAATTAGACCTTAGTCTTTATCTAGTACCATCTAAACTTCTGTGTCCTGAAAAAATATGCACCATATTGAGTTACAGTCCTAACAACAACAAAAAATAACCTTATTAATTATAAAGTGCCCATTTTCCAAAAGCTTATCACTAATCCAATCTAAGAGCAGTTGAAACTTTTTAGTGAGATCACATGTTAATTTCAGATAATCATCACTAAAACTGTCTAATTATTCCAATTCATTATGATGACTGAAACCTCCTTTGTCAGCTCTTTTGACCTCTATAGTTTTATTATTCTTTAAATCATTTATAGCATGTCTCTTGCCACAGCTGAAATTGTAATTAACCTTAGCAATATCATCAAACATTTTATCAAGTTCTTCATCCAAAACTTTGGGAAAGGTTAAGAGTAGTAGACAGAACTAAAAATAAAATGTCCTCAATGGTAGACCTTGTTCATCCAAGTTTGCTGTGAAATAATGATGTAAAACCAAGGTTATATATGAATGATGAAGTAAGAATTATCATTCTTCCTCTAAGAGAATATTGTCTTAGTTCCAGCATAAAATGACAGTATTTTTAATGATATCCAATTAAACTCAATAAACCAATTAGCATTAACTCTCAGGGTAATTACATCTTTGGGCTTGACAAAGATCATACTTCAACCAACATGCTAGCAGAGCTTAGAGACTGAATAAATGTGTGGTTTACCTCACAAGGTCATCTCCCTGATGTTATTAGCCCTGACAAAGGAGCCAGCACTGCAAGAGCAGAGCAAGATGGCAAATGTGCACACTTGTCTGATCGGGCTCTTGCCCAATTTTCTTGATAGGCAAGAAACATCTCCTGGAAAAGCTGAGCAAAACTCAGCACCATTCCAGCCCATCTGAACAAAAATGGAGGAGAAAAGCAATGTAGCCATGCAGAAATTAAAATAGGTAGTGCCAAGATAATGCAATTTTACTTTGTATAAGCTGGAAAGGCTGGCAGAGCAGAAACAAAAGCCATCCATGCGTGGTGTACCTGGGGAGAGGCTGCAACTGTGAGACTCTTGTATCTGCCTTAGAAATGGGGAGTTATGCAAGACTTAGGCTGCATTTACCAGCAATTCTATTCCTGTGCAAAAAACTTATAGGCAAGGAAAAGACCAAAATCTTTTGAGCTAATTCAAAAACAAATTCTGCCAAGTTTATGACACCATCTTAAAATACCTCAGAAAGTGTTTGAAGATTGGACAGCTATCGACTTCTACCTCCAGTTTCAAACAAAAATATTTTCTTTAGATTTTATTTAATATTGATTTTGCAGAATCAGTCTCCTACTAATCAAACGTGCAAAATGTTATTAGGAAAAGACAAGGAAAAAAAAAGAATGATCTTATTTTGATCCATTTTTGGGGTGGATGAAAATTCTGCAAGAATGATTTATTACTAGCTTTATAACAATTCCTGCTGGTGTTCACAGATGTCTTAAAATGCAAAACTGAAAAAGGTGAAAGACATCTATTACTGCAATGTATATGATAAATTTATTTCTGATTTGAAACTAAATTGATCCCAACTTTGGTTGCATTTTCTTAACTACTTCACCTTTCTCTAACACCTTCACTTGTTCACATCAAGAAACCTTAGGAAAAGATAATTCCATATCTGCTATGACACATTTAATACTATGCCAGATTTGACAGTTGGAAAAGAAACCTATTTCCAGCATTAATTTTTCCATTGAATCTTAACCACAGGATTTGATATTGAAGGATGTTACAAGTGACATTTGAACTTCTATGGTGACTGCTTTATATTTGTGAAAACCAAAGAGGTGAAGCATTGCTTGTGCCTCTGAACCCCCAAACATCCAGGGCTAAGTCGTGCTCTGAAATGCATCAAGCATCAATTCCAGAGGCTGTTCCCTTTTCCCTGGCTCCAGTGAGAGCCTCCCCAGTGGCACAGCCTTCTGAAGAGGAAAGGGGACAATCACTGCACCTAAGTGCCTTCTACCCAGGTCTCCTGCTGTCCCCTGTGACAGCAGCTGGCATAAATAAATCCAAGATGCACAGGGGCTTTGTGATGCAGGTGGGGTGATTGCTCAAACCAGACTGTCCAAAGGTTTGGGTTTGTATCCAACATAGGGAGCAACACTTGCATGGCTGAGACTCTAATAAACTTCTTTTTCAATTTCATAGCACATATCAAAGATGTTGTTCCATGGATGTTGTGTAAATAAACTTACTAACACACCAATTTAATCAGGCCTGCTACAGTACCTTAGCTATCATTTAATTGAATGTGATTTATATCTTGCAGATTTAATAGCTATGTGATTTACTCACTTAACCAAAAAAAGACAAATATTAACAAATGTTCTACTGTGAACTCAAATTAAATATGATGGGTTTATTTCTCTGGACTTTTCATTGTACTAAATAAAGCTCACAAGCTGAATCTGTAGAGGAAAAAAAAAGTTCCTAATGATACCTTTCTAGTTTCTATCAAGAAAAATCAAAACATCATTGCTGACACAGCTAAAAAGATCTCATTAAGTCCTACTCGTCCTTAGCACCAGATCTTTTTCTAGTAGCAGGTGATCCTTTATCTCCCCCTTTTTCCTTCAGGTTAACTGTGTTCAACATTTGTCCGAAAGACTGCAACACATCTCATGACATTTCATAAGCTTTATAAATTCCATTTTTCCGTTTTACTTGTTTCCTCTGGTAGTTTTAAATCAGTTTATCTCTCCCACGGAGCAGAGGTCCTGACCTGACACAGACCTCTGACCGTCGCAGTGCTAACACAAGAGCTCACTTATCAGATCCGAGTGCCTTGGAAACCCAAAGACAGCTGGCACTAACTGAGACTGGGAGCTTAGTAAAATTAACGATGTTGCACTGAAATGCACAAGGTAAATATTTTGATATGTTAGAAGAGCATATACACCCATAAACCTCATCCATATGGACACTGCACATGAGTGGGGGCTGAGCCGGAAAGGGAGAAGCAAGGTTCAGTGCCAAAAAGTGGCTGCTTCCTCTCCAAAACAAGTTAGATTTTATTTTTCCTCACAGATTTCTCTTTTCTGTAATTGAGCTTTAAAGTAAAAGGGAGGTCAGTCTACTCAGCCTTTGCCTCCTTGGAAAATTACTGAAAGTCAGAGATATGTGGAAAGTACCATAACCTCTTCTGCACACCCCATGAAGGGGCAGCCAGGTGACATTTGTAATTCAATTTGTCATAAAACTTAGGAAAAACAACTGAATCAATTAAAATTTTTGAGGAATAATATATCTAAAATGAAACTTCTGTATGAAATGCTAAGCAGAGGAAGAAGTTCTTTTACCTAGAATATCAATTTGTTCCGTTTCAAAAAAAATTTACTGCATTTCTTGCATAGAAAAAAAACAACCTTCAGAAATTTAGAATTTAAATTCTTATAAAAGCTACAAATACAAAGCATGAATTATGTATTCTTCAGAAATTCTCTCAATTTCACCACTGGAGAAAAAAAAAACAAACCAAAACTAGAATACTCACAGAAGAAAAAAATCCACTTTAATTATAGTTCTATACAGGTTTGCTATTACCACAGTGATCATGTTTGCTAAAATATATTCTATCTGAAGAAAATTCCTGGATAACTGCTACCTTGAGAAATTTAAGAGTGAATGTACAAAGCAAAGTGACACAGTGTCCCCAGGCAGGTGCAGGTGAGAGTCCTTTACTGCCAAAACCAGGCCTTCTTCAGCAGTTAGCCCATTATCACTTCACACAGTTTGAAGGCACAGCAAGCCCAAGCCAACCAACCACCATGGCCCAGGATGTGGACACATGGCAGTCACACAGCACATCTCACATCTCAGTTCTCTCTGCCCCTCTCCCACCTCACTCTCCCATAGCTCCTGCTTAGCCTAAGTAGCAGCCCTGAGCCATGACTTGACACGGGTAACAAGGCCCTTATTTTATCTTTACCTATATGCAACAAGTGAATATTCACCACCTCCAAACTTAGATCACACTCAGTAAGGATATCTGGAATGACAAAAGAGAACTCATTTGTAGTTTCATGGAGTTAAGGAATCAGTCTTAATGCATTAGCTGGATTTGAAATTTTATATTCTTTCTTGCCATCTCTAAGTCTGTGCTAGAAGCAAAACAAGGAAAAGCTTCTTCAGGTCTGGGTTTTGATCTGGAAAAGTGTAGCTGTAGTCCGGCAGAGCACAGCAGGGACTCACACTCAAATACCCACCATGCAGCAGAAAAGGGACCTTGCATATAAGGGCTGTATTTCTTCTCATGTTCCCGGACTTCCTCACATATATGACGAAGAACACAGCTACCCGGATAGCAGCCAGTGAGCTGCTTCCTAAATGCTGTGTGATTTCTGTAATTAATGTTTCCAACCAAGTTTTGTAGTTGTCAGCAGAGGCCACTGAAACTCACCAAAAATCCATCCAAGTAGCCTGCATTTATACCAGCAGATACATTGTGATTTAAGAATACTAAAGAATGAACAGATTATTGTACTCCTTGTTAATCACTTCTGGTATTTAATTACCCTAATAATATCCTGCTGAGAAGAGGTATCTGGGCTGAGTTTGAATTTCACTCCCTTCAAGAAGAAAAATTAAATTTGCACTGATTAGCAGAAAGAAGTGAGACACAGGGAGGGAGCAATGAATGAAGATCAGCAGTGATCTTCAAAATTTGTGGAAGACAGTGGTACAGAGGAATCATGTGATGGTCTCAATGGGGAGCACTGGGAAGCCCACGAGGAGTGGGAAATGCACTGACTCTCCCTGCTGAGACTTTTGAGGACAGACACAAAACATCTGTAAATTCCTCCACCCTTGGCATAGTGGGGCTGCCCTTGGGAACTCAAGCAAGTGACCACTTCAGGAGTTCCAACATAAATTTAAACCATTCTTTATTTTAATCTTTATATTCATTTTCTATGTATTGCATTAGGACTTGTGTTGGTTTGCAGGACTCATGAGCACCATAATATCAGCTCTGTTTCTAACATACCACATATTAAGATTATTACACCCACATATTACGATTTTCACTCATCATACAGATGTAGCATGTCTTACCAAAAATGCAACTTTCACTTTCATGAAGACTCCTAGTAATATCAATGGGATAAGGTTTATGAGTACGAATTTGCAAACAGGTTCTTTGTTGTTAAACCTTTATTATTCTAGTGCAAACTGTCTTGGGACATAATAAAAGTTAATAAATAAATGTTAACTGGGATATTAATATTACTAGTGTGGTTGTTAAGATTCCAAAGGTTTCAATTTTTTTTAACAAACAGCAGAATTTTTTTTCCACCAAAAGGGTGCAATTTAACAGAATCACTTTCCATTTACAAACAAGTTATGCATGCACCTTAGTGAGAAATTTCTTTTTTCCTGAGCACAGGAAAAAGATCATGCCCTGATGTTAATAGGAAACTCCCTGGCTTTATTAAACATAATGGCAGCCTTGCCATGGGCTTCAGTAAAAATAAATACATAATCAAGCTTTCAATTCAGTGCTTATATGTCCATTCTGCTGTTCTTTCTTGCTAATAAGGCATGCTCTAGGTTGCTCTATGAAGTTCATATCCTTTTACAAATAAATCCTTCTTTGGCACTATCCTGTAGAAATGGACTAATCACAGTTAAGAAAATAAATTATGGGAGCATAAGTATAAAGCATCCCCCCATTCCCCCCTGCTTCATCTTCAAGTTTGACTTTGATTGGAGTGGGATTGCTGGTAGAGTTGCACAGTTTACAAGCTGTCCCCAGAATCCTGACTGATGTGTCTCTTGCTGAGCCTATGCCCCACAGGATCCACCAAGCAGACATCACACTAATCCAGTATTGAACTATTCAAGCATGTGGGAGTTCGAGCTGTCGAGAACTGTAAGAATCATGTGCAAGAAACTCAGCTTTTCCTCCCTTTTTCTTGCCCATTTCATATATGTAACTACATTTATCAATATGTTATGTGTTCATCTCAGCACTCACCTATTTTGATTTCTTGCTTTGAAGAAGCCCTATAATCAATCTAAACCAATCCAAACAAACCAGTCTCATATGTTCACTTAGAAAGAGCCTCTGTGAAGAAAAGGCTTTTACAATTCATGCAAGGATGAATGTGGGGGGAGGCAGCTGAAATGGGACAACTCTCAAAGTGGTCACAGTTTCCACTGAACCCTGAACAACAGCTAAGCCTCTCTTTCCCTGAACCTGCAAACATGTTCAATATGACTTCAGAAAACTGGATAGAATTTATGCAAACCATTGACAGCCCAGCTTCCCACCCTGCCCAAGTTTAAGGAGGGGGAGGAAAGGTGCCCATCTCATGCAGTGGGACTGCCAGGCTGTGTCCAGCTCCTGCTCAGGCTCTCTCTGGGCTCCAATGTTTGGAAAAGAACCAGCACCATTTGGGTCAAACACAGGGCTGGGCATGGCTTTAAGGATACCTGACAAAATTCTGAGAGACTTCTCAGAAATGCCTTAACATAGGTTTACTGCAGAGTTTACACAGTGTAATCGACCCAGAACTTCTGAGAAATGTTTTCAAGAAGCAAGAAAAAAGCCTTAAGCTTTTGGCCATGCTCGGTGTGGAGATGCACTGTTGTGTGCCACCCAAAAAAAGGCTAAGAAAAGTAGCTCAAGAAAGCAGACAGTTCCTAGAGTTATGGGACTCCATGAATGGAAAAATCCCAGCCTGAGCTCTCTGTAGAAAAGTGGGCAATATCTATTTCAGGAAAATGTTTTTATCATTTATTATGTCATAAGCAAAAGAGTAAAATAAACTGTTTATTATCATGTATAAAATGCTTTTGACCAGCCAACTGAAAAACTAATTTCATTTTCTCATTACACTGCCTCAGGCATCCTTTAACGTCAATTTTTATTACAGACAAAGAAGGGAAATTAAAATGATCAGTTATAGTGGAAGAAAAAACATTTGTTTCAGATTTTTAAAAGTAAGACTAATAAGCACTGAACCTGCTACTCATTCTTGGTAATTACCATTATTTTTGCAAGAAATGGAAGGGAAGTCCTAGGGATCTGTGTTTTAATGCCCCAGAAGGAACTCTCCAGTGTGGAAGTATTAAGATTTCCAAGAAAATTTGAAACAGTAAAACCAGGAGTGTCTGCAGAGACTGCTAGGTCTCATTGCACTGGAATAGGAAAGTTAGTTATAGAGATTCTCCCTAAAGGAGAATTAGAGACATTTTCTTGCTTCTAGGTAGAATTTACTGTTCTCCTTTGGGTACGATTAAGGCAGCTCCACCAGCACAGTCACATGCCTTCACATCTTTTCTACTTCCAAACTGCACCAGGTTGCAACACTTCCATGGACTTGCCAAACACGACAACCACACACCCACAAGGGAGGATGCTCAAAGCCCCTCTTCTGTCCCCACCCCAGGGGGCTCATCTCAGCCCTTTTCCTCCACAAAGGCTGAAAGTGGGACCCACAGGGATCCCTGGAAGAGACATGGAAGCATAAATAATATATAAACAAATATGCAGGTGCCAGTGTCCCAGTAACTCATTTTGTGCTGTGGCTTTTCACTAGGTGTGAAGCCTTTTTGGAGGCACATGTCTAGGAAATGGAGAAGTAGAAAGACTGAAACAGCTGACATAAATATTTACAATTTTGCAATTTTTTTTTTCTTTTAGTTAGTTTGGGTTTGTTTTCCTTGAAAGATTCAAATAGTGTTACTAAGCTCATCAGCACGCAGAGCCTGTAGAAAAAGATTTCATCATCTGGTGCCTGCAAAACCTTCCTGTGCTTCAGCTACTGGGGGCTGGCAGCAGGGAGGACCTTCATGGGCACAGCATCAGCTGTGCAATGGCACCCAAAGTGATGTGCTTTTTACAAGGATCTTCTGCCATAAACTCTACCAAAGCAGCATGTTCCAACAAGACAATAACACAGTAGGACACTTCATAAGCAAAGAGAATGTCACATCTTTTTGTGTAACGATTTCATAGTCATTTCTAAGCCAATCCCCAAGCTACTGACAGATGTAGGAATGCAGGCTATTCATTTTCCTGAGACAGCTTTAGGAGCCATCCTGTTTCCTTTCCTTCCTTTTCTTTTTTTGCAATTTTCTTTCTTTTCCCAAAATCCTGGACTTCACCATGAATGATGAGTTTTGAATGATGAGTTTTAAATTATGACAGAATATTACCTTAAATGACTATCACTGTCTTCAATGGAAAAGACTCCAGGGAAGTATATTTATAAATATATGATGTTTTAATTCACCTACATATTAAACAACCATTCTAAGACAGTAGAGCTGGTGCTGGGTGGAGGAAGGAAGGCAGAAGCATGTGCTATGAATGTGGCCAGCTCAGTCATTTCCTGGAGTCAAACTACAGGGAGTGGATCCTTACCCATATGCAAAGTTAGCTACCTCTTAAACCCTGCTAAAATGGGAATTTTTATGGGTCATCTACTTTCAAAGCATCCTCCAGGACAGTCCATCCTGGGATCCAGGTGAGGAAAATCGCTCTGGGCAGTTCAGGCCTGATCCTCTGCTCTTGGATCTTGATGGAATTACTCTGATTTATTCAGTAATTAAGCCAGTTAATACCAGTTCATAATATCGTTTGCACATACCTGTTTGCAGTGTCACTCTTGGGACAAAAATGTCCTCATGTAGATCTGAGCCACAGACAGGTATTTTACTCTTTTGTTTCCTGAAGTTTGCTTAAATATTTTAGGCCAGTGCTTGAATGATCACTAATGAAAGCTAACTTACCATCAATCTCCTTTCCAAATGATACATTGATTTAGGACTGCAGGGCACATCAGTTAAAATATGACTAAGCCCACCTAAATTATGCTCTTACTTAACTCTACATATTTTCTGTAGGTGTTTCTCTGCCAGGCTAACACTGGCACTGTGGCAAGTGCCCTTCACTTTAAAGCTCTTCTGGCTTTTACCAGGAAAAATTAATGTTATTATTAAGCTGTTGAATCCTAATATATTTAATCTTAAAAACAGGCAGCTGCAAACAGTCAGTGCACATAAGATTGAGGAGCAAATGATGCTCTTATTGCACTCACAGGAACCTACCACTAACAGCACTGCAATAGGGTTTTCTTGGATCTGTAGAACAATCTAGACTTTCAGGACGTAAAAGTAATACAATATTGGATTAAGGGTAGAAGAGGTGCTAAAACAACATTTCCAGAAAGCAAGAAAGACAGTTAAAACAGAATGCACTCACTATAGAGAGGTGAATACAGAATTTTGAGAATACCTTCTATTATCCCTGTGAATATTCTCAGGAGGATAAGGAGGCTTTATACCAGAGATAATTAAATGCAGGCTCTTTACTATTATATCTGTTGTATTCAAGAGAGCAGTAGGTTATAGGGCAATAGACTGAAATTAGATTTTAGCAGAACATGTGTCCTGACCTTTCTTTAAAGCAGATCTATTTACTTTATAATGCAGTTCATCTTGTAGGAACTGATGTACTCATAGCCAGTGTAAAGGTTAAGACATATGCGACTCTTAAACCTTCTTGCCTCTAACTCTGACATAATTCTCTTTGTTTATATTGTTCAAAGAGATACTTTAAATAGCCAGCGTTGAAAATAATCTTTCTTTGTGGCTATGTTAATTTTGGTTATGGCAACATTTACACATCTAGTGGAGCAAATGCATTTCTAAATTGCAAATCTAATGGGCCTGATCTTCCCAGTGTAAATCAGAGCAGCTCTGCTGAAACAAATACTGAAGCCAACCAAATTTCACTGATTTATATCTAGGTGCCTAACTTGGAGCTGAAATGGATTAAAGCCAGATTTACATGATTGTAAGTGATATGATCTTGGCCTCGTGTATTTTGATACATTGTGGGCCAGATTGTGCAACCCTTATGTCAGTGGCACAACTTGCATGAGAAAGTGCTCGCCGATGTGGCTGTGGGCTGCACAATCTGGCTCTGTATTACACAGATGTAAACAAGTAACCAAGAGAAAGTTATTAAGTGGCTTTGATGATCTCATAAATAAACATGTCATGACACTTAAGTAGCTTTAATAGTATCAGAACCACAAGAAATATGAACAGCCTTATATTACAGATGTCCTGTGTTGTAGTCCTTAAACAAAATTGATGAGAGTTGATTCAACTATATCATGCCATGATTCTGGATACCATTTGATTTGCAGAGAAAAACTAGCATAAAATAGGACAATGTCACACTATACAATGCAAATAGGAGGTTTTTCACATTCCTCTTACTCCTCTTACTGTTGTTGTCTATTGATCTCCCAAAATCTTTTTCCCTTCTCATGTGATTTTATTTTTTCTCTTGATCTTATCTGACTTAACGTAATTTATCATCCTAGCAACACCTTCACAGTTTGAGTACTACATTTTTTTGTATTAGATAAAATTATCTATTAATTTAACACTAAGGCATATAACAGACATTGTAAGTGTGTGTGCATGCATATTTCACTGCCATTAATACACACGTTAAAAAATTCTAATTCTATGTATATCACATTGACAATCACAAGAAATATAGTCATAAATGCAAGCAGTGACAGCATCCAAGTCGTCAGAGGTACACTACATAGTAACTACCCCAAAATGCATGCCTGCCCATGGAGCCAGTACTATGCCCTAGCAGGAAAAGGCTTTAGGATGGGATGTTCTGCATCCACCCAAGCCCTGTGCAATCACATTGCCATAACACATCACTTACTCAGCAGAAGGTGACAGGTTGTTGAATCAGCTCATTTACTATGTCTGTAGCTCCTAAACACTAAACACTGCATAACACTTCTACCCAAATGTGTGGGTCTCTCTAATAACAGCACCATGAACAATAAATACAAAAGAAATGGAACAAAATTGCATTTTTCTTTCAGAAAAATAGCATTCATTTTAGGGAAGTTTCCACTGAACCTACTTTATTCACCCATTTGGATAATGATCAAAATTTGCAGCATGCAGGGATAATACTTGAACCTTCAATTGGCTGGGAGGGAAAAGTAAAGGAAAGCACCTCAGCAACTTCTCAAGCTTTGCTGGAAGCAAAGCAAAAGAAGACTTTTACAAAGTAAGCATTTAGAGACAAAATAGCAACTATGAGATTGGCTTTCAGAACCTCCTGGAGATGCTGTGCACTTCAAACTGTCCCACCCAAAAGCTTTGTTTGTCATGGACCAGGAATCAGTCACTTCCCAAGTACTCAGCTCAGAGCACATTCACCAGCACTGGCACCTCATGGGGCTGGAAATAACAGCTCCCAAGGAGCATTCTGTCTGTCTCAACAATTACTCTGAAAAATCTGTTTCCATTTAACTCAAAGGACAAAGTTAAAGTAACCAGAAGAAACAAAATAGAAAGGTGGAGGTGTAATGTGTTGTGCCTCTACACAGCAACACAATTTTCTACCTTAATATTTTTGAGAAATATAAAAAATTATGTCTTAGACAAATAAGTATCTTTATATAAAAAAAAAATTTCCTCATCTTATTTTTTGCACTTAATATTGTCATTCCCCTCATGCATAGTATGGAATGCATAAGAATTACAGATTCTAGTCTTAAACCGTAGTAAAAAGCAAAAAGCAGTAAAACTAGGAGGTTTAAAGGGGAGAGTGTGGACCAATAGCTCTGTTCTGACATGATATGATAAATATCGATTCACTGGGCTGTTAGGCCTTTCTACTGGATTATCCCAAGTCAGTTTTTATTACTGTGTGCAGAGACACACAGAGCTGTAGCACAGTTAGCAAACAGTGGCAGCAGTGTGGATCCCCAGGCTTGTGAGCACTGCACTGGCAGCAGCAGCACTGGGACCCTCCTGCACAACCTGACCCCTCCCAGAAAAGATGGGGATTGCTACTAAGGGCTTAAGGCAAGACCAGAAATATTCTCCTCTTAGAAAATGCAAGCCTATATAGCACTTGAGGACATCTAATGAGTTGGTATTGAGCCATATGTGTAGGCACACAGAGAAAAGAAGGGCCAGGGAAGGTGTTTGGCAGGAATACTCGCTCACTGCACATTTTTTTCTAACCAGGGGAAGTAAAAGATGACTTTAAAGGATGACCCAGGGTGGGAGTTGCATTACTGCCTGCTCAGCTCTATGGGCTGTCAGCAGTAGCTCCAGTCCCATCTTTGTCACACTTCCCTCTGTTCTGTGGCTACTCAAGTGAAAACGAGTGTCTTGCTAACGCCCTTCAAGAGAGAGGAAAACAATTCCAGGTTTCTATGCAAGAACCAGACTTCAGAGAAAGCCCCTAAATATTTTGATGGAGCAGTACCTTTTACCAGCAACACCACCAGGATAAAAGTTTCTGCTAGCTAATAAATACAGCTGCAGCCTTACCACTATGACACCTGCTGTAGAAATGGAAATTTGGAGGTTTGAAACCATTAATATTTCTCTGGATACCAAGAAGTACTAAAGAGAGAGGCTCTAACAGCAATACATGGAGTTTCCCTGCAGCATCTTCTCTGAGTACCTGGAGACACCAAAGCATGACCTCAAACTCTACCCCTGCCACAAGCAACAGGAGGCAAAACAGCAAAGAAACTCCCTCTCTTTTCCCTCAGAACAAAGCTTTAGTGCAAGAGGGATGATCTGTCCAGGAGTGAAAAAACAGCTCTGAGAGGAGCCAGCCTGTGTGATGGTTGCTATATGAGTCCACTTGCAGGAGTGAGAAGTATCTGTAGCAGCACATATGGCACTCTGTGGTCTGTGCTTCCCCACACTGCCTGAGAGCAGCCTGAGATGTTCCTGGGGAGCACTGACAAGCACAGGCTGGCCGGGGAAAGTTCCTGCAGCCCCTGGCACGGTTGCTTCTCCTTTCCCGACATTTCCCTTAAGTTTCTAAACTCACCCACTCTCCTTCCTCAGAGCAACACACACAGGGGCTGCATTATGCACTGGAGATAAGGGAGATGGTGAATCATGGAAAACAGTAATTAATGCTGAAATGCCATATGTGATGTTGTTTTTGAATACATTGCATAAGATTAGTGTTTTCTATAGATATTTTTTCCCCAATAAAAGACTAGGCTTTCTCTTAAAGCTAAAATAAAAAGCAAACTCTGAAACAGCACCAAAAACCACAAGCTTGGTAATCATCCTTAGTAATGTAATTTTGAGTTCCACAAAAATTTACTTATTCTGGCAAGCTCCGAATCTGTGGAGTAATTACCACTTGCATAAGGGATATCTGCACTGATTTTAATGTGAGCAAAATGGCTTCTGCAGTGTTCTAAGAGGAAAAGTAGATATATTATGGAAGAGGCTTTACATAATAACCTTTTTGTAAAGCTTGGATGGCAAGATGATTCTGTAAGACACTGAAGTCACATGCCATTAATCAGAAATGACAGTCTTTATTCATGTATATTTGACTGAAACTGCATAATTTTAGCCTCCAATAGCCCTGAATAAATGACCTTAAGTATAGCACTTTTTCAAATTGACAGTGATTGATGATAGACCAAAAAATTATGAACACTGAAGTAAACATGAAAAATAGACAAACCCTTTAGTATCACACAGATTTCTTGTTTGCACTTTTCCGATTCTTTCACTCATTTTTATCTCTATAACCTTGCTCGTCATTCTTTAATCATTTTTATACTGCTGCATTTGTTACATTTTGCCTGCAGTGCCCCCACACTAAACCCTGAGCTCGCTGAAAGATTCATTCAGATAAATGGAATTGATTTCATATTTTCCCATTCATGAAAAGAGTCTTTAAAGTTAGAAACTCTTTATGCAGAATGAAACTAAAGAAACTGATTACTTCTAGGCAGCATTTATCTACATCTCTTGACAAAACTACAGAGCACTTATTCACGTGAGCAGCATTCCTTACACAATGAGATGTTAACCAGCCCCACCAGAGCTGCTGCAGCAGCCCTTTAGCTTCCATCTCCCTTTTACAAACACAAACCACCTGACTGACCATGGGATAAATAATGTAAACAATGTTCTCTAAGTAATTAAAACCCCACCCTATTGATCCTTTTACAAACCACTGTATGCTCACACTAATTGATGAAACAGTAAAGAGAAACCCGAGCCTAATTAAATTCGTTGTGCATAAAATCGTCCTATCTGTAGCAGTATCCACTGCTGGAATTAATTACTGACCCCACCTCAGACCCAGCACTGTGCCCCAGCACCAGCTGATGTTCCCTACATGGAGAGGACACAGGGCTGAGCCTGGAATTAAACACAATTTTTATTCCTTCCCCAGAGGGTCTGCATGTATTGGAGCCTGAGTTTATGGTCTGACATCTGCACTGGGGACAGCTTGAACAGGGACACTGTGGCAGAGGGGGCTCACCCATTTGCTGATAGGACTGCTCTCTCTCTCTCTGTGAACCACCAGGGTGGGACCAGCTGGGAGATGGGAGATGGGCAAGTGCTGCCCTGCACCTATTCCCTTTGCCTCTGCAATCAGTCACTCAGCAAGACATGGCTTCTGATTTCAGATGGACTTTGGATGGTTTACTCTACAAAACAGATTTCATACCATGAGCAGAGTGGCTGAGCAAGAGGAAAGCCAGTGGCTTGCAAAATGTAAAAACATTCGTATGCATCTTGTAATTCATCTCCTTGCAAAAAGCTTTAACATCTAAAGATTAAATCAGAAATAAGCATGGCCCTGTATGTTCCCCTCAGATCAAGTACTGATCAAGTAGGAGCATTACTCAGAAACCACCATAGCCCTGCTGTCTGTCACTGGGGCTGGTGGTTGAGCTGATCCATCATATATGGTTTGATCTCCCTCACAGTCCACAGGGCTGAGTGTGTGGCAGTGGTTTGTCGTCCTGGCAACTGAAACACGATTCTGGATGTTGCTTTTATCTGGTGCTGTACAACAACACAAATCCCTTACGTTTGTCAGGCTTAAATGAAAATTTGGGGGTTTTGTTTAGTTTTCTGGGGGGCTTTCAAGTAAGAATATTCATTTTACTAAGAGCTGGCAGTTATGAAGGTAAAGATGAACTTTAAAACTTTCAATTGGTATTAATTCACTGTATTCCAAAGCTTTGAACTGATTCCGGGAGATTAAAATTCTGCATTGTTTCATTACGAGCACACTGATGCACGTGCTGCTAGACTGTATAAAATGAAAGGCTTTTATTAGCACTTTTCCCTAGCATGAGAGTGACTTTCATATTGGATTAATACAGCTAATATTGCCACTGCATTATCACTTTATGAAAATTTGCTAATGAGATTTGAAATTGCTTAATGAAAATATCCCAGTTCTTCCAAACACCTACCCTGCTGACCAGCTGCTGGAAGCTGGACTGCAGGGCCACTGCAGAATGGGGAGTGAGCACCTGATGCCAGGAGAAGCACACTTTGATTTTCTCCCACACTACAGCATGTAATAACATTCCACACTAAGATCCCCTGAGTTCCACCATGTCAGCCTGGCTTAGGGCTCCACGCAGTGTGACAGAAGGTGACATGGTGTAATCCAAAGCAATGAGCTCTGAGGAGCCTGTTGCCTCATTAAAGCACTTGTGCAACAAGGCTGAGTGTGCTGTGATCAACATTCCTGGTCTGCTGGTGCTCCCTTCACTTTGGCTCCACACCTCTCTCCAAATTGGGATGGCCAGACCATGCTGCCACCATGTGCCCCCAACAGTCCCGGGCAGTGGCAGCCACTGGAGTACTTGGGGACATGCACTGCCAACAGGTCCTGTATTTCAAAATAAAAATTTAAACAAAAAAAACAACCCAGAACCAACAGCAGCAAAAGTTATTCCCTGCTGTTTTCTTTACACAGCTTCCACTTTGGGGTCTGTTTTCAGTTTTGAGCTTAGCTTGTCCCAGTTTGCCATTGCTTGCTCAGAGAAGGTATAACAATGGCTTGGGCACTTGCAGAAGTAGCTGCACTTCTGCATTTGCAAGAGGGAAGATCTTGGAGACATTTACCAGTACTCAGGAGCACTTTGGGACTAAAATATATATATACAGCCCAGATCCACAGGTTTGCAATAGATCCATTAAAAAGGAGCATTTCTCACTTCTTACAATAATTGCTGAAGGCCATCTGACTCCTCTGGTAAGCAATAAAACTCCATTTCTCCCCTCATTTCCAGCTGTCACAGTTTTCTACCGGGCCACAAAGACAATGAGAAGGAAAGCTGGGAAAAAAATTCTTGGTCATAATTCTGCATTCCCTGGCACATTTCTCAGCTGTGGAATTATGCAACAGAGGAATCTGTCCTCGGATGTCTGCTTTTCTCCTGCCATGTGTCGTGGCTTGTACGCTGCATCCAGTGCCCAGTGAAACAAAAAGAGCCCTCACTGTAGGAGGCATTTGGGCTGCTGTTAGCAGAGTGAAGAGCTCTGTGCAGGGAGCAGTGCTGTGCTCCAGGAAATGCTCAATGCCAGTGTTTAGCCAGCAGGAATCTGGAGCACCAGAATTTCTCTTTTGGTTTTTGAGTCTTTTGTTTATTTATTTATTTATTACTATCTTTTCATCCAAGTGAAAAGCTTAGAGGAAAGAGCCACTATGCAATTTAAAAACAGATGAGTGAGCAGATGTTCATCTAATCCAAGAACCCACCAGGAATTTTAGTTTATTATTGGATTACATTTAGGCCACAAGAAAGATAAAGCTGTTACTAGAATGTGTGCATGTGCAATACATATCAGGGCCATCTTACTGCAGGTTTTAATGGAGAAACGCCAATTTTGGACACATAACCACAACAACACTAATAGGCAACCTCAGGTCAAGTAATTCTACTTTCAAACTCAGCTCCTGGTGGCACTCGGATTCTCACCAGCAGAGATTCACCAACACCACAGAAACGTCTGATGTCTGGCTGAGAGCCATTAGGACTTGTTTCCAAGATTATAATCCAGACCGTTTTAAATTTATTCTTTGGTTTCTTTTCACATCTCCACAGGTTGGTATGATTTCACAGCACATGTTGGAAAAATATATACTTTGATTTTAGCACTATGCCAAAGGGAGGTGGTTAATTGGTTATGCAATTAACTAGTCAATCCCCAGCACAAAAGGCATAAACAAAGTTACATGAATCAATGTTAATAAAATACTAAAACAAGGACTCCCAAACAGTCATGATCAGACATGGGAAACCACAGAATCAAGCAAAACCCCAGCCCCTGAGCCAACTTCCAGCATGGCAATTGAGGGACTCAGAGCTCCTCATTCTCATTCACACAAAGGTTTCTGAGGCATCACTCTGGCAACATAAAAATACCTCAAAGGGGATATAAATATTCAATCCTTAAGGTCCATTTACATTGCTAGAGGGGTGTAAAATGGCCTTAGGGTAAAAGAGAATTAAGATAATAGATTTTAGGGGCAGAAGGAATCCCTGTGATTACTTAGTCTGCCCACAGAGTTTTACTCAATAATTCATTTGTTGAGTTGATATCTTCTGGTAGCAGGAGTGCATCTCAGTACCACAGATACTTCCTGCCCAGTGAGCCATAAGGATATTTTGCAATGAATATGCCAAGGCTGCACAGTGCAGTGAAGTGCTCTCGTGGCACCCAGACATCCCATTTGTAAGAGCTGAGTCCCTTCTGTTTGGGCTAGAGCCTCCCAGGCTGGGAGTGTCCAGGCTAATAGTGCCACTTGAGCATTTTGGCTGGGGTGCAACATCAGAAGGAGCATCAGGACGGACATCCAAAGAAAGTTTATAACAGGAATTCTTTCCTCAGCAACTGAGGCAACTGACTTCACACGTGTGCAGAGGTCACAGCCCAGAACCAGAGACTGTAAATCCCACTGTAAATCCCACTGTTATATATTTATTACATAAATCCCACTGTTCTGCTGCTGCTGGTCATGGTCATTGGTGCTGAGAAATACAGTGCTGAGACACAGCTCCAGAAAAAGGTGAGAAGGTGGGAAGATCATGATTAAGGTGGGTGCAATAGTTCCCCTCTGAAATGGAAGAGGATGCAGTCCCCAACACTGGGGCTTATCTCCCATCCTTCTGGGTACAGAAGTTCACATGAAAAGTGCTGGATCAAGCTCTTTGTGCTCTAGATGACCTAATTTTAAAAAAATTGGGTTCAACATGCAGGCTCTTTCAAAAAAACAGATGCTGCAAGTGAGTTGAACAATCTTGGGTAATTAAATTGTAATAAAAAATTTGCTTCATTCATTAACTATGGTAATTGACCAAAAAGCAATAGGACACCTGCTATTTTCATTATAACTGCCGTCCTATAATTCAGGGTGCAATCTCCATGTGGAACAAGTAATTTAAGTTTAACACGGCTTCAGATTATTGTATTAAACAGCTCATAAATATGCTCACTTTTTATTTCCAGTCACTACTTTCAACAGAGTTTGACCAAAGCTGAATCCTTAGCCCAGGATTTATGGCAAACAGCATTTCACAAGATTTCTAAGAGTAGTCTCACCTCCTTTTGCCCATTCCTCCAGGACCTATCTAGCACGAAATATAGTCTTTGTAGATCTTTCAAAGGTCAGTGGGTGTTGCCTTGTATTTTGCTTTTTATTTAAATTTGATAATGTACTGCCTTATTGTTATTTTTATTTCTCATTTACAATGTATCAATAGATGGAAGTGTCTCCCTTGCAGAGCACTGTCTGACAAACAGATGTTCTGGAGATGCAAAAGAACACTTCTATTTTTCGAGTACAGGGCTTTTTTTTTTTTTTTTTTTTTTTTTTTAATCCTGCAGAAGAAGGATTTATTGTCTAACTGTATGGATGTCAATGCTGAGCCAGTTCTGCAGCACAGTCAGACGGGGTTCTTACTGCAGTAATATATTTACCCAAATAGCAAGCATTGTGGCAACTGGTTGCAAGGATCTGACCAAACACATTTCTCACAGTTTTAAGTAGTAATGGAGTATGAATAAGTAACAAGAGCAAAAAATAAGATAGATTAATATAAAGTAATCATTTCAGTGAGTTTTTTACTGTAAAAATTACCCCAGAGCTCCTAAGTTGTATGTTGAGAATTTTAGCTAAGCTGCTTCTTGGCCAAGTTTTGTAAGGGCTCTGCTTATTTTCAATTTCAGCTGTACAACTTGTACAGCACATTGAATGATTTAACCAAGCAGATTTAAAGTTCAGTAGACAGCGTTCTTTGTTAGATTTTAGTCACATACCAAATTCAATAGACTCTGCTGCAGGCGTACGTCAAAATGCCAGGAAGGCATGAGACATTGTTGAATATGTTGGAGTTTATTGTTTAGAAAAAAATTAAACTTGGTCTCTCATTCAATCTTTTTAATTAAATAGTCATACTCTAAAGCTCAAGGGACAAAGGAAAAGAGAGAATAAAGGCAGTTGTTCTGTAAAACACAACAGATATTTCTTTATATCTGCACTGAAGAAGTCAGTATATGTCATCTTCCCCAAAAATAAATACAAGTATTTTGGGTGAACATGTTCCAAGCAATGAATTACCATCACTACTACTAGCCATTACCTACATAAGATCATTAACAAACAGCTTTCCTGCATAAATAGAGCTTTGTTTGTTTCTGCATAAGAACTGCCATCATATTCTCTGCTGGTGAGTTTTGGAAAACAAGTCTTAGATCTCTCTGTAAAGATCTCACACAAAAACTGAACAGCCATATGTGATAGCTAGCTAGAAATCAAGTCATTTTCCTGCTCCCTGTCTGCAAATTTGTCCTTAAATATGAACACGGAGCAGACTGTATGCTAAATCCCAGGCATGAGCATTAAATTGCTTAAGCCCAGAGAAGTGCCAGGATTCTGCCGAGCCTCTCGTTTCAAGGAATCCTCTCAAAGGCCACTATTAATAGTCTGACCACAAACCCCACCACTGGATTCGGAGTGGGAACACTTGGAAAGGGCTCCAAGTGTGGGCAACCACACCACAGAGAGCAGCAGCCTTTAACTCCATCACCCCTGCCATGCTGGGAGGATGTTCACTCTGCAGGGGGCACGGTGGGAAGCAGGCTGCTGGCCAGCACAGTCATGGCTTTGCTTTGCTAAACCATCAAAGCAAGATTTTAATTTCAGACCATCCAAGGGGTGTGGTCCTTTCCACTCCCTGCCATGTTTGCCCAGACAGTAATGCATGTCACCAACCAACATTAAAAATAACAATGGTTTTGGCTGCTCTCTGCCTTTGACTGTGTGATCATCTAAATAACAACAGAAATGATAAAGCTCTTTTATCCTAGTTAATGCTAAATTGTGTGACAGAAGTGCTTAATTCCTGCAAATGTAATGAGAATGGGAAGTGGTACAAATTCTAAGCCATTGAATTACAATCTTTAATTTTTAATCTTGTTTTCTTCCTTGCAGACTAATTCACAGTAACTTGCAGCAAATCAATCAGTAACTCTTTAGATTGAGCATCTTAATATTCATATTCTCGATTGTCTATTTAATGAGGGTAGAGATGAATCATTATTTCTCTTCATTCCAAATATTTTCAAATGCAAAGTGAAGTTATACAAGGGTATGACTAAAATATGCACTATTTTCTTACACCAAACTGCCCAGTCACTGAAGTCACTCAATTAGTGGTGACCACACAGCAGCCCTGGACTTACAGGCAGGAGCCTCCATATTTTCCCTCTGAAACTGAGAGTTCCTTGGCCAGTTTGGCAGAGCAGGTAAGTGCTGAGTGTACTCATCTTTAATAGTATGAGTACAATAAAAAAAGGAAATACTTCTAATGTATCTACAGTTTGAGAAAGAAAGAAAATTAGTAGTTACTGCTCAGTGCTTGGCAGTTAGGCTTAGGGATTGGAAATTACTAACTTAACCCAATAGAGTAAATTTTCCCACTTACTTGCCTTCCCACTCTCATGGCTTTTGCCTGTTTGTTCATGAAACTAAGCTTTACCTTTGCCATTCTGAAACTTTCCAAAGCCCAAGTAACCTTTTCAGTGGTTTTAAAATTAGTCCATTTAACATAAGACTTAAAAGTAGGGGTTGCAAAGGTTTACCCAGCCTGGTCTCCAGTGTCCAAAAATGAGCTGCTCTGGGATGAGGGTGAGCACAAGACAACATGCTACTTTCCCAGACTGCCTTCCAGTCTCCAACCAATTTTATCATGGAGTTTCCCAAACCAGAAATGATTTCTGTGTTGAAGAAACCTGAATGGATTTTCCTTGATGATTTTGACCTGTCCACACTTTGAACCCTCATAAACTTTTAGCATCCTGACAGGAGGAGTCTGACAGGTTGAATATTCTGCAAGGGGGGATGGGATGGCTGGTACAGGTGCTGTACAGAGAAGGAATTAACCTTTAGCATGAATATATCAAAGCAGGTATTTAGCTGAGAGTACAGTAGCTATGTGGCAGTTTTATTCTTTTTTTTTTAAGCAGAAGTTAACTTTTTTATTTAGTTGAACAGGCTGAAGTAAATTCTACCAACTTTCATTTTCAAACTACAATAGCCAATAATCACTTACAATCCAGGTGCTGGGGAGGTGTGCAAGAACCTTTTAAAATGTAAAATAACATGATTCTCTGACAAATAGAAAGGAAATCATTTTCAATCTAAAAGCAGTTGGAAAATTCATGATGTGTACTCATTAAAAGTGCCTTCAAGATATCAAGACAGGCTTTCTCTGTAAATGCCAGATGAATAAGAATGGTAAGTAGCAGCTATGATGTACAAAACGCTTCAATGAACACAGTTGGTTTTGGTTTATGCTGCTAGGTTGGCTTTTTTAAAATCAAATCTGTATTACTTAAAAGAGTTGTATATGTACCAAAACTAGGAAAGGAGTAGGGTAGAAAATCTAATCTCAGCTTTGTGTAAAGATGGGAAAACCAGAAATATTGATGCTGCTTTGTGACCAAATATTGGGACAGTGGAGACAGCACCTTTTTTTTAAATTAAATTTAAAATAAAATTCAACTAGCTGCTTAAATGCCTAAGTGTGGAAAGCAAGACACTTCATTCTCTCTAGAAGGAGAAACAGTATCAACCCTTTCAGCACCAACTGGACCCCAAATTTTGCCCAACCTCAGTACTGCTCACAATCATTCATACAGGGCTGCAAAGGTGAACAGGACTGTGTTGGGCTCTGAGTCCAACAGCCTTCATCTTGCTGCCAGCAGGAATATAACCACAGCTCTGAGTTATAATAATTCTTTTGCATTATAAAAGTACTGAAGCTGCTCTTCTAGATTTGGTCCAGGAGCTCCAAAGCCACCGCGAGCTTTTCAGTGGATTTCAAGCGGTGATGGCTAAAATCCCAGTGATACTAAACAAAAAGAATGGGATGGAAATTCTACATATGACACTGTAAGGGGTTAAATACATTTTATAAAAGTGCCATTAAATTCACAAACGGATCATCTACTTTGCTCCAAGGACTCACCTGGAAGACCTGACCAGCAAATCTTAGGCCCAGCAATATTTGTCTTGAGCTGTAGAGGATCAGCCTCTCAGCCTCTGCTTTTCCACACAGGAAACCCAGGAGGATGTTTTAAAGAAACAGGTGCAGTTATCAACATTTAAACGTCACAGATGTTAATTAATCACCAAGGATAATAGTGACCTGGTTCAGCTTTTCATGAAGCCACCTATTTATTCTGCTGCATCAGTTTTAACAAAAACCTGTGTAAAAAACTTTTCTTCTTACTCCATTTTTATAGAACTAAATCCTTAACCAAAACACAAAATAAAATTAAAATATTGATCCTTTGGGAAGCCTCGTTATTTCTATTTTCAAGATCTGGAGAAAGAAGAGATGGATTATGAGCAGTTACAGGCTCTTGTACTGCTCTTAAATCTTAATTATGTTTTAAATTCTGCAACATACTTCATAAGGAGCTTAACTTTAAGCATGAGCTGAGGAGCCATTGAATACAAAGAGAAGAAGGCAAAGTGTAAAAATGCTGGTAACCAGAAATGGTCTCTTGGCAGGCCACAGGTATTATTAGGTATGATCTCCAGAGTGACAGAGGCCATTGACACCTGTTGGAGATTTAGAATGGTTTGACTTAGCTGGGCTTTTACTGGTGCTTATGTTTCTGTTGTTTAATTTTTCTGTAATTAAAATGCGTGAAATTTAAGCAGATTTTTTACATCTGAACATGTGCTGAATCAGTTTGGTTAGGCTGTCAGTAGAGATGTGTTTTTGCAGTGCACAGTGAGGGCTGGAATACAATCAGGTCAGCCCACACCCAATCCCAAGCCCAACATCCATCACAAAATCAGCCAGGTCAATGTCTCTGTGGTGATGCTGCACTTCTCACCCACCAAACTACAACAGGGAGGATGGCAGGGAACTCCTGGAACTGCTGTCTTTTTGTAGGCATTTCAATCCATTACACCAGACACACCTTTCTCCTCAGTGCTTTGTTTCCATCCATTTTCCAGTGGCGTCCAGAGGTCAGAGACAGATCAGTGCCAAGAACATCCCAAGAACATCCCAAGAACAGTAGAGATTTTGTAACTCTATCCTTGACCCCAAGATGCTGCAATTTAAAGAGCCTCATGTCAGAAACAGAAAAATATCAAACAATCAATCATGCAGAATCACAGGCTGGAAATCATCTCTCCTGCTCTTTCCTTTTCCCCCACACTTTTAATCTTACACAGGATTTTTTGCATGTGCATTAAAATAATTCTTTTCCTAAATTAGTATTGACTGTAGCACTGGATCTTCCAGTGAAAATGTTTGAAGGCAAAAGAATCACAGCATCACAGAATCATGGAATGGTATGGGTTGGAAGGGACCTCAAAGATCATCTCATCTAGTTCCAATCTTCCTGCCATGGGACACCTTCCACAAAGACCAAATTGGTCAAAGCCCCATCCAACCTGGCCTTGAAACACTCCCAGGGATGGGGGATCCATAATTCTGATTTCCTCATGCCTGGTGCAGCCAGCAAAGTGATCGTCAGCAGGGCCCCATATCACAGGGAAGGTTCCCTCCAGTCTCAGGGGTTTTCTGCTGCTGATGATCCTGAAAGTCACTTTCCCATTGACACTGCCTGGCTGAGACTGGCTGCTCTTGAGAATAAGCATCAGAGACTAATGACATGGCCCCGAGTCTGCATAAAAATGAGTCCTGAACCAGTGGCAACAAGCAGAAAGCAACATTTGCCCTCAAGAACAAGGCTTGGACAGTGCCTGTATGTGCACTGCGCCCTGCAGGCACTCTGCAAACCTGTCATGTTATTCCCAGTTGCCTGTTATGAGCAACAAATACAATTCTGGAGGAATTTTTGCTGCACATGAAAGCTCATACAGCTTGTAATTTTGAGAGTGCTGTTTTTGGGGCTTTTTGTGGTTTTGTGTTTTGTTTTTGTGGGTTTTTTGATTGTTTATTTTTGGGGTTTGGGAGTATTTCTTGGTTTGGTTTTGTTTTGCTTTGCTTTGTTCTGTTTTTTTGTTTTTTCTGATACTCTCAACCTAAATGCTATTTTATTTCTTCATGTAAGTATTCAACTTTCTTTTTCCTGTGCTGTCTGTGAAATGCTTCTTGTTGGCTGAGCCTGATGATGCTGATACAGAGTGCTCATGTACCCCTGCATTTCCTTGGCTCCCAGATATCCACTGGAGATCTGTGTAATTAAAACCATGCTTCCCCACATGAATGCCTATTTGGAGACTGTTCTGAGTAGGCCAGAAACTGCTCCTTGTTAGTGTTACCGTATGAACTAGAAATCCTGAATATTAAAATATAAAGTGTATAATAGTAGTAGTAATATAATAGTAGTAGTAATGCTAAGGCTTAGAGACTGTAGTTTCCAGAGTAGGCCCTGGGAAACTAACTTAGGAATGTACTGTGCTGAGAAAACAATTAGCAAAGCATGCAGAACCGTTAGTGATAAGGTTGAAGTATAGTCATAAATAAAGTACTGGTGGTGGGTAGTGGCAGAAGAAAGAGATTGAGGGGGAGAACACTATAGTCCTAGGATAAGCAACCTTGAAGGAGTTATGGCGTAAATGTTATCTACAAAGTGAATGTATCTATATTGTTTAGACGAGTATGTATTTCTGCACGAAAACCGTTTGTAAAAAGGGTATAAAAACCCTCTGAAAAAGGGAACCGGCGGGATCCTGACTTTGGACGCGAGTCCGCAGGTCCCCGGGCCCTGAATAAAGCACCGCATAAACTGACACTCTGTTAGTTTGTGTTTTACTTGGAGTTTCGGGCAGCAGTTTTCTGGCGACCGCGGCAGGACTCCGGAGGCGGCAGGGGCGGTTCGCGAGCTGATCTACTCCACGCCGGCACCAGGTGATTTCTGGGGAGACATCAACCCGTGCCCGACCCCGCGCCTGACGGACGACTGTGAGGTAAGCCCGCAAGGTGCTTTATTCTTTATTGAAAGGGAAAGCCCGCCGAACAAGACGGGACAGTGATCCCGCACTGTGGGGGCAAAAGACAAAGGGAAAGCCCGCCGAACAAGACGGGACGGTGATCCCGCACTGTGGGGGCAAAAGACAAAGGGAAAGCCCGCCGAACAAGACGGGACGGTGATCCCGCACTGTGGGGGCAAAAGGGGGAAGCCTAGGCGCTGGTCGTCAGACGCAACAGTGATTGCGCAGATCCAGCACTTGCCACTCGCGGCGACGAGAAAGGCAAGAATTGTGGTAAAGGGTGTGTGAGTGTGGAAATAATAGTAAAGTGTGTGAGTGTGAGTGTGAGTGTTATGATGCCTTTTAAAACCTTTAAAGCCCTGGCTAGTTCAGGAATGGAAATTCCGGATGATTCACCCTTGGGCTGTTTGTTGCAACACTGGAGGGTGGGGAATTTTGGTCAGGAACTGAGTAAAAGGAAATTGATTGATTTTTGTAATCGTGTGTGGCCTCAATACGAACCTGAGGGTATGCAATGGCCCCGAAATGGTACTCTAAATCCTGATATTATAACTCCTTTTATGCACTTCCTATAAGATAATGAGAAATGGGAAGAAATTCCGTATCTTGATTTGTTTTATTGTTTGAAAAATAAGCCAGAATGGCAGAAGGAGTGTGGCATTATGGTCTTAGAAACAGCAACAGATGGTTGTGCAGGCTGCAAAGGGTGGCAAAAAGGGAAAGGAGTATTCTGTTAAATTTTCAGACCCTGAGGAGGATGTTTCTCTGTTGGTAGCACCTAGTGCCCCTCCCCTGGAGGAGAGTGAATCGAGTGAGTCAGACGAGGTAGTTGGGGAAGAAGAGGGAAAGAATTCAAAGGAAAAAAGGTTGCTGATAAGCCGTGTATTCCTCTTTGTGAAAGGACCCGTAGTGGACGGGGGGAAGAAAGGAAAAAGGGGTGCACAGCTGATGGCTCCGTTGCGGGAAGCGGTTGGACCCCTCGGGGAGCGAGTAATAGTGAAAGTTCCTTTTCTCCTAATGATTTGTTAATTTGGAAGCAGTCTGTGGGGGCTTATCGGGAGGATCCTGAACGGGCAGCACGGGTAGTGAAAATGGTGATTAAAACACAAAATCCAGACTGGAATGATTTACAGGTCTTACTGAATACAATAATGGACTCTACTGAGAAAGAGATGGTGTTTAAAGCTATGAGGGAAAAGGCACGAGAAATGATTAGGTTGCAAAGAGCGGACGGTACATTAAATGATTTAGTGCCGCGGAAGGATCCAGAGTGGGATGTTAATTCAACGGGGGGGTTACCGTAGACTTAAGGCTTATCAAAAATTGCTGGTAGAAGGAATACGGAGCGGGATACCTAAGACGTTAAACTGGTCCAAGTTGTATTCAGTAAGGCAGGAGAAAAATGAGTCCCCGTCAGCTTTCTTAGAAAGGCTTAAGGAAACTGCTCGAAAATATACCAGTTTAGAAATTGAAGGGGAATCAGGGAAATTGCAGCTAGCTTTAATTTTTCTGGGACAATCCCAAGAGGATATTCGGAAAAATTGCAGAAATTAGAAGGGGAAGATACACGGAATTTGGATAAACTTTTAGAAGTTGCGTGGAAGGTGTATAATAATAGGGAAAAAGAGACTGCTAAGAAACAACAAGCTAGTATGTTGGCAGTACTACAGCAGATAACGGGGAATGGTATGCGAGGGGGGGTGGCCGAGGTCACGCACGGGGACAAGGAATGGCTAGGGGAAGAATTCCAATGGGTGAAAAGGGATTCCCAAACCAATTACAAATGGGACAAGGAAAAATAAGATTGGGATTGGATCAGTGTGCCTTGTGCAAGAACAGAGGACACTGAAAAAAAAAAAAAAAAAGGAAAAAAAAAAAGGAAAAAAAAGGAAAAAAGGGAAAAAAAAGGGAAAAAAAAAGGAAAAAAAAGAAAAAAAAGAAAAGAAAAAAGAAAGAAAAAAGAGTAAAATTAAAAATTCCAGAAAATAATATAGCCAAATTATTTACGGTGAAAGAAGTGGAGGTAACAGAAATCCCCACAGAAATAGAACAGGCTGTGGTGCCATGGGTATGGGAAACAGGGGTCCCTGGAAAATCAAAAGCAGCACAACCGGTAGTTGTGGAATTGAAGGAAGGAGCACAACCCGTACGGATAAGGCAGTATCCTCTGAAACTAGAGGCTCGAAAAGGAGTAGCACCCTTAATAGACCAGTTTGTTAGTTTAGGGATATTACAGGAATGTGAATCAGAATTTAATACCCCCATATTTCCGGTAAAGAAGTCCAATGGTAAGTACAGGTTAGTTCAAGATCTGAGGGCAATCAATAGTATAACAAAGGATATTCATCCAGTAGTAGCAAATCCATATACATTGCTAACAGCTGTCTCGGAGAAATTTAAATGGTTCACAGTAATTGACTTGAAAGATGCATTCTTCTGTATCCCTTTGGCATTTGAGAGTAGGAAAATTTTTGCTTTCGAATGGGAAAACCCTGCTACAGGACGGAAAAGACAGCTCACCTGGACACGTTTACCACAAGGATTCAAGAATTCTCCAACCATCTTTGGAAACCAACTAGCCCGGGAACTGGAAGAATGGAAATTAACCCAGGTAAAGGAATCACCTTTCTCATTTATTCTTCTACAGTACGTAGATGATATTTTTCTAGCCTCAACAGAAGAAGACATCTGTCGAAGACTCAGCATTGAACTCCTCAACATGCTTGGACAAGCTGGATACCGAGTGTCAAAAGAAAAGGCCCAGTTGGTAAGAACACAAGTCATTTATTTGGGATGTGAGATATCACAAGGAGTTCGGAAATTAGGGGTGAACCGGATTCAGGCAATATGTGCTATACCAACACCTCGAAATCCACAAGAATTAAGGTCCTTTTTAGGAATGGCAGGGTGGTGTCGGTTGTGGATTCCAGAATTTGGACTAAAAGCAAAACCTCTGTATGAGGCAGTCAAAGATCCTGAATTTAAATGGAATAAAATACAAGAAAAGGCATTTCAGAGCTTGAAGCAAGCTCTAAAAGAGGCACCTGCATTAGGGTTGCCAGATCTCACAAAACCCTTTCAACTATATGTAAATGAGAGGCAAAGACTGGGGATTGGGGTGTTGACACAAAAATTGGGAACATGGAAGCGCCCGGTGGGATACTTCTCGAAACAACTGGATTCAGTAAGCGCTGGATGGCCTGGCTGCCTTAGAGCTGTTGCTGCAACAGTGCTTCTGATACAAGAAGCTAGAAAACTGACTATGGGACAGAAAATGGAAGTGTTTGTCCCACATATGGTAATAGCAGTTTTGGAACAAAAAGGGGGGCATTGGCTCTCCTCTAGCCGTATGCTGCAACACCAGGCAATCCTTAGGGAACATGATGATGTTGAAATGAAGGTAACTAACCATCTCAATCCAGCCGAATTTTTTTAGAGCCACCCAAGAAGAAGGCAACCTGGTACACGACTGTGTAGAGACCATCGAACAGGTATACGCTACCCGCAAGGATCTAAAGGATGAGCCCTTAGACGAACCTGAATGGGAGCTGTATACCGATGGATCTAGTTTCGTAGAAAATGGAACCAGGTACGCCAGGTATGCAGTGGTAACTCTAAGACAGGTTATAGAAGCCAGAGCCTTGGCTCCCGGAACATCAGCACAACAAGCTGAAATCCAAGCCCTCATCCGAGCCTTGGAATTGAGTCAAGGGAAAAGAGTAAATATTTGGACTGATTCTAAATATGCATTTGGGGTAATACATGTACATGGGGCATTATGGAAGGAGAGAGGACTATTAAATTCACAGGGTTCATCAATTAAACACCGAGAACAAATTGTGCAACTACTGGAAGCAGTACATAAGCCCCAAGCAGTGGCAGTGATGCATGTAAAAGGACACCAGCAGGGAGAAGAAAAAGCATTCCAGGGAAATCGTCTGGCTGACAGAGCAGCCAGACAGGCTGCTCGCGAGGTATGGACCCAAATGGCGTTGCTACCAGCACGTACCAACCCTGCAGGAGCTTTCATGGACCAAATACCAGTATACCTACCGGAAGACGAAAAATTAGCACGGCTAGTACAAGCTAAGAAGAATGCGGCCGGATGGTATGTAACTGCCGTGGGACAAGTGATATTGCCGACAAAAATAATGAAAATTATATTAGAAATTGAACATAACAAATGCCATTGGGGAGCAGAAGCTTTAGTGCAATTTCTAAGACGAGAAATAATCTCCAATCAGATGTTAACAATGGCCAAAAGGATCAATGCAATGTGTCCAGTTTGTATTAAGAACAACCCAGTGACACGTAGGCAGGTACAAATGGGAAAATTGCAAATAGGCCCACAACCAGGAGATTATTGGCAGATAGATTTTTCAGAATTACCAAAAGCACAGGGGTATAAGTATATTTTAGTCTATGTATGTACCTTCTCAGGCTGGCCAGAGGCATTCCCATGTAGAACAAACCAGGCAAAAGAAGTGATTAAAACTTTACTTCGAGAGATCATCCCTAGGTTTGGAATCCCACTAGGGATGTCCTCAGATAGGGGACCTCATTTTGTGGCAGGAATAGTGCAAGAAGTGGCTAAGGTACTTGGGATAACATGGAATCTCCATACACCTTGGAGACCTCAGTCTAGTGGACAAGTAGAAAAGATGAATCAAACACTAAAAAGCCAGATTAAGAAAATCTGCCAAGAAGCAAAGATACAATGGCCTCAAGCATTGCCTTTAGCTCTGTTAAGGGTCAGGATCAAACCTAGGGACAAAGTAGGAGTAAGTCCGTATGAAATTTTATACGGCAAACCCTATCATGCTGCAACTTACAAAGGGGACCCTAATGTGGTGGGAGATCAGGTACTGTTAAATTACATTTTGTCTCTTAATAAGACTCTTACAGCACTACTGGGGGTGTTGCAGTGGAATCGACCTTTGCCTCTGGAGAATCCCGTCCACTATATACAGCCTGGAGACCAAGTCTACATAAAGAACTGGAATGTGGAACCACTAAAAGAAACATGGGACGGTCCCCGACAAGTGATTATGACTACATACACAGCCGTAAAGGTCCAGGGGATCGACAATTGGATACACTACACCCGAATCAAGAAAGCCCCGTCACGATGGGAAGTCCAACCTTTAACTGACACAAAACTGGTGTTCAGGGCAAGGCCTTGATTGCGATGCTAATGTTAAGCATTGCTCGTATCGGAGATGCTTTTGTTAAAGTTACTGTTCCTGAACCAACAGTGATTGTACCACAAGGGGCAAATGTAAATCTAACCTGTTTGTTTTCTGATGACCAGGGAGCTGGATTCGATGAAGTAAAGGCGAGATGGAAATTAATTACTACAAATGAGGTATTTTCAGAAGGGATTGTGACAATTTGGGACATGAAACAACAGAAAGGTAATACTACCCTAATGATCTCACACCTGCAAAAAGCTCAGGTTGGTCAATTTTCATGCATAGTATGGATTAGGGAAAGCTTCGATTATGGGAACTTAGATGTAAAAATTTTGGCGAAGAGTTTTAAAACAGAAAGGCATTCTTATCCAATACAAGTAATACCCACAAGTATGGGAGTTGACATGTGGGATGGTCCTTCATTAAGAATCAATTGCACTCTCAAATTAGGAAATTTTTGCAGGATAAGAGAAACTAGAACGGTCCAACAAGCAAAAGAAACAGAAAATGTACAACAGGAATTGGGGCAAGAGAATTTGGTAGTGGGATTAGTCAGGGATTTTGGGAAGATGCAAAATGTAACAGCAATAACAGCATGTTTGCCCTTGCCAAAGGCAGCAGGTGACCCTATACCATGGGGAATCATCCCATTAGGAGAAATGCCCCCAAAAATAGCAAATGGAACGAGAAAATGCAACAAAGAGCTACGAAATCGCACTAGAATAGTGGAAGAGGTTTATACCTATGGAGGACGGTGGTCAACCCCGAAGCAAAGATCAGAATGTTTAAAATTATCAAATCCTGTATTCACTAAAATAGGTCAATATAAAAATATTGGGTGGTGCGCATTTGAAGTAAATCAGAAAAGAAGTAGACCTGTAGTAGATTATTATTATGAAATAGTGTGTCAAGAGGGAAAAGAAGAGTGGGAACAATGGAAATCAATTTGGGGTCCTAGCCTACTGGAACCCTATAGTTATATCGGACCAATACACTGGTGTATCGAATGGATTGGGTCGAGAAAACAGGAACACCCAGGGGTCCTCGGGGCTGAAACAGTGCCCCACAACAAACTAGCCCAAGCATCAGGTTGGAATTGTAGTAAAGTCATAACCTGTGATACTCCAGAATCCCAAATTGGATTAGTACCCGTCCGGGTGTTGTTAAAATGGGGATGTGAATGTCAGAGATACAACCATACAATAACGGGAGAATTAAAAGGAGCTTGGAAAGATTGTCAATCAACCACAGTACGAAGCCCCGGAAATTCAGTCTGGGTAATGGGACATGGCCAATGGACTACACATCTACCGATAGGTGGTCCAATTACTCAAATAACGTTAGGGATACCAACCTTATGTCCATTTTGGAAACAGTCCAAATTAACCAAAGAAGACCAAGAGGAAAGGACGAAAAGGGAATTAAGCCCTGAGACAGACGAGACAGTAAATCTGGAGAATGAATGGCACGAACCAGGGGGAAGTGTAAAATTCGGTTGGATGCTTGAATCTTTATTTGCACCTGTATCTACATACAGGAACCGGGAAATGTTATATAAATTACTAGGGCAGACAGAGAGATTGGCAGCAGTAACGAAAAAGGGATTTAGAGATCTCAATCTACAATTACAAGCTACAACCAGAATGACAATCCAAAATAGAATGGCATTAGATCTGCTCTTATTAAAAGAACATGGAGTTTGTGGATATTTACAAGGAAGAGATGATCACTGTTGTGTACATATCCCAAATGTCACGAAAGAGGTAGAAAAAGATATAAGCCAATTAGAACAAATTAAATCAAAAGTATATGAAGTACAAAAGGATGCAGAACATAATTGGGTTGGAGCATTGTTCAGCTCTTTGGGAATCCAGGTCTCTGGTTGGTTATCCTCAATTATTCAAAATGGAATAATGATTGTAATAATCATTGTAGTAATCATGATTATGTATAGATGTCTTTTAGGAATGATTGCTAAAGAGGGAACACACACACGGCAAATCATGAAGGCCCTGACTCGGAAAGAAGTGATTCTACCAACTTCTCAAAACAACCCTTCACCATCATATCTAGAGACTATCACTTAGGAAAATTGAGCATCCTTGCAGGAGATTCTGAAGAATGCTCAAAAGGGGGGAGTTGTTACCGTATGAACTAGAAATCCTGAATATTAAAATATAAAGTGTATAATAGTAGTAGTAATATAATAGTAGTAGTAATGCTAAGGCTTAGAGACTGTAGTTTCCAGAGTAGGCCCTGGGAAACTAACTTAGGAATGTACTGTGCTGAGAAAACAATTAGCAAAGCATGCAGAACCGTTAGTGATAAGGTTGAAGTATAGTCATAAATAAAGTACTGGTGGTGGGTAGTGGCAGAAGAAAGAGATTGAGGGGGAGAACACTATAGTCCTAGGATAAGCAACCTTGAAGGAGTTATGGCGTAAATGTTATCTACAAAGTGAATGTATCTATATTGTTTAGACGAGTATGTATTTCTGCACGAAAACCGTTTGTAAAAAGGGTATAAAAACCCTCTGAAAAAGGGAACCGGCGGGATCCTGACTTTGGACGCGAGTCCGCAGGTCCCCGGGCCCTGAATAAAGCACCGCATAAACTGACACTCTGTTAGTTTGTGTTTTACTTGGAGTTTCGGGCAGCATTAGGGTTTCCTAAGGATGCAAATTATCCCAGAATACATAGTATATGTAGTTTGCCTCAATTTATGTAGATGACCAATTATCTTGTAATCCCCTTTTATTCTGTTTCATGCTTTTAGCAGCAGAGGGCAGGGCTTGTGCAGTGCCCACCTCCCACCTGGAAGCACCTGCAATCACCCTACTTGTGAGCCAGGCTCCCACAAGGATTGTGTAACTTTCCAAACAGGTGACCTTCCTCCACTGCTCAGGTTTCTGGTATCTCAGTCCATCTGTTTGTTTGGTCCTCTTGTGCTCCTGGCTCCCTTGGAATGGCCCTGGAGAACTGAGTTACTACCTAAGGTAAAAAAGATAAGGCCAACATTCTTACCAGGGTGGATGGAAAGGATTTGAAATAACCTTTACCACTTTTGTATGTTAACCAAAACACCTGTCCAGTAAGGAACCCTACAAGCATTTTGCATTTTTTACAAATGAGGTACCTCATGCTGGCAATAGCTTTTACAAGTATAATTGCACTGTAGTTCTATAAAATAAAATGTAATGCAAAACTTACACTTTCCAATTACACAATAGTAATTGCGAA
Source organism: Acridotheres tristis (assembly GCA_037013685.1). Classification (NCBI taxonomy): domain Eukaryota; kingdom Metazoa; phylum Chordata; class Aves; order Passeriformes; family Sturnidae; genus Acridotheres; species Acridotheres tristis. The sequence continues at coordinate 9,401,720 of CM072898.1, forward strand.
TAATTTCACAAAATCTCCGGCCTTTTTACTGGTGATTTGTAGCTCTGAGCTTGTGCACACTATATAAACACCATCTGTAGAGAATGTAAGACAACTTCTGATGGAGTACAGATATATAAAAGTGTATCATCAACTTTTCAGTGAACATCCAGTTACACAGCTACTGCCTGCACCTTCTGAACTACACTGATTCACCAACTTACCTTTTGGATTCACACTCCAGCTTTACTGCACCCAAGCTTACAGACCTGCTGTACTTTCTGTTTATTGCCAGAACATTTGTGCATGTGTCCCCAGTCCCTGGAGCACCTCCATCCCACCCTCCCTGGGCTCCATCCGGCACGTGTACCCCCACATCCTGCCCCAGCCCCTCCATGGGCAGCCTCATTATGCACCAGCAGTTGACACAGAGCACTGGTTTCCAAATTCTTGCTGTGAAAAGCTTTTGAGGTGTTTCAGCAGAAGGCTGCTGGTTGTGAATACGAAAGCAGGGGCTTTCCCCTGTGCAGAGGCCCCTTCTTAAGTATAAAGTACAAACAATGAAAATGAAAAGCAATAAAAAAAAGAAAGATCTGGGCTTTGAATGCTTCTTAGGGTCAAGCACTAAACCCTCTTTTGACAGCTACACAACCCACACTTGTTCTCCTCAAGAGAATTTGACCTCAAGTAAGGAATTGAACAAAGTGCATATTTTGTCTACAGTGGACAATTACGTTGTTCTAAAGCAACAAACTGCAGATAAAATATACAGATAACGGTAGGGGAAAAAAAACCCCACTCCCTAAAATGAAACCCCACTATAAGTTATGCACATTTTAAAAAAAAGAACAAAGTATTTTATTATTTCATTGACTTTGTGTTGTATGGCAGAATCTTATTAAAACATTATATTTCTCCTCTGTTATTGATTAACCAAAGTCAAATAACATTATCATTTTGCTTAATGCATTTAAAGCACAAATATTTTCCCAGATGCTCTGCACAGGCACTTTGCAGATTTCAGTGGAAGTTGTTTACATGGTGAAACATTGAGCCTGGATAGAAACACTTTGCTGTGATAGCAACACACACCCAACAGTTTTCATTTTCTCAATTCAGAAGGAAAATTGCTGTTCCTCCCTCTCCTTCAAATTCTTTTTCTCCAAGAAATATTCCAACGTCATTGGAAAAAATTACAAGCGTGCTCATAATGGCTGCATTTCTCTGTCCATTTTCAGCTAAGTCCTGGTCCAAAGTATCCTGAAATAATTTGGATTATTTTTACTGGCTCGTATTTAGCCCTGAGCATGCTGCAAAGCCCGTTTAAATTTTCCGTAGGTGCAGTGCTCAGTGGTGCTGCTGGTGCCCCTGCCCCACAGAGTGCACTGCACACCCCATGGCCACGGGGACCGGGGCATGCAGAGCCCACCGTGGGCTGCTCTGCTCCCTCTGAGATGATCACTTTTACCTTGCTTTTTAACACCAAAGTGACATGAAATGAGATAAACATGGAGCCTGCTGTGCCTGGGACCAGCACCCATTCCCAGTGGGAGCTCCTGTTGTGCAGCTGGATGGGCAGGGATGCAGAATCGTGCATCAGTTCTTTTTCTGCTGATCAGCAGCTTTTAAAATGGAAAGAAATAATCAGAACAAACTCCACCTTCAGTTTAAAGCCAACTACAGCTACAGGAAACATCAACAGATATGAAAGTATCACAATTTTAGTTCAAGGGTGTTTAATTTGTCCAAGCCTGCCAGCAAGTTCTGGTCATTTTCTGAAGTGAAGGATAACTTAATTTGCCTGGGGTTAAAGGAAAAAAGGAAGGAAAAAAGGAGAGATTTCCCAGCCCTTACAGAAACACAAGAATCTAAACAGACACTCAGAATTACATGTATTTCACCATGGGCTCAAGATTTGCTGTAATACACTTGTCTGCTGTAAGTGACCAAAACTCTTATAGATTTATCTGCCACCATTCTACAAGGGAGAAAGTCCGTTTACACAAGGATGATAATTATCACTAGCTTCAGCTATATTCTGTCAGTGCCAAGGCATGCTAAGCAGTAGCCAAATCCTTTGGCAGTCCATGCAGAAAGGCACCTAACATGTTAACACTAAAATCCCCAAATGCATGCCTATTTATAATATTTGTATATTTTAGACATTTTAGACATTTAGACATACAATTAAGTGCACCCATCTGGACATCTCCTTAGTAAAACAAATATGTGCTGTGTATGTGCAAAATCTATCAATTTCCTTGTGATCTGCTGGAACAGGAGGAGCAGGAAGGGAGGCTGAAAGAGAAGTTCTTCAGGAGAAGCTTTCCACAGATGATGAGATAGGAGCAGGGTACAAGATTTTATTCATTTTATATGTATATATGTACACACACACATCAGGGCAGCAGTGATAATCCCCTGATCAACAGTCCATACAGCAGAATTTTCCAAAGTGAGTAATGATTTCCAGACACTGAATATTCTTCACTTCCAAAATTAGGAAGAGGAGAGTAAGAAATGGTACAGCTACTTACTATTTCTTTAAATGTAACAGGCAATTGTTATGATTCCTGGAACATCAAAACCAGTTCCAAGATAAAGTAGCTTTAACTACCAGCAAGAAAATTATAACATGAGGGATTTATTATTTATGTACTTTGTGCTAGTGCAATGTATATGTTTGCTATCAGTACAGTATGGGCTATAGCACTACAATAAACCAGCCTGCAGTAACTGCACCCTTCAGGTTTCACAAATATTGCCAGCAGGTACCCTGGCACTTTGTTTGCCTGCACTCACTTCTCTGTTTTGTAATTACAAATATTTGGTTAAGGCATCTGCTCAGTCAAGAGCTGTGACTGCTGATCGAGGTAGAACTTTTCAGACCTGTGCACAGATGACTGCAGATACAATTCGCCATCGGATGGGTAATTCTTTACACATTTATGATGATTCAGTCATTGAACCAGCACTAAGGTTAGATATCTGTACTTGAAAATGAGACCTGTGACTTGTTTTGAATAGAATTTAATAAAAGAAAGTGAAGAGAATGTAAGATTACTTTTAGGTTCTGATTATTATTATAAATATGTGGATCTGTTTGGAAAACAAATAAAATGTTTTGCAATTTGACCCCTGATCTATGAAAGCACTTGAGAACTGTATAACAGAGCATATGAGTAGTCACTTCAATGAAATTACTACTTTTATGCATGAATTATCAGCTCATTTCAAATTATTTTTCTGGATCAAACCTCTCTTTTACAATTAGAGCAGCAGAATTACAATGATGTAGCAACACCAGTTTGGAGAAAAGTAACAGACCACAGGTAACTGCATCATAAAGATATTCCTAGAGAGGGAAGAGAATAAATGATACCTGCAAGAAGTGTTCATATAACTGCAAGACAATTATCTGTTCAACTTTTTTGACCTAGAATATTAACATAAATTTAATTTCAAACCTTCTAAGTAAACTCTCCACTACTTTGGTTTGTTTAGGGGCTGAAAATGTTAATACTCCAAGAACTTGGACAAAACACACTATTTAAAATACCATTTCTGGTTTTTAACTGAGTAAACAGAATGCATTCTAAATCTAATGTAACCTATTGAAGTGTCACAGCAACTTGTTCAAAGCAATACATTCTCTTCTCAAAGATTTTAGTATTATAATCAAAAATTCTCTCCCTCCGATGCACCTGAGAAGCATTAACTTCTTGGTGACTTTAAGAACCAAATCCTTTAATACAAACCTAGCTTTTCCCACAGGCACTTGAAAATATTTAGCATTTTTTCAGTTGGATGCAATTTTCATAATAAAGTAGCTCACTTGGCTACCTGACACCACAGACAAAGACGCCGAGTGAGCAGCTCCTGCCAACTTAGAGCATGATCACAACCCTCAGTTACATATTAAGTAGCCTTTGAAACATCCAATTGCTGTAACAATGCAAGCAATTTATGTATTATATATTACTGTTGTATATTTTTTCATTATTCTTAACATTTATTTTCTTCTGTAACATTCAGGCACAAGTCTTTCATGCCTCATGTCTTTCAGTCAGCCTTAACAGAGTATACAACAGCTCTTACGTTTATGTAACATTTAAATTCCACCCATCTGACCAGTTTTAGGTTACCAAAGCAGCCCTTTGGTACTATTCTGAATGGAACTGGCCCATCCCTATAGATGCTGCTCCCTACATTTGTTTAAATTTCACTGGCAAACTTCACAGAATTTTATGGGAATTACATGTATTTTTTTTTTTCTGAGACAAAATACTCAGCCTCAGTCTATCAAATCAGAAATGTTCATAGTTCACTGCATTTCTGGCAGTTTCAAGGGTACAATTGTAAAACTACAGTATATTTTGTCAAATCAAACCCTACAATGATCCTGGTTTACTTCCATCCACTTAGCCTATTAATGCAGGGTAATACTGCATGTTCTTGTGGCAGCAAACCCTAAAGTGTACCAGGAGACTCTGGTGATAGATTACATGTACATGCTGTGTCATATCCAATTAACTCAAATTGACTGTGTACTGCATTATGCTGTTAGTGCATGGAAGATCAATAAATATGGAGAAAATCCAACGAGGCGCTCTCCATTCCCATCCAATTCTAGTAGGTCTGAGACAGATCATGCTCCTATGATGTGTGTGCTGCTGCTGAAGAGGGCAGGTGGTGCATAGACACCATTCAAACTTGGCCTATTCAATCTAAACTCCTCTAACTCGCCATTCATGCATAGCAAAACACCATCTGGTCCTATTTTGCCTCCAGCAATCACAGCTGACCAAAAACGATAATAACAGCTGTTGCAAAACAAAAGCCAAACAAAGGGGGGAGGGAAAGGTTAGAATGCAGTCCAGTGCTGCAAAATACTCCATGAAGTGAGAAATGGAAAAGGAGCCATTCAAATAGGGATCCCCACTGAAAAGAGTCAGTGCAAGACTCGTGGTTAAACTTGAGATATTTAATCCATCTGTCCTGCAAACCACAATGTTCAGGTGATAATATAAAATTGAGATTATGTTGCACAGAGGTATTTAAAGGCTTTGTTCTCCAAGTTAGAAACTAATGACCCTGTGTCAGCTAAAAATTAAACCTCCGTATGTTCTTTCATCATGTGTCAACCTGGGTTAATGTGAAAGTAGAATGTGGTTAACCGAGGTGATAAAGCATCTGAAACCTTGGGAAAAGAAGGGAGCAGTTAAGTGCTTGTAAATGCTATGAAGAAAAACATTCTTAAAAGCCATGCCTGACACTGAAACCATACAGATTATTGCATTTTTCTTGTATAAATTGCATATCAAGCGATTTAAACTAACAGTTTTATTTATGACCTATGATAGCACAGTTATTCACTTAGACTTAGGGAACATGAACACAAACTTGCACAGTTTGAAACACAAGATGTTCTGCAATATGCTATTGTGGGTAATGCAAAATATAATTTTGTGGCAAGCAGGGGAATGCTCCAGTATTTCAAGATTCAAATTTTGATATTTAAAATCTATAGTCCTGCTTGATGATTAATTTTCTTTTCTTTTTTTTTTTAAGCTGCAGTAATTAAAACTATTTTTCCTGGAATTGAACATCAGTAGTTCAGCAGCTCTTAATCAAATGTGATAAAACCCAGGATTTATGAAACCATTTAATGAGTGTAATAACACCTGCTTCTCGCTGCAAATAGTTGAAAACAGACTTCAGTTGTAATTAACTCTTATCACTTGTGACATTTTTCCAACGATACTTCATAGGTCTTCAAAATGACAATTATAGAACTAATACACAATTACTGTCACATGTAGTTTAGCAATTATTTCTGAAGACATTTGTCTAAAGGTTTCAAAAACTACTATAAAATGGTTCCCTTTGTTATGTAACATTGGTTAAAACTGACACACACAAAGTCTCTCCCAGGCAGTCTCTGTCGTGCCATTTCTAAAGCAGACAGGCTTCCTTGCACTTGGAATAAACACCCTCCATCCCAGGCATTATTAGATATCATGCTAAGACTATTAGGAGCATGGGTAGCTGTCAACTAACACCTATTATGAAAAGCTTCAATTTATACATGATTTTTTCTGCTCCAAGAAATCTATAAATTTATAATTAGAATCTCTTGCTGTTCAATATTTGTACATAATAAACAGAGTACCTGAGGATGATGAAATATTGAAAGCTGAATTCATTATGAAGAAATTCACATGGCATAGTACTTCTTCCCTTAAGTCTGGCTGCAACTTTTTGAGGATCTCTGTTCCATTATTTTGGGGTTGTGGTCTGAGCATGGGAGCCATGCCTCAAACAGGATTAGGATTCTGCTCAGGCTTGACACTTGCTGTTTTTAATTTTCATTTTATCATAAGCAGTTTAAGATTGTTGCCAGTGGTAATTTGCAATTTTTATCAAGACCTCTTCATTATAGCTTCTGACAGGACAGATGCTGTAATTAATCATGCCAGACAACTGGGGATAGTGGTCAGACTGCACTCACAGCACAGATATTGCAGGCAAAGAAGGGAAACAAGAAAATAAAGGCTCTCTTCCTTTCTGTTCAGAGCAAAAATATATGAACAGCACAAATAACCTGACACCACACTGGATGTAAATGCTTCAAAATCCTTCATATGAAAGACCTGCCCCCTCCATCCTCCCCACTCCATCACAGTCTACCTTAATGAGAAAATAAGTCAGACAACTCAGGACCAGCCCAAGTCAAGAGCTGCTTACAGAGGGAAGCCCACAGCAGTAGCTGCGTTTACATCTGAAACTCTTGGATGCGCAGAAACCCACAGTTTGTGCTGATTTGCATTTCTGAACATGACTGCTGAGAGACAGGTTCAGTTCCCTGTTCCTGGAGATCATCAGCACAGGGCACCATGACTGTTCTGTGACTCCAGCACGTGCTGTCTCTCTCTGAAGTCACAGACACCTCAGAGAAGTTGCCCACAACTCTTCAGCAGAGCATCTCGGAGGGTACAAGAGCCAAGTGCTTACCCCGTTCCCATTGGAATGCTTGATAAAAATCCAAGGGAGTTTAAAAAAGTCCAAGAAAGCATTTGCAGAAGGAAACATTTCTGGTTTCACTATCAAAGACTTACAGCTCCATCAGTTTTACTGAAATGTGTTTATTCTATAGCAAGATAAAAGCATTTATTTTAGATAAGCAAAATACAAACAACTTAATTGCTGCTATCATAACTCATAAAAAAGTATAAAACAGCATAAAAACACAATAAGCAATGTAGCAATTAATAATTCATGTTACCAGTGTTTACATTAAAGCCTCATTTATGAAAACTTTACAACACATGATATGAAAACTTACAACTTTTAAAGAAAATATTTACATTGATTATTCAGTTGTGGAGTTTCATTTAAATATTCTACTGGTTTTACAGCGTATTAATAACTTGCATTTCTCATCTTAGCTTTCTGTAATAACAGTTTTATTTAAGTGCATTTCCCTTTTAAAAATACAGTGTATTAAATCTGAAACTCATCACTTCGACACAGAATATAATATTCACATTTGTTCTGTAATTGGAATTAACGTAAGAGGGTAAATGTCAATATATATTATCTTACGAACTATGGCAGGTTTATTTGGAGAAATGAAGTGAAAAGTTGGGTCAAACATTTAAGTCCAGTTACTTGCATTTGTTTTTCTGAAGACATTTAAGAGAGAGAAAAAAATAAGAGCTTTGGCAAAAATCTGTGATTTACTCTATTTTTTCATGACAAAAAATGCCATCAACTAACTCATGTCATACAAGTATGATTGTATGAAATCCAATCATAATTTTACAGGTAGTTACAACTGTGCTTTAAGGGCTCCATGAGTTCATACTGCCTTGAAGTGCATTACTCACTTTTAGAGAAAGAAGGGTTATAGCAAATAACTCTGAAAGGCCATTTTGCAGTCATAAGGTCCAGGTATTTATTAGGCCAGTTGATTCACATATTGTAGGTAAAGCTTAAATAAATTAAAAAGGCATCACATGAAAAACAGAACAGCATTTTTTCTTTTAAACAAAATGATTTATAGTCAGCTAAAAGATGATACACAGCTACATTGTAGTTCTTTATTGCCTATCTAATAGACACTTTAGAGGATCATTTGATCTGTTATGCATCCCTGCATAACTACCATCAACAATTTACAGTTTTCAGCCAAATATGGTTTACCCCTACCCCCTCCATCAACACAAAGCCATGTTGCAAGATCATTTATCTTCAGAAAATACTGACCTGCGACAATACTTGAGTCTGTGTCTGAGATTGTATTTGTGACTGGTGCTGCTGAGGTGCTGGCTGAGGGCTCCCAATGGCAGGGATGGGAGAAGTGATCTGCGGGGCTCCTGGAGAATGCTGCTGAGGAGAAGGCTGTGACTGGTGTTGCATATGCTGCATTTGCTGCTGCTGCATTTGCTGAAGCTGTATGTGCTGCAGTTGCTGTTGCATTTGCTGCTGATTAATCTGCTGCTGAAGATGCTGCTGCTGCTGCAAATGTTGCTGCATGTGGTGCTGAAAATGCTGCTGCTGCATTTGCTGTTGTATTTGCTGATGCATTTGATGCTGATGTAGCTGCTGCTGCTGCATCTGCTGCATCTGCTGTTGCTGGAGCTGCTGCATCTGGTGCTGCTGGCTTTGCAGGGAGGGACTGACTTGAGATGGGGACGGCGTTGCCACCATGTTTGTGCCCATGGAGCTTATCAAGGGAGCTGCAATGTTTGTCGGCATGTTTGGTGCAATGGTAACAGAGGCTACAATCTGATTCATTGGCAGTCTCATGGTCAAGGGTTTTGGAGCAATTGCTCTGGAAAGGGGCTGCTGGAGAGTTTGGGGAGACGCCGACACCGTCGCGTGTTGAGAAAGAGAACTATTCAGAATAAGGGAGGAAGACAAATTTGTGGATGCCAGTGTTTGCTGAACAGAACGAATTGTCTGGGCCTCAGCAGATTCTGCAGCAGCCTGTGTTTGGAAGAGAAATTAATTGTCTTTTCAACAGAAAAAAAACATTGTTACTGTTTACATGGTAATAAAAGTAACAGCTACTCAGAGACCTTTGCCATCTTTTGTTTTCTATCAGAAAAGATCAATTTGCAGTCTGAAAACAATCACTCATCACCAATACATTGTATCACCTCTTTATCTGCCTCCCTATATGGTACCTCCAGGTCTTGGACAAAAACTAACTTGTGCCCTTGATCAACACCGGAAAGTCACAGATGTCACATACACTTTGTCACTGAACAGGCCCAACACGTTTACATGTTTTATAAAAAACTCTGCTCTTTGGGAGTCAGCAGCACACACACTCCTCACCCCAGGAGTTACCAACCAATGACCAATTAACTTACACTCTTTAGACATTTCCCTGAGAATGTAATAAATTGTGTTGCACAAGTGTCTATCCCATCCCTACCCTGAGCAACCATCTCACGTGAAAAAGCCACAGCAAGGATGTCTTAATTTAGAGGAGATGAGATACAATGACTTTGAGTGTCATTTCTACCTGCAATCTACCCAGAAGTTACTTGGTGGTCCTGGTCCCATGGATTTGGGGAAAAAAAATATGATTTCTGATAGTTTTCAAACGGGAACTTTAGATTTACAAAATAATATCCCACAAAGATATTTAGAATTCCTGATGCTCTTAAACTTAGCATTGTGATACTGAAGGCTTTTAAAATATTATCTAAGTCCAGAGGCAACAGAAAAACACAACTTCTTAACACAAGGAGAAGAAATCTTCCAGCTCTCAAAAACACGTGTATAATTTGTACTTTTAATCATTAATTAAAACACACAGCAACTTTCTGTATGATTTACTAATGCTCTGCAGTTGTACATTCAAATAAATATTCTCAGGACTTAAGACATCATCACCCTCTCTTGCTTTCTTGTGATTGAACATATTTTTGTAATTGACCTTTATAAAATATTATTAGATAAATAACCACCTTGGTAATGTTTTACCCATATTTTAGATGTCTGTAAGCACATTTCCATTCATTATATTCAGATGCAACAGAACCACAACCTGCATAGTGCTGCCATCTAGAAAGGTAAATTCTCAAGTAAGATAGCAGAGCTTTTTTTTCTTCACAGGTTTTATTTTAACTCAGGATCCACTAAAACACTCCATGTGGCTCACTGCCAGCTAGTCCATTTTTTTTAGTACTCTCCAAATTCAGAGCCACTACGAATTCCTTTCCCCTCACCTGCAAGAACACTTAAGCTTTGTCACACAACAATTGCCTCCAACTCCACGCAAAGCAAGCCTGTCCTTTGAGAAGCAGCACTTGAGGAAAAACAAACCTCTGCAAATATTCATGTCAAAAGGTCAGTATATTTTTCATGACTGAATTTTATTTTCGTGGTGAAGTGCATTATTTTGCCTCCACAGCTCAAGGAAGATATACAATTACAGAGATGTTTTCTGGTAATCATTCTGCCAGTCGAGAGATAAAATTATTTTTACAGAGACTAAGCAGGGTTTAAGCAGCAGCACAGCATCTTGTAGAGATGTATTACAGAAATCCTAGGATTCTACTTCTGTTGTGCATAGCATCCCCCCCTTACCCCAAATATTTCAATATCATTGGTAAAAGCTCACTTGCATTACATCAAAGGCAATATTAGGCTTACCTTAGAAACAAGGCTTGCTCTGTAGGCAGCAAGTGCCTTTAGGTATTCTTTTTTGGCAGCTTCAGTTTTTCTTTTATATACCTATTAAAAGAGACCACAATTTCACCAACTTCAGCTATTAAGATGTTTTTGCCAGAATGCTCTCAAAATCACTTGCAAAGAAACAAAACACATAGACCAAAACTCCTGAAAACACTCTAATATTAGATGTGCTTTTTCCTCCTTGAGAGTTCTAAATATTCTTGCAGGTGGTTACAGGCTTTCAGGTCTACTTGCTGAACTTACACCACAGTTTATGTTGATTATCAGGAATAACAAAAGGCTGCTATACATCAGTCTGAGCAGCCAGCTGATTGACAAGACTATCTATGCACTCTTCCCTTTCCCAGAAAACAAGTAGCATAGAAATACTAGAACATTGAGTATTTCATATGCCAAAGTGTATCAGTAGTAGTCTAGAATAGCAAAATACACCTGTGCATATTTTTCAAAACAAGTATTTGAACTACATATTGAAAAAACCTGTATACCTTTTAAAAAAAGTGGATCAAAGAGCTTGGACTTGCTCCAAAGGCACCATGAGAAAATCCCATTGAGTTAAACAAGAAAATTTAGGCAAAAATTACTAAATCTGGTTTTAATTATCAGTAAATTTAAAGTTCACCTTTAAATCATGTTCATTATCATCTATTAGATCAGACTAAAAGTTTCCAAGTGTATTTCAGAAACAAGTAGCATTCATCTCTTGCCAAAAGGTATCCTGTCTGGGAATCTCTTCTCTCATAAAGGTTTCTATTAACTGTTACTGGGAACAGACAAACAAAGGGGATTTTTTTAGCCCCCTTAAATCCATGTGCAGCAGTTCCATGTGTATAGGAAGAAGAATAACCCTCAAGGAAGTACAAAACTCATCACTCTGTACCAAGTTGGAGCTGGAGATAGCATTTCACACACAACATTGTAATGAGACTCAGAGGATTGGCTTCAAAGGTTAGAAATCAACACGCTTTGTAACAAATTTATAAGGCAGATCAAAGGAAATGGTAAATATGCTGTACCTTCTTCTTTTCTAACTTATTAATAGGAAACAAGGGCTTTGAAATAGGAATCATCAAAAGATGGTTTTAAGAGGACTCTAGGACACTATAACCTGAGCTCTTTTACAAACTGCCCTTTAAATTTTAAAGACAAATACAGTCATTTAACACTACCTGTTGGCTCCTAGAAAAAAATTTTTAGATGACAGGTCTTCAGCAAGTTCAAAATTCAGTGTAGCCCTACAGAGGTAGAGTTCTACATCAGCAAGTAGCATGGTCCACTCAGAGCAGAGGTAGGAGGATTTTTTTACAGGGATTACTGTATCTTGTGAGACAACCCTGCACCAATTTACCTGTTTTTGTTCTTCTCCTAAACTGTCCCACATAGATGCCACTATTTTTGAAACATCTCCAAATGTAGCATTCGGGTTCTGTCCTTTAATTGCAGCTTGTGTGTCCCTGAAGAAAAGGGCATATGCTGACACTGGCTTTTGTGGCTCGTTGGGGTCTTTCTTTTTCTTCTTCTTTGGAGTCTTGGGCTTCTTGCCAGAATCTGGGGCAGCTCTTTTTTCTCCAGTAGCCTAAAAAGCAGTTAGAACAAGAACAGTCGATAAATGCATGAAATAACTCAGATAAATTGCAAAAACTTATTGACAGTCTTATTATATGGATAAAGCTATTATGTAGGCAACACTTGAGAGAGTCCTGTTGTGCAGGCCCTTCTCTCTAACAAAGAGTAATTAGTCTCAGCATAATCTCATTGGAACTACTGGAACTAAACACGAGTAGATACTACTCATTTTAAGCATGGCTCTGAGAGTCACATCTTATGAGCTCGACCTGAAAAAGGAGACCCCAATGCTAATTTCTATTTTAAAAAAAATTTAAGATTTAGTTAATAGGATATTTTGAAGAGACCATCTATGTTTTTCCATTAAGATACAATCTCAGCAGTTGAGAGTCAAAAGGCAAAAGTTTGGAGGAATTTCCAAATTCCCAGGCTTAGACTGGCAACTTAGACATGGGCCAGGGGTCAAAAATTCTCCCCTTCCTGCAGTTTGTGTCCCCCTGCAGGGGCACTGGCTGTGCCCCACGGGCAGGGCAGTGATGTGGGGGAGCTCTGGGCTGTGGCCAGGCACAGGCAGCCTCTCTCTTCCCTCTGGGACAGGGATCCCAGCAGCACACTCAGGACTACAGCAGCTCTGCTCCCTGCGTGTGCCTCGTGCCCTGGACTCGCTTTTGTTGAACTGTGCACAGATTATTGCAACAAGGGGATCAAGTGGCTCTAAATATACCTCTATGATAGCAATTTACTTTGATATTTTGAGGATCCTGTACAATATGCTTTCTACATGTATAACTTCCATCAACTTAATGAGAAGACCTTTCATGGAGCTCTTAAATTAGGCCTTATACTGCTATAACAACATTTGTACTTCATTTGATCAATATTTTTTTTCCTTTTATAAGAGATTCATTTAAAGGAAAATATAAGTTAACTAAACTTTCAGTTAAAAGAAAGCTTATTTTATTTCTCTCTAAACACATCTATGTTTTACATGACTCCAGAGAATACCAAAATGACAAAGCTGTCCAAAACTGTTGCCTGAAGAGATTCAACAGATCTGAAAACCTGAGCCAAATTAGGCCAAAAGAAAAACATATATATATCTATTCTTAGGTTTTTTATTATTATGAGGTTAGTATGGAAACTTCTTAAGTAAAGATGAAAATCAGCAAATTAATCATATTTCATTTTGCCATAACATTTGTATTTTAGATGACCACACTGCAGCTGAGCTGACACTGCCACATCCTTGAAAATACAGCGTGTGGATGCAGGAAGCTTGCTCAGTGCAGCACACGGAATAACTTACTCTGTTTGATTCATCTGCATCTTCTTCATTGATAGAGCTAGATGGGGAAGGAGTGGCTGATTTACTTGCAGGAGGGGAGGGAGAAGTGTGTGGCAAATTAGTGCCTCCTAAATTTAGCCCCAGCTGCGCACTCAGCTGAGACTGGTTAATGGTGGTGAGCTGAGATGGAGGCATAATTCCCGAATGAGCAGCATCAGTCATATGGACAATAGATCTCATAATCAGAGAGTGATCCTGGCGGTACTGGGAAACTTGTGTGTGACTCTGATCCTAAAAGAGATGGAAATGTTGTTTAGATATTAGCAGTATTATCACCATACAGCAGTATCAGATGAAGTTATTTTCACAGGCTTACAGAACCAACACTGGCAACGTGCAGTTTGCTTCCTTTCTTTTACATGAATTAAATATATTTTTAACAAATTAAGTGCAGCAACAGTTACTGTAATTGCCCCAGGCTTCACTTTTCCTCCAACTAGGGCTGGTTATTTTGTTTTTTTGACTAAGAATTTCATTCCTCTATTTTTAAACATTTCTTCTCTTGATGTAGTGAGAAATACCCACATAAACAATAGGAAAACAGGATGACTGAGGATTCAGGAAAACACTGCAAATGAGGAGACACAAACCGTTGTCAGAAAGTAAACAAAATTAGGGCAGGATGAGGGGATATATATATATATATATATATATATATATATATATATAGGAGAGAGAAAATCATCTTCCTTTACTGACTTTCAGTTATTCTTGGCCATTACCAGTAACAGCAGCAGGTATAAACCAGTCCTGTCTGAGTGGGATTTTAAAGCTGTTTTAAACACAGAACACTGCCAGGTCTGGAGTGCATTCACTGCAGCAGGCTGGAGAACGAGTCCAGTAATCCTAAACACTCCTAAAGATCCCTGTTGGCAAGTACCACATAAAACTGCACATTTTTATCTTTAATCTAACAAGCAAACGTGTGGAAGTAGCAATCAATGTACAAATCACCAACTTTATTTTTCTTGTACTCCACGTCTCAGAAACACGAGTGCTTGCATGGTTTGGTTTCTACTGTTTCTTGAGGGCACAAACTGTGTCTCCTACATCTGCACAACATTTACCACATTTGTAAATAAAAAGAAGCAAGACCCTGAAGGTAAAGTCAACTGCAATCTGCCTATGAAAACTATTTTTTTGTGACCACACACAGATCAATACACAATGAAGGAACATGTAAACAGAAAAGAAGATTTTTTTAAAAGTTAATAAGAGAATAAATAGCTCACAAATTGATTCAGCAACCTGATTAATCTACAGTCATTGTTTGAACAGCCAGAAACATGAGAAATAAATTAGATTTTGAAAACTCTTTCATTATTAATAAGCCACATTGCAATTAGCAGCAGGTGCAATGATCCTTAATGAAATGACACAGAACAAAACAGCAATTGTGGCAGCCTACTGGACTTCCACAACAGAGTCTGACCTTCCTGGTGCTCTCTTATTAAGTCCGGATAAGTAAAAACCAGTTTTCAAAAATCTGTGTCAGCATGGAGGTAAAAGTTTAGCCCAAATGTCTTTCCCTTACTTTTTAAAACTCTGCCCTCAACAGAGGCAGTGGTTCCATGCTCCTGGAAGCCTTTCCTTGGCTGGGACAAGGTGGCCATACAAAGGAGCAACACCTGTGTCAGAGAAGAGGCACACCCTGCCTTCCTGTACCTTCATACACAAATACTGCAACTCACTGCCTCCCCACAGCAGGAAATCATGTTAATTCTGAATTTGACATTCGTGTCTCTTTCAGCTGAAGCCTATACAGTACAAACACATCCTTCTTTAGCACAAAAGTACACGTGGTGGTGCAGCTGGGTCCAGCACAGACCAGGTTAAGCTCACAGGCTCCCAATGCAGATCCTGTGCACCAGGGCTCACCCTCATTTTTCCTGTGCTTCCCCGGCCATTGCCAGCTTGGCTCATCATCCCTACCATACCACACTGCCTTTCCTACCTCTTAAATGCTTTTAATATTTTCAGTAAAGGACTGTAGCTCCTTAGAGATGAGAGTGTGTGCCAAAAGTGGAGCACTTGATAGAGAGAGATCAAAACATCACACTTATTGGCTGAAATACCCATTTGCTTCAGGGCACCTTTCTGTGAAAATTTACTGCCGTTAACCACAGGGTCATTTTGATTGTGACTTGTATTGGCAGTGGCATCTGGAAGTCATTCAAAGTCTTTTGTGAAACGGTATCACTCTGCCTATTACTCCAATCATTTTAGCTTACAGACTTTATTGCATGAAGAAAAACTCTGCTGGTTTTTTTTTTTTCAGCAAAGCTGAAGATCATCAGAATAACCTTCTCTCATAAAAACTAACTTTCTTCATTATTGTACAGACAGTACTTTCTTGGAGGTGTTCTACCCCTAAAAGCCTTGCTTTTGTTCTCCCTTTATTGCTACACAATACAAGCCTTTCTGGCCTTTACACTGAGGCAACAAAATATGATGACATGGGTTACAAACCATTTACTCCAAGTCTTGTCATTTTGGTTGCATCTATGATTTTATTGAGACTAAATTCTCTTGACTTGCACTGACCCAGAATCTAATTTTATACACAAGCCCATGAATTCTTAACTGTCCCTTTTTCTGATACTATTTGATGCTTGTGTGGGTTTTCTACATCCACTTACTTAATTTCAGTTTTTCTTTTCTGTATCTTCTCCTGATTTCTTTAGCCTTTTTGTTTTTTTTTTTAATCTGAAGCGCTTCAGTAAAATCTAGGAATGGCAACAACAATATTTTGTAACTGGCCATTTAGAACTAAACTGATAAGACATATTATATGAAAGAACATGTTTCATATAATATCCAATCCCTTATTGTTCATATTGTATGTACATATGAAAACAACAAACCATGTATTTTCTGCACTTTCAGTTTAAGTTGTATGGCTGATCAATATTAAAAAAAGAAAGGAATAGGAGTTTCATTTTTTTGCTTTGTGGTACAGCGCTGTGGGCCTGAACAACCTATGATACCTATACAAGAGCTTTCAGACAAAGAAGGATAAGCCATTTTTTATGTGTGTACAGTGGTTTGAAAAGAAGGCAGGGAGGCTAGTTCATAGCAATATTAAAGTCCATGGCATTTTTCTATAGCTCCTGAGCAAACAAAAGTCTTCTAAGGGAGCTAAAATCAAGAAAACAAAATTTCCATCAATTATGTTTACTCAAATTTTTTTCCCTGATACTACCAAAGGCCAATGCCAAACTGAAAGGATCAGTAGCATTTCAATTATGCTTGAGATGTTTATCAAAGAAGTGTTTAGCAACGAAAATCATTCTATATCGGAAGCACACATGGAAATACAAGAGCACTGATGCACCCACATGACATCCTAATTACATTACTACATGAAAATTGAAAAGCTCACATATCCAAAAATAATCCACTGAGAATACTGGGAGAATTTTAGAGAATAACACAAGCTCTTTTACATTAACTTAACTCAAAGTAAATGTGATACACAAGTATTAAGAGCATTCAAGATTTTTGTAACATTAAGCAAAAACGAGAGATTCATTCTGACAAAAATTCATTCATTTCTCAAGCAGACAGTATTGAGTTTTGATTGAGTCTGATCTGCTTTACAGCCTTAGATTGAAGTTAGGCAAAACCTGGTGATCTTAAAACAAGTCAGGCAAAGCTCAACCACTGATTTACTCAGCATGACAATCAAACAAGGACATAATGTGTGAAACCAAAACCAAAAGAGAAACAACTTGTCTAATTCCTCTGCAGACTGGAATGGCTTTGACTCAGATCAATCTGTTGTCATCCTACATGAGTGCTTCAAACCCCTGAGGTACAGAGACATTTATTGAGGGGAACATTGGCCACCTCTCTGGGCTCTTCAGTGACAGAGCTCTAAATGCAGAGCAAGGGCCTTGGATAAGGTGTTAAGGAGCAATCCCCTTTAATGTGAGGGTGATGAAGCCTTGGACAGAGAAGCTCAAGGCCAGGCAGGATGGGGCCCTGACCAACCTGGCTGAAAGGTTTCCTGCCCATGGCAGGAGGGTTGGAACGAGATGATCTTTAAGGTCTCTTCCAACCCAAATAATTTTACCCTCCTACAATTCTAATTATACACCCAGATTTTAAAAAAATCAAAATATAGTTCAAAATGTTTTCCCCTTCTCAAAACAACTTTATGGTGACTGTGTAGACACACCGTCTTACACAGCTGTCACCACCCTGCTGCACACATTATAAAGACATTCAGCACTTGGTTCATAGAAGGCCTCATCAAAGGAAACATAAAGATATCTGTCCATCAAACTATCCTACTCTCAACAATTCTAATCACTTTAGACAGTCATGCCATAAAAGTCCTATTATTCCTATTGCTAAAGGACACATCTCACAGCCTATAACAAATATATGGCTTATTTAACATTGGTTTGTAAAAGAACAAGTTCTCAAAAATATATAAAACATCAATGCATCAACAGACACTGAAAAGCAAATAATGGAGTAAGGAGACTTAAAAAAAAAGAAAATAAAAAGAAAGGAATGTGTAAACGCTCAGATTTTAATTTATACAGTTTTATCAAAGGTGTTTTTCAAAGTACCATAGAGTACTAAGTGAAAAAAATATATTAATAGAAGATAGTTTGTTCTTCTGTTAGCAACTCATTAAGCATCCAGTACTAAGTATAGCTTGTAATAGAGTTAGTATTTATTTTGACAGATAAATGCATCCAGCCATTACATTGAGAGATGTCCTAATTTCCACTTACTTACCCTGCATTTTAAGAATCATTTCCATACAGTAATTCTATCCTGAATTCCTACCCTGATATAATTTTAATTTCTGGGAATATTCAACAAGACATTTAAAAATATAACTAGGAAATTACTTTTCAGAACATTTTTGAGCAATACTGAAGTCTTGATTAAAATCAATGTCTACAGCCTTCCATCATTTAAATATGCAATACCTCCAATGAAACTCTGGTCATGTGAGGACTGATGGAAGTGCCCCATGGAAGTGCCTACAAGAGGATGGAGGGCTGGGATCTGACCCTACACTGCATGAGATAGTTTAAGGGAACTGAGAAATCTGCCAACCTAAATAACTAAGGAATAACTAAGCAAAACCCAACATTTACGGTTATGTTCAGTGTGCCCTGGTTTCAGAAGTTGATTTAAACTATTATATATTCTATTGCCTGAGGAATTCATCACTGTCAATGGAACATAAGCTGATGCAATATTTTAAAGGATGTATTTAAGTTGGAGCAAATGCACTGCATTGTAGAGTGAAATCCTCAGTTGTCCCTGACTGTAAATTACTCCCTTTGCTTTTAGTTAAGTCAGCATATCTCTAGAAGAAATCCTCAATATTCTTTTTCTCCACAAGTAAAGCATAGATAAAAGAATCCATTAATCTAAATTTTTACAGGATTGGACTTCACTGCCAATCAAAACAAATCAAACTAACAGGATGCTTTTCTCTGTCAGAGATTAAATCCTTACTTAATAGAATACAAAACAGTTGCACTTGGTACTGCCACCACTGAAGAAGTGTCCTTCCTCTCCCCTCCACACACACACCATCATCACTAATAGAGCTGTCAAACTGCAGTTATCAGGAGATCCTACAAGCAGCAGCTTCTTTTCTCTGGCAGTGAAAAAACTCCCATGTTCCACTTCATGTCTCTGTAGAAAAGTAAACCTTACCTAATTTGATTCCCCAAAAAAAGTGTACAAGAAACAGTACATGTCAATTAGTGAAAAAAATTATATCTTCATCTGGATCTAAGAGGTGGGTTGGTGACAAGAGATTCTCACCCATTCCATTGCCTGAAGAACATAAAGAACATGCCATTTTTTGGTCTGTGTGCCCATCCAGTCCCTCTACTCTCTTCTGTTCATACATAAGCCACAGAAAAGACATGAAAAGAAATAAAACCAAACAAATTTGTTCCTTAAATCTGAGCAACTTATTTTGGGGGTCATGGGGGCTACTATGGGGGTCATGCAAGACAGGTATTCTCAAAATCAAATCATTCATTTGTAGCACCACTTCTTGCACTTGCACAGAGTTGTTATATAACAAACTGCAGAATATACTGCATATATATATACTGCATATATAATGGAGCCTGGCAGTGCAAAGTATCAATTTTGTTCCTGCCTATCCCAGGGCTGAAATTTCGCCCCTTTGTGGTTTGTGCATAATGCCTTGAGAGGCTGCCTGGAACAGAGGTAGGCAGTGCTAAAGGAATAAAGTAGGTATTTATTAAAAGGCCTTCAAAGGATACAGCTTGGGCAGTACAAGAGCCTGGCCATGGCTACACCCAAGATGGATGACATGTCATGAATGTTCACACTTTTATAAGTTTTGGTCCATTTACATATTAGGGTTAATTGTCCAATTACAGCTCCAGGTTATGGAGTCCCATCCTCCCAGATTGCTCTCCTCAATTCACTGTTTACACTTTTTGAGCATGAAGCTGCAATGGTGTCCTTGGTTCTCAGGCTGGAAAAGGTTTTGTCTAACTAAACTGTGAAGAGAGCTTGCTGACACTTCATATGAAGTTCAGAGTTATGTGCTAATGCAGTACAAAATCTGGAAAATATGAAGGCTAAAACTTAAGGCATCAGCATAGGCACCCGGGATGTTTTCTGCAACAATTTTCACCACTGAGCACTTTAGTTAAAGGCACATACTGCAAGTGTCATTAATGCTCTCCTTGCACTCTGACAGGGGTGGGAGGTGCCATGTGAGGCCAGCAAACCACAAGTGAAAACCCCTTCTGTGGAAGCACACTCAGGGGTCAGGCAGTAGGAGCACAGTGACACCAGGCATGCAGCAGCACCTCAGAGATGTGATTCCAAACACCAAGGGGCCAGGGCAGGGACAACCACCCAGGTACCTGCCAGACCAACACAACTCCACATTCCAGGGCTCACCACCTCTGCAACATGGTGCTGTGGCCTCTGCTGGAACCAGTCATTCACAGCATGCTCAGCTGTAAATCTCTAACAAAACACTGTTATGTGGTGTAGAAATACACAAAACTCAAAGCAAGGTCAAAATGACACAACTACCAAACTAAGGACAAAGAGTTCTCTCAAATGCTTGCAATTTAAATTCAAATTCTTACTGGAGATGCCCCACCATCCTGTCCTGTTTTCTCTTTGGAACTGTGTTTTTACCCAGTTACTTTCCTGTGAGCTCACAGATTCCTCTCATGATCCCCAACCCAGGCTGAAGGGGTCACACGTTTGGCTCCCTCATTTGCTATTGAGTCCTTCTGCTCTTGCAGACAAGGACAGGCTGGTCACAGCCCTCCACCCACATACAATGGCTGCTGCTGCTGTTTTAGCACCGCCTAATTGACAACTTCTTTATAATTTACTTTTTACACCATTTTGTAGAAGCATATTAACACAGACTCGCCGCTCTCTTCCTCCCAAGCTTCTACCATACTTCAAAGCATATTGAATCACACTCCTCCTGGGCAAGGCACCCAACAGCATGATCACAATTCATGTGACTCAGATCACAGATCTGGGCTCTGATCTGATGAGTCTCTTGGCATGAGGAGCTTCTCTCCAAATTAGCAGTACAAGTTTAGGTCTGCTGTATGCAAACAGTGACGACACATTGCAAACAAATCCTGGATAGTTGAAATTAAGTCCCAGAACGTCAGATAAATACTGTTAGCAGTTTTGTTACAACCTCCACAACTCAGGTGCTTCAGCTCCCAAATCAAAGGCAGACTTCAAAGGTTCTTATTATGCAGTAAGGAACATGGATAGAGAGTGTGAGGGAGCATGACAACTAACAAACATTATCAAAGGTAACAAGAATTGTGCAAGGAATTGCAGAGGGACGGACTCAGGGGTTACATGGCATTTTTATGTTTAAAAATTGCTAGAAGTGTTGGTAGCTATGTTCAGGGATCTGTTTTCTTTAGGTTTTGAGGGGATTTTTCTTTTTGTGAGGTTTCTTTGTTTACTTATTTTTGGTTTCTAAAGTAAATCAGAAAAGTAGGTCTCATGTTTAGTATTACAGACCCAGGTACCTGACAACAAAGAGTACTTAAAATCTCTAAAGAGACTTCACATTTCCTCAACTCTTGCAAACTCGAAGTGGAAGCTGAGTATTGGGTAAGGTGAAACATGAGTGGTAACAGCAGGGAATAGCAGGAATTTCCAAGGAAGTTTCCAAATCACCCAAGAGCGAGAGTGGCTGGACCCAACTCAGCCTTTGGCCAGGTACAGCACATGCAGACCAGCTGCAGCATCTGCCTCATTCAGCTGGCTTATGAAAACAACACCTGATTTAGAGTTTAAACTCAGGAGGCAGAATAGCTTAAAGCCATGGTCTAGGCTTAATGTACAGTTGGTGTCAACAGCCATATATGTCTGAGTTCCTTCTGAGCTCAGCTCATAGGAATATCAGACACTCCACTTCCACTCCAATTCCTGACAGCTTTCCCAGTGAGCTATATCCTTTACCCCAGATGCATATGGACCTCACAATATTTTCTGGAGCTGATGGCTCTTGATTTAGGCACTACTATTATAAAATAGTCACAGTCTCTTTTCCCAGACTGTTCTCCCACAGTTACTGTCCTTCTCTTCTTTCATGCAGGAGTCCCTCATGACCTCAATAGGCAATAACCTACTTGTTTCAATTTTTATTATTTTGTAGACCCTGTCTACAGTTACTCTAAGTGGCCTATTTTTAAGAATAGCAGAAGAAATTTCCCTCTCTCATTAACAGGGGGCCCATTCATTGGTCTGTACCAATGAGCAATGAGAAAAGAGTATGTCTCAGAAAAATGATGCTCTATCATCCACACTGGGAATTACAATGTCACTAAAGATATGAAAATCTTCACACTATTGTTTAGCAGCCCAGCACCACCTTCCATCAGGCCAAGGCCACAGCACACAGCCCCTGTGCCAGAGCCACTGCTGCCTCCAGGGCTGTCACCCACCTGTCCCCCAGGGCCCTTCAGCTGGGCACCCACATGCTCTGAAAGGTAACTGCAAAATGCCCAACTACCTCATCAGGTATAAAATGAAATATTTAATTCCACACCAAAGAAAAAGAAATTACTCAGTAAAGACTTGGGAGTTCATCAGCAAAGCCCCCAGCTCTGAGCTGTGCCCCAGCCCAGCTGGGAGCAGCCACCAGAGCTGCCAGCTGAGTCCTAAAGGTCTCATTTTCCAGAGCCACCCTCTTGTTCTGTGCATGGCCAAATGTCACTGCTCAGAGCCGCCCGAGCATCCTTTAATTCAGGGTTGCTTGAGATTAATTTTTCCTGGTACCACAAATTCTGAAAACCAGTGGCAATAACAGCTGCCATTTCTGCTGGGAAAGGCCAGTGCAAACCAGACTAACACTGGTTTGATTTAAAGCTCAAGCTCAGCAACCCAGCACAAAAAATCCAAGAAAAAACAGAAGAGAATCTCTTTTCCCAGTAAGAGTAATTGCTACTTCTATAAACTAATACCTAGAAACTTGTGAAATTCATTGTACATTTTGTATCAAAGATGACAATAAACACATTCATAACAATAACAAGAGCTTGTTTTAATAAACCATTCCAGGCGTTAAACACATTAATGACCCATGAAATAACTGTTTCATCTGCAACAACATTAAACAATGTTGTTATAACATTTTATTAATTGAAAACCTACTCCATTCTCTCCAGATAGGAGAATACTGACTGAGTATTAAAAGAGAGATATAGAAATAAGTTTCTTTGTAAAGGAAAATTAAACATATAAATGAGAGGCACCCAGTCAGGTGAGTAGTGAAATAATAATCTTTTGCCAATTTCAAAGCAACATTTTTAGCTTTTAGTCTTCCAATCTTATGTTAATCTATTCACTTAAAGTTCATTAGTAATTTGGGAATTTAAACTACTAAAAAAGATTTTGAGCTGTAAGTAAAAGGCACCACTGTTCTGAAATATTAATAATATTTCTATTGTATGCAGCCTTTAATAAGCTCAAATTTGCACCTCATTTCTTTAAAACCACATTCTTGAGATGTTTATTTTAGAAGTCTCTTCTTCAAATAAAATGAATAGTCACCATTGTGTCTTTGATTTGAGCACAGTGCCACTCTTAAGGAGTAATATAATTAAAGATGAACATATTCCACTATGAATTAGCCTTATCTGTGCAGAATCCTGACTGCACTGGCAGCATTGCAACAATTATAAAATATAAACAGGCTCAAATCTTCATCAAATAGGAAACACATTTTCTCTAGCAGTATAAGCAATGTAGTGAGCAATATATGTAAAACTATCAGCCTGTTTTTCTAACAATCATACATTTTGAATAAAAGAAAAAATCAGACTGAAAAAAGACAATTATTTTACTGTCTGTTTCTTAGATATCAGAAAGAGAATTTTGAAATTCATCAAAGCTAACCTTCTGTTATGTACAACAGGCTAAGCTGAAAAGAATGTTAACAAGTTCAATTTTCATTCAATCAGCACTACTGCTCTCTGAAATGTTTCATTGCAGGAAAGAAATAAAAATAATCTATATGGTAATTATGAGGATGAATCCCCCAGTAACTTTCAGCTACATGAAAGGTCAGTTCTATTCAAGATATTTTATCAGTCCCCTGCACATACTCCTGTCCTGTCATTTTAAATCTGAACAGCATTTTATTTTCCCATTTACAGCTACCTGCAGAATTAAGTACTTAAGCCAAATAAGAAAAAAAAAAAAAAAAAAAAAGAAATGTTGAATGCTGGCAAAGGCTATAATAGCATGGAGATAAATCGTTCAGCTGCTCTCTCTCAAGCCTCTGGGGCTGCAGATTTTTCTTCTCCTGGTGCACTGTGGGTATTCAAAACTTGTTCAACATGATTTCATTTCATTTCAGGCACTGCCTGAGAAAACTAAATTACAGAATCAATCATACAGAAGGTCAGAGTGAGACTTCATTACAAGTATTGCATGCTTGCATGAATATCTTTCATTTATGACTGACCCAATATGTCACAATAGCTGTCTAGTAAAAATAATCCACTTTCTGAAATTGATGTACTACTGATGTCAATGCTACTCAGCAGGCTGGGCAGATTAGAGAGAGGTGTTAAAAAAAGGAACCCTCAGGAGCAAAACTTGTAGTTTTATAGAATTGCCACAGTTTGCAGATTAAAATATTTTTTTATGGGCAGCTCAACAGAAAACAGCATTAATATAAAATATTGGGGATTGATTTTTAATGAGGATATTGCTGTTTATTTCTGCTTATTTATATTCAAGTATTTATAGGGATAATATTTGCATCATGTAAATCCATGCATTCTTTGAAGTCAAATGTACATCAACACTCCATTTTTCAGTAACTCCTTTTTGAACATCAGAATTTTATTTACATGTTATTAAAATATTAAAATTAATCAAACTGCCTCCGTTTTATCTCCTCTTTTTGTTGCTGTTGCCTATTTTTAAGCATTAAAAATGCTGTAAATATAAAAGTGTTGAGTTTCTTGCTAGTAATAATGAAGTTAATCAGCATTGTGATAAATTATCCCTCTTTCCACAGTACGTGTATCATAATACCATGAACAATTGTTAACTCTAATCTTTAGAAATAGCTAAGTCATGTTTATGCTGAGAATAAATGTATAGATATCTTTCTTGCACCACTAGTGCTATTTTCAATATAATAGTACATGAAGACTATGTTAAATCTTTTTTTCTTTTTCTTTTTTGTTTTCCATGTGTGTGTCTTCCTGTGAGTAATATGTGAGATACTTGCAGAAGCATTATGTGGTACCTAGCCAACTCCATACCCTAAGGGAGACATAGGAAAACCTTGACATAACCTATTTTTAACCATGCCTCTGGCGATTCTGCATTCAAGTTTATAGGTGAACATGTCAGGTAGTACATAGAAAAAAGCCAAAGACACACAGTATTAATCATAATTCTGTCCAAGCCCGTTTTATTTTTTCAACATTTGTGATTTAAAATCTCATGACATTTTTTCAAGGTGAAATTCTTCTACCAGGCTTTGCAACAGAGTAGGACTACATTTACCTAAATTAAATATTGCTTACAGTAAAGCTCTCTAATACTTCACGAGATAAGCAATAAACTCAATGCAGTTAATATTAAAATAATTTAAGTTTGTATTCAGCTCAAGAAGCTTTAGTGATTAGCAGTACACCATTAATACAGCGTTTAAATAAGACTACCCCAGCATCGCTGGATAAGAACATTGTTCTGTAAGTGTATACGAACATCATAATTATTTTACAACCCCATCTTTAGTTCTTTCAGATATAGTAAATTCAATTGACCATGAAATGAAATTTCATAGTCAAAATGCCTCCTTTACATTTTTTTATTGCTGCAATAAAGCTTTTATAGCTCCAAGGCAAGGTAATTCATGAAATTTCTAATTTAAAGATGAATTCTAATATTATTAATAAATATTTACCAGTTTAATAAAGTGCACATTTTCTACATAAAATATGATATAATGTTTTAATTTTTTATTTTTGAAATACAGATTAACTGCTGTAAAATTTGACTACCAAAGAGAGCTACGTGAGTTCAGGGCAAAGCTATGCAAGGACCCTCTGTTAATGTTTTTAAACTTCCCAAAGCTACCTAGCATTTATGAGCAGAAGAGAAAAAGACTACTGACTAGAATACCATGGCAGGGGCCACTCCATCTCACAGCATGAAACAAATCAAGCAGTTGTGGGGAATGTCTGACACACAAACCTCCCTATGTGGCTCCTCCATATCAAATCACACAATTCCTCATCAATTCTCTGCAGCAAAACTGTAGCACACAAGTTCCAATCCATAGCTTTGAACTGGAAGTCACCCTAAAAAATACAACTGGACCACTGGGGTAAGAAGGCAGGAGCTTCTCTGCATCTTTTCACCTTTTTCATCTTTTCTTTTTATATGGGAACAAATCTTATCAATGGAGTCAGTGTAAACTGTGCCATTAATTTCTACATTGCGCAGTCGAGGGAAAAGGCAAAGATGTGAAGCCTCCCATTCAGCACCAGAAGAGGTGAGTGAAGAAAGACAAAATCTAGAGGCCTCTTCTGGTTGGAACTGTTAAGGTGACAGCATTTACTCATGGAAGAATCATATTCAGTGAAAGGTTGCAAAATCAAAGGGCAAAACTGGGCCAGGTTACAAACCACTTGGTAACATTGAGGGGGTACTCAGACCCATCACACCAATCCAACTCACAATATTTTCTGACCAAGTTTCATTGTATTCAGAGCACACACTCTCCATCACTTTTGTTTTCAGGAACAACATTCCTAACTCTCAGGTTTTATTAATCTGATCTTCCTTCAGCAGTTACCCAAAATGTACAGTGCAAAATGATATCTAAACAAATACTATATCCTTCAAAGCCTGTTTTAGGCAGGGCCTCTTTTGGACCCACAGAATGACTGAATTCTGTACCTCCTTAGTAGTGAGCAGCTTGTGGTTCACTCTGCATTAGTGCTAGCTACTCTTCATGACCTCCAAAGAAATATTAAAATTTGAAATGAAGTCAGCAGCCTGTAGAATCACAGAGAAATATTTACTGCCTGTTGGTTTGTAAATCTTTAATTAATTTTCACTTGCCAGAATAATAAAAAAGAAATCACAACATAACAACACAACCTTTATTACAGTCCAGCAGTAAATATGTATTTTCACTATGCCAAGTTCAGCAAAAGGTCCTATATAAAAGAGCTAATCAGAAAAAAATATAGTTGATGTACAATATCTGTTCAAGCTAAACATTCACTCGCTCTTCAACATGCTACACAGAAATGAATTCTAATTGTAAGCACTGAGTTTAAAATGCTGAGTAGGATAAACTGGCTCACAGCTGTGTCCCATGGCTGGCACCATGGATGTCACTGCACAAAGCTCTCAGAAACCCAGGCTGGGAGATCCCCCGAGCCCAAAGGGAAACACTGCAACACCATGGGAACTGCCCCTCCTTTGGAGACTGCAGCCCTACAGCGTCTATAGGTTCTGCTTTTGAGTGCTCTAATTAACTCTGGAATTAGCCTCACAGTAACCATCACTCAGCTCTTCCACACCCAGATCATGTCTCCCTGTTCTTGAGGGCTCAGACAAGCCCAGGAAGAGAAGACCACCCTGCCCCTGCCTCTGTGGCCAGCAAGAGCACTGGACACAACAAGGTCTTGTTATGGCCCTGTATTTCTGAGTATTGTCAAGGTAATACATCCCTATCATTCTATTATGACTTTTAAAAAAAACCAAAAAAACTATTTAATTCCCTTTTATAAAGAGTTAGCCCATGGAATATACAGGGTGAAAGGAAATACACTGCTTTTTACCTGCTGCCATACTGTGTCTGGCTCTCCTGAACTACTCTAAATACTGCACTCTCAGAACATCCTGATGGATGTCAGATGTGGGTCCTACACTTCAAATACAGACAAGGAATTCATTCTAAATGCTGTAGTTCACCCTGGCCAACACTATGGTCTTTCAATTCTTGACACCAGTGCCAACTGTATAACACATTTCTGAACTTTAGGAGCACTTGGAATGCACATGATGCCAATGAATATGGGCTTCCAAGTGCATTCCCAAAATGAAAATTCTGTGTTTGTAAAGCCTGACTGCTTCTTCACAAGAGATCTGTTCAAAAGCAGTATAACATTGCACTGTACATTAACAAACATGTTTATCTTGCTGAATCCACCAGTATTTAACCCTTAACCATTTGACAACTGCCTTAGGGAACTGAGTAACAGCAAATCATTGTTTGCTGTGTAACAACACGTGTGTCATCGTTCGTACAGAACACGCCTGGCACATGACACAGAACCCCGACAAATGCTTGGTCAGGCACCCAATAAAACACACAGATCTTCTGAGGAGTCAATGAAAACTAAGAGATGGCACAGATCTATATGTGACACACACCACTAGGCAATGGGAACACACAAAGAACCAGACCTACCATATGCAGTCCATTGCTGTGGATGACGCCGTCTTGCTCCACGAGATTCCGGGATATTGTAATAGAGGGAAGATCCAAGCTCTGGGGGGGAAACTGAGGTGTAAATTCATTTCCTTGTGCAGGCAGCTGGTCTGCAAGGCCCTGAAAGGGGAGCAGGATATCTGCCATGCCCAGTGCAGGGTCTGATTCGGGCGGGGGGGTAATGGGTGGGATTTCAAACTCCTCGTCCCCAAGGCTTGGCGTATGGAACGTCTGCTGGAAAAGGACAGGCAAACAGTGTTAGGGCACACAGGGCTCAGCAATCACCTCCACACCTGCAGTCCAAATCCCGGTTTGTTTTCAAATGCAAACTCTATAACCAACAAAATTTTTAAATTTCATGCGCTGAATGGGTCTGTGGATCATTCCGATTAAAGATTTAAGTCTCATTATCATATGGCTTAAATGGAGTATCAGTATTAACAGTTTTTTAATGTGTACTTAATTAGCAACATCTGTCTGTTGTTAGTCCGAATATCAGCTACATTGGATTTGGCTGCATAACAAACTGCCACTTTATTGATATGTTAGTAAAATAGCACAAACAGCTTACATTACTCTCACGCTTCATAAAACACTGACAATTTCGTAGCCCACACACAACAGGAATTCAGCACTGACCGTTTCACATCTTTTGTTTGCTCTTATCCACTAACAAACATGAAATATTACCATTCTTTATTTCTTTTCCGTCCCCAAAATACAGTGAAGCCTTTTAAACACAGGTTGTAATTTGGAGGAGAGATGTATGAAAGCGTGAGGGTGATTACAGCAGCTTCCAGTGCTTTCTGAAGCAAGCCAGCTTTGTTTGAACAGTAGGTTTGTTATGAACTAAACACCTGTTAAGATGCCTTGAGCAAAACGTTTACTGCCAGTTATCTTCAGGGTTTGTGCATGTTCATACATGTGCATGTGTCTGTCAAAGATAATCTTTATTCAGAGTCTGTATCTGGCTTTAACATTGCTGACTTTTATTTGGAAAACAAATGAGCTACGCTTATTCAAATTTTTTGAGAGTTAAATGAACTTTCATGTATTATTTCAGGTCCACTGCTACTTAATAATAGAAATTCAGTGCTAGAAATTAGGCCATTTTAAATGTACCCAAATCAGAACTGCCTTGATCAAATTGGGCAGTTGGCAATCCTAAAATAGGCACTCTTGTCTTGTTCTGGACATGCAAGGCTGCTCTGGGATTTGTTTGTTTCCATTAGTTCAGGATTCAGGTTGGGGTGGGAGGGAGAATTGTTTTATGTATTAATTACATTGTTTGAAAGAGTGACTTAATGCCAGTTAATTTAAAAATGATAAGTTCAGTGAAAGATCTCATTAACTGCTGCAAATTGTCATCCTTCAAACTGTTAATGATGATATAAATTAATAACCGCTTGAGAGAAGATGGAAACTGAAACACAAGAAAAACCTTTGCTTGCATATAGAACCTGTCAGCTGTCATTATTGGTCTCACACCAGAAATGATGGGGTCCCAGATTGCTGCAGTCTGCAGCACCATCAGAGTCTGCTGAGACTGTGCCCATCTCGCTCCAACTGCAAGGCTCTAACTTAATTCTGGATGTGAAGGCTGGGCCTGGATTAGGGAGATGCTTGACTTCCCCACTGCTATATTACAAAAGGTGTGAATTTTTCTTCTCATGGACCCTGTGGTTCACAAGCACAAAGGATGGATTGGCCAGGAGAAGTGGTTGGCTAATGAACATAACCCTATGGCTGCATTTGCAGTTATTTTGGCACTAATGTGGTCTAGTAACAGATGCAACTGTAATTTGTGACTCATTTGCTACCCCATTACTGCTTAATGAAATCTAACATATCACATTAACAATACGGATAAACACTCATTCTTGATATGTGGCATTTGGCTGTTTTCATTACCACTGTAATTAACACTTGAAATATTATTTCAATAAATATTTAAGGTGCTTTAAAATGAGCTGTAGTAATCATGACATAGAGACAGAAAACATAAAGCAAATGTGTGGCTTCTGAGCCTGAATGTGCTCTAGGATTACACTCTTAAGGCATTATTTACAGAAATAAAATGGGATTCTAGCTCAGCAGTGCTCAGGCCCAAAATAATACTGAGAAAGCTACATTCATGTTAATGCAAAACCACTATAATTAAATACATTGTAATGCAGTAATTGCAAAGTAAGGTTCATGCTTTAATATGAACAGTAACACTTAATCATATTTTTATTCCTTGTTCAAGCAAAAGGGTTCAGTGAAATCAGCATTATTACAGTACATTTGAACCTCTCTTTACTTGACATATTTATGAGATATTAGTAATTATAAGAACTGGATCTTTTTTTCCCCATCTAACAGAATAATTCCAGGACATCTGCAGAAATATATAGCACAGCTAGATAATAATACAATTTTTTAGTTAGAAAAGTAGCATTCATCTTAATACTTATAGTTTAATACAAATGGGAGAGTAAATTGATGAATACCTTAACATTTTTAAATCCGAATTTAATTCTGAGTGTATAATTTATCCTAATATGCGTATATCTTTAAAAAAAAAAAACAAAAAAAACAAAACCGCAAACATAAAATAGACATAAGATTGAGAATAAAATAGATGTAATCCAAGAAGAAAGCAAGCCCCTTAGTGAAGTAGCCTAAAATCCAAATCACTGGGCTATTCAGTCTGTAAAAAAAGCCTGAATAGTATGCAATTTGGGACTGCAGAAAGGTGGTGTTATGGCCAAAATATGGTATAACATTTGTGAGATTTATCTTACCAATCACATTTTTTAAAGTTATTAACTTTTCAAATATTTATATCTCACACATATATTAAAAAAAAAAAAAAACAACTGTGTGCATGGTTAAATGCCATCTGTACTGAAATGTTCAAAACATTTGTTCCTTTTGATAAAAATGCAAATCTGGAGAACTGTTGTATCAACATATAACAGCCAATGTCTGACACGGTGAATTATCACAGCTGGAATTAAATTGTCTCTGAACAGCTGCTGGCAGCAGAGCTTTCATCAATGTTTGATTCAAATGTAGGAAAGAAATTCTACAGAAAGAAACATCATGTTGTCATTACAGATGGGGTTTGTGTTCATTATCACAAATAACACTGGAGCTAGTGCCAAACAATATTCCCTTATCTAAGCAGTCTTGCTGGGTAAAAAGAGATGGTGACCATTGTATAAATGATTCATAAAATCCTACCCTTAATTCTAACCTTCAGATTTATTGTTACACCTTTCTGCTTATTTTCTCTGAGGTCATTGTTTCAGAAATGCACAGGAGTACCTGTGACTGAGTCCCCACTTACAACAAGAAAATCAGGGCTTCCTGGTTTTCTGCCCTTTCCTCATGTTGGGAAGATCATTTATGACATGCACCCTATAAAGAGTTCTTGTTCTCCATATTGCTGTGCACAAACTAGACAGTCCATGGAGTAAGAGCTTGGGTTTCAAGGATGAACAAAGGCAGTTTCTGTCTGGACTTGAGGTTAGGATTAGTGTGTTGATAGTCTTTTAACTGGTTATAATATATTTATATGTATATAACATTTAACTGGCCCCACCTAGCAGATACATGGAGCCTGAAGTTTCCACACTTTCTCCTGTTTCCATTCTCAAAGGCAGTGATCAAATATATCATCTGCACAACCCAGCCAGCCTCCACCAGCCCAGCCTCTGGGTTTGTTCTGGACCCTGGATTCAAAAGATTCCTTGATGTAACACATGCACTTCATGCAACAGAGCTGGCTTTGGTTTTCTGTCTCGTATGAGTATTAAGAACCCAAATTAAACCATTTGTATCTATAACAAAAATTAGAACATTAGCTAGTAATGACTACTACTAAGCTTGCTTTCAAAGTGTACACCTACTGTGCCTTTTATTTGTTTCCTTCTGTTCATAATTTCCATACATAAAGCAGATTTGTTTCTATTGACATGCTATGTAAGTAAAAGCCTTATGGACAGCTAAATTGACTAGTAATGGAGAGCTGTCAGGTTATTTTCTTTCTCATTAAAGTCTTTATTTTGTGCTCCATAAAACACACAGAAATTCGGCACTTCACTCTTCATCCATTCAAAGTCTGTTAAATTATCACCACAAACAGCAGAATATGAGCATAGATAAAAAATAAAAACATCTACCTCATTTGCAGCAAGAAATGCATTATTTGCTTCTGCCATGTTCATGTAGTTGTTATTGTTTCCAAACTGAAAGAAAAATAAATATTTGGATTTAATGTATGCCATGATAAACTTTCCTTTACCCCATCACTGGCATAGAAAAGGCTGGGGGAAGAAAAAAAAAAAACAATTAAACCAAAACAGATAAACAGCATTTGCAGATGTTCTTTGAAATCAGAACTCAATTGGATTCAACATCATTATTATTATTATTATTATTATTATTATTATTATTATTATTATTATTATTATTGTTATTGCATACTCTGCATCCCCCAGTCTTTACAAGGAAGATATTCACGTGTATCTCTCCAACTTTCTTTGCCCAGGCAACAAAGCCACCCCAGAGACCTAAAGGTGACTTTGGAAATTAAGAATCCATTAGGAAGAGACTCCCAAGAAAGACATTTCTCCATCCTTTCTGATGCACATTATAATATTTCTGCCAGTGATCCTGACCCAGAGGATGCTGCCGCCAGAAGTAGCTGCTGTATTCCTACTCCAAGTGGACCAGGCTTCCAAGAGCTGAATCCCAGTAAGGGGAAGAATAAGAATCTGCAATGCTGCTCCTGAAGTCCCATTCTTTCAGCGAAATTGAAAAGCCAAACAATCCCCTTTTGTTTATCTTTCCCTGCAGTGGAGCTCCCACTCTCCCAGTGAACATTAACACCAGAAAAGTTTGCAAATCAGAGAAACTGTCCAACACTGAGACCCCGAGATGTGCCCAGTGCCCCCTTGCTCCCACTGAGGTGCCACTCTCATGCCACATGCCAGTGATCACAAGGGATTTCCAAGGCCAGTCATTTCCTCCAGATTCTCAAGTATGAACATTTGTTGAGGAAGGTAGGTACTTTTACTTCTACAGACTGAACACAGACAAGAAAGAGATTATCAGCATAATACTGTGCCTTATGCCCTTGAAGAGCCCTTCCAAAGGCATGCAGGCTGATAACCAGTCCTGCACACGCTCCCAGAGGAGGGAGGCATCCAGAGCCTTTGCTTCAAGGAACAGACACCAGGCATGTCAGGCACCTAGAGTAAAACAGGCTTTCACATGTGCACACTGCTCCTACCAGGCACAGAGCACAGTGCAAGGTACAGTGCTGAGCAGGGGAAAAGTCCCCGTGCTGTCCCTACCACACACTGCTGCTAAAGCCACTCCCTTAACTCCCATTTTCTAGTTTCATGAAACAAATTTTTTTAGGAAGGCTTTTTTGTTATCTTCTCTTGCCATATCTTGCTGGACCTGCACCCCCCTCCTCAGCCCCACAACAGCCAACACTCCCAACAGCAGCATAAGCTCTGCCAACAGTGCATGGGGACAGGTGACCATGCACTTGCACAGGTTGTTCTTTCCAAACAAGAAACTCTGGGGTGCTTTCAGAGCAGCTGAACCTGTCCTGAAAGGAAAACCACTTTGCTTCTGCTCAATTTGCTACAGCTGCACTTGGTGCCTGACTGTTTTCAGCAGTGAAATGTTTCAGACTCTCCAGTTTCTCACTGGAGGGACAAGTGATCCTTTCAATAAAGGCTCTTTCCCTGAAAACTGAAACATCCACTTCTGGCAATAAGACCAAGTTAAAAGGAGGTTTAAAAAAATTAAAAAGAAAGCCTTGTGTACCTGTTGGATTGACAGATTGACTAAATAGGACATCAACAAAATTAGGAGACACTTATAGGGGAGGGAAGGAATACAAGATGAGATCTCTATTCTGAAGTAACAAATTCCATTTGTGTACTTATCATTCTGAATCTTTCAACCTATAACACATGTTAAGCAACAGAGGCCTTAGCACAATATGTAGGCTGCCTCATAGCTATTAAAACTCTGTTATCCCCAGCTATGCAGATACTCAAGTAATGTCATCCATTTTTTAAAAGCCCAGATGTCACCCATGTTTGGAGATTAAAAAATCCAAGTAAAATTGCACATTCAAATGACTGTTTTGGCACATAGGGATGTGTGTGTGGATTTGTTGCACAAAGACACTACTTCAGCTCAACAGTGCAATCGACAGGATAGAATTTTTCATGTCAGTTAGTGGCAAACTAAGAATGATTTACATGGAAAACTCGATGGCTCGAATAGAGCTGTTCTTTCTACAGGAACAAATAAAAGAAAAAAAAAAAGAAATCAAGTTCTCAAAGGATACCCTAAGGGCAAAGGTACACTAGACAAGCATTACTCTAACACTGGATAAATAAGTGGGGACAAACCCTACCCTATTTTAATGACCTTAGCATCCTAAGGGCTCCAGTGCTCAAAACAGAAAGGTGGCTGATTTTTTCCTTGAAGAGTAAAATTGTACATTGTTCTGATGTACATGTATTGCTCACAGCACAGCTTTCTCATTGCCAGGGTGGTTTTCTTCTTTTTTGCTTTATTAAAGTAAAACAAAGGGCAGAGTGACAATTTAATTTTCCGTTTTATTAAGACTCTGGAAGCAAATGATATAACAAAGAATGTCAAAGCTAAAAGTTACAGGTACATATCCTTCAAGTCATTCTGCTCTTAGGCTATAATATTTAAGACCCCATTGTGTATGACTCAGGCAATGATGTCAGAAATTGGAATATTTCAGCTTTTGTTATTATGATCACAACTAATATTCTTTATTTTTTGTCTCTGAACTAGAAATCCATTGACGGCACATAACAATTATCAGTGAGTATTTCTAAGATTAAACTTCCATATTATTTAATGGTACCTATAACAACAAAAGAAAATAAAATGGTTATTATCTTAAGGACCTAAACAATTCAAAAAACAAATTAAGCTTAGAGTGAAATAAGAACTGGGTTAGAAATCCTCTTCTGAACAGTTAGTCTGCGAATGTAATTACTGAAGAAACTACAGCTAATCAGCTGTGAATTGTATCCATTAATTAGTATTTGCCCTGGAGAAATGAGAAAAATCAGTAACAATGTTAACACTGCAATGCACTGATGAGTACTGAAACACAGGGCCCTCAGCATTTAGTCAAGCAGGTGGCTCCAATGGTCCAAGTAATTTAAAAAGCTCTCACCTGAAGTGCAGAGCTGGAATTACAAAGCACTTCTTGCATATCTTTGTATCTATATAAGGCTATAATTAATGGCTTTTAATTTAGAAACACTTTGTGATCAGCTGGGAACAGTTATAAATCATTCTAAATAGAACGGGTTCTTGCCTATTTTAGTAAAATAATTTTTTGTGAAAAGACAATATTTTTCTCCATTTATTTTCTTCACAATCCCTTGCTCTGACCCCTCATAAACAGCTCAGAGCATTGGTACAGTTGACAGCAGGGATTCAAATTAAAGGGGAGACCCAGCAATTTGGCCTGCCCAGGTGGACTCCCAGAGGCTCCCACCTGTTGGGTTTCCCTGGGACAGAAAAGTAAGATGCAGCACCTAGTCCAGCTGTCTCTTTGTTTTAGGATGCTGTTGGGATGCTTTGCTAAGAACTTTGCCAGAGCAATTAGCAAGGTTTTGCATAAACTTTTTCATTTGAAGAATTCAGAGCATTCTTGCTCTGTAACTAGGAAAGAGTAAAATATCTCCAGCTTCCTTTGGCAATACACACCATTGCATTACAATTTTTTCCCTTTGGTTTCAGTTCAAACTCTCTCTTCAGTTTTGATGAACACATTAAGTGGGAGTACCCAGCTGACTGCCACCACCAACCCATGGAAACCACAGGCATCTGCCCATTTCAGGAAATGAACTGCACACAAACAAAGCCTCTTCTGAACTTGCTGTGAATCACAGCTTCCATTCTTCATGCAAATCACTGCATTAAAACTACAACAGTTCAGTCCTCTACTCTTGTATGTTGGAAGGGCACCTGAATCTTGGCCGTGCTGAAATCCCTCTGGGCAGACATGAAGACTGGAATGAGACTGGATGCTTGGTTTACCAATGCCTTGTATAAAGCATGTCCAGAAAACTCACTCATTCTAAAATAGCTGGTTGAAGCTCAGCTCTTCTCTTTGACTGCCAGACCTGAAGCCAAACACCTGGTCTTTCTCAGCTTCTCTAGCAAGGGTGTATATGTGTAATGCAAAGGGGAAATTCACACCCGCTCCTTCCTAAACAGATGCCCTAATGAAGGCCAAATCAACTCCTGCCCAGCATTGTGGATATCAATCTGTATCACTGCCACACTTCTACAGAGTGTGTGTTTTCTTAGACCAAACTTCTGGGGCCAAATATTAGGCTGTTTGTAAATCAAGGGATAAGCCACTTGGAACTGACACAGCACAATGCTACTTGGGTTTTCAAACTACCCTTTGTACTCACCAGAGCTTAAAAATTGGTTGGTTATGACAGCTGAGACTAATGAGCAATTGTTTTAAGGCAGAATTCTGATATGATGAACACCACAGAAAACTCTTGGCAGCTTGGGATAAAAATCAGTGATTAAATGTCCACTGAGTCTGAATTCCTACTAAACATATCTTCAGAAAATCTCAAATGTTGAATTGTGGCCACTCTCTGGGCTCTTTGGCAACTCTGATTGACTCATCGTCACAAGAGATAAAATAGGCAAAAGAGAACTTTACACCACAAAACTGTAAGAGTTTTACAAAAGCTTCAAAACTAAAGCAAATAACATTTAAAGGTGTTACTATTATGGACACACAGAATAACATTTTGAACCTATAAAAGTTAATCAGAATTTTGCTACTGATTTTAATGGAGAAATCATTTTACTTACAATGTTCAGTCATTAGCATTTTTTACAACCTGTCTTTAAATCAACTGACTTGTGGTGCAATTCTAATCTGAAAAACGTTAGAACTCATACCCAACTATTCATCTCCTCAAGAGGTCACATACAGAAATACATAAGCAACTTAAAACCAGTCATAAAGGAGCACAGACATCTCAACAGTATCTCAACAGAACTAAATTGAACGTTTAAAATACCAATACTTTTACACTCAAAAAGAAAATTTAATTCAGCAGGTAAATTTGTTAAATATGCCAAATAATTCTTTTTACAATACTGCTGTTTAATAGTGCAACCTCAAGGAAGAACCACCACTGGAAAGGTTATTGTTCCAGCAGAGAATAGCAACAAAACCAAGAAATGTGAATAAATTTCCCAAATGAAAAACTTAAAATATATCCAGAACAGGAATTAAACACATTTTATCATCTACTCATAGCTAATCCATCAACTTAAATTTTACTTAAAAGGAATGACTGCAATCTATACTCAAAGACTGCATATCATATATCTGAGAATAAATTAAAATAGTAATAGTTACGGTAGAATCCACTCCCTTTTTTTTGTTTGGTTGGTTTTCTTCGTTTTTTGTTTGTTTGTTTTCTTTTTTTTTTTTTAATTAAAGAAAACCTTATACCAACTCTTACTGGAAAACAGAATTCAGACTTAGTTATCATGACACTTGCAGTCCTTTCATAATTATTAGTTAACGCTTAGTCAAAATACACATTTCAAGTTTGTCAGGACCGTATTTCGAGTCAAACTTCTCACTGCCTGTAGAACAAGCTCTGAACAGTTCTATCACAGCACTACATGTCCATTGTGTAGGTATTTTAGGCAGTTACACATCCAAATTCTATTATTTCTGACGCCAATTTACTGCTCATGGAAAATGGCACCCTCAAATGATCACACTTTCAGTATTTCTGCAGTAAAATTGGAACCCATATTTTTTAAAATATAGCCATTAATAAAATCATTCTTTTAAGGTGTGACGATTCTTGTGGTTTTCATATAGAGAAATATCAACTAGCACAAACATATATTATGGCAAGAATCTCAGTTTTATCTTCATATTTGGCAAATTAATTCCTCTGAGGTTACACTACTCTTATGAGTAAAATGAAAGATAACAATCCCAAAAGATGTAATTACAGACCAAAACTAAATTACTTTGCAGGTCTAAGTACTGTATCTTAATAATTTCACTGGAGAACATCTTCACTGCATTCGGGCAGATTTGATTTTGCTGCCTGACCAATAATTACAGCTCTGGCAAATACAATGTCTGATAAGGACATCAATTAAGAATGAGCATTGTGTTATTTAAAAAAAAAAATTCATCATGTTCACAGCCTGTCTGATTGAATGAAATGCCAAATTAAATTAATGGAGATTGCTAAGTCTAGCTGGCTGGTGGGGAACCATGCAGAAAGTGGGACAGCATAGACAATAAACTGTCTGTAATTAAAAGATGAGAAGCTGGACTAATGCTACTTCAGCCTGATTATTCCAAACAAAACAATATACACTAAAATTATTCTGGCAACAGAAGTAGAAGGAGTGGGAGGAGGGCTGGGACAGGGGACCTTTTTCTTTAAATAGTATTAACTATCACCATCTAGAAGCAGCAGTGTCCTCACCAGATGCATTAAATTAAATACTGAGGGGGTTCTCATCAGAAAGCACAATTTATTTTCTCAGTGAACATAAAATTCTCCAATCCTTTCTGTTCTAGATGGATATCCAGCTAATCTCTGTAGAGGCTTTACTCCTAAATTATTATGTGTTCATAGGAGGAGCAGGGAGTTCTTTACTGGAGGAGCAAGTCATTCATGGAAGTTTCAATACTTCTGAAGCAGTAGATGGTATCCATATAATTTTATAAAATACAAGTATTCTATTTTGATTTTGCTGCTAGAAACAATGAGACAAATTGTTGTTTGACAGGTGCCACACCAGCAACGTTGTTAGGGATTCATATCACTGTAACTGAATGAAGCATTGTTTTAAACCTTCCAAATGTAGAAGAAATTTTATCTCGAGATGAATGCAAAATGGTAGCCTTGATTTTGACACTACATCAGTACCCAGAGAAATTTTAGGACTCACTCCTCTGGCAGGATGCCAATATTTTGGAAGGTACGTGTTGCCCAGCACCAGAAGTATTATCACCATAGGCAGCTCTAGGAGGTTTTGGGTTGAGTCACTGAGCATAAAGGAGCTGGACCAGATGCAGGCAGAAGACATTTGGGTCAGCTCCGACCACAGGTCAGTCAGCACAAAGGGTATCCCAGTTCCATCTAAGAGCAAACTGCACATGTGCACGGACACAATGCTTCTGTCAGCAAAAGACAACATTTTGAAACACTTTCATGAAATACTGGACCACTAGGTAACATGTACTATATATGCCAAGTTTATATTTGGGATTTTCTGTTCATAATTTTAGAACAAATTTAAGATTAGTGATTTTTATAGAATAGTACAGTAGCAATCCACTTTCTGAGACAGATTACACTGTTTGCTTATTATTCAGGAGTTCATTCTGGAAGAGGGTTAATTTCCTGCTAGGCTCTGCCTACAAATCTGCTGGGACACATCTTCATGGACTTGTGAAAAGCCACCCAGAAGTGTCAGCCTTGGTGACTTTGGCCACCAGAACCTGCTACACAGCAGTTATTTCTCTCCATTTCTTCCCCATGAGGATTTTCTATCACACCATATCAGGATCCTCCAATGACCTGGAGGGAATGCAGGCCCTGTAGAAAACCAAAGATGTTCCTACAGGGGGATTTCATGCCAGAAAGCTGCATTTGTTTACAACCACATCACTGATGATCAACAAGCCAACAGACAGGAGCACAAAACTTTAAAGTATGAAGTACCCATCTTTGCTGTCACATTCTCAATCCTGAATTTTAGGCAAATGAATAATCTCATTACTGGTTCATTAATTATTGAATCTGTTCATAAATATGTGTAGAATCATACATGTGATGGTCTTTTTGATATTTAAAATCTTAAAGCTTTTAATTCAGGGGACCATTTAGATTCCAATTTTTGAGTCTCAAACATCTGCCACACTAATTGTTATATATATCCTTATATAAGTGAGGCTATGTCTGTATATATATGTATATATACATATTCTCTAACTCTGCTTAGAGCCAAAAAAAATCTTTGTGGGATAAAATACTTGAGTAGATCCAAAAGAAAAACAGACATTTATATATTATTCATATAGCCTCAATATCCATCAGACACACTGTTTGCAGATAGTACAGATTTAAAAATTTTGGAAAGCAATTAGAATGGAAACATTTGAAGTTACTTTAAAAGCTTTCAGCCAGCAAATAAAAACTTTGACAATAACAATAAAAAGCACTGACTTAATCTCTGTGATTCCAGCCAAACGCTTTAATATAAACTCCTTCAGTGAGTTCCACAGCCAAAAGCTGTAACTGAATGATATTTTGCAAAGTGTGATACTGAACGAGTCTTAGAACAGTAGTGAAAGGAATATTTAATGGTCTCATGTTAGACATTTTCAGATCTCTTAAGGAGGACACATTCTATAAATGTTTTTATATGCAAGAAGTAACGTTGTATGAATATGCACAGTATTATTCTGCTGACTGACAGTCAAGGCAATTCAATATATGCCAGACTTTTAATGCTACTTATTCCATATTGAAATGCATACATATTAAATGTGGTTCAAAGAGCAGTACTGGTCCTAATATTTATACAAGATTAAGGTGTTATAAAATTAGTCTGGATCTTGAAAGTGTTCTCCAATACAAACATACCAACAATTTCGCTGTTACATGTTCAAAGAGTTTCAATTTACTATTTTGACTCTTTGTAGAAAAGAATGTCTGTCCACAGTCTGTGGAGCTGTGCCTTCAAAGGTGATAAAATGGACACTCAAACATAGATCCTGGATGTATCTCTGTGTCTTCCTACATATGCTAAGATTACTTCTCCTCTGCACAAGCCTAATGCAAATAACCCACAGAGTTTTACGTTAAAAAGACCTTACAAGATCTACAGATGTTACTTCCCATATTTCTGAAGTACATTCCCTATTCACCACACCCTGTTATTGCCTGAAGCTTGAAACACAGAAAGATACCAGATGTTAAGATATTCAGTTATAAATCCAAGGAGAGGCCACTGTAGTTTAAGTCTTTGTTTAAAAATATATGAATATTTAAAGAACATGTTTTCTTGCTTTGCCTTTTAACCTAGATGTGTTTGCAGTGATGAACTATGAAATTATTTTCCCAACCACTCTCATGAGCACATACTTGTTGCTACAATAAACTACATTAGGCATAAATGTCATGGAAGGAAAAGATTGGTAAAATGCAAAAAGAACTTACTTATATTGCCTCTGTTTGTATGTATTTTTCTACAACTGTGTGGCAATTTTGATTCCACACGAGCAAAGGACTTCTCACACATGCAGTTTTCATGTCACCCTCTCAATGTACGTATTTTACATTACTCTAAACAGCTGAAATTCTGCATCAGATTTCATTTGTGATGACATCCAAGGACATTTGGCAGTTACAACATGCTCTTCTTACACAGCTGCTCTAAAGAACGATGCAGGGCTCAAGCCCAGTCAAGCCTTTTCCATAGTCCTGTGAGAAGATGGAGATGTCTCTTTTTTCCATGACATTTATCAAATGGGAGAACCACAGCTTCTCAGAATGGCCTCCAACACACCCACAGAATAATTTGAAAAAAGGACCCAAACCAAGTCTGTGGCCCTGCTGCTGGGGCTGCCCCTCCTTACCTGGCTCCCCAGACCTGCCCAGGTGGTGGCAGGAGCCCTGGGAGCCTTGGCTGGAGCCACTGGAGCGCTCCAGCACCGCCAGGACCTGAGAGGAGCAGCCCTAAGGCACCAAGAACAGCACCAAGGGCCCTTCTTCAGCCCCCCTCCTACACCTCTGAGCACACCTTTACCCACAGCAGTTCAGCTGCTGCAAGGGATATTCATATAGGGAGTTTTGTTTGGTTGGGTTTTCTTAGAAGGTAAATGCATAAACACACAACTGGTTTTGTCATAATGAACATTTCTGTTTCGCTTCCCCCTTCGAGGCATTAAATTCATATAATCAAGCTGTTAATCATGTCTACCCCCCCCTTTATTTTATATATACTGTCTAAGCATTGAACCTAAGCATTTCTTAGCATAATGACAGCATTTTATACTTAGGATCCCAAGAAATACTTTTACATCACTATATTCAAGATTACTGTAACATTTTCACACATGAATTTAAAGTGATGTGATTATACTGCAATTGGGGCTGTAAGTAGCTTTTCTTACAATCTTATATCAAATTTCACTCACTTCAGTGAAAATTGTGAATTCCATTCTAGACTGTGAATCAGCTCTACTACACTAGCAAATTATATCAAGTTTTAAATGTAAAATTGATAGAGAAAGGGTGAAGCAGATGTAGACAGACATTTTATAACAATCATAATGGAGGATCAGTCAAGATACTTTCAGTCTAAAATCAGTACATGCATAAAATCTTAAATATCTCAACTTTCAGCCATGCTGATAACATGAGTTCCTGCATTTTTACATGAAATTAAATGCTTTCCACTTTAGAAGCATT
This sequence comes from Acridotheres tristis, assembly GCA_037013685.1. Classification (NCBI taxonomy): domain Eukaryota; kingdom Metazoa; phylum Chordata; class Aves; order Passeriformes; family Sturnidae; genus Acridotheres; species Acridotheres tristis. Next base: position 9,444,882 of record CM072898.1, read on the forward strand.
CATCATAACCAAATAGATAAACAGCATTTTTTAAAAGTCTCCTTTAACTCTACTTCACCATGTGCAAGGCTGTACAAAGCAAGCCTATTGCAAAGACAGCCTGTGGGATGTAACTGCTCTTATTAAACACAGACCCCAGGGAGCAACTGAGGAAAGGCACCCAGAAATGCCCCAAGCCCAGCAGCAGACCTGGTACCAGTCACCTTCCAATGTTCCTCAGGTGATGACATTTTTCAGTCTGGAAAACTCAGGTGTGTTAATATAGCAAAGATCACAGATGTATTTTGTAAACAGGCACATAACAGACCACTTCCTCCTGTTTCTTTATTTCACATCAATCTGAAACCTGGAGGATTTCTCCACTATTTTTAGTTGGGGCATGATTACAAGTCCCACAGCAGGGAGGCCTCTGGAGAGGCAGCACCTGACTTTTATTTAAACATGCAAGATGGAATTGGATGCAATGCTCTAAAATAACAGTATAGGAGAATTAAATTTAAGAGTAGAATAATCCCTCATGGTGGTTTGTATTCCTAATTTATGCCACAGAGACTAATCAGGCTTAATTTATCTATCTTTAGCTTCCCACTGTTTCATTCCAACCTAAAGGCAACATTTTGGGCAGCAGAAACTTTATTTTGTAGGTGAGTAACCTACTTTAATTGCATTTTCATCCATTACTACAGTGAAGCATTTTCTTCACTTAATTGGGTCACTGTATTTCTTCTTGAAAGTGGGCACAGAAATTACTTCTGATATTGATTGCAGCCCCTGAGGTTCAGCTGAGAGTTGAGGACACACAAAGGGTACACAGCAAATTCCATTCATGACAAATGAAACGAATAAAGTTTCAGTCAAACCTTCATATTAAGAAACTCCTGACATTAAAATATAGAGATTCTCTATAAAGCATCAGACATGCAGGGCTGGAAATGCCTGGCACCGTTGCAAAACCATGCCTCTCAAGTCTTCAGGTATCTTCAGCATCGATGTGTCAAAATATTAATGAGTAATTAGTGTTAGAATTAAGTGCATATTAAAAAGCACATCAGTAATTCCTTCTCATAATTTTCAGATGCCATAGAAAAACCAAAGTTTTTAAATATAAAACTAAAAATGGTAATAAAAGCTCACTTGAACAGTCAAGTACTACCCTTCATGTCTTGATGTAAGCAAGCATGGGCTTTGATACATGCAAATGCTTGCATTTCTTTTCTTGAAGTATGAGAGACACCAGATCCTAGTGGCATTTCTGCTGCCAAGCTGTTCCACAGCTCACAACTCACACTCTGAATACATTCTCCTACTTTAGTGGACTGAGATAATTCAGTCTCATGCTATTCATATCAAAGATGGGCAAGAAGTTGAATACTTCTTAGATGAATTTAAAATGATCAGATGTAGCTTTAGCATGAATTCAAAGTAGATGCATGAACTGTAATCATAATCAGCAGATGTATAAAAGCTGTAATCTCTTCATGATCTTTCTTTGTCTAAATGTTAGAAACTATGCAACATATTCCTAGGGATACCTATTAATTCCAAGCCAGGTTGAAAACTGGAGGACAAATCAGAAAAGTCACAAGCTTATACACATGCAGCACTCTTTTTCCTTGTCAGCTGATTACATGACTTCAGCTCTACCAAAAACATTTCTTTGGCTGTCTCTGAGATAGTATTTCTGATAGAAACCACTCTGAAAGAACCAAGTAGTACTTTGCACCATAACCACATGCTTCTGGCAGGCAGATGCCTGCTACAACTAGCTGCAAACGCCAAGGAGTTCTATCAATTTGATTTTATATCTTGAACCTTACCATTCCATCCCACTTTTAGAATGGAAAATTTCCCACAGATCCGAAATCTTTGGGCACGAGAAATGAGTCCTGGAGTCAGGGCACTCTCACAAAATCCTGTATATTCAGGGCTTTGTTTCCCTAATACCCAGGGCTACAGCTGTTTCATTACTGTATTATATTTTGGATCACACAATAACTTTAGCCAAGTTTTACAACACAGACATGTTGTGCTTCTGTGATATCACAGCTGTGTGTGAAGGTTCAGAACTTCAAATCCCATGTCCAGTTCTAGTTAGCAAGTGAAATGATGTGAAACCATGCAAGGGAGCACAGAACATCCAAACTGCTCTGCCTGTTCACAGTGAGAAAAAATCACAGGAAATCCATTCTGTTGGTTGCTTCATCACCTGCCAAATTGGGGTGATTTTGCTCCACCATAAAGTTTCTCACTCACTTTTTCTACCTGAATTGGGAAATGCTGCACAGTGTTAGTGTTAATATAATGGAGAAGGCAGGAACATGGAAAAAGCATGTGATGTTATGGCAGCTTTTTGCTACCAAAAGAGGAAAATAATAACAAAGAGTGGGAAAAATAACTAATGTGTCAGTTAAAAATAAAAGGTATTACAAATAATTGCTTTCTCTTCATTTATGTAAGCATCTAGAACAGTTTCTGATAATATTATGTTGTCCAGTGATTTTAGATTTAGAAAATCCCAAAACCAAGCCATTCTCACACTAATGGTTTTGCCTGTAATTGGTCGCCTGATCTGCCCTGGAATTATAGCAGTTTTCCAGTGAAAGAGATTTCCTTTGCTAATCAAAACAAAGTTGCTGAACTGTATTTTCAAAACTGGTGAAGAACAATAAATGTATTTTAATGGAAGAAGTGAGTTGTCAGATACAATATACATAGTATGGTTTGAAGAAGAACAAAAGGATATACAAGTGGCAGGAAATGCTGTTCAAGTGGTGTGTAATAGGAGGCAGAGAAAGGATGGAATGAAGACCCATAGAAAAGTATAGTAAAACAATGATTATTAGAGCAGAATAATAAAAATTAGCTTATCAGATAGATAAGGAAAGGATAAACTGAAACACGTAAAAGTTTAAAGTGAGATTGAAACAAGTTTTGAAGAAAGATTAACATAGAAAGGAAAATTTTTCAAAATTTAACGAAAAAATATAATATTTTGTAATACCTTGCACAGCATGATTTTGAGAGCATCTAGAAACAATTCAAAGCACCCATTTTTACACACACTTTCATATAAACGTAATTTTCTCATATTTTTAAAAAATTGACAGCATGTAACAACAAATATTAAATTTAAATCAATCTCATAATTGCAGACCACCAGTAAAGAGGTCTAGAGCAAAGAGATCCCTTTCCTTTGTACCCCATACAATCTTACAGTTTTTCCCTTTTCCAGTTGTCCATGTCCAAGTTCACATACACCCATGGGAAATTGTGAGTAACATGCTGTGATGACCCTTCACACATTTCCACGTGGGACCTTCCTTAGTGCCACTGAAACCACCAAGGACAGATTCCAAGGGACAGGAAACTCCTCACTGCTGTAACCTCACCTTTGTCCAACCTTACAGACAAAGCACTGATTGTAAGAAACCACTCTGCTTCTGTTTACATACCAAACCCCCAACCTTCACACCCCTCATCAAATCAAAATTCAAACAATAATTTGTATAAGAATTACCGAGGAAAAACAGAAACCTGCTGCTGTGGTATTCACCAGGGAGAAAAACGCTGAAGGGTTATTTGCCAGCATAAACCAGGCTGTGCCATTTGATTCAGATGGTGGTGCTGGTTTTGTGCCATATTCCACTAAATGGAATATCAGCTGTAGCTAAAATAACTACTATAAAAAAATAAAAGGGTTATCAATTTTCACGTCAACGTATATCATCTGAGACAAGGAAAATGTTTTTGCATATTGTTACACTAGGTATGAAAAGGGGCTAAGCAGTATGAACCCTTCACCATTCTCAATTTTAAATTGTGTTCACTCTTCCTATGTTTTCCTTCATAAACATAAATTTAGGGAAATTCAGACCTGTTTCCAGTCTCTTCCTCCCCTCAGAAGCACAACCCATGCTACTGGCTCAGTAATCCCTGTTTGCTTCAAAGATATGGAATTGTGTTCAGCTTGAGAATATCACAGCCCTTCAACCTCATTAGAATGACCATCATTAAAAAAGAAGAATATTCACAGCATTTCCTGCTTCCAAAAAAAGGTTATATGCCATGTAACAATGAGATGGTTATATCAGCAGCAGTGGGAAGCAAACTAAAAGACATTCCAGTGACTCAAACTCCTGATGTCAGCACTGCCACCAGCAGAAATGATGCTAAGTGACCTCCAGTCCCAGGGAATATCTCAGCGTGCATCATGCTTCAAACCTCCACCCACTTGCTTATTTAGTTATTTGCTCTGTAACTCAGTACACCTTTGCTTATGCTGATACAAGTATTTCAGGTCCCACTGCAAAAAATGAAATACAGAATTTGGGGAGGTAAATGTATTTAAAGATTCTTTTCCACCTGGGGCAGAAATGAAGAGTAGATGAAGGGACATGTTGAACTAACAACAGTGACAAACATAGCACCGTGTGAAACCACACATTTATTCACCAATAGAAATCGTAAAATTTTTAGTCTTCATCTTACTGCCATCAGGGGACTTTTTTTTAAAAGTCAGCTTTTACACTGAAGCTGAATCATTAGAGACATGGCCCGGAAGGGACATGCTGGACATGTACAAGTCTGACTTACTGAAGTACACCAGAAATTCTGTGTACAACTGAGCCCTGACTAAGGAGAAAGAAATGCACATGACCTAATGGAAGCAGTGATTATTAAGATTTATATAACCTCTAGATAAATTATACTTTGCTGTCGTGCACTAGCAAGAAGCTCACAGGACAGAAGCAGGATTAGCTCAGGGAAATTATTCATGTAACAGTTAAAGCTTAAGAAAAGAGATCTGGCTTATACCAAGTTGAGGTTTCAGATAAGAGACTACATTATAACAGGTTATAGTTGCAAAAATAATTTTGATTGGCATATCATTTATACTAACTACTGCTTGGAACCCACCCAGAATATGCAGCATACTATAAACTGTTAGGACATATATCTGTGTATTGTTCAATATTTACAATGTGCTTTATTTTGTAAATATAAGACCTGGCAGAAAAATTGTAGAGTATTAAAAATAGTTCTGCTTAAAAAGAATGCCCCTTTTTCCTATAAAAAGAAGTATTTCACTAACAGTAGTTTATAATTTTGTTCAAAAACGTTCACAGCGAACCTAAACAAACTTTCAATGAGGAAAATTTGATTGCTTTGTTCAGCTGCTCACACAGATTTCTATCTGTACTTATTTGCATATTTCTGAATATTCTCTTTCAGGCCCACACCACTTTTGTTAGCAAAATCAATTTTCTGTTGGACAAAAAGTGAGATTTGCTCTAAAGATTTTAAGCTTTTAAATAAACATGAACTGAATGGTGTAAAGAGCTCTCCTTTTAAGAAAAGATTCTTGCTGTTTGGAAAGAAAAGAATTCTTTGCATTCACAGGTATCAATTGACAGCAACAGATTTTTACATGAAGAGAGAAAAAAATATACAAGGGCAAAACAAAAAGAGCTGCAATGTAATTATGTAGCTGTAACAGACTGATGCTACGTTTCATTTTTAAAGAACACATGTCGATATACAAAACATAAAAAATAATAAAATCTGATATAAAAGCTTTATTATTAGCTTTATTATTGATTTTCCAAAGCTCAAAGAATACTCATGATTATGAAATTGTATCCTCTGTATCTGAACAGAAGGATTGTTCCAAAATCCAACAGTTCTACAGAATCCTCAGCAAACACCAAGCAAACACAATTTTTCCTAGGTCTCTCTTCAGCTCTGCTAATAGTTATTGTTTGCACAACTGTAACTAAGTACATTACCAACTAGTTGTTCAATCTATATAAATTTAAGAAACACACATTGCCAAGGAGTGACTCATATATCAGTCTATTATATGCTACAGAGCTGACTGTATTAAACAAATCACTTTCCCTACAGCTGAAGAATAGAAGCTATATACAGAGCAGAGGTTATTGTCTAATTTAAATCTTGGCTCCTTTCCCAGAGCTGTACAAGATTCCAATTTGTGGAAATGTTACTCTCTGCTACTGCCAGAAAGGCTACAGAAAATGGTATTGGGCGCCTTCCAGAAATATGTCTGCAAAATGCCAATCAACAAGTCACTAAAGATTAACAGTATGACTGTACCAAATTAATTTAAATTATAGAAACATATGGCTAGGATGTTTGCACTGCACTTAACACAACACCTGCTTCACAAACAGCTAAGTTTCCTTCCACAGTATAAAATAATATATGTCAAACACCTTGAACCCGATTCCTATAAATGGGAAAAAAAATTTGTTCATAAACAGTAACCACAGGGTACCACTATCAGCTACAAGCCACCATTTTGTAATGGTTAAATCCCTTATTTATTTTAAATTCTACACCAACCCAGACTAGGCAGTCTTTTCCCATCAGAGAGAAAGTAATTAGTGACAGCAGAAATTAAGAACAAAAAGATGACAGAAATAAACATCTTTACATTCCATTTTAGAAAACAAATATTTTAAGTTGATTTTGCTAGAATACTTCCAGACTTAAATTAGTCCTTCAAATATGGTGTTATTGTGCCTTCTCTCTCCCCCTCGATGACATTCTTAAGTAAAAGTGTCTCCTGAAAGGCTCTATAAGCTCAAAGAAAGTTTAAAGATTAACAATCACAACCAAATTCAAATATTTTGTATTTCCTCAATGCAGTTTTTCTATTATTTTTTTAATTCCTCAATATATATGATCATGTCATCAAATAAAAAAAAAAATTAAAATCTGTGGCAGTCTCAGAAATATTTACACATTAGGGTATGCCATATTTCAGCTGAAGAGGAAGGGAGCTGTTTTATGTTTCTCTCCACTGCTTTTCTATTATTGCCTAGCTAATGGAAATACATCAAACAAATGTTCTACAAGAGCAATAAATATTAAAGTTGACCTATCCATCTGGAAGAAATGAGAACAATACTGCTCACTTTTAGCCCAAATATGACACTGATAAATGAAGCTGTGAGATTCCATCACACTTTCAGCAACCTGGGCTAAGCGCCCACCACGTGATTCTTGTACCAGCAATTTTCTCCATTCATCTTCATTAGGCAGTCGCTTGACCTGCCTCCTAACATCCCTGTCAGATTTGAACCTTTAGGGGGCTGCTTGTAGTTTTTAACAATGCACTCTAAAAGCTTTACTCCCCTTTGGAAAAAACCTCAGATGAACATGAAAGAATACATGAGCCATTTCTTCTGGAGAGAGAACCATGAGCTGCTCATCTGGACAAAGGCGGCGATCGCAGCACCCAATGTGTGATGGCAGAACACGATGGCAGCTGTGTCCTTACAGCCCAGAACCAAACCACAGCCTGGCAGGAAGCACAAGTGGGCAAAGCCCTTTCAGCCATCAAAACACAATTACATGTTGAAATCAGAATGTGTGTAACCTCGTGCCACAAACAGAACACCCTCCACTTCCTCCCTCACTCGCTGCTTGAAGAAAGCTGGAACAGGCAGCCAGGGCATCCTTCACCCAGCAGAATAAGAATGCTTCATCACATTAGCAGTGTTACATTATATCCTCGTTAGTTCCTTTTCCAACAGTAACAGCACAAATTTGATTATTCTGTAATAGTGAAAATGAATACCAATTCAACATGAATTTGCCAGTGTAATAAAAAGCTCCTAACAGGATTTTTAGCAACTTCCTCGAAAAACTTCATGGCTTTATGATCACTTAGGGAAATCAGAAAGGCTAAAAGCACCAAAAGGCATTAAGCTTTTGACATTAAAACTATCTCAGACATTCATGCAATTGCAATACCTTCATTAGGGTAGCTCTGCAATGTTTATCTGACAGGCATCTGATGTATTGACTCTTTTCTATTGCATACAAGCAGCTTATCTTTCTTGTTTCAAAGAAGTCTTTAGAATTATAAATATTGTAGACTGTCATGGTAATGTAGCAATTCAAATATACCCACATAGATTTCTTTTAGGCAGTAAGTTCTTCAACCCTTTTTCATGTTGATCAGGTCTTACATGAGTGGTTCCATGCAGCTGCTAAGCACACCAGGGACTTTACTCATCCAGGAAAACATTGCTGAATTCAAGTAAAGACTGCAGAATCAAACAGAAGATAGGTACTCCTGATACAGGCTTGAGATGGATTTTACTGTGATCACCAAAACATGAACAGACATGACTTTTATACAAACCAAATAGAGCGCTTTCATGGACAGGTAGTTCAGTCATGCTAAGCTGGATTTACACCACTACAATTTTTACTTTCCTTTTTAAAAGCAATCAAATATCTTATTCTCCCTCATAATTTCAATGAGTTCTCAAAGTATCAGAAACTCGGCTGAAAACCTCAAAACACTGCCAAAAGTATGGACAAGAAAAATCTACTGAGAGATGTGCCATTTAAAATCAAGATCTCGTATAGGTTATTTGTGGTAGGTACATTTAACTTCCTGAGCACAGAAGACATTACAGCAACACACACTGAGCCTCTCTTTGGAAAGAAAATAATGGGGTAGGCTCTGTCTTGCTTGTCTGAGATGCTGAAGATTTCAGTTGCTCTGCATCAATTCCAAGCTCAAAGTTTGTCACATTTCCTTCACTGATGACGTGGCCTCGGTCATTGTGTCTGAATGAACAGATTATTCTCAAGAATGAACAAATGTCTCTGTGATGACAGAGATCTTCACAGAGGTTTTTCACAAGTGGGTCAGTCTATGACTGCTGCAGAGAGCTGATTCTCAACACAAAGCAGCTTGGAAAGATGAGCTTGTAGATCCAATGGTCCTCAAAATCACCCACAAGTCCATTATCTGCCAGTTCTCTTTGTCTGAGATGACTTCCTCCAAAAGATTAATATCAAGTTAATAATGAAACAAACTGCTCTAAATGGAGTCTCTGTTTACAGGATGACAATGACTTTTCAATATTTTACTGTAATCAGTTCCTGACGGGGGCCTGATAGTGACAAGATTGAAAAAATTGTTTTGCCAAGGTTGGGAACTATAAAAATCAAAACAAAATACAAAGAAAAAGAGGGGCCTGAGGCAGTTTTCAAAGAACTTGCTATCAAAAAAGTGAGAGAGATCTCAACACAGCTTTAATGATCCCATGTATAGCAAGAAATACAATGTACATGAAAGTCTAAGGTATGCCAGGGAAACCATCCTTAGGTCTCTGAAGACCTAAGGAAAAAAATAACCAATTAATCTGTTCTCAAGAAGAAATGTATATATATAGGGAGAATTCCTGTCTGTTGAAGTTGAGAGGGAAAACAAAGCAAGCAAATAACAGATATTCCAAGAAGGAGAGTCAAAGAAGTGAAGTGTATTTTCATCTATAGCTGATGTGTGCTGGGGAATGTCTCATCCAAAGTGATGACGATGTGCTATGATAATGTCAGCTTTACCAACACCATCATCTGTCATGCCAGAATTATTCTCTGGTTCTTGGTGATGAAGAGGTTCTTCAATTCTTCAAGACTGAGTGACACTGAAGCAACCTGTAAAAGTATTTGCTAAAGACCTTCAGAAAATGAAGTATTCTATATTGCACTAGGCTATGCACACATTAGCACAATATTCTAGTTGGAATTAGTCTTTCTCTAAGTAGAAACTTCAGTAAGCAGTTGTTCCTTGACCACAGACAACTCAAATTTCATTAACTTTTTTCTAAGATACTTTCTTAACTTTATTCAGAATGCCCCTTCAAATGCAGTTCAGTCATGAACTCTATCATTCACAGTGCAGCATTGTTTGTGTCGAGTCTTTGCAGCAGGGTTATCACTACAGGTTAATGGATTTGTGTTCTGAGAAGCCATGATTAGAATAGGTGACCTGTGTTCTGCATTATACAGTGAAAAACATATCTAGCAGCACGATTGCTATCAAGTGTCAAAAGAGATACTGAGAGCTGTGTGTACAGACAGCACTAAACTCAGACGGTTTTATTACTCCTAGGCATTGTGCAGTGGTTAAATTTGACATGTAAAAATTGCTGAAGTGAAGATTTGCAAAGTAGCAGTATATATCAAGGCTAATGGCTTAGTTAAGAAAATGATGTGCAGGATTTCAAGCCCAGCATGAATATGCATTTAAAATATTTGTGACAGTTTAATGGACATTTTCATTAGCAGAGGTTATAACAGCAGCAAAAATCTGAAATTTTAGACAAGGAATAATGTTATTACAATAATTCCATAAAATTTGAAGAGAAAAATTCCTACTATTGGAGAAGACATTAAAATTAAGACCTTTGAAGTCCCCTTCTGACACAACTATTCCAATAGAAAAACCAAGTACAAATAAAGGAATAAATTTTCTTGTTCCTTCTGTAAAATGTTTCAAGCACTGTTTAGTAGAAAGTAGTAGAAAACTTAAGCTGCCATGGCTTTTCTCTTCTTCTTTATCATTACAATACATGAGCTGACATCAAGGAGAAAAACCACAGAAAACTCATTTATACCTAAAGTGGACTATAGTGCTGCTTGCCATGCTAGCAGGGCATCAGAAGTGGTCATTAAGAGAACATTTAATAGTAACTATAACATTAATAAGAAAAAGTAGCACATTCGAGGGAGAAGGCAAACTAATCACCTAGTGAATACTAAATTCTGCCAGAACAAACTGCACACGTAATGCAGTCTTGGACTTTCAAACCATTATGTATGCACAGCAACAGCCTTCCCTTCTTCCAAATTGGCCTTTCACACATCGACTCTTTCAGCAAATACAGTGATACTGCATTATGACACTGAACCCAATCAGTTATGAAATGTGCATCAATAAAAAAAAAATTTGCAAGGAGAGACTTCAATGGACATATTCAAAATTTAAGCACTTTCATAGCATTGTGCCTAGAAAGTCATTGACTTTCATGAGAGCTATACCTAGCATGTTTCCAATTCCTGCAAAGGAAAGAATTCTTTCCAAGTTATATTCAGTATGCTTGGAACAACCTGGGCTACGAGGATGAGTGAATTCAGGCTGTCTGCATCAGTCTCATTCACAGATATGGCTTAGAGAAGTCCAGATTTTGACAACTCTTTGTCCACTATTTCAACTGCTTGCAGGCAGGCATTGCTGTACTCCCCAAGAGTAGCAATCATATTATGTTCCACGTGCACACCTTCTGTCTACACAGCTGAGTTCTAACAATGACACTTAAAAATTCATGTTCCTTTTTTCTCCTCCCCAATAATCAGTCCTGAATCGCCAAACCAGTTAGTTAAGCCAAATGTTTATTACATTTACACAAAATTAAAAAAAAAACCCCACACTGCTTCCCTTTAGAGGCAGTAATGTATTAGCATCTGAACCAAGTTGTCCTCAGGATATAATTTCATTGAGCATCTCTCCTCATTTATTGTAGTAGCTTAATCTGCCTTAGTTCTTGTTACAGCTTGTTTAAACGGTTCTCAGATTTTTTTCTACCTAACACTTTCTACACTGGCTGTAGAATACTTTTGACATGACATGCTGTGCTAGGAGCTGCTGGTGATCATTTCCAGGGCTGCCACTGACATACTGTTTTCAGTAATACTCATAACAGCACTTCCCTTTAGAAGGAGCTGATCCAAACCTGCTAGAAAATCCTTTCTCCCTTGCATATTCTGTTAACAGGGAATAGGACTGGTGTCTTCATGCAGCACAACTGCAAACTTTGAACTAAAACCTGTTTATGACTTGCCAAAACAGTAACTCCTCGAAGCATTATCTCCCAGACATCTCAATGTGAACCTCTGCTACAATGAAATAATGATCTCTGGGATAATGATTCCAAAATAATAACCTGTGTGAACTACTGAAAGACTGAGCCATTAAGTAACTGTCTCAACTTCTGCTGTTACCACAATCAAGTAAACTGCCCTAAAGGCTCTGTTTTCAAAGCCTGGAATTTGTCACTCCACAATTGGTGACAATGTGTTCACCATCACTTGCTCAATGGGATAGGACAATTCAACCCATTCCAGTCAAATAAGCACTTTCAGCATTCTGTTCCAAAAGTCATTACACTCATTTCTGTAGCACAGAGGTAAGTACTTTCTACAGAAGAGCATCTTTCTTACTTGGAACCACTCTGTTTAAAAAAAAAAATAAATCAATGTGAATGATGGAAAATTAAGGCATTTGGTGAACTGAAGCACCAACCACATAAAACTTTTGTTATCAAGACATTTCCAAGCTGAAAAGGCCCAAGATGTCATTGACTATGAAATACGGATTATTTTTAAAAATCCAGATGCTACAAATAAGCTGCTTTGAAAAAAAGCAGAATTTGGAAGGTCAAAAAATCAATTTAATTCAATGTGAGATAGAACACACACTTCAGTATTTTTTTCAGGAAAACATTCACAAACATTACCTTTTCTAATAGGGCTTTGTGTATTTTGAAGTCTACGTAAGAAAAAAACCCCATAAACTGAAGATTTTCTTTTCAAAGGGTAGTATATTTGTCTTTTACTGCTTCAGCAAAAAGCTGGTAATTCAGCTCTCTTTTTATTTTGGAGCAAATTAATTTGCAACTTACTGGATGCTAAGGTCTGTTCTTGAAAGTAGAAGGAAAAAAGAATATTAAGAGCACCTAAACAACGTCCAGTCCAAGTAAATGCACTTCACTAAAAGTACAAATACCCTACGAGAAGCCCTAGATAACTTTGTTAATTTGAATCTGTATGCCTATGTATGCTCATTTTGAGCTTTTTTTCTTTAAACAATGGTAAGTGCCGTTTAAGTTAAAATCATATCTGCAAGTGTTTCTGTCCCTCAGCAATAACCAACAGGAACATATTCCTCTGCATTTTTAATTTTTCTGGCACAAGAAATACTCTCACATCTGTGAGGACTGATTTGGAATCACTACTCTTGGAAGACAGATTCTTTTATTTATTTCTTCAACATGATTCCCTGAAGAGTTAGAGAGGCTTCAGAGACACAAATGGAGTAACCCAACAAAACCCCAATCTGTGCCAAGGGACAAGGGGAATAGTTTTAACACCACAGTGCAATCTCCTGAGCCCAGGGAACTGTAACCAGCCTGGGGACTTTTACTGATTACAGTCCAAGGCAGCTTTTTAATTTCTTCCCTGGAAGCCACTGATACACATTTAACAATCCCAGTGGAGTTCCTTTAGATTTCTACATCTTGCTAAGAAACATTCAAGAGGAAGGATGGAATTACAGCTAAGGAAATACATGTAAAATTCCTGGTTCTGCCACCTGAGTCTCCATGACCTTGATCAAGTTACTTAAGTTCTCTGTAACTCTTGGCCCTGAGCAATTAATGAAAACAGTAACATTTCTAGCATCACACCGTACAGATTTTAGGTAATGCTAAAATATAAGCAGGAAGACTTAAAGGAACGTTGTTCCAAAGGCAAGGAGAATAAACCAAAAGCACCAAAATCTCTAAGGATAAATGGTGGCATTGCCAGCTGCCTGTAGAACACAGGAACTTTTTCTCAGTATAAAGACTTTTGAGAAAAATTACAGGTTCCTATGGACTTAAGGGAAAAGAACACTGAAGCAGAGCATTTTAAAGCTCAAACTTTTAGATTTAGACAATTTCTCTGTAGACCTCAGTCCAACACACTAGGATATAAACTTCTAAAACATTTAGGTTTCTAGATAGCAGAAATAATATTTGGTTAATTAGTTCTTGCCCTACAGAATCAGCACTTATAAGAAGCAACTGACAGATTTTATTGTGGTAACTGATCTGTCTGACTCAAGTAAGCTAAGACTTTTTTTTTTTGCCTAGTACAAGGATGATTGTGCAATGCAGAATATTAGGGAATATGAAGCTATTTTAGCTGTACATGCAGTATTCATGTGCAATTCAACAACTCCCCATATATGTGTGTGTATGTACATAAATATATGTATATATGCACTGAGCAGCAACTGCTGCTGCTGCCTATGGAAGCACTGAAGAAAGCCAGAACTGAAGATTTATGTTCTTTAAATATTTGCTTAATTCTCTTGAACAGAGACTGTTTTCTATTATTCAACTTGATGATTTAAAATAAAAGTGATACTACCTCTGCACTTTGAGTTAGTGAAGGTTATAAATAGTTTATAGAGCTTAAGAATGGCTGCTCCCTTCAAGCCAACAAAGAATGGATGTTAACACTGGTGTGAGATCACAGTCAATGTCCAGAGCCATTACTTCATGCAGGTAAGAATTCCAAACTCACTTCACTCCCACTTAGTTTTATTCTAGTGTGGAGTTGCTGGCCTTATTTTAATCTAGGAAGAACATAAGGATCTATTTCCACTGCACAGTCCTGCAAGGAGAACACATAAAAAGTCATGCAGGTTCAGTGTGAGATAAGGTTTGTATCTTAGGCCATGACACTTGCAGGACATGTGTTCTCTGTTCACACTGCTGCTGGCACAAGTGGCTCTCCTCGGGCCAGGAGCAGCTCCAGCATGCCACGCTCCTGCAGAGGAAAGCCAAAGCTTGCCAGGCCAGGAGCTGCGAGCTGGGTAAGGTGACACTGAAACTTCCAAAAGGTTGCCGAGGACAGAGGAAGGAACAGTAGAAACTGCTGTGCTGGAAAATTGCACTGCAACAGAATAAATCATAGGAGAGCCACAGGAGCTGCATTTTTCTCCTTCCTTTTTTTGCTAAGAGAATGAGACAGAGCTTGGCCCAGGAGACTGACTCCAGACAGACTCCTCTATCTAAACATGAAGATTCGTAAGAGGTGAAAAACAACTCCCTTGTTTTAAGATGTGAGAAGTTGGTGTTTTCTCTTCAAAATTGACTTTATTTGTTTGGAGACAATCTTCCCAACTGCATTTGGAACTAATGCTCAACACAGAACTATTCATACTGCTCTCAATCCTTGGCTTACAATGCCTGTTTCCTTTTTGAACTACCTTCACTGCAAAAGGAGCATCACACAAAGAATTCTTCCCCAGGAAAAGCAAACCAGAAAGCACGAAAGATGCTACCTTTGCAAAAAATGCAGCATTCAGACAGGAGATTATAATTAGGTTTCTATTCCAAGTATTTCAATGCACAGTTAACCTTAGATGACTGTGCATAAACCTTTTAATTAGCATGTTATCTTTGGAGCAATTAATATCTTGTACCTCATATGTTATCTTCAAATTAAAACTTTCACTTGCTCAGCATTATTAATTAATCATTGTGAATCTGAGATGAAATAGACATCACTCAAGAGAATGTCAGTGTTTTTAGAATGTCACAGCCACTGACATTTCAGAACAATTATTTAGCTGTCTTCCAACAGCACAAGGCTATTGCCTTTAGCTTACACTGTCTCTGTAGAACATACACAAACCCATGACATACATAAATTACATAAATTGTTTTACATCTCCAAACAAATTTTATTGTTGCATTATACAAAACATCTAACTATGGCAGTCAAGATAAATCTTAGTCAAAAATGTGAAAGTACATTTTTTAAAATCCTTAATAATCCCCTCAATACAATTATGAATCTTCCCCTCTGTCAGGGCCTGTAGTAGAGCATATAGCCAGTAGCCACAATTCAAAGTAACAAGCAATATGACTATTTGACCCTGAAGATACCAATATAGATGAAGTTCTCTTATAAGCCACCGTGCCAACTTGATTTACTGTGATGAATGAATAAATTCATAGCCTAATAGCTTGTCTCTGTACGTTTGATTTGAGACATTACAAGAGGAAATAATTTCAAGGGGTGAGTGTCCTTATAAAAGAGTTTAAACTCTGGAATATTTAAATTCTTTTAATATGCATCACATATGACATTTAATGTAAGTAAATACAAACCAGTGTAATGCAACTGCTCTCTATTAACAAATAAAGCTACCTTTTAAAACAATAAATTTCCTGTGCTTAAGCTAGAAACTGTCTTATGTCTGTTCATAAGCAAATAAATCTTCATCTGGACTACACCAAAGGAAATTAGTATATTTCAAAGAAAACACAACAGGAATCAGTTGGAAAATATTGTGTTTTCTTTAATTGGCTCAGACAATGAAGAGCATGACCTATAAATATTTAACAGACAAGATGAATATTTTCTTAGGGCTGCAGCCCATCTGATTCCCAGTTTTCTTCCACAATCACTTGACTCCATACAGACTTAAACATGAAAATTTTCCACAGAAATAAACGTTCTGAGTCAAAACACCTGCAGATTTAAGAAAAATAATTTGCTCCTACTTCTTCCACCTTTATTCCACAATAATCACAAATGGAAATAAAAATCTCAATACTGTCAAAAGATGGCTCATTGGTGAACTATAATTATACAGGATTGTGGTGAAACGTGCTGATACACACAATGTATACATTTATACCTCATCTATGCCAAAATATATTATGCACAGTTATAATATGCATGAAAGTGTAGAAATGCCTGCAGAGCCCAACACAACAGCCAGGAACAGAGCACTACCAGGAGAGCCCTGTATATCGTCATCATCATCATCATCATCATCATCATCATCATCATCTCTACTTTCACAGGACAATCAGTGAGGGGCAGGCACCACAAACAATGCCCAAGGTCACACAGCCATGTGATAGCTGAAATGTGATTGGATTCCAAAGCCCTGGCTTTTATTTTAACAAATACAATATTTCTTCACCTATAGTAAAGAACAGAAAAAGAACATGTATTATTTTAAGAGAACACACTTCCTAGCTTGAAGTAATCTGATTTCATAAGTAGATTTAGAAAAATCTTGAACTCCATTTGGAAACATACGATAAAAGAAGAACAGGACAAAAGACTAATAAAAGAACCACCATAAATTTGATAAGGAGTGAGCTAGATTTATATCACATCCACATCAATGTAAGTGAATTTTTTTAAAAAATATACAACTGTTAAAAAATTGTTGAAAAAGTTTTACCAAAATTAATATCTTTGAAATTTCCTACCAAGAAACTAGATGGCTTTCACTGGATGTTCATAATAAAATGCAGAGGAATTCTGATGGTAGTAGTTGTAAATCAAATATAATCTCTATTTAAATGCATTTTCTTTTTAAAAGTCACTCTCTTTACACAATAAGCCCCAAGAAATATATTTCCTGCTGAAATTACTCCACATCTTTCATGCCACAGGGAGAAATGGAAGTAGAATAATCCAAATGAAGTTCTATTCACTTAAACCATCACTAGCAAAGCCCAGAGCCTGAAGGTCACTTTAGTGCTGCCTCACACCCATGTACATCCAAACTGTCTATTTGGATACTGGTGACTTGCAAACATCCCTAACCCATAAAAATCAAGATAATGGCTTATTACTAATTACTACAGCACAAAACCTACAAATTTTCAACTATTGCTTCTAAAGCAAATCTGGTTTTCACTGAATTAATCAGTATAGGTAGGAACAAGGAAGCAAATTCCAGATGTAACTGAAGGAAACAGGGTGGGGGGATCAAAAAAACTTCTTTTGTGGCCTTCCAAAGGGAATTTGGAAGAACCAAGGAAGAGCCAAGCCCATTCCTGCTGTGCTTTCTGCCCTGCACAACCTCCCCATGGCTCACACTGGAGTGCATTCCACCCAACTCTCCTCTCTTGAACCACAGTCAGGAATCTTTTCCACAGCAGCAGTGAAGATGGACAGAATATTTGGTTTTGCTCTCATTCCTACCCACTGATGGCTAGTTTGCCTTTTTTCAATGTCTACTGAGAAAAAACACCATTGTTACATGTCTCCAGCTTTGAAATTCCAGTTGTATCACAAAATAACAGGAGCTTTCAAACCCAAAGCTATGCCAGAAGTTACTCCTTTTCCTGGCACATCTATAAATTTCAATTCTCAGCTAGTGAAATTATCACACACAGTAACTTAAATCTAATCTTAAACAAAACAATGATGAACACTGGAAGAATGATAGACATGATATAATATATTTTAATTTTTTTTTCATTCTTTAATCTGCAACCATTATTCTGTATTTTCCTTTCCAAGGAAATGATGACTCTTGATTAAGAGAAGAAATTTACAGAACTTTGTTACAAACAGCTTTCAATTACCTGTAATAAATCTTTGGTATAAATGTGAATAGCTGCTTATGTAGTTGAAGAGCATTAAATAATGAGTTTAATGCTACTGAGCAAATGTCATTAACATTTTTTGAAGACTGGATGAACATTAGCTTTGTTGGTAAATGACATTTTGAATATTTAGGGTTTTATAAGGGTGGTTCACTTCTTTATACAGCAACAAATCTTCAGACAGTACTTGTGTCTGGTTGTAGAAAACTACAATTGATATCTTTTCCATATATACTTAACCTCCTACAGATTTATTTGATTCTCAATAATTACTATTCTCTGGTAAGAGGCATATGTTATTACAGCACACTGCACTCCCACAAGCTGTCCAGTCAGTGTATTTTAATAAATCTCTGCCAAAGCTGTATAAATTTGATCCTGTTTAAATTTAATAAGGATCAGAATATATCAAAGCACAGATTCCCATGAGAGAAATAGATATTTTGCATAGTTATTGAGTGCCCTATTCATAAATACAATGTGTAAGACCTAGACCATCAACCTTGAATTAAAAAAAAAAAGAGATTAATGTGTGCAAAGCCAGCTACTTCTTAAATAACTAGTGAAATTAGTGTTTAATAAAGCATTTTCCCCATACAACTGTTAAAGACAGCAGCACTGGCACAGTTTTACTATTATAATTGTAACACATAACTATTGAATTCCTGCTGTATAGAAACCTGAGAGTACCTTCTCAAGTACCTTTTACAATTCTTCCATTGAAGATTTACCTACATAAGGACACAGGTTCCTAAACATGTCACTTTGGGGCTGTGCTTCACCCTTTTCTATTCCTCACTGCCTTAGGCAGGAAGCAGATCAGCCACCAAGAGCCACAGCTACTGCAGAACTACTTTAGGACAAGGAAGAGCATAAACATGGATTTGACATCCACTTCCTTCCATTTTCTGGAAGGATGTCTAGAGGAGGAACAAATTCTCAATGCTCTATTAATTCTAGGTAAATTTCACTGATTTTATGTAATAGCCCACAAAATTTTATGTTCTATTAAGTAGCTCATGTTTCAGAGCCTGCTGTGCCAAAATACCAGGACACATAACTACGAAATTAGATGCTGATCTAGCAGCTTATGAAGAATTTTGAAGATCACTATCATAAATACAAATACAGCACGTATTCCAAATACAAATACATTTATATAACTAGTTCTTAAGATTCCAATGTTTTCTTTGTTTTTGCTTTAAGGAAAAAACCGTTCACATATAAGGCGAAAAAAACAAACCCAAACACCTAAACCAGATTTCCACTAACACTTGTAGGGACCACATCTGATAGCTGCTAGCCACAGAAAGAATTCAACAGTCTTCCACTGGAAAACTGCCTTCCTCATCATTAGTTTCAATTAGCAGTCATGTATATAACTGTATATATAACCTACCACTTTAAAAATAGCTCTGTTTCTTTTATCACCTTTGATGTGTACATACTCACAGGTATGGGAAGGAGATCAGATTGTATTTTTCCTGAATTAAAATTCATATTTTAGTGTAAGAGTATGAAAGTCATTTTACACAGAGTAGAGCTCTTTCCCAAGGGGAAAAAATGTACTAAATCAATTTGCCATTGTTTTATAAGTCAGCTACTGAGAATGAAATTACAGACAGCTGAAATTAATGTGAGTTTTGCCATTGACTTCAGTGAGCCAAAGATGTCATCCTCAGTGTTTTACTATACACAGAAGCCTGATGTCAGAACTGGTACAGCTTTATGAAGTACATTGCAACATAATTCAATCCATCAAAGTGAAGACAATCATGCCATCACTCAATCATTGGTCCCATTCACATCTAAGGTAAGGTTCATTCTTGCTTTCTTTTTCCCTTAGTGACATGTAAGTGTTGGAGCTGGGAAACACCCCACCCATGTTTGTCAGCAATATTCCTTTACCACCATCAATGTTATGGTGAAAGTGCAGGTATTAAAATTAAGTTGAAAATTCAAACTGTACCAACTGAAATGTGTGGAAGCCACACCACAGGAAATGTAACTTTGCCAGAATATTGTCATCAAAATCATAGCACCTAAAGCACAATTACTTTGAATTGAGATCAAACAATATCACAAAATAACTATTGATCCTGTGTAGACATACACAGTGTAGGCCTTCTATGTATCACCTGTAGCACAAGTCTTTGTTTCCAAGAATTTTTGAAAATTTTAGAAAACACTGTTGGTTCCACTCATTTAAACATCAGTGTTTAAGTACAAAGATGCTGAGTTAAGAGTATAGTGACTTGATTTCCTTACTTTTACAAGGTTTGGGTCTTTCAACTTTAATGTTATTTCAACAAAGGGCCTTGTGTTTATTATGGAGATATTCTGTTGTATTTCCCTTTTCTCAGTTCATGAAATTTTCAATATAAAAAGAAAAAACACAGCTCAAATTCTTATTTTGAAAACCATATTGTCATTTTTATTCAGCCTGTATTTTAATATAGCATCAATATTTAACTACTTCATTAAATGAAGTGTGACTTTTATAGTGAAAATGTCAGTCTTTGCAGTTCATTAAATTCATTTAAAGTATAGCTGCTTGATTTTTTTTCCTGAAGGAATAAAGGACTATTAACTGAAGGCATAAACTTAGCATTAGCATGTACTTTTTTCTTCAAATTAACATTCAAGATTTGCAACAGTCTTTACAAATTTAAGAGATTGTTTGTATCCTTTTGCATTATCCTTATTTTTATAATAGATGTCACTTTTATAGCACATACCACTGTTTATCACAGTTGGATATGACCAGTAGGATGTCGCAGAGGATATTAACATGTCACGTGCTATTATGAATCTGTAGAATCCTTCAAGTAATATTAAAAATACATTATTTTTAACTGTGGCATCTGGAAAAATAAACTGCATATGATGTAAAATGTAATAACTCTTGGAATCCAGCAGGGTTTATGAGTTCTCTTTTTCTGTTTCATAAAACATTCTTTGATGAGTATCCTTTTTCTTTCAAGGAGGGTTTCTATTAACTAATACAAAAGAAAACACAGGGAAAGCACCATTTCCACAAAGGCAGCACCATGTTTTTGCCATATGTAAGAAGTCCTGGTCCATGTTATCTAGGGTATGTGATTTCTAAAACTGGAAAAGCTAATTACTTCTGATTAATAAATTGGTGTGATTATAAAATATTTTCATAAGAATAAAAAAGCTTCTTTAAAATGTACTAAAATACAAAGGTGGTGATGCTTTATTTTCAACCTACTACTGCTTTCACAGTTTGGAGCAGGTGTTAATGACAATGAAATCTTGGGTTTTTGGAAGAAAATAATGAGTTATTTCCCATTTCAGTGTTTAGGTCCTGTCCTTTCCTGCCCAACAAAGCAATTTTAAAAGGCCACTCTCTTGTAGTGATGATCTGAATCACTACCATGATGATTCTCACACTTCCTATTCCCAGACTGCACTAACCAGTCAAGGCTTAATTTATTACAACACAGGTGGTGACTGGTGGAGGGGTTTGGGCATGTGACATTTTAAAGAGCTTCATTGCCATAACTATGACATCCATCCTCTGAAAATCAGATTCTTTTCTAGTGTCTTAAATGCAGAATCCAAAACATCCTACAATGAACATTTTGGGTACCCTTACATACCACAAAGATTTAGGTTGGAACTAGGACTTTGAAAAGTATCAAATTATCCAATACATGATTTTAAAGTTCACCACATTCCCTATTCCTCTCACACATGGGCACTTTTGTCAGCTCATGCAACCAGCAACTGGCACCAACTACAGAGGAGGAAGAAATGTAGAATGCAGTAATTAACATCTACTAAAGTTAAAAGCTTCCTTCAAAAACCTTCTTCCAAGAATGCTCTGCACAATAAAGTTTTATTTTCTAAGAAAACTACTTTATATCTCCAAATTTTTGCTGCTACTGTAATTTGTTTTTTCTGTGTATCAAAAGCAACAGGGTTTCTAGGGAATTCTGATGTTTGAACTACCTTCCTTTGGATGAATTTCTCTAAAGAGTACTATAGAGAATAAAAACTGAATTATCATGTGGATGGAGTTCTGAAGAAGAAGAAACTCTAAAACTTAATTATAGAAGCAGCAGCCAAGTCACATATATGAAAAGCTAACGGGTACCAGTGACACCTATTCCAGATTGGAGTTTCAAATAGTCTTTACACACTTTTTTTCTACACTGTAACAACTGCCAAACCAAACTGATGGGCTCCATTTTAGAAATCCCTTACAGCAAGGTTACATGGAGCTAAACAAAAATCGTTTGTGTTAGGATGTCCTGAGTTAATACCCATCTCCAAAGGCAGGGGAATCCAGACAGCTGTATTAAATCTCCACGGTCTGACAGGTCACAGTGACCAGCTCACTCCACTCGAGAGCAAACTCCTGCCCAGCAGAGCAGAGATGGTTATCCTGGATGTCAAACAAGGGCTCCACTCTCCCACTGCAGGGGCCTGCCAGGCAAAGGCTGAGCCATGCCACCCTTCCAGAACTGTTTTTCTACAACAGTGCAAGGAGAATCAAATGGATCTTGGCTGCCTATTCACCTTGTGCAGCCCTAGGAAGGAACATCAGGAGACCTCTAATCAACCTCTGCTCAAAGTACAGACCACACCAAACTGAGAAACTTCTTGCCTGGGGCCTTTCTTCAGTCAGGTCATCAAGGATTTTGGGCAACCTTTTCCAATACCTTAGAGTATCCTCAAAGTGTGGTTTTTTTCTCTTTACATCCAGTCTGAAACTCTCAGCTTGTGCCTGTTACTGCTCAACCTCCAAGCATGAACACTTGTGCAGACCTGGCTCATCTCCTGACAGGCACAGGGGATGCTGCCCAGGTCCCTGAAGTCTTTCCTTCTCCAGGCTGGTCCAGCCCTGGTCCCTGAGGCCACACTCAGGGCAGTGTCAGGTACTGACCACTGTGCAAGCTCTCACTCCAGGTTTTTATGTTTCAGTCCACCAGGACCTGCTGGTCCTTGCCAAGAGATTGCTTCCCTGCCACTCAGACCCCAGCCCTTATCTCTCAAACTAGTACCCCAAAATCAGCGTTTGACACATTAGGCCAAGGATAAATTCGTTGTCATCGAGCTTCAGGGGTCTGGGATGCTACAAAAGCCCCATGTATTCCCTTTTCTAAAGTCCACTTACCAAGAAAAATAATAGATAAAATACTTCATTACCCATTCTGATGCATAAGCATAAACAAATAAATCCCACTGTTAGTACTTAACAGCCAAAGTAGGAAGAATAATTACTTTGGACAACTGAAGTTTTGAAGAAAGCTTTTAGATCAGCTACAGCAACCTACTTCAGACTTTAACTTTCAACTATTTCAACCTACTCTTCAAAAAAATACAAAGCTAGAATCTTTTTGGAAAAAAAACCTATACTGTTTTTTTATCACAATTTAATAGCACAAAATTAATATACTTGTCTTGGGACATATTAAGAAATATCAGCAATTAAATTTGACAATAAGATTTTTGCAATTAAACTGTCTTATAACCAAGCAGCACATCTTCACAGTATATTTCAGAGCTCAGTAATTCCCACAAAATCATGCTGCAAATACAAATAATCAGCTACTTAAACATGAGGCTACCAGTGTTCAGAAGGAGCCATCTAATTCTTAAAACCTCAGAACTAGCAGATAGTTACTATTGTTAAATTTTTCTGAACTTCTGAGATTAATCTGCAGATTTTTTGAGTCTGAAACTCAAAACCAGTTCAGCCAAATTATCACTTCCAAAAACATCAGTGTCACATCCAGTGTTACGAATGATTGGCTTTCAGAGATCTGTGATTCACCAGGTCTTTCTGCCACACACTTGGGCCCTGTCTGTTGGAAACTAAACTGAACTGATTCCACTCCAGTTGAAGAATTCTCAAGAGACTGTTTGTTGACATACAACTTCTGCAGCTTTACCCTTATTTCATGTGATTTTTCAAAGAAAATTACTTGGATGAAGTTTCAGTTTTATGTAATCCAACTAGAGAACCATTTCAAGAAGCCAACAGATAATCTTTATTTAAAATGAAAAAACACACTGCTCACATTTTTCTATCATGTAACAGGCCTGGAAAAGGACATATAGGGAAAAAAACAATCATTACAACAATTAGAAAGAGATGATGTTAATAATAATGGTAATAGAGAACAGTAGAAACTTCCCTAAAAGAGTAGGTAACTAAGTATGCTGCTTTTTTTTTTTTTACACTGAACTAAAAATATAATACAAATGAACTCCACAGGACCCAGTACAAAGTGTATTTCCAGGAATGCTGTGTTCTCAAAAACTGAAAAGTTTACATGCTCACAGTTAGCAGAGCATGGAGGTGAGGAAGCAAATCATTATCTGATAAGCACTTGCAAAATACCCACATCAAGACAAACGAATGATTTAATACCACACTTCTAGAGACTGTGAAGGTTCCAGATGTGGATTGTTCCACCACCTCAGATGCTTAAAGGCCTTTCCCTCCCTCTTCATCACCACCATGGAAAAGCTCACCACTTCTGAAGGATGAACTGAACAGTCTCTCCACATTCACTAAGAAATACTAGATAACTACCCACCATCTATAAATCTCATTTCTAATTGTTTTCCACTCTATAATTAGACTTCAGACATGATTTTTCTTTAATAGCTGTTATGCCATACTCCAAGTTGTTATTAAGTGTGTAAGTAACTATCACATCTGTGGTTGTTGCCTTGTCCAGAGTCTCACAGACTCACTCTAAGACTCACAGAGTGCATAACACAAATTCATTATCACATATTCAGGAATGTAAAGATGAAACCTAAAAGAACAACATTAAACAAGATAAATAGTACAGCCAATCCTATGGCTTGTGTTTCACCCAACCAGATGATATTTAGCATCAACCCTGAGCCTTAAGAGAGATTACAACTCCTTCCCTATGTGAAGGCAGCAGCTCAGCCCTCTGGAGAGAAAGGCTTTCCTCTCATTCTCAATCTAAGCTCATGGCCAGTGTTTATACAGCCATGCTTGGAACAACACTGTTTTATTTCTCATCCTGCTCTTTCCATTATTACTGTTAGGCCATAGATACTGTCTCTTATGTCTTCTTCTCCTAAGGAAAAAAAAATTCTCCACTATAAGCTACTTAAAAGAAAACCCTGAACTTTTCTGCCAGACCTGCAATTTTGTGTGTCAGTTCTTTCACGCTTCAGACATGAAGATTATCTACACCTTCTCAGCTGAATGCACAATTTTCCTTCATTTTTGTTTGGTATCTAAGCCAGAGAAAACATAACAATCATTCGTTTATTTAGTAAAAGCACAGCCAAAAGCAGTGAGACCAATGTGTTGCTCGTGGTAAGGATGGGAGGCCCAGCAGCACTGGTGTTTCCAGCAGCCAGAGTTAACACCAACACTACAGCCTGGCCTCACATAACAGAGCAGCAGCAGCTCGCATTCCTTTGTCTTGTCAGCAGGTACAAAGAACTGGCTTTTTCCTTTTAGGAAATGAATGGTTTAGTGCCCAAGAAACTACTATTCCAAAATGCACCCTCTGAGCTGATTTTTTCCCAGCAAGTTTATGAAGCCCAATTCAAAAGCAGATACAACTCTCTTGTTCAAAGAGAGTATATTCCTCTGCAAAAGCAGGATTGCACCCTTTCCTTTTGAAACCACAGAAGATTTTCTTACAAAGTAAGGATGAGAAAGAAAAAGCTGAGTATGATTTAAATCAGTTCTTACATGAAGTTCAGTTTGTTTGTCTCATTGATTGATTATTTTTTTAAGATAAACATAAATCAGCTTCACAGGGAAAACTTCAGTAGCTGGGATCAATAAGCAACTGGCCTTGCTCTAGCAAACATACTGAGATTCATCATCTAAAATCTTCTTAGTTCTCATTTCTGCAATCAAAGATCCCTGGATACTTGAGTTTTGGGGAAAAAGGCTGCAGATAGGAGCTCCTTTGCTTGGGCGCCATAAACAAACTGAACAGAGAAGCAAAGATGAACCTGCCTCTTTCTTCTGATCAAATGAGAAGCAAAGATCAGTTCTTTAAAATGTAGGGAAAATTTTTAAATGGGAATAACATGTATTTTCACCCCCTTCTCCTTCTCACCAATAAAGTTTAAGAATTCAGAGACTGAAAACACTTGATCCTCAAATTGTAAATATTTAGCAGTGTTCCCGAGCCACTATTCCCTCTTTCTCCCCAAGGTGTTTCACATCCCTTTTTCTATCCTTTTAAATCAACAACTGGCCATTTCCTTTGGCAACTGGTAATGCAAAGACTGCTTCCTACCATAGAAGTGTGGAAGATGAAGCAGAACACTAAGAACGAGCAAGATAAGAAGAATTGGGGAAAAAAATCTTTAAAAAGATCGACGATTTCTCCCGTTAAAATTCTGTGTCAGATGGGTGGTGCATTGGTTGTACTCACTGCAGCTGCAAAGTATCGATCTGATTTCATGAGTATGAAGGTCCAGAATAACTTTTCTTCGTGGATACTGTTCCTTCTTTTACTTTTGCATTTATTTTAAAAGAGAAAGGGTTACATCTAGGGGAGCAGAAAGTAAAATGTATCCTTGATATCAGGCCTCACCCACACAGATAATAAACGAAACTCAGAAGATCTATAAATGCTTTATTTAGTCTAAAAGTATATGGATAGATACTTATAGTATTATGATTTCTAGACTTTATCCTTTCATGTGCATTTAAAGTACTCCATTGACGTCATGGTATTTTAATGGAGTCCTTTTTGAGTCACAGAAACATTCAGAATGAGACATAACAACAGTGTTCACCTGCAGTTAGTCATAATGAATCAAGCTTTTTATCACTGTCTCTCACTTATGCCTCATGATGGAATAACCTTAAAAGCTTCTATTTAGAAATAATTCTGCACAAACACACAAATGACATGGAGTATGATGCAGAGTGCTCTATAATGGAACTCAGTTAGCAATCCAAAAGTTACAAGCCATCATAAGGAGCCCCATGATCTCCAACAAGAGCTTTGTATCCTAATGTAGATATTCTGTGCAGGAGCAAAGTGCCCCTCCCCACATTTTCCAAGCAGTGGAACTGTGTTAAAGCTGGTGCAGACCACAATACAATTGTCTGAGCTTTAAAAATGTGTGACTCTCCAAGAGTCACGTTTTCAATTTCACATTTATTAGTTACATGTATTACAAGCAATAGCTGCCAATTTTCTCTACAAAACCCAAGACAAACCTCAAAAAAAATCAAAACCAACAAAAAAAAAAACAGAAAAAACAAAACAAAACAAAACAAAACAAACAAAAAAAAAAAAAACAAAACAAGCAAGCCCTTTAATATGTTATCAAGTGAGGAATCAGGATTCTTTTCTGGTATGTAAACTCTCCAGCACACTATTAACAGAAGGGCAAATTCTGAGACCTCCCTTGAAAAATTGCGATTTACTAGAGACAAGAATACAGGAGAGGAGATAGGCAGCATACTCCTATGATATGTTATCACCAGCATTATATTTGTGCTGATAGAAGTCAAAGCCAATCTTCACCATCCCTACTCAAACACTTTCCAGCAGAGAAGGCAGAAAAGGGCTGCTATCCTATCACAAGTTGTTTGCCAACTAAATTTAGAAAAACAGTTTTCTACTTAAACTGGGCAAGCTATAGCTGAAGATTGAGGGAAAATAAACACAGAAGCTCACACTACCATTGTATAGCTGTTTGTTGTGAAGAATTACAGGCAGAAGAGCAAGATTGATCTCTGAGCTGCACACTGGACATTCCACACATCTGTGTATGCACAACACTGAAGTGCTGTTTGTTTGCCTGCTTGAGTAATTATTTAATGAACATATTTTCCTTTCATATGATCTCTGATTTATCACTCTGAGTCGTATTTAGCCCTAGATCACACTGCCTGTCTTCCACCTAATTCAATCTGAGCTGCACATACACTGAGGTTCTGTCCCAGTTGTGGGTGGCTCCAAGAATGTCAGGTTTTTGGTATGTGCCATCAGCCAGCGAGACCAAGCCAGAGCAGACAGCAGAGCCACAGTGAGAGGAGAAATCCACCCAAGGAATGTGCTGAGTGAGGCAGAGCTCACTCCAAGAGCCCTCTCACAGCGAAGGCACCCACAAAGCTGATTCCAGAAAGGGAAAATCTCAGAAGCAGCCATTGTCTCCATCAGGCAGGACAGGGAGTGCAAGGGGCACCGAAGCAGAGCACTGCAGCCACCAACACACAGGGACAGCCCACTCAGAGTGCTGGAAACAGACCCAGGTGAGACAAACATGAGAACTGGGACTGCACACACAGAGGGCTTGTCACATCCTTGAAACAACACTTACAAGAAGCCATACAATACCCAGTGCACCTTACAAGCATCACCCAAGACCCCAGCACAGAGCAATTATATTAAAAGAGGCTTAGATGAAGGTATGGGAATGAAACAGAAGCACTTGTGCTCTGTCATAAACAGCAGGTAGATCTCTATCATGGAAGCAGTGATGCAAGCCACTGTTTAGGAAGCCTGGCTGCCCCGTGTGACATAACATCTGATTTACCACTCCACATGCTCTCCTTGGGTCTCAGCTGCACCACGGGAGCATAAAGATAGCTCTAAGTAGGTTTTAAAAACGTCAGGAGGAAAGGACAGCAGAAGCATCTGTTAAATCCTTTTATTTAACAATATCCTGAAATTGCAAATTATTTGGCAGAACAAAATAAATTGATACAAATTACTTCATCTTATTATTTGCAATACAGCAATTGGACATTCTCATAAAACCACAAACAGAAAGTCGCCTAGGCATAAACATATTATTTACTCTCATGATTGCTTTGTAGTGCAAATCTGTACTAAGCTCTTGTGTTTGCACCTCACAGTGTATTTACACCTATGTTTTGTCCAGTGTAGTTTTGAGATCAGTCTTGTTTTTACTTAAAGTTCTGCAGAGAATGCATCATAAAATTCTGGGGTTTTTACCACTTGTATAGAATTGGCTTTTTTAAAATGCAAGGTATACTACATATTCCAAACTGTATCAAGCAAAACAACAGCAGAAAAAAGAACCATCTTGGGTTGTGGTAGGAAACCACAACAACCAAGTTTCTTGCTACAGCAGATCAATAGCACAATAGCCCCACATTTACATGGCCACCACCTATTATCATCATAATTTCAGCCACATGCTTTTCAGGAACCCACGAAAGTAACAGCATTAACCTATTAAAGCAAACAAAATGATTGTTTTTCCATGCCTAATAAAAATTCTTCTTTATTTAAACAACGTAAATAGAGGACTGTTAATCCCCTATCAGGTAAACAGTTTACTGATAAAAGTACAGTTTAAAAAAGAGCACTTTATTAAGAACAAATTTTATTAATAACAAATACTGAAATCATTCAAAAATTCAACTATTTGTATAAGCCTTACAACCACAGAGAGCATAGAAAGAACAGCAGATAAATATGATCTGCTCTGAAAATAAGCTACTCCAACATTCAGCAATTGATTTCTGCATGGTTTTAGCACCATTTTCATATCAAAATTAGACAGTTAATCAATACTGAGGTGTTTAAATATGTCCTGAACCTACAAACCTTTATATAATTCAGTGACTTTGAATACAGGCGTTGTCCCATTGGGATAGGAAGGATGATTCATAAAGCTCATGTTGTTTCCTTGCAAAAAATGCACTAAAATCCCACAATAACAACAAAAACAAACAAAGCCCCACCCCAAAACAAAAAACCCTACTTTATTAATTTGGATGTCTAAAATTATTTAGACTTTAGGTCCCTATCTAATTTCTCTCATATTAACTGTTTAGAGAATTACAATACTAACTATAACCACCTGGAATAGCAAAAACAGCAGAGTTTCTCTTGACAAAATTTCTTAAGGAAATCAAATGGATAGATGAAGACACCTCGCCTCAAGTGACCTCAACCATCTGCATAAAGACTTCATTTTCCACAAATCCTACCATGCTGGTAATTTTATGTATTTCTAACCTTTTGTTAGGTTGCCCAGTTGATGAGAACTCTTCAGAATATTCAGTGTAGAGAAGGAAAATTCAAATGCAAATGTACCTGAGAAATATTCTGCTTTAACATAATGATTTAACAAAACCATCACTTACATAGGTGGTAAAGCAGATGAGGAAAGTGAGGAGATCCCTGTGCTGCTGCCTCTGAGGCTCTCACCCAGGCCAGCAGCTGAGACCTCTGATCCTTTATTTCAGAGGTTACCAGTCCAAGTTCTGGCATTTCATCCCAAAACATCCTTTGTTTTTAACCTATGTCACAACCCACTCTTTTCCATGTTAGTCTCAGCTCTCAGAAGTCTTTGGCCAGGAATGATAAAATGTGGCTCTAGTGATCCAGACAGTAAGAAGGGCTATACTTTAAAATAGTGAAAACAAAATATTGAATTGATAAAAATTTGTCCCATGAAATACCAAGGTCAGGCCTGATCTAATGCACATGTAAGTACGTGAAAGATGCCCACACTGAATGGGTCTTCTATGGATGTAAAAACCACTTTGACACAAGGGCTACTTTCAGCTTGCCGTTTTTGAGAATGGATTGTTTTTCTTTTCCCTCTTGATATGGAGCTTTTCAACCAAATGTGACTGTTGGGCAAACTGGTCATGCAGGAATAAACAGCAAACACTGATGCCAAGAGATGGAACATGAACTATACAAACAAACTGAAAACTAGATGAACTGTTTGCTTAAAACAGTTTTCATTTTCAATTATAAACTAAAATTGTCTCGTTTCAGTAGCACACTTTTTCCAATACAATTCAGTCTGCAGCACTGGTCAATCACACTTCCAGCACTCAGCTCATAAGACTCAGTTATTTTTAATGTGATGAAAGTAATATTTTCAGCTAATCTATCCATTACCATGAAGTGAATAAAGAAGTTCATGAACACATCTGTTTGGATATTCAAGGTATCCATGGCAGAAGCAGCTGTGTAATGACAGTCTCCCCTTTTGGTTTTAATATTTCAGCGGCTCTGCAATGCCTGTGATTTTCAATACATTGTTTCAGGTATAAACAGAGAGAATACATTCAAAAAAGGATTTGGACTGTTTTGACACATGCTAGCATGCAGCGGAAGAGATGTGAAATAGAAATCTTGTTACAAAAATAAATAATGAATAACGTGGCAGCAAGCATGATCTCATCTAAGTCTTCATCTGAACAGAGCACAGAGGCAAAGACCAGAAGGCTCTTGTGTGACATTGTTATCTAAAGTCCTGATTAGATTTTCACCTCAGAGTTCTCAATTTTGGTAGCAATCATCGCAAAGATACTATGGTGACTGGCACTCTATAAATACATCACACAGACAGGTAACAGTACAGAACACAGCTATCAGATAAGAGTGTGAAGCATTTGAAAATTCAACCCTGCCATTAGGTCTGTATAACAGTACTCAATTTTACAGCAGTAGAAATGTGATTACAGATAAAAAGGTAGGATTAGTGCTGTACAAATTCTTCTCCTCTTAAATTTGATCATCATCGTTCAATAGCATTACCTAGGTTTTTAAGGAGTATCAGAATTCAACAAATATACAGGCATGAATTAACTGTAAATTTAATAAAAGCTTCAGCACAAACCACAGGTCACAGTTTGACTGGCCTTGCTTTGTCAGACACTGCACAAAACTGCAACAAATGAATCACACAGCTGAGAGCCTCCTCTCGAGTATCTGCCAAAGAACAGAGGCTGTTATTTCCTGTGCTCCTATTTTAGATTTTATTATAAATTTGTGATAATTCCTTATAGGTTAGGCTGGACTGTGAACCTGTCTGTGAATGGTGTACTATGGGTGGGACTATGAGAATGAGGTTCTTGTCATCCCAGGCGATTTGGTCAATGTTTCCTCACTCCAGATCCAGAGGTGTAAAGTGGGCCTCCATGTCCATGGTGAACATGCCCCAGAGTTGTGACTACTACAAAATATCACTATTTTATAAATTCCACCTATTAGTGATTTCCACAGATACCTTAAGTACTCTAAATATCTCCTAAATTCAAACTCTTCTTGTATTACTGTACATTACTGCAAGCATCTTACTGATGTGGTTGTAACCCACTGTAATGAAAACATCTAAAAAATATTTCTAAAAATTGACTTCTACCAAGTATATTTTGTATACAATCAACTCAACCAACAAATGGTACATTCAGTACAGGAGCTGCATTATCTGAGCAACAGAAAAATTGTACACTGCACAATCCAATCAGTATTCCCATTACAGGTGCTCATTCTAAGCACCACAGGCTCTTGCACAGCTGTGGCATACAGGGGTTTCCTGTTTCACAGCCAGCTCTTCAGCTATGTCAGAAAACCTCAGGGATGACTGTGGCTGCACAACAGCACAATGCAAGGCGGGGTGATCATAAAAATTATAATTTTCATTCTGGTGGATATACTCATAAGACCATTTCAATGGATATACTCATAAGACCATTTCACCTCCTCTTCCAGGGACTAGGAATTATATATCCAACAATTTTTATGCTGGACTGGACAGACAAGTATTTTTGGAACTTTTTTACTCCCTAGCAGTAGTTGCCTACATAGTCCTGACGTCTTGAGTTATCCAAGGCAGGGCTGGCTGTTCTGGGAAAGAAGCAGTTCAGCACACTTGGCACATGTGCCAGAAGATCAGTGGAAAATACTGGTGATAAAACGTCATTTACTGAGTTGATACTGCAACAGAAAGTTTCCAATCTCCTGCCTAAATTATCTCCAACAAGACCTGTATTTGTGTCTCTGCTACAAATCTCTACTTTTCGGGAGCTCCCTGGTGCTTTGTGGCCCCCTCCTCTCCCACGAGCTGGGGCCACCCCTGCCATGGTCAGGCTGTGGATGCACACACGAGCACAGCCCAGAGCAGCCGAGACTGCCCCATCTGCACCGGAGCACAGCCCAGATGTAAACGAGCACATTTGCAGGGCAGCTGATGAGTGAGCATGGAGCTTTCTGTCTTAGCAACCTACATGCACCCATTGTCTCTCACCATCTGCTGCAGGAGAGGAAAACCTATGCATATAGAGCCACACTAAATTTGCAAGAAGAGTAGTTTTAAATTATTTGCATAACTGTAATCCACTTCTTCCTAACAAAACACACACTAATAGGAATGACTTAGAGCCCCAGTTTAGCTGCTACTAAACTACTGCTGTCTCTGCTTTACCTCTGGAAGAACAAGATAAACTTCCTGAGCTTCCTTTGTAAAACGAAAAATATTTCAGCCAAAAACATCAAGCTCTGACAATCTCATATGTATGGTAGTGCCTAAATTAAGGTATGTATGTTTGAAATTTGGATCCTTCAAGGACAATCTGTGTAGTAGAGATAAACATTATAAAATGCAGGCAGCTAAATAATGAAGTGAGGATTCTGGAATTTAATATGATAACTCAAGCACTGAGCTGCATGTATTTAGGTTTTGGAGTTTTCACTTTTTCCGAACGGCATTATAAAAATTACAGTTCCTTTAAAAAAAAAAAAAAAAAAAAAAAGTACATGCCAGGATGAATACTAGTTCCCTAGTTCCCTAAATATTTTTAGTACAAGACATATAATTTACTCAATAAGTGAAAAAGTTTGTTTAGAAAAAGCTACTCAACTGTACTGAATGTCCAAAATCATTCTCCATCTGCAGAACCATAAAAGGGCTCAAAACAGAAGCAGAATGTTTTACAACAGCTGGTCTCTTTCAACTTTCTGTAATTTTTATAGCTCCTTTTTGGTGAATTTTTTTTTTAGTATACTGCAGCAGGATTCTTCTAGAAGCAGGCAAACCATGATTTCACTTGTGCAATTCCATGAAGCAGAAGTGGATCACTGTTATCCTGAACCACCACCAGCCAGACACATGCAGGGTCAAGTTATGCACTCTCACATCAGGACTGAAAACTTATCAAATATGGCCCTGATCCAGCAAAGCACTTAAGCACATGCTTTACTTTAAACATGTAAGTAATCCTATTAGAGTAAATGAGATTCAGCATAAACCACTGGACTGAATCTCAGAATACCTTGGTTGTGGCCCTGATTATGTCAGTGACCGACTGTGTCACCTTGGGCAAACCACTGCACTTCTGTGTCCGTGTTTCCCCTCTTGCCCTCGACATGAGCATGCCATGCTGCACCACCTCACCAAAAGATACCCCAATGAATCTTCTAGAAAATGCTGTACAGCCAGTGATGGCAGGGATGCAAAGCAGTCAGTTTTCAAACACCTGTCATGTACTCAACACTAACTCTCCTCCAGAAAACCCCAAGATGACATCCCTTACCCTTAGGCCTTCTTATCCAGTATTGAGCACCAGTTCCAAAAGCACGACATTGCTCTTAGAAAGCAGTTGGGATGGAATCCAACCGAAGCCTACCTACAGGTCAGGGCCAGGACAGCTCCTCAGCATGCCTGGCTCCAAACCCAGCACTCAGAATGCAGTTCTACTCTCACCTCTGACCCTTCCTCACCTTGAGATCCCAAGTCCTGCCTGGGGGTTTATGGGTCAGTCTGCCACATTCCTGACAGTGTTGTACCCACTAAGGGAAAAAAAACCACAGTCCTGGGAAATTCTGATTAAAGCACGCAGGTCGAGGGCATCATTGTCTCACTGGATGCAATGTATTTCCACTAAAAAGCTTTATATTTTATATTTTGAGACACTATGATGCAAGATACAATTTTCCACAGGTAGGCCATATGCCATCAACTCCATGTCATAATGATCTTGAGAATATTTTCACATAAATAATTCTGCTTTTGCACATAGATACAACCAAGCAGTCTGTTTACTCTTGCCATCACGCTGTTTCCCAGCAGTTGTCACAGGCAATGTCACTGTCACAAGGAGAATAAGGATTCAGCTCCTAACAATGAAGCAGGCATGGATGAGTGGGCAGGATACTCAAATGAGTTTCAGAAAGACTTGAGGTGAAATACTCTCCCTAGTGAAATCAATAACAGTTCTCCCATTTACTTCAGCAGAGTAAATATTTCAGCCCTTTTTTTCTGTGCCTTCTGGTCATATAACAGAACAATCATTTATTTTCCTTAGAAACACAGGGAAAAGGATACAAGACAAGGAAAGCAATGCAGAGAGGTAAAATACCAAAATAGATGTACTGTCTTTATCAGAATAATTTCAAAAGCCCAATTTTACAATGACTCCTATAACTACAGATTACAAACAATGCAGAAAATGAGATTAGATTAACACAGTTAGGACCATCCTTTCTAGGAACTCATTCACAAATTCTTCTTCTGTCCTTGAAACACCTGTACACCACGTTGCTGTTTTCCCAGCTGAGCCAATGAAGAGCTCACAGCAACAGCAACACAATTCTGCATGTGTCAGCCTGCTCCAGATCAGGCCTTTTGCATACAAAGATATCTATTATAAAACACAAGCTTCATAAGCTGTACTCTGTTAATTAAAATATTTTCTGCTGCAGACTGGAAGCCTGGCCTACAAGGAACTTGCCAAAAATATGTTCAGGAGTACAGCAAATGAAATGTGTTTCTAATAGGCCAAAAGTTAGTTACTTTTGACTTTTTCTGAATGCACGCTCTGTTCTCATTGTACAACGATGGGAAATACAGTTAAAAGGTTATATATATAACTGTGCACTAGCAGCAAGCTAATGGACGCAAGAAACTACCAGTGTTCAGAAGATATTAAAATTTTGGACGTACAAAATAAAAATTCAGAAAGAGCCTATAGAGTAACCTGAACTTGAGCCTGAATTAAATGCCTGCCATGCACAACACAGGAAAGTCACAGAACAAGTGAAATTTACAGTAAACATGCTGGTTGCCAGTAAGCGCTGCAAGTTTCCAAAATTAGCCGGCTTATCAACCAACAGCGGACGTTTATTGCGCATTTCAGAGCTGCCGGGGTCCTCAGCAGCGCCCGAAGCTGGCGCTGACATTCCATTCCCATCCCCAATCCCCAATCCCCATCCCCATCCCAATCCGCATCCCTGCGCACTCCTCCGCCGCGCCAACAAAGCCGCGCGCCCCGCGCGGGCGCATGCGCGGGCCGGCCGCGCGCACCGCCACTGCGCGGACGCGGACACGGACACGGGGCGAGCACCGGACACGGGGTGACCACTGGACACGGGGTGACCACTGGAGACGGACACGGGGTGACCACTGGACATGGGGTGACCACTGGACACGGGGTGCCCGCCGCGGCCACAAGGGCGAGCACCGGACACGGGGCGACCACTGGACACGGGGCGAGCACCGCGGCCACGGACACGAGGCGGCCACTTGGACACGGGGCGAGGACCGGACACGGGGCGACATTGGACACGGGGCGGCCACCGCGCCCCGCCTGCCAAACTTCAGCAGGAGCGGCTCCGATGGACATCAGCCCGCAGAGCGACATAGGAGTCCTCCCACGACATCTATCTAGCCAGACGCGATTTGTCTAGGAAAAAGTTTTCTCCAGCTGCTGTATCTGTTTGAACCCACCTTACTTCTCTCTCTGAAAGTGAGCTTTGCATTTCAGCAAAGTTTATCTCTTCATTTGGAAAAGATTTTTGAAAAAAAACAGGATTTAACGTAAGTTCAGGCTTCATGCAGCACCCTTCTTTCCCCAGCATCTCATACAGTGCCTCACAAAAGGCCCCAGAGGTTGGACAAACATAGCACCAGGAAAAACACAGTGTGAAAGGGATCTTTATGTGTGCATGTGTGAGGGCCCAGTGCTAATAGCTCAATGTGCTATTGACACATCACAGTGCAAACAGCTAAGTCTTTTTCAAAATAGCATGAGTCAGAGTGTCATTCTCAACTTAGCCTTTCCCAGATTTGGGTAATTTGTGAAACAAATCATCCCCGTATTATTAAAATATATTTCTGTAAACAAAGGTAAGACACTGGGAAATGACATTGCTTCTGACTAAGGTTTACTCCAAACACTGCACATGCCGCAGAGGTGTGAACAGACAGAAGTGGTACTGCAACTTCTCTGACAGCCCTCGCCAGAGCGGAGCGTGAGTTACCCTCCTGTACCAGCAGCTGATGCACTTTTAGATAATCCTCCCGTTTGGATAATCCTCTAGTTAGGAACTGGCCATAACAGAGCCGGCCTGAGCCAAGAGAACAGATCAGAGAGAGGCTCTGTCCTCTCCTCACAGGGTCGTCCGAGCCCACCGGGCTCAGCCCAACGCGCCGGGCTCCCGCCCGGGGAAAGTTCGGCAAGTCCCGACCCCACCGCGAACGCTGCGCGCTCGGGACGCGCCTTTGTTCGCCGGCCACGGGGAGCAGGATCGCCTCCCCGAGCTCTTCCCGGCTGTCTGCTGCTCGCACCCTCTGAACCGCCCGGGCACCGGCCCGAGGGAAGGTTCCCCGGGGCGAGCCTCGCGGCGACCGCGGCAGGAGGAGCCGCCCGGCCCCGCCGACCGCAACTTTCCGGGGCCGAGCATCCCCCGGCCCCGCCGAGAGCGGCGGGCGCACCCGCCCCGGGCTCCGCGCATCCCCCAGCCCCGAGCCTCCCCGCCCCGACAGAGCCCCAGCTCCGGTCCGCGGGCAGCAGCACGAAGAATTAACACCCGCGGGAATAATCACCTTGTTGTAGTTGTAGTAACCCAAACACTGGGCAAAGTCCAGGTTGGAGGGGTCTCCGGGGAGCGCGCTGCCCGCCGCAGCCGGGTAAAATCTTACATCCATGCTGGAGATTTGGTCCACTTGGAGAGACCGCCGGGAGGTTTAATAGATCCACCTTCAAGTGCCTTCCCCGGGGTAGGGCCACGGGCAAAGCGCCGAGGGAGCGGAGCTGCGGGGCGCCGAGCCTGCCCGAGAGCGGGGACAGCGAGGGCCGGGGGGCGGCGGGGACAGCGAGGGAAGAGGCGGCGGAAAAGTGCAGGTAAACAAGGAGGAGAAGAGAGGAGGATGAGAGGAGAGGTGGGCAGCGGACCCCAGGTGGGTGCCCGTCCACCTCGGCGGGAGGAGGGGAGGGGAGGGAAGGAGGGAGGGCAGGGGATAGGGAAGGAGG
Source organism: Acridotheres tristis (assembly GCA_037013685.1). NCBI lineage: Eukaryota > Metazoa > Chordata > Aves > Passeriformes > Sturnidae > Acridotheres > Acridotheres tristis. The sequence continues at coordinate 9,482,925 of CM072898.1, forward strand.
GAGGGAGGGAAAGAGGGAGGGCTGTTGTTTTTTAAAAGCTCAGTGCCAAGCCACAGGCTTTGCCTCCGCATTCAGGAGCAGCTGCTGTACACAAAGGAGCCACGCGCCCGGCGCGGACGGACTGACGGACGGACCGGCCGCCGCTGCTGCCGCCCGCCCGACAAAGGCGGGGGTACCGGCAGGGCGGCGGGGCCGGGGGAGCGGGACACGGCGGGGCCGCGGCCGCCCCGCGCTGCCGGGGAGGGGGCGGCTACCCCGGACTCGGTGCAACAGGGCTGCGCTGGCCGGGCGCGCTGCGCTGGCCGGGCGCGCTGCGGGGCGAAGTGCCGAGCGAGCGGCGGCGCTGGCAGCGCTCCCGGGCGGAGCGGCCGGGCCCGCGCCCCTCCCCGCCCCGCCCGCCGCCCCCCCGCCCGCTGCGAGCCCGGAGCGGGGCCGCCAGCGGCTCTGCCCATGGCTGTCCTCGCCCGGAAGGTTCCAGGTGAGTAACTTCCACCGCTTCCACCAGCCTTCCTCCCTTGTTTTTTTTTGGGTTTTTTTTTTGTTTGTTTTTTTTTTTGGGGGGGGATAATGCACTTTATCGATTCACGCCGCTGCCTTGCTGCGTCAGGTCAGTAGCAGAAGAAACGAGAGTTTTCTAACGTGCTGTCAAGAGCAAGACTTTAAACCACAGTAGCCTGCCTCGCTTACAGAAACCTCCTCACACTCTCAAAGTGTCCGGATGGTGAGTCAAAGCAACCCGCTAATAACCCGAATTTGTTTTGTCAGTCGTAGGCACAGCCCAGCCGTATCTGCTCCCTTGCACAGAGCTTTGCTGACTCGAAAATATGCTCCAGAACTTTTGGAGAAAATACTGAAGCAGCACAAGGCCATTTAACCTCGCGACTTGAGCCCTGCAGACAAGGTGCAAGGAAGAAGGATGAAAACACGCCCTGGCTTCTGTGGCAGGGAGAGAGGATTGCCTTTTGGGTCTAGGGCGGATTTCCGGGCAGTTCTAAATGCAGCTGAAAGAGTGCCCCAGATGGAGTTGACTCCAGTCGGCTGCAAAATAGCAATGGTAACATAAGTATACAAGGCTTAACTGTACAACAGCAGCAAAACCTTCTCTGAAGGACAGACATCCTGGGCCCATGCTCAGTCCTGCTTCTGATGCCTGCCTCAGGAGCTTAGTGCCCCATACTTGATCTCCAGGCATGATTCTTCACTGTCTGAAAACATTGGGAGCCAACTGTAAAACAGTCAATAGCTACATCATGTAGAAAGGAATATCCTCCCAACTCCATTCCTAGAAATCTTATGTTCAATATTTGTGGTGGCACAAGTAGCTCCTGGTTGCATAGGACATGCCAGATCACCCTTATTCAGGATATTGATTCTCAAGTATCATACTTTGAAGCAAAGGTGTCTAGCATAGTATTTTGCACTAAGAGCAGAATTAAACATAGCACAGATAAATATTTGTTTTTCCATAGAGTATTCAGAATTCAACTTTCTAGAAAACTGTATGAATGAGTAAATGCCTCAATAGCAGAGATAATAGGCATAAACTGTCAAATACCTAATCCAATTTCATATTCATTGTGGCAACCGTTTTTAACCAAAGGGAAAAGACCAATACATAGTCTGTTGCTAGAAATGAAATGGTTAAGGCACATTCAGCACAGAGTATTCGCACAGGCACACCCCATATCTGTGGCAAAAAATTACTTATGCTCCTGAGAGATACAAATTGTTCAGAAAAAGACAATGAAGCTGTTTCAGAATGCAACATCACATTAGAGCATTTCTCCAACACAGTGATGGAAAAGTGGTAGTGTACAGGCACAGCAAACACCTTTCAACTGAGGCTGAAAGTAAAAGTAGAATTTTACCCAAGTGCACGTTAGATTAAGCAGATTCTCAGGTATAGATCATTGCCCTCAAGTTCTGGCCTGCTCTGCTATATGAACACAGCTATTTCCTACTGCATAGCTCTGAGTCTCTACACTTTTAATGAAATCTGAAAGCATATTTCCACCGAATTCAGAGGAAGACTCAGTGAGGAATGGACAGCAAATGATTCCAAGCGTGGCTTTGGTCCTTTTGTCACACTGCAGGCAGGCAGTGCAGGGCTGCAGACCTGTGTGACCCATGGGCAGTGCATGGCCTGCTCTGGCTGGGCACAGCTCCTGCCTGCCAGCCCAGCCCAGCCCAGCCCAGCCCAGCCCAGCTCACCTGTCCCCCTGCTGCAGGGCCAGGCACAGCAGGTGCTCCAGGGACCTGCAGCTGCTGCCCCTGGGTTGGGAGACTCAGCATCGGGAGATAAGTTAATAATAGTGATGTAAATAGTGATGATTTTTAGTATTCTGCTGTTTCCAACACAGTTCCTTCTGAAAGGAAGAGAACAGGCACAACAGTAATACCTCAAAATACTCTGTTTTGACATCACTGGTTCAGAAACTTAATTTAATATCAAAACAGACTTAGCATTAAAAAAAAAAGTAATTACATTCAAGCTAGGCAAAACACTCCCAAAGTATTATTTGGTGAAATGTTTTGAAATAGTGTCTGTTTATGCTAAACTAAAACAGAACCTCAATATTTAAAAAAAAAAAAAATCCAATTCCTGGCTATACTCTCCCTTTGTCACCTCTACCTAGGGCCCAAAGTAAGTCTTTTACAGAACTAGCATGACTGTAGTGAAATGAATAAGTGATCTAAAATGATCTAAAGAAAAACAGAAGAGAAACTAGGATATATATGCTAATTTATTTTTCTTTTAAAATAAAATGTTATGGTTTATGTGATAATGTACCAGAGCGAATTGTACAAACTAAAGAATTAGGCAAGTGTGTGTTTTTCTTTCTCAACACCTCTTCAATGTAGTTTATTAAATAAGTAAACTTGAGTAATCTCTGCTATACTTTTAATCCATATACATGGCGTCATTATGTGTTTTTTATGGCAATGCATTTATCTCAGGAGTACCTTAAAGATGGAAAATGAGCCAAACTATTTATAACCTTCTGTACATGACGCTTGAAAGGAATCCAACAAATTCTTCTCTCAAGCCATTCTCTTAAAGGTCCTTCGGTAAAACTATGGCTTTGAAATTCTACTTCTTTTTTTTTCTTTCAGAGTAGATGGAAGTATGAAGTATTTGCAATTTTGAGTAAGTATTCTTTTTTTCCCTACTGGTTTAATAAAAGCAAGTATCTATCTACAGTAAGTGGAGTACCCCAGTAATTTCTCTGGTCCTGGGTAGCCTCAATTTCAAAGAAACTTTTTGAAAAGTCTTTTTTCATAAAGGTTTGAATGTATGCCTGCTGATGCCAACAATTATGATTCAGGAAGCAACACACAAATGGTGACTCTGTTCCATCTTCAGCTATACTTTCTTCTGACTCATCATCACAATTCAATTTTAAAAGCCATTAAGAACACTCAAACTGCTTTTCTGATGTAAGAACAGAAATTGTATTGAGTGAATCAGTCATATACAGGCTTGAAAGTGTGCCTGCTCAAATTCTCACTGCTGCCCAGAAACCTTTCAACTTGCACGGGTAAATATGAATGTTCCAAGCCCCTGGCTGATTCCCACACAAGTCTTGCAACTTTTTTTTTTTTTTTTAATTCTTAACACCCAAATTCTCAGGTAGGCAGCCAAGTCCTCCACAAGCACCACACCTCAGCAACCCCCCAGTCTCTGACCGTACAGTTCCCTCCCTCTGGCAAAGACAGCAAGCATGGGAGGGGCAGGAAAATGAGGGAGAAGGGATGGAATGAGCCAAGGCTGGACTGAAATTCTCTGCTCCAATTTTCCAATGCAGAGTCAGCATTAAAAAGATGTGACATTCACTTCCACAATGCAGGGTCCACATCTATTGCCCCAGCCCTCTCCACAGGCTTGGGGGAAGGTGGTTGGATTTACCCTGGGACGTGTGTGGGAGAAACACCCAAATTCTCAGGAGAACATTTACCCACAAACTTTAGAACTCTAAAGTAGAACTTGGTAGATTTTAAAACATCCAGATGAAGTAAGGCACTTTGCAAACTTTAACTTAGCAAAGTTTAACTCATCCAGACACAACAAGGTACTTCCTGGAAATTTTTGGTTCAGCTTTAAGAAGAGGAAGGTAGAAGAAAGATGGAGAAAGAAAAGGGAGAGAGAAAGGTGAATATTCATGATCCTAGGACCCACTATTCCTCCAGTCTCCTACACTCTTTCTTTTGGCTTCTGTAAGAACTGGGAGGAACAAGAGGAAAGGGAGGAAGACATCTCTGCTGTCACCTGTTAAGACTGTCTTAGTCCCTTCCCCCCAGAGCACATGTGGAGGATGGAAGAGACAAAACAAAAAGGGTGGAATACAGAAGGAGGAAAGAAAGGCAGAGCACCAAGCAGGTCTGGTTTAGAAGAGAGTCTAAAGCCTCCTCGAATCAATACAAAGTCCCTTTAATTGACTGCAATGGGCTTTGAATTAGACCTATATTCTACTTATCAAGTACAGCTGCTGAGAATCAATAATATTTTGACTTACCCTTCAAAGCGACAACTACACTACTAACTTCTGGCTAAGAAAAAGTACAATTAATAGCATATTAATTCATTAGAGTTTATCTCACTGAAGTTCCCTTCTCATCAGGTGGTAGAGTCAGATGGTGTTTAGAAGTGATCACACATGCATGAATATCCTGTATAAGTGAGGCCGTAAAGAAAATACTTTGGTTCTTAACATTAAGTCAGATCAAATATTCATTGATATCTACATCTCTTAGCAAGTATCTCAAGCAGAGATCAATAAACACTTATTAGTCACTGACTACGTTTCCTGCAGTAAAGGAGGGAATTTCAGACAACAGATGAAGGAAGCCAAACAATTGGGGGAGCTGGAGTTTAGTGCTTGCCTGCCAGATGATCTTTACCTTCTCATTGCCTCAGTTGCTGCAGCTAGAGAACTGCAGATCAAAAGATTATTTTAAAACATTAGTTATTCCTTTAAAATAGAAATAATTATTTCAAAATACAAGTATAGATTATTGCAAGGGAACAAAAAAAATCACAACTGTGAGTTTTTGGTTGTGAAAATTTTTTCAGGCCCAAATCAGGAAATTACTTTATGAAACGGGGAAGAAAAAAAAAAATTAAACTTTTCAAATATTTACATATGCCTCTTTGATGTTTCTGTGGTTTGCTGAAGTCTCTTACTTTACCTAAATTATTTTACCACCTCAAATCACATACAATATTTCAAATAATATTCTAGCAGAAAACCAGATATTTGAGTTGTTTAGAGAGCAGAGACGACCATTAATACTGGTGAACTATGTTACAGTAAAAAGGTTTCTGCTGCTTTAAAGAAAGTATTCCATAACCTTCCAAAATAACCTGTGTGTAATGGACAATATAGGATTACTTTTTGGCAGAGAGAATATCCTGTTGCTATTGACTGCAGTGTTACAGTATCCTCACATACTAGTACACAGTTATTGTGAGATAAAGACCACGTTGAAAAACAAACTGATGGCAGCACTGAAAACACTGAAGGAACTGTCCAGTGATATAAAAATTCACTTCTTTAGGAGAACAATGACTGGAACAGTGTCACTTCTAGATTAGCATTAAATAATAAAAGTTTTAACTGAAACTAAGAAATTAATGCAGTGTATTCCTTTCTTCCAGTGATGCCATTTTAAAGCAAGACAGAAAACTTGGTATAGAGATGGTGCTGTATATGGTTTTATATATATATATATATATATATATATATATATATACACATAAATAGATATACATAGATATATGTATAACTACATGTACATATATATAATTTGTATCATCTGTTGATATAAAGCTGTGTGGTATGTTCCTGGTTTTCTCCTCCAGCTCTCTCCACATTCATACATTTGTTGAATTTAAACTGCTGGAACTATTATGAGGTGGAAAAACAGCTACTGGCATCTACTTTTTACAGGGAATTTACAAGGACAATGTCTACAGAAAGAAAAATATGCTCACCATGAATAATTCAAATTCTTCTTTAAATTTCTTTGTTAGGATAGGCAAAAACTTACATTTTACAGTAGAACCAAATCTAATTACTGAAAGAATTACTTTAATGAAATTCTTAGTGGGATATACTGAAGAGTTTTTCCAGGTGAGAAAGGTTACATTTAATCCTTGTATCTGTAACAAATTCACTCATGCGTGTTTTTCAGTTTTAATTTCATCCAATGTTCTTTTAGGCAATAATTCGAAATACACACACACGACCTCTGATATATTTCGGGTGCACACATTGCAATATAAAGCACCTAAAGAAGGATGGGGGATGTTTCTGGAGCGATCAATGAAATGTCTTTCTGAGATTTTGTGAGTTTAATTCAACAATCCCCAATGCAAAGGCACACTCACCCTTGGGAGCTGTGTGGTACCCAGGGGGGAAGGCGAGCAGCAGTGCCCTGGCTGTCCCCCAGGGCTGGGGAGGTGGCTCTGTCCACCCTCAGTGACCACGATGCACATCCTTTGTTGGTGGCTGTGGAAGGGATGGGCTTTTGGTCATCTCTTGGAAGCCAGTGAAGGACTTGATGATGTATGGTTTCACAGTCATGCCTTAAAAACAAAAGTAATTATTTTAAAATGCTGCTGTCATCATGTCCCTTTCAAATGCTACAGTGACTTACCATGGTATTAATGTCTCACCATCTACCAGCACAGGTTATAACATAAAATAATTAGTAACCAATGCTAGAGAATGTGAAGATATATATTAAAAAAAATTAATAGGGCTGCAACATACAGCTTTATTTAGATAGATCAGATCCATACAATAACTGGGAGTACGCTTCCAAAGGACCCATTAGTTATCCTTTAGGTCTTCTAATTAATGATCTAGTCTTCTGAGAGCATATTAATAACTCTGATATTAATAGCAGCATAATTCTAGCTGAGGATTAAAAAACTGAAGCACTTTTATGAGTACTTGTACAATAGAGTTTGGGACTTAGTAATAGACACACGTAAATACATCAGATTGAAAGTTAAAGAACAGAAGGTGTGATTAGGCACGGCAATAACATCTCTAAAATGACTGCTATACTTTCATTCAGGACTTATGTTCAGTCATAGAGCTGAACTTTTGTTTGTTTGTTTGTTTTTGTGGGGGTTTTTTGTGCCTCAGTGGGCCAGATTTTCAGGGTTGAAAAGCTAATGACAGATTCCAGCTCTCAAGACTATTTCCTGAAGCTCATGAACAGTATGTGCTGAGCTGGTCTTAAAGAATCAGTCCCCATTAGCATGAATGGCTAATATTTAATAAAACATCTGATCACAAAACCAAATCTAAAAAAAAAACCCAGTAGTGAAATAACACTCCAACTTGCTACTAAATGCAATGTTCTTTGATATAAGTCTATTTCAACTTCATTTATTCCAGGGTACTACAGCAGTCAAAATAATCAATGCAGAATTTTCCATGTGATTTACACATTGCTTTTTAAAATGAATTGTCTGAAACAAAAAATGCTTTTTTCTGCTGCCTGGCTTGTTTTCTAAAACATATTCTCTTTCTCTTAAAGTGAGAGAACGACCTCTGCTTCAGGAACAATTTTCTGAGACTGTGTTTATCAAATGGCTTCTCTGCTTTCATGAAAACAATTTATTTTCACTGAACTCCTCAAGATAAGCATTGAAGTCAGGAAGAATGTACAATGACATTTATAATTACATTCAAGAAACAAATATTTTGCTAAAGAAAGGATTTGGATTTTCATCGATTTTAGAGATACAAAATATTTTCTTTCTTCCAACATACCATTTAAAGATATTGTCTCCCTGAAATTACAAAGTATATTTTCATATGCATGGAAAGAAAAGCCCAGGACAGTAATCTTCTCATAGAAAGGCTACAGTATGCATCCTAAACAATGAAAGCTGTAGTATAATCCTTACAACCAAATTGCCTTCCCTGCCCCACTCTTCAGAAACAATCTGCAAAAAAGGACAATTTAAGCAGGAGGATACATGCCCCTTGCAGAGCCTCTTCCAAACAGCCCCTCCATGCCCAATCTTAGAAAAGAGACAAAACAGTTGTCTCTTGAGAAGGCACATCCTTCTCTCCAGCTTTCCTCCCACACTTTCCCCTTGCTCACACATTTCTTAAAGCTCAGTGCAGAGCCTGTGGACACAGGACATGGTGCCTCCCATTCTCTGGGGAACTGGGGGACCTTGCTAAGAAATCTCCCTCTGTTTCCCTTATAGATTCAGCCCTGGACCTGTTCTCAACCACCAACAACAGAAGCTCAGTCATGCCAGACAATTACTGCTTCCTGCTATGTTCTCAAATACCCCTGAAATCAAGGTAGTCCACAGTGTATCTCATCTTTCAGGACAAAGCAGCCACAGATTTAGCCCTATAGTGCAAGTATTTTGAAATGCAAATTCAATAACTACCTATGCAAAAGCTGCCCATGAATACATTTAGGAGTTCCATTTGGGCTGCCTGGAAACGTGGGGTTGGTTGGGGTTTACAGGATTAAAAAGACATACTGCTATCACTCCAATGAATGCCCTTTAATTTGTGGGAATTCATTTTAGAATAAAAAATTTAAGATCTGGTTTATTCCTTGTCCGTCAAACATCCTAGCTTTTCATTATCCCATTTTTTTTCAGTCCATGTAGGTAGTTCTCATCATAAAGATCCCCTGATAAAGTTCTCCTCCAGAGACACACTCTTTTTGTAGGCTCAGCTAGTGAAGAAATATCATACATTTGTAATACTCAAAGAGAAGTTGAAAAAAAATCAAAAGCAGCTGAAAAGAGATTGTATTTCACTAATATACACCAAGGCTTTATTTAAAATATACAGTGTTAAATTTGATCAAATATCAACCCACTATTCAGAGTGAAATAATCTCTTTTAATTTGCATGTATCTGTGTGTGCCAAAGAGAAGTGTGTTTGCTTTCAAGCAGGTGCACATCCTGCTATGACTAAATCTCTAACTCATCAAATTGCTTTACCAGTGTGGGACATGCCCTATTTCTGGAACAGCTTCAAGTATTTTCCCCAGCATTTCAGCCACCTGTTTACTGAGTTCATACTCCAAAGGAGATGCATGCAATTAGAAACAAGGAAATGAAAATAAATGACCTTGTTTGTTATAAATAACAAAGAGACTCAGCAAAATTAATGCAGTGAAGCCTGACCTTCTGACCTGAAAGAAAGAATCACCTCATTCCTTTGTAGCAGGCTCACAATGCTCCAGCACCAGGCATTGTTGTGCAGCTTTGCCTCTTTTGATGGATCTTAAAGGAGTATATTCTAAATATTAAATGTTTTACAAGTTAGATTAGGAAATTTGCATTAAAACAAATGTTGAAACAAAGTCAAGAGAGCAATGATAAAGATTATCATTGCTTAATTTAGAGAATACAGGTAAGCTGTGTGTATGGCAGTTCACAATAACATAGTTTTTCTATTGAAAAATAAATATGGCATTCGAGGTGCTAAAAAGCCATGAAATGTCTCCTTCAGTGTTCAGTGAAATCATGAGGGAGAAAGTTTTTAATTAGCCAACTCCAGGAAAAGGAAACATTTTTCTTTTGTTAATTGTTTGTGCTATGATGGTCTGACTTTTGAAAAAAAAAAACCAAAGTATTTCCACAACTACTGCCAAAAATAAATACTTGTTTTTTTCCTCATTCTTTAATTAGGCAAGTAGAAATGCTTTCTTTTGTATGAAGCTTACTGAATAATGTTTCTATGGGTTAAATTTTCACTTTTAATTGATTCATGTCAGTCTGGAACTGTGTCCAGCTGCAACGGAGGGCAAGGTGTTAGAAATTTGTTTCCCCGCTTGTCTTTGGAGAAAATGAGAACACAGCGTTGTTTTCATGGCAGTCCTCACAAAAAGAGCAGTGTGTAATTACAGTGCTGGTTCCCATCTTGTCAGTCTCCCAAACAAGTCTGTTATTAATGAAGCAGCTCAGAACCGTTGTAGAAATGAAAGGAAAATGCATTTGCATCTCACTGAAAGCAGTTCCCACAACAGGTATTGTTTGATATAGATTTTTCCAAAACTTGTTGTGTGGGTTTTCTTCTCCTCCTTCTCTCACTTTCAGTGACATCCATCCAGCTGCTGAGGTACAGCTACACCTTCACAGCAATCACAGCCTCAACTCTGCAAGTTCCTCTTCTGCCCAGAGCACATTGATGGGACTGGGGATGGGGTGATGGGCACAGCCCAGGGACACAGACAGCCACCAGGGCAGGGCACAGGAGGCATGGCAGTCACAGAGAGGCACTGGGAAATCAGTCTCATACACAGGAGGCAGCTCTTGGGCTGGAGCAGCAGCCAGACCAGCAAAACGCACCTCATGCAGAGGACCATGGCCAGGATCAGGAGCATGAGGGGGCAGTGGCTCTTCTCCTCCCCACCCTCTCACCCTTCTTCCATCATTCTGCACCCAATGGAGCCCCTCCACCCCCTTAAACTCTTGGCATGGCTCACTCCCACTCCCAAACTTTTACAGTAACAGGGTGACCTGAATGAATAATTGCCAGCAGAAAAAGAGCTGATCAACACAGCCTCTCCTTCTGCTCATGCAAGTCTCATGAACAGCTTGTGCTTTTGTCCAAATGTGTGTATCATTAAAAACTAAGTACTCCACATGGCTGAAGATAGGGATATGTTGAAGTGTTTTATTGAATCAGAGACCTTTGGGGTACTATATTCTCAATCAAACTGCATTTGTCCACACAGATTGAAACCAGAGCACTCATTTGTCTGAACACTGAGCTGTGAGGCCCTGTATGACAAGCCCCATGTGAGAAAACCTGTATGACAAAGAGCTTCTGAGAGCTGAGCCCAACCAGAAGAAATTCTGCATTTGTGGAGCATGAAGTCACAATCTCTGTCCTGCTCTGGGGCTCCACATGTGGTCCACCAAATACCCAGGCTGGAGAGGGGCTGTGGATCTGTGCTGATCAACCACTGTGTGATGTGCAAAGGTTGGAAAAGGGAGAGCAGAGCTTGGGATCCATTACCAGGGCTCATGCTTAGAGCACGACTTACACACAGACTTACACTGCCTTCTTCTTCAGCTGATCACCTTTATTTTAGAGCAAAGACTTCTACCCTACAGTTCCAGCCAAGTTTCCTGCAAATTGTGCAAGCACCAAAACCATGCTAATGTGCAGTTCTAACATGCAAGTTGGTTGTGCAAGCACAACCATTTGCTCTGCACCACATCCTTGAATGTCCTTGCAATACGTGGGTGAGACAGACCTCACTGCTGGGAGGAATGGTCTTTTCTGTAATGACAGCCTAAATCAAACACTAACAAAGGCAAAGAACACAGAAGTGTTACATCCAAAAATCAGCACTAGAGATATGCAAATAAAAACAGTACTTCAAAAGGCTTCAAATGAGTAGCATCCAAAATGAGTGATATTATAAATTGGGTTTAAAAAGCAGCAATTTTCAGGAGCATTAGTTTACATGAAGCACATGCATAACTGGCTTTGAAATGCAGCTGAACTCAAGTCTCCCTGGAAAGCAAATGGTGTAGTTTTACTCCTTGGCTGTTTCACTGATTCAGGAAGGGTAGCTACCCACATTGGAGCAGGAGAGCAGATATTTTTTTTCCCAGTAATACAGGAGGCACATGCTGACTAGAAAACAGTTGTGAAAAACAGAGTTCCTACACAAAAACCAGGGCTCACCCAACTGCAGCTCTTGTAATTCACAATAAAAGGCTCCACATGGTCAAAGTTACTGCCATTGGAACTGGGGAAAACCTCAGAATTAACAAAAGTTTCCTTCTTTCTTCTACTGGTACCCATCTGAAGAGAGAGTAAGCAATACCACAGACGGTTTGAGGAGACAAAGAGAGTGTCAAGGCCAGTGTCCCTGTCTCAGCACAACAGCCCTTACTGGCCATGGCTCTGTGAGCTACTGCTGAGCACATAATGATTTTGCACTGAAAGGCTAAACCAGCCATTGCTCTGGACCGAACAACCACAACTCTTAACTCATTCCTTCATTAAATGCTTTACTATTCCTTAAGAATGAGAGGGTCTATAGAAAAATCACACCGTCCTGTATTCCACTGGTAAACAATATCTTATATATATTATTAAACTGTTCTATAGTAGTCATCTGTTCTTCCCAAGCTGTGACAGGACTTTGAATTCTGTGCTCTATCAGCAAGTGCAGCAGTGAATTCCCCAGTTATGCCGTGCATGGCAGGCTTGGGGAAACACCCGTGACAATGAAGCGAGCAGAGAACTCATACATGACGGAATCCACGCCGCAGACTGGTTTTTGGGGACAGTTGGGCCTCAACAAACAATCCTTTCTTCTCACTCTATAGAGGAGCTGCACTGGGGCCTACTTTGGCCATTAGTCTAAGGAAAGCCTTTGTTGAACATATAGCTGCTTCTCACATTGAAAGAATAAATCACATTCTTATTCTGGGTATGTCTCCACTGCATTCACTGATGTGAATGTTGTTCCATGGCTGAAAAACTGGGTAAACAGCGTGCCCTGTGCAGCTCTGAGCTGTTGTGGCTACATCACTGCCTGAACAACCTCATTTACAGCCAGCCTGGATGTGCCTGTAAGAGCAGCAGCTCTAGCAGAGATCTGTTCCTCAGACAGCATACCCCCTCTTTTCAAGAATATTTCATTTCTCTGGCTGGATTACCAGGATTTGAACCACTTTGGAACCCACTTTGCCTGAGAAGGAGAAGGGAAAATCCTATCTTTTCTATGTGCCTAGTGAAGCACAACACAAACTAGGCAAGTTTCAGGAATGGTTCTGAATCTACAGGGTTTTTTTAGGGTTATGCAGATATATGTTAATTTCTCAGGCACACATCCTAGAAGTACATGTATAGTGCATGTTCCCCTTCAAATAATTAAAATCCAGAGTAATTAATGTTCCTAACTGCTTCAATGTACAGCAATTCAATATTCATTCACCTTCACAATCATACACCTCTCTCCACTCTTCAATGTGCTTCATCTTTTACTATTAACTTACCTTTATATCCATCTTCATATCCTCGAAAGAAGAGGGAAGCTGCAGGTTTCAGCAGACCATAGGGACCTCTGCTGACAGTTTCTGTAGAGGCGGTCATCGTTGGGTGAATAGAACTGGTCTTGCATCATACCTGAGCCTCAGTTACTGGAGATTAAGTTTTCTGTTTGATAGAGTGAGTCTGATGATCCATCATCACTCTGCTGGAAAGGCTCCCATTTCCAGGCAGGATGTTACAGCTTCAGCTCAGCTTTTGAAGGACTCCTAATATTAAAAAAATATAGCACTTGTTAGTCCACGTACAGAATTCTGCATTTTTACATTTGAACAGGAGTTTATTTGTCTCGGGCAATAAAATTTGTGTGTCCTTCTACCCCCCATTTCAGTTTAACTCTTTTCCATGAGGTGTTGTGTTACAGAAGAGGATCATGGCTGAAGCAAAAAAGGGGAGCTCCTGGTTGAACAGGGAGGCTCTCGGGAGGCACTGACCCCTGAAGGGCTCTCACAATTCTAGTTCAGAACTACTGCATGCAAATTTCTGGATTATGATACCATAAATAAATAAATAAACACACACACAAATATATATCTGTGTGTGTGTGTGTGTGTGTGTGAGATATGTGCATTTGTGTACTCCTCTGCACAGATGCAAATTTAAATTCATTTGAAAAAGAACCCAAAACCGGAAAAACCCAATCAAACCCCAAAATCAAGTAACTCCTCTGATGACACAATCCTTTCTGTTATACATGTTTTCAAACAGAATACATGGTAGACACAGAAGTATATATAGTAAAGTAGTGTTAACTTCCTCTTTCCACACACAATTTACTTCTGCTGTTGAGGAATCACCACAAGAAAATTTCCAATAACCAGAGTTATAACCACCTCTAAATTAAAACTCCTATTTTGAGGTTTTTCTGCCTTCTTTTATTATTTGTTGCAATAGAGGCACCTTGCAAAAAGATTATGTATAATTATTTGCAAAGAAAGTAGCTCACTATAAATGCTAATGTTTAATATCTCTTTTTAAAACCTTAGATACACTAACCCTTTAAATTATTGTTTCAATTGTTTCTTCCTCTTGCTGCCATTAGTGTAATATTTTATATATACAATTGCTCCAAATTTGTGTAAGGAATTCCAAATAAATACAGTGGCCATTGATTTCTCTTAGTTCTTCTCCTTTGTTCTTGCACCTCAAAAGAGTTCAACTAACCTGGTAGAGTTTATCCTACCTATTCCCTTCAGAATTATCTCTGACTCAATGAGATGACCTCCTAATTTCCTCTGTTCCATAGACCTGCTTTCTCTAACTTCACCAAATAACTAAGGTCTCTCTTGTACCATACTAGCAGTGGTTTTGAAGCTTTTCTGATTGTACAATAACTTTTTTAAAAAGATAATTAAAACCAGAGGCTGGTCTTTTGAGCATTACCATGATACTGTCATGCTTCACCAGTATCAGACTACATGAAGCTTCTGTATTTGCATTTCACACCATGCTCTGATTCTTTTGCTGTTCATTTTTTTCTTTAATTTAATAATTTTTTTTTCTTCTGAGAACTCTTCAGTCTTACTGCTCTCCATTGGTCTGGGCTGTCTTTGAAAGCATGTTATACATTCTTTACCTGATTGCAAGCTCGTGGTCTTTCCTTTTCTCCTAAGTACAGTTCATTGTGTTTTAATACCCTGACTCAAACAGAGTGAGGATGTGACCTCTCACATCAACTGCTCCTCCACATCAACCTCACCTCGGTCTCATTTTGGTGAGACTTTCTCTCTACTGCAAACTTTGGTGCCCTTCTCTCTATTGAAAAGGCCCATAGTACACAAGGATAATGGAAACTGCTGTGTTCAGAACTATTCTCTTGTAAGCACAGACTATCCAAACCGCATGTCATGACTTAAAATCTGCCAAGAACTCACCATCCAGGACTATTCTTCAAATCTTCAGGCCTTTCCAGCCAGACACTATTTCCAATAACATGGTCAGCATGTTTGTGTCTCCTCCTGAGTGTTTCAGTTTCTCCCAGAAATCTGGGTTGATTTTTAAAGTTCTAATATTCATCAGTATTCAGAGTCTATATAAACTCCTTTTTCTGTTTTGATGTCTCTTCTTTGTATTTGTATCCTTATCTTCATCGAGAAAACTGACTCAAAGAATTTAACATCTGAACAATGTATTTCTCTCAACCAGAGGTAGGTTACCTTTGCAATGTCTCAAACTCAGCTGCATTCTCCAGTGACCTCATTTCTTGTGTATTCAGAAAATCTCTTATTTATCTTAGCCTTCGCACAGACTTCTTTTATTTTCTTCTTTTTACTTACACTTTCCCCTTTGTTCTGTAATCTTTCAATCTTCCCTACCTGCTTTATCTTACAGATGATTGATATATGCATTTCAACAGTCTCAACTGCTATTTTATTTATCCCAAATAAATATCCACACTGGATGGCAGGTAGAATTCTCTAGCTACAAAACTTCAGCTTTGAAAATCTCCTATTTTATTTTCCATCTATACCCTTCCATGATCCTCTCATGCTTTTCAGAGCTTTTCTTTCTTCTTGCACTTTTTGATTTCACTATAAACCTAGCTTGGTTATAACACCTCATATCAAAATATTCTCCCATTCTTACATCTCTAGTCATGCTATATTTATTATGCACACCTATGAAAAGAATTGTTCCCTTTTTAGTCCAACCTTTTAAATTGTGAAAAGAAGCAATATTATAGCATTCAATCTGTGATTTGAGTTACACACTCAGACTGATTTAAAGCTAGATGGAGGGGCAATTCAGGTATGTTGTGTGTTTAAAGGACTCCGTGTGAAATAAAAAGAAATCTATAATGTTACCCTCAGGATTTCAGGCAATGATATTCCAAGTCTGAAAGAGAGGGAATAAAGAAACTGAAAAAGGATACACACCACTGACCAATCAATTGAAAAGTACGGTAAATGGAAAACAGAAGCCTCCCTGGATTTGCCTTATGGGCTGACAGCAGTGGCTTTGTATAAAAAGACAGAGCACTTATGATCCACTTTCTACTTGAGACATTATAAATTAGTTTTTCTGAAGGCATAATCCACCGTAACAGATTCTAAGGTGGTGTGGAAAAATCCCACCACTCCTTGATATGAACACTAAATGATGCCCTGTCTGTCATGGATCCCATGTCTCTTTGCTCAGGCAAAGCCTGTCTCTGGGAAACTCAAAAGTTATTGAAATGCACCAACCTTTATTGCAAAACTGAGCTGCACTGAGGGTGATTGCAACCTTTATTAAGACTCAGGAGACTTTGGTTAGGCTTTACAGTAGACAAGTTACAAAAGGCTTCTGTCTTTGTGCTACTAAGTGCAGGAAAGAAACCTCCTACAGGCTTTGAATGGAGATGAGAGAACTCCCCTGCACCCTGATTTCCAGCAGGGATCCTGGCTTCCCAGCTGCTTCCCAGCACACCACAGGCAGCCAGCTCCACCACCTTTCACAGACACAAAGCCCCCCTCATTCCTTCTGGACCCCAAATAGATCTTGGGGACCTATTTAGTGAAAACTCTTATGTAAGAGAGAAACTATCTGAGGCCAGATTCCCCAAGTTCCCATTACACGGCTGGAAAACCATACAAATACCAAAACAATAAAACTGGAAGCACATAGTGTCTGACCGTTGTAATAGACAGAGAGATCTCTCAGAGGATCAGTGGTTTTAGAGATGGGTGGTGATGCAGGGAGCACTCTCTGACACCTTTTTAAATATCTGTAACACCATTCATTTCTCCTATACTTCTAATTTTCTCTCAGCTCCAGGAGTATTATAGTGGCATCTCTCCTAATATATTAGGCTTTATAATGATGTTAAAGAATTGTCAGCAAAAGGAAATGGAATTACACACTAGAAGAGAAAAAAAGGGAAGTCAAGCCTGCCAGTCAGGCTTCCTACCTCCTTCAAAAACTTCCTTTGGAAACATGGTGGAGAACAAAAGAACTCTGTGCAGGCAACCTGTGCCACTCCACACTCATTAGCATTGCTCTCCAGTGAGCAGCACAGTTAAGCTCATCATGACTTCTCTAAAATACAAATCGTGATTATTTTCAGTAGGATTCCTTGCATAAGGAAAACCATAAGAGACTTTGCAAGCTCAGTTCTAAAAGACAGTAAGTGAAATACTCTCCTCTACACCACTTTCCTCAAACAAGTGGAACTTATTTTACAAAACCACAACTCACCTTTCTAGTACAGGGACACTCCAGGCTGTAAAGTAAACAGGCAAATATTAAATGAGGTGACTCAAATATTTACGCAAGCAAAATCACTCTTATTTTGTCAGAAAACAAATAAAGTTAAAGTTGGCAGAGTTTTATAAGCCATCACACTTCACTTTGTTTTCCTACTTCTTTTTCATGGCCCACACTTGAAAGGCAAGGTAACCTTGGTGACTGCTGAGGTGGCACACAACTGCTCAGGACTGTCCCACCATCCTCAGGACTTCACTGGGTCAGGACATGCAGACACCAGCTCCTCAGAAAACTGTGTGGTGGGCATGAGATTGGGATAAAGAAAAGATCAAACAGAACCTCATCCTTTCCTTTTCACCCTTGCAGAACATGAAAAAAAAAAGCTTTGTTTCCTAAGCTCAATATATAAAAACATGTAATGAGGTAGTTTTTGTTTATATTACAGGCATTGAAAAGTCCAACCTCAACATCTCAGTCACATCATTGTTTTGCTAGTAGGGTTCTCAGAAGGTGACAAGAGACAATGGAAAGATAAAATCTAATGGACAGGATAAGCACCTTCCTTGGAAATAATGCAAAAATTATACAGGGACTATAAAAAACCTACTTAGTTTTAATGACAGATTTATTTCAGAACAAATCAGGCTTCATTGAAATGCTTAGCTTAGCTATTTTAGCACTTTTTGTGTACAGCTTAAGTGCTATAACTTGATAGGGAAGACATTGACTGGAGACTAGAAGGAGATAGCTCTGTTCCAAAACGAGGCGTGTAAAGGTTGTATGCATGTTTGGTGGATAGTGCCCTAATTCATTACAGAATGGGATTCGTATACTTACACAGTGAAAAGCTTGGATTAGGCACACAACATAATTTCCATTATGTTAATGTTGCTTTAAAATATATTGCACGGAGTGCTGCAACAATCAAATTATCAATTATAATGTCTACTCAGAGTAGGAAAGTGTTGCAAACAGAGGGCTGATTACTGCTTCAGTACTTCCAATCTGCATACTCATTGTTTAGTACAGGGAAAACAAATTATCTTGTGTTGGCCCTAGTTCAAATTTAATTAAATGAGTGCAAAGCAATTATAATAAAGTACAATAGTATAGTAATGAAAGGAAAATAACTCATTAACCTATTAATCTTTATTTATGTTCCTCTCAAATAAGTATGTAATTTCTTTATCACCACATCCCATAAGAAATAGCAGCTCTCACTGCTCATGGCCTGCTTTAGTGGGGCTTATTTTGCTAAAGATCATTGTATGACTTCACTGTTACTATTTATATAGATTTTATTTAATGTGTCTGATTTTTCTCTTCTCCCTTCCACAGTGTATTTTAAAACCCTTTCCCACATATCTGTGATGTAGATTATAAACCTGTTCGCACCCCCCATTTTCTTTTAACACTTGTCAGCTCTGAAAGGTAAACCTCTCTAGGAGCATTGCTATGCTTCTGTCATTGCATAAGGGAGGGAGCACTCCCAGAACATCTGCTCAAAAAGACGCTCTTACATTAAGATATAAGATGAAAGCATATTATTTTTAAGAGGACCTGACACAGCTATTGCTTTACAATCTTTATGGGTATAACAACATACCCCGTATTTTCAAATGTGGTTTTTTGATTCTTCATTCTGACATTTATCTAGGCTGCTGGGCTGTTTTGTGATTCTGGCAAATCTCAAGTTTAAGGAAAACCAATATTTTTAGGTGATTAGCCAAATATTACACTGTGGTGTACTTTAATTGTGCTTGCTGTATGCTAGCTCTTATTATTACCTTATCTCTCCAGAACTGGTTTTGTTTTCAATGACATCTTACATTCTAGTGTGTACATTTAATGTCACACACCACTGCTTAGCTTATTGCAGCCAGTCAGGGTTGACTCTGTCCTTTCACTAAGCTGAGCCACTAACAAAAAAAAAGAGAAAAGAAAATACAAAGCACAAAACCCGCACCAAACCATCACCAAAACTACGCCATAAAGAAGTAGCAAGATTATGAATAAAAATACGTTTTAGAATTTTTTACAAAGTAGCAGTTTTCTGCCTATTAGACTAAGGAAACAAATAACTTTTTTTTTTTATTTTTACTAAATGATGTAGAGGTGGGCCTCTACTAGAAACAGTGATTGAATGCTATCCTGGAGAGTGGGACAATTGGTAAGTCCTTTATAAACTATAAGAAAAATCAAATTAGAAGGACCACAGATTTAAAATGCAGTTTCCACTTCCTCCATAGACAGGTTTAATCGCTGGCACATACTGAAGAACAGAAGTACCTGTGTGAAATATTTAATCAACAGAAATAAAATTCTGAATACACATAAAGGATGAATGAAGGCTGCTTTTGAAAACTGGGAAACAAGACTTTCACAACAGAGTTTACAGTGTCAGATGTCCCAAGGCTTCTTCCTTTCCATGTATGGACCCTGTGCAGGCAGGATCCAATCTTACTGCCTTAAAGGATTCAAACAGAAGAGCTTCCAAAAAGTTATTAACAGATTCTCTGAGAGGACTGTAGAGGTGCAAATTTACAGCTCAGATGGCTGAGAAACATACAAGTTCACCATATCTTTCCTCTTCACACATAGCAAAAAACTTCTGCCTTGCAGAGTGTATTTCTGGTTTCACAATCTGCTGCTGAGAACTCTGTTAGCAAGAAATGGAACTCTTTAATCATAATGACACTTAATGAGTCACTCTATTCTTTGCACATTTTTAACACTCAGTTCTTTATTTCACACTTACTGCTCAATTCTTGCTTTTATATTATTGCAGCACTAGTACTGCATTAATACAAGCAGGCACAGAGCTGTGTAGCCCTGTTGTGTGGTATGGGACAACTGGCATTGTTCGTGGTGACATTGCCACTGACCTGCTGGAGAACAATCAAGAAGTGCAGAGGCATCACCAATAGGTGGCATATTCGCATTTTGCAGAGTACAATGCTATAATTCTTTTTGTTTGTTTTTGTTTGTTTGTTTGCTTTGACAATGAATCATGTTTTAATTACAGTATTTCAACATGTGAAGTAACTAAATCATTAAAAGAGGAAGAAAGACAAATAAATAAATTTCATTATGTACAACCATCAGAATCTCATGAATTGTCATCTTTTCTGTCCAGAGTTAAATACTTGTCATCAAGCTAAATCAATGTTTATTCTCTGTGTACAGCAACCACTAGAGGGGAGTTTGACACTCACATTGCAAGTTCACAACAATATGCTAAACTGCAGGGAAATGTAGATCAGAAATCTGCAGTAATTAAAAAAGACCATCCTGCCAAACTCACGACTTCTCACCATCTTTCCAGATTACTGAGTGAGATGATTTCTATCTGACTTAATAAAAGTCTAAATCCTGCTGCCAGTTGAGCTTTGTCCGGCTTCCTGATACATAAAATGAAGCAATGAAGCTGCAGTGAGCCGAGGAACAGAATATGAAGCGTGCTCAATAATGAAGACAAATATAAAATAGAATTGCCTGAGATGAGACTAGACTTCACAGTCACTGAACTTTTTGAGCCCTAGGACAGTTACACAAGGAAAGATTCTTCCTGTCTTACCTCTGCCTGCAGATCACTGGCTAAATGTGATATTTGGTGAAAATATTCAACTTGAAAATATACGATGTCTTCAGTAGACTGTATAGCTAACTGGCCTTGATGTTTCCTCCTGTGTGTTTCTTGTTTTTATTTAAGTGAGCTGCTATTGTACTGCGTACCACAGGGAGATCAGATTCTGAAAAAGGATCAGCCTCCCTTTGCTGTGGGTACAGTGCACACCATCCATTAAACTCTCCCTTAATGCAAACACACAACTTCACTCAAGTCAACTTACACCTGTAAAAGGTTTGGCCATACCCATACAACCATAAAGATACCTGCCAGGACATCAGACATGTTTCAGAATGCTTGTTGGGGTAGGAATTAGGACACAACTCCTCAAGTGCCAGGGCACAGGGAGCTACAACTGATGCCTGATGTTTGATCCAGTTTGATCCTTTGTACACCCACCTCTTTAGCCAGAGGGAATACGTTAAGCCTAATTGCTTTAACCTATGAATCATACACAATTTCATCATAACACAAGCTCTTGTACCACAGCATCGTACACAACTCCTGTAATAAATAAATAAAACCAATGCCATAGATTCTGCTACTTCTTAAACTCTAGTTTGTATGATGTGGATATTTTCAGGTGCAAGCACACATCTGTCAGAAGCAGAAAATATATATATATATATAACATCATTTTTCCATAACTGCATCTAAATGTACTTCTACTGATCTTCAGAATACTGGAAGAATGCAGATTCAAAATAATGAAAAAGATAATCTGCCTGCTAGATGAAAGAAGTGAATGCACTGCACATTGCTTGTCACAAAGAATGTATTTAATCCATGCTCTTATTTATAGCATTGAAATGTTTTTGACATAGCAAGGAGAGTAAAAAGTCAACAAACATGAGACAAAGACTAAACAAAACTGCACTCAAATTAGCTCAAACAGTACTTAAAGGGACACCAATCATGTAAGAATATATAAAGCATATGTTTTAGAGTTAAAGATGTTATTTATTACAGTGACATTCCTATTGTGCACCATAACATCCCATTCACCTGATTTACTCTAACATCCAACAGTGTAAATCAGTGGGTTTTTCCATTGACGAAAATGACATTTCTCTGGCATACAACTGATGCAAGTGGAGAATTTGACCCTATATCTGAAAACCTTCCATTAAATAAGTAATTAGTGTACACAGGTGTTGTTTTTCCCTAGTAATTGATGTGCAAGTCTAACCTTTTCTAAAGCCTGGCCATTTGCTTGACAGACAAGAATTTATTTTCCTCAGTAATGAGCACAATTTCATATGGATAGGCTTTTTTTCCTAGTAGAAAGACCATCTAGATTTCAGCATTTAATCTTCCTCATGACAAAATCTCATATGGCCCTTAAAGATCTTCTGCAACTCCAGTGACTTTATGCAAGATACTGTAACTAGACCTGCTGGAAGGCATCACCTTGCACACTGGAATACACACATGCCTGAAGATCTGGAAATGTATTGAGAATAACTGGAGATTTCTGCCCTTGCCATTCATACTGGAAAACTTCCAGGAACCCATAGGTAGTTCAAGGCAATGACCAAAAGGCATTTCTTCATGTTTACAACTTAATGACAATATTTTGCACAACAGCTCTCCCTCCATGGGGCATGGGACCAACCTTATAGAAGTGATCACACTTTGGCTGCAACACTTGCAGCAGAGAATCAGTACTTTTGTCCATCATAAGAATGGTAGATTCTTCATAGATTAATTCCCAACATGAAAATTAGGCATGTCTAATTTAAAATGAGAGTTCAAGATCAGTGTAATAATTGTTCATGAAAGAACTATAGATCTCCAATGTAACCCTTAAAATGATCCCAAAATACTTCATGAAAATAGTTAGAGCACCATGTCAATGCTTTCATAAATCCACTGCAAATCCTGCATCTGGAATAGTCCACAAGTTTTATTCTGTTCAATATTCCGCATATCAAAGAAGATTATACACATGAATGATGAACATGGACATCAAGACCTAAACTTATAAGGACTGGTTAGAATTTGCCAGTCTCACCAAATAAGTAGCTCTAGAAAAAAATCCTTAAAGTCACTATTTACAAAGTGTGATTCCTCTGTTTAATGGTGACAGAGAATTCAGTATGTAGTCCAGATGGTTGGTTGCACAGATAACAAATCCAGCATGGCTTTTTGGTGCTATGGGCAGGCTGTCTGACTGGCTCACACTGTGACAGACAGATAGATTGATAGACAGACAAACAATGACTTTCTCTTTTTCAAAGCGTTGCACTGATAATACGCACGGTTTTTAAAAAAATCCAGCTATGCACAGATCTCACTCAGTTACAGAACTACTACAGAAGAGATGGGAAAACATCAGCAGAGTTTCATTTCAAGTTTACAAGTTCAGATGTTTCTGTTGCCCCCTTAGGAATGAAAAGGGCAAGGACTGAGTTCGAAAACCTATTCAATAATAGATCTTAAGCTCTTAGCTAGAGCAGGACAATTCTGGGCCAGCACAGTGATTCCCCAACAGCTGGTATACACACTTTGTAGTACTACAAGCTTTTGGCAGAGAAACTCAACTAACACTGGATTCTATTCCCAGTACTGTCTTTCCCCAACTTTTAACCCAGGGCAATTTAGCTAACTTCTGTCTGCTCCTGGTTAGCCATCTGGTAAATAGATAATATAATTGCATCCTTTATAGGCTTATTGTGGGGCTTAATTATTGAAAGTCTTTAAGATAAGTCAAAGTTCTTGGTGAAGAGTTGTGCAAGGCATTAATAAATAACGATGGAGGCAGCACTAAGAGGGGGGGAAGCTTAAAGCTGAATTGTTGCATAACAAAAATGTGCCCAGCTGAGGCAAGAGAAATATAGGCAAGTGATTAGTTGACATGATGTGAAAAGGAAGGGAGCAAAATCACTCAACTAATTGCACTAGAAAATGTAGAAAAGGAAAACGGGCTAAGTTGAAATGACAAAAATAATAAACTTGGACAAATGGGAAAGGACAGACATGGCAAAACAGAGTAAGTTATGTGTCACTGGAGAGGTGTCAAGACTGGACTAAGCCAGGAAGCTTAAACTGACTGGAAGGAGAAGTCTGTGCTTTACAATTCGTGTTCCATTCTGTTCCAGTTCGCTCATTTCTTTAGAGTGTGGCTCACAGATTGTCCTAATGGATGGCTCTGCCACGGGGCATTTGCCCTGCTCTGTCTCATCTGAAGTGGGTGGTTCCTCAGGGAGCTGACAGCTTCTCCTGAACGCGTGGCATTTCTAGGACAGACATCTGCACAGGCATCTCCATAACAGCCTAAGGGGAGCGGTGTTGACTCCCTTCACCAGCCTGATCATGTGCAAATTACATCATCTGCACTACCTTCATTTCCTAAGCATAATTGCCCTAAGTGATCCATTGATTGCTATCTGACACTCAGCTTTTCTGTTCTCATTTCCCAGATGTTCCTGGTTTTGTCATGACTCTCAACTCCATTTTATCAGAGATGTGACAGCGCATATTGAAAGGGCATGGTCGTATGCAAAGAAAGAATTATATCAGATAAGTACAGTAAAGAACCATAGTGTTTAAATAGCATTATCACAAATTTAATAGTTCACAAATTAAGCACAATTAGCTTACTGTTTATTCAGCTTTCATTGGAATAGTTGTTTTATATGCTGGATTTCTTTATTGCAAAGGCCATGCACTTTAGATAGCACGGCAGCAAGCAAAACCTTGACCATTTTTAGAAGCACCCTGATTTTTTGCGGGGGAAATACTAGATGTTGACTTAAACAATGGGTTTTTTTATGCAAGTCCTTCTTTGAACTGGAAATTTTTGGATAAAATTATATTTATAAAACCACTAACTATATCTTCTGCTTGTTTCACATAGTTCTAAGGGACAGTCCAGTGGGGGTGGGAGGGAGGTATGTGGACAAAAGACCTTGTCTAACAATGTCAAAGGGCTCTTCTCCACTAAGGTGCAAAAACCTTTGGCTTTCCAAAATATTTTAACCATACTGACAAACGCCCCTCAAAAAAACCAGAAGGAGTCATTAGGTATATCATAAAGAAGGATACCAGACAGCAAAGAGAAAAGATGGTAGAAGGACTTTCTGGTTATTTTCCATATTGCTGAGTCCACAGTGCTCACTCTGAAGTATACCGAGTAGTTAAGTGACTTTGTTCCACACAGTAAGTTTTGAAAAACCATTTGGCATCCTCACTTTTTGCTAAACATTGGGTCCTGCTCAATCTTGCTCTTAGAAGTATGAATTACTAAGAAAGAATCCATGCCTTTTAGCAATACAATATTAAATATGAGCATTGAGCTTACCTTCTGTCACTCCACTACTCATTTGCCTGTTACTGACAATGAATGTGCATCACTTCCAATAAAACTTCATTCCAGCTTTCATGTTTTTCTCTAAAAAGAAAGCAGGTGAATCCTTGATCTGTCAAAGACAAATGTTATTTTCTTTTAGTCTGTCTGACCAGTCCATCAATTACAGTCATTCATCTGCTGTGGAAAAGTGAACAGAGCACCATGAATTTGCTAACATTGCATCTGCCATTACATTTTTCTTTGATAGTAAGTGAGGCATAATAAACCTTGATCTTTTCTTGTATGCTGCTTTTTGTTTGAAAAGTATGACTCACTGGATAATACATGCTGTTCCTCTCCAGAATCACATTCTACAGTCAAAACAAATTTCTTCTTTGGATTCAACAAAAAACACTATTTATTGTTCTTAAAAAATAATAATATAATGGAGAAAACTCTATGTGAAAATTTTAGGCCCACATTTTCAATGCTAACACCTGCTGAGTGATGCATCAGAGAAAGAGGGACTATTATCACCGTAAGAACTCAAGAAAATTCTTTCTGAATTCCAGTAAATATCTTCCTTTTCAACGGCTTATTCGAGATATATGAATGTGATGAAATTCTATGTTCTTTGTGAGTGAAAGTGTTTTCATTTTCATTCAGCAAATAATCTGTAACCCCCAATGACATTAGAAGGATTATTTGTCTTTTGAATGCTCTGTGGAAGTCATTTGAACACCTATGTCACAACTTTTTAGCCCAAAAGCTACATTGGTTATCATTTACACACATACAATTGATCATTTAGGGGCTGGAAAAGTATTCTCAGACCTTTCACTGCCAATGCAAAGGAATTTTCCTAACAGTACCACTTCAGTAAGCCTGCCTCACAAATAGAATGCACCACTGAGCTGCATGTTTCCTGTAACACACTCATGACTCACCTTCTCCCATTATGCTTCTCACAGAAGAACAAAAAAGCAAGGACAGCACCATTCGGTTCTTGTCTTTCACTTAAAGATAAAAAACTACAATCTGTATCACAGATTTATTTATTTTCAGATGTTTTTTTACATTGTATTTAGACGCTTTCCCCAATCTGGGTAATATTTTTCACTTTTTGAAGAAAGAGAACACAAAAGAAAGAGGAGAGGGCCCAAACTAATGTAGATAGAAATAAGCCTACACGTGGGTGTAACCCAATTGAAAGAACAGGTTTCAGCTTGTGTTTATTGCTGTCTTACCTGAAGTTAATGGATTCACAGACTCTTCTGAACCCAACCCAGTATGTCATCTGTGCACAGGTGAACTGACATTAATTAAATAAAATCACAACAGAAAATAGCAGTAATGCCCCTGTTAAATATCTTTTGCCTGTATATATGCAAGTCAGTATGAAGATAACTTCGATTCCACTGCTCTTTCCAATGCTGAGATACATGTGAAAAAGATTTTAAAATAATATGAGATACATTTCTCTCACCCCAACACTGAGATTCCTTTAAAAAATAAGTGAATGGAAATGTTGTTGTATGATAAAATATTCATTATTATTATTATTACTATTATTATTCTTATTCTCCCCATGTTGTTTTCTTATCTTGACCAGTAGAAAATTATAATCTATTATATAGAAATATAACTTACTATAAGGACATAAAACAAGCAGGTACACGAAAAGCTGAGTAATACAATGTATAATTACCATATGTAATAAAAAGTATTACATTTTCTATGTTTCATGGAGGAAACACGTTTTCAACACTATGGTAGTAATTGCTTGCCCCTCAAAAATTGTCTCTTGTAATGTACACACTCTCTACAGGGAGACTCTAACAGTATTTATAAATACACAATGAAACACAATATTCTTAATTGATTTGAGTCAGGAAAAATATTTGGAACAGCTTAGCTCACACAGTAGGTACATTGTGAAGCAACTTCCAGTTATTAAAACTCTGAAACATAATGGGAATTTAAACAGTAACAGAAGATCATACATACGAGCTTTGTTTGCTCAGTTAATATTAAAATTCTTTCATGGAATCACGGTAAGATACTTTAGTTTTCCTTTTTTATATCAAAAACTGGTGAACTCTTTACCCCCTAATGTAACTTTGTATAGTCAGAGCAACAGGAAGAAAAAGAGAGAATCATCTTTATGAGCTGAAGGCCCCATCTGCCCTATATTTCCAAATTACTATAAATATTGTTATGTAGTTTCCATTTTATGGCAGAACCAAGGAAATCAAACTCTGAATCAGTATTCCCTTTCACAATGACAAGTACAAACAACAGAGAAGCAATCCTTGCTCCAAAGCCATTACATCTAATCAAATTATTTAAAATAGTAATACTGATCATTATGGTCTGTCTGTAAGGCTGCATGTAAATTCATCAGCAGATGCCACATCAAGCAGGATGCAGTCATAAATTGTTACCTAATCTGCTCAAGGACATGAGACCAACACTTCTGATCCACAGCTAAGGGACTGTGACTGCAATGAACAGTACTTGAGAAAAATTAATTCACTGAATGCTTTGGTTTGGACCTGACTCCTATGGAGTAAATGCAAAACATAAATATCTTCTTGCAGGAGGACACAGCTAAGACAGTCTTTAACTTTAAGGCACACAAACCTGAACTACCTTAGACTGCTGCCAAGTTCCTAGAAAGGGCTGGATCTGTTTAGAATATTAACTGGACCTTGTGCATTTTCTGAATTCCATCAGGTCTGCAGAGTTTTACTTTAATAGTACCATTATCATTACATTTCACTAAAAAAAATAAACAAAGGGGTATTTATAT
Source organism: Acridotheres tristis (assembly GCA_037013685.1). Classification (NCBI taxonomy): domain Eukaryota; kingdom Metazoa; phylum Chordata; class Aves; order Passeriformes; family Sturnidae; genus Acridotheres; species Acridotheres tristis. The sequence goes on from CM072898.1 coordinate 9,510,912, forward strand.
CCATTTATATCCTTAAAATAAGTATTGCTACCAATTATGTACAGGTTTTTTGAGTCACCTTAACTGCATAGCCAAAGAGTATGTGAACTAGGCAGACTTCAGTATAATTATGTAGAATTGCACATTTTATCTTGCTCGTGCCATTCTAAGGCTTTGACTCAGTTTCAAAATATTGGGGGTTTTTTGAGCAGAGATTTATACTAATTTCTGACCTCCAATAAACAATATTTCTAGACTTTAAACTTATAAAGGGTCAGCTATTAGCCATTCTCACTTCAATAACTGCAAGATACCTCTCATAGGTTATTGCAACCTATTATCTAAGCTAGCAGAAATACTCTATAAAACATCCAGCATCCATCAGCTTGGAAAATGCTAAAGAAAATACAAATGGTTTGCTGTAAATATAAAAGTTTAGAATCTTTTCTAAGCTTAGGAGGAAATGCAGTCATAAAACTAAGGAAGGTTCGTGGCTGTATTGACATCTGTACTTTTGATGATGATGATGATGATAACATTATTATTATTATTATTAATAATAATAATAATTTTTTGGAATTAAGACGGTGGTGACTTCAGATAAAGAAACCAGACCATGTAGTTCAAAATGCTAACCAGTAACAATTATTTCCAGAATCTGTCTCCTGTCAAGCAAGCACTGATGTTTCCAAGCCAGGATTATTTTAGCTGAGTTACTTGTACCACAGTGTGTATTGGTTCTGCTTCTGAATAGCTCTGGGAAGCTGAGTGAGTAGGCCCATAAAACCACACTCTGTGGATTTCATACAAGTCTAAATGTAAACAACAGAACTTACAACTAATTGCCTTTTAGATAAAGCTGACTTAAGCAATTGAGATAACAGAATCCTACAATACTCTGGATGCAACATACTAAAAATGTGAATTAATAAGTTAGCTGATATTGAGCTCCAGATGTTTCTTACTCTGGCAATGTTCCTTAAGTGATGATAAGCAGATTTACATACTTAACTAATATGCTTATTTAAAGAAAATTTCCAGATCCAGACTAGCATCCAGATTTCTTACTTGGCTTCAGATCAAAAGACATACTATCAAGAAGGACGGCATCCAGGAAAACCTTTTCAACATCTGCTTAGAACTGAACAACAGATATTTGATTTTCTGCAAATTTAATTTCAGGCAAAATTTTACTTCATCCAATATTTTTTATATCCTCAAGACAGCCTGACCTAGTCATTTTACATATTCAAATCTCAGAATGCAGCTCATACACTGAAAAGACAGCAGTTGCTACGGAGAAACTCTATTAGTTTGTAGTTCACATTTAAGATTGCTACAAGCAATTTCACTTAGAGTGAGACAAGGGCTGTTTTGGAAACGAAGCCCTTCCCTCACCAATAATATCAGTGATCTAAACAAGCAGGTTCAAAAAAAATATATCTTATTTTTAATCTAAAAAAAAATAAGTTCCAGCATGAAAATTTAAGCTCTACTGTTTCAAAAGGCTAAGGAATAGAAAATAACTTAATATTATTGAGTCATAGGTGGTGTTCTTTGAAATTCTTATGGAACGTGTTTATTGTCACATTTAAGGCATGATAAGAAAAGACCAAATCCAAGCAAAAAAATAAAAGAAAATACGTGGTGGAATGGATACTATGCCAAATTTCTTCCCAGGTTACAGAGAGTAAAACACAAATACACTGGGAAGGAATGTGTATATTCCAGGGCAGAGTAAAAAGAGCCAGCCAGGAAATACAAAACACGGACTTCATTTTCAAAATAAATTATTTTAGAAGAAAAATGAAATTTTTTAAAATAAAAAACCACTTTCAAAATAAGTTGTGCACTTCCATAAACTTCTACTGAAAGCCAAGATAATGATTATATAAACACAAAGGAGGTAAATGTTAAACAATGCACTGTGCCAGTAAATATGCAGACTGCTTGAGGAATGTGGCCAAGCATTATGAGAGATGAGAATAAAAACTAGCCAGTTTTTCTTGTGGTTCCTTGGTGTACATGAGAGAACAGGAAATGAACCTACCAGGGACTTGGCACAGAAGAAAGCCCTCTGGATATGGACAACCACATTACATGATTGGTCTCTAGCACCTCACACCCACAGCTCTCAACCTGCTTTGCAAAGCATGTGAGTGCAGGAAAACTGCTAATCTGAATCACCCTGCAGGGCCATGGCACATTCAGAAACATGACATAAGAAACAAGAACCCTACCTGCTGCACACACTGATTCTTACTTTAACAAGAGAATATACTTCTACACTTCATCTATTGTGGTGGAGAAAGGCAGAAAATGTGACAGGATTATTCTCTATATTGTACTCATGAAAAGAAAATAAAGGGAAAACAACATTTATTATTTCATTTAGTAAGTGCAATTATGCTGTTGTTGTTTTGTTTTTGTTCACTGGCATTGAGACTTTGGAATATCTGGGATTAACAGTACTGCTATCAGATAGTCAGATTTTCCCAAGTCAGAATTGCCCACTGATATTTGTTTTGCCACCAAGTCCTTTCATTCCATCTACTTCCATCCTGAAGACCATGGCTTTTCCCTTTTTAACATCCATACACTGCACTTCTACTTTTGATTTAGCCTAAGTCCCTTGACTCCTTGCCTTATTAACTTTAATTCCTCTTTTGCTCAACTGCAGGATTAGTGCTGGATGAACCTGCCCACAGGGCATTCATCCCAATGCACCTGAGTGCAACAGCAAACAGAAACCAGTAGGGAAGTTTGCAAATGATTGCAAAATTCTTACATGAATTTTGAAAAGCAACTTCGGATGAGATGAGTTTCTCCAATGTGTTCCATGTGGTTTCACTGAGAAGGCATTTGGCACCTTGTCTGAATCTGACCATGGAGTAATTTGGGCTAAAGCCTGTGCAGCTCACTGGGCAGGCGTAAACAGGATGACAAAAATTTGTGCTAATTCTCTTTTTCATTTTCCCCAGGATCTGAGTCCTGTGGGGTTGCACAAATCCATGGGCTAACTAGCTCATGAGAACACCCTGCTCCAGTTCCTGCCCCATCCCTCGGCCTCTTCCATCCAGTACAGCACCAGCCTCCAATCCTGGGGGAAATTCTGCCTGAGGTTTGCTGCTTCTTGAGAGAACAGGCAGGTTTTAGTGTGCCCTTTGTACTAACCTCCTTGGAATTAGCCAGGCAGGCAGTAATGTAATTTTGTATCTCAAGCCCCAAGGAAAAGGGAAGGTATCACACCACTGGAGAAATGTCCTTTAGAGTGAAACTAGCCAGCTCTGGTTCTCTTGTTGCTCCAACTCCCCAAGGCAGGTGAAGACTATTTCAAAAGGTTTACTTATTTGAGGACACCCCAAGACATGACACTGCTCTTTCCATTTTGGAGAGTCAGCCAGATTTCAAAGATGTGTAAAAGATGTAAAAGGAATCTGATCAAATGTGTTCTGGTACCAGAGCCTTTTATCTTATACCCAGGCCTCAGTCATGAAGAAAAACAGAGCTCTTCTCCTTGCAAACTATAAAATATTTCCCTTTAATTATCCTGAAACCATTAGGCACACTCAGTCACCCATAAATTTATGTAAATCATGTGAATATCATTTATCATAAAACATACACCTGCAAAGCACAGTAAAACCTTATTTTCCCCCTTTACAGGCAATGACAAGCATTTCAGTCAGTCCAGAATAACATTGGCCTGATATTTAATGATCCAGCACTGTGCTAGTCAGCTCTATGACAGATATCTGTGCATAAAGTATTCAGTATAAAACAGATTCAAGGGAAGAAACGGGGACTGGTACACAACATTTCCAAAACTATTTAGGTGATAAAGGAGCTGCATTACCAATTTTCACAAGTGAATTAAGATGCACACGAAATTTTGAAAATTGTAATAAACTGACAATGATTAGGCATTTGTGTGAATTATACTTTTTATCTCCATTTAATTATTCACTTTTACTCACTTCTGTGATTAATTAGATTTTGTTTTGAAACATTATTCCTAACAGCTAACAATAAAAGATATATAAACCTCCTTATGCTGCAAGAAGTTGGTATAAGTCCCTTGATGGGGCTCAGAATAAATGCAGCCTTGTAACACTGCCTGAGGACTCACATCAGGAAAAGGTGCTTACACTGGTGATCTTCTACCCTGGAGCAAGGACAGCTGTGAATCAGGAAGGGGAAACCCATAAAGAAAAAGCAAGTAACAAAAAATACTTCTTTTTTCAGGTTTCAGGAGGACTGCAGGTGCTGTTACTTTCTAGAGAAGCTATGCAGGAACTAGAAAGGAAAAAAATTAACCAATGGGAGGAGTTTTGTCAGCTAACTGCTGTGAGGAAATGAGCACTATGAAGGCACTTGGGCCAACTGACCAAAGAATCAAATATTCTAGAGAGGGATTTGTGTCATAACTGGCAGAGAAAGTGAAAGGAGAAAGCACAGTCATGTTGTCCTGAAAGAGTAATGGGAAGGCTGTTCTAGGAAAAGCTGGGTGGGAGGAATGCACGTGGTGCATGAGGGGTGTCCTTCCTGAGCTATGAACAAACAGATCCAAACCCAGCAGCACCCTGAGGTGACTGTGCTGAACCTCAGAGAGGCTGACCAGAGATACAGGTGTGCTCTGTTTCCTTTCTTGACTCAAACCAGGGCTTCCCAAAGCTGCTACACAGAAGAACCCCGACTATAGAGTGCTACCCCATGGATCTCTCCCTTATCTCTGTGTGGAGTGAACAAGCCTCCCCTTCCTCCCCTGCCGTGAACACAATTCCCTTGTTCTTTCCATTACTTTTATTGCTGACAAACACTGAAAATTTGAGATGGAAATGAATACAAGAATTTAACAAACCAAAGTGATTTCAGCATCAACCGGATAGTTGTACCAGCCTGACATGCTAATACACGAGTGTTCCTTCAGTATTAGGAAAGTTATCAAGTCATGATAAGGGAGACAAAATCACTTCCAGCCTCACCTGGGAACTTGCAGCTAACAGCACAATTACACATGATACTAGATCAGAATATACTAAAGCAAACATTAGGAGGGTTTTTATTTATATGCATTCTGTCTGTGCAGCAGTGTCAGTTGACAACTCAAAAGACTGCTTTTCCCCAAACTCCTACTTTTAATAATCTGCAAACATGATTGAAGGAAGCAGTAAGAAATCTAATAAAAATGAATGCAGAAAGGATTAAGGAGACAGCTTCATGACAATTTACAGTTCTACACAGCAGCCTCTTGCTACAAGTTGTGATAAGACAAATCTTGTTTACAGTGTGTTAATCCCATGTCTCAATAATTCTGGTATGCAATGGATTCAACTCTTGCAGAATGGAGATGCTTCTGCATGAAATGAACAGCTGCAGGTAGCAATAGCCTGAGTGAGAGAGCAAAGGCCAAGGTTTAGTCTAGATTATATTTTCCAACGAATCATTCACATCTCTCTCCCTCAGAAAATGTTTAATGTAAGTTGCTTGGTTGTAAATTACGAGTAAAGCTATATTTGAGCTTTTCTGGGTCAATGATTGACTTTTATTGCACTCTGTAGAGGAAAATTTGAAAGCTGGCTTTCAGATTTTTTTGGATAATAGAGATTTATGCATTTTCTATGACTAAAGAGGACTCTCACATTGTGAAATACCTTTAGCCGTGAACAGTGTGTTTATAGAATACGAGGTACCCTCCTAGATCAATTCCCTCTAGGAAAGTAAAATTTAGTCATTCTCTTTGCAGAACCAGTAAAAGTTCATGGACTATTACCTTTTAATCTCTGTAAAGGTGTTAGGTTCTATCACTGCTTACTCATGTCCAATCTCTTCAAAATATTGGTTAATTAGACATTGTCCAAGCTATTGGCTTCAAAAGGTAATGGTTTAACCCAGATAGGACACATGTCTGGATCTCAGATATCAGATTATATTCCTAGATCTGATATTTAATTTTCTGGAAACTTTAGGCAGCTCAATTCATCTTCTGTGATTGTTTAATCTTTGACCTTTATTACTGTCTATGTAAACCCTAAAACAGTCTCTTTTTCCATATGTATACCTCTCCTATTTTCTTTGGCAGTATCAATATTCCACTAGTAAACAAAACAAAACAAAACCATTTATAAAAATAAGTTCAAAAGTTTCTAAAATCCCACACAGAGTATCTTCAGTTGCCGCTTATTCATAATAGTCACTATTCTTCTGTTTCAGTGTTTTATTCATACATTTGAGAATGTGAAAATACATTTTTCTCTAGGCTGCACTTTAAATCAGTAAGGGAAAGTTAGCTGTCCTTTAGTCAACTTTTGTTTTGTTTCTGGCCAGCTTGTTCTTGGAAACAATACCCTAAGTTTCTTGTCTTTCTGCCATGGGAATGCCTGCATCCTGATCAAGTGCTAACCACTCTGAAAGCCATGAAGATGTATTGTGTTTAATCACATCTGTCATTACAGGAGATGGTCACCTTAGCAGAAAGATCGCTATAATGGGTTGCTAATGGGCTATTAAGGGGCTTTTCAAGTATCAAGATGATCATCATAAGTAAGAACTGAGAGTCATTCTTTATTTCTGTTAAGATTAATTTTTCCCCTGTAATTCCGTGGATTAATAATGCAAGGTTTGTGCACCTCAGGAACTGCTTCATGGTTTCTTACCATATGCTATGCAAATGAAATAATTACCTCTTGACTTCACAATTTAAAAATAAGGTGCTACTAATTCTGTTTAGGGATGGGGAAAATACCAAGCTGAGCATGAGTCCTGAAAGGAACAATTAAATGATATACATTAAAAGGATCATGATTTGATCAGAGTTTTCAGAACTACATTAACACACAGCCAATAATAGTCCATGGCAAAAATGAAGAAAATATTTGTCACCTCAGATCAATCTTTATCATTGCTTTGTTCTCAGATTAATTTCTGGATTCCAGCACTTCTCAGAGCTTTGCAGACTATATCAAAATGTTCTTCACTGGTGCCTAAACTGGTGCTCTCAGGGTTGATATCCTTTCAAATGAAAGTAGAAAACATGAAAAGCGGCATTATACCTTCAGATGTGGAATACTGAATTAAGTTTGGCTTATATAACAAATGGAAAGGAAGAAAGCAGGTTCTTTCCAGTCCTAGCTGGTTATATATCTTATAACAAACTGTCAAACAATTTGACTTTTATGTCAGAGTTTTTCCTAGGTTTAGTTCCCAGTTTTTTGTGACTTGAATAGGTACCTGTCTCTAAAAGACAACAGAATAAAGAGGTTTACCTGCACTCACACCTCTGAGCTTTATAGGTTATCATTGCAATGCTGTGTACACACACACAAGTAACATACAAAAAGCTTGTTTTCTTCTTTTTTCCTTTTTTCTTTTTTTTTTTTTTTTTTTTGCTAGCAATACACTTATTCTCAAGCTCTTCTTTACAGTTAAATATTTCTGCTTTCTTTTGGATCTGCCCCGATCAACGTGGTCAGTGTGTTCTATGTTTAATAAGTCTTTTTGAAGCTGCTCTGGTGATTCTGCCTGTATTTTCTGACAATCCTGAGCTGCCCTATGTTTCGTCTTTTCCTCTCTTACTATTCCAGCACTGTCCTGGAGGATAAGTGTCAGCAGGTGTAAACAGGAAAAAGGAGACAAGTGGCACCATTATAGCACTGCTTTCACTTGAAAGGGGCTACTTTTAGAAAAGAAAGCACTTGCAGCAACTCTTATTTGATTGGCATCATTGTCTAGTGAAGCTGGCACACCATCTTGTGAGCAGGCACAAAGCCATGGCAGCAGATGGGCATGTGCATGGGAAGCCAAAAGATAATGTACGAGTACCAAATGTGTGTAGTGGAGGGCAAGTTTCCCAGGCAAGGAACATCAGAATGGCAGTTTATAAGCTCCTGCACCTATGTTTAAGGGAGATAACACACACACTGAATCTTTACAATACATGCATGGGTAAAACACTCCAGAACAATAGCCTGGGACCCAAGAGTCTGGAGTTCAGTGAGTGCTGAAGGATCATCAAATTTGCAACCTCCTGGAAGTAAAGGAGCCATGTAAAACCCCAAAGTGGGATCTTTACAGGTGCAAACTAGGGTACTCTTTCTGGCCTTGACATTAACCAGGAGGAGATAACTGCAGACCAGGAAGCAGGGGCTGTATGGAAGTATCCTCCCCAAAATATTCCTCCCAAGCAAAGCTTTCTCAGATGAAGACTTCGTGTGGACCTTCACATTTAATAACAGCTGGACTATGCATTTGTGTTACATTGCTGTGAATCCTTTTATAGTTTTAGTTTCCACAACACCTTAATGAATTCTTCATGTGGATCATTCATAAAATGAGTGAGCACTTCCTTTAATTTCTGTTAAACTTGTCCTTTGACCAGAGTTACAGGGTAGCAGCATAGTCCTTATGTTGCCAGAAGTAACTGCTTCTTATTCCTCTCTTCTATGCTGCTTGTGAATATATGGACTACTACAATAGCCCCCTCCTGCACTAAGTTATATTTATATTTCACAGCTATCATTTCAGGTCTCCCAGACTGCCCAAAATGGACACAGACAATTCCTAAGGTCTAGTCAGAAATCTGGTTTTATCTAGAATCTGGTCTTTACTTTTTGCCTGCCAACACCACCGTCACCATCACTAATCTGGTCAGCAGCAATATTATGTGGAATAAAATAGAAAAAAACAAATCAGAGACATGATAAATATTCATGAGTCTTACCAGTCAATTCATGCTTGGCAGAATTACACATCTTCTTTAAATGGGCTTGAATGACAAGAAGAAACAGATCACATCAAACAATGCCATGTTGCACTTCAGTATGAAACCACATTTTTTGGACCCCCATAGCATATGTGCTTCATCAAGGACTAAAGCATAGTAGTAGAATATAAAAATAATAATAGACCGAGATGAGTTGTCCCAGGATGTGACAATGAGTATTTCTCAGCATCTTTTCCTGTCAGCCCACTGCATACCAATAAAATTATATTAAAACATCCATTCATATTCTCAACACATTGCTAAATATTCTCTTAGCTGGAGCCTTTTTTTCCCCCCTCTATTAGGAACCAAAGGGTAAACAAGGATATGACTATAATCTGTTTCCATACCAGCACGGGGATTTTTGATACTTCTAACAGTTATACTTCTAGACACACCTAAGGTAGGACAGCAATGTTCCCTTTGATTCCCAAGAACAAGAAAAACAGAATAACTGCTCTAAGTCTAAAAGCTTAGTATTGGTATAAAATTACCAATACAACTTCAGCAACCTCACACAGCACAATTTTTTTTAATACAGATAGCATATAAGTGATACTGGGTTACCCGTACAGAAAGGGCATCTCTTTGTCAGTGTAGCACAATTGTAGACACAACAGATCAAACAAAAAAACTAAACTTTAGGGTTTGAAAAAACACTGTAGTGTTTTCTCCAGTAACACCACTGGGTTTAAGGACTCATAGACCTCTGTACTGCTAAATACATGCATATGAAAGCTCTTTAACACCTCTGATTGCTTTCAAACCTTCTTTATATATAAAGAATATATATACTTTTAGATCCTTGATGAGTATCTAAATACTCCAGATATCTAGAGTATCTAAACACTAGATATTTTAAGAGGCATTATTAGGCTTCACATCCTAACCTTATTCCCTAAGAACAAATCCAGCCTTCTCCATTTCCTTGCCTTTGTACATTTTTCCATACAAGCAGACCAAAGCATGTTTTATTCCCAGTCACAAAAACTGGAAAGAGAAAATCTATGATCTTTTTTTTGGTATATCTTGGAGCATTTGGCGATCTTCTTTAGTACTCACAGTAGAATAAGTGATAATCAATAGTGAAATCTGCTTGCATCTGGATGATTTGATGGAAATACTTTTGAAACTTATCATAGTGCCTGATTTGCTGTAACTGGACCAGATCTTCTTTCCTCTGCAGCAGCAGCACTGTATCTAACTTATACCAGTTGGTAGTTGGAATCTATTAAATGTTATTATTGGCATTTAAAACTGGTTTCACATTTCACAAACTGACTAGGACAATATTTCACTATCTCACCTAAAGATACCAAAAACTTTCTTACCATTTTGTGTACTAGAACATTATTTCCCACTAGTTCTACCAAACCAGCTTCAAGAGTTTCAGGAAAACAAGACGAACAATTATTGCAGTGGTGATTTTACATGATTTAGATATACAAATGTTCATATAATGCCCTTAGCAACATGGCAAAATTTGGCATATTTTGAAGCTCATAGAATCCCGTATATGCATTCAAAACGTGCTTTCTGTGCTTTTCTCTTTTGCAATAAGTTCACTTTTCTGGAGAAAAGGTGTATTAATTTAAAAAAAAAATTGCCAATATTTCTGCCACAAAAAAATGCATATGTGAAATATAAAAGCTGTTATTTTTAGCATTCTCATTTTGGTCCAAATTTATCACAGAGCGTTTTTTCATAAAAAATCTAATGTTTTTATGGGGAATTTGTTTGTACCTAACCCAATTTTAATTCAATGTGAATTTGGATCAGGTAAAGTGCTATTCACAGAGTGTATCTGCCAGAGTATAAATTGCTCAATACTAAAATGCCCACCCTCTAGAGAATAACTTCTGCAGGTACTTTATAAACAACTGCTGAGGTTACTCAACCTGTTAATTACCGCTGAAAATTCAGCCTGGTATCCAAATTATGTCTGTTGCAAAGAATGTTTATGCCAGAATTGTCAGCAGCAAGCTGCCTGCTACATCCCACCCCCACTGCCACTCTGCAATGCCCTTGAAACTAAGCAGATACAGTGTCAGTGAAGAATAAAATGAGGAATTCATGGGAGCACTCATATTCTGCAGGTACACACTCTGTAACGACACACTCCTGCTCTGTAAGCAGTTCTTATACATCAGATGCTCACAACCTAAGTTACACACCTAAAAATAACTGCTTATGTCAGGAGGTTGTAAAGCAGGAGGAACAAGTACTACTTGCACCCAAGTCCCTAAAACCAAATGGATAAATACTCTGGCTTTAATAATCACAACAAGCACCATTTCGGAGCACAATTACAATTGATCTACTGATGAGATTGGGTTCAGAAAAGGCTACTAGCAAAAATCCACACCTCAGGGTAAAGTTAATGAGGCTGTCGAGGGAGCAGCAGGGCCAGATTTAGTGCCAAAAATGCACCAGTGACACTAGAGAGTCGAGGAAGGTGAAGAAAAAGAGTGCTAAGTGATAAGGAACAGTGCAGCTCAGTGACAGATAGATTTAAACCTCTTAAGTCCAATAACCACATGACAAAGATTGTTAAATCAATTCATAAGAATTATGCTGAATCCTGACTAAGATGCACATCAGACAAATAGCACAGCATTTAGAGCTAGGAAATATAAGTAGTCAAGAAGGTAATCTATGTGTCACATGAAATATGAACAAGGAAGGGGTCTTGGACTATTTGTAAGCAGTTCAGTGCCTTCTTGCTGAGCTAGAGCAAATTTCTACCATCGTGATGAAGACACCCTGGCACCCTTTCCCTGGCACTTCAAATGCAGAACACAGGAGCAATGGCAGAGGATGTCAAACTCAGAAAGGGCCCTTAATCAGGACACACTCAAAGCTCAACACAAAATTTTCAGTTCTGCTTCCCAGGGCTTTTGAATAAAATTTGTCAGGCATTGTGCTGGGGGTAAGAAATAGAGAAATGTGGTGGCATGTGCAGTAAATCATTATGTTCCAAAAGCTCATTTACATTACATACAGTTCAGAGATCGAGTCCAATCTGCCATTCCAGTGTAATCCTGGTACAGTGAAATCCTGAGATCCTGGCAGGAGATGGTGGTTTAGAAACCTGGAGTCCCCTCTAAGTGAACCAAAGTGGATTGGAAAGTCCATATTGGATCTCATCACTGTAAGGCCAGAGTGAGATCTTTTTCTTAGTCTCAGAATACAGGTGTCCAAATTCTACAAAAGATATTCATTCTATGTCTCAGTTAAACAGTTACGAAAGAATGGGGAATTTTTCATAATTGTGTCAGGCTTCAAATCTGTCTTCTCATTTTGACAAAGCATTACTACTGCTCAAGGATGACAAAATCTGGTGTTTGGTAGACCTATTGCTGTCTTTCAAATGGCTTAATAATGTAGGTCAAAGCCACTTCAAAGAAATTCAATATTGATGAATGAAAATTAATGTACATTGGGGAGGCAATGGGAATTATTCATTCATCTTAGCAAGTTCCGAGCTGATATAATCCAGGAAAGGTACCCAACCAATATTGTGAAGACCTGGAGCGTGGCCTGCAGCAGGAATGGAAGCTCATAAAAAGAAAAGTTTTACTATATAAGGAAAAGAATGAAACAATGTGGACTAAAACACCTGGAGATTTTCTGCATCTCATGAGGGATATTGAAGAAATGGGGTTCACAGAAGCAGACAGGTATGATGGAAGGAAAGAAAAAAACCTCTTAGATAAGGACAAATTGCCTTTTAAACTTATTTTGTTTATTTTCTTGAAAAGAAGACAAATAAGAACAGGCATGACAAAAAGTGTATTAAGAAGTAATGAAAGCTATAAAGAAGGTCAACTGGGAGCTTTTCTTCTTCTCTTCCATAATACAACAAAATGAGTTAGTTATTAAATTGAAGTGGGGCAAATTAGGAACTGATAAAAGGAAAATAATTTTTCTCACACAACACATAATTAGATTTTGGGACTCCTTACCATGGCATTTTGCTAAGGCCATAAATTAAGCAAGATTCACAGAGGGAATAGATTTCACGTAGATAAATTCTTGAAGTACACTGTGGTTGAAACAAAGAATTTTACTTAATGCTGACAAAGAATTATTTGAAGTGGTTTAAAAATCTAGGTTTTAGATATTAAGACAAACTTAATGAGCACTTTACAGATGACCCCTATTAGTCAGAATGCTGGACAGCAAAACTAGAGCTCTCCTTCAGTACAGTAATTGCCAGGTTCTTGCGTTTCAAACATTACTCTTCATGGTTATAAAGCTGGAAGTATGAGTTTACAGTGCCCAGGGAATAAAGACAAGTTTGGGGTCAGGGAGTTGAAGGGAAGGGGATAATTCAGGGAGCAAACTAAGGGGCCTCCCAGTTACTCCTCCTTGAGATTTACAGCCACAGCTGAGGAGAGATTCCATAAGGAAGAAGCTTGCAGAGATTGTTTTTGCCTCCTCCATCTTTATCAGCTACTGTTACTGTCATCAGATCATTTTTAAATGCTGTCATGGAACAATTCAATATGGCACTTTTCATACTAGAAAGTACATTGATTGCTTTGTTTAAAAACTGGAAAAAATGTGATCCTGCACATAGAGAACAAAGGTCTGTTATATTTCCTTCTTAAACGCCCTCACAGTGCCCAGAAAGGTCACTTGACCTGTCTCTTTTTCAGCAATAGTGATGCTCAGAAATGCTTTTTGTTAATTTTAAAATTCTAAAACAATAATATATACAATTTACAGTTGTTAGCTTAAAGAGCAATTTTTTTTCTGAGTGGGAAAATAAAACACTAATTATTATAGGAAAGGCAGTAAGTAGCTACTTGAATGATTTATCACAAAACTCAGAAGTGTTTAAATTTGGAGTATTTCAGTTACTGGGAAGAAGTGAGCCATTTATGGGGGCAATGACAAGAGAATAGCCTGAGAAATAAATGAAATGGAACCAGAAGAAAAAGGAAAAAAGTTGAAAATTGCAAGGACATCTAAAACTGGAAAGATGCTCTAACTGATAGTTTGGCCTAGCAGGAATATGGAATTTTCCAAACCAAAATAAGCTCCTCCTTACAATTATACAGAAATTGTCTATTAGACAACCTTTGTTGGCCTGTGCTCAGTGATATACATCAGGTGTTTAGATCCACAGAATTTCATTTCTTTTTGCTCTTCTAACTTACAGTTCTTCACTGAACTTCAGTATTGATTTACTTCCAAATCACATACTGTACCTTCTTGCACTATTGCTTTTTTAGGTAAACGTTAACAACACTACAAGATGGAGCTGATCCAAAGTGTTTGTTAATTCATCAGTAGTGGGAAACCTATGTGTTTTCAAGCAATGCAAATTGGTTTGGCTTCTGCACAGCTCCTGCTTTTTCCAAACACTGATGGCAAAGAACATTTCCCAGGATTCATATCAAGTATTCATTTTAACAGCATTAATTTATGATGTAGGTTATTCCATTCTACCCTGAACAACATGACTTATTCAAAAAGCAAGCAATTTTCCAAAGTAAATAGTAATTTTCCATTCTAACAGTGGTGCTCTTTGTGGAATTTAAGAGAAAGGGGTTGAGTCTGGAAAAAATATTTTCTACATTTTTTTTCTTGGGGAACATTCATTGTACTATTAGAATATTTTAAATACTTGCCCTTCCCACAAAATTTTAAAACTGGCTCATGCATCTACTGCAGAAGTGGAATTATGAAGTAGAATTAACTGTCTAAAAGAAAGTTCTTACTTTATTTTTACTGCTACTATTTTTGCCCACTTCTCTGGCTTCAAAACTCTGTAGATGATTATAGGATCACTCAGCTTAAAAAGAATAGTATTTTTCGATACAATATTGACCTAATTGTCCATGAGTCTTAATGATTTAGGAAATATGGCAGTGTAACTGTGCCCTTTGTGCTGGAGTGAACTTGTCTCCTGGTAAAATTGATAAATAAAGCAAAATTGAAGCTTAAGTTGTTGGAAGTCATGACATGGGAGCATGTTCACAGACTGGCATGCCCAGGTTGACATTAACTCTGCCAGCCAGTTTTTCTTTGGGATTGTCATACAGAATGCAGGGAGAAGGAGCTTTCTGGCCAAACTGTAGTTCTGAACTTAAGATCTGCCACTTGAAAGACCAGTTAAATAAAATACCTACTTAAAATATTAGAAGAAAAACACAAATTTGGAGAGACTCTCATGTGCACTGTGGATTTTGAATGTAACAAGATTAAGAATTGCCCAGGCAGTTAAACTGAGACAACTGAAATGCTGGGGTGGAACACTAGGGTGTCTGATGACAAAAAACATCTGGGATTTTGAATTAAACATCATTAAAAAAAATTAGAAAAAAATGTTTATAATGCATTTCTATAAAACAATCTCTTAAAAAATATCTTTTATCCCTACATTGACCTGTTATCTCAAAATTATTAACTGCCAAAGAGAAGGCAAAATACAGCAATTCTGTAGTTATGAATGAATACTCATACTCTATCTGTTTTGATAACTAATAATGTAAGACTAGCTAATTAAACACCCTCTTAAAATGAATGCTTGAATGAATTTTTAATTCACTTACTGTTACCAGCACAGTTCTTAATAGAACACTGCTCTGTGGTTTATATCTAAATGGATTTTCAGAGTCAAAATTACACCCTCCATCAACTAAGAGGGAAAAACGTGTGGGTGTATGAATTGCGTGTGTGTAAAGGGGAGGGATCACAGAGTTATTTTGATGGCTGTCAATTATCAGGAAAAACCATCCCAAAAATTAAGCAAGAGTTACAAGAAACATTTTTTCTAGATTGTCGATAACACAATATGAGTGTTTCTACTTGATGTTTTACACTAGAGAACTTCAAATACTAGTAAAGATAATTATATACAAGAGCAGGGGAAATGTATTATTGTGACATGACGGGAAGCAAATCATGCAGCTTGGAAAAGACAGGTGCCAGGATATCTGCACACGTGAGAGAAGCCAAGCAGGTGATAACACCCAGCCTCACTATCACAGCCCATAGTGAGCAATCCTGTGACACCTGCTGCTGTGTGACACTTTCTCTAAGGAATGATGGCTTAGAATTGGAGTTCCCAAGCCTCCACTGCAGTTGGCACTCTATCTGATTTACTAATTTATTAATACTAATAGCATGCTAATAGAAATTGGTGAGGAAGAGCCTTGGTGTCATTCACACTGACACTGTGCCCAAGGACAGGAAGGGGCAAAAATACACCACAGGCATGAAGAACACAGGTGTTGTTACAATTGTTCAACTAAATCCATGAGTCCCTGATCATCTGATGTTTTATAAAGAATGAGACATTTACTATTTCCCCAGCCACACCAGGGAGGCTGTAGCTACTAACATTTCTGTATTAGTAGTATTTGTTTGTAGGACTGAGTACTTGGAAACCCTCGTGCTGGGCTGCTGCCACACTGCTCAGTCCTGCAGGGTAACTGCTGGCATCAACCACCAAGGTGAATGTAAACTTGAACCCCAAACTAGCAGCCTCTGTCTGAGCCAACTCAAATGACCAAAATCATCAACAACAACAAAAAAAAAAAACAACCAACCAACCAAACAAACAAACAAAAAAACCAAAAAACAAACAAAAAAAAACCAAACACCACACACACAGAACCCTCCCCCCTCCAAAAAAACCCCCCAACATATTTGGGATAGCAAAAGTAAAAATAAAAGTCCACCCAAAAAATCTATGAAGGTCAACAGATCAGAACGTATTGCTCTTTCATTTTCACAGCAATCACAACTTGCATGAAGCTGTCAGCATTCAGCATAAACACTTGGAAAATTTCAGAAGACAAATTACCTCCTGCGATGTGACATCAAGGTGGTATATGGAATTTTATATAAATTTTGTTAGCTCAAAACATATTTGAGGTATAGGCCAGAATGTTTATAGGAACTTTGTATTGAAATGCAGAACCAGCATGAGTTCATGCACCAAATTATGTCTAGATAAGACATTTTTGAGAAATAGGCTTATCTTAGTAACCACAAAAGCTTCAGATGATAATTTGGAAAACACATATAAAAAAATGCCATGCATAGTTTTAAATTATAATCCTTAGACAAATATATATTTTCTGGAAAATTCATACATAAAAGCACTTTGAAATACTGGCAGAAGCTTCCTATAGGTGTTTCAAACTTCCACTCAGTAAGGACAATTATCTCTATTTGAAAGTTATTTTCTATGAAACTAACATTTATTTTGTTCATTTTGGGTAAAAGAGAAAAAAACAGGCTAAACAGACTTCAACTTTTTTTTCCCCTATACTTATTTTTCTGCCTTTAACAACATTATTTTAGTTCTATAAAACAAAAGGTTTTGCTTAGTAGTGTTTGCAAAAATGCATACTGAAGAAACAGTTTTGGTTTTATTAGCTCTTAGGTTTTTCCATAAAAAAAAGAAAAATGTAAATAAGAAATTAATACAGCTTTCCTTTCAAAGCAAAACCTAAACTGCTTAATAAAAACGTATTTTTCAACATTTTGACTTATGTACAGATAATATTTCAAAACACTTCCTATGAAAGATCACCTTTTGAAAAAACATCTAAGAAAAACACACTCTTTCTAGACATCTTCCTTTTTAAATTTCATCCTGACCTTGAAATAATCTGAATAAATTCAATGTGGATCAAACGTGTACTAAAATAACCCATTTATAAAGAGGAAGCTACATAGCCATAGAAATATTTATAAATAGATGGTGCATATAGAAATACAAAAACTGATTTTGCAGAAAAAGCATGATTTTAAGAGATCTGCAGCTGTTCTCAACCTTTAGCATTGCTTATGTGAGCCAAGAGATTTTTGTCTAGTACTGAAGCTAAATTAACTTCATGGCTTGGATTTATCCCCTTGGGTAAACCCCTAACGTACACAGTACCAGGCAAAAAGCTTACCCTCAATTTCATTTTCCCAAAGTTGAAATGCTTTAAAAAATAAGCATAAATGTATTTCAAAATCCAATTGCTTTGGCCCTAAATCTATCTTTTCTTGGCAGAGTGCAGTTGTTTTTAATCTGAATGTTAATATTTTGCAATGTGGCATCAGATATAAAATACTAATTTACATTGTGCCAGAGATCTATAGTATTTCAGTACTAGTCAATCAATAAATGATTAGAGTAGTGGGTTTCTGAGTAAGAGAACGTTATTTAAAATATAAAATAATATACTGCAAATTATGCTGTAGATGATATGTACTAAAATGTCTAGAGAACAAGTGCATTCATTACACTGCCTCAAACAGAGGGGAAGCAGAGTAGAAGAGCTGTGTTATTGTAGAGTAACCTGTTAACCACATGTAAAATACAGAGGTGCAAAGACTTCATTAAAGGAGGATAAATTTAACAAAATTCCGAACTAAGAATTTAAGTAAAAACACGTTTAGTAGCTGAAAATTGGAAATATTTGCGCACTGGGAATTTCAATTCCAACTTTTATTCCTGCTAGTGTACCTTGCAGTAAGTAGGGAAAAAAATTAACTTGTTTAACTATCATGTGAAATATATAATTTATAAAATTAGTCCATTTTTTATATGTAGACATAAGTAGAATTCATAACTAGAATTTTTTTGGAAGAACTATAAAACAAGCTGTAGTATTAATTCGTGGTGTTGTATTTTTTTTCTTTCATCTATTGGATTGATTTTCATTTATCAGAAATAAGTAACCTAATACTAACATTCATCAGTCTAATAAACCTTGTGTAGTCATCACTCATGTTACAAACATAAGAACTAAAGGAATTTTTCCAATTATATAAGGGAAAAGTTTTTAAGGAGATAAAAAACTCAGCAGGAAAATTATGCACATTTGACAGTTTTTCAGCTAATGGTTTTCTCTGCATCCTTCAGGTTTTTGCCTCTATTAGAAACAACTCTACAATGATGTAGCTGAACTACTAGAGAAATGAATGGATATAATACTGCTTGGAAAAAGCTTTTTTTTTTCCTTAAAAACAACACATTTTTCCTTCTTTCACCAGTTTAAACATGATATTCCCAAATACAGTCTTTAATTATCAGCTGGGTACTTCCCTACTTACTGGACAGGAGCATTTCCTGCAAATAAAGATTTTCACTGCACATTCCACAAAACCATTCTAGTCCAAATAGCTTCATTATTCAACTCCAACCCCCTCATTTTCTATTAGCCTGAGTCTAATGCCTTTTTTAGCATTATTTATTTACCTCAGCACACCTTGTGAGTTGGTACAGTCTCCATGAGACATTCCATGGACCTGCCACACAGCCACACCAGGGCAATGTTTTGGTCAAGTAAGGAGACTCCTTTCTGCTGTTCCCAAGCCCTCCCTTGCTTTCCCAAACACAGGAGATGGCACTCACCGTTCACAGAATGGGCTGGGAAGGGAAGATGTGGCTGAGGGAGGATGAAGCTGAAATTACAGGGCTTGCATGACCCTCCTGTGCCCACCCATGCAGCAAAGGAAAGGTGTCAGCTGAGGTGTGTAACAGAGAGAACACACTAAGTGCCTTCCTCACAGCAGCGTGTCCTCTTCCCTTTCAAACACTCTGGGAATTAGGAATACCAGACTCGTGCCTCACAAAGAGGAAAGGGCCAAAGGGCTGTGTTAAATAGTGGTGTTACAGCACGGGAACAGGAGATTAGCACAACCTGCCTCTTCCCGTGACATCTGCAACCGTAATGATTTAAGAATCAACCAAAGAGGGCAGGGTGGGGTCATGAAATGCAGACTGGCTCTGAAGTACTTAAACATTTTACACTGCTACTACAGCCAAACACCAAATTTCTCCAGAATTAAGGCTGGTTTTCTGAATTTCTATGGATAGCAGTTGTGCAGGCTTAAAGAATAGCTATTATGAGGCAATAGTAATTTTAGTACTAGAATATACATATTTTTGTATTCTAAGTATTATACTTTAATTTTTTTATTTCTGTAGTCTTTATTTTGCTGTGTAGGGATTTACAGTATACTTTATTCTATAGCTACTATGATAGCAGTAGCTTACTGTATGTAGTTTATATGAAGTTTTACACAGCAGAAGCTTATTTATTTCACATCCTTTTACCGTAGATTTTTACTTTAATATTGGGATTTGGTTTGAAAAAGTTAATGATATTGTAAGCCCAAGTAGCTGACCAAGGATTACTGAGCACAGAAAGAATAATATTATCACTTCAGTGCAGGATCATAACTGAAGAGGAAAAATCTCTGGAAGTTTTAAAGTCTGTCTAATGCTATAACCATGAATCCACAAGAAAATTCATATTCCTGCACTCCATCTGAAGAATGTGCAGAGGGAAAAAGTTTTTTCAGTGGTATTTTTATAAAAGAAGCCTTGTCAGTTTTCATAACAAAAGAAGTTAGCTTAAATTTCCTTTGAGTTCTATTTCTTATTGTGATAGATACATATATTCTGTATCTGCTTTAGTTTTAATCCAATCATCCAGCAGAACATCAGTAATATCTCTGGCCCTACTTACCTCTCTGTTTTCTCTCTGTCCAGTGCTACTGTATTTCATATTTAGTTGGCTGATCATACATTTAAATATCTCATTTACTTGAGCCTGAGAAGCAGCTCAAAACTATCTGGACTGGGGAAAGGCAAAGGCCTTGTCTAGCTCCCTATCCCACCATTTAGGAATGATCGCTATTTTCTTGATGGTTGGCTCTTTTTCCTTCAACATATCACAGACACAGAGGAACAGGGCCAAGACAGGTGGAGCTCTGTCAGGTGCTTTACAAGGGAGTCAGATTCCCATATCAATGAAAAGATCAAATTTTAAATCAGGGGAGCTTTAAATAATAGGAGAATAATATTTTACATTGTTTTAGCTCCTATACCCAAGGAATTTCTCAGTTTATTCACACAATTCTCAGAGTTACACCAAGCAACAGCACCAACCACTTGGGGCATAAAAGTTGAGGAGCACAGTAGTCCTCGGGGAAACTATCTGTAAAGGCAAGGGATGTAATGGAACTTCTACATGAAGAGGTGCCACTCTTCTCCCTGATTTTTTCAATTATCTCTTTGCTACCTGACAATAAAAGTAGGTATTGAGTAAAGCAACAGCTTTACTTTAGATAATTGACTTCTTTATTATTTAGTCTGTTCATCTACACACTGTGTAGCACATAATATGCCTTTCATTTCCATTCATAATTGCCTGCAGTATATGTCAGCCTAAGTTCTCCATATATATCTCTGCTAGCAATAAACTCAGTCATTTTTAATATGGTAAAATCGAGGAAATGAAACAAAAACATAATCAAAGCTAAAAAATAAGACAAATAAAGCACAGTACTGCAGAAGGGAGTGGAAGGTAAAAGGCATCAAGGAAAATAAAGATGGAAAATAAAAGGAACATTGTAACCGCATTTGAGATAAATTATGACATTTTTAAGAACAAAGAAACCAGAGGTTATTACAGAAAACAGTATGACTTCTGATGCATGCATATTCTGATGGCTGAAGAAGTAAACATACAGTAGACACTGCTTCCAGTAAATTACATGAATCATTCTGCAGAGAATGAAATCTGCAGGAAACGTGGAACACTGCAAAAAGTGCACATGTGAAGATATAAAAATGACAACATCAGAAGGCTTCTGAAGAAAAATACTTCACAATCTTGGAATGATTTAATTTTAAGTGGCAAGGCACAGAAGAAACATGAAGAAATATCTTTGAAAGCAAGACAACAGGTAGGAACTTTTGATGGATAATATCTCTCAGTTACTCCATGCTTGTATAAATTACTGCTTTTTCTTAATAAAGGTTTATTTTAATATAAGTAAAAGCAAAACCACTAATACAGCAGTTTATATATGAAAAATACTGTAAAACCCATAATGAAGATAGATATCAGACTACCAAGATGAAACTCAAGTCCTCATACCAATCTCTGAGTCAGTGGCAGAAACTAGGAATCCAAGGACTGGTCATTTCCTCCAGTCAGTGAATTTTAGCCTGCTCCATATGGCACCATTATCTTGCAACAAAGGAAATGTAATATCTTGGTATAAAGCACTGAAAGTAATTGCAATCCAGAGCAGCAATTTCCAAGCTAATATCCTATGTTATAAAATTGGTGGGCATTTTGGACTTCTATTCATAATAAGCAACATGAACTGGCAGGAAATGTGGGCAGGCTTGAATGCTTACCCCAAAACCTGAAGGTAAACCTGCATTTTACCTGTGCTGAGACACTCTTATAAAACATGCTGCTGGAACAGAGGGGAATCTAAACTAAAAAAATAAGTAGATTTTTATATACTTTTTGCTTTTACACTGCATTCTTATTCTTCAGCTGGTTTCTTTTATTACCTACATCTTTAATAACAATTGACAGTTAAGGAATTTTATGATCTTGATTCTCACTTTTATAATGGACTTCTGGAGAAAAAAAAAACCACTAGTTTGGGACAACCTGACTTGCCAATGTATGACAGTGCCAATGTCTGAGTCAAGCATTCCAACATGTGATTTATGCAATGTTTTTACCAGTCAACAGAATAGTCTTCATACTTTCAGGCAAGACAGCAATTAAAGATCACCTTCTGTGTTTAGAAATTGAAATATTCCTGCTTTTGTGACCATTTTTTTCTGCTGCTGACTGTCTCGGTATCTATCTCACAATTTGAATGCAGTAATTTCTGAATTGCACGTCAAGAACTGACTCCCCCTACGTTCTTGCAACTTCACTGTAACCTATTTTACAGGGAAAAAATAGGTGTTAGATTACTGTCATTTTTCTTGGGATTTAGATATTAGCTATTCACAGATATCACTAGTAAAATTTAATTTTTCATCTGGATATTTCCTGAATCAACTTTCATCCAATCTTTACTTATGATTTTATTCAGCCCTATAAATCACCTTGCTAAAGAACATGTGCAGTTCCTTGCATATCTAGGGCCTAAAACAAGGCACAAATGCATCCTTTTTCTGCTTCCATTTTTCCATGTTACTTCACTTGAGACACCCAGAGCCAAGGCAAATCAGTGCCACCCTCTCTGTGTCTGGCCCTTTCTTTGGCTTTGGTATGATCATAATCAAGATGTTGCTATTAATTACACAAAACTATGATTAGAAACTGACGTGCTTTGAGGTGTTCAAATATTTATAAAAGTCTACAGCAAAAGATAGACATGCTATCTGCCTTATGTACAGCCAGGGGAAACATGCACAGAGAACAGTCCAAGATCACAAGTCATCTGAAAAGTAATACATTTTGTTTGTCTGTATTTTCTAAAAAAACCTATTGCATTATGTTAAATACCCTGAGGGTTTAGAGTCAAACGTGACTGGAATGAATATAAAGAAAAAACTTTCTGTCTCATTAGATGATCTGAGTTTCAAAATCTGTTCTAAAAGTGTTGTAAAGTGTGTAGTGTTGTAGATTAATGCACTGAATACATTTCCACAGTGCTTGATGTGTTTCATAAAAGGTCCATTTCAGAAGTGTGCTGTATTATAGGTGAACAGTCGCAGTAAATAATCTTGTTACAGAAACCTAAGCAATTTTTACAAGGCGTATTTCTGGCTGACTGAACAATTTATTCTCCAGATGTCACATTGTATTTTTCCAATATAAAATGAAACAGCTTTTTTTTCTTTTCTCTCTCTTTTTTTTTAAGGCAGACTCTTTTGTTTGGATCAAAGGTACTTCCTTAAATAGAAAATTCTATTATTAAAATCCATTGCATTATAAAATTTACACTCTATGTGATTACTACAGTAATTTATAATTTTATTTGATTTAGTGGGATAAAAGACCACACCAAAGTGTGAATATTGCTGAGGATTGCTGTGTACATTTTAAAAATAGGAATCATTAGTTCTCAAACCGATCGTGTCTGTTGATCCTAAAGGTTGCAGGCATCTTGACTAGATCTATGTTTAGTTAAAACCGTGTCACTTCAGATGTTACCCACTAATAAACCCATATGTCACATTATAGGCCTTGGAAGATTGCATGATAATGTGATATGATAAGAACTGCTTCTCTGGAAGGCAAGGGCAATTAAAAACATTTTCACTAGGCAGACATCATCAGTAGAGATAAACAAGGTAATTTTCCAGCATATATTTTCTTGGCTTCAGAAAAGAAATACTTTCACAGGAAGCTCTCTCCCAGGAAAATTGACAGACTATCAGCAACCTATTTTACTGATAAAAAAAAAAAGAAAAAATAATCCTATGCACTAGTGGATATCGCACATTTCTATTTTCTCATCCTGTTTTCTTGATTATACAAACAGAAAATTAGCATCAAAGGATAAATTTCTTTAAAATATTCCCCAGTTTACTCTTCATTGTTTTTAATTATTTTTTCTGTTTTTACCCATCAAGCTGTGCATTCATATAGATCTATATAAGACTGCCAAACAGTTGAATCTAAAAGTTTTTGCCTTTTAATGTGCAGGTAGTTACCTAAATCCAATTTCACCAAAAATTTAGGATATTGATTTTGCCAGTGAGTGATTTGTTTGATCCAAGACCTCACTCCCTACTCTGTATTTAGGTTTTTGAGAGATAGGGACCACATAGCTCTGAATTTTAGATGGTGTGGAGCACACGGAATAGGACTGCTATGAATTATCTCCAGGAAAAGAGACTCCACACCCTCTCTGGACAATCTGTTCCAGTGCTTGGTCACTGCACAGTGAAGATCTTCCTCATGGTCAAGTGGAACTCCCCGTGCATCAGTTTGTGCCTGTTGCTTCTCTTTTTATTGCTTGGCAATGGATGGAGCCTGACTCCATCCTCCTCCATCAGATTAGCAAGATTGCCTCTAAAATAATTCAGATAGATTTAAAACTCTGTAAATTTGTGATGCAACTTCAGAACAGCCTCTGAAGAAGAGATTCTTTGCTCTACTTCACTCTCATGATGTTTGGGGTTTTTTCCTATTGTCATTTGTATCCCTACCTCTGCTTCTCATCTGGCAACAGAGGTCACAAAAATTGCGATAATCTATGCAATATGGAGAGAACATCAATTTGAGAAGCAGTGTTCATCACAGTACTTACTGCTGGCCAGTGTGTGCAAAGGCCAATGTGCAATGACAATGGTTCACTAACTCCTCAGCTTCTCAGTCACTTCCAGGGTCCATTAGCAAGCTTTGGAATTTCATTCAAGTCCATTATTTTTGTGGCTGAATCGGGATAATTGGCGTGGTCGATCTTCTTGCTTGAGAGCTGGAAGGTCTCTGACAGTCTTCTTATTAAGGTGATAACCTGTCAAACTCATGAATGTGCTGTGATATCTCCAGTCTCGGCAGACAGGCCCCTCTGCCCTACAGTTGGCTTCTACTAGAGTTCCCTTTTGACAGTCCAATGGAGATGAATGAGAAAATTATTTTAAGGCTATTCTGTGCAAGACCCTTTATATATACTGAGATACTGATAAGCACTGTAAAGAATCCTTCCATTGCTAACAAGTTATGAATGTTTACAGAACAGCAATTTTGCTTTTTACCTAAGTTCAAATGGATTTCAAGGAGTTTCCTCATGTAAGACTGGCTCGATTCATGATCAGATGAAAGTAAAACAGTGTTTTCCATTTCCAGTGTTTTCCAGGTTAGGTCTTCAGTATGCACATCAGCACCAGCTGTATGGCTTTGTGCTCCCTGTGGCTGTTCATACCATAGCTATTCAATATAACAGATAGGGTACTTTGGTTGGAATCCTTCTTTTTCCTGGGATGTGCTGCTCCTACACTGAGAACAGCACTGCTGAAGGACACCTTGAGCAGAGGAAGGTTACATGAAAGGAAGACCTGGAGCCAAGATGGAGCTTTGAAAGTCATGGAAGGTGCCAGAAACAGAGGAGTTAGACAGTAATGGACTAGACATCTTAAAAAGACTAAAAGACTAGACACTTCCAAAAGCACAAGCCAATGAAATTAAACATTCTTATCCTTAAAATAAGCTCCCTGGGTTGTTTTTGCATGCCTTTCCTTCTTCCTTGCTTTGGAAGAGGTGTGGAAAAGAAGGCAGACCTGTGATGTAGTACTCAGTAGCAGATGGCATGGGAGCCAAAAAGAGCAGTATTATTCATTTGAGAGATCCAAAGACAAATATGGTGGTCTCACATTAAAACTTTTTTCCCCTCTGCTTCCAGGTTTGGATTGCATGAAAATCAACTTAAGGCTCCATCACTTCCCCCTTTTAGAAGTCCAAGAAAGTGTCTGGACCAGAAGGAACATGTTCCATTGCCACTGCCTTGTCCCACTGGAGAAACTAATGTGCCAACATGAGGTAGATGATGCCAGTAAGAGACTGGGAACACGAGGATCAGGTAAACAGGAGCAGGTTTTTAAAACTAACACAATATCTTCTTGCCTAAAAAGTTTGCAATGAGCAACTACCGAAGCACAAATCAAGACACCATAACATAACGGCAAAAGCACTGAAGCATACTTATTAATTAGTATTTCTGACACAATTCTTAAGGTATTGGTGAGCTGATAAAATATGAGAAAGTTTCAAATTGAGGCAAATTGGAAGTGAATCCTTTCACAAAAATACTTTTAATTGGCCATCATTTTCTGTGTTTTTGTTTTCTCCAACTCCAGTCACTTGTGTCCCTGTTAACTGCCTCCCACACAGTCCAGTCTTTCTTTTTCCTCATCCTACAATGAGGCAATAATACTGTGCTCATCAACTATCCTATTACCATAGAAATGATAGCTACATCACAAATTCAGCAGTCTGATTCCTTGACAGGGTTGATTAGGAATAGAATATGAGCTGGAGAAAAGCTGAACCCTTGATTAAACACAAATAGCTCTTATAATGAAAATAGATATGGGAATAAAATATATTTAAAATCAGAAGAAGCATCTTCATATCCTACATGAGAAGTATTTTTGGCATTTTTTTAATTGTTTGGAATTCTTGGCAGAGTTTCCTAACTTCTTTTTAAATCACTCATATAGGCACAATTAGTTGTCATATGTGTTCCAGAATTCACTGAAAAATCAGTGAAAAGTACATCTTGTAAAATACTAGTTAGGACTTTACATTTCTTTGACAATAAATATATTTAGAATTGGAAATGCACTATAGCTAAGTATACACGGCCACACAAACTCAGGCAAACCTGTAGGTTTATTATTTTCAATCAGATCTACTTGAATTCAAAGGCCGTGTTATTTAGGGGCCTTTCTGGTAAGTTCTGATTGTTCCCTTAATAAAACCACCTCCCACAAGGTGTTCTGCATCTTGCCCCAGTCCCAGAAAAACACTTTTCCCTACACCAAATGAAGACCTTGGCTCAGTAGGACACTGACCCTTTCCTCCCAGAGGTTCAAGACCCTAATGAATGAATCAAAGTTAGATACTTTATTGTCTCCTGAATCAAAACCAGTATTGAGCCCACAGCCACTAAAGTTGGAAAAAGACTATTTTTATCATTCAAACCATTCATCCCAAAAGAAGAAACACCATATATGAAAATAGAAGTGTTCTAACAGTTCATTTTTCAAGAGACTGTCTTTTCGAGTTCTCACACTAAATGTAAGTGCTAAATCCTCAATTCATATTTTACTGGAGACTTGACAACTCCAATTGCAACCAGTTTATTTTACCAGTAAAAGTGTACAGTAGGGTGTGCATACTCATTCCAGGCCATCTCTATTCTCAGGCCTGCTGCAGTGTTTCTTCTACTTCAGACTATTTAGTCAATGCCATTAATCAAAATCCTATAGCAGAAAATGCATGCATAAGTCCTACACATTTATTGCCATGGCAACAATTCAGGCTCTTGTTCATATGTCAAGCTACATCAGTGGAGATAAATTCTATTGTTTTCACACTGACAGTTCTCTCTGTGTTGGACTTAATCCATAGAAAAATATAGCTTTACCTCTTATTAAAATAAAACACAGACCACCCAACTCTCCAAATTCTCATTCTTCACATCATATAAGTAAACAGTCTGAATAGTTATAAAATTACAGTTTGATATTCAGGTTTATGATGGTAATTAAAGTGTAAAAAATGGCCCAGTACTCATGATATTGTCTTAATCTGTGAGATTGGTTAGGAATGTAATTCTTCATGAAAAGATGAGCTCATTTCTGTGAAGCCAAATACCGATGATACCAGAGCACTGCATTCTTGAATTAGATTCCAGTATTTTAAAATAAATGCCTTTAAGCTTTAAGTGAAGTTGATGCAGTTCATTTTCCAACTTAGCTGTGATACTGTGGTTTTCATAACATAAAAATTAATGATTAATGCATAATATCCTGAAAAAGATTTTATATTTCACTCAGCTCATGATAAAATACACTGTCATATGGGTGACTCACAAGTGCAAAAGAAAGATAAGAATCATTTTTCATACAAAAGCCTCTATAGATTTACTTGCATATGCTCTGTTATGAGGAAATCTTAATGCCCGATATAATTTTATAGGATTTTGCTGTGTACTAGATCACAGTTTTGATTCCTATTTCCATAGACACAGTATGCTTCTCATCATCACAGACTAATAAGCCAGTCTTTCATTAATAAAATACTTCTAATACTTCATTCTCTCATTATTCCCTGTGTACAGAGCATCATGCTCCCTGGAAAGGCAGAAGCCTCACATCAGCACTGAAGACACATCCTTTTCAATCTGACCCTTTTTCCACTTCCTCATGCAGATTTAAGTCCCTGCTTTTCCAGCATGCTTCATATTGACAAAGCCTATTACTGTGATATACTACACTGGAGTTCATTTCAACTAATATCCACAGCTACATCTGTTACTGTCAGTGCCCAGTCCAAGTTCCTGCCTCAATGAAGATGAAGACAACCATTATTATTTACTTATTGTCACGCCATGTTATGCCAGTATCAGAAACTGCTTCACATACACACCGTGTGTGACTTGCATCAAATATATATGTTTTTAAATGGGGGGCTTTGTGTAATTTGTAAATATCCTGTGAACTTCATTCATATTAATGAAGCAGCGTTTGCACTTTCCTGGCATTTTTATGCAAATTGCAGTAACTCTTTGTGTGCCATGACTCTGTATGTGACACAGGCCACAGCTCCTGAGGCAAGACTTATTTCCCTGGATGAGCAGCACAGGACAGAACATGCCTTTTCCCACCATCCAAAAGAGAGAATCAGGCATTCTGAAGAGGTTAAGCACAGGATATGTCAAATAATTTGAATCTTTTAATGTTCTTAAGAAGAACTAACAAAATGTATTTTAGGGTCTGAGCAATTCAGAGCAGAGCATAATCTCTTTTCTGAACACCAAGTAATGTTTTACCATTCTTTTCCTTGCACCAATTAAAATCATCATGCTTCTCATTGCTCCTAAATCAGACACACACTAGTTTCAATAAAATATGGTTTTAAATAGTAATATTTGAAGCAGAACAAAAGCAGCTTTTTTCCATATGCGTGAATTACACATCAAAATAAAATTTTAGTTCCCAGTTTAGCACTGCCCTCTGGTGATACATATCTTGGATATGTATGTGACCTATTTCATCTCAGTGTATCAGGCCCAGATCTGGACAAGACTAAAATAAAATTTAGGCATTTAAACCTAAGACAATAACCCCTTCATTCTGTCCACTAAGTTCCCATCCTGAAGCTTGCTCTGTGCATAGGCAGAATTCCAGCCATCTGGGATGGGCTTTGGATGGGGTCTGCTAAAATCTTACAGATTTGTCCTGTCATCCCCTAGAGGAGTCCCTCACACAGGAGTGGGTTCTCAGCTTCCCAACATACATCTGCAGTACAGACAATCTCAGCCACGCTTTATCTTCCAAAGCCTTTGGTATCTACTATCAAACAAGTGTTTTAAGCCATAAATCTGTCTCTAGGTGATTGTATCTGAGTTGCAGGGAGTCATCTTAATCCCCACAGGGCTGAAATTTATGAACCCTGCTTTCAGCAGAGGTTTTCCTGCAGCATTTGCTGTCTGTTTATGTATCTCATTAGGAAGCACCCAGTTACCATACTATTGTTATGCAGCTCAGTGTTTCCTAACATTTTAAAATCCATTAGGATGCAAGATTTTTGAAAAACAAATCGTGCACTATGATGGCTTTTAGTTACAATTGCATGAAGCTAAGTTAATTTTCTATATTCATTGATTATCTTCAATCCTAACCCAGAACATTGGAAAACATTAGTCTGTTGTTCCTACCATGAGTCTAATGAGCAATGCTCCACTCATAAATGGGTGTTTTGTGTATCTGGGATGAAAGGTTGCATGGAAAAATGATCTGCCACATTTTTGTTATTGGTGTGAAAATCCTTTTCAAGGCTCATTTAGGGAAGCTTTCAGGTGTTGAGCTACTTTGAAAATCTGACCTTTTGTGTGGGTGGCTCCTGTTACTATTGAAAATGCACCAACAAGGCAAGGAATGAAACAAGGGGATATTCTGAATACAACGTGGTGGAAATAACTGAGAAATGTAAGATTCTTAATAAAATACTTTAAGTGTAGGAAGATTCTATAATATTTGGTTGGTTTGTTTTTGAATACCAATGAAGATTTGTGCATTTGAAGTCTGGGTCATAGTTGCAGCTAAATAAATATACAAACCTTATGTGTCTCCTATAATGATAATCAAAACAAAAAGAATGAACTTTCACTCCAAGCTCATTGTGCAATACTTCACATTATTAATCAGAATTATGTCACAGGATTATTACTTTTCTTAATAATACATTTAATGTAAATTTAATGTAAAAGATCCGTGATAGAGGCAGTCAAAGCTTTGTTAAAATCCTTTTGAAGGGTTCAGCCACTGCATTAGTAGATTTAGTCTAATAGCCTAATGTTAATTTGGATTCTAATCTATTATTTCACATGATATTTAATGTGGTTTTGTAATTAGACTTTTTTTAAACAATGCCAGAAAAAAATCACATGGGTCAGAGTGCATGACTGTCATTAACCACAGAGCATTTCTGGGACATGTATAATCATAACACAACTTCTGCAGTGAAATAGTGTAGATTATACTCCAGTCAACAACCTGTGTCTTATCTTGTAAGAGAAAAAAACACATGACAATGAAGTGATAAACACCTGCAGCTGTTCACACACACTGCTCCCATTTAAAAGGTTCTTACCCTCTTGGCTGATCCAGAATATTTATTTACATATTCACCCCTGGCTCAGGTTGAGACAAAAATGAATTATGTATTATTATGCTTCTGATAAACTTCACTCCAAATGAGAGTTTGAGAACAATTATACAACATTTTGTTCTGGGAGAAGCAATGATACAAAAACCTCCAAGAAATAGGGCACAAGTCTATCCAAGGAAAGACTGTTGAATGCAGCAAACCTCAGAAGCTATGAGCAGAAAGAAGGGCCATAAAGAGATGTATCTCCTTTTATCAACTTCCTCCTAAATTTCCAATGAATATGTACTAATCTTGTAATAGTGACCTAGAATAATAAAGTATTCTTTTTTCCCCTAATTCTCTTAAGCTTTAAATTAGCTGGCAGTATGATAACTTACTAAAAAGTAAAAATAAAAGTCTATGATCTAAAAATCATACTTCAATTCAAATGGAGGCTTGGTATCCTTCAATTAAGGTGAAAGTAAAAAAAAAAAAAAATCAAGCAGCATTTATTTGCTCTTATTTAATTAAATACATTCCCTAATTCTTATCTTGCCTTTTAGGCCATATGGCCAAATCTTGCTCTTGTCAGCAAATTTTAACCAATTTTCTCTTCTCAGTGGATTGTCCTACTAAAAATACTCAAGAATTATTTGAGTTAGGCTCTGTGATATTTATCACAGCCTAATCTGACACACCTCAAAAATGTATAGAGCTAAGAGTACAAAAAAAAAAAGCTTCACTTCTGAGGACCTCCAAATGCACAATTTTCATTTTAAAAAAGAAGCTACAGGAAAATTAATAAAGTCATAGGGTCATGGCTTGAAAAGCTGTTTCTTTCTCATCAGGACACTGAAAATTATACAGTCTGACTGAAAAAAAGATTAGAAGTCAGCATCCTGGTCCAAGAGCTACTGTATTCACAACTTAGTTAAACTTATACCTTAGTTTAGCACTAGTGAAAGGCACTGATTCTGTACACACCATATAAGAATTAATTTGTAGTTGCCAAGTGCAGAGATGGTTTCACAAAAAATGTCCACGTACATGTCTGTAAAGAAAAGAAGTGATTACCAGGCAACTCACTTGCTAAAAAAGAAAATATAAATAGAAAAAGAAGAAAAAATCACTTTCATTTTTCTCTCAGGGAGCAGCAAAGGCAGCAGAGACATAATGAATCACAAGATAATTTTCATTAAGTCTTAAGTTCTCTGCACACAAAACCCAAACAAATGGGCTCTGTGTCTGAAGACTATCAAGAAAATATAAAAATACAATCCAAACCCACAGGACCTAAGATGTTACACCAAATTCAAGCTGAATCCCACCACTGGTGAAAGTTTGCCACCAGACCATCAAAGAACAGACATATGAAAGTACAAAAAATGACTCTAATGTGATACTTAGCAAACTAAGTACTCCATTAGTCAGTCCCACAAAAATAATTATTATCTTCTATCTCATGCCCTGCTACCTGATGTAGCTGCAAAGGGTTGCAAGAAGAAAGGGAGAGGGAAAAAAATTGTAATACTCTGTCTCATCATGCAAATATCAAGAGTAATCACTTAGATCAGAAAGCCACCAGGAGTATCTGAGGGATGGAACAGCAGTCACAGATATCTGCTCTTCACTGCTTTTAAATTCCATGGTCATAGACCTATCTAGGTTTTCCCCACCCCACAATGTCTTCTGCAATCACTGTTTCTGTCCTGGATGTAGCAAGGTGCAGATTCTCTCTTATTCTGTGTTCCATGACAGCACAACACTCCTGGTGTGTTGGGAATCATCCAAAGTCCTAATGACTACTGGCAAAGTTCTCCTTTTAAAGAGCTTGTAGGTTTTCTAGTGCTGTCACTTAGAATTAGAATTGTACATTAAAAGTGTTTTGCATTGTAGCTATTTAATCATGGTACAAATCTAATTAAATAAACATCACTCAGAAAACAATCTTTCAGATCTATCTTTCAGATAAATACTTATCTAAAATAAAAACCTGAACAAAGGCCAAAGGCTGGGATAGGGAAAAAATATTCCAGAGTGAACTGTGCAGTATTACATGAAACAGAGCTATCATGAATATAATGTAACTAAGTCAAGAAATATATGATTGATTTATTGTATTGGAATCCATTAAAAATAGTCCATTGCCATTTAAAACCATATAATCATTAAATATCTTTGAAAACACACATTCTCTACTGTCATTAAAAGATACTCTTGACAGCACATCATTTTTAATGGCACCATTATAAACAGGATTCCTAATGGCTCTGTTTAGTATGTAACAGAATTGGAAGTCAGTAATATACAGAATCATATTCAACATAATCAGATAACAAAGAGCACTGAAGGAAAGATGAGTGCACAATTAATAGTTGAATAATTATTTTGTGTAAAATGAAATGCATTTTAAATAGGGTGTCAAATAGGCATTATAATGGAAAAACGGAACAGTGGAATAGACCTGATGTACATTACTTACAAGTACAACACGAAGTACTGGTACTGATATATGATCTAAACAGGAGATAGGAGAGGCAAGATTATGCCCAAGGCTAATTGCTGTGATAATGCTGGTTTCCAACTGCAGCAAACTGTTCTGTGCTTAAACCAAATCCCTGATCCAGTAAATGTGCCTTAAAACACGATTTCAGCTTCTCCCTTGCTTTTGTTTGTGGTCCTTCCTAATAACAGGGCATTCGATAAACAACTGTTTGTTACTTTTGTCCCTTGAAGTGCATGGGGGTAGTCAGTCTTCAAGTGTCATTAGTCCTCACCTTCACTGGAAGTATGGAATTTGTGAATATTAAAGGACCTCAGGAACAATAAAGTTCATCTTCTGTAAGCTATAGTTCAGGAAGCCAGGCATTTAAAATAAAAACCATGTTCTAATTCAGTACACTAGAGGCAAGACAGATTTATATAAAGTAAAAAGGAAAATAGAATTTTCCTAATGCAGCACTGTCCCTCACAGAGGTATGAAGAAAATGGATCTCCTGACTCACCATAAAAACGAATGGGACTGTAGCAATGCTCATCAGCACAAAGTACTTACTCCAGGTACCTTCTGCCCACAAGGCCTGCAAGTTCAGGAAAAAGGAGTAGCAACTGAAAACAAGGTTCTGCAAAAAGATTCTCTAACTGATCTTTGTTGCAACACAGACACATTAACAAAAAGCTATAGAGCATTTTTAATTATGGAGGTATAAACTGATATTCAGGAAGATCCTAACCAGCCACTAAACTTGTCAAAACTAAAGAACAAAATGAGTGTGTGTGAATGTAAACTCATGGATTCATATACAGATATCACCCTTTCCACAGAATCTCCAGTGCTTGGGAGAAAGCCCAAGGAGAGGTATTAAAGTGGGTCACCACAGGTTTAATTTCTTTCATTATGTCATTTGTGGCAGTGCCATCCAAAAAGAAGAAGTGTCTATATACAGTAACAAGCCATTCAAACTGACAAAATCTATTACATACCTCTGTATATGTAAAGAGCTGGCTTACAGCCACACTGAGTCAATTTAACAGTATACTTATTTGCAAGTATTAATGGCTGCATATATTTGCATACTTGTATGGTTTTCAGTGATCTGTTCCTAATCAAAATAAGGAACTATGGACTTCCATACAGAGGATCACTTTAACGAGTACTGTTATGATGTTCATCTGATCTTTCTAAAATATACAAGATTTGTGAATGCATAAATTTATTGTAACGTTGGAGCATTTATGTTTTGGGATGTGACCATTAGGATCGATTTTCTTTTTGCCTTTTTGGTTAGTAACTAGCTATGTAACTAAAAAATTATAATTTCCCCTTTCACACTCCACACTAATTATGTAATAAGGCAACATGCAGAAAAATATATTAAACCTGAAACTAGTGTTTTTGTGAACAACTATGTAAAAGTTGTTCTGTGTCAGTTCTTTCCCCCAAACTACAGTCATAGTTCCATCAGTTCTGTTTGCCATTTTGGTCTCGCTCCCCAAACTTTTACTCCACTCTGCCATATCAAACATAAATCTAAACTCTCCCTTGCATATGTGAGAATCTCTGCACTCTCACTGGTGTTGTTACTTTGCATTACTACTCAATGTCCTATGCAAATAAAAAAGCACTTTTTTATCTGTAACGCAAAACATTTTTAAAGCTTTTTTACTGATATCTACTGTTCTGAAACTAATGCAAAAATATCTGCACATATAAAAAAGCTTTTTTTTAGTAGTCTAATGCTGTCAGTTCCACAAGGATTTTAGAGCCAAGTGATAATAAGCAGTACATACTCTACCTCTGAAATCTGGCACATGGGTGGGGGCACAGATCAGGTGTGAAGGTTTTAACAGTCACATATTACAAGTTGCAAGGGCTTTGATAACCATGGAGACTGAGATGCAAGTGTTGAAGGGACAGGCAGGTAACTCAGAACTCTGCTGTCTTGCTGCTGCTGGACAGGGCTGCTGCTATGTAAATATCGAGGTAGCTCTAGACCAGTTCCCCAGAGGATATTGCTGACTGCATTCTCCTCCACATCCCAGCAGGAGCTCACTCTGAGCCAGGTCTGCAAGAGCAAGGCTCTGGACTGCTCAAATACCACACAAACTCAAGTATTAGGGAAAAAGTCAGCTCATGGAGGGCTCTAATTTTACTACCTATAAAAGTATCAATCTTGAAATAATGCTATTTTAAAGTTTTAGATTCCTTGCTGTAAAATGGTATAACTGTCCAGGGTTACTGTGAGGAAACATTTAATCATATGCATTAAGGTTTCCATAATACAATGATGATTTCTACAGAAAAGCCCATCAGAAGTATATTTTGTCAAATTATATCAGATTTTTTTTTAATTGGAATTACTGTTTGTTAAAGCAGACTGAAATAAGTAATGTATATGGAATATACTTATACAATTGAAGATTTCATCATAATATATATTAAAAATACAGTCTGAATTTGAATAATCTAGTTTTTGAATGCCTGACTTTTAAACTTTACTAGCCCTCTGTTATATACCTTTGTTGCATGTGCAATATGTAACAGAATGACCTTCATCCATAGCATCCTTGTAGTAGAACAGAATCATTTACTATAGATTTTATTATAAATGCCTTAATGAAATTCTAATCAATAATACTTCAGAGAATGGTAAAGAAATTGATTTCATAGATAAAAGGAGATGTTATTATCTCAGTTCAGTAACTATGAAATAGAAAGATGAAAAAGTCTGTTTTTCATATGAGAACTGAGCACAGCTGTACAGTTATATAATAAAGTATCACTTGTATCCATGGCAATAGGGAATAATTGATGCACCACAGTTATTTTTATAAACCCAAAGAAAAAAAAAATCAACTGGAAATTTCTTTGCCAGTTTCTTGGCATTGTATGTTTTTTATCTGTACATAATGTACAAATTTATAGTCTGAATGCACTCACTGATCTGACTCGTTGAATAAAACATGCTGGGTTTTGCTGCATATTAAAGAAGATGGGGATCTCATGCCCTACAACCAAGTCTTTCATGAGGGATTTAATGAAAAACATTTCTTGGAATAAGATATATTGTTACCTTAAATTCAGATTGCATTGCATTTGGGATCTATACACCATAGGGATTTAATTTTTTTTTAATGAATAAAATGCTTTTCAGCTGTCTTACAGTGGCTAGTTTAACAATATTTTAGTTAAAGCCAGTAGATGCCTATAATGTAAAAAATCTAATGGAAACCCAAAATTTAGTATATATTGTCTCTTGGACCTTCCCTGATACAGTTATATCTCTCAGTCCTTTTTGAGGAAAAGAAAATTATGGCAAAATTTTTGCCATTTTAAAGGAAGATCCACACTTACCCCTTTAAATTATATGAGGAAAGGATATTGCTAATGTTTGGGGTTTATTGTAATGATGAGTTGAATTCACTAAAAGACTAAAAGAGGGTTCAGGTGCTCCTGTCAGTCCATTAATACCAATGTGTCTACAACAGAAAGGAGTTACTTTACTTTTCTTTTTTTTTTTTCTCCTAAATGCAGATCCATTTATTCATAACAGAGTTTGCATTTGCAATCACCTATTTACTTTACTTCAAGAGATAGGAATGTTTTGCTGTAAAGACAAGTATTTCATTAAATCAAAGCTCTCATACATTTTCCTTAGCATGTTCTATTGCAGCGTAATTTTCTAATGGCATTCAGATGACCATGACAAGACCTTTTGTGATGAACCTTTTTGATTTCCCTTTTTAAAAAATTTGCTCAAATCAGAATTCTAATTGTTGTTTCAAATGTAAGATGAACCATCATACTTGGTTTCTGTTTTTATCCATAGCTGACTTCTGAGGATGATTAAATAAATTGTTTCTTCAGGACAATGGACAGGCAAGATCTCAGAACTTCTTGTTAAATGCTAAAGCCTAATACATAATCCTTCACAAACATTCTCCAAAGTGTGTGGAACATTTGTGTATGCAGTACTGTATTTCTCTCCTTTACACACTACAGCATCATCACCTTTTCTTATTTCTTTCAGTGCTCCTTTTCACTTTCCCCTTCCCTGGCATCTGTAGGAATCGTTTGCCTGAATTATCAGATGGATATGAACACAAGCTATTTGCTTTTCAGAGATTAAAAATGGATAGTCTCTTAGAAATACCAGCTGCAGTTGTTTATCAAGGATTCTATTATTTTGGAAACTCTGCAGCACCATTTGCTTGAGCAATAGTCCTGTTACAAAATTTTTCATGAGACCAGCCTGAGAGTGCCTTTAAATACTTGGAATGGAAGAAGGCAGGGATGTGTAAAAAATCCACATACCCACAGTTTGTTTCCTCCATGGTGGAATTTATAAGTTTATCTGGCAATTCATGGTAGGTGAGCTTGACCTGGACCTTCACTGGACAGCACCACGTTCGAGCTACAGCACACACACAAAGGAACAATTTTACCTTAAAAAACCTAGTTTTAGCTATAACTTCCCTTCTGCCATTCAAAAATTACAGCCACTTGTAATATAATCAGCTTCCTTATCAACTAGTGACTGTTCTTAGTTCTGTTTATATGTAATGACAGCATCTAAAAATAGTAATAGTTCTCCATTATTTTATCTTTTTAGGCTATTGCTTTTACTTGTCTCCACTAATATATAAAAATGCCTTTTTGTCTAGGGATACTGAACAGAGAATTAAAATGCATTAACAAAAAGAAATGTTATGGACTGTGAGTCAGCAAGAACAAAAGAACCAAATACATCATGTAAAAAGCTAATAATATTTAGATAGGGAGGCCAGAATTTAGCATTTTCATTATATTTTTCAGTTAGCATGAAAGTTTAATCTTCCACTAATCACTTACATTGTAAAATAAACGGGGCTTGGGCATATCACAGTCTATACTCAGGTCCCCAGGAGAGCAAAAACCACAAAAGAAAGCTAACAATATGATGCTATATATTCTGAGATATTGCCATTCAATCTGATTTGCCACATGCCCATACATTTTAATGCTGACTTCATTATGAAATCTCTTCTTGATTAATCATTGGCGAACAATGACTAAATTGCACTCCAGCATCAGCTTGAACTGGGACATTGTTAGGAGCAACATTCATTTGAAAAGCAAACCAGATGGGCCAAGGAAAGGTCAGTGTGGTACTACCACAGTCACAATGGACAGAGCTCATAAACCAGTGGCAGAAGTTGTTGAACTGAGACTACAGTAACTTTAAGAACTGAGACTGTTTGCATTCCAGTTCTCTCCTCCAGCGTGTGTTAGCTTCTTGCTCTTTATGGTAAAAACTTCCCTTTACAATCTCCAACAGATACTTCTCTTTAATTATCACCTACATAACCATCATTGCTGTGAAGCAAAATGTGTACTAAAATTTTCTCAATTTATAAACAGACATTGTATCTCTAAACACATGAATCCTGCTAAGGAGATGGAATACAAAACTGCCCTAAAACCTTCCACAGCTGCCATTTCAGCATTGAAAGTGCCACAGAGACCTCCTGATCTACCTAAAAATTGTGTCGGATCTCCCTCTGTATCAACCTTTTCTCACACTTGATTTTGGTCACAATTCTCAGGTCACAGTTCTCTTGAAGCTCTCCCAAGACTTTCAAGTGTCTTGATTTGCATGGCATACTCAGAGAGCCCCCACTAAGCTTCTTCCTGGGCATTGACCAGGACACCTCTCCAGGCTCATCTAAACACTAGGGGAACACAAGGGAACTGAAAACCAGCACAAAATCCAAGGAGCCACAAACAAAGGGACACTATGTCTCTACATTTCCTTCAAAATAAATACTGCTTATTTATTGACACTGATCTGTCAATTTGAACAAATTTAAAAGAAAGACATCACTTAATA
This sequence comes from Acridotheres tristis, assembly GCA_037013685.1. Lineage (NCBI taxonomy): Eukaryota > Metazoa > Chordata > Aves > Passeriformes > Sturnidae > Acridotheres > Acridotheres tristis. The sequence continues at coordinate 9,550,127 of CM072898.1, forward strand.
TTGACTTTTTTAACCATGATGAGAATTTGTATAATTATGGTAGTCCATATACTCTGTTACAGATGACATTTGTCAAGCTTTGTTAAGTTCTGTCAGGTTGATATTTTGAAGTAACTAGAGAAAACAAGAAATAATCTTATATCTGATATACTAAAATGAGACAAAAATCTCAGGAAAATTGCAATGCATGGCTTCTAAACATCATATTTTTTTCTAGTATCAACTGAGAGTAAATATATTCTTAACACTTAAGTTAATCTTTCCTCTACAACTACCCTTCTTCACACCCAATTCTACTTCATGATTGCATACAAGTGGCTGATAGGCTGGATTTCTCTTTTTAATGCTTTATATCCAGTGGTAAAATCTACATGCACACAGAAATATAGTCTGAATTTTTAATGATCTTAGTCTTGTTTGAGCAATACATGATAGAAAAACTTCATATATACAACCAAATTAGCCACTGGAGCTGTATAAAACTACGCAGAAACAATTGGAAAGATTATTTTTTCTACTGAGCTCTGAAATTCTCACATCTGAATCATGGCAATAACAAGCCAGGAATGAAAAAAGCTGCCCATCCAATAGCTTGCAATTTAACCCAGTATATCTATTTTTGTCAGATATATTTATGGGCCTTAAAATAATGCAGAATACAGAGAGAACTGTTGACATACTCCTTTCTTCCTTGCTCAAGGGTTTTTACAGTAACTGCAGCACACAATATAAAGCAATTTGGTTTGTTTTTAATAAGGTTCATGTCCTTTCCTAAAAGACCAAAACTTCCAAGTCAGATGTTAAATTCACAAGCAATATCCAGGGTCATCTGCAAGACTGCAATAACCAAAATCTTATAAAGGAAAGTCCTAGCTACATGAATTTCATATCCAAGTGACATTCAAATTTTGCACGTAAGAGTTTTCAATAATAAATAAAATCAGCAAACTTCTTTTCAGATCTATTTTATATTAAGGAGGTATTGCAGTAGGTGTGGCAAGAATTATAATACAGAATTTCATCAGAACAGCTCCTAGGACTGCACTCTCTTGTGCTGATCCTAGAGGAGCCACATTGAACCCACCTGAGATCATTCCATGTTCGTGGTAGCAGTGGGAGCTGTATAAACCACCTTCACCAATACTCATTTCACCCATTTCCTAAGGAAAAACTGACCCTCCCTACACTGCTAACAAATGCATAAACTCACACTTCTCCACTGCAGGCTAAAGAAATATTGTTTCTCTCACACTGTGCTGAAATTACAAAAAGGGAGAGAAACCCTTCACCTGTGAGCTCACAAACCAAGGAACAATACAACCTTCCCATGTTTATTCGAATCAGGGGTAGTTCTCAGAAGATCAATATATTTCTGTGAGTTTCAGTTGATGATGGGGCCTCTGATGCAGGCCAAATTACTTTCTTTCTTCAGAGGAGACACATGACACATATGACACTCTCCCCAGTGGGATCTAACACAGGGACAAATTCTTGTAGCCCACACTTGGCACTTTTGGTCTCTTTTAGCTGATGAATCAATACTACAGAACTGCTGTCTGTGGTTTCTGTGCTGGTTGTGCACTGTCAAATAGATTGTCTTCATTCATCCTTGAGTACAAAACATTCAAGTTTTGGCATGACTTCCCTTTCCACAATTTAAATTTACTTTTCAACATTACATCCTCCTGTCAGATAAGAGAACTCTGGTTGGGGTATGGCAACATCTTTCCAGCTCTGCCAATAAGGACAAGTTTCCTTAGAGCTATAGGGCACAGGGAAGAAGAGTATAGAAGAGTAATTTCTAATGGCTTAATTTGGTACTTACTGGCTTAAAAAAAAACTGCTGACAGAAAAAATCATGGTAGGTACTTGTGCACAGAGGGTATTAACTGGACAGGTGCTGCAGGAAAGAACAGGTTATGAAGTTATCAGTGACTGGTTTGTCAGGAATTTTTCTGGCAAGCAGGTGGATATTCTGCCCTTCTCTACATCTCACTAGCTGTGTTAGATCACTGGTGTGTAGTGACTTTAATATCTTTGGGGAGGTGCACACAGTGGAAGAGTATAGAGTGTTTCAAGGATTTTCATGGTTTCGTGCTGGCAGAGGCTACTTACTATGAGCACAGTAGAATATGTCAACTTTCTTTAGAATTTTACTTCACTCTCATTTTAGAACCATTTGGTTGGTAAGTCTTAGACTGCAGGGAATTTATTTCTCATTATGACTTGAAGAAGAGTGTGACTGGTGAAAGGCTAGATGAGAATATTATGAGAAGCTCCTTTCAAGGTGAAGTCTCACTAATATACATTTTTATACAATATAAATTTTATAGAGATAAAAATCATTAACTGTTTAATGATTTTTCCATTTGGGTTCCTAACCTGTATCTTAAATTGAGACTTATATAATCTGTAGAGTTTCTTTCTGCATGGAAGCAATTCCTTATAGGAACTTAGGTGACCATTCAAAAATATATTTTGTTTTCCTAGGTGAATTAATTGGAGAAAAGTCTGAACATTAATAAGATAGATATAAACACACTGCTTGTGGCACAGCCACTGATGTCTGATGACTTAGTTGTGTATAAAAAACAGTTTGGAATGTGTAGATTTCTATTTCTAAAGATTGCATCTGTGTACTATAGCTTGTAGGTTATTAATTTTTTTTTGTTATTATTTCTGAACATTTTACAGAATACTTAGGAGAGCACTGTAGGTATGCAAGCATTTCAGAGAGAATCTGATGGCAGGATCAATGTTATTGAACTGTAAAAACCCTGTAAGTTTTCCATTTCTGATAAGTATGTCATCTGCATGGCTTTGCGATAAGATTATTTAAAAAGCTGTTCTGTGCAGAAGCTCTGTAAAAGGTTGACTATTCAAGGCTATATGTGCTTACAATTTGAAGTGTGGATTTTTTGGAAGCAATATTTCTCTGTATAAAGATGAAAGGGGTGAATAATAAAACATCATTGGGACAATATGACAGTTTAAATGTGAGCTTATGGCACTCGCTGTCAGGTGGGAAAAAAGAGCTACACAAACTAAGTAGTAGTGACATCATCTGGAAAAATGGGTTGGAAATAGTTTTCTGCACTAGAAAAAAATACCACTGAATGAATACTACTTAGTCAGCTAAAACACCAGAATTTTTTTAATTACTGCCGACTTTTAGGTTCAACTCTGAGCCAAATAAATCCTGATGGAAGACTATCTTCAGATCATCTATTTTTAGTGGCCCCTGCAATATTATATTAAGACATTATATTTTCTGCTAACATTCCAATCCTTTCACAGCACTTCTAAATAGAACCTGTATGTTCAGATATACACCATCTAAGGACATTCCTCAATTACTTTTTTTTTAAACCTTAAAGAGATTTAGTTTTAGTATAATCTTAGGGACAGGTGTCCACTTGTGTTATCAAATGCAAATATGTGTTTGGTTCATATCTTCCACGAGTCAATAGTAATGGCACAGTCACAAGGCCATGTCCTACCCAAACTATAGGGCTGTCTTCAGGTGGAAAGAATGGCTCACATAAATTTTTCTAGATATCACAATGGAAAAAATACACACAGGAGTCACACTACCCAGTACCATTACATTCCTCTCACTTATAATTCCAGCCAGGAAACAGCAAGCTTCACCCTTGGAGAGACTCATAAATAGTTAAGTACCCTCTATCAACAGACGATAAAAGGGAAAAATAACCAATAAAACTACATAATGAACAACTACTGAGCAAACAGAGCTATAGCACTCAAACACTGTGAAGTTATTGCCTAGGCTATTACAAGGATTTTACAGTAATATCATTTGATTTTCCAGCTTCACGGCAATTATATCAAAGGTCTCTTACTCTTTTGAGATGTGTATCATTGCTTTAAAATAAATTCTATTATGAAGTCCAAGGTGGAAAGGAGAAAGAACAAAAAAGTTGTTCAAGGTCACAGATAACTGTGTTCAATAGCTTATTTGTAATATTTTGTCATCTTTATTTAACTCCTGAAAGTCAAGTGATGTTATATTCTGCTTCCCACACAAAGGATGCAGTACAGTAAGACTTGTTTTTTTAATTTGTGTGCCACCAGATATATATATGAGGGAAGTTCAAATTCTTGATTTTGGATGCAAACTGGAATTTGCACAGTTCAGGTTAAATTGACTTTGGCTTCATCTCACAACATCTGAAATCATACTGCAGTTCTCTGGTGCTTTTAGGACATAATTAGATAAATTCATAGATTAAGCTGCTCCTGGCAGTACTTGCTCTTCTGTGAATAGTGAACCAATTCCACAGCACATTGAAATACAAACTGTAGTTGCAATACCAAGTTGGCAATGAATCTTTGCTGTTGATTGTTGTGTGCCATATGGACCCACTTAAGCCTCTTCCATTTTTGGCTCTGGAAGAGAAGGCAGCCATTGTGGCCAGTCATGAGGTCAGTTTGGAAACCAAACAGCCCAGGTGCACAAACTTCAGCAGGGCCATCTGCATCCATGACTGGTTTTTTGGCTACATTTATCCCTGCCCATATTTAGACACGATATCTGCCTTCTTGCGTAATGCCACCGTTCTCTGCCAAACAGAACTCTGTAAGTCTGTCCTGATTTCTGTTGTGATCACAAAATGCATCCAGTATATTGCTAATTTCTGTGCCCTATTCTACTCTTATACTTCAAATGTGAAAAGAGCTAACGTGCTTTTTTTCAGAGTATTTCTTCTATCACATAAAGCCCATAGAAGTTCAGATGAAAGTTCTTACAAACTTGAATGTGGATGTTAATACTCACTTTTTTAAAAGTTTGATGCCAGGCACCATGGAAAGCTGAAATAGTCAGAGGAAAGATTAGAAGTGCAATTATAATGATATTGATATAGCTACAGCCTCTTACTTTGTTCAAAATGCAAATGCTTTATCCTTTGATATACAATTCTTTAAAAGGCTAGATAGATGCACATTAACCAAGCTTGTTTTGTGCTCAACAGTATCACAGTTAACAAATATCTACTGGATATTTAAATTATACTTACATTTCCTGCCACCACTCTCTGAGGCAGAAATAATTACACTTTTTTTATTTTTCAGCTCAAAAAATACTATATAAGAAAATTAGACACATTTCAAGGCTGTAACACTGTCTGAAGAGCAAGCAAAACACATTCTAAAGCAACTCATGCATTTCATATATGAATACCATTCCGTGGGTACATTTTCTGTTTCTCACTGTTAAAATGCAACATCATATTTACCTTAAGTTTGGAGAAAGTACTTATGCAAAATCCAGAGAGTCTGATCCACCACTGTTGTCATTCAACTTCTCTATTTTTCTAACAGCATGCAATAGAAAAGTCAAGAAATTACAAATCAAGGTCACAATATTTAAGAACTACTTTAGAAAATTGCTATTAAAAAAGAAATATAAAATACATAAAACATAAATACAGAGATGTATTAAAAGTCATACTAGAATTCTTCTATTCTCATTATTATAATCTATACTTCCAGTTTCATATTATGCTTTGTTATCGCTTTCTCAGTTTTAAAATTGATTAAACAAATCCTTTCTTTATTCTGAGCTGGAAGAAACACATCTCAAATGCAATTCATCCTTGCCCTGCTTTCCTCTATCTTTTGTGCCAAACTGTCACACAAACCAGTTCTGTCACTCTGGTTATTTTTGCTGATGCAACACGTGTGTACAGGACAAAGCATCTACAGAAAATCCTGCCTTGACTCAAAAGCAAATAACAATTACAGAACCAAGGAGCTTTGCATAAAGCATTTCAGGATGGTGTAAGCTGCACCAAAATGAAGTTCTGATAGCAAATGAAAATGCCAATGGGGAGTTGCATCGTGGTCAAAGTAGCTTTCCATTTTTAATTTCACTTCAGAAAAGGAAGTGTCTCACTCCTTGCTTAGAGCTAGCTTTGAGTCTCTGCAGCAGCAGCCTTAACCTTATCCACAGGCCTTCAAGAAAGTAATGTTTTGTAGTCTGCCGTCTCAAAAAAAAAAAAAAAAAAAAAAAAAAAGCCCTGCAAAAATCCTTTTCCTCCCAGGAAAGAAGTAAAAATGAAGGTGACAGTCTGGAATACTAGTGAACTGACAGTTATTTCACATTGAGTCTTTGTCAAATGACTGACAATACATTTCAGAAATATGTGAACAGTGGCAAACACATACAAGCCTTTGGAGAGCCCTAGAACTTATTTGTACATATTTTACACCAAGGATATTGAATAAATGCACCCAGAAAATGATTTAAAATTCCAGACACACATGCTGCACTCTGATTGGCATCTCAATAATGCCTAGGAAATACAGGTTTCTTTGCTTGATTTTTGTGTATGGTTTCTGCCTCATATTAGTAACAAGCTGTTCAATTCCAGCATCTCAGGGCACTCCTTCAAAGATTACAGCGTTGCTGTTTGAGCTTCATTCTTTACAATGTAATTTAGGTGCAGCAGTTACCTAATTCAGTGTCTTCTATGGACTACACATGATTGTGTAACTGTATGTGTGTATCCTACTTAGATTCTTTTCCCTTTTGTACTAATAAACACATAGAAATCTCTAACTATTCATCATTCCACAAAATTAAAGAACTTCTAAATGTCACCCTTGTATTGTGTCAGAAAACCCCACAAGAATTTTTAATGTGATTATCAATAGGTAACAATACTGATAGAGAAACAGGGATCCAAGCCAGCACAATTTCTCCAGTACAGCATACAAATGTCAGAGACCCCTCCTATGCTGCATCCATGAAGATGTGTGTGATGGCCACACCATGCCTACAATCTCAGTCCTGCCAAAAGATACTGGCTAGGAGCCAAAATCACAGCCTGTTCTCTAATGAGAAGAGATATGATAAGAGAAGCCATAATGAACACCAAACATACTGACATAAATCTTTACAAATGCAATGCAAGTGCCTTCGACTTGTTCATTCTGTTTACTGCTAAGGTTTTCAAGTAAGCCCACTTGGATCCACCAATTTCACACTGGCTTCAGACACACCTGGAACTACTCTATTGCATATTTGTAAAAGCAGAGCTCACCAAAGTACTACTGCCACATTAACATTTCCCCAGAAACTAAATAAACAAGCAAAACACCTTAAAGAATACCTGACAATGTGCTTTAGTTACAGCCATGAGGCTTCTCCTTTTTTCTGTTGTTCTTTTGTTACCAAGTAATCAGCTGGGACTTCTCACCAACACACAACCAAGCAGCTGAAACTGGGAATTCTGCCTTCTCCTCCCCACAGAACATGGACATTCTCCTGACTTACCTTTATCAAGCTGTTTAGAAAAACATGATTTCTGTTTAAAGATACAAAAGAAAGATCAATTTATAATACAAATAATTTATGTTGTGTTTAATTCTAGCTTAAATTTGCATTTTCCAAGTCACTACAATGCCCCTTTGAGTGTTTCAGGCTTATCTATAATTGGGAAAACATAGATAAACATCAAGTTGCTCTAAATCTTCATAATCTCAGAATTAATATGGTGTATTTGCAAATGTTCATGTGAAGATGAATTTTTGTATCTGAAAAGAAAATCTGGGAGAAATGACAATGAACCAACATGTAAATTTAGCTTTAACATACTTAGAAAACCAGCACTATATTTAATCACATATCAAAATAAAAGAAATTGCCACGTTCTTAATCAGAGCAAATATATAACGAGCTTAAAGGAAATCTCTCTACATCAGATCTATAAAAGGATATGTCAGCACAAATGTAAAGGACTTGGGGTTTTGAGATAAACCAGCCTTGAACAATAGTCTTCTGATAAATCTCAAATTCCAGATAGTCTTTGTGGGTTTCAGACAGCAGCTGTATTCAGAGAGCATCATGATGAGGTATCTGGCTCATTTTAAACAGTAAATGTAGCTAGTCGTGCTGTTGATATTACTGAAAATAATATCTAGCAGATATATTTTTTTAAGAGAACCACTTGATCTCCTGTGAGAACGTATCACAATATCCTTACTTAGCTCTCAATTTCTGCATGTAGGCATTTGTTAAGCAATGCACTGTTTTAAAATGGATTTTGGAATTTATCTAGCCTTCCACAAATGTACAAAATACAATCTGCCACTTTACTACCTTTGAGATAATATTATGGCTAAAAAGTGCTTTTAATCCAAATGCAAATCTCCAAATGTTCTTACACTAAAACAATTTTCAATTTTTTTGGGCACAAATTCTTAATTAATTTGGCTTCTTGATATTATAAGCTATAGAAGATCAACTACATAAAAATGAGATGTCAAATCTCTCCCATATATCAGGCATAATGCTATTTTCATTGTATCTTTGCAAGACATCAGATATGTTAATATTTATGGAGTATACACTGAGGAATACTGCTAGAATTAATAAATAATAAAGCTAATATTTTTTTCAAAAATAAATCATCAGATATCTCATTATAAACTGGATGTCTTCAGTTGTAGATAATTTAGTACAGTAATAAATAACAGGAGAGCACAGTGCTGATGGAATTATATTTCATTATTTAAAATATCTTGCTAGTCATATAAGAATGTGTTCTTTTGTGTTCATATAAATAGAACTGGTTTAGAATTGTGGGTACTTTCAAACAAATAGATATTAAGTTGCCTCTAATATGCCAGGTAGACATTCCTGAGCAGATACATATAATATGTACTCTTTCTCAAAGGCACTTTGAAATCATCCTGGACATGTCTTTGGCAAGATGTTGCTCAGGGAAGTTTAGCCCATGTTCCTATTGTCTGACAATAATGGGATTCTTCCATCTTGAGCAACATGTTATCTTACAGGTTTTAACCTTGCCACTTTTGACTCTTACCTGTAAAAGAATCAATAATAGGCAAGTGTTTGCGTGGTGGTGGGGTTTGTGCAGCAATTATTTAGCAAATTATTGGGTAAGGCTTTATAGAGGTCTTCCATAAAATTTTGTGGCACCCGATTACTCAGCAGTAACATCTAAGAATATAGTGTATGTTGATACTGGCATTCAGTAAAGTTAGTAATTTTGTCTCCATTCCTACATACCCAGTCTTACGGTTCAGTTTTGTAAAATCAATTTGATTTCAGCCCAGGGAGTCTACATGGCATACTCAGTATTCTGAAAAGTACTGGAGGACTGGCTCCTTCTCTCTAGAGCTGGGATTTTTAAAGCGTGCTACAGAAAGCAGGCCGAGTTCTCAGTGAAAGTCAGAGGGAACTGATGCTGAACTCCATTAGATTCCTTCATTTGTAAAATCACAGCCTATTCTCCTTGACCTGGGACATGTATTCATTCTCTTTCTAATCTATGCCTGGTATGCATTGTACAAGTATTAATTAACCGATAGTAACATAATTAAGAAAATGTTGCTATGGATCATTGTAATTCAGTTTCAGACACTGACAATGAAATATAAATATAATGTCAAAAGAACAACTTGCTGCAAGGATAATGAAAATAGGAACATCAATATGTGTTAATGATTAAAACTCCAGAACCTTCAAAAGTAACTCACAGCTCTATTGCTTTATTTTCTTACAGCTCTCTTTCTGTGGAATTCCTAATCTATACACAGTATATGACTATAAGATTTACATATGATTTTAGTAAATCACTAAGCCTATTCTACTATTGAATTTCTCAGTATGTGACTTAGTGAACCAGTTTTATGTCAAAAGCACATTAAAAAAAGATAAGCCCAGACAGCATTTTCAGCCTGCAACAGATAAGTTAACACTGTATTGTTTAGTTTTCTACACCTAAGTGACAAGGTGATGATTTGTTTAGAGTTTAGATATGTACTGATCAAATATTCTCTAAGAAAAGCTTAAAGCGAAGAGGCATAGCAACTGATGTTTAATTGATTAATTTACCTTATAAGTCAGGGACTTACAGTACCAGAAACTGAGATGAAGCAGAAATTATGAACTGAATTATCCACCAGGTGGATTCCATTAGGTTTCTACATCTGAAAATTTAAAATCCTAGTTACAGAAACAATAATGTTCCAGACAGCAAACTAGCACCTAGCCAGTAGGAAAGTAATAGAGTGTTATTTACTTCAGTTGCCATTGGTTTCTGTAGTGCCATGATGATTTACCCAGTAAGGACGTGGTTCTCTGAAATCTACAAAATAACTCTATCTTTTCACCACCATTTACTAGGTTAAGATTTGGCCTTTTCAGACTACTGTTGAGAAAAATCCACATTAACATTGAATTTTAATGATATTATTATACAGATGAGACAATCTTCTATATCCTATGAAAAAATTCTAAGCCAATTTCACATTTAATAGTAAAGGAACAAATCCTGATAAGGATTTTATTTCTAAGCTCCTAGAGGTGTCCAATAACCATATTATTGTTCTACAGAGTCTTCTTCTCAATAACTCTCCCAGTGCTGCAGCTCTCTGGTTAGTGGGATGAGAAAGACTGCGAGAACATCAGGAAAGCAGAAGAAAAATGAACAGAGTAATAATAGAAGTATTTAGTTTATTCTGCTGATGCTTTAAGTGGCAAACAATGCAATCACAGGAACAACCAGAAGTACTTTCAGAGCTCAGTAAGGCAACAAAAGGGGTCCATAAATATGGCTCAGAGCTGCTTTCTATTTTCATCTTTCCTTTATTTGCCATTGGGCTCTACCCAGCAGAGTATGATGCAAAATATTGATTCCCACATTCAGAAGCTGAATCTGGCTTCTGGGATCTATAGTTTCTGTATCTTTCCACATTTGAAGCTCAGAGTTTTCTGAGACTAAGTCCACAAAGAAAGCACAATTCCTTATCTTGAGGGATATCTGCCTGTCTTAGAGGAGTCAAACAAAGCATTTGAACCCTATCCTGCAAACTTAGATATACCTATGCACATGAAGAGTCCCACTGAAATTAACAGAGCAGACGAAACACAGAATTACAGGAATAAATGTTGTGGGACTGGGACACTGAGTATTATACATCTGCTCTTTCCCAAAAGATAAGATGAAGTACATCATCTTTCCCACCTGCACATTGTGAGAAAATGGAGCTCAGGGAAGCATGCATCCTAAAAAGAAAAATGACAACACCAAGATGCCATTCCTGAGAAATATATTTTAAAATTATCCAGAAGTTCCCTTATGACCTCGTGGGTAACATCTACAGATCACCAATACAGACTACAGAGAGAAACTGTACAAAAAACCCTGTTTTATATACATACAGATATTACAGAAAAAAAGACAATATTTTTCTTGATTTTGTTATCAGAAACAGGCTATTTTGTGCATTTTAGATTTGTGCCTTTTTATCTAAGAATTCTGTGTGTTTATCCAAGGTAAATATGCACACATTAATAACGTAAGAACACGGACATTGTTTGGGATTAAATTAAAACCATTTGCCTTATGCATGCTCATTTCCTTTTTTACTGCTCAATTCCCCTATGATGCCATCTGATCACTTCTTGAATGTCCCCTGTGCTTTTGCCTTAACAATCTTGCCTGGTAGGCCATTCCACACGTTTGTGATTCTCGGCATGAAAAAAATGCTTCCTGACATCTGTTCTGAATTTGTTTCTCTTTAATTTCCATTTATGCTTCCTTATCCTAACATCTGTGTCATTGTGAAAACGGTAATTCAGATTGACGTTATCTGTGCCATTTAAGATTTTACATTCCCCAGCTAAAAGCTACTCATAACCATGTAGTGGTTTTGTACTTCTTATTGATAGTTAGCTTAGCAACATTGCCTGGTTCTAATTCATGTTTTAGGTTATACTTCAGCTTTGTTGCAGTTTTTTATACTGTTTTCATGCACGTTTCTTCCAAGCTGAGGGTTAGCACTGTACTCAGTGGGCCATTTTCAGCCCATAGGTGTTTCCCACAGCTGTTGTATTAGAAAGGAAGTTGAATTTGGCCCAATAAGCTTAATGGGGGTATCAAGAGGACTGTACATTATGCTAATTTCTGCCTTGGGCTATAAGTGTACCTTTGGTGTCTCTACGAGTCTGGGAGTTAGGAAACTTTTCAACTGTTTCTCTCAAAGGCTTACAGAAGCTGGAGCACCAAATCATACTCAGTGAATATTATATAAACAATTTCCCCCCTCTTTGTCCAGACAGATAGAGAGGTAAGAAGGATATTGAAATTACCCTTTGTAGTTCTCCCAAGTCAAAAAAAAGGATCTGGGACGATTTTTCCTACACCTTTAAATCCCTAAGACTGGCACTAAGTATGTCCTTTCATTTACCCTTGAAGAAAAGATTAATTCCAAGAGATGAACTGTCAGAGCTCAGACTCACAACAAGCACAGCAATTACTAGCATGTTCAACATCAATTAGCAAAAAGCTCATTTATACGGTTGGTATCTATGACTGAGCTAAAACTGGACTATTTCTAACACTAGAAAATGCAGAGAAGTAAAGTGATATAGCAGCTGATCATGGAGTGTGGAGTAAGGGCTCCTGCTGGAGAACATAAAACAACTATTGATCCCTTTTTCACGGTAATAAAGAGGTACAATTCATACAGAGCTCTGTCTCAAGTCACAGCAAAGCTTTACTCTTTTGCTTCCAAAACACTGAAATTACACTATATGAAATTATTGAAGAATTAAAAATACTTTAGGTATTTATTCACCTTATTAGTTCTTGACTGTTGACAACCCAAAGGTGATACTGAGCCATGAAAGTGACAATGCCTAGAAAGGTTCAAATGATAATTATTAGCACTTAGTCCCTACATAAACTCCCACCAATGTATAACCTTTTAAAAGGAGAATTTCTGAAGAGATTGAAAAAATTATTCTATTTAATTCCACCATGCTAACAGAGTGTTTTGGAAAAGACACCTAGTTACCAAATCTGAACACATATGCTTGAGGTTTTCTCAAGTTCTTTATTTTCTTTCCACATATGAGCAGATCATCCACTTAAAAGTATTAATCAATGTATTTTCTATACAGTATGAAAATAAGAACAATCTGTTTCACTGTACTTGGAAAGAGTATGTGTTCTGCCTAACAAGGTTACCTGGGTTTTTTAAATGAAAAACTGTGCCCATCATTCAAAAACTGTTTATTCTACAAGGTAAAAGAGAAGATAAAGGTGACATTAATCTTATTTCATAAAGGATTACCTTGATTCATTCATCTGGATGAAGTAGTGGGCTTTGAAATACCCAAATATGATCCAGTTTATATCTCTAGAGTATGTCCAATGAGAGAAAAGAGACCAAAATCACAAGATATTGTGCAAGCAAACATGGTGGAGGAGTGTATGAATCCATGTAGGAGGGGAGATAGATTTTAAAAATGAGGTATTCAAGAAGTAATGTGTCACCTAAAATGTGTTTCACGTCAAAGTAAAAAATCTTTTCTTTGTAGTCAGCAAAGAACTGCATTTTGAGCACATTTACAGGGGAGGTGGAAAAGGAAGAAGCTTATACCAATTCTGTTTTAATTAAAGTGAGGAGCAAAGAATTTTCACTTATTATTTACAGGCAGTGCAGATTCCTTTCGTCTTAACAGGGTTTTCCAACAGTAAACATGGCATTCTAATAATGTGTAATAAATTCTAAAAATGCTAAAGAGTGTGAAGGTTTTTAACAATACTCACTATTTTCTCAAGTAAAATGAGAATTATTTTACACTCTATCTTTTAGGTTGCTTATTTTAGGCAGGAAAAAAGGCATTTTTTGAAAATTCTTCATATTCTGGAATGCAATAGCAATTCCTGTACTTCCAAGTAATGCTTCCTGTCTTACAAAGCAGGCCTGGGTTACTGACCCTGCTCTAACTAAGCTTCTTTCCTGATTAAAAGGCAAGTTTCTTTCATGGTTATATCATTTTAAAACCTATTCAGATGTGATAACATTTTTGCTCCTGTATCTTGGCAACATGATTTATTCCGTTAACACTGAGTGTTACAGTCTGAAAAAGCAGTACCATCTGGGTGGAATTAATAGCCTACCCAGAAAAATAAATGAGAATGGTCTGCTATAATTAACATGTAGGTAAAGTATATTTAACAGATCATTATAATTAATATATCAGTTACCGATTTTATGCTAAACAGAATTGTGAACACAAGATATTAAGATTAGTTACCCTTTCTGTATGTGCCTAGTAAAAATTCAATAGAAGAATAGATCCAAAGAATCAATAAAATTGACCTTAACATTAAGAAATTTCAAGCAAAGAGAGACGATGTAGGGTATTATGAAATAACGGTAGAAAATTACTCGTTTTGTGAATTCTGAATTAACACCTGTAAAACTCAAATATGACCTAAAACAAAACCAACCCCCACCCAAATGCTTGAGAGATTAATTTAAATGCTTTTAAAAGCACCCATCTATGTAGATGCACAGGCCAGTCCTGTTCCTTAAAGCTTTCTTTGAATTACATAAAATGCAAGATACAGCAGAAAGTCAACAAATGAGCTTTGGATTTGATCAAAATGCCATAAAACATTGTCACCCACAGTGTGTTTCATTGGTGAGCTTTTCATAAAACACAAATGTTGGTTTGGTTTTCACAGGCTACCAGAGATCCAGGGGTTATTTAGCAACTTCCTCAACCCCTGCATTCCAATGACAAAGTTCAACCTTTTTGCTACCCCACAAAAAGCATTTACTTTTATTCAAGGTCCTTAGGTGCCTTTTCATTTGAACTGATGTGGCATCACTAAGAGATATCAGATAAACAATAACACATTCACAATCCCCCTGTGTGCATCTCTTTCTTTCTTACTGTGTAGTAACAAATCCAGAAACTTGCACAGAATTGAGGATTAATACATGAAACTAATGCTTTGCACAGAAATTTATTAGTTTTGGTTTTTTTAAAGAAAAGATTTCCAACTGCCCACTCCTCGATTCCCCCCCTCCCACCCACCCCTTGCATAATTAAGGCTTTTTTGTGTCTCCACATTATCTTTAAATTCATGTTATTATACATCTTGTTTATTACCGAAAAGACTAAGGGTCATTTGACAGTGGTGTTGGGCACATTACAAATGAAGTATGTAGGAGAATCCATTCCAAAGGCTTGCAATTTAAACAGAGAAGACAAAGAGAAGATGAAAGAGGGAAATTAAATTCAAATGCAGTTAGAGAGCCAGGGGAATTCCCTGCTTTTCTCCTGACTTTCACTTTACAGACAGACACAAAAGTTAAACCCAATATAACAGTAATATTTTTAAACACATTTGGCATGACAAAATCATGAAACACTTACAAACAAGGCTATAAATAACAACAGAAACCTAAACCAGCCATCACCGTTCAGCACATGGGTCTCATTGAATAATTAGAAATAACATTGAAATTAATTATTTTTTTTTTTTTATATTCAGATAATGTCGTCAGGAGAGGGGAAACCCAAAACATTAATTGGCATAACTTTCTACTAGTGGAATTCCAAAATTCTTACTGCACATCCATTGACTGTGGAAAATGCTGATCACAAGAATGGCACATGGATCACAGTGAACATTTGGAGCATGCAAGATTCCACAGTTAAGTAGCTGAAGTAGAATGCTACAGTATTCTACAGTAATTGTTACAATTAAATAATTACTTTAGCTGATTAGTGTAGAATAGGAAGTAAAAATCAGCCAAAGAGATAATTACAGACATGGCAGAAAAAGTTTCAGAAGCTTCCATGTAGAAATTAAGATGAAGAGCAGCATTTTGCATTCCTTTCCTCATTCATGTTAAGTACAATGCTGCTGCTAACATTCTCCAATACTTTAATTTCCAACTCCAAGAAATATTCCAAAGTAATTATGTTCCCAGCTCAATCAAATTTGAATTCTAATGCAAAATGTTAGCAGTATTGTCACATGGTATTATGTCAATAGATGATGACATTTAAATTCTGCAAATTTTGCCTTAACATCCCTGAAGCAGCTATTAGGATTTTTGAGAAATCAAATATGGTTTAGGATTTATGTCTTACTCTGGAACGTCTGTGATTAGTCTCTAACATAATTCTAACCTTGCTGGATCTCCATTCTGTTCCAAAGTCCATAATTCTGTAACCTACCCAGACTCTTATGAGTTAGGAGATAATATACAGTCATGCCTAAGTGAAAAGCAGCCTGGATCTGGGACTTGTTCTTGTGCATTCTAGAAGCATATTAGTGCTGCTAAAAACTAGCACTGGATTTCTCACTTCATCTATAGGAGAAAAATTTACAGAAAGATTTTTTAAAATTCCTTAGAATTCTTTTATTTTGTTTATTTTCTTCAAGTTTTTGAAAATCACTTTTGCTAATTGAAACACAAAAGTTGACATAAACGACATAAATTATTATTTTTAGTTGTCTTGATATGTAAAAGCTACCAGAAAGGTTTTATAAGAATACCACTTTGACACTGACCATACTGGGACTGCTGTAACACAGAGTCACCATCATATGTCTCTTAACATACACAGAATGGAAGAGAAGGGAAGAAAGGTCATATCTGACAGGAGTAAGATTCAAGGGTTTGGGTGAACAGTTGTTATCAAAAACACAGGCAAGAAGTGACTGACACAAAAGTCCTCAGCAGCAAAGTGAAAATAAGAGGAAACAGAAGCACAGGCTTTTTTTTTTTTTTTTTACAGAATGTAAATGTCTTCCTTGGGATGATGCATATGGAAAATAGTTAAAAGGCAAAAAACAGCTACACAACCATTCCCTATGGTAAAAAAAATGTAAAGACTTTTCATTATATTCCACAATATCATTTTAAGTTCCTGAGTATTCTCTTTTGGAAGTCAACTAATTTACCTGTAGGAAAGATATAGGATATTTATCTTCTGGTATGAAATTACTTTCAGCAGCCTTGCATAGTGTCTTTCTCATTTTATCATAAATTAGATACAGGCAGTTTTCTAGTCTTTATATAACTAAAAAGTATCACAACATTGCTGCTAAACAGGCAATGATCCACAAGTGAAAAAAGCTGTATTTTGTCATTATATGAATGCCCATTGTAAATAATTGATTTCTGAAAATAAAGCCTTTCCAGAAATTTTAAGGCATTATTCCTATTCTCCATTCATAAGGAAGGGAAGAGATAGGTAATATTTCTAACAGTTATTTTCTTTTAGAAAAAATACTGAGAGGCATAATCCTGGCCTTAAGGAAATCCTTAGCCAAAACTCAGCCATCTTAACCTGACAACTTTATACAGGTCAGCTGCATTTGTCCTCTACCAACAGCAGCTAAAGAAGCATTATGTAATTCAAGAACAGAAATGCTGATGTTACAATATGATCCATAAAACACACTAAAACAAGGTATGATATAACTCTGACATTTACATTACAGGAGTCACAATACTGGAATTGAAATCCTGCTGGAGCAAGGGCAATGCACAGCTAATGAAAATAACATTTATTCTTGAAAATACATCAATCTAAGTGAAAGATGAGAAGAGCAGATGAACATAATAAGGAAGCAAATGATAAGAAAGTGAAAGATTGAGAAGCAGCATGATAAACTTAGGTCACAGCACACATCCTGCTAAGTACCACGAGCTCATCAAGAGTTTAGGCAGGCTTTGGCTAAGGACCACCAAGTTTTATGGCATTATTTTAACCACTGGAGGGTTCTTTTATTTTTTCCACAAATACCTTGGTAAAGAATCAACATGGTAAATGTTCTTGCTAATACGGAGTCCCTAGTTGCTTCATAACCAGCATGCCTGTGCAATTTCATGCAAATCAAACTGGATTTACAGTGCTTTTACTTCATCTGCAATTAAAAGTTGAAAAAAAGGGAAGGAAAAAAAATCCTCTCAAGTAGAGGCTATTTCTTCATAAATAGGACACCTTTTCAGAGACTCTCTTTTGTATGCAGTGGTAGAGATGAGATCTGTACAAAACACAAAAGGAATAAAGTATCAGTGCTCGGTATTGTGAGGGCATTGCCCATATTCCCTGTCAAGTCTCAGTTCTGTACAGGCAATAATAACCATTACTGGGCTTTTTGGGTTTCAGTCACTGCTGTGACTCTCAATACAATGAATACAACACAAAAAAACATTTTTAAACTGCTGATAAAACCCCTTTCTTTTTCCACCTTTGAAAAAGTGTTGGGAGAGTTTCTGACAAAAGAAGGAAGTAATTTCAATGAAAGGGATAATGGGAAGTATATTGAATGAGAAAGAGGATGGAGGGCAGGAAATGCAACAATAAAGTTTAATTAAATTAAAGAACAAGCTCCAGCAGTGAAGTATATGCTGGAATATTTTTTTTATAAGAACTGGCAGGAAAAAAGTTTAACATAGGTTATTGAAGATAAAAAAATAACGGTTGGATATAATATAGAATATATTGATCTTTAATTCAAAAGATAATGTTCCACTGAATATCTCCTCTTTTTTTAACAATTTACTTTCTATAACATAGTTGAGAAAACCAAAAGGAGTGTGATGCATAGAGGATCTAAACCAGCATCCTCCTAGAGATACTTATTTCAGGCCATGGAAGCCAATCAATGTCAGAAAGAATAAGGAGGTACCATTATGAGTACCATAACTTAAAACAGGTGTTTGAAATGATAGATCCTGCCAAAATCAAAAGCCTCTTCAAACCATATCCTGCTTTTTTAACCAGAGACCTTATTAATCTGATAACATTTCAGTTCCTCCAGATCTAAGGGCAGGTGGGGAGGAAGGAGTTAAATACCCAGCTAACTGAATGAAATCATTAGTCACCTCACATATTAGAAATTCAAGTATATTTAAAAAATGATCACAGAGTTTAGGATAAAGGCCCGTACAGCTTCCACCCAAAAATGTTCCTTTGCAAGCCTCCTTCTTAAACTTTAAGACCAATACCCACACTGCTGTAATAGTGGCACAACAGGAGTTTGTCCTTAAATTCCACTATCATGCATTGCTTTAGAGGGAAGCTAGAGCTACAGATCCCTATGAAATTCATCAAGTTTCATACACTTTCCCCTTTTCACTTGTGTGATTTTCCCCACATGGTGTGAAAGAAAAGTTCTTAAACTACTTGTGATTTTGTGATGACAGCATGACTTGCATTAGCCATGATAAAACAAACACATAAAGCAACTGCGAGCAGAATCACACAGAAGTGATAGAATAGGAGCTGGGAGGATGCTCTCTGTGCCATGGACTTGCCACCATAAAATGAAAAAACCCAAACAAAGTAAAACACTCATGAGTTCTCAGACCCCAGGACTCCTGGGACTGAGACCCCCATCTAACACTGCCTAGGAGAGGAATAGGTACAAATCAGACTTGGTACCCAGGACTAAGGGGCACAGAAGCAAACAGCAACCTCTCCCAGCCTTGCCTGTCTCCCCACGGGATTTACAGCAGGAGAGCTGCATTGTCAGTTGCCTGGCAATAGCTAAAAGCTCAAAGAACCTGAGCTGCAACTGGATTTTGAAACTGGCTGAAAAAAATATTTTTTTCTCTTATATTTTAACTCTCAGACTATCAGTTATAAAATGGAACGATTTTAAGATTTGAGCATCGTTCTGGCTTCCTTTTCTTGACATTGCCCAAATTTGATTACCTTCATTTCAGTAGCAGTTAACAATACAGTATTTTAGCCAGCATTCTGGGACAAGCACTTAATGTACCAAACTGCCGGTCAAAAAAAAAAAGCAACATTATAATTGAGCTCCTCTCAACAGAGAGTATCACAGGCTATGTTTACAATGCACCTGACAGAGAAAATGAGTATTTTGTAGGAATAATGATTAATTCATAGATATATACGTGATTTACTGTCACTGTTTCCAGTGCAACCAAAGCAGTGCTACTGACAGAAAGATTCCCATACTACAGTCAAAAAAAGGTAAAAAAACCCCAAAACAGCTGTTAAGAGATTATTCCATATAGTAGATCAATCCTTTTTCACACATGGCTTTTTTTACAACTTTTTCATTACTTTTCTTCATAGCAGAAGTATAACATTAACAAAACCCTATAGAGCTATAGACTCCCTTTAGGAACATAATGCCTGCATTTACTGTTTACAAATAGTAAAAATTTTGGGGGTATTTTCCAGTGTAGTTTACATTTGGGATTGTATTCTATATATACACAAACATATACATATATCTATGTGAGACATATATATACATAATTTCAAGAATACTTTGGCAGACAATTTCATAACAATGGTAAATGGCACTTAAACTGAAATAGCTTTTATCTTTATTTGTCAAACTATGAAGTTGTCTTATGCTAAGTATTTTTCCTTGAAAGAAATAATGTAAAGTGACAGAATAATAGAAGCCTAACATGTTGCAAAGGACATAAGAATTATCCTATAGAATTTAAATCATCTTGAACACTACAGAATCTAGGAGCCATAAAGGAGTATGGGGACAACACTCTACAAGAAGTTCACAAAACATGCTGTCACCAACCAGATGTCACTGTTGAATTTTTTAAAAAAGTATCCTTTCTGTATCTCATCATCAGGTTTCTAAAAAAGCATATTTAGGCATATTTGTAACTCTTCTGAGAAAAAATAAACCCAAGAATATATGTATTTTTAAGCTTGTTGTACCAAGTTTTTATCATTGATTGTGCTGGCTTTTCTCTGGCCTCCCTCACTACTTGAGATCAATGGCTGGTAGCTACTGATATTCAGAGCCTCCAGCTGTGCTTTGGGTTAAGCACTATCTCCTTCTCCTTTCTTTTGCTGGTTTTGGCTAAGGTGGAGTTAATTTTCTTCCCAGTGGCTGGTATAGGGCTGTGGTCTGAATGTGTGCTGAACACAGGGCTGATCATACAGAGATGATTTTGTTACTGCTGAGCAGGGCTCACAAGGAGCCAAGGCCTTTGCTGCTCCTTGTACAGCCAGGACAGGTGACCCCACCTGACCAAAGGGACATTCTAGACCATGTGACATCATGGTCAGTGTGTAAAGTAGGAGGAAGAAGGAGAAAGAGGAGATATTTGGAGTGATGGTGTTAGTCTTCCCAAGTCCCCCCCAGGATGGGGCCCTGCTCTCCTGGAGATGGCTGAACACCTGCCTGCCATGGGAAGGGATGATTTAATTCCTTCTCTTGCTTTGCTTGTGTGGATGGCTTTTGCTTTCCCTATTAAACTGTCCTTATCTCAGCCCATGAGTTTTCCAGCTTTTAAATTCTCTCCCTGATCCTGCAGTGGAGGAGGGAATGTGGCTGCCTGGGTCTTGGTCCTGCCTGGGGTTAGACCACCACACATCTCCATTTGAGGAAATTAACTCTACTTCTAAATAAAAAGCTGTTCCACTAAGATGTAGAAGCTGATTATTCTGTTGTATAAAAGCATCTGAAATCAGAGAGCATATCTACCTGTCTTCCACTGGATACCCCCTGGGGACCCCACAGGTGTACACAGAGCACCAGCAAAACACAGAGCAGGATCATCCTGTGACCCAAGAGGACACAGCTGCCTCAGTGGGCACTGCAACTTCCAGGTTAGCTCAAGCATCCCAGGGTATTTCTCCTTCCCAGCTTCTTAGTTCTGTCTACTCTGCTGTGTGGTATTTATTTATTTTAAACCCGATGTGATTTATCTTTTCTGCAAAAGTGCTGATCAATGTTCTCCACTACTAACTCTAAGCTATCAGACCCAAAAAATTCAGTTTTCATCGATAGCTTAAATTCATGCTATCATAGCATCAGGTCTAACCACTAAAAGAATAACAGGATCACTTCATCAAAGGCCTAAACACTAATTTATATAAGAATTGAGATATTTCAAAGCTACTCTCGAAAGCCTTGGCATTACTCTCAAGAATAGATGTCTTCTGCTGCTTCTCCTCAAGACTCAGGGAACTAAATGCAGTCCTTCAAGCGAAGTCTTTTATGATACGGGTTAGTTTTTCAATCAGGATTCTAAGATTTAATATTTTTTCCTGAAAGAGAAGGCATGTATTGCATTTTGTAAGAAATTAAGGGTTAGAAGTTTGGAAAAAAGTCCATAACCTTCATTCACAGTTCACTTAAACCATTTCTATTTAACAGGACCAGTGCAATCTTGTAGAATCAAAACATAGTGCTGAAGCATCATTCTGTGCAAATGTAGCATTTAAAAAACATTTGAAGCTTTTAAAGGCTTCTAATAGGTACACTCAATATGTTCCAGAAGTGTTGGAGGCTGTGAGAAACTGACTTATACAAAACACAACATGCCAAATTTGTTCGCTTATGATTAAATTGTAACGCCTCTCCTTTTTCCTGTTTTACCGTGAGACCCTTCTAATTAGGATCTCCGGTTTCTTAAAGTAGATTAGGTAATCTATTGTATGCTCTAGAAAAGCCTTTTTTACAGACATGCTAAATTAGATCGAACAGAGCACCTTCTGACTGTCAGGAGAAACAAATACAAACAAGGATCTCAAAAATTAGTATTATCTTGATACCTGTTAAACTTGAATGGTGTCCAAGTACAAAAGAGTTGTGATAAAATAAATTGGGTGTTTTAATGTGTATGAATATGTAATATTTATATTTAATGGTCTATTGTTATAAATTATAAATGTACTTTAAACATGCATATCACAATAGCCCATTATTAACTATAACTATTTTGTCAGGCAGTAATTTGCATTTAATAATTTCAGTCATTTTGTTATTCAGACTTTGTATTTTCCCTTTTGAGTTCTTTTACTCCTCTGCTCCTCTGAGCTTAGGTTACTTTTTCAATGCAGCAAACTGTTGGGATATAATGGTTAAATAATGTGAAATTGCACTGATGCCAGTGAAATAAAAGCGAGTTTTACAAAACCAAGTTCCTTCCCTGAACATAATAACAGTAAATTTCTAGTGTCCTGTAGTGCAATATCCATTAGATTTATTATGTTGCAATTCCCAATCCCACTAGTTCTGCCTGAGGGTGAGTATATTACATTTCATCACAGTTTCATTTTCTCCTACAGATGAGAAATGGGAATGCTATTGCAGTTATGTAGAATGCATGTGTTAAATCTGATCTCTAATAAAATCAAACACATCACAACTCACAGCACTTTAGCACAGTGTCGGCAAAATGAAACACCATCTGTCATCATGTAGAGACTGCCTTATTGTAACACAAAATCAAACTGCTCAGTGTGAACATTGTTATTTAATAAATGGGTAAATGGAAACTGATCATTATGATCTTATTTATTTTAAATGACTGGTTAAAGCTACAAAAAAATGCATTATAACTTATCAATTAGATGTATGGACATTACACTAACACCAAGAGCAAACATCCATAAGCCAAGGCAAAATTTTAAATGCCTTCAGTGAAAGAGTGAGATAAATATGCGAGACACACACTTACAACAAAGACCTGCCAAAATGTAGGCTAAGGATAGAAACTGATGAAACAAAAATTCACTGTCTGCACTCATGAGACCAAACCAGCTGAATGCTATGTTGTTAAAGAATAGCTACTTGCAGCAAGCAGGTTTAAAAAAAAAGCTAACATCATACTCTGGTCTGAATGAATTACAACAATAAAGGTTAGTCATCATCCCAACAAAAGCTACATTCCTAAGAGCTTCTACTTTAGCCATTTTAACACATATCAGAGTGAAGAATGATGCAACATATTTGCTGTTACTATGAATTAATTAAAAAAGCATTCATCAACTAAACTGTTCCTTTCTATTGACAACAACAGATAAAACAAGATTTCAGGTTTATAATTACAAGAACCTAGATTTGACAATTTAAATGCCAGCTTCTCGTTATATAGGTTACTTTAGCTATTATAACAAAAACCTAAGTCATTTATCTTCAGAAAGGATCTTCACACACCGAATATCTAGTCTTCAAAGAGCTATTACTGTATCTGCAGAGACAATAACATGTGCTGACAAAATCTTAATAGTCCCATTGCCCTCATATCATATTTAAAGGACCCCTGAGCCTGGTAAGATGTCAACAGAAGTATCCAATGCAGCAGCACTGACACTCTGTGATGTTTAAGGGAGCAAAAAGAATGCCAGTAAAATCTCACATGTTTATGAATGTGAGAATTTTCTCCATTGCACCAATATTGTATCATGACTTGAACAGCCATTAGCAGTTCAGCAGAAATGCCCCATGCTATGAATGCATTTATGATTATTTTGCTCACTGTGTTGGCCTCAGAGGTTATTATATATAACTTAAATATATCATAGAAGCTATCTGTTTGGTTTCAGTTTACTTCATGGCTTTTCTTTAAACATTTAAAAAAAATGTTTGACTTTAAAAAAAAAATTAAATCACTATCCCTTGTCCCAAACATGTAATTATTTTTTCATATGGGTAATTTGCACACCTGGTAGGTAAAATGGGTGCAGACAATGAATAAAAACTCATTATTTTTACAGTAAAAATTGGGAGTTACATTTTATGTTCCATTGATTTGGATGGCACATATGATTATTCAAAAAATGACAGAGCAATGTATATGGCCTTAAATAAAGTTCTCAACATTTGGGACTTTAAGCATCAGGGCACTTATTTCTTCTTTGATTTGCCTTGTTCTTGGGCCTTGAAACACCAATGTTTGTCACAGAGCAATGCCTACCAGACAAGACCCCAATAAAACATAGGCACCGAGAGGTAAAATAAAAACAGTAAGTGTCCTTTATCCTGGTAATTCTCAAGGCACTGTGTGAGAGAGTCATTTACCTACCACCGAAATGCAGCCCCTTGCAGTGAGAAGCACAGCAGCTGTTTAAGAGCCGCATTAACGCCGCTCAGCAGCGCGGGACAGGCGGCCAGGAGAACACCCTATTGAGATGAAAGTGGAAAGAGAAATTACAAAATCTAACCATAATTACAAGGGCTGGATTAGGGCCAGGAAACAGTCACTGCAGCATCTTGAATAACCACAATAATTCTGCAGCTTGGTTTTATAGCTCAGCCAGGAGATGGCATCTCAATCAGCACTGAGCTCTCTAAGGCCATATTGGGACACTGATTTTAGTGCAGAGCAAAAGGGAAATTAAGGATGGAGTACCAGCTTTATGTGTAGTTGTCATGGCTCTTGTTGCCTGAAATTAGATCTTGAACATTAATTTAACATAGAGTTTTTGTGTTGATTATATCAGATTAGGAAGTTATACAATCGTATACGAGGCTTTTGAGAACACTGAAACATTCTGCACACGGGGAACACTGATATACTTTCCGTATGTGCTTCATTTATTAAAGCACTTATACAAGGGAGCCCTTCGAGAAGGAACATCTTTCCAGAGAGACTCTGGAGGTTTGGTTGCTAGGAAGTTACATATGCTTCTCTTTTAATAAGATTTAAAGTATCATGCATTATATATTATTTTCTACATTTAGGATATTCACCATTATTTGCCTTATTTTGTACTTCATTTTGCATTTCTGGCATGTAAATCTCTCTGCGTACAAAACAGCTTTTGTAAAGAATTCCCTGAGAAATTACAGAGAGGGTACATTTCACATTTTTTCCTCAAACAAAGAAGAAAAAAAAAGCCCAGTTCATACAGCTTCTTCCTTTATTGACATGCCTACTGCGGGCATTCATTCATCAAAAATTTGTTTCCATCAACTGAAAAATGAATTAATCTTGACCTGTACCTCAGTAACAAAGTGTGGATATTGTGCACCTTCTATATATTGTCTTCTGGTCTTTTATAATAAGAATCCTGCAAGCTTTATTTTCAGAAGAGATGTGTAAAAGTCAGCCTCTTCTATTTTCCTGAAAATTACAGAGGTAGTGTTTAAAGAGAAATTTTATAAGAACAAATCACTCAACTCTTCTTACCTTTAAACTTTAAATAAAGGCACAGCTATTAGACAAAAGAAATTCTAAACTGATGCAGTTTTAACTGCCCATCTTACAAAAGCAAATAATTATGTAAATGCACAGCAGAGTCAACTTTTTACACGGCCTTTCTTCATTTACATAATAAGAGATGCTAATCAAAGGTCAAAAAATGGTAGCCAACATTTCTGCTGAAATTAGAGACTGATAAGGAAAATTATGCCATTAATTTTTGTTTAAGGAACTGTTTTGAACTGCAAATAGTCTTCAGGACTGTATATTTAATATGCATAAAAAATGATGGGATGTGCTTTTCACCAGCTCCTTGTACCAGTATTTAATTGTGCTTGCATTGCAAATAGAAACAAATGCAGCTATTTCAGTATTATAACTACATGTAACTTGAGAAGTAGGAAAACAGTAGCTGATGAGTCGTAGTAGATCTCCAAACCCCTGCAGTATGGCCATAACTATCACTCAACTCTTCTGTGCAATGGTTCCTATCCTCCTCCACACTTCCCAAAGAAATTGCAATTTCTCCTTTCTCCCCATTTCCTACTGAGACTATAAAGTATGCTGCTAAACTATGGTTCATGTCTAGTTACAAATATCTAAAAGTCAAGTGAAATTTCTCTAACGGGGCAGAAAGAACTGTGATGAGTTTTGGTCTGTTGGTTTTGGAGAGATGGGCTTTTTTCCCCACCACAGAAGCCCTCAACTTTCTTTTCAATTTGGGATCACAGCAATGTGCTTGGATACAGCTGCTGTCTAAAGCACAACATCCTTCTGATACCAAGCCAAAGGATGAAAGATGATACAATCAAAAAAGTACAAACTAAAATGTTTCTCATGGTATTAGAACTTTTGAAGTTTAAGGAAAATTTTGACATCCAATATTAAGCCATGGCATTTTAGAATGTTGCTATTTTCTGATTACATTACAAACACAAGGAAAACTTATTTATGGCTCCTGCCATCACTAATGGTTTCCAATTTAGAACTTCCCAGTGGCAGCAGAAGACAATTCAAATTCTATAAGCATTCACAGAAACATCAACCAACCACCATATGATGCTATTTCTTTGTGCAATCCAGTTTATTTTTAATTTTAAACCACATTGTTAAAATAAAATTTAAATGACAATAGCAACCATTGCCATGGCTTTTTATCCTGTTAATGTTTCCAAAGCTCACTCTCAGTTACTTTGGTATTTGCTCTATTACATATTGCTCCTGTAACACTGACAGATATGAACCTCTCAGTCCTGGTACTCTCTAACATAGGGAAAGTCTCCAGATTTTAAAGCTAGAATACTGAAGCTGAAAGAGATTTTTAACTCAAACCACCCTGAAAATCTCCATTAATATCAGAAATTAAACCTAAAGCTCAGAAAACATAGCATGGAGATCATCTCAAAGAGATGAAAAAAAGATAACTCCATAAACACAATACCATCCTAGCTTCAGGTAGAATATTTACTGTTTGACCTGCAACTATCACACTCTACTGTCACACATAAATCAGATTTTTGCAATACAGGGATATTTCTCTTGCAATTGCAGCAAAATCTCATTAAAATGAACTGGCAGACAGAATATTTCTATCTTACAGAAAACTGGTGAAAAGCCAATAAAAAATTCCTTGCCTATACTTTATATTCAAAAATTTTCAGCCACTCTAGCTGTAATATTTATGCTGTCCATGTGGATAGATATATTCAAGCTGTAGAACACAGTCAATATCCTTCCCATATACAACAAAATAAGCCGTGCCTTCAGATGCCTCCATGCACTTTTGCCCACTGATTTACCATTAAACTGCCACCACGGAACACTGAAATAATAACTCCTGAAGCACAGCTTACATTTTTCCAGCCAGTTTCTTGAAGGTTGGCTTTTAATTCCCCTCAGAATACATTTGATGGAAAACACACTGGTTATTTTTATAAGCTGGTAGACTCACAACAAACTATCTTCTCTCAATTACCAGTGACCCTGTACCACGGTACGTTCAACTTGGATTTTTGTTTGGAACAGAGTTAAAGAACAGCAACTGCAGCTTCTCACATAAATTAATTACTCAGCAAAATTATTCACTTTCCTCTGCTACCATAATCTCAGCCACTTTCACAAGCACTGAGTAAGTTTTAATTAAAACAAAGTTGATTATTCCAGCAAGGAATGTCTTTTTAGCTGAAGTGCTCAGCTTCAGTTTGTCCCTGCAGAAAAGGCAGGTGTGAAGAGGAGAGAATAAGAATATTTTGGTACAGGTACAAGAAAAATTGAAATATTTTGTCAAGGAAAGAAGCTTTTTCTCTCCCCTACTGTTAAGCTGTGCTATACAATCTAGGAAAGGGGCTCTATCTTTCAAAGAGAATTTTAAACATACTGTGCTGATACCACTTTTCTCCTTTATACAGTTTGAGGGTGGTTTCTAAATGGACAAATTGTTTAAAGTTACAATTTTTTAAGATTCTCAAAGTGCTAGATAACTGGGCCAGAAAGAAAATGAACCAGTTACAGAAGCAAAATAGAAGATTTTTTCTTTCTGGAAATTCAGGTCTATAAGGAATGTTTTCTTGATTTTTGTTAAAAGTAAATCAAACTAGAATAGCATATACTCAGGACAGTCATACAAATGAGTGGATAATATGCCTATAGCCTGCATGAGGGAGGCTGTACACTGATCAGAAAAATCAGTTAGGTCACAAGCTTGGCAATGAACCAGGGAGCTCAAAGTATAAGAATCTCACAAACCCTGGATATGGCTCACACCAGCCAGGCCCTCTTCCTGTTCATATTCCTGCTGCTTGTTTTTGAAGCAGCACAGAGTGGGGAATGTGGGTGGATCCCCGTTCTGTGTCCCCAGGCAGGATGTCACCCAAGCTCATCATTGACAAGGACAGCCTTACACATCACCACACTCAGATCCTCGTCCACCTTAACACAAAACTGGTCTCAGAGATGTTAAAATGGGTCTTCCTGCCCTGAGATCATTAGCTCCTTTCCCAATCCCTTTGTCAGCTTTGGCACTGGCACAGAGCTGAATTACTCCCAGCAATGTTACTGTTCAATAAAATTCAGTTTCCCTTAAACTGTTCATTGCAATTCTTCAACACCCCAAAACAATGAACTTAATTACACGCTAATGTAATTCATTCTAATCCTGCAGTTAAGCAATGAAGAGATGTTATTTACTAGACATGTGAAAAACACCCACAATGACAACTTAAAATATGCAGAACTGATCTGCTCAGTTCCAACTTCACACTCTGACCAGTTTCATCCCAAGTTCCTCTAAACACTGACTCACCACGCTTAAGAGAACTACAGGACATGTACACTAATTTGTGGCTTGAGAAGACAGAAGGCAAAATTAGAACTGTTTCCACCACACTATTTTCTTCCTACAGGATCTCAATGATCCATTTAGTGCATAGTGTGTTCAGCAATCAGAAAAAAAAGATAAACCTGTTTCAGTATTTTCTTCTCATTCTCTTGAGAATATTTGGATTCTGTTGAAGGGCATAAGAGCAAATGGGATGAGATTTTGGCCATGAACTATTTGAATTGACTGTATTTAATAAGCAGAGCTTGGAAATAAGCTGTATATAGTAAGGATCTAAACAGTATGAATTCAACCATGCTTCTCTGAGATAAAATCTAATTAAGTTTTAGAAGAACAAAGTGTGAAAGAACACAAACAGGGCTGGGTAAATTATACTCAAATATAGGAACAAAAGGCACAATATGGAGAAAAAAGTTCTCCAAGAAGAACATACATTCTCTAGTAAAAAATGTGCTAGTGATCAAAATATCCCAAGTAAACAACAAAACAAACTATAACAGGAAAAGGCAGCACTTATGAGATGTAAAGCACGAGTCCTAAGGGGGAAAAAAAAAGAGAGTGAACAGACAAAGTTGAAAGATAACTATAGATAAGAAAAGAGTTCAGGAATGAAGAAGCCAACAGTACAAACAGTTAAGACTAAGAACAAAGTACTACCCAGTTACTGTACGTGAAAACCAAGAGATCAACTTAGGAGATGGAACTACCACAAATCCACCATAGGAGAGAGAAGAACAATTTATCAAAATTGTAATCATACATTTCTAAAAACCTCAAGTTAATTCTTTAATCGTTGTCTGAAAGGGAGGTTCACAAAAGAACTATCAGACTTATAGATGACAAGAAGGCAATCCAGAGGTCTTAAGACAACAGGATAAAAAATGGAAGAATTTTGAAAAAAGAAACATCACCTCAAATATACCCAACAAATTAAGCTACAAGGATAGAAAAAAAATCTTTTATAAGTATCAGGAATAAAAATTTTATTTGATTAGTAGATGGTTGTAACATGAAAAACATTTTTATTGTATATTGTCCCCTTTTCAACATAAATTCCAAGAAATCTGACAGGTCTTTTCTTGCCTTACTAATGAGGATTAACATGTTTTCAGGACAGATGGTTTAAAAAGTACAAGTGAAATTGTAATAAAAATCATGACATCAGATAATTAAATTGTAATCTCAAGTCAACAAGCCAAAAGTTCACATTCAGGAGTGAAAACAAAAAGGAAGAACTACCTGAAAAAAACCCTCTAGATTTCTATTGAGAAGACACAATAGAATGAATTGGACTTGCATGGATTTTAGAAACATCACTAAGTCTCTGCTTGCACCTCCATTCCCTTTCTGTCCTTCTTTCAGTCTTTTATTTCCCTCTGCACCACACAATTGAAAAGAGCATTTGGTCCAAAGTCATTAAGTAGGGTATTGGGGTGAGTCACATATGTGGATAGGGAACTGGCTTAAATGTCACAGACAGAAGCTGTTTATGAGACAGAGCAGTTTGGGAGAGAGGGATTAGTAGAATGCCACAAGAATCAGTATTATGCCCATTATTGTTCATTTTATATATCACTGACCTAGGAGATGAAATATGCATGAAGGTGAAGAAATTTGCTGATGAAACAAAACCAGGGAACAGAGCTTGTAAAGACAAAAGGAGAAAGGCAATAAAATTCTGAATGACAAATAGACCAGGATCACAAGCTGATACTGTTAGTGGCTTCACTGGCATCTGCAATTCATTGTAAAGAAAGGTAAGGTTATGAGATGACAAAAAAAAAAAAATAAAAATTAGTTCTCTCTCCATGGCCATATGCCACAAAACATTTAACAGCAGTTGAATGCGGTCCTAGTTCTGGAAAGAACTTTAAAACCATCAACATAAGGATTAACTGTAATTTAAATTAATAAGACGAGAGATTCTAGGATAGATACAGAAAACAAGATTAAGACTTGGAATAAAGAATTATAATACTACATAGGGGACTTGAAGCCACATTTGGAATGCAGCCATAGTTCTTGCCCCGTTAGTATAAAACAAATATTTGAAGAGTGAAGATAATAAGAGGGCAATTACAGAAATTCTAGAAGTTTAGTTCACAAAAGAATGAGCAGATAGTATTCTTTGAAAAAAGACCCTGGAGAATGAAAATCTTCTTGAAATAGACAGAATATTGAGGAGAATATAAGCAAGGGAATATATCCTCTTAGAGTGAATGGAATATACCAAGTTGAAGATTATTTTAAAAATGTATTTTCCTCAACTAATCTGTTTCCTGATAACACAAAGTTCAGAGAGGAAAAGGATGTATTATGACTATCACCATTACCAGAATGGCTCTATCAAGTGATGGTCAGAAGTGCTGAGTGTCATGCAAATGTACTGCTGTAGCAAAAGCAATTTCACATCACGCTGTATGAGTGACCACCAGTATTGGTCAGCATCAGTTACCCAAAGAAAAAAATCGAGATGTTATAATTATTAACATCAATTCCTACTGCATGCTTGGCCAAGCCCATATTAATAGCACAGATATTCCACAAATAAGGACTTAAGAGTTTTTTTAAATTTTAAGGAACTGCTTATAATGTGGAGAGCATACCTTGCCAGAGCACACCCTTTGAAATTATACTCCATTTCACAAGGGCTGCACAATGTGCCAGGCTGTGACTCATTCCCTATCTTACACTGCCTTCTTTTCAAAATAAATTCTTAGTTGTTTTATCCAGGTCTGATCAAAATCTTCTTGGAAATTAAAGATTCTTACAAGCTTCAGTAAAAATGGATCTACCCTCAGTCATTCAAGCATATTCTCAATATACGCAATATCTTCAGAATTATTACATGGCACAAATGTTTAGTGACCAGATCTACAAGATATTATATTATTTTTGTTGTAATGCTGTTGAATTGTGGGGTTTTCTTAATATGTACTATTTTCCTAGCCTGAATAATCTTTTCATACCAGCCATAGTAACTACCCAAACCAACTTAATATTATTAGAATATTATCAACTTTCATTATATTTAATTTGAGAATCTGACAAGTGATAATTTTAAATACATTTTCCCTGAAATTAAAATCACAAATTGTAAAATTAATCCTAAAAGTGTCAGTTGTAATGTAATGTAATTTCACTGTCCTTGAAGTGACTCTTTATTAACTGCGATAGATTGGAATCCCAAAAAAAGGCAGTGAAATAATTTAAACACTACAATACCACACTAGCTACCAGCAGCAAGATAGAGAATTGGGAGAGATGAGTTGGCTTGGGTTGATAACCATCTACAAATATACAAGTCACATTCCTGTCATCCACATTAATTACCCAAACACAACTGGCACTCATGAGCTAACACAGTCTGTAAAACAGCAGCAGCACTGCCTTAGGTTGAAGAGAGAGATGGAAAGAAAAGGAAAAATAAAAGATTTGATTGTTTTAATGTATTTTCAAATCTCATTTTGATACAAGGAACGGTGTCAGGAGTTCAGAGGGTGCCCCTCTGCTCTTAAAGGGCTTCCCAGTCTTGTTGGCCAGCAGAATAATTGTGGGAAACGTTTTCAGGGGGAGCCCTTTGTTAAGAAGGCTCCTCTGCACTTGATCTATCACCTCTGCCAGCAACAGATCACTCAAAGTACCTCGAAACCAGGAGAGGCACTAGAGATCTTAATCAAAGCAGGCACTACTCCATTTTTATCACCTAGCGAGTAAAGAAACTATTTAGACAATTTGTTGGAACATCGATCATTTGTTCTTCTATCATTTCTTAGTTAGATCATAAGTAGTTTAGGATGTAAGCCTGCATTTTACTTGCTCTAAAATCAAGATGTGAGCTTGGATTTTGGGAGGGTGTGTGAGTGCAGGCACGTGATTATCATACATTGGAGCAGATGCAGAAGCTTTTTAAGACCCAAATGAATTGGCCAATCATAGTTACTGAGGAAATACAAAGGTATTCTGACTACTTTTATATGAGACCTGCTTAGAGAGAACACATCTTAGAGGAACAGGATAGCAATAATGTACAAAACCAAAGCAAAAGAGAATAAAAACAAGCCAATGGCCTTATAGAAGGCCTAGAAATACTTGCCATGTTAGAATTGTACAGCAGTGGTAAGCTGAACTTGCTAAATGGTATTGCTCACTCTGGAGGATAATTATATTCCCTAAATAAGCTATTTAGTTGTACTCAGATGGAACAAGAAATATTTTTCTACTGCTGATTCTCATTTATATTGCAATTCTGTTACATATCTTGCATAATAAGTGTTAATTAAAAAGTTACTTACCAGTATTGTCTTTTCTATATCAAGTTTGAATTTCCAAATGAGACTTAACAAAGATTATGTATGTGATAAACAGAATTATGTGATAATACCTTGTATCATTACTGGATTTGTAAGAAAATAATTTTAATTGATGGAGGATAGACCAGGGCTCCTGTTAGTGCAATGATTAAGGTCCTTTACAGAATGTATTTCCTGTGCACTTCTGCCCTTTAGTGTGACCATTACTATACTACACTTGCACCTAAAACAGGAATTAAAAGAAAGCTTCCTCACTGTTTACAGTGATTTCCACTCGATTTGTATTGACATAAATGAGTTCATAAGATGCAAAGGGCTGGAGATTCAGCATTTAAGTTTGTGGGCATTTGTCCACATGTAACTTCGAAAAATGCTGCCTCCTGGGACAGCAGGGGGAAAGAATCACTACCGATTGCAAATAATTTTATACAGATGTTTGCTTACAGGCAAGGGAGCCTAAGAGAATAGAGCAGAGGATAATGATACAGACCAGGATTGCCAAAAGCTACTTCACCAGGTTTTGGTCAGAAAGTACATGACAACTGATGACTTTACACAAGCTGTTCTGAAATGCATCATGACATGCCAAATAAAGAACAAAAGGCACATTTCTAAAAAAACTACAGTACATGCCCTGAAAGCCTTTGCAGTCCTAACAGAGATGTTATTTTAGTATTTGCAGTCTCCCTTATAGTTTACTTACAGCTCCTAAAAAAGAACAAAAAACTTATTCTCTTGCAACAGATTCTTAAGTACAAAAGCCATTTCCTGGAACCCTGTCTGTATATGTCATCACATGTTTTAAATGCACATCATCAGCAATATGAAATTTAAAATA
The DNA here is from genome assembly GCA_037013685.1 of Acridotheres tristis. Lineage (NCBI taxonomy): Eukaryota > Metazoa > Chordata > Aves > Passeriformes > Sturnidae > Acridotheres > Acridotheres tristis. The sequence goes on from CM072898.1 coordinate 9,584,376, forward strand.
TTTGGTATTTAATTCATTTCTAAATGGACAAAGTTACCTTCATATGTTTCTTCAGTCTTTAAAAAAACATTCTAATTTAAGCCTTTAAGTTGCTCCCTTTAACTTCTCTTCCTTCTCTTGTTTTTCCTCTGTCCATAAGCAAGAACTGTCAGTAACCCATTTTCCCTGTCCCATGACAGACTGGGGGAGTGGCAGCCACAGTGAAAGATGACAAAAGAAGCTGCCCTGTTTTAGGTGCAACATCAGCCTGCTGAGAGGTTTTTTCCTTCACTTCACCATTCTCAGACTACAAGACTTGCTCTGGACTGAAGGACAGGGAGGTTCACTGCTCCACTGCCTTATTTTTCTACTTATTTTTCTACTTATTTTCCTACTGCCTTTTTTTTCTACATAAATCCCAGTAGCATCTCCTTACCTGACCTCATATTTTTGCTGGCTGATCCTACAGATTGTTTTCCTTTAATTTCTTTAAGAGACTTCTCTGAATGTCAAACCTCTGATGGCAAAATTGTTTCTTTTCCTTAAATCATCCACGAGCTCTATAGCAAACTTTAATGTCACATGTCTTTTCAACAAATTGCACACGACCACAAAAAGTTTCATCACCTCTTATATGAAAATTCTTAAGTAAATCAAATGTCAGTTGAGGTTTTTTTTCTTTTTAGGGAGTAAAAATATATTTTGTCAGATTAAGGATGACTTCCTAAGATATCATTTAATCCTCTACAGCAGAGAGAAGTAGCACAAATCTGTTCCCTATTAGTTACAAGACTGTCACCTCTTAACAGAAATTCAGTTTTTACGTAGAATTCAGTAAAGAACAATATGCCAGCTGCAAAATTACTTGCCCCAGAAATAAGGTCCATAGTGCTGCATGACCAAAAAACAGCCCCAAACACCAGTATTGACCCCAATGCTGGAAGTGACGCCACAGGAAAGTAGACAGCACCTGCAAGATAAAGAAAAGAGGAAAAGAGAACATAAACCCACCAAAACTTGTTCATTTACTGAATATTTTGCACCACTTGCAGAGATAATCTTGATGTCAGAGTTAACTAGTCAACTAGCTAATCGTAAGCTGGAAGCAATTTTAGCTACTTTCAGTATCCTTGATAAACTGGTGATTCAATATGCCAGTGTGAGTGATGAATTTCAGTGGTTTCAGGATGAATCTTACAGTATATTATACATGTCATAACAATCCCACACTCTCCAGAAGTTAGTAGTCATGGAATACATCACACAGTTTGACAAGCAAATCTTTCAACAAGATCTACGTTTATCTCCTATGACCTACAAAGCAACTCTTATCACAAAAAATGGAGCAAGCCCAGCACATCTCAACATAAAGACAGATTGAGACAAATCTATCTACTTTACAGAACAGCCTCAGAGGACTATCAAAGTAAGCTAAAGATATATGTGCTCTCCCACAGCAAGATTTTTAAATCTATCTTAACCCAAACTAGGATGTTCACAGCTTGGGGGGAAAAAAATAAAAAGGAAAAAAAAAAAGGGGGAAGGAAGAAAAAAAATGTGAAGTGCCAGGAACTAATAAGGAAGCAGATAAGTTCCAAGGTCTTACATTCCATGTATTGTACTAAATAGCATCCTAATAGTGGGTAAGGATCAACTATAATTTCTGCCAGAAGTAACCAAGGAAACCACTCATCTAAAAGTGCAGACATGGCGGGGGAGGTAGGAAAGGAAATGGACTCAAATCCAAACTCCGAAAACTTGGAAAGCTATCTGCAGCAAGCCTCCAAAAGATGCAGCTGTTTGGAGAAACAGCTTATACATATTTATTGAAACATTTTTTGGTCTAAAAATCACAGTGAAGATGGAGCAGATTCTCATACAGTACTAGGAACAGACAATATGGACTGAGGCAGTGGTGTTATGGCAAGTCAGGATTCACATTTTGGTAAGTCTTGTTCACGAGATCTGAAACTTAGGCAGTTCATAGAATCACAGAAAGGTTTGTTTTGGAAGAGACATCAAAAATCGTCTAGTTCTGAGCCCTGCCACGGGCAGGGACACATTCCACCTTTTCAATAGGCTCTGCTGTCTGCACCACTGAAAGCTGAGTATTTTGAGCAACTGAATATCTGCTTCTACATCCACCTAAAGAATTCAAGAAATCAGCCCATTCAATCCTGTCTGGTAGCCCAGGAACACACTGGGCATGCCTCAGACAGACAAGTGTGATACTGAGAGCAGCCTCAAAAGATGTTTTAAATATGGGGCTTAAACTGGTCAGAAAATCTTTAAGCAGCAGAAATTGATAAAATTACTCTTTATATGCAGTGCTGAACTACAAAGTTTCTCTATAGATCTCTGAGTGGCAAGATTTCTTTTTCATAACCTCAAAAATGAACGCTGTAGATGGCTCTTTAGAGCTATCCCTGATGTGGAGTACATATACCAGTAAAACACAGTCCAAAGTTTTTAAACTCAAGACATGAATAACTCCCTGTAGTAATTTGTCTATGTATTTAATGGAGCATTAATTGCTACCAGTTCATTTGCAAGATGCAATTTCCTAATTCTAGTTTACAGAACTGCATATAGTACTTATCTCCATCCATGCTCCAATACCACTACTGGCAATTGAAAATACATATTGTTTTTCATAGAAATTTGAGTATGTCTAGATGATCATGCACTTATTTCTTGCTAAAAATCAATGAGAATTTAGCATCTACCTGCCTTTGAAAAGACCACAATTGTCTCAAATATCAGGAATTTTTTATTACTGAGATATAAAGGCTATTAATTAGCAGCCCGGACAGACCCCGCAGAAAGAGTAGTGAAATCTTGTTTGTCTTGGTGTTAACTACAGAATTGTTTCAGTCAGTTCTTCTTTAGGTTACCATTGTTACTTTATTATTTACTCTACAAAATGATTTAAATCTTCCAGAGTACTCAGATTTAATTTCTAGGCCTATCAATAATAAACATACTAGTGGCAGAATATAGCCTGCAATACTGTTTGAATGTTCTGATGGCTGTCTCATAATGAGTAGTTAAAATTAGCCCCTATATGATTGGTTAGACCATAATTAAGTTTTGGTTGGGTTTTTTTGGTTTGGTTTTTTTTTTTCCTATGCACGTGATAGGGGTTTTTGTTGAGTACTTTTCTGGGGGTTTTCTTCAACTTCAAACCAGTTAGAAGTGGATTACAGCACTGCAACTGTAGTAGAATAGAGAAGAGAAACAGGAATGCCTCCATGCAAATTCACAAGCAGAGGGAACACTTTTCAACAACTTCATAACCAGCTGCACAGCTAATTAGCCAAAATATTGGGGGTTTTGCCTCTTGAAAAAATAAATAAATACTCATTTTACAGGCATGTGTGCCCATCTCCTAACTTCTACGTGCCTTATAGTTTGGAATGGGATGATACTATCTGTGTGAATTTAACTATTTAGATGAAGTGGAAAAAAGTCAAATCACAACAAAGATGGAGTGGAAATATGTATGGCTCTAGGAGTAATTCAGGAAGCAAGGCCTTGGACAGGAAGAGAAAAAGAAATACTGACGTAGCAGAAGTAAAAAGAAGAAAGATGGTTGTAAATATATTTCTGGGGAAAAGACAGAGATTGCTCATTTTTTGGCCTAATGAATAAACCATTTTAGTTTCTCCCCCCTTATGCACCTGCTGCTTTGAAAAGCCCCTTCTACAACCAACAACTGAACAGCAAATTCTGCACAATGACTCAAATGTTGCTGGAACCATGCCAGCAAAAATTACCACTCTTCAACCAAGATAAACATCATATTACTTCATTACCCTTTTAAAACATATGCAAATTAAATCCATTATTCTTTTTTCTTACAGAAATGAAGTTCCTTTGGCTGGAATTCAACAGCTCCCTTTGTCATCATTGACCATGAATGGATGAACTTCATGTAGATGATGCCCATTTCCCATCTTTGAATCAAACATTAATACCATTTGACAGTAATAAATAACATTTATCACAATAGGGATCTACTAATGATTTTCCCACTAAGCTGGCTCATCAGAACCTATCAGCTGACAACTGCATAAATGAGATTAGCATAACAGCTGCCTATGACAAATGTATCTAAATCATTTTAATGCCAGCTAGCTCTTTGATCTCCCTATCACGTTGTTGCCAAAACTAAATCCATTTCTTCAAGATACATGTTGTTTATTACAGATACATGTGTATATTCCACACCATTATGTACTCCAGAGAGTTCAGTAATTAAAAGAATTTAAAATACTGATTGGATACTGCCACTATAATGTAAACTCACAACATTGCACGTCAGTAGTATTCCACAGCCTACTTAATTCCCCATCTCCCACTCTGAATTGTAGGATTTTGTGTTTAATAGCTGTTTGTTTCTCTGAAGCAAAATACATGTTTTAACGTAAATAAGTGTATTAGCTTCTCTCTGTACTGCTTACAGAAGCATGATTTTCATACAATTGAAACTAATTCCCGATAATGTTGGACTTGGTTCCATGTACACATCAAAGCAGCAATTCACTGTGTTCGTATAAATACTAAACTGACAAGGAAAGAAAAACTTGCTGGTAGAGAAATCTGTTTGTGTTTTAATTGGCACTACAAGCAAGACCTATAGGACTGTCATGCAAACTCATGAAAACAGATTTCAGTCGAAATCCAAGGTCACTGGCTCTTTTTCCACCTCTATAACAATGTTTTTAAGAGTATTCTAACTTCCAAACACTTTGGCAGGTGAGAGCGAATGAATTTCTCTACCTGAATTCTTATTGGCAGAGATCTTTAGGTCCCTAAGGACACAGGGGGCTTTCTTGATGCCTCAAACACAAGGCAAAAGAGGCCCTCAGGGGCTTCAAAATCCCAGTTGGATTCACAATCGTGTCTTCTTCTATTTCCCAAGATATTTTCAAATATTACTACTCTCTTAAGTATGTTGTAAGTGTTATAAAAATGTCTATTTGAATATATTGGCACCTACCCCTTTTCAAAGAGTATCCCTCCTCCCCAGTATTGAATAATGTTGAAGCCACCAATTTGAAATTTGCAATACAATTACCACTGATTTTCTTAAGCTTATACTAAGCTTTTGATGACTTGACATATAAAGTAGCATCAGCCATGCCTACATTTGAGTGCCCATGAATTAAAAATCTGTATTCACACCTTTCATGGACTGTGTAGCTTTATGTGCATTTATTTTGTAGGTTTGTAGAGATTTGCATTTGTTTTCCCATCAGTGTTTTCAGGTGAATTCTACACAGAAATATTCACGATTGTTCATACTTTAATCATTTTCAGGGCTATTCAATGAATAAATAAAAAACAAACGAGGTATGTGTGCTGCATTTAAAATTACAAAACCACATAACCTTCTACTCAATCAGCTAAGTAAATTCTAGAACACGAACCTTTTGGCTTCCCCTGAGACCCAATACTGAGTGGCACCAGAGCTCAGCTCTCCTAGAAGTAGCACCAGTCCATGGTGGAAACAGTTTCTAAATGAGAACTTTGGAGGGTTTTGCAAAAGCATGGGAAATGTGCAAGTAGGAGAACTAATGAGATTGCAGACTGAGAACTGTTAAAATATTCAAGTTATAATGCTTTGTAGCAAATACCTTGTTTTCAATGCTATAACATTCACAGGCACTTCATTCTTTCTTGCATTTCAATTAAAATTCATGGGATGTTTTCTCCACATATTTTTCAAGTGTGCCTGCATTTTTCATCTCTTTGAAAAATTTCTGGCCATTATTTTTCATGTAAAATGGACAGAATCTATGGTCTTTTGTCCAAGGCCTTTGTCTTGTGAAGCAGGCCATTTTTCATGGATGAAACTGAGGCACACACTTTCAGTTTTGACAGCATTTCTTATCATTCCCCACAGTTAGCATTGTCAACTTTCATTATTTAATTCTGAAGTACAAGGAAGGCTGATTTATACCCATGATGTATAATTACAGGCAGATGGAGTGCTTGGAAAGTAGAAACACTGAATTAGGGCTGTAGTAAGTGCCTTTGAGCTTCCTGTGAAAAGTCCTGTCTATGCCACCAGCTAAAAACAAAAGCCAAACAATTTAAACTAAATTAATTCATGCTGTTGTGAGCTCTGAGTTAATGAAAGTGAATACAAAACTAATAAAGTACATTGGTTGTGGTTGTGAGGTAATTTAAAATGTTTTTAAGTACAAATGATGAAATGTGTTTGTATTAATCAAAATCATCTTTGAATGTGCTCATGGTCAAAAGGCTTTTTTTTTAACCTCCACTTCACTTGAAATAATTTTGACACAAGTCCACTCTGCATTTTGAAGAGAAAAACGCTTTCTACAGTTCTTTCATATGATAATATACAGTATATTTTCAGCTGTCTTTTTAAAGTTTAAACAAATGGAAGGCTTATTAAGAAGATATCATAATTACATGCAGCTATTTTACTAGCTCTTATCTGAAGCAAAAGCAAGCAATTAGTTGAGAACATAAATTCATTCAAGACATTTACTGAACATGAGGGAATAGACCAGCAGGAGAAAATAGGCCCATTTTACTGTTTCATCTTCCCTGCAGAAGTACAGTAAACTTATTCTAGTAGATTTAATGACACCTACAAAATCGTTCCTTTTTTAAAAAAATTAACTAGTATTTCAGAAGGTTTTGAGACTCCTTAGCAAGCATTCAAAAAATAAAAATTAAAATCCCCCCATAGCCTTAGATTGAGTTCAGCTACTTTGACAAGCAGTAAGGAGTTACTCTTTTAATAGGCATAGAAAACATCACTGGTGCAAGTGGTAACCATTTCTCAGTAGCAGAAATCTAAGCCCACTGCTGTCTTGAGATGCCATATTGCTTTCAAATTGTGAGTCACTGAAAAGTAAACACTAAAAAATACCAAAAAAAAAAAGATTTCTGCTTGAAGCTGAATGCAAACACCAAAAGGGAAATATTAGGAACAGTATTAGGTTTTATTTATTTAATTTTTCTCTGCTTTTTAAGCACTCTATTCCCTAGAGTGATGATCACCACATCCCCAGTCCCAGACATTCAAAACATTTCACATATGTTTAACATTAAGCACATGAATAGGTGTATAGAAAACTATAGAAGCACTTATAAGCTTTACAACTAAGAGACCTGGTGAAAAGTGACAGCCTGGGAGGGAGGAAGGACTCCAGGCCTTGAGCTGCTACTTGAGTTGTCACCATGACGGTGGTGACATGCACCAAAACATTATTCCAACCACAGCAATTACTCCCAGCGTGTCAAACCATGTTCCAGATGAACCTCCTGGGAGAATACAGCTGACCACATTCAAGGTGGTGACCTCCACAGGGCAGGGACTGATGAGGGCAGAAGGGACAAAAATGCACAGCAGTACAGGGGAGGAAAAAGTTCTTCATGGACACAGAGCATCTCCATTTCAAACTCTGCATTTATGACATCAACATTTCTGTCATAACAAAAAACTCCAGTTAAGGGAGAGAAGAGGGAATCAAGTCCAAGATTCTTAATGGTTACTCCATTATAGTTAGGTTCCAGAATTACTAAAATCTTTTACTGGACTTCCCAGATCTGAGAAAGCTCTTCAGGTTCATAAAGTTATCATTTTGTTAATACAGAGCTCACAGTGCTGATTTTTAAGTCCTGGTAATGCAAAATGCAATCAATGCATAATGGTTACTTCATATGCTAGATTTACTTTTTATATTCCCATTTGATGATTAAAAGCTAAACAAAGATAACTTAATATACATATCAAAAGTATTCCCTCCTCTGCTTTTGCTCTATGGGTAAGCAGGAAAAATAGTAGAAGAGTATTGGGAATAAGATTTTTTTCCCCCCATTCTTACTGGAAACATAGACAGCAGTTTCTCAATATTTAAGGTAACATCTACATGCAAATCTTCTTTGTCTAAAAAGAATAAAGACTATTTTTGCTGGAATTTGCCAATGTTTTCTAAACTGGTAGAAAAACAACTGTTTTTCTAGCAGAAGCATTTGTCAGCCACATAGGTAGAGAAGTACTTCATCCTTCTGCAGTTCTCTTCACTAGTAAATCTCAGTAATATTAATTCACTTTTGAGGAACATGCTAACGATTTTTTTTTCCCCTCTCATCGCCAGTTGGGCTCTGAATTTTTCTTTTAATGAATACAACATAATTCATGCATAGTCACTACTGAACCCAGCAAATTTATAATTAGTGACAATTTTGCACCTGCTGTTATGAGTAGATGATATTTACTTTAATTTGATACCTTGATTATTCATTGGAAACTTCTGGAGACTCCAATCATCTTACATATTTCCTGAAAAGAACATAGCAGTCACAACTGGATAAACAAAACAAAACACAAAACAAAAAAGCAAACAAAAACAAAACAAAAACCCAAAAAACACAACCAAAAAAAAGAAAGAGCAAAAAATTTTTGAGAGCTTTCAAGTAATGAAGACCCCAACCCAGCAATGCATCCATATTGGGTACAATATGTACACACGTTACATTGATGAACATCATCTCCAAGATGATGGTAATTTTTCATATGTTTACAAATAAACATGATGGCTAAATTTAACCATATTTTTAAGTTAAGCTATTAGCTAAAATTGGAAGTATTATGGATTATTTTATGCAATAATTGATCCTGCTGTTCTGAGTGCCTGCCTCTGGTATCAATCCAACTACACAGAACCTTCCCATCCATCACATGACATTTCTTGTTCCAAATTCCAGTAAGTCTTTGTTGCTGAAAGGAGTATATTGCATGTAGAAGAATTGAGCACAGACACCCTGCTTGCTTGTGTCTTCATGACTGTATTCATCTTCCTATCTTCCTTCCATATCCTACTACACCCAAAGAAATCACATATTTGATAATTTAAATTGTTTTGTTCTCTAAACCTATCACTCAATAGACTTCCCATTTTTTTTTTATTTTTTTCAGAAACTTAAGAAGTAGGACTTTCCAAAAGTAGAGTGAGAAAACGAAACCAGCCTGTATGGACATAAACAAATTGAAACAACTCCTCTGCTAGTCCTGCAAATGTTTTATATACTCAACAGTGAGAGGGGTAACAACATTTCTGCACTGGTATTACTTAAAAGAACAGAGTATATTTGACACATGCTGGTAGGCCTGTTTATCTTCTAGAAAGAGCTGAAAACATACTAGAGACTGTTCCCAAAACTGGGCTGGCATGGGGACAGTTCTAGACCTAATCCTGGATCAGCCATGAAACTGTTTATACAGTATAAAATGTGACTCTCGAGACATTTTCAATTCTGCCTCACCCTCCAGCATTCAAAAGACTAAACACACACAGAGGCCACTGCATCTGGTGATGCATCTATCAGCAGTAATCAAGCTCTGTGTTGTTTTGGGTGTTTTTAACATCAGCAAAATTGGTGTTTCCTGCCTTATCAAAGTTTTTTATCTTTTACTTTAGAAAGAAACAATATTGCATGGTATTATTAAAGAGAATAGTCCCTCCCTCTCCCACCCCACATTAAAAACTACAAACAAAAGTTGAAAGCAGTGCTGTCCTTGCTTGGTCCTGAAACAAGGTTTTCCCGACTCAGCTTCCATCCTTAATAGGCAGGCTAATGGCTCTCTAGATGATTGGCATTACAGTTATAGACTGAGTTCACCATTAGAATATTCATGGAAAATGCTATTATTTTAGAGTTACAGAGATATAATGGGAATTAGATAATAAGGAATTGCATATTCAAGAATTTTTTCCAATACTAAAGAAGTTAATTTAAGTAGATAGAGAACTATCAGCACACATGAGCATTGAATGAGTTTTTTTCATAAATTTTCATTTCTGGGATGTCCAAATTAGGAGGATTATATAGTTCTTAAATGGATACTGATGTCATTGTCAATGAGGCACATTGCTCAGGATTATTGCATCCCAGTAAACCAGTACAACAACTTAACTTAGGCCACAGAATTCACCTCATGTGATATTCTCACCACAAGGCAACCCTTTCTGGGACAAGACAGTCATGCAATGAGGAGCTGAATTTGCCCTACACAGCTGCCTGTCTTGCAGGCAGCCAACAAAACCCTCATATCCTCCAAGATACCCCCTGAGCTCATGGAGGACTTCACGTGGAGGCTGTAAGCATAAAAGGACATTTGCCCTGTGTGGTTCTTGCAGTCAGACTGAAGTTGGGTTGGCCATGCAAGCCAGGCCCCCTCAGCTGCTCATGGCAGCTTGTCTCCATCACCCCTTGTACAAACCTCACCTCCTGCCAGCTGCAAAGGGCAGCACAAGACTTATTCCCTAAAATACATCCAAGACCTAAAGCTAGGTCAATCGGATTAGCCATCTCCACAACTGCACTAAAACCTGTGAAGATAAATTTCTTCTATAAGACAGTGGTTTCCTCAAAAAGAAAAGTCACAGGTTCTACAGTCACATTTCTCAGCCAGTCATAATATCCATTGTAACTGTGCTTTTTTTTTTTTCTATCCAGAACAGTATTTGGGACGTTAAAATAACACAGCTAAACTTCATGAAACAAGGAACTATGTGTATGAATGTCAATCTAAAGTAGCAGTTTGTGCTTGCATTATTATGAATTCAAGTGTCACATAGGAAATAATTTGCATTCTTGAGTATTTCATTTCAGTGGGTGACTACAGTGAACACAGACTCACCGAATACAAAAGAAAACACTGGAATTCATGAAACTTGCTCTTCAAGCTGCTAATAAATTTATTTTAAAGTGCTTTCTGCTGACAATACGTATTAAAACTCAGTTTTAGCAACACCAAAAAAGCCATGAATGTCATATCTTAAATTCTGTCACGATGCTACAATTTAAGATCACTTTATTTCTGATCTGGACTATAAAGATGAGAAAGGTTTAAGAAACTCCTCAGGACATAGAGAAATCACCATCTTTGTGGCTGTAAAATAGCCATGGATATGTCCTTGGGAGAAATATCTCCATCCATTTTCAATTGTGTAAACACGTTCAAACCTATGGAAGGAAGACAAGGTGCTTCTCCCACTTAATCTATTGTACAAAAAGATGCTGCTTTGTCTTTAGAGCTCTGCTGATGCTGCTTTTAGCAAGGCAGTGCTCCATTGTTATTACTGTCTTTTCATTTTCCTCCAGGGGCTGAAAGGATGGTGCAGATGGTAAACAAACATGCTTTATGGTCTTGGAGCTTAGACTGAGAAATTCAGATTTGCTTTTCATTTCTGGAATGCGACTAAGCACAGAAATTACTCAAAATTATTATCAAGCTTCTTTTAAGTCCTGTGCTATTCCTCTATGTTGGACTAGCTAGCAGAGATGCCTCCTCACAGCCTCTCAAAGTGACTGACAAGTATAAAAAATTCTTTATGTACCAGAGCATTTCATTCTGCTTATATGGTATTGATGCAAGCTGCTGTTCTAATAAATTTAGTTTTTAAAGCCCAAAGCCTTATATCATATACATATGATATTATTCACACAAGTTGCATGGTCCTGAATTTGCGTATACCAGTCCAGTTTTACAACTTGAATAAAGACAAAGTAGACATCTGCTTCTATCATTGCACCCCATAACTAAGTGTTCTCAGTTCTATCAGAAGCCTAGACCACCCTCAAAGGCAAATAGTTTGAATTCTACCAACAATTATATCCCTGTCTGACCAACAGAGATCCAAGCATCAGTGTGTACAGACACATCAATTCGAGAACATGCTTTCCTAAGGATCTTGCAAGATAGAAAATAAAGAATTAAAATATAGTCCTGTGGTGGCAGTGAAAGCAACAAACTAAAACACCTACAGTCCTTCAGTTTTACAACTAGATTTACTCAGCCAGCATATAACCCACCACATCTGCAAATAGGCAGCTCTGAAGGGAGTCCCAGCATAACTCCAAGCCAGGCAGGTAGAAGAGCCAGACATGCAGACAGCAGCTGCTCTAGCCAGGTATCCCACACTCTGCAACTCATCCACAAACATCAGCATCTGGCAGCTTCTACCTAGTCAGACACGCACATGCCACTGCCTTAATCTCTTCCCACTTTATATACATAAATATATAAATAAACACACATATATATAACTGACACTAAAGGTGGAGCAAGACTGTTTGCAAGAGCATGTAGTGACAGGACAAGGGGTAATGGCTTCAAATTGGAAGAGAGTAAGTTTAGATTCAATATTAGGAAAAAATTCTTTACTCTGAGGTTAGTGAGGCACTGGCACAGGTTGCCCATAGAAACTGTGGCTGCCCCATCCCTGGAGCTGCTCAAAGGCCAGGCTGGACAGGGCTTTGAGCAAGCTGGTGTACTGGAAGGTGTCCCTGTCATAGCAGGGGGTTGGAACAAGGTGATGTTTAAGATCCCTTCCAAATCAATCAATTCTTATTCTAGTATATACTGTTATGTGCATATAAAGAAAACACACACTACACACATCACAACCACATTCCTCTTCCCAACCCCCAGAACCTGTTCACCTCATGAGGGTGGCTTTTTACTCTGTGTTTCCTCTTAAATTGAAATTTCAAAGTTTTAGTCCTCAAAAGCTCCACTGTCTCTTGGGGAAGTGGGGAAGGAGAAGCTTGCCCTCAGAATTCTGCAATCACTTGCACAAAGCTTCAGTGCTGTCATCCAGTCCCACCATCCAAATGATGAGGCTGCACCAAGTGCCACTTCTCCTTCTGTACAACCAGCAGCTCAACTTTTCTCTATACAGAACTGGAAGGCTGAAATTCATGTCCTGTGTGATATCTGTGGTTGGAAATACTGTGGAAACTGGAAGGAATTTAAGAAGGGCCGAGATCTGCAGAGTTTGGTTTAGGTATCATTAGAATCTCATTAAAAGTCCACAAACAAAAAAGTAGATTAGATGAAAGTGTTATTGAGACTGCATTACATTTGGTCCAATCTAAATAAAAATTCTTCAGGGCACATGAAGGATTTTATTCAAGTATTCCTTACACACACACAGAGACACATTAAATAGAAAAAACAAAATCGACATTTTTCTTTTGTAACACAACACTAACAAAATGAAAAAGGAGTATTTCACAAGCATAATTACGTCTTCTAAAAACCACCCCCTAGAGCCTTATAAAAAACCCACAGCTATATAAATTTATTTGTCACTCAGGAAACATTTTACTCAGTGTCTGGTTTTCTCTCCACCCACTCCTTAAAGTTACTTTAAATAAAGACATTTTGCGAATATACAATAATCTCTTGCTCACCTTTACTTCCAAGGCAAATCCAAACAGATATTCATTTTCAACAGGTAAATTTCTCAACATGTCCCTTTTTCTATATTCTTTAACAGTTATGTAAAATAGCACAAGAAATAGCCATCTGAAGTGAGTTTGTGTATAATTTATGGTACTGATGTATATCAAGACTCTGAGCCATTGACCACCACCCTGTTGATGCCACCATCCAACCACTTTGTTAACCCTGATCTTATCTAGTCATCAAATCCATCTCCAGTTTAGAGAGGAGGATGTTGTGGGGGACTGTGTCAAAGCTTTACAGAAGGCCAGTTAAATGACATCTTCCTTTGCCCACTGGTGTGGTCACTCCATCATAGAAGGCCACTGGGTTGGTTATTCCCACAGAAGAATTAGCAGCAATGATTTTAGGTACAGCTCACCTTTAATACTGATCTCATGTGCTAAGTAAGGAAAAATGTAACTTGCAAAAGGTTCTTAATAACAAAACATCATTTCATGACTGATCATGATGCACACCATACTGCAGCATGGGATCATAATACCAGCACAAGAAATTCTGTAATAGAAATATAAGGGCACTGCTCAGGGGTTCAGTGAGTAGAGGGAATCACTAATGAAAAAGGTGGGGAAAAAATATCACAGAAAAAAGGCCACAATTAGGGATATCTTTTGACATGAAGAATAAAGGCTCAGGAAGGGGTATGTTTAAAGTACATTGAAAAGTGTTTGAAACTTTTTTATCCTGCTCAAGTCCTAGTTTTTAATGAGACACTACAGATTAAAAGGGGGCAGAAAAAAATTTGAATTAACAATCAGAGGAGTGCTTGAAAATTGGGAACATTTGAGGGAGTTTAGGGAAAAGCATTTAACAGAAATCTTGGTTACAAAGGTTGAAAATAGCTTTCACACTTAATATCACCGTTGAAAAGCTGTAATTTCATCTGGCTCCTTGATACAAAACCCATGAAAAAGAAAAAGGCAATATTGATCTAATAGCTAAAACATATACGTCTCCCTAGAAATACAAAGACAATATTTGCTTTAGCTCATTTAATGTGATAAGAAAGTACCATAATGACTTGTAGCAATTATAGAAGAGATACTGCAATTTCAAATTACAGTGAAATAACATGTACTTATTTATCAATTCAGCTTCAAATGTTGTCCCATTTATTTGCTCCGTGAAAAATGTAGTTTAGATATTGTATGTGCATATATTTTTCTATGGGTATTTCATTTGAAATGTGCCTTGCCTTCATTAGAATACAGCAGAGGCATGAAGTGCATAATCTACAATTCTTATAAGGCAAAGGGCACCTCAGAAAGAGATATTTCAATAGCAAATTGAGCTGGAAGAAAATGTGTCAGTTCAATTCACCAAATTGAAGAGATTTCATTTTAACCTACTTATCTCTATGCTCCATGAGAAAGATTAAGAATGGATACAACAATAAACCCACCAGTAAAAAAAAAAATTATATTCTCAGATCCTAAGCATTCAAACCCAGCTCTCATGGTATTATTTATCAGCGATTTTAAAAGATCTGAGCTGTTTGAAATTGTTCCCTACTTGAAATCATAACATCTTAAAGAAAACTTATCCTCAGACCTCAAGATCTTGGAGATACTTGATATCAGAGTTGAAAGCTTTACCAGTAAAGCCAGCAGTAATATCTAGTCATGATATCCAGCATTTTTCATGGTATCACTTCCAAACTCTCCTTAGGCAGTGTATTGAGAAACTTATTTACTATATAGGCTACTTGAAAATTCTGGATTTGTGTCATACTCAAATCAGATATCCTCTCCAGATATCCCAATCAGCTCCTCTCAGGCTGGCCAGCACACACAGGCTGTGTTGGGAAGCAATGGATTTTCTTGCTTGTACAAGAATGCACAATTCTGTGGGAGGAAATACTGCCAATACTGCCTGACAAGAGTTTGAAAGGTCCTAAGCCAGGGAAGACTTAGAAATATACAAGTTTCTCAATAAAAGACTTTAAATTTTTGCCTTGTTTTTAGTAAATAAGTACAAATTACAGAAGTTATGGAAACAAATTTTACAATGTGTGACAAAGTGAAAAGAAATTCTCAGAAGCTCCTTGGAAAAAGCATATTAAACAGGGATTAGAGGAAAAGAGATTTAAAGATGAGAGAGCCTGGAACAAAAATACAGAACATCACAACTGCAATACTGTCAGTATTATCATGTTGCCTTGGTTTAACCCCCACTCGGAGAAGCATCTCTACTCTCTGTGGGTTCTCTTTCTGACTCCCAATACAAGTTCTAAACACTGCCTGAATTTGTGTGAAGTCCACACAATGCATTCAGTATGTTATACTGTCCCAGAGTTCACAGCAATGCTATTTTGTGCATCTCTTGACTGCTGAAAGAGCGTGAGAGGGAAAAAAAAGCAGTCCCACAAGACTAAGACTTTAAATGCACGTTGAACACCACTAGATACACATTAAAAACCATCCCACATGATCAGCTCTATTAAAATTCTAGTCACAGCTCACATTAAGCCAGCTTATTCTTTTTTATTTAATAAATAAATTACTTGAACTTTGTAACTTTGTTTTTAAATTTAAATACTATTCCTTTGCAAAAGCTTTATTGTTACTACAAGCGTTGGTCTTGACAAAGACTAAATTGCAGTGTTTGGGAGGTTTTTCCTCTTTCCATTGGAAACAGCAGAGAGCTAAGGGAAAGGGAGAGACAGTGGTTAGAGGAGACTGCAATTGTGTCCAGAACTTGTTATTGCCTTTATTCTCCAAGTCCTGCCTTTTATAATATAACATTAATTATGTGGCTGTATGATCATGATAATGTGCTGTGGCATTTCACTCCTAGAGACCAACCACAGAGCCCACTGAAGACACCTGTAGCCTGTGGGCTGCTTATAAAAGCCAGACTTTACTCACCAGTGCTGTCAGGTTATTGAAAATAGGTACAGATTCAACAAAAAACTTCATTCATTCCCATCACAGAAGAAATAGTCAACTTATCAAGTGTCATGAATTATGGAGTAGATTTAGTTCCTTCTACAGCTTAAACAATAATTGTGATACCACCTCTGCACAGATTTGTAAGGGTCTTTCAAGACCAGTGGAGAGCCACGACACGAACATCCATTTATGCAAAGTCTGGTAGATAAACTCCCACCCCCCTAAGCTGAACAGGTTAATACAGTGCATCACCTGTTACGTGCATCATCTCAATTCATTCAAAAATCAAAAGCTGAAGGACAGACACAAAAAACTCCTGCATCATTCAGAAGTCTGGAAACATAACTATACATTGTCCACCCCTCCACAAAGAACAGATTGAAACACAATTCTGTAACATATTGTAAGAAATATGAAGCACTGAGCTACTTCTTATAAGCTATATCTTACTTATGAAAATGTAGATTCACATTTTATTACCTGAAAGAAAACTATAGTCGAAAAAGGTGACAGGAAAGAGCAAGTCTAGGAATAAAGGAATCACCTGCCAAAGATGCTACTATGGTTCATCAACACAAATTAGTAAATTATCTTCACTAAAACAACCTCTACAGCTCACTACAAACTAAATATAACTTACCAAGCAAGTCAGAGGGAAAAATCCTACTGACTTTAAGAACCTTGTCTTTTCCATAGTATTTTCTGAAGAGAATAGTGTAGTAGTCAGTAGCACTTTATCATATAATATAGCATTTAGCAATAATGCCAGATAACAGAGAACAGTATAAAAACACCATAGCATACAAAACTTAAAACAATTTTTTTCTCTTAACAGCTTTTATAGATTTTCACACCTATGCTTCATCAGAGACACAACAGACACAAAAAGGAGTATAAAGTGAAAAATGGAACACAAGGACACACTGATATATTTTGCATTTAGTTTTGGGAGAGAGTATGCTTGCTTTTTTAAGATTCAACAATGGAATAAAGATAAAATTTAAATACAGATTCTTTGTTCAAATATACTCACAACTGCTAGTGCAGCAACACAATGCAAATACATTGGCTGGCAGCAGGACACAGGGCTTCCCCAAACCTGCATTTTTCCCATACCTCATTCAAATGTATGTTCTTAGTTGCACAGGCAGAGTTATTTTGAAAATTGCATTTAAAGTTCCTTGTGAAATACAGCCTTATTATGAAATCCTTCTTGTTCACAAGATATAGAACATTGTGCCCACTGAAACATTCAGAATTATAGCCCACAATTCCATTCTGTTTGTACTACAGGCCTCCTGGCACATTCAATTTTTGTTTTAATTATTTTATTCCGGGGAACAGAGTTCTCAGATTTATTACTAAGGTGGACTCCAAAGGCAATATTATTATAGGTCTAACAGGTGAATAAACCAATACATTTCTTCAATCCATAAAGCAACTAACTGCTCCTAGAGAAAATAGATCTGAAAGGCTGAAGCAGATTTCAGAGTTTCATTCCAAAAGTAAAGGGTAATAATGCAGAGAGAAAAACAAGTATTTATAAACGTCTGCTCTGGTTCTAGAGCATACCACTCTCTGAATTAGGTAAGATTACATTCTATTGAACAGTCAAAGACTTTTTGTACTCTTATACTCAACCCTTTTTTAAACACTTAACATTGTATTTTTTTGGTTTTCCCCCAGTGACATAGGGGTACAACCTTAAATGGCAGATCAAAAGGGTAAAATTGGTCTAAATTATAACCCACAGCAAATATTCCTTGCTTAAATAATAGAATATATTGAGTTAAAAAGGAGAGGAAGGGTAATAAACTGGTAACATTTATGTGTTTTTCTCAGATCCATGTATGATTTAGTATAAATAAGCAAAGGTACCATCAGGAAAAAAAAAAGGCACCATAAAATCAATGTTTCATGTGTTACAACAGCTCAACACTTTATATATCACAAATTCAAAATATAGTCTCAGAATTCCAAAAGAGGTAGATATAATATAATTCTACATATGAGTAAAATGGAGCTACTTCTGGATTGAAATACAGCAGCAATTCAGCAGCCCACATCAGTTTTTATGACAGGACATTAAAGATTACTGTTATTCATTTCAAATTGCTGTAGATAATTACAGAACTTAATTGCAGAGCTGGAAATACTCCAGACATGAAAGGTGCTAATACCTTCCATCTTACAAAAAATGCTGTGCTCTCTAATGATTGGAAGTATTATCCACAAGGTTTTCACACTGTACCTTCCAGCACTATGATAAGGCACAAATTTATAGCCCATTGGAAGAAAAGAACAAGGCACATTATGACAATATCATTACTGACTGTGAGGAGAATTTGCTGAAAGTTATTCCACCTAAGCAGATATAACACCTAAATGCTCACGTGGATAACAGCAATCCAGAGGATATGGCTGGGTTACAGTGTCTTTCTTCATAAGGTAAGTAAATATATCTTTGAATTGACCACGAAAAATGCCATGAACTTCATGGAATTATAATGCAGCTTCTCTTCTTTGCTTGTGCTTTGGGTTTTTTTAAACTGAATTAATCCCAGAGATTTCTAAATCACTCGACATACTCGACATTACTAAAATACAATAGTGAACAGTATCAAAAGAATAGATTATTCTAATTATTGTAGAATATTAATCGAAAAATAAGATTATGCCTCAGCTTTTCTCCTGAAGTCCTACCTGCATGATCCCAGCAAAGAAATAGCTTTTACACACTCTGTCATGAAGGAAAACCCATGCATGTTTGTTTAGCCTTTTGGAAAAAAAACAACCCAACCCTATTACAGGTACTAAAAGTCATGATTCTCCCAATGCTACCTCCAAATTTGTATCAAAAGTCCAAACACTGTCATTCAAATAGCAACATGCTTGTATGTTACACTAACACAGTCTCTGCTCTGGTCATGCTTTTGAGATCTATAAGAGCAGTAAATCACTACAGATACATTCTGAAAGTAAATAAAATAAATATATAAACAAACCCCTCAATACAAACACAAAACCTGCCAAAAACAGCAATGCATTGAAAGCAAAAAATTACATGGAAGAACTTCTGAATTCCATATTATTTTGGAATTTAAGTCAGCTGTTTCATGAACATGAAAAATTTAATTTTATACTCACAGGTAGCCAAGAGATATGTTAAATTCAAGCAAAAAAGTTTGACTTCCTCAAAAAAAAACCAAAAACCTCAAACAAACAAAAAAACAAACCCAAAAAACTTTAAACCTAACATATCTGAGGCAGAACAAACAATGTAGACAACATACACAAAAAAAAAAAAATGGAAGCAGTGATAGGCTACGACCTCAAGCCTCTAAATTAATAAACAACTGAGTTAATTAATATCCTGCCTCATTCAGTGCAGAGAATGGCAGTTTGTGTAACAAGCAGATCTTCAATATTTTGGTTCATTGACACTAAACCCAAATGACTCCTACTTCCTTTATCACACACTATTTAAAACAGTATCCTGGCAGCAGTTAAGTTTTCCATTTCATTTTCTTTAGCATTCATCAGTATTCTGTCTTGCAGTTCCATAAGTGTGGATTAGTATTGAATTCTCAGAATTTTCCCATGAGGCATGGGTTGGAATTTAACATGAGATTATTCTTTGATTTCTCATCCCATTCATTTTAACTTTTCAGGTAAGCTTTCCAAGACAAAACCCTTTTATAAGTACTCAGCCCTGATTCATCATCAAAGGAGACTCCTGTGAGTGTGGCACAGGTGTCAATGAAAGAAGAGTGGGATTGTGGAATTAGAGCAGTCCTGGTGCAGCATCTCTCCAACACCTAGCTGGGCTGTCAGCAAAGATGGAATTCTGAAACCAAAGAACAGCATTAGCAAACCATCACAGCAGAGAGCCACAACACACCTTAGAGGATTTCACAGGTTTCACAAATTCAATGATTTGCACCATTTTTCTGCTACCAACCATACCAAAACTCTTATTTATCCCCTAGTTTTCCCCATGTTTTCCCTTGTGGTTGTGATTACAGGTTTCTCTCTTGAGCCTTCCCTAGTCTCAGTATCCAGTCCCAATAGGAAGGATTGGCAAAACCAGTTGCAGACTGTTCCAAAAAAAAAGAATTTGTTTGTCTATCCGGCCTACAGAAATGGAATCAACTTGAACAGGTAGAATTAATTTTTTTGTTAATTCAAGAAATAAAACATACAATCAAATCTCACATATATTTCTAGGTGACAGTTAAACTCACTGAATAGTAATGGTGAGCTCCAAAAAGCCAAGGTAGAGAAAGCCAGCTCTGGTATTGAGTCTGCTACTCTTTTATGCTGAAATAACTGGTCAATATCTTAACTTCACTGACATCAGTAGAAAAGCTTCTATTGACCTATGCAGAGCATGGATTTTACCCAATGAGTCAAATAGTGCATTAAGTCTCATTTGTCTTGAAGAACTTCACTGAAAGGATTATCAAAAACAATTAAAGCAGCCTGGCAACAGGCACGTTAAAGATCAAGTGTGGATGTAGCTGACATGTCTGCAAAGCTAGATAAAGCCTAGTATTGTAGGAACCAAAACCAGCACAATTGAGCAAGTGTATCACAGAGATAACAGCATAATTTGAGTATCAATACTTTCAGGGAAGAAGCAAATAAAAGAATACCAAAAGTCTCAAGAAACAGCTTTGTAAACCCTTACATAGGACACTGAAAAAAAAAAAAAAAAAGAGAGAGAAAAAAAAAGCCTTTTACTGTACACAGATAAGATCAGTTATGGTAAGAAACCAGAAATTAAAGATTTCATCTTCAACATCTGAATACTGCTCTGGATAATATTTCAGAAAACTAATCCATGCTATGCTCTATAGCATAGAAAACATTGAGTTCTCAAAAGCTGAAACATATCCTTTTTTTAAAATGACAATGTGCCAGTTATTTGTATCAAAGCATGCACTTCTGTCATTGTTTCTCAAAGCTGAGTGCTGGCACAAAAAGGAGATAATAAACTTAAAGTTTGTAATTCATTCAAAACGACGTACTGTACTACTCTCTCAGGCTTGTCCCTGGAAAAAAATTAATTTTGGTTAATTTTGGTTTGGGTGGTTTGTTCTGCTGGTTTTCTGGGCTTTTCAAAATAGATTATTCACTTATTTTATCTCGAAAACAGTATCATGAGCTCTTGCCTATTTAGAAATTTTTAGGTATATTATTTAAACTATTGTGAGGTTTTTGTGAAGAATCAAAATATTAATTGCCTCAGTGGATCATAGTCGCTTCCTTGAGTGCTCCTATTTCTATTTGTCTATGAGTACGCTCAAATGAAGACATTATACTGCCATTGGATAAGGAAAAGCTGCAACTCTATCATTTACCTACAGCAATTTATTCAAGGTTTCATCACCATGCTGCTTTGAAGATGAAAATGAAGGCGTTTACATTTAATGAAGACCATCTGAAGTGTCTCCACTGCAGCTGCAGGCTCTGTAGAATCTGTCGTGCAGGAGGCAATATGCTGCATTGTAATGCAGATTTCCTTAAGAGTGCATCTGCAGCAACAAGATCATTTCCCATGGTCTTCACTGTATTTCTTCTATTATTCATAGAACACAATGTAAATGAAACTATAAATTTTACCACATACTAAATGTAGAAAGAAGATAATGGCAATTGTGAATTATGAATGAATCACTGTTATTGTGATTCCTCAAGGATTCTGATGTAGATGATTACATGCATGCAAAGACACTGTAGCTAAACTTCTTTATATTGATCTTGAAAAACGATTCCAAGATTATTATCATTAATATACAGAATTCATAGATTTGTTTTTCATGACAATGCCAAATACAACTAACTGTCAAAGGCAATTACATATCAATGCTACCTAGGGGCAGGCAAACACACTTGTATTTGGAACTACTGAATTGGGGAGAGAAAGATAATAGCTTGCAAAAATGTGTTTCCCAGCTCCCCACATGTGTTCTTTCACATTTAAATAAGCCACAGGCAAACTTTGTGGAGTATTCTGTAGTGAGCACATTCAAACATCAAGTAATAAGCATTGAGATAGAGGCTTGTCTTTTTTTGTAAGGTGGCTGAAAATGAAACAGTTTCTTTAAATGAAAGAAATATTCTTCTACAAATTGCACAATCAAAAAAACCTCTACAAGTATGAGCCTGTCTTTGCCAGTTTTATCATGATAGCAAGAGGCAGATTATTAATCTCTTACCCATTAAGAATAATTCTCTTAGTGATATGATCAAAGTCAGGAACTGTTCTTGTTTGATAATGTTTATAAACTAGTAAAATTATTCACTAGAATTGGTCTAGCTATAATTAACATCAGGAAAACACTAAATCCCAAAGATATAAAGAGTAGCAAATGTATATTAAAATTAATTGGGTACAGAAATTCTCACCCACTGTGAAACCTCTGGAAGTTTGTTGATTTCTCATAACCACCTTTGCTCTGTTTGCAGAGCAAACAAGGTAATCAAGTGGCTCCCCTTTAAACAGACTTGTTGACTTAAATACTCATCCAGGAAAAGGATGAGTCAGACATTTCCAATATGCATTTCAGACGTTCCTGAGTTCATTATTTGGGAATCACAGGCAAGGCCTCCAGGTCCTTGTCCATTTTTTCCACATTAGAATCTGTAGCAAAAGAGTCAACTTTGAAGTAGTGAAAGTGAGGGATAATAATGGAATTTGCACACCCTCTTTATATTCAATGCAGCCTCTTTAAGTTGGCACCAAGGCATATGGTGTTAGTATGAAAAAAGACTGATATATCTTTCTCTCCAATGGAAAAAAATAAGAGATAAAATAATGAGGGTTCTTAATCCAAGTTCATTTCAAATAAAAGAAAAAAAAAATCCACCATAAAAACAGAATAAACAACTAATAACACTCATTTATTTCTAACCAACTTGAAAATGAACCAGAGAAAGTCTCAGGATATATTTTTGGCTCATTCTGTATTTCCATACAGGACAGCATCAGCCTACCACAATTAGGACTTTGAGGGTACAAGAATATTTTTACACTTTCTGTGATTTCTAACCTGCATTATTCATTCACTAGAACACCATGCTACTCATGTGCTTATGTTCCTGTAGCAATTTTGTTCCACTTTACACCAACACAGATGAACTTCCTTTTATTCACTGCTATTCTGATCATATTCACTATCGCAATAAATTAAAAACAAAACAAAAAAATAAAAATAATTAAAAAAAACCACACCAAACCCCCCTACGTTAACACACAATATCACAAGTTATAAAAGTCTGAAAAATATTTTTAAAAAGCAGAATTTCAGCATGATTTGTTATAGAGTTCCTGTTGTGGGATGAACAACTTCAGAAAAAATGGTAGTTAATGTTTTTAGTGAACCATTAAGCTGAAAAATAAAAGTGATTAAATAGATATAAGATCCTTATATATAACAATATAGAACCACTAGTTACTACACTGCAGCAGGATCTCACTCAAACATATCATAAAATTCACTCAGCCAGATGCAATATGTGGACTCCACAGGCTTTCATTGCAATACATTTTCTGAAAAAAAAAACACTGAAACAAAAAGTGACTAAAAAAGCCCAGCAACAAAATAAAACAACCCAAAACACAAAGTTTAAGAAGTGTCAGCACTAAACTGCCTTGTTTCCCTTGGCATGCAGTGTTTGTCAAGCAGGCAAGTTACAGATGTACATTTATGCACAACAAGCCACGTAGTGCTTGGTGATATGCTTTAAATTGCTGTGCAAAAACTGAACAATTAAGCTCCAACACAATGGCAATTTAAATATTGTTTTAATTTCACAGGAGGAAAAACTCAGTGGTAAGTGAGGCTAACTGATTCAAGATATTCTTTGGAGGGACCAATTGTGAGGTCAAACATTAAAGGCTAATCATTAGGGTACCAGAACAGAAGAATACACACAGGCAATTAAAAGTTGACACCATCAAAAGTACTAGTGGGGCCATAAAGCCAAACTCTCTCCAAAGAATCTAGAGGTCTGCTCAGTCCTGTGGATAAGCACCCAACTGTGTCACCCATTTAAAGCATCTGGCTCTTCCTGTTGGCACATCTGCATCTTCTGCAGTCTTCAGCTGCACTCGCCTCCTCCCTATTCTAACAGGGCTTCTGAAGGTGTGTCTGCAGGTGCCACCTCACCTGGCACAGCTCAGACACGGTCCTGAGCACACACAGAGGGTGGCACTGCCAGCACCATGGGCTCAGACTGCAGGCTTGTCTTCATGAGCTTCACTCTGCACTGCAAGTCCTCTCCTAACAAATGTGGCCAGCTTTATACCTCTTCTGCATGAGAATCAACAATCTGTACAGCTGGGAAAACTGGCACACGACAGAAACTTCAATGAAGGTTTCTAAACATCTTGAACAGCATTTAATTGATCGGAGGAGAACTTCTTAGGCAGTAAAATAAGCTAAGTCTACGTTTCCTCCCCATGACATTCATTACAGTTATAGAGGAAATGATTACATAGAGCAGGGATTATGTATCACTGTACAAACGTGTTCTTTGATCTGGTGTAGATGTACATACATTAACTTTCACAAAAAAACATTTAAACAAAGTGTTTGTTTACTTGCAAGGGCTCTTCTGAAGTTAAATTGGGATGAATAGGCAAATAAAGTTCGGAAACATCAGATGTTATTAAAAACATTTCCAAATACTTTTGTACATGGTTAACTTACTCTCACCATATGAAGTTTAATACTGTTGTGCAGAATAAAGAGAAATTAATTCTCTTTTTAAAGGAGACACTGGATTTCTTGTGTCTTTGTCAAACAAAGGTTTGGTTAATTCATACTTCTCAAGCTGACTGTCCTAATAACAGATGGTTTTGGTTTCCATTCTCTTAAGACGGGATTTAGAGAAAGGTTTAACTTTGTCTGAAAAAAAGAATCTGACACATTTATGAAATCAACTACTAACGTTTTTACAAGAAAAATTAGAATTCTAGGACCAAACAGTGAACTTTGTTTTGATTCTGAAGTGACAGTCAACTCAACCAAATCCAGATACTACTCAGACACTGTCAAAACTTGTTTCCTCCCAATTTTGTTACTCATGCTGTTGATCTGAGCATCTGATCAATAGCAAGCTTCAACACATAAACCAGGTTTCAATTTAAGATTCACAGGGGACCAGAAGTGTCTGCAGATTTAAAACAAACTACCCACAAGCCAATACTCAGCCTGGTACTTGGCAGGGTGCACAGAAGCATCTGAAATATAATCTCTGAAAGAGTTTGATTTAACCTTCTCTTCAAGTGTATCAATTAACATTCACTCAGACAGATAACATGCATTTGAATTTTTTTTAAAGATATCACATCAGCAATATGTGTAAGTCTAACAATTTTTAGTACCACTCTTTCAGAAGTTTTTCATGTAAGCTTCAATTTATGAAGCTAAAGTTTCATATAACTATACCAGGGGTATTTGAATCTGAAGTGCTACTGCCAAAAACATTCCCTGATAACACCAAGATTGAGGATGCTTACACAACAATTGCGTCAAAGTCAGATAAATTAAATGCCAAAAAATTAAATCCTAAAAACACACATCTCTCTTCCATTAAATCAACACAAGGATATAACATGAAGTTCTGAACACCCAGTAATGTTAATTTTTTTCTTGTGGTATCTATAAGAGCTCAGCTTCCAAAAAAGTTTGAAGTTACTATTTGATTATTCCATACTTCAGAATGTTTAAATATCTCTCCTGAGGAAATTCATGGCAAACAAAGTTCTCCAGAAGTCCACGTTTTGGGAATCTCCAATGGCTTTTGAGGACACCAATGACAACTCAAAGATGAAACAACACACCAGTGACTACGGCAGGAGAATGAGAGTCCAACCCAGCTCCTGATTAAATATCTTTCTCATCTGTTCATCTTAGAAGAGTGAAATTAGATAGCACATCCCTCTCTAATAGGGCTTCAAAACTAGGCCTCTGCTCCAGCAATAATCTTTATTTTATGAACCCAACTCCATGTTTACAAATAGTGAGTCTCTAATGATGATTATGAGCTTTGTTTTGCTGAAGCAGATACTTATTTCCATCAAAATATAATCCTTAAAAGCAGAATTATTTTCACTAGAATAAAAAAAATTGCCCAACCCAGAACAGCAAATATTCTACTATTCTAAAGTATTCCATTAGTAGATTACAAACCTGCTGCTACCAGAAGTGCATTTTATAGTTCTGTTAAAATTAAGTTACCCCACACACTGCTCAAGATGCTGTTCTATTTCTGCCATTTTCACAATGTATTCCTTTATTCTAAGATTTTTCTCCATTTGTCCATAGAAATCCATTTTGTAGAACATATCGGCAGTCTTTTAAAATGTGATTTATGGTACTACTTAAGCACTTATCACTTGCTATTTGGTCTTCCAGGTACCTTATTATTCTGGGCTACAAAACACTAAATACCTCAGCAAAGCAAACATTTCATAATTTATGTTTTATACTATTTTTCAGACAGAAGGTGGTATTTTTTTCTGACGTGCTTATTAATTGAAAAACTAAATAAAGCTCCTAATGATTTAGATGTTAAGATGACTTGTTATTCATCAGCATGATGAAGCCCAAGGCCTTGATATTGAAAAAAATACAGTTACCTCCTTAAACATGAAAGTAGCTCAGTTTTCTCAGAAGACTTCATAGAACTGTAAACTAATTATGCTCTTTTTTCCCCTCATTCATAATGAAAAGTGACAGCCACTACTACATGAAATAGTACAGCTAGAAAAATCAGACATGTTTTTGGAAACAGCCCTTCCCTAGACTCTAGCAAGGGCTCTGTACTCCAAAGAGCAATTTTGCTTTTTCTACCTATAACGTGATTAATAATGTTCTCTCTCTTTTCAAGATTTTACTCATTTTTATGCATAGATCATTATAACTGAAACGAGACAAACATTACTTTTCTACACCATAATCAAGCAGATTAATTCCTTGGAATGCAGTGATGTTAACCAGGCAAAGTGACAAGCAGACTGCATCCCTCAGTATAACCATTCTAAAATGCAAGCAGAAAATAGCTATTTGAAAATTATTATTACACATACAAAGCTCTGAAGTCAATATTAGAAGGCTTTCAAAGTGCATAATGCAGGTTTTTCAAATCCTTCCAAGCCTACTGACATCTAGAAAAATGAAGACACCAACCCACCATAGCAAGTTCACTGTGTATACTGAAAATATCTTCTATTCCATCATACATTACACAAAACCCTCTGGAAGCACATCACAGGATCTGCTGTGTGAAGCACTGCACCAGAGGAGCCAAATGGGTAAAAAGAAAGGGGAAGTTGCCCAACAGGGAGCTGCACTCTGGAATCAGAGTTTGCATGAAATTATGGGAGATAATTCCCATAACTGAGCACTGTAGCCTGCCATTTCTTCAGACAAACATCAGTGATAGAAGATAATTTTCAACTGTACTGGCAAGAAAACCTGTTTAACTTACAGGGAAAAAAAAACAAAAAACCCCCAAATCTCTCGACTACTTTTTTTATTTGTCACATACACATGAAGTTCTATAAGCAAACACATTTCAACAATTGTTTGAGGTTGCTGAGTTACAACACATGAAGCTAGCACTCTTCAAACAATTTTCTACTATAAGCAATGGAATTAATAAGTTAGGGATATCAAACATTAACTGTCAATGTTTCACACTAGTCAGTGTAAATGTATATGTAAAAAAACCTTCAAGACCCTAAAAATCAGAGTTTTAAAGGGTTTTTTTGCCTAAGAAAATACTACTTTTCACATAAAGAGCAAATCAACATGTGCAGATCACCCAGCAACAAACAGTCAAAAGGATCATGAGCCAGCACTAAGCTTTAGTAACTAAATCGACTGAATGTGTAGAAGGGGGAAGAACTTACTGAAATTTGTCAATTCAGCACATCATCTGCTCTGTATCAGCAATCAGCAGCCCCCCCGTAATTCAGTAGTCCTTTAACTCTTTCTTCTGGGCATAGAAGAAGATTACCATAACTACTTTTAACTATCTTATACTACAATACTTTTTATCAAATTCAATTTGAGTTTTCAGATACCAACCAAAATGTTTGGATGAAAACTAAGAAGACATCAATATCAGTAAAAAAGCAAAATGAAGTTACATGGATAGAACTTTGAGAAAGTATTTTTAGCAGCTTGTAATAGAGCCAGTTCCTAAGACCCTTATTTTCTCTTCCCTGTGATAAGTGTTCAAAAGTTCTCTATTTTGAAGCCGAATAAATGTCCAGTACAGCCCTAACCCAGAGAATCAATATAAAATTCGGAAGGGCAAAAGCCTAAATATACAGAACACTTTCTTTTAAATTTTAAAGTAGTTCCATCTTGATAATATCATCAAGATGAACATTTCAAAACCCCCAAATATTGTCTTTAGAGCTCTGAATTGAAGAATAGTATAACGTTGTTATTCCAGGTTGATAGACAGAAGATGAGCAAACAAGAATTGCTGAGAAACCATCAACTGTCTAAAGACTTTGTTTCTAACAATCCGGTATTTGCAGCTCTCAGTTTTGGAGGAAAAGTCTAGGAATGAAATATCTTCTCATGAACCCCCCTCTGTCTTCTATACAATACTTTAATGAGCCTCGTTCTTCTGACTTCAGCAAAGGCAGCTGAACAATGGGAAGCCTGTGCAGAGCCACGGCCCCACATGTTGTAGGTCTCCTAATGAGTTAATAACATTTAGGTCACATCCTGCACAATCAGCATGAAAACACCAAAACTCACAGGTTGCTCTTTAGTGGTGCTCCAGATCTTTGTCTCTTTGCCCAGCCATAACTTCTATAATAGCTTCTTGCCTCATGACTGGTACTCTCTATTAGTTAATTCCTGACTCCAGCTCTATCACTGGTTTTCCTGGAAATCATCCTATTGTGTTCTTCGGACTAACACACTGTGTAGAACATGTATGTGATGTGGAAACTCTAGAGAAAACATACACAAAAAAATACTTATGTGCCTTTTCAGTATGATATGTACATGAAATAGCAGGAAGGCTGAAGACACTAGCTTGGCAATAATTGCAGAATGACTGAATAACTGCTAGAAAACTTGAAAGCACCTTACATCTTGTTAAAAACTTTCAACCACAGCTTTGGAAACAAAAAAATTCTCTTACAAGGCTTAAAACTTCCTCTGCCTTATGGAATACAACACAAAGTAGTTCCCAGTCGATGCTATCACACAATCCAATGCATTCTCTATGGAAAAAAAATCGTTTCTACTTCTGCTAGTGTCAACAAAGATATTCTAATATGTGGCTCAAAATACTTTTTTTGTGATGTTGCTCATTGGTGACAAATCACTCAACTGGGAAGATTAGAAAAACTCTTCATATCCATTTTCTGGTCTTCCTATCCTTCAGAAACATTATCAAGCTAAGAAATAGCTATAGGAAGCTATGTTAAAATGCCAGCAGTGATAATGCACATTAATTTTCACCACTGTCTCATGAGTATCTTCATGCTGGGAAGGGAATCATTGTTTACATACTGATGAGAGCAGCAGAAAGATACTTCCCTGTAGTTTCACATAGGCAGTATGCAAGAACGGGACTGCAGGGTTCTCAAACTCTCACCTGAAGTTTCTGTACAAAAAAGGACACATTTATAACCCCCTACTGCTTTACAAAGAAGAAGATAATCTGTTCTCCATGCCCGTAGTGAACAAGACTAGTAATGGGTTTAAATTATAACAAGAAAGATTCAGCTTAAACACAAACAAAACCACTTCTGTTAACAGAGATGGGAAGATACTGCCTGGAGAGACTGCAGTTTCTTTCATTTCAAAACTTGAGCAGAGGCTTAGACAAACACCTGTTCTAAATCTCGAGCTTGCTGAGCTCTGAACTGTCCAGCACATTAAGCATGGCAAGGTTCCACATAAACTCGCCAACAATTCACACGTGCAATGCTATTCAATGTACATTAAGAGCTGCTTAGCAGCAGGTACAACATCAAAATCCACAATTTATTTTACTCTCATCCCTAAGAAGGGAGAAATACATTAAAATAGTGCTGTTTGATTAAAACCTGGCAATAAAGTAATCCATCACTACTTCCTTTAATTTTCAAAACTGTGCCTACAAATTCAGTATCTGTAACTATGCCTATAATATATCATAAATGCAGGCATAATTTGGTCTCAGTCGACAAAACCTGAGTTTGACCTATGATGACACCAAAACTGTTATGAACTCACCATGTATTTACTAATGAAACCATTGGGCAAGGGACAACATCAACTGACAATCTTTATTTTAAGGAAAAACAAACACTCAGATTTCAATTTTACATATGCTTTTGAACAACCATTGTCTACTTTATGCTCTGTAGCTGAGCACAGTAATTATTTAGACAAACACCCAGAGCACAAGAGGAATTTGTAAAAAGCATAAAGTAAATTGTTGAGTTGAATCTCGAATTCTCGATAAAGTAATACTGGAGTTTCTTTTGCATTAGAAAGATACATGACAAATTCATCTAAAGCCATGTTTTCCAGCTCTTCACAGCATTTCTGAATGTCCAATTGACCAACATCTTTTTTAAAGCTTTAACATCAAAACCAGACACCAGCATTCCTATTTTGGTTTAAGTAATGCCATCTAGAAGGGAATATTAGCTAGATACTTTTCAATACTTTACTTACACATTGAAGAACATACTTGACTTCTTTCAGGGTTGGTTTAATTTGAAAAGATTCTTAGGCACATCTCTTAGCATTTTGTGTTTGGTCCTCAGCAAGCAGTAAGGGGATTGAGTTCATTAATAAAGCTCACCATCTTTCAGGAAAACTGTCTTTCACATTTCTACTTACCACAAAAGTAACAGCCAAAAGGGAGAACAAACAGTGTTTCAGTTTTAAACAGGTGGGTCTCTTTTTCTGACCTCCACTGAGGTTCTTGTGCTGTCTTGGGACCATATCTGAAATCCCTACAGACATTTAAACTTACTTGACACATCCCTCGGAAAAAATGTTTAATTCCACTTTAGCTCATTATTTAATTACTCAGACATACACCCACATGCACGACTAGCTGAACATGACTTAAGAGCCTAGCCTAGAACTTCAGCTTGTGAATTTATGTTCCCTTTCCATTCTAGCAGTAAGAACACAGGAAGAGCAGTGAAGTCAGCAATGTGCATCAGCTGCTTGAGGCAACCCAAAGTGAAACCAGACAGAGCTGCAGTTCTGCAGGACAGTTAAAAGTGAGCACAGCCAGCTGGGAAAAGGGTTACCATGTTCACCATAAAAACTGCACGTACTATCTACATTGAGAAATTGGGTAAATTTTAAAGTCATCTACTTCATCCTCTTTATTTTGGAATTTAGGAAGCTTGAAGGATTAGTCAGGAAAGTCTGCAAAAGCACCTTCGTTGTTAGAACCAATCCTTCATGACTGATTTTCCAGACACCTGACAGCCTTCTGGCCCCTTCTATTGGAATTATATTTTGTCATCAATTTAAAAAAGACAAAATTCTGTTCAATCAACACTGCAGACACAAACTATTGAAATAAATTATTACAGTTCATCACCACGTTGCACCCTTTTGGAAAAAATCCAAAGTTCTCAGTAAGTAAAGCAAAAGTGTTGTAAGATTATTTCCATTTTAGCTGTTACACAATATTTGAAATGGCCTTTTTCCTAAAATGGGTTTTTTCCCCGGTTATGCTCTAGATGCAGCTCTCATTCTGCATTTAAACAGGATTTCAGGTGAATTAAAAAGGACAGATATGGCAGCCCTAAAGTAATATATGAAAGTCTTATTGTATTAGTCATTTTTCCTGTCATTTTGTATTAGTGTCATATTAGTCTAATGCAATACTAACATGATCCTGAAATGTTAGCATATCACAGATTACTCAGTGTGTCAAGCTTGAGTCTGATCATATTACTTTACTGTGTGTATTCCAGTGATGAAACTCTTCCTTTCCATGCCCTAAAACTGAGCACAACTAACAGAAAACACAGCACAGGCTGTGCAAGAGCCTAGGACTTACATAACAGGTATTAACACCTCTTGTGCCAAAGGAAAGAACCAATCTGTAACAGATCAGATAATATTGATTCAGTCTAGGATTCTGTTAACACGAGTAAGATATTCCTTTTCACTTTAAGAAGACATTTATTCTCTTCACACAAACTGAAGTACTCTCATCAAAACAGCAGCACTTCCAAGGGTTCCTATGATAGGACATATGCCCTTTGAATCTTCTTTGCAGAACCAAGAACAGTTAAAATTAGGCAATAAAAAATCTACATGTTTTCTTTAAGTGCATTTTATTCCAGTGGTCTATCATCAAACAGGAAATCAATCACATAACTGAGAACTGGGAACTGTGGCTGGGTCAGGTCTAGAAAAAAAAGAAATGCAAAGAGTAACTTCTGACCTAGGCAGTAATCATACTGGGGAAATAGCACGTTAACAAAAACAGAATAAAAATCCCATCCAATCCATCTCTGTTACGCTTTCTTTGGTGATAATTTATTTGTTGAACCACTAATTGAACATTTCTAATTTGGGTGAATACCACAGCCATTACAGTTTTATTTCCCCTCCAGATAAAGGAGTGCAATCTATTTCTGTTTCAGGGGTCCCTATGATTCTATAACTAAAGTACCTACAGCATTTAAAATAAATATTTAAGCAAGTAAAATATTTAAATAAAGGATTTAATGCAAACAAACACAGAATCCAAGAAAAATTCTAAAGGCCTTTGGAAGTTCAGCTTCATAGACATTTACAAAGGAACAAGAAACTTTCAGAATTTGAAATGCTCCTACGTGAAAACAAATATTGCTAAAAATTAGGAAACAGTTTGGCCAAAATAAAATCCACCTATTTAGGAGTCATGTGATTTAGGAATTAACTACTTTGATTTATTCCAAAACTGCAGTTAACTAAGAAAGCTTTCAGGGAAAAAAAATAATTCTTTTCATAGTCTTTGCCTGGTGATTACCCTGCACTACTTTTGCAATAATTACTATGGATTACATTTCAGTGAGGTTACACAGCTTCCCTGTCTCATTAAGTTTCTTCATAATTTTCTTTTGCATGTCCTCAGTAACCACCATATGATGATAATTAGTACTGTAGACTGTCTGCTAGGTGACCAGTAAGAACGATCATGTGGGGTTTACATATACACACATTCACATGTACCCTGACAAAAGGCACAAGAGCAAGGGTTACTTCCAGTTTCTTATTGAATAAGAGGGAAATGATAGATAGAAAAACATTAAGTAATAACAATAACAAACAGCAGAGCCACAACAACCCATGCATGCAGAATTCTACTGCAGTATTTAACTACAAATTGCAGTGGAATTTTTTGGTATTTTAAAGGTTCAACTGTTCAACTATAATAGAATGGTATAAAAATTACTCTTCACTGTGCACTAGAGAGGTATAGGCATGGGCCAACTCACTGCTTTAATACAATCATTTGTACTTCACATGTACAAACATGCAGTTATTTCTACATATGCAAGAATGAACCTTAACACATCACTTCCCAGCTATCCCAAATACAGACAGGCTTTTGTACAAAAATCTATTGTTCACAAATATCACGTAAAACACAACATAAAATTGCTGATTATTGTTTCAATGTTTTTTGAAATTATTCTAGGCTCCCTGTTTACTGCAAGAACTGGTAAAGTTTCATCCTAATTTTACAGGTTTTAAGTCAAGACTCAAAACAGCAGATATAAACAAGCACCATAGAAAGCTAGACTACTAGTTTTAATGCATTTCCATGCACTGAAAACACTATCAGCACGTTATTTGATGAATAGAGTTTTACTCAATTTGGTTAAATATTTAAAGCTTTTTAGAGCCCTATATAAATCGAATAAACACACATTTGATCAAACTGCCATCTGCTGGGTATTCCTGGGATTTAACTTGTTTGGTTACACACACACACACTACAGTGTATGAAAATATTGTAATAAGAACTATGAGAAATTTTCACATTTTAATAATTTTTTTTAGTTGGTTTGGAAACAACCAATTGCCCTTGCATCAGCAGAAATCCTGTCCACAGCAGCTGTGTTACAGACATCCTGTGACCTTGCTCAGCACAACCAATCCTCCTCACACCAAAACTCACATTCAGCTTGCTGGGCACAGCTCAGGGAATGTCACCTGTGAAGCCCTTGAGTAAAAAGGAGGACACAGCTAAATCCACATTGTCTGAAGTAACCATTTTCTGTGACCACAGAACTTAGTAGAGGTGCTGACTGTTTTTTCAGCGAAAAAAAAAAGTGACAAGAAAAAAAAATAGAAATTAATAATAAAGGAATAGGAGCAAATTACTCCCATAAAAACAAGCCATATAAAACAGAGTGCCAAATTTCCAACTGACTTTTCAGGATATTAAGGAAATATTTGTCCTTGGAACCATCCAATGTTATATCCATCAAGAAGCCACGCCACTCTGATAAACTTGTTTAATACGTTAACTGCGGTACAATCAAGTGCAAACAGAGTGTTCCTAGAAAATTATCACGGTAAGAAATAATTGCTTGTATGAAGAACTTAAAAGTGAGATTTCAAATTACTTAGTTTTTGGAAGCTTCCAGATTATAGCTCTGCTTACATCTTCAGGACCTAACAAAATAGATGCATTATACAGAAGAACCATCTATTGCATTCATCTTCCATCTAAGGGTAAATCTATGAAATACAAGTACAGAACCATCAGTGGGGAATTAGGCTGATCTGAGAGGCACAGAGATGTTCATTGGGATATGGTTTCAACTTCTCCAAAGAATTTTGGTTATAGGTCCTGAAGCTTATCTGTTTTGCAAACTCACTGTGTACCCAGCTGCTTCTTTCCTTGAGTCCCTGATGACATTTTAAGAATCCTAAGTCACCTTTCTAAACACTTCTAGGACATTCAGAAGCAAAAATTCAGGTACCACAGTTTCTCCTAAAAGTGAAAAACCACCTCTATGGCATGGGAAGGTAGTAGTACATGGCTATATAAAAGGAAGAAGTGCTCGGGGTGCCGTTTAGAAGCTCTGATTGGGAGATAGGACTGCAGCATGTACAATTCAACCTTCCCCCTCAAGCAGGACTACTCAACCAGCTCAGCTGAGGCTTCACTGTGCTGATAAACCTGAGCTCCCAAAGCTCCATATGCACCCAAGTTTGCACAAAAGCATCCTAGATGAGAAACACAGACAGCCATGGTAGTTGTTGGGGGTCTTTCAAATGCAGGGGCTCTGATCTTCAAAGGGCAGGACATCTGCCAAGATTAAGTACTTAAGATGGGACAACACTGAAAATCATCAACCACAAACTTATTTAAAGCCCATCCTTAGACAACCCTCGCTTCTATCTACTGCAGGGTTCCTTTGGGGGGAACAGAAAAAGTGATGAATTGCATGCACACAGAATGGGACCTCAAGCTTCAGAGATTTTTCTTAAAGATCATCTTCCATATGAAAGAGGCAGCTGGAAGGGTAAAAGGAAAGGAACATGAACTCAGTTGTGTCTCATCATTTCCTTCTTGAGCACAGAATATGAAAGAGGAAGGCTGATGCAAAAATGGCTCCAAACAGAAAGATGCTGTCCTTCCTTGTCTAGGCCTTAAAACTATGCTACTTTACCTGAATTTGGACAACATAGGTCTAAATAAGCTAGAGTTCACTGTTATTTGAAAAAAAAACAAACAAGTCACATGCTTAGCTTTCCTGTGTAGGGAAAAATACAGGGAGAGAAATATCCACTTGCTTGTCACACTTTCCTACTAATGGAACTCTCTTCACAATAAATTGGATTGATAAAAGTACGCTACACTAGAATAGTCATCTCCATTGTCAAAGTCAAGAATAACGTACATATTACAATAAAATAGAAATCAGCATAAATCAAGCCAAAGCAACTTAGCAGAATTCAGAACATAAGATCAGGTGACACTACACTCTATTCAGAACCAGGCCATCTATGCATAATTGCTGTTTTTCAGTAAGAATGAAATAGTCTCATGGTGATTTCCACATTTACAAATGTTTGGGGATGCTGATGAGTGAAAATCATTATACAGAGACATTACTGTAATTTTGCATCTATTTCTACAGTACTTGTATTTTAAATCCATATATTCTACAAAATTCAAATAAGTAGGATACATTCAGAGAGATGCTCCCTAATTTCATAACTTATTCCCCCCACTAACAATGATTAACTAAGAATGGCTTACAAAGTGTAGTGTAGGATTGTTAGTCCCTTATGACATTTTTGTTCCCTGCATTTTTGAAACTGCAGGCTCTGGCATTTTCTAAGAATTACAGGATCATTGTCTTATGACAGATGCTTGCAAAAACTGTACTTAGTTTAGTCAGTAAGGGACCATTAAGTTCCTTGGGAGCTGCAGCAGGAGAAAATGCACAAATTGCAACTAAAAATGCTCACTCAAGAAAATCAGTGCACAACAAGTCAGCTATGCTTTCATGCACCATTTTTCAAAGACCAGATATCAAGTGGTGTTTTGACTTTGTCTAATTGAGGTTTATTAAGTACCTGGGTCAAAATGCTTTAGGGAGGATTTCCTGTGCTGTCAAGGAAAGTGGTGCTGGAACCAGCCAAAACCACCAGAGTGCTACAAAAATAGGATGGTATCATACCTGCATTATGGTATGAAGAGGAGGATTAGAGTTCACTTATTAACCCAAATTTCTCACTTTGAAGACTGAAATTCACCTGGATAAGGTGCATGATCATTATTATTTGCCTTTGAATGCCCAGGTAAAGCACTGCCCAGAACTGCTAAAGGTTTTCTCCAGGTCTATAGGCAGCAGAGAGTGACTTCCGTCAAAATCTCGAGCGAAGACACATTACACAACCAGACACTTTGCCAAACTCTCAGGAAATCTGGAGTTTTACATCAACCCCAATGCAGAAATAACCACAAGCACAACATCTGCTTCTTCTAATTTCTTTGATTCTCTTAAAATATTTAGACTCCTTGGCAGAGCATATTATAGGAAAGAGTCTACATTATATTACTGGTTTATATACGTTCCAGTCATGCTTTTTATCTGAAAATTTGACTGTTGCACATCTGTAATCTCTAGGTTTGGAGCAGAGAAACTTAGTTTATTAAAGAGTTTGTGACTTCTCTTCAATGTCCTTACCAGTCAAAGAACTTATAAAAATTTAGAATGAGATTACTATGTGCACACCCTACGTGAGGTATATAATTATTTAATAATAATCTAGGTTAAAACTACTGTTACTCTGTACAAAGTAGTAGGGGTAGTTTACACAAAGTATTCTATTAGAGTTCATATTTGAAGAAAAAACATTAAGGTGCTAAGTACTGCATTTTTTAAAAAAGTTATTTATGTAATTCTAGACATAATTGTATACATGAAGTATACATAATTGTATACTTCATTCACAGGCTGAATTATATGAACATAGTAACCAACAAAAATACTAACACATTAACTTAACTCTAACTTACTAAGAATCCAGAAACAGAAATGTAACAAAATTGCTGTTAAACAACATTGTAAACAACAGCAACATATTTGATCACGCATGCATGACCTTAAGATGTTATTTTATCCACTTTCATACAAAGAAAATTTCTCAAAATAGCAAATAAAGTACATAAAACAGTACCTAATTTTTATTCCACTTATATTTTTCATATATCATACACACATGTGGATATGTACACATTCCATATAAATACTCCTTTATATATATCTATCTGAAAGCACTGAAACAAATAGCACAAAATACTTACAGGAGCATAACTGAAGCAAGATACCATGAAGGTGGGGGCATGTGGAGTTGTCAAATGCTTTTGGAACTGTTATATAAAGTCTAGTCCACCATCCTGCTCCATCAAGGAAATTTTATGGAGCAGATTTTTCCACCAGTTTCTGAATAAGCAACATGAAGGGATTACACCTAAAAATCATGTATATGGAAATCTGACACTGCACAAAAAAATTAAGATTGCCTCTGGCCCCAATCCTGACAATGAAGGGCTGGCACAAATACTTCCACTGCTGAATTAAGTAAATACTCCTCAAGCTGTACTAATACTTTACAC
This sequence comes from Acridotheres tristis, assembly GCA_037013685.1. Classification (NCBI taxonomy): domain Eukaryota; kingdom Metazoa; phylum Chordata; class Aves; order Passeriformes; family Sturnidae; genus Acridotheres; species Acridotheres tristis. Next base: position 9,622,686 of record CM072898.1, read on the forward strand.
TTATACATTACTTTTCATCCTTGTCAATTTATTGCATTTCTAGACCAATTCTTCTTCTTTGTGCTGCAGCTTCATACTATTAAGAGTAAGCATTTTATATCAAAATTATTTTCTCCATGCTCTGACATTACTATATTCACATAAAAGTAGCATAATAAACTTGATTCTTTCTTGGATGCTAGGAAATTCAAATACTTTAAATATTTGAAAGTTACTTTTGTTGATAATTCAAGGATTTAGTATTTAATATTGCACATACTCAGTGCTTATACTTACATGATATTGATGGAATTGAATGGCTGTTTTCCCTCTACTTGTGCCAGAGAATTCTCATGCAACAGTCAAACAATTTAACCCTGTTTTATACGTCTGTTACTTGTACACTGCACTCACTTATCTAAAACAAAGCAATTAATTCCCTTCTTTAAAGAGCTGCTCTCTTATTTGGGAAGAAAGCATGAGACATGTAAGGCAATAGGCAGAAATACAGATTGATTCATGAAGTACAGAAATATACTTAAGTGTGAAAAAATGTTCTAACACTGGAGTCAGCCATTCTGGCATAAGATTTTGTAAAACCCGTTTCAAGCAACTGTTTAAGTACTTCATAGAATAGTTAGGGCAATACTTGAACAAGTTGTGTTTTCTGTGTACTACAACCCATACTTACATATTTATGAGCAGGTTGGCAGATACCATTCTCTATTAAGCTGGTGAAGAAGGATCAAAAGTCTATATGGACAGGGCACAAAGTACTACAGGACAAAGAAAATACATTTACATCACCAAAACTCCCAAACTTACATTTATGGGATTTTTCTTTTTTATTCAACTATAAAATATATCCCATTCTGAGAAGATAAACTGTCATCTTCAGCCAGTTTTTCACATCCTGACATTTTCTTCCATTGTTAAATTTTTCCAAGTGTGGTCTCATGTATCTCTAGCTAATCAGTAATATAACCTGAAAGGCAGCACTGAATAGTTCTACCAACTACTGCCATGAAAACATTTATTTTTATATCGATAAAGACTTAAATACTGACTCAAAACAGTAACAGGCAGGAGCAGAAGTGATTTTAGGTCTATAATACTTTTCTGTCTTTATCTTGTCATATTGAGGAAAAACGTAAGAAATGTAAAAAAACCTCTAAAGCTCTGAAGAGGTACAATCTGCAAATGAAAATTGTAGCTTGTAGCAAATTGCATGCATCTTCAAGTTACTGGCAAATCTCTGCCTGAGTCTCCTCAGAAAAGGTAAGGTTAGGCTAGGTTCTCTAACAAAAGAACCTAGAAAAGGAGGTCTGCAGAACTGGAAGATGCATTACTTCACTGTTACTCTTTGAAACAATTTTCTGTGACTAAAGAACCAATTTTACACAAGATTCTCCAAGAGACATGGATGTTATAACAATGTCTTAGATCTGATCCTTTGGTTGTGAATGCTTATGTTAAAATATAGAACCAGAGTTATCAGTTTACCTTCTCTGTAAACAGTGAATGCTTAGTGCTTAGCCTTCACATCACCCACACTGCATTAGCCTCCAGTCATCCACACAGTACAATTCAGAGGATTACATATTACTAAATACATTATATTTCATAATACTATACCAGCACTATATTACAAAGTGCAAATTTAAGATGTATAAAATATCAGTATTCCTAAACACTGGTTTTAATATAATTCTATTTTTTTCTCAGTTTGAAGAAAATAAGACATCTCATTACTGTGTATATCAGCTTATCTAACATTAAAGAATCTGAAAGCTGTGATTTTTGAATTTTAAAATTATTAAAGCTTGAAAAACTGAAAATTTAACAGCTGTTTATTAGACAGCTGTCATGCAACCATGTTAGATATTTTAATACACACTAACCTGAATTCAGTGTTGCATCAGTTAAATAGTTTCCTTCAAGTCTATCAAACAGCATCCCTGGAAAGATTGGCCAGGAACAACTTCAAAACACTACAAAATAGCATTCTCCTACTCTATGTCATTTTTACTGTCTGTCAATTTTCTTCAGATCATCATCTTAGTGCACATTTTTCTTCAATTATTACAACAAAAGATCCTTTCAAGTCATATCAAGTAATGCTATTTTCTTCTTGCAGCAAGCAGCACTAACAGAAAGTAGCAGTGATACTAAACATTGTCTACAATTGTTATGGAAATATATTTATCTGTATCCTGTGGTCAAGGAAGCTAAAGATCAAGGCATAAAAACTACATGCAATAATTTATACGGATTTGAAAGAACATTTCAAGGAAACATTCAAATGTACAGCTTTATAAAAATCAGACTAGTTTCAAAGGCACTAGTTACCCAAGGCATGATTCTGAGAGACTGGTATTTCAATCAATATTAAATTCATTACTTACATCCTCTAGGTTCCATTAATATCCATCGTACATCCAATCTAACAGCTCAGACACTCTCAAACTTCTAGGACTTTTCTATCCTGGCACTAGACCAATTTTAGCAATGCTCCAAACTACAGAAAAGGACATTTGCTGACATTCCACATTTGTTTCTTTGTCATAAGGCAAGGCTGTTTATTCAAGTCTGTTGTTTTGTGGTTGACCAATTTTCTAAAATGGTAAACCCATGTGCAAGTTTGATTTCCCACAACAGGGACCTGCTACTTTTTTATAAGTTATGTTCGGTTTGTTCCATTTTTACTTCTTGAAAAAGGAACACTACCATTTTTTATGTACTAGCAAGCCTGAAAACCTCCTTACGTTAAAATTGTCTTTTTCTATATAGGTGTGAAACATGGTTTTACCTGTGCATTTGCATAACCAATGTTCCTGGAGAAACACCAAGTGCCATGTAGCATTTTATTTTAGAATCCTTATGCAGAGCAAAACATGATGTAGTTGTGTGAAATAATAATGCACCCATTTTGTTTCATCTGCTATTCAGGAAAAAAAACCCTAAACATTACGTTTCCTAAACCAACTTTAAGATTTAAAAAACCTCGCCAACAGTTACCTTTATATGATGCTCTGATTTCCTGTATTAAAACTCCTTAGGGCCACTAAAAAAGCAGAAATTATTTTGTCTCTTCTGTTATGACTACTATGTCACCATCCAAATGAGAAATTGGGGTATTACACAGACCTGCATTAGAAGCACTTCAGTTAAGTCTGCTTGTCACTGTGACTACACCTGATAATTGGAGAGACATAATTAGTTGATCATAAGACTACATCAAAGTAATTCTAGAACTGTTAATAATAGTTGCAATTAATCAAATTGACAATGCCACAACTTCCACACTCCACACCGGTGACCTAAAATTGTTTTGAATTGTTCTGCAATATGAACCACAAATGGAATGGTAATGGAATCACATCAGTCTGTTCAATCTTGGCATTCCTTAAAATGGTGCTATTGTCACAACATTGTTATGATGCAATACTGTTATAGCTGAAGGATTTCATCTTTTTTCTATACCACAATGACACAAGTTAATAATATATGCACAGTTCTAAGCTAACAGGATACTGAGAGAATACAGTATGTTGACGTGTTAAAAAAGTTTGCAGTATCTAACAACAATTCTAGCTTGGATTTTTTCACAGAGGTTCAATATACTAGCACTCAGGTATACCTGTGCTAGGAAATTCCCTTCCCACAAAAAAATTACCTAAACTATGACAGGAACACACAGATTACAAATCTAAAACTATATCAAGATACTCAACATTGGTTTTGTGTAAATCTGATCAACAGTGCTCTAGCAAAGAAGTGTAAAAATAGCTCTACAAATAAAGAAACTTTAAAGACACCCCTCCCATCTCAGTTTAGTAAAGGAGTAGAAAAATGCTACTCATGACAATATTACAGAATGGAAGCAGAATTTTATTCAAGGTATGAATGACACAATTGTACCTGATATTACAGATAAAGAAAAAAAAATCTCTATGCTTAATAGTCACATGTCATCCAAAAATCTGTCCTGAATTATTCAAATATAAGCACTCTAAGGCCTTCTATCCATACATTTTGGCTCATTCTATTTTTGGTTTTAGTTGGGCCATTATTGTTAAGTCCATTTACGTACAGGAATCTCCTCATTGAACAGACCTTCCCTTAAAAATCTTATATAAGTTTACTCAAAAACATGATATGCTTTTTATAACAACAATAAAAAGCAAAACGCTTAAAATAAAATTAATCCTTCACTTCAACAATAAATGCTTTAAGTGCACAAAGATAGAAAAAATTAATTTTGGAGTGATCCATTTCTGAATTGAAATGGATATAATTATGTAATCATTAAGTTACTTAATGGATTTCATTAGGCTTATTTCTGGGTTTGATGTCATTTTTCTTTCCAATTAACTCAACTGTTAAGATTAATTATATATTACTATAAAATGTAAAGATCAGAGCAAAGATTCACAGTACTTAAATTCACAAAACCATGCAGCACTCAAATCTATTTTTTTCCTCAGGGTACATATAAATTCACTATATCCTTACAATAATAATAATTCCTATAAACTATCATTGTTTTCATATTGTTTAAATGAAGTCTCAGGCCATTCAGGCCTTATGGTTTAAGGTTACTTCAGTCACATCATTTAAATGTCTTGTTTTTCAGATATGAAGATAATAGATGATGCCTTAGGTTGTTGATACACCTGTAGCATTAATACAGATGAAAAATATAGCATGAACCTGGCATAAAACTCTCAGAAATAGCACAAGAAAAGTAAGACTTTTCTTTTCCAAAACCTCAATTTGGACCAAAACAAACTGTGTGCAAAAAAATCAAGCTGAAAATTGTCAATCAAGATTTGGTTCTACAAGAGCCTGATGCTGCAAAGTTCTGAGCACGCCCAACTTGCATTCAAATCAAGGAAGATTAAGGCTAAGTTGGAGCATTAGGTATGGGATGAAAAAATGTAGCCCACTTAACAGTGGACGTCTTATCCACAAGGGAAGGAAAACATAAGTGGATTCAAGTTATTTTACCCTACATCTCACATCCCCTCCCCTCAAATAAAATTTTCAAAACCATGAAGATGCAGACATTCAGTGCTTTAGGATGAGACACTCATCTGTAATATACAGAGCAACTGGATAGGTTTAGTTTCTGTTCTCACAGGAATTTCATATATCCTGTCCTGATTTGAAAGAATCCTTACAGATAAACAATGCACAGGCACAACATTACTTCAACAAAACATTACATCTGTCACAGGCAGAGAAAAATAAATTCCTGCTATTTCTGAACCATGTCATTCTCAATCTTCAGGAATTATTTCCAACTAGGATTTATAAACCGTCAGGATGATACAGGTAGTATCATAGAACATGGAATGTAAGAGAAATAGAAATGAAATTATAATATCCATATATCAATACCCACCATACACCAATTGCATGTGAATGCTAATCTCCAATTAGAATCCAAAAAACCATCAGTTTAAAAGTTCTTAGAATCACAGAATAACCCAAGTTGGAAGATACCCACATGGATCATTGAACTCTGATACCTGGCTCTGCACAGTACAGCCCGAGAATCCCACAGTGTGCCCAAGTATTGCCCAAACACTCACAGAACCCCAGCATGTTTGGTGTATGAGGCTGCTTTCAAAATACTGGGTTGCACAATTTTAAAGAGGCTATTTCCAGTCCCTCTGCCTTGGGCAGGGACACCTTCCACCACAGCAGGTTCCTCCAAGTGCCACCCAGCATGGCCTTGACTCTTCCAGGGATGGGGCACCCACAGTTTCTCTGGGCAATCTGTAGGGTTGCCTCACCATGCTCACAATACAGAATTGTTTCCTAATATCTAACCTAAGCCAACTCTCTCTCATTTTAAGACCATCCTCCTGTGCCCTATCACTACCAGCCCGTGTGGAAAGTCCCTCTCCAGCTCTCTTGGGTCTCCCCAGAGATTTCTCTTCTCCAGGCTGAAGAGCCCCAACTCTCAGCCTATCTGCAAAGGAGAGGTGCTCCAGCCCTCTGAACATCTAACAGAGAAGAGCAAAATCAACATAACAAAGCAGCCTTGTTTAGGATCCCTGTCATTATCCCAGTGGCAGATGTAACTACAGGCAGCTGATCAGTTCCCTTGATGTAGACACATAAATTGTCATATAATGGGAGGATGGGTGAGAGTTACCACCTACTTTGTTGGTTTATTCACTGACACTTGCCAAGATTTACCAACTGTTCTTTTCAAGCAAGAAGTAAATATTGTATTTAGTTCGTATTTCAGCACAAATACTCACGTGCAAATGTATGCACACATACCAGGAGAACATTGGGTTACTTACATTTGTTCACATTCTGTATTGCAATATTGTTGCAACAAACATTCAGTTAGACTAAGGAATAAACTAGATACCCTTCACATTTTCCACACAAAATGAGAAAATAAAGTTTTGCTATGCTACATACTCATTTCTTTCATTCCTTGAGCTAGAGTACTGTTTAATTCCTACAGATATTTGATTAAATGCAACAAATAAGCAGAATTTTAAGAGGTAAAATTTCCAATGAATTGTCATGAACTAAGGCAGTACCACCTTCATGTCATTTAAACTAAACTAGCTTCTGATCTAGTCACATGAAAAACAAATTCTGGGACCTGATCATTGCAGTCACAGAGCTGGTAGGAGACTAAACTGCAAGGTTTAGAAGCAGACTCTTAGTGAATAACAAAACCACTAAATTTATCACAACATCTGCTTCCTTAGTAATCTAGTCTTACAGAAAGGCATATATCATCTGCAACATCAAAATTACTAAAAAGAAGGAAAAACAAGGGCATTGAGAATCCTCGATGACATGAACAAATCTTTTTTTCTGCATCCTTTTACAGCTGAGAGTCTGTTAACTAGGAAAGAATGAAGAAAATTGGGAGCAACTTAAAAAATAAAACCAAAGTTTAGGTTATTCCATTTAAAAAAAGAAGGTATTTAGTAGGGAGAATTAGGCTTTAATACTTCCTAAATGCAAGCAGAAATTACTTTATGAACAAACATGTTACATGCTGATTTAACTGTCCCAGTGTCAACTGAAAGAGTTTTGCCAGTATCAGTTAAAAATCTATGGACACATCAACTAATTTGTCAAAGCCAGGAAAATCCTTATTGAGTTGCAGCAGGTCAGTGCCCATCTGCAAGATTCACTACAGCATGATTCTGCAGCAGAAACACTGTTTGTACAGCATTTAATACAAAGCTCCAAAGGACAATATGTACATTGCATTACTAGCTAGAAACTGGAGAGAAGATATGTAGTGCCACAGAAGTCTCTTTTCTGATTAATTTTCATAATACTCCACATTTTTGGTCGTTTTTCTTTTCCTTTAACACATCACATGGATTTTGGCAAATCTAACATTACATAACACAGCTTATGGGCTCTGGTATGATGTGTCACAACACAAACTGTCAACCACTACATTTAAAAAGGTACAAAGGTACTGTAATACAAGTACTCAAGACAACAGCAAGAACAGAAAGGGACAGTGTGGATCAGGGCAGAATGCAGAACGGGAGTTCAGAATACCTGAAGGGCTCCTACAGTTTCACATTCACAGCTTTAACCCATATATGATTACAGATCAGAGATCACTAGATGAAAGGATTTTCTGGCCATACTGAATGAACAATGGTACAGGCAGCTGCCTAACTCTTAGCTTATTCCATGACAGGCTGAACAGAAGGCACAGGCAAACACAGAACTAGATGGATGTGGTACTGAGCTATTTAATGATCCAGTGGCCCGTTGGTTTGGCTGCCTGGATTATGTTTTCAGGTGCACATACAAGAAAGCTTGCTCAGCATCTAAAAATGAGTAATACTGGAAACAATTCTGCCTCCCCAACCACCAAAAATAAATCGATATATAAACCATAGAAGGAAAAAACGATTTCTGAAGTATAATGTTTATCTTCAAAGTCTGTGTTTTGGGCTTCCCATCCCCAACTGAAAGATATTAGAAATTCTGAAAAAAGGAAAAGTGGCTTTGTGTGTGGCTTGTTTGAGACATTTAATTGACTGGGGACAAGGGCAGATGTGCTATTATGTCCCCAAGTTCCTGCTATCAAGAGCACCTATTCACTATTTAATTCTCCAGGTAATAGTTGAGAAATTGCTGGAACATCCCTATGAATTACAACTAGATGCTCCATAAAATAATGACAAGGATATTTCCTTCACACTTAAGTGAAAATCTAAACAACCTCAAGAACTCTGGAATCAGATAAGTATAAACAAGCTCTCTCACTGCTGCCTCATTGAAGAGAGAGCTTTTAATTAGTACACAAATAATAACGATTTTGTCTTCATCTCTTGTTTTTGCGACAGATTCCACAAAATGACACTGATAAACTCTTAATATACTTAAGGCTGAGAAAGTTAGAACTTCCTATTTTGAAGAAAGGATAACACAGAAAAGAGAAAGAAATATATACATCCAAATTTAAATATGATTATATATTAATATTTAACACTATTATTTCAAAAATCACTAAATTCTTATGTAAAAGACTAATAGTCTTGTTCAGAACACCCTACTCAGCTCATTTTCACAATTGTGGAGTAACTTGGAATATTTAACTGCAATTTTCAAGTATTCAGCTATTTCCAGATAGGCATAGTCACATGATCTCGCCACAATTTTAAGACACAGGGCAGGAAACGGAAATTTGAAAAAAAGCCATAAACATTCTATGCACAAGTCAGTCACCTACAGGATACTTTGTTTTTCTTCTCCTCAACAGAGTCAGGTATCAGAAGTCAGATCAAACGCAGTACAAAGATAACGAAGCCTTAGGCTGGAAAGAAAAAAAAGAGTATGACAAATCTTTCACAGAAGATTTAGCTCCCTCTGATGAACATTCGATAGAGCTACAGAGTTGAGGAACTTCAGATCAATAACTGGATTTGCTACAGCAATTTAAAAATAAAGAAGCTGTGGAAAGCATCAGCAGTAATAGTCTCCCTAAGCAGATGCCTACAGAGGTCATCTCTGGAAGGACTGTAATGAGTTTACTCTTACTCCACCTAGGCTATCCAGAGGGTTGGCTACTAATGATTGTTTGGTCCTTTTGCAGTAGTTAGTGTCTTATGCCTCACTAGATTAGATAAATGAGATAATTAAGCATCATGGGGAAAATCTTGCTAGTGATTAAAGCAGACATTGAACCAGTTTTCTATTTATTCCTCTTCTGTACATCTCAGTTCTACCCAATTTACATCTGCAATTGTGTAGTTGTGAATGATCAAATATCAATGGGCGATTTGCCTTCACCTCAAATTTTACATTTCTCACACAAGAAATGTAACTAACTGCAGTGTATATGGCTTGGCAGATATCAGGCACCTGCTCAAATAATGGACAGTAAAACTGGCACTTGTTTAGAAGGATACATATTTCTGAAGGATAAGAACACTCTAGAGAAACAAACTGGTAGCCATACACTTATAACCTCAAACGGTTCAAGAGCATCACACACCAAAAACATATTCCTTTCAAGGCAGTGAGTTGTTATAGAGTCATAAAAGTCTTTTCTTGTGAATTCTTTTTCTCAGCTGAAACAGTGGAGTTTTGAGCATATGGCCAGGATGTTTTGTTCTCCAGGAAGAATGTATAAAGTTAGGTGGCAAGTTCATCACAGTGGCTGTGGAGGCTTTGAAAGCACTGAAGTAGTGTCAAGGAAACTTCCATGTCCAACCAGCCAGAGCCACTCTGGCAGTCACACTTGCTGGGATCGAAGCCCTGGAAGCTACACCACCCACATTCACACTGTCAGACCAGGTTTCCTTATCAGCTTGGCCCCTGGATTCCCAGAGCAGAGTCTCAGACATCCTAACCCTTTAAATAGTTTAATCTTGGTGCAATAACCAAATAACAAAATAAGAGCTGGAATCTCTGAGGAAGGACCCTGAGCAAAGGTACCTCTGAGCTCATATTCCCTCACAGTCTGAGCATTTTGTATGGAAATCTCTTTTGACTTCCAGAAAAATCTTTCTACATTCTGCATGGTAGAAAGTCTAAATGTAGAGGCTTACCAGTACAAGCAGTAGCACAACTGAAAGGAAATTTCAATATGATCAAAATGAAAGTTTGCTTCAAAAAAGTAACCATTTAAAGCTCTGAAAACACTGAAAATATTTTAAAATCCCTAACAAAATTACTAATTTTTATTTTCCCCCCCATGACCTCATTTAGCTCAGCAGACAACTGTGTTTCCTCATCTATTAAGACTTCAATGAAGTAATTCATTTACAGTTAGCAGCCACAATATTCACATTAAAACCTGAATATTAATTGACTGATAATGAGATGATAAAACTGCTTTTCTCTGCAGGTGCACCAATCAATTTCAATAAAACTCAAGGAGTATTTCTTTTACTGTGCCTACAGCTAAAAAGTTATTTTATTTTCTAATAAAGTGCTTTACATTGATCTTCTGGAAAAGTATGATTGCATTTTCACTAGTTTTCACCTTTCAGTTTTCATCTTTGTTGAATTATAATAGTTTCTGTTTGCATAGAAATTATTTCCCAATACTACTTTTCTCCCACTAGTGATTAACTCCCATGATTAGCTTTGCAGAATTCAAAAATCACCCCAAAAAGCTCTCTAATTTCTGTTAAACTTACATTCTATTGGCCAGAAATCTTAAACTTGATGAAAGACACAAAAGCATCAGAATGATTTTTAAGCAAGTATTTCTCTTGGACTTCTCCATTTGTACCAATTGTTTCCTGTTGGTCAGTGTGGCTCCAAGACTACTATATTAAAGACTTTTGACAATCATCAATAACAAAATCCAGCTTGCAGCAATCCAATGTGCTCATTTATCTATCAAAATTTTCTAACACAAAACTATTTGAACAGAGCAATCAAATTTCACTCCAATAATATTATTGTCTTTCAAGTACTAATAATTAAGGAACAGTGAAAAGAAAACTCTATTCTGAACATGCTTTCAGATACCAGACTCACTGTAAGGACCATGAAAATTGGACACAGATTTTTTCAAAACCAGGAGACCACAAGAAGGATGAAAATAGGTGATATGTGTAAAACATACACAATTATAGGCATAAATATTAGTATAAACCTGGAAAAACTAAGGACAGAAGCCTGACCTCAACTCTTTTGAATTCAGAGGTTTGACACCTTACTGGGCACAGGTGGATAACCAAGCTGCCACTCATAATATGTGCAAACAACACTGGTACTTGATTTAGAAAAGAAAATACAAGTTTAATGTTTTAGTATTTGTAGACATAGGTTCATGATTATTAAGAATGGTCTGAAAGAGAAAAGCAATTTTTTCTTCACTGGATGAGAAGCCAAAACAGAAGACATCATTTCCAGCATTCTCAGTGACTAAAGTGACTAATCACTTGTAAGTAACTAATCAAATGTAAGTAACTGCTTCTGAAATGTTAAATTCCTCTGTGATCTTACACAACTTTTTAGAGCAGTAAAGACTGCACTTGCATGTTAGACACCACAGTCCTAGACAGAAACTCTGGATCTCCATGTGCCTGCCATCCCAAATCTCTTACCAAAACAAATACTTCATAACACAAAACTAGCTTTAGTAAAAACATTAAAATTAAACAAGCAAATAATGCCCAGTTCTAACATCAATTCTACCAGATGATTGAAGCCTGTCCAGATGGGATGTGATGTGAGCACTGTAGACAGCAGCCATCCCAGAACAAATGAAAGCAAAAAACTTGCAAACCAAGAAATCGTGATCTTCTGATAAACATTGGGTAAGGAGGCTGATAGATAAGGAGGGAGAGTTAACACAAGCTCTGGAAAGTTAAAATAAAAGTTAGCAGGGCTTGGAAGCTGACTCCATAACAAACCAAAAACCAGTACATAGCTATGGAGACAAAAAAAGATGCCAGGAGTTCGGGTGCTAATGCACAGTTTTAATGAAGACCATATGTAGCTGAGACATCATACTCAGATTTATTTAAATATGCTTCTCTTGAAGGATCAGTCTAGAAAAATAATTTCCCATCATGACAGGGCCTAGAATTTAACCACAGAAACAGCAAGCATCTATAGTATTTATCTAAGACATTTTTGGGGAATAATCTAGGGTAAAATCATCAGAAAGCAGCATTTTTGTTGCGACAGAAGCTACAGAAGATAAATTGATCAAAGAATCAAGGATGTAAGAAAGTAATATTTACCATGACAGCCTTTAAGTAGACTTTTACATATTCTTTGCAGGCAACAAACAAATATTCTTTTTAATTTGATATCATTTCCACTAACTGCAGAACTGCATAATAAATACAGGAAATAGTGTTCAGTTAGAAAATCTCCTTTACAGAATGTATTATGTTTCAAGTATTCTCAAGCTACATGTATAAATGCATGAATAAAACATAATTAATTTTCCACTGACCTAAGTATTTCGTTTGAAGAATTTAGTTTCTTAATGGTATCATCTAGCTATACCATACCTCTGTTTATTGAAAAGTAATTCCTTTTCTTACTGCACTGTAAGAGACTGAAGTATGTTTAAATTAGAATAGATTTTAATTCTAGTATTTTTCATGATACACCCAAACTTACCTGTTTCCATTTCATTAAGAATCATCATCTAAAGACAGCAAGCCTAAAGTCATCACAATTCAACTGTACATGAAGAATATTTTATTCTCACACTTAAGTACACAGACATTTGAAACATTTACTATAATAAAAATCTTATATCTCAAGCATTAGTCTTAACTCTCCCCAGAGTGCCACCATCACATTTCTGTAAATCAAAAGTAGGTTTTTTCATCCACTGAAGAACAAAGGGAATGGTAAGCTCCAAAGTAACTGTAGTTTAGAGGCAGCATGTGCTTCCTCAAAGGTCTCCCAACAGGATTCTCCACTGAGCCATTGACCTTATCTTTCACTACTGCTTGGCTCCAAATTTAGAAGTAATTTGTACCCTTTTGGAGTCGTAATTGACACAACATCAAAAACAATTTAAAAGAGCACAGCATATTGGAGTCACAGAAAAAAAAAAAAAAACCTGCCTCAGAATAGTTGTCATGATACAGATGCCCAAATGACCAACAGGCTTCCACAACAGCAACAATGGCCACAGAAAACGCTTGACAACATAAAGCACTGGGTGAAAGGTTCTGGAAGGCTTTTAAGTCTAATTCAGAACAATGGCCAAAAAAATTAAAGCCTTGACAGTTAAATCTACCAATCTGAAAGGCTACATATTTTAAGGGAGCTGTGCGAGGTCAGTGCTCTGCATTCTTTCTTCCCTGCCGGCCCTCAGCAAGGATTCCCTAAGGCGGGACAGCTGTGAATCCTGCAATTCCTTTGACAACACTGCCCTCCCGTGGGCTTGGCCTGCTGAGATGTTCTTAACCAGCAGCTAAATTCCTTTGCTTCACAGATCCACAGAATCACAGAACAGTCTGAGCTGGAGGGGACCCAGTAGGATCATGAGGTCCATGAATGGGGATGGAACCCACAACCCTGGCACCATTAGCAGCACACAAACCAACGGAGCTCATCTCAGGGTCATTAGCACTTCTAGAAAAATGTAATGGGTCACCAAGTGTGTTTGTAGGTACTAGGTGTCCTAGGAGAGGAGAAGGATTTGGACATAAGATTTCACTTCATCTAACCCACCTTGTTTGGAATTTCAATTAATTATAAAAGGGATTTTTAAGTGAAAATGCTGAGAATTTAATTCCAAAAAAGCCTACCACATGGATCTTTCCACCAATTCCAGAGTTCAACTGCTATTTATACTTAAAAGTCATTGCAAAAGAACTGTTTCAGAGTGTTATAAAACCAGTAATGTTCCTCCAGTATTCTTGCAGTGAATTCATCAGCTGAGATAGCAGATCTCACACCAGTGTCCGTCAACAAAGATTTCCTTAAGATCCAATATGAAACCTGCCTTTAGCTCCAGTGTCAGCAACACAAAGATCAATCCTTTCAAGCAGAAAATGCCAATAAAAAAGTTGCTTACTTCATAGTTACAGTATGTATTTGGAGCACATCAATATCCAATTTCAGCCTGTTCAGTCACATGCACTGTCCTTTATAGCATCAGCAGTTGTTTCTATGCCAGGGTCTTAATTTTTTTCTTCTTCCTCAGGCTGTCCTCCAGGCCTCTGGACAGATTCCACAACTCTTGTGCTCTTACTGGTACTGCAGCCTATTTGGTCTTAAGCAGTAAATGAAAAGATTTATCTTATTTTGCAGATGCCTACAGAAGGCTCCCTGCATTGCAGGAAGAACAAGGGAAGGAACTCCAAGCTAAACAGCCTTCACTGCTGAATAGTTAAGATCAAGTATCTCTAGTTTATTTAACAGCTCACTGATCCTGCCACTCAAACATCAGCTAATAAAGAGCCATGGTTTACTGGAAGTTGCAAAAGAAAAGTTTTGAGACTAGGAAACAGTTCTTCATTAATATCTTTTCCCAACAGAGTAACTCACAACTGCCTTCCCTAAGAAGCCTATTTTACCTAAAGCTCAGTACTAGGAAACAGCACCTGGAAAAGGGGAAAATGCATTTGTCAAATTAGCAAGCCTGTACAATCTTGTAAACATCTTCAGAATCATAATTTACACTGCTATATAATTACCAGTTATTTCAAATTAACACTAACACCTTCATAGTTTTGTTTGTTGTTTTACTAGCTTTGAGTTCAAGTCTTTTGATTTTCAATGTAATATTTAATAGAACTCCTTGACCCATTAATGAGGGATAGTTTGCTCAATTCACTTATTAAACCAAATTTACTCATTTAAGTTACAAAATTATTGTTTCATGACAACTTCTTTAGGGAAAATCCTGGGTTATTGGCATGTCTTTCCTGTTGACAAATTAGGCTTCCGTTTTGGCACAGCAGTAACAGTAGCATAGTGATTACTAAGTCCATCACTAAAGTAGATTATTATCTTGGATTAGCACTATGCAACAACTTGTGATTTTCTCAAACTTACTCAACTTTTTGTTGTTACCAGCCCTAAGAAAAAGCCTGAAGAACAGGGAGGCAGACACCTTGCTTGAAACATTAGTCTCTCTGAAGTGAGAGAAGTCCACATGCCCAAACCCTCATTAAATATCAGGTTCAATCTCAGACTTAAGAAATGGAAAAAAACCAAACAAATAACCCAAACCCCCAAATAACCTCCAAACACCCCCCCCAAAAAAAAAAAGAAAAGAAGTCTCTCAACTCTGAAGTATCTTGAAGTTTTCAGTTGAAAACAAGCCTGAACACATATACTTAAAACCCAGGCCTGTCAAATAGCACATCTCTACCAGATTTTAAACCAACAAACTAACTTATATCCTAACCCACAAGAAATTTTCTAGTGATACACAATGAATTCAAAGAGATAGCCCATACTGTCATCTATCCATACAAACTAGCTACAAGCCAGTAGTACCCTCACATGCAAGTGGACCTCTAGTGTTTGGTTTCCCATGAATAAAACTGTCTTCTCAATTTTTTTATCAGTTAACTGCAAATGTGTGTTCCACAGAACTCTGTCATAGAGAAGTGCTCAACAATAGCAGACCTTATAGCCATCCATGTATCCTGTGGGCTTCCACACATAGATTTAATTATGGGAAGATCCTTGCTCCTGCCCAGCCTTCCATCAGCAATGCATTGTAGCTGAGCTGCAATTGTCCATAATATACCCAGGAATCTTGAGAGGACAACCTCTGATGAACCTTGATAATTGTAGGGGGCCCTGTCTATCAAGTCAAAATAGGATGTAGGAGGAAAGTTCCAGAACCATTTCCATCCTCGAGCTAAAGGTAGTTTGACAACCAAAGGGCATGCAGAATATAGTTGCTCCAGAAGACAAAAAAAGCAATTGAATGCAAATATGAGGATTAAGCAGAGAAGAACCATAGCTGTGCTATGGGACCACATTTTCTCTTTCTAGTACACAAAGAGTGCATTTCAGCCAAATCCTCTAAACCAGGATGAGTTTCACCTCAGTTCAGTCATCTTGGCTATACTGGTAATACTGGAACACCCAGCCTAAGGGCTTTTAGAGTGAGCTTGGCTTAAAGTTACATGTAGGCATAATGAGGTCCACACCATCACAAGTGGAGCCTCCAGGATTTTGATCTGCTGACCTGACTTAACCCAGCATGTCCGTTTTGAAAATACAAGACTGGACAATGGAGGCATTCAAATGCTAAAGGTACATAGGTAGTTTTTGTTTTATAAGAAAACCCCAGGAATACAATTCTACATTTCTGTGTTTCACCATTTGTATGCTTCATCCACTTCAGCATCCTTCCTCCACTAAATTCAGGTTGGCTTTAATAGCCAATATGGTCTTACTTGTAAGACCAACAAAAACTCAGCAATTCCCCAAAGTGCAATACCTGGACAAGTACTGATTATTCTGGAGTTGTTACTGGTCTGCATTTTCAGAACACTATCTCAAATCCTCCACTAGATGGTAGCTGAATACTATGTTGATGGTCCAATATTATACATGTGACATACACATTATATGTGACAGCCACAAGAGCCTCATCTGACTATGATTTTTCAGGATTGATCACAGTATTCTAAGGTCAGTACAAGACATGCTCAGAGATCACACAGTCTTAAATATTTAAGGGTAAGAGATGCATTCGTAATTACACTATTCTACTACTTAGGACTACTGTGGTCTCAAGCATTTTGCTTTTAGTTCAGTTTTGTGTTTGCCCAGTATTGCAACCATGTTTGCCAGCCTTCAGGGTCAGGCATTTATTTCAAACATCTATTTAACACATTTACTTCCCTCATCTGTTGAAAGACAATGCTTTTTTTTCTGTAAGGCATTACATCCCTGGAAAGGCTGAAAAATTCCAAAGCTGATTGCTTCAAATTAGGAAATCATTCAACTGAAGTACAAATGCCCTGTTTGTATTAATAGCCACTGACAATAAATGCAGAAGCACTTAAAGAGTATTTGAGTAATGTATAAGAGTATAATAATAAGACTATTTGAAAATGGTTTCAGTTGTTATTGATTATACTGGCATCTCATTCTCTACGTTTCTGACCTCCCTCCACTCCAGTCTGGCTACACACTGGTTTAGCACCTGGGCAACAGTCCAGGTACTGATGTGCTACAAACTCCAACAGCAACAACTTCTACTCAATTGCACCAAGTTATTGTTCCCATAACAACAATACTAGTTTTTTCCATCCCATATTTCCTTTCCAAAACTGGAAGTACATAACAGCCAAACAAATGAGAAAGTATTCCAAACTTAACCATGCAGTAGGCCACTTCACTAATTTTTAATAGATTAGCTAAGACACTTTTTGTAAATGAACTAAAAGACAACTTTCCTTTGTCTACTTATTAGACAGATTATTACTTGCCGAGTACTTTTACAGAAGCATGCTAGAAGCAAAAGAAAAAAGTCTGCACTGAAACACACTATTCATTATATTGTGCTGTTCTAATTAAGTGGTTTGGTACCCTTTATTTCTCCTGACAGCAAGGGAGATCATCTAATTAATCTCATAACTAGTCCATCATCTCCAATATTTCAAGGCTGCCTAGCAGACCCCATTTACAAAGCAGTCTCAGTTTGACTGTGCTTCTCCCAGTTTGAATGGATGAGCTTTCATCTCTCTCTCCTGAAACCAGAAGAAAACTTTCTCTCAAACCTTTTGTAGCAAGCTCCATGTAAAGTCTAAACATGAATGTCAAATGCACTTCTAAGCCATGCAGACCACAAGTATGGCAGATTAGTCCAGCAGAGGAGTTCGAGGGTTTGAAGAAGCCAAGGCACAGTGACCACTAAGCCAGTTAACCATGAAGACTCAGCTACATAAATTACGGATATTCAGGCCAGTAATTGAAGAAACATTCCAAATTCTTAAAGGAATTTCCTAGCATAATTTGTGAAAAGCATCCAACACTTGAATAAATTATAATTTAAATGATAACGTGATAATTGTATAAACAATGCCTTGAATCTAGCTGAACAGTTTTACTGTCAACACAAGAGAGAACAAAGGGTTTTGGATCCCAATTTACTTAGGACAGACTGAGAAAAGTTACAAGAAGCAAGAGAGACCAGCCTAAGAAGTCATATAAGCACATGAATCTGAGCATTCCCAATTCACCTAGCACAGTTCTTCTGGAACAACTCTTCACAGCTTTAGCTAAATTCTATTTCAAATTACCAGAAAATGATTTATATGACCCTGTTCATGCCTTCTCTAGATCATTTCTATCTTCATTCCAACTTTTCATGGGAGTTTGTTCTAATCAATTTAGTATTTTTTACAGTGAAAAAATTTACCAAATTTTGAGACTTCTAAAGACTTCTTCCTACTTCTTCATTAAAGAAGCACATGTTTATTCAAGTAGCATAGCAACATTTTTCCAGTCTTTTTATAAATATTCACTCACGTACAAGGTGCTCAGTCTAGCATTTATCATACCTAGCTAAAACAGGGAATTGCACTAACAGTAACTGAAAAGATAAAGAAATACTTGTCCAAACCAAATTATCTAATATTCAAAGCAAGCCTCTACACCATCTAATCAAACAGCTAAACTGAAAGAGTTTTTCCTCATTACCACAGGTAACAAAGTAGAATTAGTAGTCACATTTTGCAGATGTGACCCTTAAAAGTACAGGTCTACTGGAAAGCAAAATACAATGTTTGAACATTCAGACTACTTCAATGAATCATACAGGAATACATGATTGATTTCAGCTATGACTACAGTACAGAGTAAGATATTAGGCCTAGAACTGGTCTTGAGCAGGAAGACTCAACTTCTTATAGAAAATGCAGCAATCTTCAGTTTGCACCCCTGCGTGGAAAGAATTTGTATTGCAGACAGCCACATCTTCCCACAGCAAGCAGGATTGCACACTGTTTGCTTAACACATCTGGAAACGGTTTCCATAACACAAAATAAGGGCTGTCCTCTGCTCCAGTGACAATGTTGACTCAGCACTGCACACTGATGACAAGGCCCATTGACATACTCTGGAGAGTCACCTTCTGTCATGCATTCAGCTAATGCTTTTGTGTGTTACCTCATAGTGACTAGAGTTTGATAGCCAGTGGCCAGATCCACTGGTCAAGCATTTCCATGCAGGAAGAAGAAACTCTAATTATTTGGCAGGTACACAATCAAGATACTTAAATTTTGGGTGTACTCAATATATTACTTCCTTCACACCACTGTGCTCTGCATTTTCAGTGAAAACACAAAGGAAGTGTTAAGCCTTCCAATGGCACATAAAGTATATACTGTCACTCCTGTATTTATCAGGTTTTAAAATTTGAATGGCTAAACAAGACTCATAATATTCTCTATCTATATTGTGCTTCTCTAAGAAGTTGTCTGCCTACTTCAGCTAAGTACTATTAAAAGATTTTTTAAATTAAATTCATGTCAAGTACATCTTTTTAAAGCTCCAAATAGCAATAGGAAAATATACTATTTCCTAATTATTTTTCATTAGTAGATATAAAGGATTCATTTAGCAGTATGTTCTTAAAGTAATGACTACTTGCTATTTATTAACTCAAAAGAATAAAAAAGCATATATTGATGAGTGTTCTGTTGAGCTATCTTTGTGCCTCCATCCTAACACGCTGTTCTGCTGCTGTCAAATATGCCTGTGTTTCTGTACACTAAGGAGAAGGAACCACGACAATCTGTTCTCTCTTTAAAAACACAATCTGTGTTTGGCTGCCTGAAAGAAAAAAAAAAAGTAAATATGTTACAGTACTTGAAAATTTCACTGAAATAAGTTTCAGAACTAAGCTTTTAGAATTCTTAAGAGCTGTTGCCCTAAGATTTGTGCACATGCTTTTTCAACATCAATTAGAGGTCTATTGCACTGAATCGTTAAATGCCAAATTTCTGCCATTTCCCAGGTGAGAGGAAAAGAAATAGCAAGCCTACAATATGACATGATACAGATCCTGAGATTCAAAGCTTTTGTCTATTTGCCAAATGAAGATGTTATCTAATTGGTGACATTGTTTGCTGTACATACACACACTTGGTCAGCTCACACTTAATAAATCATTCTCTTGAAGACTAAACAAAACCCCTCTGCTTAATACATGCTATAAATCTCCCAAGAATCCCATTATGAGGAGAATAAACGTTCTACACATTCCAGCAAGATATGACAGACAGTAACAATAGTCTGACCCAGTACCTCAGGAATCAGAAACTGCAGAGCAAAACAAGGAGAAAGCCAGATGAAAAACCAGTGCAGGTTTACTGCAGTCTAAAGTTTTATAACAGTATCTAATCATATCTCATCACTTGCTTTGAAAGAAAGGCTGACTTGAGGTTTTTGTTGTTTGTTTTTTATTTGGGTTTTTGTTGTTTGCAGTTTGTTTTTTACTGAGGAATTTTGGACATTGACACATTCTAGCCACAGATAACATGTAACAAAGTTTTCCAAATAAAGGTGCTGAAAGATGTCTGATTTGGATGGTAGAAGTCATGCAAGAAGTGCTTTCATTCTGAGACCATGACAAGTTCAGGAAAAAAAATCAGTGTTCTAGTGGCATGCTCCACGTGTCAGATAAATACACAGAAAAATAGTGTAGTGCCCTGCCAAGCCCCCAGTGGGACAGATCACAACTGCAATAAACAGAGTATTCCAGGGTGGAAGGGGCTTCACTTCTGAAGCATCAGGTATTGGTTTAAAAAAAAAAAAAAAAAAAAAATCAAGCCAGGCATTCCAGCCACAAGTTCAAAACCAACATGGCCACAGTAGCTTTTCAACAATACACAAAAGTTCTATCACCACAGTCATAATTCCATCAGAGATCATAATACTTCAGTCATCTTTGGGACAAAGCCCCAGTTGCTCTATGAGTCACAAAGTAGTGATTTCACAGTGCTGCTAGAAAGTTACAGCTTTCCTTTAATCAGAGAGAACCTTATTATTCTGCATCTCATATAAAGTTTGGACATAATGTGACCAATAGACTTCGTAGGCTGTTGATGCAGTGATTCAATCCTTTCAGCTGTGCAGAATCAGACTAACTCTGCAAAAAAACCCATCGATTCAAAGTCAGCTTCATCACCTGATGATTCACTTGTTCCAAATTCACCTATTCCTTAATGACATGAAGTCCAGTTAGTTGAACTTGTGAATAGAAACCAGAAAGTTTAAGTTTCAGTACACAGGCTGCACTTGATGAAACATCTTGTGAGAATGTTCTCAATCGTTTCCACTACAGTTTAAGTAGCAGCTACTATAGAGCAAACAAGCCATGTGATATATGAGTAGCCTGATAGTACTGTACAAATTGTGCCACACTAAGTAAGAAAATACACCATGGTCAAAATGTTCGTCCCATAAAGCACTGAAACCTGATTTTGGCAGACAGTCTGTTCATGCCTATTTGCTCTTTGAGCCAAGCAGAATGCACTTGACAATTAATTTAGTATAATTTTTAAGAGCTGGGGAGATGGTCCCACAATAGAGGTGAATCAACAAGTGACAAGTGAAAACTGAAAAGGCAGAACTACTGAAGAGTGTAACCACCATGGCATAAACTGCTGAAGCAGAACTTGGAAATCTCGAGCATGAGCCTCTGTAAACGAGGCTCATTAGCTGAAATTAACACTAGTCCTCACACAAATGACTGCAGCTCTTCACACATAGCTCATACACCTGGGCAGCTCTTCACACAGATTAAATACGGAGTGAGTTATTCAGGCTGGTTGGTTCTTTCTACATAGATCACAGCAGTGTCACTGCCTAGATTTGTAAGGGAACTGCAATATACTGGAGTGGATTTACTCCTTCCCACGTAGGATCACATCAAATTCTGTAAGCCACACTCATTTGCCATGGACAGAAGTCATATAACATTAACAAGAAGACTCAACTAGGAGCATAATTATTATTATCTGTTCTTGATGCATTATTTATCTAGACATTCCTATTTAAGAATTATTGCTCTCTCTGTTTCAAAATTGCACCATAACAAGTCTGTCCCAATAGCTCTGTCTGCTCAAAATTCAGAATTGTGACTATCACTCACCAATCCAGAGTTCTTATTGTTTAAAACAAAAATATTCTTCCTTTTTGATATCACCTTCAGAGCACTGTATAAAAATCAATTTTATTTTTTTTTAGCTAAATCCTGTCCTAGGGATCCTAAATTCATTCTATTATCAGAAGCTTTCCTTACTCTGCTGAAACACCTTACACCATTTCCTATGCACTTCTTGTAGTAATCTTTTTTTCTCATTGTACATTTGGGTGTTTCCCGTAGCTTTTGTCAGCTCCCTGCACCCTCTTCATATTCCTATAGTATATGTGCTTTTCAAAAGCATATTATAAATTACATATAAGTACAGTTCTTCTTCTATAGCTTTTTATGGACCCTTCAGCTATTTCCAATGTGGCTCCAAACCTGCCTTGTCTATTCAGTGACACACACTTTTACATAACCAAGTTTGTGAGTGTCTATGCTATTTAATGAGAAGAAATTTCACAAGAGAAAGAGCCATTATGGAAAATTGTAAAGCCAGCTTGTTATAAGAATTTCTTCAGCAGGTAGACACTATAAGCCCAACAATTTGTGAGTTGTCAGTCTTTCATGTTTCCACTGAGAAAAAAATCCTAAAACATAAATTATTCAACAGTTAGTCTTAAATACAATAAATGCATGGACTAAAGGTAACCACTACAAAAAAAAAAAAAAAATAAAATAAAGAAACAGAACCCCACCGTGCTTTACAGCCCATGCACTATTACAGTCATGTATTCACAACTTCAGCATCCCATCCAATACTTAATTTTGTTTTACTCAAAGCACAGAATTAAATACACACCAAAAAACAGTTTGCAGAAATAGAAACAATTCACCCACATCAACTAATTATTCTTTCAGGAGTTGGACCTTGAGGCAAGAGAATGCTATCAAGTGTAAAGACAAACATGTTCCTCCAGCTGTTTGACATACTTATTGGACATAATAAACTTGATATGCTGGAGGCTATAATTAATCTTTACTAAGTGAACACTCCTCTCAGGATGACTTGCCTACTGAGCTGTCTAATGACACTTAAGGCTTTGATAAGTAAATAAATTAGTTCATTATGGTCAGACAGTCTTCCCTTTTCTTTTTTGTTTTTTTTGAGCGAGATCACAGCTTTCTTTATCTTGTCTCACTCAGTCATCACCAGCTACAATACTCTGACCCTGAAGCTGACAAAAGGGCATTCCATTCAAAGCTCCCAACTCTAATTTCTGCTATAACAAACAAACAAACCCTGGAAATCTATACTGGTAAGAGCTTTGTTTTAAAATTACACTGGAAAATGACAATATTATATGCTTTTCTGTTGCTAGATCTCATGGCTCACAATAACATGCACAAAAGTAAACCTGCAGTGCCCTCTTGTGAGCAGTCAAATCTCTTTTGCAGAAGTAGTTTTATTATGAGGTTTGGAAGAATTTGTACTACAAGCTGTCTCTTCTGAAGGCCTGGCACCATAGGGATACACTTTATATATATAGATATAGATATATATATATATATATATACACACACACACACACACCTCCTCCATCTAACTGTTCTGAAACTGATAAAAGAGGCTCATAGAAAAAAGTGAAAGACAAGTATTTTCCTTTTTATTAAGTTCAGTAGAATTTTGGTTATTTCTTTATTCCTAACTTCCATATAGGAGAAGCCAAAAACCAGTTTCTTCAGAGGTGTAATCAAGGGGCACATTCTTAAGCACTGCTGGGAAAAAAAAAACAAACAAACAAACAACAAAAAAAATCACAACAAACCAAACAAAATTTTAAAAAACGCAAAAACAAACAAACAAACAAACAAAAAAACCTACCAAACAAAAAACCCCATGTATATGTACATATACACAATTCAAATAGCCTTCCAATTTAGGCATTAAATAACTCAACTGACAAGGACTGGAGGGAAAAGTAACTATTAGAGGAATTAAAAGAAATATATTAAAACAGTCAGTAGAAGGGAGAGCAAAAGCAATAAATCAGCCAAACAATCAAAACCACTATAGCCAAAATGTCATCCTCATTCCTATATGTCAGTGGGGAACCATTAGAAGATGGTGATAAAAGTCTGTACAAGTTTTGCATACCTAGTTTGTCAGAACAAATATTTAAGATCTCATTTTTTGTAACTAACAGAAGTTCACTAAGTCAGCACTTAAGTCACATACTAAGGTCAATTTTAGTATCCCAAAGCATTACAAAATATAAGATCGGTTACAAATATCTTAAAAACACCAAAAGTTTATAGAAGCAATAGAAAACTAACCAAGTGACACAGAAACAGTACCATACAGTTGATTCTGTTGCCCAGGAATCATGTTAGAAGTAATTTTCTAAAAAGTGATGGTGTGTTATCTGCCAGGAAATATTTTGCTAAGACTCAAATTTCTCATTTTCCTTAGTTTAATGCATGCAGTAATCCTCAATCATTGAGCAGACAACCACTGGATACACACTTAGGCTGCACATTTTACTGCTTCAGTGATGCTTCCACTGGTAACAATTATAAAGGCCTTTCAGTTTCATTTCACCATATTTTTCCAGTTTGTGACTGGTAAAGAACTTTTACAGAAGTGAAGCTGAATAAGAAATACAAGTCAGAACATTTGAAACTCTTTAAAAGTTCATCATATCATATTAACTTATCACTTGCAAGCAGATGTTAAATATTTGACTTCAGCCCAGAGAGTCAAGGTCCAAAGGAACTTCATTTGTTTAGGCCCAGATTCAAATAATTATTTCAACTGGATTTAGGCAGATAGGTCCAAATTATCACAAAACACCAATTAAACAAAACCTCTCTCCTGTGGCTTCCTAAAACCCCTGGCAGACAGACACATCTCTGTTCTGCCTTCACTCCCTCTGGGACAGTGTCAGTCCTGTAGATGGGCAGAGCAGCCACAGCCTGTTTGTGTGGCTCTTACAGTATTTAGGATTGCCCAAAGCACTTTAGCCAAATGACTGCTGAATCCCACAGGATTCACCTCAAATCAGTCCTCAGGAGAAGAGACTTTGGGGCACATACACACAAAACTTCTTTGGTTTACAAGTCTTACAGTCAGTATCCTACTGCAAACCCCACGGCAGGCAGAGCCACTCTGGAGATGCACTGTACAGACCAGCGAGATTCCTGGTCTAGAGCAGAGGATGCAAGTTTAAATACATGTACTGCAGCAATCAAGTGCTCAGCTACCCTATTTACAGAATTCAGTAACATTAGCAGTTACTCCATCATACTCAAACTCACAAGACAACCTTTTGCACAAGCTGTATGGTACTGATCAAGTTTACACAGTAATAAACTTCTTTTACACAAGTGCTGAACTACAACTTTTCATTTGCATGTATTCAGTTAAAAGCAAAGGGAAGAAGGTTCACTTTAAAAATAATTGGTATTACTGGCACCAAAAAAAGAATTTTTTTTCAAATTTTCCAGGTGTTTTAGTCTCAGTTAACAGTAGAGAATTATAAAGAATTGAACTAATGAACTTGCTTTCAGTTTCATGATTACTTGGCTATTACCTCAGTGGAAATTTGAGGTTTACTTATTGAAGTCAATACAGACAAAAGAATAAATAATGGGTTTATAGTTTCACTACAAATTTTGTAAAGCAACAAATTATAATCCATGTTTTTCATCAAATAAAGAGTCAATTAGTTGGCTTGACATATTAACTTATTTAGATTTACAAAACAAATTTCTCGATATGCTCAAGACAACACAGGAGATACCAGATTCCTAGAATGGGTTCAGATATTAGAAATCAAGCTTCAGGAAAGCTTGTTCCTGCCAGTCCTGTCTAGATCTGAGGGGCAGCCTTGTCATCCAGCATGTCAACTGGCCATACCCCATTTTCTTGTCACCTGCCGACCTCTCTAAGTAGCTAATAAAGCTGTTAAACAGAACTAGTCTCAGTATGGATCCCTGAGGTATTTTTTGTTACCAGCATTTGTATAGAATATTAACCTGTTCATCCAGTTTTTCATTCTGATTACTTACCCATTGACATCCTCACTTGGACAGATGAATACTTCAGGAAATGTGATGAAAACCTTTACAAAAGCTCAGATAAGTGACATCCACTGTTCTCCTGTCATCCACGAAGGTAATTTTACCACAGAAAAACATTCCATACTCCTGTAACTAGGTCTTTCCTACAGAGTCAAGGCATCTTTCACTTTATAGGCAGCTAAAAATTCAGCTTTAAAAGAAAATGAATGTTCCAGCAGCTTCAGAACAAACTCGTGTCAATGGGAAGGACCACAGGAGGGCAGCAGGATCTTTCTGCACGGAGGATCAGCGAGTGCGTTGGGCACAGTCACTGCTCGGCCGTGCTCTGCCGTGCTCTGCCTCCCTGTCACATGCAACAACTGAATGAAAACCTAACGCTTTAGGGATTTATTTCAAATGCTGCTCTCCACTGATATATGGACGCTCGCTTTACGCAAGAGGGCATTTCCAGCTCAATTTTCACAGGTGCTTAAATGAGCTCTAATAACAAAGGGGATGTTCTGTGTTTTCCCTCAAGTTTAAGGGATCCTCATGTTGCCTAGTTTTACAGCTAGCCATGGACTGATAGCAGTCCCCAAGCTACAGTCTCAGAAATATAGTACAGCTACATGGGCAAACTCTCAAAGTCTATTGTTTATGGTTTGCAATTACTCTTGATTATCTAAGTTGTTTTTCATTCAGGAGGGTTCCCTCCCTACTACAGTACAAAAATAAGCAACTGACAAATTAATAACTTTCTCCTATTTTGTACATTCAGACTCCCTGAAGAGGTTCTAAAACTCTTTTTAATTGTTCTGAAGTGTTGTGCTATCCAGTATTCAGAATTGGGTAATACATCAGTTTTTCCCACTCCTTACCAAACTTTTACTAGAGCATTTGTAGGGAAAATCACACCATGAAAAGCCAGTACCTACAAATGAGAGAGGAGTCCTGCATCTTTATTCGAATAAAGGGAGAAAGTCCACTGGAGCCCATGCCCATGCACTTTTCTCTCTAAGGTTCCAGAGGGGGCAGCCTTCTTTTAACCAAAATCCTGGCTGCATGCTGTCCTCTTCCTTTCCCCGTTGGCTGAAGTATATGGAAGGTGTAGAGCTTTCCCCATATCGCCCCCAACAAACCTGTCATTTTACCCCGAAGCTCAGGTTTGTGCAGACCCACGTGCCTGTTTCAGGAGTCAGCCTGGCTGGGCTGTACAACGAACCTGCTGCTTGAAGTTAGTAGAGACATTAAGAGCCATTTCAAAGACACCCATACTTTCACCCATCCAATTGCTTGCAAAGACATCAGCATCTTCCCTCTCACGGACTGCAGAAACAGCAAAACCCCTAGGCTTCTATAATCAATGCCTTTCCTGAAAACTCCCCCCTACTAAAACCACCCTACAGAAACTATAAGGAGGCCTCAAGAGCTGCCTCATGCAGACCAGAAAGAATCAGGTGACGTGAGCTCCACGTGGTCATCAAAACCTGCAGCTGGGCTTAAATAGATATTTTCTTCCTAACACAACAGTCTAGAGGAGGTCCTGTATTACCCTTCTTCTTTGAAAGTGACCTTTATAAACAACACTTTAAACCCCAACTCACAAATCTCAGTACCTAGTTTCACAAACTGACCTCAGCTGACCAAGATACAAACTTATTTCTAAAGACAATCAGTAAACCTTTGCTAAAACCTAAAATTGAGCACTGCCAGGAGTTACTCTAAAAATATGCCTTATAAGTTTCTTAATGAAAAACATGATGCAGTAGAAAAATAATTTTCGGTAAGCTCAGTTTTAAAATGTTCTCCTTTCACGCCTCCTATTTCATGACAGATTTCAGTACTATCATTAGGGTTTCTTCAATTAACAGTGTATTTGGGGCTGTCATTGTGGTAAGCAGACACAACTGTAGGTGTTTGAGGAACCAGCAATGAAAATAGTTTCAGAAACCAGCATTTTGATGCCTTAACTGCAGGTTTACTCAATTTACATCAGTAGTACCCAGCTGCCAGGTAAACCTTTAGGATATAGTAAAAGTAGAACATTCTAGCTGCTTTCCATTTTACAAAGCAGATTATTTGCACATTTAAATAGCAATCAAATTTTTATTTGTAGTTGTTGATCACAATATGAAAGGTTTATATGCAGAATTCCAGCTTCCCTTTCTGATCCATATATCCTTGGATGTAATTGTTTTCAAGCACTGTCAAAGAATTAAATTTTGTCCTATTCTAAAAAGATTTATAACGACGTCCTGGTTTACATCTGCCTCTGCTAGGACATGAGAGAAACCATCTGCTTCCGGGTACTTCCTTTGCATCTGCCGTGTTTCAGATGTGCAGGTGCACAGCATAGCTGCTCCCTGCAGGAGTTCCAGTGTTCATTCCAGCTCATACAAACCCACAAACTGCCACACAACAGCATAACGAAACAAACAGAGCTCCCCGATTTAAACCGTATGGGAACATGTGACTTTGAATATATTCACAGGGAAAATGATGTGAGCAAAGCCCCTCACCTTGCAGAGTTGTTAACAGCTCCAGAAGCTACCTGGAGAAAGTGCTGTGTTCCTTGTTCATGCTGCAGGCTGCAGAGGCACGCACTGAGCAGCCAAAAATCTCAGCAAGGGTTTGTTTCGTGTAGCACTGCGGCTCTTCACCTACATCCTAGGTCCCGACCAGACTTTTAGAGCACATCAGCAAAGACAGGGAGAGTTGCTCCAACACAGCAAGCTGTGCACTCAGCTGCTCTCTGCTTTCCAAAGTCACATAGGGTGGCTACTGAGAAGGATCAAAGCAGTCACTGTGGCAACAGCGGAATCTCAGCAGCACATTCAATTGAATGAGAACTTGATTGCTCTCTCCAGCTACCTGAAGGTCGTAGTCAGGTGAGGAGAGGTCTCATTCTCTCTCCTCAGTAACAAGTAATAGGACAAGAGGGAATGGCCTCAAGTTGCGCCAGAGAAGGTTTAGATTGGAGATTAGGAAAAGTTTGTAAATCTGGAGTGTTGTAAAGCATTGGAACAGGCTGCCCAGGGAAGTGGTGGAGTCCCGGGAGAGCTTTAAGACATGTAGATGTGGCACTGGGGAACATGGGCTGGTGGTGGGCTTGGCAGTGCTGGGGAAATGGTTGGACTCTATGATCTTAGAGGTCATTTCCTACCTAAATGATTCAATGGGTTATTTGAGCCCTGACCTCAATACCTCTGCAGCAACTTCCACGGATAACCGAAGTACAGGAAAGCACAGCAACTGATTTCCTCTGTTAGAGTTTTTCTTGCAAAATTTTATTGCTTAGAGAAGGATAAAGGACGGGTGTCCTTGTTTTGAGTATAGAGGACCTCTCCCTCTATAGGCTACAACGGGTTACAAGACACACACGTGGTAAATCCTAAGGCAGAACACATCACTGTAGTTCTGTGGGAACCAAGAACATTAAAAAATGCATGTGTTCTAAATCTGTGGTACACGAGACATCTGAAGAAATGCATTTATTAAAAAAAAAAATCCTAATTACCTTGTGAAGCAGTGCTGCTGAGAAAATAAAGATACCATAAAAATGTATAAAACCTGCTAAAATGATGATTACTTGGAACAACAGTAGGATTTCAGGGTGGTGATATAAAATGTCAGAAGTTTTGATGGAAATAAAAATTAACACTGTGTAAAAGCCATCTCCAAAACTGATGAGACACTGACATGTTTAAGAAAATTAAGCCTAAAACAAAAATAACCATTTAATTCGGTATATTTATGTAACCCATTTGCTTTTTAAATTCTAAAAGGATTCATCCAAACATTAAGTGCTCGTGAGTTTTAATGTCCTTTTGAGCAGCAGAATAACCAGTCACATGATCCTATTTTTGGTCATTCATGTGATTTATGATTCTGAGCTTGTGCTCTCAACGTATGGCACTGCCATTCACACTATCCAGAGCTGAGAGCGCTTCACAGTGTTACACTGGTGTTGATAGCTTTATTAAGGAAGTACTACCACTAGTTGGCTAATTCTA
Organism: Acridotheres tristis; assembly: GCA_037013685.1. NCBI lineage: Eukaryota > Metazoa > Chordata > Aves > Passeriformes > Sturnidae > Acridotheres > Acridotheres tristis. The sequence continues at coordinate 9,652,753 of CM072898.1, forward strand.
ATAAAAGGGTGAAGGACAACTTTTTTTCCATTGAAGTACTTGCCTATTTCTTTATGGAGACTAGAGGAGCAGAAACATAAACGTTTTGATTTAGAAGTCATTAAGATTAAAAAAACCCTAACAAAACAGCTATATTTATTTTTAGAAGTTTTTCTCAATTGCTAGTGAAAGAGAAATTAGAAAGAAAAAAATCTATAGGGCTGGCTCAAAGAAGAGAGTAAAACCAGAAAGTTTAGCATAAATATTAACAATAATCTTCTGAATAGTCTGAGGGGAAGATTGATGTTTTTGTGATGAAGGAATTGAGAGATAGTGAGAAAGATAAAGCTAAAACATTGAAGTAGCATGCTTAAAGGCTTCTCTTCTAAACTAGTGTTGAGTAAAAACCTACCTTATTCTTGTAGCTACAGAATCTCAGTAGAGAAACTATTTAGAAATTCTGAAATCCATTAATGAATTATAATATCTAATTAAGCATATAAGATATACAACAAATCTGACACTTGATATAATGACAAAATTTGCCTTAAATGATATCCTAATCACAGAAGCAACAGGTTGGAGAGAATCAGTATACCCCTAGTTCCCTGCTAGCAAGGAATGGAAGACTTAAGGTGAGATTTCTGATTGCCTCTGTGCCTATAGTCCTCACAGGCACAATATCTAATTGTAAATAACCACGACTGAGAATTTTCTTGTTTCCCTGGAATTCTTAATTTAGTCTTTAGGTCAACTCAAAAGAGTTACGGAACAGTTCACCTAAAGTGCTTTTTTCCTTTTTCTTTTTTTCCCCTCTACTTATTTGCCACAGTAGATAAGGCTGTAGGCAAGACCCAATAAGGCTTCTCATTTCAGCTGTGCTAGAAACTCGCTCCTCGAGCTTTTTGCTCTGTTGTCCTACTAGAGGGAAACGAGTCCTGTAACAGCTTTGCAGCTTGACACTTCAGAAAGAAATGTTATTTCAGATAATATTGAAGTGTCTTTGGCAATGGCTACTTCTACATTTTGATCTTGAAATCAATACTTGTGGTTTAACGCACTTCATCTCAAAATATTATGCAAAAGAAAAGGCTTAGAGTTAACTTTGTGGCAATGTGTGTGCCCTGTTGGCACGTTCAAGAAATGTGTTCCAAAGTGGCTCGATACAGTGTACCTGAGGCTACACCCGTCCTGCCTAGCATCCACCTTTGCCATTAACAGACGGGAATTCCCCTTGCTCTCTCCCTGCAAGCCTTTGGCTGTCAATGGGAGACCTGGTGATGCCACCGCTGGGTCAGACGAACTGAGCTGCCAGCCCACGGGCGCTGTCTGGAGAGCCAGCCTTGGCTGACGAGTCATCCCCAGCGCCGGTGTCGAACGCGCCCCCGTGATTTCCTAGAGCGAGGGCGGCATTCCCACTGCCGGGCGCGCTCCTCCGGAGGCACGGCCGGGGCGCCCAGAGCGGCTGCGTGAGCGCCTCGCGAAACCGCGCCGGAGCGCCAAGTTTCCCTTTCCCAGGGAAAACCCCCGCTCCCCCCGCCCCCCGCCGCCGCCCGGGGCCAGCCCCGCATCCCGGCCCGGCCTCCGCCGGAGCCTCCGGAGTAACCGCGCCCGGGATTGGCTTCTCCCGGCGCAGGGGCCATATTGGATGTGCCCAGCCCGCCGCACGCCCCGCTCCATCGGCTCCGCGCCGCCCGCCCCCGCCCCGCCAGGGCCGCCCCTCCCGCGGGGGCTGCGGCGGGAGGGCGAAGGTGTCTCGGGAAGGAAATTCGCACGCTCCCGGGTCCCCTCTCCGCCCCCCGCGCATCCCCGCCCCGCGCACGCCCCTTCCCGCGCCCCGTCTCCGCTCCGCCCGCCTCTTCCTCCCCTCACGCCGCTCCCTCCCTCCCTCCCTCGCCGAGCCGCCGTGTCAGCGCGCGGCGGCGGCCCCCGCGCGGGCGGCCAATCAGCGCGGGGGTGACAAATATGCAAATGCGCCCCCCAGCCCGTCCCCGCGGGTTCGCTGGGGCCGGTGGGGTCGCGGCGCGGAGCGAGTGAAACTTCGCCCCCCCACCCCCCCTGCTCCCCCCCCCCCCGCGCGGGGCCCCTCCCGCGCAGCGCCCGCGGGGAGGAGCGGGGAGAGGCGCGGGGACAGCGCCGAGCACCGCCCGCGCCGGCCGCACCGCCCGCCGGCCTGCGACACCGCACGGTGAGTGCCGCCCTCGCCCGCCGGCTCCCGGGGGGGGGGAGACACGGGGGGAATCCCCGCGGGGGGGAGGGGAAGCCGCCGCGCCCGCCCGCGGTCGCCCCGGCGCGGAGCTGTCACAGGCGCGGGGCATCGCCGCCTCCTGCCGGGCAGCGGCGGCGGCTCCGTAATGGCGAACCGGGCGGTGAGTACGTGCGGAGGGACGGGCAGGCCGCGCTCCAGGTGCCGGAGACACCGGGCGGCCCCGCCGGCCCTGCCACCCCTGCTGCCGCCGGGGTCGGCGCGGCGCGGCCTGCTCGGCACCCGGGCTCTCCCCGCCGCCGCCCCCGCCCGCTTCCGCCCCTCGCCGACACCGCCGGGCGCGGGGCTCCGCGCCGGCCCCTCGCACCTCGCCGCCGGAGGTGGGAGGAGGAAGGGGGGCGGCGGCGAGGCGAGGCTTTTCCCGGGGGCGGCGCGGGTAGAGCGGGCAGGATGGAGGCGGCGGGGGCGCCCAGGGATACGGTCTCCGCCACCCGCGGCCCCGCCACGGCGCTCAGGGGTGGCCGGGGGTGGGGTGAAGTTTGAGGGGAGGAACTGGGCCTTCCCGGGGTCGCGGGGTGGGGGAGAGCCTGAACATCCTGCTCTCTTACAGGTAAGAAGATGGCAGGGCGAAGGGAAGAGGGCTGGTCTCCTCGGGGAAGTCGGAGGAAAAGGCTGCATGTCCCTCTCCCCCACCGAGGAGGTGGCAGTGGGAGAAAAGGGTTGGGTGGAGGAAGGCAGGGAGTGCAAGAATGTCCCCGGCCACCTTGTGTCGTTTAAGAAGGGAGTGCGAGGCAGGGAAGGGATGCAGAGCCTCCCAGGCAGAACAGTGGGCATGGCAGACCTGGCTTCTCACCGCACAAGATAATAGAGGTGGGTAGAGGGAGGAATTAAAATAAATTCCCAGGGCAGGAGAAGCAGTGAGAAAAAGAGGAGCTGAATTTGGCAGCTCACTGACTTGGATTGACCACAGCATGATCGTGGGAGCAGGGGAAAGGAAGGTGACAGGGGAGGGTTGACACTGGGTGAGGTGTGTCCGGGAGAGATGGAGATGATGGGCATGCAGCCTGCTGTCCTTCTGGGCTGCGAGATTTCTGGGGTGAGGAGAGCCAGTGGTGCATGGCCACAGGTTCCCACTGCATGGGTGGAGACTTAAAAGGGAATTTGGCTGTCAAAGTGCAGGGTTAGAATTTAATGACTGGCGTTACTAGGTAGGGGCTGCAAGCTGACCTGCTCCGGGGATGATGAGAGGATTTCGAGGCCAGCTCAGTGATGTTGGTAGATGGCACTGGGTGGATAGGTAGCATGCATCTTTTTTTCTACTGAAGTGGAGAAATTACCACATTTCCCACTGAGGCTTAGCACACTGGAGGGCTAAAACCTCTTCATGCCTTCTTTGCGCACAATTTTTTTGTGAACGGGGATAAAAACCAGGAAAGGATTCTGAATTCTCTCATTTTGGCTGGATAGCTTTGACAACAAAGTTGAAGCACACACTTGCAGTTTGTAAGAAATTGTTTCCTCTCCTTACGGTTGTATCATAAGTGCCTTGCATCTTTAGCAGCTGAGAACTTCCTTCAGTTCATGAAAGCCATTTAACTTCATCAGTGTGAGAAAATACAGCTCCATTATGTAGAAGAGAGCTGAACACCAGTGTTATAATCCGTGCTCATGGGGGACAAAGTACCAATTTATGTGACAGGATAGAGTTTCTAGCTCTCTTGTGTATTTTTTGAGACTTTAAGAAGTAGCCTTAAAAAGTAACCCTCCTCTCTCAGCAGAACTAGGCTCCTCCTGAGAGCTCGCTTGCAACTGTTTTTAAACCTGGATCATTCGACACCATCAAGTTCCCAGTTGGCAGGTGTGAGGCAAAAATAATTATTTTACCTTGTTTTACATTTAATCGTTTGTCTGCAGTTATACATATGTTTATTATTTATGGCGGAATATTAATATTTAGTTATTTTTGAGCAAAATCTGGATTTCTGTCCTGGCTCTGAATTTTAATTTGTTGTTGCACAGATCAACTTTTTGTTAGTTTCACAAGATAAGTATTTTTAAATCAATAATGATTCCTATCTTAGCTTTTGTGAACTGTTAAAGAAAGAGTAGAAATTAATAGCTTTTGGTTTTACTAGTTTCTACACAGCTTCAACACCTTGTACCTGTAACTAATAATGACTTTTTCATTCTTCACACTTCTGTCAGATGAGGCTTCCAAAGTGCCATGGACTTCATTGCCCAGGTTGTGTAAACCAAAGAGCAGAATTTAATATACATGTTTTTGAATGTTAACCAGTTCAGGGATCAGTGTGCCAGGCCCCTTGCCCATAACTCATGGGCACATGGAGAAGCTGATGAGAAGCAAGGTAGGATATGAACTTCAGGTATCAACAGTTCTGTGCTTTAGGGCCATTGTGGACTCTCTTAACCTTAAAGGAGTTTTTTTTCTTTTCCTGTTAGTAAGTAAGCTGCATCAATTTACTTTGCATTTATAAGGTGGTAAGGGCAGGCACCTAAGTAGTTACAGTGCATCTGTGGTGGTTTACTTTGTGCTAACTTGCTTATTTGTATTTAACCAAATTGTTCTATTTATACAACTTGATACTGATTTTCATGGTGAAGCTATACTAATTCATGCTACTCAGAGTAAGGCTATCATTTTTACTGTAAAAAGAAGTGGGATTCAAAGTTTTAGACTTCTTCAAGTATTTTGAGGAGTCTCAGCACCTTCTCATTTCACGAGCTGCTCGTGCTAAATGCTCCTGAAGATTAGTCCAAGAATTCAGTTATGCAAAAATGTTGATGAAAGCAGAGCATGGTTTTTAAAAAGTATTCTTAGTAGTGTTATCTAAAAGATGTATGACATGAACCACTACTGAGAGACTACAGAGACCCCAAACCAGACAATTTTCATTTGTTTCCTTTTATGGGTGAGATAAGTTAATGATGCAGGCAGATTAAACTCAAAAGATTGACACGCTGCTTTAAAATGGCCTTTTTTTGAAACTTACAAAGTAAGTAGATGCACATTTGTTCTCACTTGGTTTATAGGGTTAGTTTTAAGGTGTTGGGGGTTTTTTTTGTTTTTTTTTTGTATCTTACAATAAAAATATTCCCTATATTTATATGTATCCTTCAGACACTTCAAAAGTACAGGTAAGCTGGATAACTACATATTTTATGGGTTCAGATTCCTTACAGTGCATTTTTTTCTTTTGTATCAGTCTTGTAGAAAGAAGTGCCCAAATACCTGCATCATCATATTTCCTTGATAATTTTCATTTAGCAATTTAGGATGGAGTCAAATGGCATATCCTATTCATCACTGGATAGCAGTATTCTTTCTTTCCACCATTATATATGAACTGAATTCTCACTAATGCTTGGTACTTGTGTTTATAAATAATCCAGGTGAAACATTTCTGTATTTAACTGAAGTCTGGTAGCCCATCACACCCAGATTCTTTCCTAAGCCTAATTTTGTCAATACTTTATGTTCTTTCACCAGCCTATCTAGAGTTGTCCTTTTAATGGTCTTGGCTCTATCAAACTATGGAGCTGTGAACTTAATGAAGACTTTGAAATCTCACACTTACTTGGGCTCTCATTCTGTTCCCAGTGCTCTTCCTGTAGTCAGAAGTGGGGCCTCAGGAATGTGGGGTGATCGAGTGAGTACATGGGAATGGGTGATGGAGAAGCCAGCTGTTTGTTTAGTCAGACCTTCAAGAATTGATAGTTTACATTATTATATTGTTGAAGTATTCTCTTTCTCCTTCAGCAAAATAAATTGTCATGCTAAGAAGTGATTATTTTGCTGATGAAACAGCAACTGAAAAGTATTTGCAACTTTTGCTTTGGCTGAAGGAGCAGTAAGATTCCCATATTTAATCTAACCAGTACATAAGTGTGAGAGTTAGCTGAACACACAACTTTGTTATTTATAAAACAGTAATACAGAGTGGAGGGATCGTTTTTAAGCAGTATTTTTTTCTACAAGTGTTACAAGAAAAAAGTATAACATGGTTACAATGACTATATTTTTAAGTAACTGCAGTGTTGAAAACTTGCAGAAGACCAATTCTAAATATTTTTTAACAGTGTGGGTGATGAAGATTTATCTTGACTTCAGAAACATGAAGGAGTACTTTCAAAATGTGTATGTAATAGAATTTAGCAGTATACTCTGCCACCTCTTAGAGTGAGCTTTAGTGATCAAGTAAAAGGCTAGTTTTGGAAGCACCTAGGATTCAAGTTCTGCTTTCACTGCTGACTTTACATTACATTCACTTTCTAAGCTGCAAGAAAAATGTTACAAGGTAGGAGGCATTTTTTTAAAAGTCAGAATTGAGCAGAAATTCATTGGTAAGATATGGCATCTGTCAGTGAGCAGATGTGTTGAAATGTTCAACTTCATTCATACAGATTATCCAGGCACTGCCAAATATTAATGTCTAGGCTGGCAGTGTACATGCATCTTTCTCTTTGTAAGTGACATATTTCTGTTTTAATCTTAAATCAACAGTTAGAATTTGCAGGAAGATGGAAAAATATTCCCATCCTTTCTCTGGAGACAAATAGTAATTTTGACTTTGTTCTTTATCTTAGTCATATTAGAAAATGTAACTGGTTACCACATTGTTTCCATCTGCAGTGTTTTCTTGGGCACTTTTCCTTGTACCGTGTGAGCAGTATTAAAAGGCTTGTTTGCTCTTTTATGTTGGTCACTAAAATTCAGGAACTCCTCCAAAATCTGTTCTGTAAATGGCTTTTGAAGAGAAATGGTTTTATTACATTTGATACTTAACACCCTAGTGAAGAAACTTCTTAGCTTCAGAAAAACTTCATTTGTGAAATGCCATGAAAGTCTGCCCAACAGATATTCCGTATGTTATCAGAAATCCAAGAATTCAATACAATATATTTGTGTTTTCAATTACCCTGTAGTAAAGTTACTGTACTTATGGCTTCCACCTACATGACAGTGTTAGGTAAGACTCAATGGGCTTGAGTCCTTGTAATACGATGTTGCTTGTTTCAGCATGTAGTTCTTCTAAGTTTTTGGGGTTTTTTGCTGTTTTTCAGAAGCTAAACCTAAATTTAGCTTCAGAAGCAGGTTTTTAGGTAAGTTTATAAGAATTAATTCATCAATACTCTCGATAAAGAGATGAGTATTGTCCCAGTTAAGAGGGTCAGGCTCTTGTGACAGAGTATTGATGTTACAGTAAAAGTTGTCTGGAGTCTATCTGTTGATGCAGATTAATTCAGGAACATGTCCTGACTATGCTGGAAACAATGAGACAAGATGAGAAATGATATTTCACTTGAGTTACTAGTTTTAATTGATTTCCTAATTTAAGAACAGTGTACTGAACAAATTGTGAACTCGGAGTGTATTGCTTAACATGTGCCTGGGAGGAACTCTTTTAAGAAACTTTCATATCACATCTCCTTAGAAATACTTAAAAACCCTATAAACAAAACAATAGAAAACTTGTATGCAGCCTCCCTCTGAAAGGGGCAGACCTGTGATACAGATGAAACTCCTTATGCCAGTAAATGTAGTGTGGAGAGGGATGTCTGAACCTGTTTTGTTCAGTAAAATACTGCCATATCCTAATCTGGCAGTGCCAAGACTTGAAATTGTGCACTTTTTTTTCCCAATGCAGACTTCTGTCAATGTCAAGCCTTCACAGTTGTCTGTACTCATCAGTCAGGATCCATAAGCATCTGTAAAACAGGCACAACTCTTTGCATTGTTCCAGTTGGTACTTCCAGGTTATTAACTTGCAGTAGTTCACAAAGATGCTTATCATGGTAGAACATGGGAATTATTGGAAGATACTGTATTATCAGATTGTCATTTGAAAGAGGGCTGTGCTGTGAAGGCTTCTGTCTCTGATGTTTTGTAATGAAATCTTGGTTTAGGCCACATGTGAAAGTAAGAAGGTTTTTTTTTCTGATTTTTAATGCAAATGTTTCCCTAAATCTTAAAATGGCCTAAATGTTCCTGAGGAAAAGCACAAGAATTCAGAAACATATTTTTTGTAGGTCTAATTCAAGGTGTAATGCTGAAATGGATGACAAAACAATAGCCTGTAATGTTTACACGTGAAATCTCAGCAGCACCAGAGGACTGTCTTTTTAAACTTACAAGAAAGTTTGTGTAACTCTAGTGATCAAAACTGCAAGCTATAAATATATTACACTGAGTACGTTACTGTGTTTTGACAACTGAACTTCCAACAAAGAGATTTGTTCTGTACAGATACACTAAAAAGAGAAAAATTTGAGTGTAGTGGTATTCAAACCTGAAGAACAAAACATGGCAAGTTTTTGTTAACTGTATTAGAAATAGAAGGAATTCACTGAAGTCCTGACATTTATGAAAATCTCCACAGGTAGACTTTAAAGAAACAAAATTGCAATATTTTAAGAGCAGTACTGGTTGCTAATACGGATTCCTTCAGTAGTCTGGTGGCCAAACACATTCTTAACAACTACTTTCACTAAAATAAACTGACTTGGGGGTAAACTGTGTTTTTTGCAATAAGGTATTCCAAATTCCTGGTATCTTTCTAGATTTCTATCAATAGCAGCAGATGAACATGTTGTCATTCTCTGTATTATTATTGTCCCTTTATTGCAATTAACGTCCACAAGATATAAATGACAAAATAGAAGGTATATATACACTTCTGCCATCTTAATGCAAGTCTAATGGGTTTGGTAAACAAACAAGAGGAAGGGTTAAAACTAAATTGGGAGACTGTATGCTGAAGCAGCAGATGCACACCTACATGTTCTATTCTGCAGGTGTGCTTTGAGGGCAATAACCTTTGGCAGAAAGGTGAAGAAGGTAGTTGAAAATAATGTCTTCAACTGGTGCTGTTAAATTTTCTAAGGTATTTGCCAAGACTAAAGAGATAAAAGCACACAAAATGAAACTGTTTAATTAAAATTTACATGATGTTTTAAAAAATAGAAATTTAAGTAGCTATTCTCAACTAATTGAAATGAATCATTTGTTTCCTGTTAGGAAATGCATATAAAAATCTCTGGTTTAGTGTCCGTAATAAGAATCACAGACTCACAGAGTGGGTCAGGTTGGAAAAGGACCACAATGGGATCACCTGGTCCAACCTCCCTGCTCCAGCAGAATTCCCCAGAGCACAGGGACAGGGCTGTGTCCAGACAGCTCTGCAATGTCCCCAGCCAGGGAGGCTCCCCAGCCTCTGGCCAGTCTGTTCAGTGCTCGGGCACTGCACAGCAAAGCAGTCCTTGCTCATGTCCAGGTGGAACTTCCTGGGCATCATTCCTGTCCTTCCTCTTGTCCCATTGCTGGGCACCAGGAGCAGAGCCTGGTCCATCCTCTGACACCTCCTGCAGATATTTAGAGAAATAGCCAAAACACTGTTGTTCATGGTTTTGGTATTTTTTTTTTTTTGTTTTGTTTTAGTAAGAGTAATGCTTTAGAAATTCATCAAGAATTTCACCAAGGAAATTGTGTGCACTTGGGGAAATGTATATTTTCAGTATCTTATGAAGAAACTATATTAGTTGGACAGTGAAAGATTTTCTTTTAAACTTTCTAAGACAGTTGAGTATGGATCTAGGCATGCTTAAAACAAATGTAGTTCTGGTTCTATTTTATAAAATGTAACTTTTATTGTATATCAGTTAATTTTACCAATTCAAGTTTTAAAAGGAAGCATTAAGACTTTCTCCCAAAGAAAGGATCGTTACAGAATTTTTTTTTTAATGTATCACACTTAACAGATACATATATATATATGTATTTAAAAGTTCACATGCAATATAGCTTATGAGAACCTGTGGAGATAGATCCATTTTGGAGCTTATAAAAGCTCTATGATCTTTTTGTGTGGATTTCTCTTTGGCACTTCATATAATCATTAGTGAATCTTCTGCTGTCAGAAGTATTTTTTTTGTATTTCACATTTAGAATAACGTATTGTAGACCTAGTGAATGTGTATCTAGTTACATTTTTTTTTTCTTCTTTTCAATGTAGGATTTTTCAAACTTTTAAGTATTCCAAAATTGTCTCCATATTGGAAGCTGTTCAAGCAAGTGGACACTGTTCTAAAGAGTAAGAAACATCTTTTTTTCTCTTTATTTTGAGGATTCAAGAACAATCTAGTTGAGAAAGGATACAGCTGTATCCTTTTAGATAGCCAAGAACACAAATTAGCATTTGTCTTATATGGTAGTTACAGGTGAATTAGTTTTCTTTTTTACTGTTGAACTCTTATAGATAGAATTATTTAATTCATTAATTAAATAGAATCAAATAGTAATTACGTGATTGCAAGTGTTCAGTTTTTAATTTTTCAAATAATAAATTTTTGAATGCCTCTATTCAGTTAGTGTATATATTATAAAATCATTATGCTTTAACTTTATTTAGCCAACAAAGAACTTTTAAATAAGTAAAGATTGAGAACTAAAAAAAATCAAAAAACCCCAAACTCCTTTCTAATTTCTGGATGTGAAGAGGACTTGTGCATGACAGAAGCTCCATTTATATGATGGGATTTCCAGTACAGAAAAAAGGAGCATCTAGAGCAAATTTTTTGTCTGTTTTGATACAAAATTAATATCAGTTCACATAAATGGTAAACAAAGATAAAGGTATTTTAGCAACTTTACTCTAGGTATGTGTTGGGTACATGGTTATCTCATATGAATTTTAGAACAATACCTCTCTGCATTAAGTGTCCCTATTATTGCAGAGCAGAGACATTTAGTTTAGCAACCTTGGGAAAAATCTTGGGAAGTTCCTGAAAAATAGAAGTAGGATAAATGTAGCAATTTATGTACCAAATTAGAACCAGGTAATTTTTTTTTTTTTCCGAGAGCATTGCAGGATTTGGTAGCTGCTATAACCAATTTATGTTTTCCACATATGTTACAGCATTGTTTCAAAGATGTAGGGAGAGGAAATAATTATGTTAAAAACTGCTTCTCAATGCAGTAATATATACTATGTTATCTTCTACCAAAGTTTAAAGTTTAAGTTTAAGATTTGCATTAATAGTTCTGCAAAGTGTTTAAGAGTTTGGCATCACAAAACTGTATTTGGGGAGAGAGGAATCTTTGTATTGGATTTGGAGGATGTTTGGTGCCTTGGACATAATAATCATATTTTTGAAATGGAAACACACTGGTGTAGAATATATCAGTTCATATACAAACTTTGTCTTTCAGTGTTAGAGGTAGTTTTGTGTGCTTGGAGGCTTTTACACAGTGGCCCTAGAACCCCCTCATGCACATTTTCCTCTAGGCTTTGTAATGTTTTGAAGCCTCTTTCAGATTAAAAGAAACCTCTTGAAATTGAGCTCCTCTACCTACTGCCAAGGCAAGAACAGGATAAAACTGTAATGCAGGTATTTGTCCCCAAAAGGCAGTGGCAGTTGCCATTGAAGTCCCCTGTCAGTGTGGAACAGCTCACTGCTGTTAAAAGACACGTACAGGGCTTCTCAGTCTGACAGGTTTAAAACCTAACCTCAAAATTTTCTTTTTGCTGTTTTTGGTTTTGAGTACTTAAATCCTGTCTTAAAGTTAGCCTGAACCTTTTACTATTGTGGCACAAATTACCCTTCATCCTAAGGGGTTTGTAGACTTGGGTTATTTTTAGTAGTCCCACAAAATGGCTATGTTCCTATTTACCAGACACAAAATCATAACTACCAGTGGTTGTGTATTAGTTCTGTTGCACTTGGTTTTATGGTATCTAGTCTAGAGTTTTTGAGTTTCAGGTATTGCATTTGAATGTACACTCCTCAAGTTGGTTATTGTTTGACTTGTTTCACATGGTTCCTTTTCAGGTCTCTGATGATGAAGTATCCATCTGGATTTAAAACACATCTCTGAGCTCCTTAATTCTTCATTAAAGAGATGTGTTCTATATTCATGGGTAAGAATATTTTTTGTCTTGGGCCATTTTCTTAATTATCTTGTGATATATTTTTAATTTAGACTATTTCAGCAACTTATTTTTGTCTTAAAGGTTTATCAGGAACTTTTACAGTATAGAGTTCATTAGTTGCTTGTGCTAGCTCTTAATTTTGACCCAAGCTAACAACTAAACTTGGAGATTCATATATCTAAATATTAATGCTCTAAATAAATCACTAACTCTTAGTATTACTCTTAATATTAATAGAGAAACAGTGGTATATAGGTAAAGAATTTATAAATTGGTCTGTGATTTGAGAGTAATTTTCTGATATATATACAGTTCTATGGGCTTTAACTGTGCATCTTGCCATATATCTTTTGCAGTTTTGGAAAGAAAGTGATTCTAATTTGGAATGCAGCCAAAGCAAAGGGTCTAAATTTTGTGCAATCAAAGCAAACAACAACACTTCTTCTCAATAACATAAACCTTACTTAGTCTGAAGAAACTCTGTGGTATTACACACACCTGCACTTCAAAACAACAGAGGAAAAAAACCAACCACAAAAGACTCTCTAGAAAATACGATTTTTTCAAAAAGCTCCTGCTATTTTTAATTTTTGTAGGTCTCTGAAGAAAACAGATAAGGTTAAGCTATGTTTACTTCATACATTACAGTATTTGTTATTATGTCTTCTCTCCATATATTAAGTACAGCTTGCTGAAATGTCATTTTGAGGCTTCATCAATTTACCTTGAGTTAAAAATTAATGATAACGTGGATCTCTTAATGAAGTGTAGTAAGTAGCCTAAGCATTGCTGTGGGGCTTGTTGATACCATATTGTTTTATACAAAGTTCTGTGATTTCCTTTCTCTTTGGGCGTGTTTTGCTCTATTCAGCTTAAGCAAAGCTGTTCTCATTAAGGAAGTTGTCCCAGTGAAGGCAGACATGGTTGAGAATGGTAGAAATTTGCCTTCAGTTGCATTGGAAGATGGATATTCTTCCCAAGTAAAATGTCACTTGTATTGTTGGCTGACTTGAAATTCCAAGAAACAACCTTAACAAATAGACAGCTACTGATGTCCTTTTTCTTATTTACATATGTTATATTTATTTCCCAGAGGCTACCTGCAGGAAAAGAGGACAGGTGGAGGAAGGGAGTTTGTGCATGTCTGGGAAGTAGAGGAAGGGAAACAGTTCCATGGGGTGTTTGGTGCAAGCAGGATCAGTGTAGGTATGGTAACAGAGTGCTGTGATTAGCCTGATGGGCACACACAGGCCAGTGTCTCCAGGTCTTTGCTCTTCCTTGCAGCTGGAACTATAGCCATGGACTGGAACTCACTTCTGAGAATCTAATTCATATATTTCAAATCTTCATAATCTTCAAATTAAAATTCAATGGACTTGGTGATCTTTTGAGTATTTAGCACATCTGTGAACTCCGTAGCAAAAAAAGAATTCTAAACAAAACCAGTATGTTGAGGGTAGGATTTTACTAATGAGATGGCTCATTACTCAAAAATAAGTAGAAATGCATACCAATGAAAAGTAATTTTAATTTAAAATAATGCATATGTGTATATATACAGTTGGATGTATGGGTTTTTATCTGGGCTACCCAACCAAATTTTGTCCCAATTTTAGTGATAACAATAAGAAAATGCATCTTTTCAATCCATATTTAACTACAGATACCATGTACTCTAGTACAAAAAGTCCTTTCTGTTAGGGAATAAAAGAGTTTATATCTACTAAATGTTCCTTTTTAGTCTTCTATAGTACTGAGATTTTGAGGAAATGATGTCCCTCTGTGCCTTTTAAATTTAACATGTACATTAATCTTTAAATCTATGATAGAATATCATTTATATTGGTGCATCAGCAGGAAGTAACTTGTGTTATTTAATTAACTCAGCTTTTTGAAGTTGACAAAAGCTTTAGTTAAAATCTGACAAGTAATGATAGTGTAATTGTCTTTTAATATTGGGAAGGGAATATTTAATTTCTAAATACTGTGCAGAAGTGATCAGTTTTCTGAGTGTCTGGGTTTTACCATACACCTCTTTTGACACAGTATTCCATCTGCTAATAGATGGGCAAATTAACAGCAAGCCACAAAGCTGTCATGTTGTTGCATGTTACATAGAATTTAGCAATCAATTACAGTGATTTTTTTCAGTCTCTAGCAGACTTCTTGTTTGTTATGCCTGTTGGTATTGCTTCCCTAAAAAATCCCCAAAACGAAACCCTTTGCAAGCATATAATGTAAAACTCTTCCCTAACTATGACTCTGGGTCCTTTTCCCATAGTCTGGATTTCTGTTACGTCATGCTTTTATGACTTGTTTTAATTCCTTGTGGTTGCTAACTTGTCCCTAGCTTCCCTCTGAGATGGCTTCTGTTACTTTTCTGAATAGCCATGGTTTCAACTTCTTTTGAGAAAAATGGCCACCAAAGTCACTGGTTTCTCTTATCTTTGGTACTGTCACACATCAGTCATGTGAAGCAGTGCTACCTCGTATATCAAAGTGTAGATATCATGGTCATTTGCTTAAGCTCCACCTGATTTACTTGCTTATAACTAGAGTAGCTTGTTTTCTGTTGTCACTTCAGCAAAAGTAGTTAAGATGCCATGAAATAATTATAGAATGAAATAAAATATATCAGATTTTTTTATCATATTCCTTTTACTGCTATCCCTACTTATTTTTTCAGAGTGAAATTTGATATCTGTTCCCTTACTTTTTTGTATGAGTTTGGTTCTTTGAGGTATTCTGTGAGATAGATCTTGTTTTCCTTTTGCTCTGGTATAAGACAGACATGAAGTTTCCTTGAAGACTGTGGGTAAAAGTACTTCCCTGGTCAAAATCCAAATTCTCTTTGCAACAGGCTTGTGTTCAGGCTATCTATAGTAGTATTCTCTCCAAAAGAGGTTTGGGTGGTTGGTTGGTTGGTGGGGTTATTTTGGGATTTTTTTTTTGTCACTTCACAATCTCCACTTTACATAGAAGCTTTCTTCATAATAAATTTATGTTGGTCTAATTAGCTGGGAGAGGTTTCTTGTGTATCTAGCCTTCAGATTTCTCAGTTTGGAAATTCATCTGTGCTATCAAACTTGCTTGGGTCCTTGAAGCAAAGCTGACATCTTCAGGTTATATTTCCTATTTATACCTGCTAAGATTTCTGTTGCAAAACCTTTGCTTTTTAAAAGGAGAGTTCATATTATTTGTTCATTATTTCCTCTTTTGTTTTCCTTATGCTGAAAGGAAGCAGGAAAAACAAAGATGGCAAATGTTTCTTGTTTTTTGAGCCAAGAAGTAAATTTCTGTGAGACCAGCTCCGAGTGTACTGCAGGAATTCCAGCTATTCTGCAAGCTTTTCTCCATTTCCTTACTGTAAAGGGACACAGTCAGTAAAACATGAAGAGACTGTCTGGTGTATGTGGCTTTTAATACAAGGCTCTTTTAGTCCTGTTGAGTAGTTCTAGGCTTCTGTAGTTCAGAGCATGTATACTAGTTAATGATCGTTGATATCTATATTGCTAAAAGTGGAAGAGATATCTTTTTTTCCCTCTGTTTTTTCCAGTTAGCAAAAATTGATCAGACTCAGTATGTAAACTTACTGATACGGGCTTCAAATTTGAGATTTTTATCAGTAGCCTGGAACACAGCATTTTAACCATGGCTGCCATAATTTCCATCCTGCCTTACTTCAGGTGGGGTTTCTTGAATTACATTTATTGTGTCTATGATCTTTTTTTTCCTTGTACTTAATCTGAATTGGTTTTCTTCTGAGCTAAAATAGCTCTCTCCAGACTTATCTTTTGTGTTGAGATAAACTAGGATGAGATATCATTATAGTAGCAATGTTATAACCCATGCCAGACCTTCTACCTGGATCCTGCTGTTTCATCTATTGGAAGGTGTTCCGTTCTGGGAAAGTCATCATTATGTTGCTTTTAATGATAAGTAGGCAACTTAATCAGTGTAAGAAGATAATGAGGCCTAATTTATATTAATGCTTTCTTTATTTTGGGCCTTTAGGAGATCCCAACTTTAAGCAATAACTTGCATATGTGCAATCTGGGATCCACAGCTCCTTTGCTGTGCTAAGCTGTCATCTCCCTAAGCTTCTGTCACTTCTTTTTGTCATCTTGTTCTCCTCACTGAAACTCACACCAATCCATACCTGATCTGCATCTTTCAGGATGATACAGGATCCATCTGTCCTTTCTCTGTACACACCAGAAGTCTCATATACTCAAACCTTAAAGGAGGTTTGTGAATTTAAGTCTGGCTTTATTCTGACTATGGTCACACCACCCTCAGTGGCGTAGGAGTATGTGCAGAATGGGGTTTCATCAGCTTTCTAAGAAGTACTTGGGCTTAGTAGGTTCAGCATGAACCTTTTCCATCAGAGAATATTTCAGATTTATAGGATGTTCATTTCTGGAAGGATCCTATACTCATTTTATTCTTAGGAAAATTCATTAATGAAGAATTGCAATTGAAGGTGAGCTTTAATAGGAGGGTCAGGAATTAAAAGTTACTGCTGTTTATTTTCCTTTTTTTTTTTTTTAATTAGACATGTATTGACAGGATAAAGGAATTATTATTCCATGAAGGTGCTAATTTAAAGTGATTGCTTCCCTATTCTACAGGGTTACCAGTTATGTGGGGAGGTATATTATCACAGACACACATTTTCAGTCATTTCCTCTTCTGTTTGATTACACTATAAATGTGGGAGTTTTTAGGCTAAAGTTAAATTAACCATGCTTTTCAACTCTCCTTAAATCCCTCACTGTAAATCAATTAATTGGTGATCACTCAGGGATACTATGAATAAATAGTTGCAAATGTTTCAAAACTAGGTATGCAAACTCCTTTGAACCAAAGCTTGTTCTTTCTGTGTTTTCTTTGTATCGTATTAATTCTCTTGTCTTTCCTTCTAAGAAGAGTCTGTTATGTCTTAAGTTTGATAAAATAAAGTTCTCAGGAACTTACATCTTACGTAGTATATGATTTCTTTGCTATAAACAAATTCTAATC
Source organism: Acridotheres tristis (assembly GCA_037013685.1). NCBI lineage: Eukaryota > Metazoa > Chordata > Aves > Passeriformes > Sturnidae > Acridotheres > Acridotheres tristis. Next base: position 9,669,907 of record CM072898.1, read on the forward strand.
CTGGAGCACTAAAACCCAATTCTGGTGCAATTTGATGGTTTTAATGAATATAACCAAGGAGAATCTAAAATTGTGCTTTGAGTGAATAAAACAAATGAAACCATTACATTTAAAACATACTTTTATAAGGGACAAAAATATCAAACTCTGCACAGGGAATAGAGTATAAGCAAAAACAAGTTGCTTGATTTGTGGTCTAGCTAAAGTTATGAACAAAGTATCAAATACCCGTAAAAGTATTGGGAAGGGGAAGAAAGGATGAGGAGAGTCATTATATTAAATTTTTCCCTTTTTTTTCCCCCCCTCACTTCTCTCCCTCAGGATGCTTTAACACCTGAAGACGAATGTTTCATCAGAAGCACTAATGGCTGTTGGTATGCCTTGGATAAGGTGGTGACCACTGGATGTCATTTGTTTCTGTTCACTGCAGAGAGACAAAATTGACTCCATTTGGAGTTGAGAGCAAAAGCAGAACAGACCTCTCAAGATGACTGATCCTATGATGGATTTTTTTGATGATGCCAATCTTTTTAGTGAGACCTTAGAAGGTTTGTCAGATGATGCCTTTGTTCAACCTGGACCTGTTTCACTTGTTGATGAATTGAATTTGGGTGCAGAATTTGAACCTTTGCACATAGACTCACTGAACCATGTGCAAGATGCTCAAAATCAACAAAAGATGAGTGAGTTTGATCAGCTGAATCAGTATGATTCACTGAAGCTTCACTCAGTAAATCAGTCTTTTAATAGCTCTGCTGACAATGTCTTATCACCACACTCTCAATTCAATTGTTCACCAGTTCACCCACAAAACCAGTCCAATGGGATGTTTCCAGATGTGGCTGATGGTAGTCCTATGTGGGGTCATCAAACTGCCACAACTGTTTCGAATCAAAATGGGTCCCCTTTTCACCAAGGACATTCTCAGTCTATGCAGCAAAACAAAAGCTTTGTAGCACACCATGACTTTGCCTTATTTCAGGCTAATGAACCACAGCATCAGTGTGCCTCGCTCCGGCCGCAGCAGAGCAGAAACAACACGGGGCAGGATGCTCTGAGTCAGCCAAAAGACTTCATGGAAGTTAACGTGTCTACTTCCCTCAGAGTCAGTGTTAACCACCCACCTTCAGTTTCTAATCCATCGACTTCACAGCAGCCTCTGTCTGTTCAACAGTTTTCTCAAACTGCAAGTGCTTCAATACATTTTTGTGGGAATCAAGAAGGAAATTTTGATGGACAGTCCCCAACTATTACTCCGTGTTCTGTCAGTAATAGTCAACAATTTTCATCTCCGTATTCCTACTCTAATAATCACATTTCTCCTACCAGCCTTCTTCAGCCTACAACAGCTCTTTCTACTAGCCAGCAGACACACTCTATCTCTGACTTCACTGGAAGCGATGCCTTTACATCTCAAACAGGGACCAAGCAAGAAACAACTGAGCACATGTTGAATCCTAATACACCTTTGAATTCAAGTACTTTTCAAATGTTGCATTCTGCGCATCCTCAGGGCAACTTTAGTAGTTCAAAACTCTCTCCTGTGAATATTAATTTTCCAGCTTCTACTGGTTCTGCTTCTCAGATAAGCCATTTCACCGACCCTATTGAAAGCAACGGTTTTACATCTTTAGATGACAACTTACTTCATCAGGTGGAGACTCACAGTGAACCATTCACAGGACTTGACCCAGATGACCTCCTGCAGGAAGACCTTCTGCCACAGTTTGATGATTCTGCGTTTGTTCAGGATAGCACAAGCCATGTTCTAGAGCATGACCTAGAACACCACATAACCCCACAGCAAGTGACACCGCCATCCGAACTCGTCCGGGCCCCGTCTCAAAGTCAGATCCATCCTTGGCATTCTTCAGTTTCCAATCAGCACCTGCAAGGCAGAAGTCGTGCAGCCTTACAAGGACAGGTATGTAGGATTTGGGGAGTGAGGGTTTGAACTGTCTGATTTGGTTGATCGGGTGAAATTAATAATAATGACTGGTGCTTGAGTCAAAGCATGATAACTGAAGTCTCTGAGCTGTTATTTGACCTTGAAGAAGTCAAGTTTAGGAGGAAAAAAACCAGTTGATGCAGACATTGCTTTCTCCTGTTGTTTTCCTATCACTGCAGAAAGCAAGACTACATGATCTTATTCAGATAAAATGGTGTTGCTTCTTTTGCTGCTTGTATTTCTGAAGTACAGCAGACAAATTTTACTGGTTTATGATTTTGGTGTCAATGTAATGGCTTATTGTCTTGAAAGGTACTTACAGAAACATGTTTTTAAGACCTTTGGTAAGGTTTGTGTGGCTGATTTCCTGCAAGAATTGCAGTGGTTATACTGTTGCTCTGTCCTTTGCTTTGTGTCTATGTGCTCATGCTCATTGCCTAAAAATACACGCTTATTATTCTTGTTTATGATGTGATTAATAATAATAGAAAGCATATAAAAAGCTGTGTGTATGTTGGATTTTGTTACTTGTGGCTAAACCAAAAGACTCAGCAGTCATTTTATTATAATGTGCACATCTACTGCAAGTATTCAAGTCCTCCACGATGAGAACAAGATGACATAAGAATTGTTTCCTAATTTTCTATCTGTGCACTTCAAAATGGAAGCAACTCTGACATAATATGTATACATTTAAAACAGATGGCTTTAAAAAGGTTTTACAACTAACTGTTACTTCTGTATTCTTGCTACCAATATTCTCTACCTGAGAATATAGAATGCTGTCTTTCTGGAAAAAAAAAATATGGGGAAGGCAAGGACCTTGACTACTGACTTTTGTTTCTACTTAGTTTGTAGGACACAGGCCTGTGAAGGAGACAATGTAGCATTTTTATTTTCCTCCGTTAATTTTAGATCATTAGCATAGAGATAAGGGCTAAACACCCTTAATCTTTGGTCTTGGTTCAGTAGATTGCTTCTCCATTACAACTTCTGCTTATGTTTATGGAGCGTGTAATTGTCAATTCCTACCAGTGAAACTTTTTCTGTGAACTGTGCTGTGATGTTAATGGAACACGGATATCCAGCAGTGCGGTTGAGATGAGCTTGATTAACTGAACGATGCAATCTGTTGGTTTTGATAAACATTTCCTCTCTTTCCCCCTCCCTGCCTAAAAAACCAAAAGAGGGTGCACCCAAGCAGGCACTCTGGTCAGAGATCTCTGTAGGCAGGGTCAGCAGCTTGCAGGTGAAGGTGATGCTGGTGGTGTGTGTGTGTGTGCAGTCCTGCCATGGGTGCAGCGCCCCATTCCCTGCCAGGCAGCAGCACGAGGACCAGGGAACAGGGGTGTGGAGGCTCTTGGGCTCCCTCAGCATTCTTGGGGTGAAGGGTGAAGAGGAAATGGATTCCAGGAAAAGTGGGGGTGGTGAGAAACCCAGGGGTTAGTATCATTTTTGAGGAGCATGTGGATATAAGCCAGGCAATGAAAATCAGGTCTCATAAAACTTTCTGGTGCCGTTACTTTTGTGTTGTATTCGTCAGAACCTTTTCAGACTTCCTTCAATCTCACTGACATCAGTTTTAGCACTTTGCTTTGTAACAAGGAATAGAGGGAAAGTTCTGAGATCTGTGGAGAGCCTTTAAAGTTTAGGAGTTTGGTTTTGTTTTCATTGTAGTGTGAAAACAAAGAAACTTCACGGGATTTAAAATTTTCATGTTTTTCCTATTTGAAATGAAACAGCCAGAAACCAGATAGTTATAAAATTGCTTGGTTTGGTTTTTATTATTTTTGGGTATGCAATAAATTGTATAAATTGGATTCTGACCTTGAGTTTATCTGGTCAGACAGATGTTTAATGTTTGCTTCAGAAACTAGTTGTGAACTGGTAGCTGTCAAACTGTTGAGGAATGTACAGACGGGAGGATTGACAGAAGCAAACAATGTAGAAGCCTCTTTAAATCAGTGGAGTATGTAGTATGAATAGTAATGGAAAAGTATAGCAATTACTGAAGTGTTTCAGATCTGTCTTTTGACTGACTACAGTTCTAAGAGGGGCTTTAGTTGTAATTTTCACTTCTATTCTTTGATCTCTTTTTAGAATTTCAAGTTCAAGATGAGTTGGTTCTGTTAGAGCTTTTTACAAATGTGTGCAGTTTAACTAGGGAGGAAAAAGGTAGGGTAAAGGGGGGAAGGAAATTTGATCTTCCTGGAACTGGATGACTTTAGGTAGGAGCCAGCTGGAAAGGGATTTTGACAAGTTTCATATGTAGTAGTTAAGGTGAGCTTTTAATTTTTTAACAAGACAGTGTTTCATACTGGCTTTAGTATATATTGAAGAAACAATTACTAGTGAATTTAGGTTTTGGTTTTTTTTTCAAAAGTCTCAGTTTGATAATGGTTGATGTTTTCTCAGAAAGAATAACTTTATTTAATTTATTTATTTAATTTAACTTTATAGTTAATGGACTGTTGGTATTGGAACAGACCCAATATTAGACATCCAAAGATCTTTAACTGTAGTTAGACTGAGGTTATTTAAATTAAGGAAGAACATTAAATACTTGTTTCAGTATTGGAGAGCAAGCATACTCATAGCATTTTTACTTGTATGGTTATTCTTTTGATGGAAATTAATTTAAAAATTAATACAATCTGGTGTAATAACGCTGGAGAATTAAAAAGACTGTCTTATGGTGCTAATACGCTTTCTGCTGTAATTAGATCAGAATTGTAAATAAATTGCATCCTTAATTTTACATCATGCATTTTTCATCAGAGTTAGTTTTGAGAACAGAAAATAAAGTGGAGAAATGCTGAAGACTCCTGTAGCCTTAGCTTTGACTAATACAAGACTTCTGATCCTTTAACTCCACTTAAAAGTGGTTTGAGTTTGCTAAGGCTAAATAATCTATTCGCTTTTCAGAAGGATGAAAAAAGGCTTCAACATTGTTTTACATCTTCAGAAGAAAAAGGAAGTTGAAAAGATAATGTGAAATATAAACTGTTGGAAAAATAATGTGAAGTATAAACTTTTGGAAAGATAATCTTTAGTATAAACTGTCCTTAGAAAAGATTACAGCTGTCTCACTGTGTATGTTGTTTTGTAAGAAATGTTCTAATGTCTTCTGGCTGCACACATGAAAGCAGAGGAATTGAGATTAAAAATAATACGAAAATGAAAAAGATACTAATGAAAAATATTTCATTAATAATATGAAGTGCTATAGAATGAGGTAGAAGTCTAAGTTCTTAAATCATGTAATTATGTTTTTTTCCTTTTTGTGACTAAAATTTGGCACCTAACTCGACAATTCAGTGTATTCATGAATTTGTGTAGAAATTGACTTGAAACATGCAAGTGAGCTGTCCTACTACTTCTTTTATAGAAACAGATGACACTAATTTTTTTGGAAAGAATTTTGTCTCACCCTTGTTGAAAGTTTAGCAAAGTCTGAACCTCATAGATGATTGCTTGGGTGGTGTTGTACCCCAGGACATCTGTATATATCAGAGTGGCATAATCTCATATATGAGCTTATCATCACAGAGGGAATTAACTCTCACCAGATTCAAGTCTAGATTTATGTGCTGCTGAGATGTCCTGAATTGTGGCAGGCTGTTCATGTCTGACTGTGGTATCAGATGGCACTTTTATAACAATTCTAAATTCATTATAGACGTGTTTCCCTTGGATTACTCAACTTGTAAAACTCTTATCTTGCTATTGGTTGCTGTTCTACTTATATATACAATCATGGACTGAAGGGTTTATGAGAAGAACACACAGTAAGCAGTGATGTGTTTTCTTGGCTAATTGTGAGATCTACGACCAGGCAGCTACTTGATATATAAGCAGTAATGGAAGATATAGCAAAATAAAGGATATAGCAATTGTGTGTGTATATATAGACACTATACTGTATACATATAGTACAGTATTAAAGTATATTTCTTATATTCTGTATGGTTTCATTTTAAATAAGCCTGTAACAAGGAATATTTTAAATTAAGGAATTGATCATACTATATAGAACTTTTTTTGTAGAAGAGATTGGCTATTTTGTATAGTAAGTTTATAGGTTATGGCTCCTAAGTGTTGGTATAATACAAGATTTTAAAACGATGATAGTGCTGTATGCATGTGGCTTGGGAAGCAGTGCCATATTCAGTGAGACTGAGCATAACAAAATACACATCTCAGAATCTGTCCTGCTTTGCATCATCTCACATCTTTGCATCAAGTCAAAAGTTGGACTTGATGATTTTGGGAATCTTTTCCAAACTTAATGATTTATGACTGGAAATCTAGACATCTGTTCCAGTAAGCATTTGGGTTAATTACAAATCAAACCTTGTAATTTTGATATGTAAAAGACCTCCATACCCCTAACATGGATTATTCTTCCTAAATGCTGAATATACGTCCCATTAAGCATATCCACTGTATTTATATTGTTCCTTTAATTAGGGTCAATGTTATGGGTGACGTCATATTAACAAATGTAAATCTTTGTGTAAAGTTTCTTTTCAAGCATTTCTACAAGTTGTATGCACTGGATTTAGTTTTCTGTGCCTCAAGAACATTTTTGACCTTCCTCATAGGAACTTCAATCCTGTACCTCAGTGAGGCAGCAGAATTCCCAGCACCTACTAAGCTTATCATCTATGCTGAAGTAATGAAAACAATCCCTCCACTGACCACCTTTGTGCAATATTTTGCAGGTTTTTTTGCTTTATTTCTGTGATTTGAGAAAGACCCCCACAAACAGGTGGGTTTGACCATGGCAAAACTTGTCAAATGCCGAGTTAATGAGAAGAGTAGGGCAGCATCTCTGAGCCTAAGTAGTGCAGTTCCTGGAATAAAGTTCTAAATTATAGCTGCATATAATATGTTTTCATTATTAATCTATGGCTTTTTGCCAATAACGTATTAATCATTAAAAGAGCAATGTTTTGATAACTTTATTTATATTTGAATGTGTATGAAACACTTGCTTTTGTATATATTATATATGTTTTATATAAACCTTTTATACATTTTATTTTTTAAAATTGCTAATTGCATAAGTTGGGGAAAAAAGTACCTGTTTGTGAGATAAATTTGTAACACAGTTAGTGATGAGTATAATTTTTATTGTCTCCATTTTCATTTCCCCTGTTTTGGCTTTCAAAATAAAACTGTGTAGTAAGAGCAAGACAAAAGTTGCTGGGCTTTTCAGTACAGTGAAAATGTGCCAGAGTATCTGTTTCACAGTTTTAAAAGCTCTGTGAGTGTGTTGCTGATTTCTGTTGAGGAGAATTAATTTTTTTCACAATTGTTTGGATCTTCTTGCTATCATGAATGCATTTCTTAAACCTTTCTTGAGAAGGTCTCTCTCAACCTTCATCACTTGTCAAATAATTAGGCTGTCCAACTCTGTGTATGTTTCCTCTTTAAAATCAAGCACTTGCTGTTTTAATGATTGTCATAATATAATAATATATTTTTTTCCTGAGATAATTGCACACTCATTAAATAACTACTATAATTGTCTTTGAAATGTGCCAAAAGAGAAGCATTTTTGTAAAAAGTAGTTAACAGATGGCAGGCATAGAAACAAAGCTTCTGGCTGGGTCAAATTACAGGAGTAAAATAGCAAGGTGAGATTAGCTGATAAAAATAAGTTAAATTTATATTATTTTTTGAATGATAATGTAGGGTAAGCGTGGTTGAATAATCTAAATAACTATTTGGAAATAGATGTCTTGTTAACACTGAAAAACTATAAAGCAACTCATTAATGTGAGAGTACTGATATAATTGTGCAATTATAGTGTCTGGAAGAAGTGATACCTAATTACAGAGAAAAGAGAAAAACAAAATCAGTGTTAAATTGTCTTCTAAAGACAGCGACCCATTCTATAGGCTGTTAAAGCTGTAGTTCCATGTATATCTAAACTGTAATAAATTATGGGGGGAAAGCTCCTATTCTTTGTCTTGTGTCAATGCAACGTTTGGGCTATGAACTGAACTGGGACACTCCTTCAGGTGCACAGAAACTGCACTTTTTTTGTCCAGTGTCTTTGTCCAGAATACGAGTTGCTGGTTTAGTTCTCTCAGTTGCACATGTTCTGTAGACATAGTGGAGGGGAGCTTGTCAATGCACACAAATCCCTGAAGGTTTCAAGAGCATGGGGCCAGGCTCATTCCAGTGGTGCCCAGTGACAGGACAAGGGGCACAAACTGAAACACAGGAGCTTCCATCTAAATATGAGGAAAACCTGCTTTCCTGTGGGGGTGACAGAGCTCTGCAACAGCCTGCCCAGAGAAGTTCTGCAATCTCCTACTCAAGAACTGTCTGGACACCATCCCTTGCAACCTGTCCTAGGGGGATGAACTACATGATCTCCAGAGGTTCCTTCTAACCTCAGCCATTCTGTGAGAGAGGGACGAGTGAGAAGCATTCTATTCTGGAGTACAGCAAAATAATTCTGCAGGGGCCTGCAGCCTTAAATGCAGAGAGTGAAAGTGGACTCATTTTGGGACTGCCATTGGCTCCAGTAACCACTAACCTGCTTCAGCTAACACTGTTATCTAGACTCTGCATTTTTGAGTGGCTTTGAACATACCATTCATTGCCTGTAAAACTTCCAGAGCAGCATTTTATCTTGAGACATTTTGTAGAAAATCAACACTTTATGAAGTGTGAGTGAAGTGTTATTTCTGAAAGAGCAGCAGAACTTGTAAAGATGTTAACCAGTAGTGTGGTTTTGAAGCCAGAGAATCTGATAATTTGGAATTCATGTGGCTTTTGTCCAGATGTCTGTATGTTTTGTGCACTCAGGTTTTGCAATTTTTTAGCTATTATGTTATTTCTAAATATATAGGTAGATCAAAATAATTTTCAACACTTTGTCTCCCAAACATCCTCCTGCATCTGGAGAGGTATCGTTTTCTTCGTTTATTATCAGGTTTAAAAAAATTGCTCGATTTCCTGGTTACACAGATTTCTAAGAGTGTTTATCATCAGGTATTGAGTGGATTGAATTTGGGATCTCTTAAGGCTAATAAATATAAATTAGTGGGTTTCTTGGGATGATGAGACCGGGAATTCTAATGCTGATTTCAGTAAGCATGATAAATGAAGCTAGGAATGTAGCTTTAGGCTAGAAAAGATGACAAGTCTTACATTTTTGAAAGCTGTGTAATTTGTAGCAGAGATTGATTTTTCTTTCATAAATGTAGCAGGTTTTCTTTTGTGTGGATTATTTGGCTTGTATTTGTACTTACTTGAGTTTTTTGTTCCCTTGATATGTTACTGTGAAGGCAGCATTTTAATTTGTATCTCCTGAAATTGTTCCCATGTTTTACATACTGCCTGCTCAGGGGTTAGCCCATGTTTGAAAATAATTTCAATAATCATATATGTGTACATAATGCTGTTGAGCAGCATATTGAATTGCAAAGTAGAATTTGTTTCATAGATTGATAGGAAGGCCTCTAAGAGATATTGATGATCTCACAATTTAGCTTTAGTTTATATCTTGAAAAGAAAAGTTAGCCTTAGTGTTAAAGAAGTCATTGCAAATATTGTGGTTCTGAGATTTTTGCGTATTTTCTTAGAGTTTGAAACATTGTTTCAAAATGATCGTTCTACTGATAGGTTTTAAAAATTATCTTAAGTAATCTTAAAATGAATTGTTTCACTGTAGCTTATTTTTTTAATGAGCACCACAATACAGAGATTTCTTTACTAATATTTTAAGCAAACTAACAAGAAAAGCATAGCTCCTGTGCTTTTTGAGACTTGCAGCATGCTGTGGCTTCCAGGCCCTGTTTGTATTCCTCAGAAGGATAGGAAGATGCAGTAGAGTGCATTGTTTTTTATCTTTAAGTCATTGCAGCAGTTGTCCATGAGGCCTAGGTATGGCTCAGCCTGATCTGTAAACTTTGTTGTAGCAGGAATTTTGGTCTTTGGAACTCTTAAAAGCAGAAACCAGCTGTTAGAGAACCCAAGCTGTCACAGGGGTAGGCAGGTAAATAATTTAAGGAACATCTGAGTGACAAAACCAGACATGTGTCTTACTATCTTTGAATTCAGTAAGAACAATTTTTAAAATAAATTAGGCAAATTTATTTTGATGTGTCTGTATTGTAGCTCCTATTTATATCATCCTTTGGAGGATTCATTGACGTGCAATCATGCAGTGTTTGAAATCTGATCAACTCCTGACACCACATGAGACGTGTTTTCTGGTGCCAGCCCAGTGTGCTTTCTGACTTAATGTGGTTTAATTGCAAATGTGTAAAGGCTTTGAGCGATTTTAGATTTCAGAAACGGTGACCCAGCCTTGCTTGTTGGGGACAGAGGTACAGAGGGGCTCCTGCTTGTGACCGTGCTCGGGGATGCCCTTGGCAGCACACTGTGGTCTCTAGCCAGGCTGTCACTCTCCTCTGTGTTGGTGACACTTTCTGCTGACTTCACCTCTGTTAAAGATAAAAATTTCTTGGCCTTTACGGTGGGTCTAGTCCTGCCACTTTTGCTAGTAGCCAGAGTCAGCTGAGGTTAGAAACATAACCGTAGCATTAATGCAGTAATTTTTTGAAACCTGTCTTGCAACTTTTTTTTTTGCAACGTTTTTCTGTTTGATACCTAACAAAAGTTATTTTATGGTTTACTACTATGATGCTATGTTCTTTCTCTAGAAATTTTATAGGAGGCTTTTGGGGGAAAAAATAGTTTGGTTTCTTTGCTTTTTGGGTTTCATTTGCCTGAAAGCAAACTGTTGTTCCCTGGTAGTATCCTCTGATTTGGGACTTCTTATTTTTGAACCATCACCCTTTTTGAAAAATTCCTTTTCTTTAGGCATCTTGTTTTACTCCTTAACTAGGGGGAAGGATTTTCTTCATGAATATTTAATTGAGAAAACTACATTCAAGAGAAGCCGTTTCATTAGGTTAGCATATATGCTAAAGGACTCTTTTGAACTGAAGATTCTGGCACATAAAGCTGCTAAAGTAGTTCACTGAAGCTGAAACAAAAAATATGTAAGATTTTTGAACTGAAGTGGAAGAAATACGCCCCTCTTTGATTTAAATGGAAATATGCTGTGCAGTCAGAACTGATATCAGTGACTCCCCAGCTGTTGATGTTAAAAATAATTTTCCCAATTTCTGTCCTATATATTTTAGTGTTAAGTACTAAGAATACTAAGAAAAAAAGCATATACAAAGATTAAGTAAACTTTAAAACTTAACTGCTTCTAGGGAATAAAATTATTGTAGAGAGATGTTATACATGCTACCCTTTCTGAATATGCAATCTGTTTTGATTTAAACATCTTTCATGATTGCTATTTCCCTCTTGGTTAAATGATACCTATTTTTCACATCTGTCATCTTATCAACAATACTTCATTGTTCCGCTCCAAACAAGCACTGAAAATGCGTACTTCAAAAAAAGGAAAAAAAATTTAAAAGGCAGCCAATATTATTATAGGATCACTTCCTGAGGACTGACCAAGACAATGATCCATTGCAGTATGTTTTTCCAGTAGCCTTTATACTTTGAATAAGCTGGTTCACTTACCTTCTAATTGAATTGGTTTTTACCATTGCACTCAATGTATTATAAAACGTGAACAGAATTTGGAAAATTAGGCTGGTAAAGCCTGCTGTGGAAGACAAGCTACCTCTGTGCTTTGTTCAGTGTGTGGTTGTTTCTCTGACCTAGCCTGACTTCCCTTTCTGTAGGTATTTGCAGAAGTGAGCACTGAGACAAAAGGTGGGCAGTTTCCTGCTGGTTCTGAAGAGTTCTTGCCCACTTGCCCTTCCTTTTATCCCTTCAGCAGGTTCACTGACTCCTCCAAGTAGCAGAAGAGTACCAAGAACACACCATGGAAGGTTGTGCAGTTTACAGCCTTTGACACCTGGAATATCTTCTGAATCTGGGCTCATAACAAACTCAGAGAGACTGGAAGAACTAGGGGATAGTGGAAGGAAATACTGACAGCAGTAAACTTCCTAAAGATGAAAGTGAGGTTTTTTCAATCATGAAAATGTGTTCTTACAAGGCCACTTCCATGAGAGATGTAGAACACTGTAGCTGAAATTTTGACAAGAACCAACAACCATTAAGGTCCTGTTGCTTTTTCATGCTCAGAGATGGATGCTGTGCTGGTTTTTAGTGTGATTGGGACATGCATGCTGAAGCTGCCTTGGATGCTGGGATTAAGGGGAAAGAAAGCTCTTCATGTGATGTTCTTTTCAAAGATAGTTCAGGTGGGTTTTTGTCTTCTGTCTTCTTCTGTGGTTGATAAGGAAAAAAAACCATGAGAGAATAACTTTCTCAGTGGCACACAAAAGTGGTGGTCATATAAAACATGAGCGGGTAAGTGGCAACGTGTGAAAATTCAGTTTAATTTTGAGTTTGTTGCAATTTTGGTTTTTGTTCTGAAGACTTCTGTGGTCAATTCTTCATTTTACCTTTAAATCATGATTTAAAAGGATTTTGTCATCTTAAATTAGAGCAGTTTCAGCTAATGTTATCTTTTACTGGAGTTTAAAAGGTCATTAAAAACAAATAATGCGGATAGAAGCTGTCTGGCTTTGTGTGTTAAATAAACTTTTCCAATTGTAAAATCAGGCATATGTATGTGCGTCTGTTCCAGAAGAAGCAAATTATCTGTACTGTCCAAGACTGTATTGGCTCATGCTGAATTTCAGTGGATCAATATATTTTTAGAGCTTTACCAGGGCATTTTGAACCCTAATGACTACTTTTTTTAAAACAGAAGTATCTGTTTGATTTTTCTTGTCCGTAGCTATTTGGTGAAGTATTTTACACACTTATTTCCAGATGCCCACATAAGACTTGTTTCAAACAGTGAACTGAAACCTGAATTACCTTTTATAGAGTAGAGAGTTCAGTCATCCCTGTTTTTTAAGGAGTCAGGTAATTGCAAAATTTGTAACGTTAAGATTAGGCAATAATTCAAGAAATAAATGAAGTTTTTTTGCTGGACCATTTTCACCCTTAAAGAAGAAGATCTTACTGTAGAGGTATGGCATGACTGAATTTGATCTGAGCCTAGTAACTCAATGGTGCATCCACCAGGTGTCTTGGATAGGATAATAACATTTTTTTCATGGCTTTCATGGAGCCCATGGTTTTCTCATAGTAAGTGTAGTCATACTGCCGTAGTGCACCACGAGGTGCATCAGGCTTACAGCAATGCAAGTTCTGGATGTTCTGGCCCTGCATGTGAAAAAGAGCCCAGATAAGTTTTGCTGAGGCAGTGGATTTTGTTGGCATTGTCTACCATTTTCCAAATAGCTCTTACATTACAGACTGGAACCCAAGAGAAGTGGGTTCATGATGGGCAGAGAACACCAAGCCACTGAAAACTGAAACACACTAAATGCAGCAGCTTGGCAGAGCAAGCAGGATGAAGTTCTCAATTTCTTTCATTTCCTGGCAATTTAGTCTGCTCCATTACATAGTGCTTCCTTTAAGAGTTACTGTGCAAATTACACACAGTTTTCATACCACTACTAAATATTCAGAAAAAGATTCTAACTATAGTTGGCACTGAGCCCCAAAATAGTTTCTTCAAACTCTTTTCAAATGGAGGCAAAATGTATGCTGCAGACTCATTCTGTAACTTCTGATGCTGCTTCTGCAGCAAGCCCAGGTTAGCAGCTGCTTCCGTGGATGTGATCTTCCCATGAAGCAGGTCACTGGTTAAGAAGCTGCTACTAATGACAACCATTGTATCTTCACTATATTAGTGGCAAAACATGATTACTGATACTATTGTTGGGTTCTGTAGCACTGAGATGTGAAAAAATACCCTATATGGAGAGCGTGTGACATGCCAACAGGTGCATGTTTCATCTTAGAAACATGACTAGTTTAAGGTTGCTGACATTTCCATTAGTGTTTTCATTTCCACAGAAATTTAAAATTTGGTTATAAGCATGGTGCTAAATGCCTTGTGAGGTATAAACCACATTCACATCCCAAATCACAGATGTATGTTCTGAAGTGACTGTTACAGAGATAAAAACTGTTGTCTGGCTGCAGTGCTGTAATTGTTAGCCATTCATTTACCAACATTATAGACAGCAAGTATGGAAGATTAAAAATATAGACTATCACCTGGTATCTTTTTTTTTAATCTATCTGTAGTGTGTCTATTTTAATTTAAGTTAGGTTTCATAAATGTGTCTTGAAATTCTGTATCAATTAAATACGGAGACATTCATTAGCAGTTATAATAAGCTAGAAAAAGAAGGAAGTATATTATCAGCATATTGAAAGAACCACAATTTGGAATACTTCATTGGCTCTCTTAATAGTTCCATATATGCACCAAAGAGAATGGAAAAATGATAGAACCTCACAGATCTTCATTTGCCAATGCTCTTGGCTTTGTGAAGCAATCCCAGCAGATGGTGTGGGGCAACTGTTGAAGAAAATAAAATGCAGTTCAGAAAGAACTCTGGAGTAAAGAAACCCTGTTGCATATTTAGGTGACCTTCCCATTAGTTGTGCAGAAGTACCCTGATTAACAGAAAATCTCATTTCAGTTTACTGTCTAAAGAAAACATATTTTGTTGGGATTGCCATACAGCAAAGGAGATGCCTTTCTGCATGCATGTGGGGTGACACACGTGGATATTTCAAGTAACCTTCTACAGACAGACTCTGTAAAGGCTGTGAATTTTTGGGTTTTTTTTAACAGATAAGCTTTTTAATTACAAATCCATCATTAAAAGTCACTAGAGGACTTATCTTTGCAGACTGTTCTAGAGGAAAGAAGTTCAAAGTACTAGTATGGAATTCAGAAGTCACCGAGTTGAGTTCATGCTTTGGGGATTTTTTTCAAGTTGCATTCTTAAATACTATTTTATAATTCAAAGGATGAATGGATATACCGTTAAGATTTTTTCACTGTAGTGAGTTGAAACTGCAGTTTTCAAATTTTCATGTGATGATAATGTGAAAAAACGAGAAGCTAATTTGGATGAAGTCTCCAGACTATTGATTATTCTAAGTCATGCAATTTTTTTATTTGTATCATGGTTCTGATACTAATACTGTTTTGGTGACTTGACATGCACAAAGAGATGCTTTGTTGAGTAATAAATATGAACAAAGGTGATGTAGTAATGCATGAAGATAAAGTTTCCAGATGGCTAATTTTAGCTGCTTTTAGTGCAGTTGATGTCAAGGTCATCTTGATTTCCTGAGGACCTGGTAGACTGTCAAGAACTCGTTAGGCTCTCAAGGCAGACCGTACTTGGTCTGAGCATCGTCCTGCAGGTGTGTACTGCTACCAGCAGGAGTGAAAGAATCACTCAAAGCATTGCAGACGTAAACCTCAGCTTTCTGTTGTTAGACTCCTTAGGGTCACAATTTAACTGTTAGTGGTAGATAATCTAAATGGTCAGTGAATCCACAAGTGAAAAACATTATTTCAATAACACGCCTTGTATAATTCAATCACAAACGTGTGACTTGTTAAAATTCCAGAGAAAAGCATAATCAGTTCCCAGAGTATATCAGGAATGGGCGTGACTTTGGAGCAATACCTAGTCTGAATGTTTTTGTGCACACACAGAATTGAAAGTAATGCTTCTTCCTGTGAATGGCCACACCTACTGTAGGAAGGGTGTTCTTACAGTGGTAGCCATGTTTTATTATCGGAACAGATAAGGCAGGATTTGGGAGGGTTTTATAGGAGGTAGAAGTAGCTTCGGTGTCAAACTCTCCTTCTCCTTGAGGCTTCCTTTGTAGTGATATGCAGAGGATATGAAGGAATTATTTGTTGTTGTGGAGCAAATGAAAATGGGTTTAGGCTTTAGAGGAGAAAAACCTGATGTGTAAGTGTTGAGGGTGGTGGTTTGTTCTTGCTGGGGGAAGGACTGTTATGTCAGTGAAGGTCTTCAAGTGCATGTCCTATGCAACCACAACAAAGTGTTGGAGGAAATGCCTTTCTGTGAAAAGCCTACTCAGCAGAGTACTGCTGGCTATTGGAAAGATGCTGTTATGATTCTGCTTCTTGATATTGTCTAGTAACTTGACTGCTTTTACATTGTTTAACTAAGAAATCATTCAGATATGTGTAGGGTACCTTCTACTCCTGTGAGACAGCATGTCAAATTCCCTTTAATTGTGCCAAAAAGATGCTCCCCTGGCTGTGGATCAGGGCATGTATGGGGAATTCTACAGCTGTTGTCTGATCTGTTCCCTGAATATTTTTCTGGGCCAGCTCTGTGGTGTGAGCACCAGCAGGGCCCATACCTGCTGCTGCTGCTAATGGCTTTTGCAGGCAGCAGCAGTAGTGTGAATTTGAGGTGATTCCTGCCAATTTCCCTGCTGCCCACAGGATTGCGTGGAGCAGCAGGGAACTGACAGGAGGCTTGTTCCCTGCACTCGGCTGCTGCTTGGCAAAGCCATTAGCAGCAGCAGATACCCCGGAGCTCCCTCTGTGCAGACTCAAGACAACATTGCATAGCTTTGCATTCGCTCATGTTTGGATGATTATCTTTGCAATCGTGAAAAACACAAACCTATTTTTCCAAATAAAATCTTCAGGTTTTAAATATGTGGTGGCCTCAGGGTTTTCCTTTCCACCTTCTCCTATATGTTTGTCAGTTAAAATTTGTTTCTTATTCTAGATGGAATAGGTTTGTAAGCCATGGTGAGAGGATATGATATATTCCTTTAGGATGTTTTCACTGTGTTCCGTCTCACTGAGGGGGAGGGGTATTTTCAGCTTGCAAAAGGATTTGCCCTTTTTTTTTTTTGTAGATACTGGAGAACCTTTGAAATGGTTTTTGTTGTGCAAGATGATTTACAACTGTTCAATCATTTTATAGCTGTGCATATTTTCGAATCATGAAATTATTGCCAGAATAAAAGAGCTCTGCTAGATTAAATGGCTTTTGTTGCTAAGTACATACAGATTCTGTCCTCTGTAGTGCAAGCATGTTTCACGTTCTAATCTCAAAACACTCGTGTTGCTTTCCAGTTTTGGTTTTTGTGGCAATGGTGACTTTCTTGATGAAGGTTTGATTACAGATTTATTTGGCTTAGAATAGCGGGCTGGTGCCTTCCTGCATCTTTGTGAATGTCATTTCCATATGGTTAGAAATGTCATAGCAAAATTTTAAAAACCCCATGGTCTGGGATTTCTAAAAAATAGGTTAATGTTTGTGGCAGTGCAAGAAATAGAACTCAGAAGGGATAGCACAGAGCAAGGTGCAGAGGAATTATAACATAGAGGAGCCTCATCCAGCATACTCACAGCTCTACACTAAGAGTGTAGTAAATGTTGTTGAGGAATAAATTGTGAAGCAGCTTTGAGCTCTGAGAAAATGTAGCAAAGATACTTTTTTAAAAAAAGAATAAAACATCTAGAAAGAGACCATGAAAGGATTCACGAAAAAAACACCATTTCTGGATTACCTACTTAATTATTAAACATTTTTTGTTTGTTTATTTCTGGCCCAGAAATATTCAAGAACCCACCAATGTAACAGTACCAGCTTTAGTAGCATTTGGCTTTTAGAGCTGAAATTATACCAACAGTACATTAGGATTTTTTTTTGTTTAGCTGATCTCAAAATGTAGAAGAGTTGGTTATTTACCATTTTTACTAAGATATTAAATAATAATCCTAAATTATAAATCCCTGTAATTTACTATAGTTACTGTAAGCATAATGTAGAAACATCTTAGCTAGAGTTCTCAAAAGTAAAATTAAAATGTTGCAATTGTCCTTGTGATGCTGCTGTATATTTACAGAAATATCCTTGAATTTAAGCAGTATTGTTAAGAAAATAATTAATTTAAAGTATTGGTATCATTAATGTTTTTACTGGACAAGGAACTTAATATTGAAATTAATCTTAAATAGAAGTGAAATTATCTTTTAGAGTAACGACTAATCTTAGCAATCTCAAAATCCTTGCCATATTAAATTTTCTATGGAAAAACAAATACCTTGCAAAATAAAGGTATATGTATATATTGAGCAAAACACAAATCAAGTCCTGATCTTTCTTCGTTCTTCTTGCGTGGGCTTTTTGAAAATCAAGGGTATTGCTAGGATGGAGCTACGCTGTCAAAATCTTCTTGTTTTTTTATTTTTTTTAATAACCTTGCAAAACCCCCAGTCTTCTTTTTGGTTTCATTTGATATGTTCACAATACGTATTTTCAAACTTGTCTGATTTTTTTAGAATAGCACTTTAACCCAACCTGGCAATGAAGAGGCGCTTACCAGAGAGCCGTGTCCCGAGGAGGTCTCCACTGCAGGGTCCCGCAGGTCTGGGCAGGGGCAGAGGGATAAAATCGAGCAGCTCTTCCATTTTCTGTAGGAAGCAGGGAAGCCTGTCAGCAAATTATTATAGTCACTGTTACCATCTTATAGTAATGAAGCAAACGCAAGAAAAATAATATTTTTTTTTTTTAAATCAAAAAGTATATTGGAGAGCAAAATCTGCTGGTGGATTTGCAAAAGCCACAGGCTGGGATTCGGCCGCTGTGCCCCCGTGCCCTCCCCCGGGGCTGGAGCCGCAGGGTTGCGGTGCGGCGAGGTCCAGCACGGCACAGCGCCCGGTTCCCACGGTTTTCCAGGGGAGCGAGCAGCCGCTGTGGGCGGCGCTGCGGGCGGGGAGCGGGAAGGGTTAAAGCCGATCCCCGCGGGGGTTAAACGTGGAGCCTAATGGAATAATGACGGGTAGCACCATCTGCTGGCCTAGTTCCGCGGGGAGCGGGTCTAACCAGCGCTAATATTGGCGCTGATGCCTTTTGATGCTTTGTGCGTTTCTTTCCGCGCTTTGTTGCGATCCGGCGGTCCGCGCACGGCGGGGCCGGGCCGGGCCGGGGGCGGCGGGTGCGCGCCGGGCAGGGCGCGGGGATGCTGCTGAAGCGAGCGAGCGCTCGGGGAGGGCTGTGCGCGGCCCGGCTGCCGCTCGCTAAATAGGCCATTTAGCAATCTTCTCCCCATGCTTTTCTCCTGAGCACTGCCGGGGGTGCTGGAAAAGCGGAGGGCAAGTCTTTGTCTGACGCCAAAAATGTCTTCAGTGAAGAGGCCAAGAGGAAGGGTAAGTGAGAGCCTGAATGAGTGGGAGGAGGAGGGGTTCTTTGGGCTAAAAGGCTAATGGGATTGAATAACCTTCCTTATTACTGGCTGCTGCTGCGGGAGCCGCATCGCCATCTTGAGCTGTTCCCGAGCTGGGTCCGGCTGTTTGTTCCAGCCCCGGGGCTTTAAGGTGGCATCGGCAGCGGCCCCATCCCTGCCTGCCGCCCCCGCCGCCCATGAGGCACCTATAGAACATGTATCCCGGGAAGTGCACGGGGTTTGGCCAGAAAATGTGTTTGGAAATTCCTGGTGGCTTTTCTTCCTGCTCTAGGCAGAGGCGCGTTTACGGGTGAGAACGTAACATAACTGTTATCTGCTGGGGTTTTGTGTTTGAATAGGAAATTCTTTCCATTCCTCAAAGGGGGAGGGGAGGAAAGCAAAAACATGTCTTCTGGCTGGCTGCAGGAGAGGCTCATCAGCCCCGTAAACAATTCTGCGTCCATGAAACGGGCATTAAAAACCCGAAGATAAAAACAAGTTACGTCTTTAATCCGAGGCACGGAGTGTATGTTGATTTAAATAAAAGAAACGCTGTTTTCTGGTCCGTTTGTGGATATAGAGCTACGTAATTTTAGTTTTGGTTTTATCTTTTGTCTGTTTTTTAATCTTGGTGTTGTTCGAGCATCTGTTGTGTTCATCACCGAGTTAGTCCTGTAGATCATTCATCTGCTTTAAGGTAACTGTGGTCCTGATATCTTACCAAAGGAAAACACTCACACTTACCTTCGGGAGCGCCTCACTTTTTCATATTTTACTGGAGGTGTTGGACGTGTGTGTCAAATGTATGTGAATGCTGCAAAGGCTAAGGATTGGTTTTTTATATTACAGAGGTGGAGAGAAGGCTGAGAGAATTTCAGAAGGATATTTTTTACTGACTTTGAGTACTTGGATTGGTTGTTTAAAACCAACAATTGATGTAGTTATTTTGAAACCCACGCCATTCTGTGGTATAAA
This sequence comes from Acridotheres tristis, assembly GCA_037013685.1. Lineage (NCBI taxonomy): Eukaryota > Metazoa > Chordata > Aves > Passeriformes > Sturnidae > Acridotheres > Acridotheres tristis. The sequence continues at coordinate 9,689,946 of CM072898.1, forward strand.
CTGAATTCCTCATTTTTTGTGTATGCATAAGTCCCTGGCAGTTACATTTTAAAAAAATTCATATCCCTATCAAAAATGTTTGCACTTCATATTTTTAAAATAAAGGGATTTAATTTATTTTTGTTTCTTACTACAGCCTCCTTCCAAGAAGACCGATGGTTCAGGATCATATACTAAGTTGCAGAATACCCAGGTGAAGGCAATGTCTGAAAAGAAGCAGAAGAAAAAAACAGACTCGGAAAGTAAACAAGAGAAGGCAAATCGCATAATATCTGAAGCAATTGCAAAGGCAAAAGAGAGAGGAGAGAGAAACATTCCACGAGTAATGAGCCCTGAAAACTTCCCCAGTGTTTCAGCTGAAGGAAAAGAGGAAAAGAAGGGTAGAAAAGTTAAATCCAAACCAAAGGATAAGGAGAGCAAAAAGCCGAAAACGGGTTCCTCATCCAAAATTAAAGAGAAAACAAAAATTGGGTAAGTAGATTAAACCATTGTCTTCTCTTCAGACTGTAAATCCTTGATTAAAATGGAAACTGCTTACTGATAAAAAAATGTTCTCCTCCACTGCCTACACAAAATTCTTCCTGATTAAGTCCGTGTGTGGACTCTCTCATTCAGGAACAAAAATGCTCTGTTTTCTCCTCAGATAAAATCACCGTAGGAGTGTCCTTTTGAAAGGATTTATTTTAAATACGTAGTCTAAAGTATTCTGTACTCACTTTGAAGCATAGACCCAAATGTCTTTCATCTAGTTTTGTAATCCATTCTGACTCCTAACTATGTTTTTCTGGATTATAAATGCTATCTTTATCAGTTTTGGCATGTAGTTTCAATGAAGTGTGCTTGATAAACTGCACAGGGAGAAATTGGAAGTTCAGTGAACTTGTAAGCAAGAGAATATTGCTATAGACATCATGTGTATCAAAAATAAAGCACGTAGTGGAAAGATTAAGTTCTAAGAACCTTGTAGTCTTCACTTATATCGGTTTAATCTGCCCTCTTAAAAATTTTGCAGACTCAGCTGGGTCAAGCTGGGTGGATACCTTGAGGTGAGGAGCTTTCTGAAGGCTTTAGGTGTTGAATGCTCAAGGGCTTTCAGGAACTGGCTCCTCCTGGCACTCCAGAGCGAACCAATGTTGCCTGTTTACTTTTAAAGGAGAATGTGTGATTTCCAATGTGAAGTACGTCAGTCAGAGCTTTAAATGGAAATCTTAGCTGCAGTCTGATTTGTTTTTTAAAATCCATGCTCTTTTTGCAGTAGCAGAGCTATTAACTGGCATGTCTCTCAAATTTAAATGTCTCATATACATATATATATATATTTTAATATATGGAGCAGAAATGAATGTTCTTTTAATCAGCCTATATCTCTGCATTTTCTTTTTTTCTTCTAGAGATCAATGCTTTTCTTACATGTTTGAAGTAAACAATTTTGAGTAGTTATCCTGTAGTATGAAAATCACTGCTCTATACCAAACTTTATTGCTAACGTGAACTCTTATGGTGTTAGTTTCTTTTTGTTCTGTTCGTGTATTGGTGTATGAAGCTGCTTGTAAGTGCACTTAGTAGTGCTTCCTTGGCTTTTTTTCTCCATCTAGTTTAAGGTGGGATTTTGGATGTGTACTTCCAAAGTTGATTTCACTTACATGTTTCTGAATTTACTCATGTTCTGTAACAAACGTTTTGTGACTCTGTCTAACCAGAAAACTTACATTGTTGTTTAGGTAGTGTCAGTTTCATGGAACCTTGTGGTTTGTCCTTAGCGTGCTTTATATTCATTCTTTTGAATAATTGACAAAACCTCACAAAATATCATCACTATGATATACTACATAGTTACCTTAATATTTTCACTGTTATTAAATGAATCAAGAAAAATACAGAAAAAAATTAAACTCTTACCTACAATTTATGATTCTGCACTCAGTTTTTTCTTGGTGAAATGCTGTGCACATCCCTTAGGATCAGTTTTCACGATTTCATCAGACAGCATCAGTTGAGAAAGAGACATTTCTCAAACTGTGTTTTTAACTGTGATGTTTGTGTTTGATGCCAAGTACATGCAAGCTGCTAGAGGAGCTCCTATTTAATTGTGGTCGGTGTTTCATCATTTTGCATTTGTGCTCTGAAGGTTTGCCTCCTCGTTATTTAGCACTTTAATCAGCTAATGCACCAGTAGCACTCTGCTAACTTAGTCCTGCTGCCAGGTATTGCTTTCATTACATGGGATACGTCCCTAAAGAAGGAGCAGTCAGGTCCTGGTGAGGAGCTCTGAAGAGTCTTCTAGAACCATATATTGCAGATTTCCCTTCATATTTACAGAATTCCATTTTATTTAGATCGTCAACAGCAAATCAAGTGCTTTGAGACAACCAGATACTTCATTTTTGTGTCCAAACAGATTAATGTGTTGTGTTGAGTTAGCACTATTGTATATTATTCATATAAATACATCAAATAATAACAAAGAATTGTTTAGCAAAGAGTACACCAGGGATTTTGCAGAGCAGCAGTTGCAATAAGGCCTTGATTTTTAAAAAGAATCATCTTACCAAACTCTGCTTTCTATGCTGATGTAACTGCTGATATCATAGCAAAATAATTACTACAAAATCACTATGCTTGTCTTTTCAACCATGGTTAAAAAAAATTTTGTGATTAATAAAATCTGTTTTATTCAGAGAAAACCAAAACTAAATAATGAGGAGTTTAGAAGACTAAACTGCTCTTCTAAAGGCTTTGTCTTATCTTCTGTTCTTAGAAAATATTTCTTAATGAATCTAAGCATATCCTTGGAATTATATTGTTAAGTCAAAATAGGATTGGGTTTTTAAGTGTGTGGGTTGCTCCATTGATTTTCTTGTTACCTTAAAATAAACTTTGACTGAATCTTGGGAGAAAATTTTATTATGCTAAAATAATACCTGTAAAAGACAAGTGCTTTATTGGGCAGGAAGGGAAGATCTCAGTTCAATGAAAATCTTTTTCTTTTCTTTGGAAGGAAAGATTTTTGAGATCTGTTTAAAATGGGATAAAAAAGAATTAAAAATCTTTTTAAATCAATAATGAGAAAAACTTTATAATATAAATATATATACATATTTGTATATATGGCATTCCTTGCATTTAATCAGAAAACAAAACCTGAAGTCCCCTCATGTTTTAAAAAGATAAGTAAACAAATTCCAATTGTTAGAAGCTATTATGAACTAATTTTTCTGCAAGCAGTATAGTAGTGAGTGAAACCTTGAAGACAGTAAAGGTTTGCAATAAAACAAAATAAGATCAAGATACCTTTTTAATAGTAGTGAAGAATTTGTTTGGGTGCAACTGCTGTTCCATTTAGAAGGAGTTCTGCTGTGCTCTGTCCGTTCCAGATGAATACATTTCTTTTCAGTCAGGGTTTTCTATAGCAAACTCATTTAACTTACAGGAACTCTTAAATCTGTTGATTCAGTTTGGATTTGGAGTGTCAGAGCAATGCAGGAGGTGATGCAGAGTTGGGTGTGTTTGAGAAGATCTGAAGTCACGTGTATATTTTGGGTGACTCCTGTTTCATTTTTGCAGGCCAACAGGGAGCTGAGTGATCTCAAACAATAGCAAATATGCTGATTTATTCTTTTTTTTCTTCTGAGAAATATTTGAGGAACAGTTTTGATCTGGTCTTTCATATCTCTGCTGGCAGCAAACACAGCCTGTTCAATACAAGCACAGTTGTACCCTCTGTAGCACTCAAACAACAAACTCTTATTTAATTGTGATCATAGAGTTTGACCTCTTAAAGGGCTTTTGTCTGTGTAGCACGTTCCGTGGTGCTCTGGAGGAGGATTTTCAGAGTTACAGTTGAACTGTAAATGCTGCTCCTGTAGAGCAGGAACACTAATTGTGAATAGACCTTAATAAAATTACCTGGTTGCCATCAGTTTAAAAACAAAACGTGCTTTAAATTGTAATACAGCACAGCTTTTACTGAAATTGAGTAGCCCTCATCTGGGATCAAGAAGAGTTTTAACTACTGTGTCTAGATGTAGGGGGCAGGATGATTTTTTATCAGTCCCTGGTTTTTGCTGCTCAGACAATCAGTTTGTGTTTGGTGGCTTCGTGTTAACTGTTTATATTTTCCTTAGTGATGCTCTGAGATCTACATATACAGGAAAAATTTATAGCATGATTCATTCCAATTTTTCATTGCTAGTTAGAAATTGCTAGCAGTTACTTTCTATAGGCAGGTTATAGTTTCTAGAGATGAGGATTAAGGTTTTGTTTCTCTGAGCTGTGAAGAGAGAGAAACAGTGTTTATTAATTAAGTCGATTAGAACTGGATTCTGTGGCTAGTAAAGTTTCTGTGCCATAAGTATTGGTGAAGATAAATGAATGAATTAAATTATTACCAAGAATATTTTAAGGGTATGATAGAAATTATTAGAAGAATGTATGTATAATATATTAAGTATTATCAAATTATGTTAATCAATTTGCTTTGTGTCTTGATTACTGATGAAATTAATTCTTCAAAATTTGCTTTATAATTTCTCTGCAGACAGCAGAATCACTTTTCATATCCTGGCTATTTACCAAGGTGTGTTGACATTTAAGAATCTATTTCAACCCTTTCATATTTTTGTGTAGAACTTGTTTCCATTTATAAGCTTTTTCTAATTGATTCTACTTCTTCCATCTAAGGTGATGCATATTTAATCTAAAAAGTCTACTTCTTACCACTTGATGTGAAGAATTATGAATTTGTGAACATTCTCTTGTTCAAAAAAGTAGATTGGCATTTAGGTTTTATAGCTCTCAACGTATTCCCACCTACTCAAACATAAAATTAAATATCACAGCCCTGATGAAGAGCAACAGCTCTGCACTGGTGATGTGAAGGACAATATCAGTTGAATACATTTAGGTAATTTTTTTTCTTAATCACTGCATAGTTTAAATAAATAAGTCCCCCAAATTCCAACAACTCAATTTACAAATGCTTGAGTCAGAGTGATAGTCCTTCAGTTCAAAACTGCTGCCAGAAATGGGTGCATTATTTCACGTGCTAAAAGCATTGGTGGATTTTGTTCATTAATCCTTGAATTGTACAGCAGTGAATCCAGCAAGTGGGATGTGATGGTGTGCACTGCTCAAATGAGTGACTGTCCTTGTTGCCTTGAGCCTCGAAGTAGGTCTCACAAATTCTGTTTACAAGCAGTTTTAGAACCTGGGACCCTGACAGATAATCCTTGCTTGTTGATCTGATAGCGTTAAGATGGTTTGAAACCCTTATAAACTCAGGTAGCAATTCAGGAGACATGGGGAGAGGGGTGGAGAGGAGGTGGTTCAGCTGTCACACTGTGATGCTGTATTAAGTGTGAGTAGCTCCAGCTTGGATCTCCTGGGAGGCACATGCTGGCAGGTGCCTGAGTTCATGTTTCATGCAGTGGGGCAAGTGCTGGGGAACTGGTCTGTGGTCAGAGAGGAGTTCTTGCTGAATCCTTCTGTTCTGGTAGATCTGTTCAAGTCGTTACCTTGTGTCGTGATTAAAATGGCAATAAAGTCAAGATTTGGTCATCCTGCTGGGATGTCATTGCATGTGCTGAGCTGTGACTCAGTGAAGTTTTCCCTTCTCCCAGATTGTAGTTTTGATGCATAAATTGGGTCTAAGTGGCATCGTCTGATGTTTCTACTGCAAACTGTAGAAATACAAATTAATGTGGCCTTATCAAATAAATAACTAAACATTAGTTCATTATTTGGCATTATTGTTTCAATGTAGTGTGAGTTGAACTGCCAGTGGTTCCAAAAAGACTATTAGGAGTGCTTAAAAATCTGTGCACAGTCCAGAAGTTATTAATTTGAAATACAACTGGGGAAGGAGACAGTGGCTAATATTCCTGTGTTAGTATTATTTATTAAACATATGGTAAAGGGATAAGAGAAAATGATTTTATACCAGCAAATTAATTCTCATTAAAGAGAATGCAGTATTTTGTCAAGGAAACTTCTACTTTATCTTTTTAGCTAAGTTTCTAGTGATAAAGAATTGCTAATACTGTTGATAACGTAGGAGTTTTATTGTTAGTAATTTAACAGAGTGCTTTGGCTACAAATGATAATATCTGAGAGATGATTTTGGACACTAATAATTAGTTACTTGGTGTTTCCTGTTTTGGGAAAATTGTAGTAAAATGATGTATTAAAGGCCAGCTGTACTCCCTATTCCTGATGTGCCTAATACATATTTGCTGCCTTTTTTTTTTTTTTCTATCCTCTTTAATATTTCTTTTTTTACTCTTTGGAAGGCTTTGAAAAGTGTTTATCACTTTAAAGCTGTTCAGAGTTCTGACAGTGTTTCCATCACATTCTCTGCTGTGAAACAAGAAGAGAATGGAGCACATTCTTATTGGTTTTCATTTATAAGAAAGAAGTTGCAATGCTCCTCATTTAGTGCTTCTTGGTAGGTCTTAACCATGGGAGGAGTCTTATGCTAAGGATCAGAAGTAATATTAGCTCATGAGAAATCTTCTTAAACCTTTTTTGTGGTGTAAGTTTCTCAACATCTTTAGTTTGTAATTATAGAAGAAGAAAAAAAATATGTATTGAAGAAATCTACAATGTCTAATTATAGAAATATTTATAGATGTTATGTAATAAGATAAATATAAATTTAAAAAGGCAAGAGAAAGTGAAATTGGAGTAGAGTCTGGTGATATTATTTATGCCATGTCTACAGTGTGCTGTTAACTTTTCATAGAAACAGAATAGATAGTTTCTGTTCAGAACAGTTTGTTTCAGGGTGGAAAAAGGGATTTTAGCCAAGGATCTTTATGCTTTCATGCAGAAATTTATAAACTGGCAAGAGAACTTGTTCACTCAATGAAAAAATTTCACAGAATTTATCCAGTTTACAAGCTTCTGAAAATCATTGTTTTCACATAGCAGATTTTTTTAGAAGTTTTTGGCCAAAATATGAGCAGATTGCATTTTTACTGGTAAAAATGTATGACTTTAGCACCATACTGTTGTTCAGCAACTTTTGATAGCAAGGAGCATTGTGATTCTGGGCACTGGATCAGAAAGAAGTGAAACTACATTTATTCCTCTCATTGGCACCATATCCATATAGAGGAAGAAACATTCTGATCTATGACATGCAGAGATACTCAGAATATTTCAGGGAGATGCTTGTGCAGTACTGGGGGTAGAGAGTGCAAGCTCAAAGCAAGACACCAAAGGTGACAAATGGAATATTGTGTGTAAGGCTACAAGGGCAGAGCAGAGGTGAATTCCAGGAGGGACTAAAACTAAGAAAAGGAGAGGAACAAATGTGCAAGGAAAGATGTAGCTAGAGCAGGCTAATCACAAAATACCCCATGTTCTAAAGCAGAAGGTCCTTAAAATCCTCAGCTATTCAATGGAAACCTCTAGAACCCACAGTAAACCCCATATCCCTTCCTGTGGTGCTTCTTGAATATTAAAGGACTCCTGAGCCTAGAACAGTAAACAGTAGTGCAGAAATGAGAATGGGCTGTGGTTGCACAGATTCAAATACTTAACATAGCAGCATGCATTTAGGGATTGTTTTAATCTGTCATTTCACAAAAGAGGATCAAAATTTGGAGCAGATTGCCCAGGTACCTACCAGCTGTCAGCCCTGGAGATAAGTGGAACTTAACTGAGCTGAGCAACAAAAAAGGACTCTGAAGTTGGCTTTGAGTAGGGCCCACCGGTCTTCCCGAGATCTCTTCCAGCTTGACTTGTATCTTATCACTTGCTTGATTAAAGAACATTCAGTTATCCTTTTTCTTTGAAAGAATTTAAGAGCAGGCAAAACATACATTCATACTTCCTACCATTTTTCCAAGCCGTAAAGGTGCCTGTCAGGAACTTGGTGGGGTGGATGTTGTTTCATGAATGATCTTTCAGGAAATTCTCACTGACAAGTTTATCAGATTTCCCTTTAAATGCATGTTACATTTTAGCATCCAGAATTCCATTTAACAACAATTTCAAAAGGTCAGTCGCAATGTGCCTCGTCTGCATAATTTTGGAATATATTAGCTGATTTGACATATTAGTGACAAGTGCTAATGTAGTGCTTAAATTTTATGAAACAAAGTGAGATAAAAATGGAAAAAGTGATTATCCAAGTCCGTCACTCGAAAGTGTCATATTGGACAAATACCCGAGAATACGGATCTTAAAATAAAAACCAAGAAAAAAAGAAAGATGATTCCTAATCAGAGCTTGACAAGTGAGGGGAAGAAATACTCAAACTAACCTCGAAGTCAGTAGGGAAAACAGTGTGTTCATTGCTGAAATTATTTCCTGTGATTATGAAACATATTTTCTAAGTAATAATTAAACTGAGAACACCTAATGAAAAGCCAAGGACCAGAATTTACTTGTGAACAAGCAGCTCTGTGATTATGCTGACTACAGCTTCATTTCAACCTGTATCCATCAGTGCTGTTCACTTTGTGCTAGAAGTAAAAAAATTATATTGCAGTGGAAAATCTTTTGTGGTTCTGGGGGTTTTTAGCCTTTCCACTGGACATACATTGTGATGAAATATTGAAAAGCAATGAAAATATTCATTGCTTCTGAAGATATACCTGCAATATTTTGTAAGCCATGTTGCTTAAACTTTCCATAGTGTTTTGGTAATTTAAGATGCTTGTGTTCCATGTGAACTGTTAGTCTGGACATAATAAATATGAATGTGTTCTCTTGTTTGAACACTTGCAAAGAGAAGTAAATGAGTTGTGTTTTAACCATTACCTTCTCACCAATAGTATTATCAGGTGACCAATATATCTGATGTTATATTACTGTAAAAAACTTGTCTGTATAAAGACTAAAGTCTTGTGCTTGTTCTTAATTTGTTTGTAACATGGCAGAAGCAGCTTTCCTCACTTTCCTCATTTTCTGTTACAAATCTGATCGTAAGAGACTATCTAAAATCTACATTATAGGACAGCTCTCTGTCTGTGATTTTCCTGAATAGTTTGTCATTATTCTACAATTATGCCACTGTAAACACATTTAAAGAAGTGTATTTGGCACATTTCAAATATGGAAAAATATTTTTATACTCTTTAGTTAGAAACAGACTTGATGAATTGGTATCATGATTTACAGTGCAATCTTTAAATCCAAACAGAGAAATAATTGGCACTTTTTCATTAGAGTTTAACTAATTTATTCAGCACAATGGTGATTCTTAATATCCTCTGATAGGTTCTAATATTGCTTACAGATGAAACTACCAGATTTTGGATATAGTGTGGTTTTTTTGCTGTTTTTTGGTTTGGTTTTTTTTTTTTTTGAGGGCAAAAAAAGATTTGTTCAATTCCCTTATTTTTACCATTGAATGACTTATTTAAGCATAGAAGTTTTGCATGTCAGACAGCTTTGAGTAATTTGTAGGTTGTTCTCCAGTGTTTTGTTTTTTTTTTTTTTTTTAAGTAAAAAAAAGGGAAGCTACATTTCACAGTGGTAAATTTTTAATGATAAATCATTTAGTGTTGTGATCTGCAGATGGTATGTCTGCTAACTTTGTGTAGTTCACCATTGTCAGTTGGTTTAAATGTTGGATTTTGTATTTCTGTTTCTCATGTAAAGATTTAAACTGTGTATGATAATTAGGAATTTGTGATGGCAAGGTACCTGTAGAGAAGCTCACTAACACTAGTGACCAGTACTGTCTGCTGTGAGGTATTTGAGACCTATTACTCATTTTTCAGACAGTGGTGCTATCTGAGTTATATATTGAGAATATGGGAATTGCTAGTGATTTTATCCTCAAGTTGCACTCACTGGTGTACAGCATTCACTCAGGGACTGGGGTTTTGTTTCTGACAGAAAGCTGATCATCACACTGGGCAAAAAGCAGAAAAGGAAAAATGAGTCTTCAGATGAATTGTCTGATGCTAAGCAGACTCCACAGCAGCCACTGAAAGATGAAGACTCACAGGTAAGTAGTTGGTACTCTTCCTTTAGAAATTTCTATGTGTTACGTCTACAGATCTTTTTCCCCTCTCTCCAGAAAGTTAAACTTCTTTTGACACAGTGACAGTTACTCTCACACTTCTGTGTATCTCATAGGTAGAACTTTTCATCATCAGCCACTTTTCTCAGTTGAAAATCAGAAAATCCTACAAGGTAGAATCCCTTTTCTAATGGGATATAAGTGCCCTGCTTGTGTCTGTTTAATTTCAGTACAAAAGCCCATAGATTTGAGACTGTAATACTTAGACTGAGCTGGTGGTTAGACCCGATCCTTCCTTTGGCTGAGTGTGAAAATGCAGAGATTGCCTGACAGACAGGAGGACATTTGTCAGTGAAGCTGGCTCTTTGAGAACTTCTAAAAGGGTTCTTTCAAGCTTTAATGTGGTTTTTTTTTTTCTGAGCTCTGCTTCTGTAGAAGCTGAAAGAACAGATTTCTTGCAGTGTTGGATCTGAAGGCAGCAATGATCAATATGCTGATAGGCTCCAGTTGCTTGTGGAATACTTCTGGAGGAAGTGCCAGATGAAGAATTGAAGTGGTCGAGTCATTCCCTTGAGAAATAGCTCTCTTGTAACTTACTTTCTGCATTTTTTTCCATAGATTGTCCTGAAATAATAGTAACATAGCTAATTATTTCTAAAACTTGTGCACAAAGAAACTTGAATTGTTGATAAGAGGTTATATTCTATTTATGTTTGCATTAGTAACAGAATTATAACTTCTTGCTTTAGGGCAATCTCCAGTAAAGTAAGGTTATGTGTTGGAAATGCACAGGTTTTTATCCTGTGGCAATTTCATCCACAGAGGCAAAATCAGTATTCAAAATAAGGTGCTGTTGAGTAAAAATTAATTGCATTAATTGATAATAGTTGTCAAAAAACAATTATGAGATACTGAATTGCCCTCTGGTGTTTCACGTATCATAATCCTGGAGGGGAAAAGGGAGCAGAAGCCATTTCCCATAATGACTTCTCATTAACTGAAGTGATAGCTTGTCTTAGGTAAAGGTTGCCTGAAAGGATCTGTAACTTTTCAGTCGTGTTCTGTTATCAGATAGGCATAAATTTATAGGCCAACAAATGTAATATAAAAGTCTGAAGATCAGTTCTTTCCTGGGCGTATCATGAAATCACCTGCTGGAGGTGTGAAGGGAAAAGAGAGTAGAGATAATCAGGGCTGATTATCGTGCCATATAGGTGAGAGAGAAATAACTTTTACTGCAGAATGTCACAGCATTGCCCTGCTCTCTTTGAAGGAACAGGAGAGTAGCAGGAAAGACATAAATTGTTTTACTTGATGAATTCATTTTCTCTTCAGTTTGTGAACATGTTCATGATTTTATTTTCAAAGAGCTGTTTCTAATTTCTGTTGCAAATAGCTGTTTCGAAGCTCTGGGGGGCAATTTTAGGCCTTTTTTCCCCCTAATTCATTTTGCATGCTTAGTTTCACATTGAGTGTCTTCCTTAAATAGATGGATTTTTTAAAAAATTTATTTATATATTTATTTATTTATTTCAAATGTGTGGTGCTACTTCATTTTATGTCTTAGAGCCATTTGTTTATGGCCATAGTTCTCAGCTCAGGGAAATACAAAAGTTTTTTTCCAAACAGCTCGGATTATGTATTAATGTGTTAGAGAACATATGTTGATGTTTTGCTAATCACTTCTTACTTTAAGAAAAGACATAGTGAGAAGAATTGAAAATGCCAGTTACATAATCTTGCATTGCTCATGTTACCTGGTTTGTTTTTTTTATTTTAAACCTACTTCTGTCAGCAAACTATTATTGATTTAAATATAATGTGACATTAGTGTGTCTTTAGAAATTCCTTTTGGTGATAACACCCAACGCTGCACACACTTTATGGAAGAGCAGCTAATGTACATAACTGTGGAAAGCTTAGGAAGGAGTTTGATTTTTGCAGCTTCTCTGGAAGAATGGTCATACCCATTCTTTGACTTGTACTATACCTGTAGTATTACTGCTAGTAAAGTACAGCTGCATCCTTTACCAGATAGCAGCCAGACCAAGGGCTGAATTAACAGTCAGGAAGAAAAGTTCCTGTTCTGCAATCTCACTGTTACTTCATATGTGCTCTGCAGAAGCCAGTGTGACCACAGGATTTTGGGTTTTGTCTTATTCACGACTTGTTCTCCTAACTGAGTACTGCAGGGTAATATAACATTGCAACCTGCAGTGGATTTTCCTACACAAAAATACTCTTGTCTGTGTAGCTCAATATAATAAATTTGTTTTGTAGAGACTGTTTTGTTTTGTTGTTTTTATTTTAGTGATGATCAGTTCTCTAAAGCAGATTATAATGTTTTCAAATGTTAGCTGACTAGTTTGATACTGCTGTTTTTATCCAGTGAATCCAATTTACAAATTAATCTTACAGTTAAATAGGCAGTGTCTCATTTATTGGTACTGAGGGGTTGGAAATGTTATGTAATATCCTAATAATCTTAAGTATTTGAAACTGTGAGTGATGAGGAATATTTTCTTTGACTGAACATTATTTCTTCAGCTGGAATTTGTTGTCCTCAGATTCTTGCAGAAACCAGAATGAAAGGTTGTTTAGAGAGAGAAACTGCAAAGTAAGCCAGATAATGCTGTTAAACGAGCCTTGATTAAGGTGGAGGAGAAAATACAGACCTTAACAAAGCAACAGACTTCATCAGCAATCTGACCAATATGATCTAGTGAAAATCTCCATAATTTTTTGTATAGCACCATTTAGTAGAGACACATCAGCTTATTTTATATCTTTCCTTCTGATCCTGCAGTTGGATGGTAACACTCTGCTATTACACTGCATTAGGAAATCGCTATTGAAATACTGGTGCTTGTGGGAGATGTTATGTATCAGCTTTGCTCCCATACTCTGAAAAGAGCGTTTCATGTTTGCTTTTAAACCCTAAAATTAGAAGTATCATATGCTTACATGAAAGAGAAAATAACAATTTAATTAATTGAGTATAAGTGGATAACAGAGGTACATTATTTCAAGTTTGTTATCAAATGTTGACCTTTGGTTTTAGGTACAGCTGAAGTATTGCCCCAGAACATGCAGCTCATGTTAGGGGAAATTTTGGCTAAAACCACTCTCTCTTTTATTTCTCCTGCATGGCAGAAGAGAAGATCAAATCGTCAGGTTAAAAGGAAAAAATATGCTGAAGAAGGGGAAGGGAAACAATCAGAAGAAGAAGCAGCTAAAGTTTCTGTTAAAATCAAGAAGAATTCTGCACCTTTACCTGCTGAACAGCCTTTACAATTATTTGTGGTAAGTAAAAATTGGCTTGGTCTGTTGGAATTTTCTATTTGTCTTAAGTAGGTCAGTGAATAAAGCTCCTAACTTGGAATACATTATTATTTCTAAGCCACAGTTTAGTGTGACATTTTGCTAAGATCTTGAAAAATAGAAGAAACTGTATCTTACCATTTTTTGTGTTACAAACATCTGTTGACTTAATTGAAATAAAGAGTAAGACTGAGGATGGGTATATCTCCAGTAATTTTTACAGGCATATGAAAAAGCTCTGTTCCAATGTTACCATAAATTATAGAAGCATCAAATTGTTTGGGGGATCTCTGCTTACTGAGGTATTTAAAAAGGACATGCCTCCTCTCCCCACAACCCTTTCAGGTTTGCACTTCACTGTTCAGACCTAGTGTTGAGCCATTCAAGGTAAACAGAGTGGCAGGGAAGAAACAGGAAAAAGTGTTTGAGATACTTGAAAGAGTGCCAGCAGTTGTAAGGGAAGGAGAATGGTGGTGTAATTGGGAACAAATCAGACAGGAGGGACTGACTATTGCAAGCAACTTTTGCAGATCACCTCTGTCTCTGGAACCATGGTCCCAGTTGTGGCAGAGCCATGTAATCCCATCTGTGCCTCATCTAAGCACTGCTGGAATTCTCAGCCATGACCTCCTCTCTCTGATTCCACAGCATGTTTGTTGCCTGTGTGTGGAGTAGATGGATCAGACTGAGTTTGCCACATGCTGGGTTTCTTTCCTCTCTTTCCACCTGTCAGTCAGAGTTTTTCTCCACTTGTGTGTCACTGAATTCTTTGTATGTCCAATGCATCATTTTAACTCAGCAGGGCATTCCCAGTGTCCAGCAAGCATCAGAATCTCCAGTGCTTGCACTGAATGTGCTTGGCAGGTGAGCACTGCAGCTGATGCTATTTGGAAGTGCCAGACTTGCTGTACTTTTGCATGTAAACCTTTCTGGGTAGAGACCTGGATTTTAAATTTTACTGCCAGCCTGTTAGGGAATGCTGCTGGTAGAGGTCAAATTTACCTTTATTGCTCATCTTCTGACAAGCCAGATGTGGTTGAAGCCTGAGAGAGAGGGCATTTACTGCAGTTTTATAATATCATTGTTTTCCTGTGTTTATAGGAAAATCCAAGTGAAGAAGATGCAGCAATTGTAGACAAAATCTTATCCTCCAGGGTAATAAAGAAAGAAGTAAGTGATTGTCATGGGATAAAATAATTTATTTGAAAAAGGGGGTTGCATCTGTCATTTTACATTTCCCTTGAACTTCCTTTTCCAGATATCTGCTGGGATGACAGTAGACACAGAAGAGTTTTTTGTCAAATACAAGAACTAGTAAGTATTAACAAGTTGTTTCATTGGATGTGTTGACTGAACTGTTTAGTATCATATTTATATACCCAGGTTTTGTATTGTTTGAAGGTTATTTTGTCATCTGTTGAGATTTTTCTTTTCCAATTTAATCTTTACATTTCTAAGAATCTGTAATATGTAGTAATAATTGTAAAACTATGAGTTTTGTGAAACCAGCACTGTCCAATAAGTTGGCAGCCCAGCCTTTATTTGTCAAAGAACAGAATTTTTTAGAGATGATATTTATTAAATTAGAAGATATATTTATTCAATTCAGTTGAGACTACATGCCTAAGGCAAATTTTAATTTCATGAATTTAAATCAGAAGTGTTTTGTGAACCTAGATTAGATTTACGGTGTCATGCATTTAGGAGATGCTGATGCAGTATTTGGACTTAAAGTGTCAAAAAAAGGGAAAACTTGTGATAAAAATGATTTTACATCAAAAACAAAATAAAAAAAGAAGTTAAAAATTTTTTTCTCCATATTTTATTTTCAATTTCATATCTGTTTTCCTGTCACTACTCAATTTTTGATGCTGAAAATCCAAGCTTATTTTAAATTTTATATATGTGAATAATTTAATCAAATTTTTGCTGTAATAAATGTAATTTTTTTTCGAGACTCTGGTTCCACCTGTTGTTGGAAACCATTTATCTTGTGTTTTTCTGAAAGGGCAAAATCTGTCTTTTCATCTGAGAATGAATAATGTCCGGCTGTACTTTCTTTCTAGCGTATCTTTAGAAAGCTCAAAAAATGATACAAATACACTAAAAAGGGGCTGTGAGGAAGAAATATGTGTACTTCTGTAATGTAATTTCAGAAAGGCTCTCCTGGGGGGCACGTACATGCTGTGGGTACTGGGGCTGCTGGTTCCTCCTCCTTTCACTCAGAGCTTTTCTCCCAGCCCAGGGCAGGTTCCTCTCTGCCATGGGCTCTGCTGCTCCTCCTGAGCTGTGATGCAGCAGCGCCTGTGGAAGGTACATGGGAAAACCAGATCCAATGGTTGAAGGCATTTCTGTCTCTGGGTACTTTCTGATAGAGGTGTCAGATTTTCAACTTGACTTGTTTAAGCTCACTTGAAATAAGCTTGTTTCTCTTCTTAGGACACATGAAAGAAATTTGTGAATCTATAGAATTCTACAGATGCCAGCTCAAAAACACTACCTTAACTAGGTGCTGCAAAATGATTATTTGGAAGAATAAATCTTTGATTTTTATGGTGGATTCTGTTATTTTAACTGTATATTAAAAATAGATAGTAAGCTTTTGCTTTCACCAATGTGTTAATGTCAATCTCTGTGATTTTAGCTCATATCTCCACTGTGAGTGGGCCACAGAACAACAGCTTTTAAAGGATA
This sequence comes from Acridotheres tristis, assembly GCA_037013685.1. Classification (NCBI taxonomy): domain Eukaryota; kingdom Metazoa; phylum Chordata; class Aves; order Passeriformes; family Sturnidae; genus Acridotheres; species Acridotheres tristis. The sequence continues at coordinate 9,705,937 of CM072898.1, forward strand.
AAAGAATCCAACAGAAAATAAAGCGATTCAAAGTAAGGAAAGCACAAAGAGCTCACTTCTTTGCGGATGTGAGTATGAAATAAAAATTAAATAAGCTTTTTTTCCTTATAAAATTGTGATGAGTAGTTTGCTTTTATATAAAAGAGCTGATTGTTAGGAACTGAAAGTGAGCTTCAGGTGTTGGTTGTGGCAGGGAGTGGGTTATTTAATGTAATTTAAAGAAGTGAGTCTTTGGGAGTCATTGCACTAACCTGACTTACACTGTCTAAAAGTGGAATTGGTTGAGTAACTACTTAGAGGTGGTTAGAAGGGAAGGATTATGTTAGTATGGTTAGTTTCTCTAGGAGTTCCACAAGACAGCACTTCATTCCAGAATGAGTAGATCTAGTGTCAAATCCCTCTTTAGTGAGTATTGCCCAAGAGAGCCAAGGGGGTGTGTGCAGGGGGCTGGTGTGGAATTTAAGGTCTGTGCAAAAACCTCAATAATTTCCAGCTACTGAATTCACTCTGTGTACAATGAGACCATGTCTTAGCAAATACCAACTATTTTTGCCTCTCTACTGATTTTATTCATCTTTCACTGCAGATGGAAGAGGAACCTTTTAATCCTGACTATGTTGAAGTAGACCGGGTATTAGAAGTGTCTCTTTGTGAAGATAAAGACACTGGTGAGGTAAATGTCTTAGAGCAAGTCAGGAAGATACAACTCCAAGTAGTGTCTGACAGTTGTAGTTTTATCAGATCTCAGAGTAACATTTAATGATTTGAAAGTTTCAATAATACTTTTAATATGAGACATGATATTCTTGTCCTTTCCTGTGCTAGCTGTGGATTTGAAAGAGAAATCAGCATTTAATAGCTTATATTTGTATTGTTATTAATAGGTCATAGTAGGTAAAGATTAGGTATTGACTGACAAATGTGAGGCACAATAATTTTCTTGTGAGTTCCATCAAAAGGCTGATCCCATATACTGTCCTGTCTCTCTGATAGTGGCGTGGGGTCACTGGTAATAAAAGCTTTAGACTTTTTGAAGTGATTTGAAGTGCTTTGATAGTCACCTGTGAACCTTCACCTCTTTATTTATTAAAACTCTGGTTTTTAATTAAAAGTACCTCTTCTGGAAAGCTATTACAGAAAAAAAACCAAACATTCTGAGATTAAAAAAGGAAAACAGAAAAGCAAGTCAAGCAATTAAATTGCCAAAATTCAGAAAGAGTCTGAGACAAGTGGAGATCAAAGACTGAGAAGAAAGTTGTCGATTAAGTCTGTTGGAATATCTATAATGCTTATTCTGCTTATGTGGATAGCAAAACGAGCAGATTTTTACCAGTGATTTCTGTATTAATCTACCTAAGGCAGGGTTGAGAGTTAGAATGACTTTGCATTATATGCAGTAGATTTGCCATTTTTAAACTTCCAGAAAAAAAATTTCTGTATGTTGTTTATCAAGCCTGTAAAGGTTTATCAGAGTTTTGTTGGTAAGACCGTGGGTTTAGAAGCTCTAAAGCTCTGGCTTAGGCCTAGGTAGCCTGATTTGGAGAGTGGAGGAAATGTCCTGGGTAGCACTTGTGTAGTTAGTTCTGCCACCCTGCCCCATTTCCACAAATATCACAAATACTGGAATTTCTCTTTGCTGAGACTGAAACAAGATTTACTTGTGGCTAAGTGGGATTGAAAAGCACTCCACAGGTCTACTGAGCTGTGTGACAGCTGCATCTAGAGAGTGGCAGAGTCTGGGGAGCCAAGGATAAGTAGGTAGATAATGGAAATCTACATGGAACATTTAAAAAATTGTCAGAAATGTGCTTTTGATTCCAGCTCTCGTGTAAGCAAGCTGCTCTAATAGTAAGGCATATTAACAGTCTGTATACTAAATTAAAAACTGATAACATTCAGAATTTTCTTCTGCAGCCTGTTATTTACTATTTAGTAAAATGGTGTTCATTGCCATATGAAGACAGTACGTGGGAGCTGAAAGAAGATGTAGATCAAGCAAAAATAGAAGAATTTGAACAATTGCAAGCTTCCAGGCCTGACTCAAGGAGATTGGTAAAATTATATCTAATTTACTTGTCTATCTTGGTAAATCTGAATTAGTTTTCCCACCTTTAAACTCCTATGTTAAAACATAAAACATTACTGACATTCTGTGTAAAGCATCTGTGTGCCTTGTTACCTAGGAATAAGAAAATACTCAGGTAGGCATAGATAAATAATCCTATCTTAGTTGTTACTCTAAAAAAATACAAATTTTTGCTTAGGGAAAATCCTAAAGTGCTATGGTTTTCTGAGTTTCTAACTGAGCAGTGAGCCACACAATGAAACTGAGTATCACAGAACTGAACACCTCTAAAATGAGCAGAAACCAGGATGACGTATTAGCACCCTTTTATAGAGAAGAGAGTTAAATTTTGTGCTTCAGCACTGAAGGGAATTGGCAAATGAGATCTGTCAAACAGGTTCTGTAATTTCTTCCTGCTTTTATTTTTCTTCTTGTCGCTAAAGAGCTAGCTGAAAGGAAGAAAAATACCTGTAATTAGGAAATGTGTTTTATCTTGAAATTATCAATCTTCTGTCTCCTAGAGCTGGAGAAAGCAAAATAGTTCTATTTCAAGTCCTGTATGTCATTGTCAGAGTAGGACATGTGTCCTGCGTGGTGTAGTACAACACTTGTTCTAACTTACTTCTTTTACATAACTAAATATGCACAGTGTTTTAATTTGGAGGCTTTGGAATTTATTTTAATGGTTTTTCCATCTACAGATAATGACAGTAGTCACGATTAACATCTTCGTATTATATTGAGTTCATTTTTGTAGTATTTATTTAAAATCCTGACATTTTGGGACGTGGGAAGAAGAGCTTTTATACCTCTGTTACCATATTTGGTTGTGAAAGAAAAAGATGATTAAAGCGCAACTGTACAACTGACAGTCATCTCAGCATCAGCAACAAGTATTTTTGCTTCAGGCTCCAGCAGCTACGAGAAATTATTTGCTGACTGCAGCCCTGCAAGCAGGAGCGTGGCTGCTCCAGAGTGGGGGAGTGGACAGATGGCAGCTGGTGGGAGAGGGGAGGAAGCCACAGCTGCTGGGGAGGGACAGCTCCTGCTGCTCCCGGCCCCGGGCTCAGGTGATGCTGATACTGCCAGTGCACCGACAGAAAATTCACATGGAAAATTCAGAGCTGCCACCTAAGGCCACATGAGTCTTGAGTGAATGCAGGCTTTGGTAAATGCTGAGAAATGGGGAGGGGGGGAATACAGCTGGTGAGAAAAGCTCCTGCTAAAATTACTTCACTTGAATGTGTGAGTTTGATCATGTTGGGATGAAGGAGCTATCAGAAGAGTTTTCTGCTGGAATCCTACCTAGTATCAGTGAAAAATTACATGATTTTACCTCTAGGTTGTCTGCTAAGCTAGAGGCCAGACTGTTCTGGCTCCAGGCTCGGGAACTTGTGTGTGTTTGTATTTACATAAATATTTTATATGTAGCCTCTCAGCTTTCCTTAGCTTGCAATGGCCCTGAAGGTGATACACCTCGATACTGTGTTTTGTCATGGCCTGTGTATCATCACCCTGCTGATGCTGTTTTGATCTGATCCCTTGGGGAAATCTCTTCAGGAAACTAAACCTCTCTGAAGTTTATTTTTTGTACTACCGGCCCTGGCTTCCTGCATTGGCAGTGGGATGGAGTGACCAGTAGTGCAGGGCAAGTGCAGAGGGGAGAGGTGAAGATCACAGTAACTGTGCAGATGCCCAGACTGCTTCAGCATCAGCTTCCAGAGCTGCTTAGGACTTCAGGGATGTTGTTAATCCCAGTACTCGGTTGGCTGTCCTGTAGGTCAGCTGCCAAAGTGGAACTTCATGTAGTCTTGAAATTTCATATATAAATGAATTTGTGTGCCATACTATTCCTGCCAAAGTATTTGTATTTTATTTTTTAGAAACTAGTTGCTTGATTTCATTATGATGTAGACTTAAATTAATTTTAAAAATAGGAATTCGTAGAGCAAAATAAATACAAATTTCAGATTTCTGCGGACTGTTAATCAGTAAGTGATGTTAACAATGACACTTCACTTTTAAGGTTGAATAATAACATTGTACATCTAAAATGATACACTCACAAAATAATGGGGGTTAGTTATTTTGGAAAAATAAAGCATGTATTTATCTGTACATATTTTTATCTTTCCCTTAAAGGACCGACCACCTCCAAACTCCTGGAAGAAGATAGAACAGTCCAGGGAATATAAAAATGGCAATCAGCTCAGGGAATATCAACTGGAAGGACTTAACTGGCTCCTATTCAACTGGTACAATAGGTATATGCATGGAATATTTTATAATGTATGTTTTAAAATGTATGGAGTGAATCACTTTTGTTGGGGATGAATACTGTTTTGACTAAATTTATTGCAGTTTCTCTGCTTATAGCTAAAAGGATGTAACTGGAACAAATTTCTCTCCCTTTGGATGTGCAAGAATGTTTTATCAACAGAAATTAGCAAAATATTAAAATAATGCAACTGACATAACTAAAAATGTATTTTCAGTGGCTATGAGGAAATTAAAGCAAAATAACTGAAGTGTAAGGTTTCACAATTAGTAAACAACTTACATCTTTCAAAATGATTGCTAGAAATAGTACAATAAAATTACATCTCTTCGAAAGTAAGGCTAGTAAATAATTGCATTATCTGTATTTTAAGCTTAAGTTAACTTTTGTGCATTAATGCTATGTGTTATGAACAGAAATATAATCACTTGGAAGATCTTTCCCAGAATGATGTATTTTCTAAGTTGATCTTCTGTTAAGGAATCTTCCTGCTTGCTATATTTCCAAAGTACCAGTTGCATGTCCCTTTTAGAGATGATGGCAGCATTTTACCACACGAGTTACTGCAGAAGGAAATCTGATTTTAATTCTCATTCAAGCAGAGCAGAGCTTGCAGAGTGTGACATCTGCAGACAGAGTGGAGGGCTGGAATGTATGGCTGAGGGCAAGCATGGAGTGGTGCTTCATGCAGCAATTTAGTTATGGGCATCTGTCTAGTTCTGGAATCAAAAAGGGAAGTTTGCTAATGATGCTCTTATGCACTCCTTGCACGTGAGTGTAGCTGGGATACTTCTTCCCATGTGTGATTTTTAGGGAATCTTTATTAATTTCTAGCAGTTTGTCAAGGTGAATGTGCATGTAGGAAACCTGCTTAATTTAAATTCCTTTAATTAGGGCAAAGATAGTCCCAAAAGAATATTTCTGGAATATTTTTCTAGGAGAACTTCACGGAACATTCCATTCTTATGTTTTGACAGTGCTAAACCTGATGCAAAGCTTTACTCAAAGCACATTTTTTCACCTTAACCAGGGAATGCTTTCAAAGATCTTTTTACAGTGCCTCAGTCTTGACTGTTGTTTTAAACTGGTATATTTGAGCTTTGTTTTTATAAATTGTTCATTTTAATAACAGCTTTAGGGTCTGTACTTTCTTTGATGATAGTAATAAATAAATATTCTTTGCTTTCAGGCGAAATTGCATTTTAGCAGATGAAATGGGCCTTGGCAAAACCATTCAGTCCATTACATTCCTGTATGAAATCCTCCTGACCGGTATAAGAGGCCCTTTCCTGATCATAGCTCCTCTTTCCACTATAACAAACTGGGAGAGGGAATTCCGCACGTGGACTGACCTGAATGTTGTGGTGTACCACGGCAGTATGATCAGCAGGCAGATGATCCAGCAGTATGAGATGTACTTCAGGGACTCCCAGGTACTGTAACGTCACTTGTGTGCAGTTACTCACCCAAAGCATTGCTCAGGTGGCAGCAATGACAAGGGACCTTGACGTTATCTGTGTTTTTCTCTTGGTGAAAGTCACTTCACGTTCCAGGATGTTATATATGAGCATCTTCAACAAATGCTTACTGGGAAAATTCAGTGGCAGTGTTTGCAGCAAGATGTGCGTGTTGTTTCACTGTGCTGAGTAATTTTGCAATTGAATAGCAGTGACGCTGGTACTCTTGTGGAGATTAAAGTGTACACAGATGGCTGCAGTTGGGTCCTGAATTTGAAGAGCAGGGAGAAAAAAAATAATACTGATTAAGCTCTGCTACCTTTATATAGCTGTTGATTTCCTTTTGCTGGTGTTAACTGTGTAGAGTCTGAACTTGCTTTTCTGAAATGCCTGACATTAAATGACATGAGAAAAACTTGAAACCTGACTATTTTGAAAGTTTTTTTTTTCCCCTTTTTTATATGTTGTGCATAAATGATTTTTTAAATTGTCATGGTGTTTCTTCAAAATTGATAAAGCTGAGAACTTTTTATTAATTAGTGCTAAATATCAAAATTACATCTTGTTTGCCTAGTGAGTGATTCTGTACTGCCTTGCTGAAGGCTTTACATGTTCTCCTTATCAGACCAATGGAGTAAAATGAATAAAAAGTTTTCATGTAGTTCTCAGGTGATAAAACTGTGATTACTTACTGTATGTTAACTGAATTAACATCATATATTTTGATTGACTGTAGAATTTTTCCTGTCGCTCTTCCAGATTTTCTCAGCGTTAAAAATGGGGTTTTATCTACGTGCACCTTTTGAAACAGTTCTAGTAGATGGTTACATCTGTAATTTAAAATTTTGTCATTTAAAGTTATTTTTTTTTTCTATTGCTTAGATAATACTGGATTTGGGCCCGTGAATAATTACTCATTAGTACTAGTTAAAGAGTTACAAATATTATTAAGTGTGAGGACAAAAGCAGTTTATAATGTAAAATCCAGTATCTGGCTCCTGGCAAAATTTCAACAAGGAAATCTGTAGATTGAGTCGATGGGAGGGAATGTAACAAATTGTGTGTGTTGATGAATTTCTAGGGCCGCATTGTTCGAGGTACCTACAGGTTCCAGGCCATAATCACAACCTTTGAAATGATTCTTGGTGGGTGCCCAGAATTAAATGCAATTGAGTGGCGGTGTGTTATTATTGATGAAGCTCACAGACTGAAGAACAAAAACTGCAAACTTTTGGAAGGACTAAAATTAATGAACCTTGTGAGTAACTGCAGTTCACTTTTTGGAGTTGATTTTAGCTCAGTATAGTATGATAATAAATTAAAAATTTGCTTTTCATGCCAAAAAAGACCTCGAGCAGTGTTGAGAGATAACTATTCCTGATACTCTTCAAACATATGTGGTTTTGATAGCTTATGCTGGTATATTTGTGATTAAACAAAATGTGGCAAGTTCTCACTGTAAGCACAATCTATTTCTGATGATACTGTTGTATAGTGTTTGTTTTGATTAGGGTGAAAATACCATTTAAAATTTGCTTTAGTTTTTGTGCAATGTGTTAAAATTTAGGGAGTATTTTAAGTATTTTATTTAACAATAAAAGCACACAAGTAGTAGAATTTTAAACAGACGGGTTGTCTAGTCCAGTAGTTAAGATTTTATTTTACACAGCTAAAGATTTTTAAAAGCTGGTACTACCATGTATCAGATGCACCATGACTAGTTTTTGCATTTTTTTATTGCTTCATTTTTACTTTCCTGTGTGTTCTCAGAAGTCCTCTGAGTTGCTTTCTGATACACGCTCAGTGTATATTTTTCACACAGTAGAGAGGGAGGATTATAAATCTGTAAATATTACAGGCAAAGTTGAAGTGTTCACTCAGTCCTTCATTACAGATGTAGGAAGAGAAAATTTAAAGGAAAGTTACTAGAAAATACCTATTGGTGTTTTTTTAAAATAAATCTGCTTATCTGTATTACGTGTGTGCTTAGTGACACACAGAACTGATATTTTCAGGTTTTGATGCTCAGACTTAATACAACATTTTTGCAAATGTGTGCAGATAAGGTTATGTAAGTTTTTTTGGTTTTTTTTTTTCCTTGTCTAGGAGCATAAAGTGCTGTTAACAGGTACCCCACTGCAGAACACAGTAGAAGAATTATTTAGCCTTCTCCATTTTCTGGAACCATTGCGTTTTCCTGCTGAATCTACATTCATGCAAGAGTTTGGAGACCTTAAAACAGAGGAACAGGTATGAGTTCATCTGAGCTTTAGAGTTGAGGAGGGGCTCCCTTTTCATTGGGCTGCAGTATTACCTTTTTTCATGTTCCAACAAATGGTTGTGCTTCCATTAGGTTCAGAAACTACAAGCTATCCTGAAACCCATGATGCTCAGGAGATTGAAAGAAGATGTAGAAAAAAAGCTGGCTCCTAAGGAGGAAACCATAATTGAAGTAGAACTAACTAATATTCAGAAGAAATATTACCGAGCGATTTTGGAGAAAAATTTTGCTTTCTTGTCCAAAGGAGCAGGGCAGGCAAATGTACCCAATCTGGTTAACACTATGATGGAACTCAGGAAGTGTTGTAACCACCCTTATCTCATCAAAGGTGAGTACAGGATAAGGACTGATTTTTTTCTTTTTTTTTTTTTAATTTATTTTTTTACTTTTATTTAAAATACATAAGAATTTGATAATAATTCCTCAGTGTTTTCTTCGGATTTTCCAAGCATTGGATTAGGTGGAAACATTTTTCTGAGAGATACAAGGCAAAGTTCAGATATTTGAGGCCCAAGGCTTGAACTTGTTCTGGAAGATTTCACAGAGCATTTAGGAGCAATTATCTCATGGAAATGGTGCAGCTCTTTAAAAGCAGGATGAACAAAAACTTCTAGGTCTAAGTTTTAAAATGAATGCTTCTCTCAAGTGATACAATCTCTGTCAGTCTTCATTGCTTTGCTCACTTAATAGCTGGTGTTTTCCTGACTTGCAAGAAAATACACTTCATGCTCCAAAAGTTTTGGCTGTGTTTTTAGAAGTAGTTTTCAAAATACTGGTTTTTTGCAAAAACTCGTGACCCATTTAAAATATCATGAAGACAAAAAAGCTTTTTTTTAGTAGTTTTTTTTTACATACAGTACTTGAAAACAAGTATTTCAGTTTTTGAAATTTGGAGGAAGGGGTTCAGCTCATTCAACGTGCTTTTTCTATGGTGTTTTGCTTAAATAATAAAGACTTGTTTTCAAAGCTGATAAAATAGATGTTCTTGCTTAGACTTCAGATCCATCCAGAACTCTGTTCTGTGTCCATCAGTGCTAAAGGGGGGTATTTAGAGTACAGCACTGATTTTGGTAATTTAGATTTGAGCGTATGTGGAGATATTTGTGAAGATACATCCAAACACATGGAAATATGTTCTTTGATAGGTGCTGAAGAGAAGATCCTTGGAGAGTTTAAAGAAACATATAGTCCAAGTGCTCCTGACTTCCACCTGCAAGCAATGATCCAGTCTGCTGGTAAATTGGTTCTTATTGATAAGCTTCTTCCGAAAATGAAAGCAGGAGGCCACAAGGTCCTTATCTTTTCTCAAATGGTGCGCTGCCTTGATATTTTGGAGGATTACCTTATACATAAAAGGTAAGACTCATTTTCTATATCCTATAGTATATTGTTCTGTGTGAATAGTAGTGCAGGATTAATGACAGCAGCACACCAAAGCTGGGAGTTCTGTTTTCTGTTTGCTAATCAGTGTGTAACTCTCTGTTCTGTGATCATTTGTTCACAACTAATTAAAAACGTGAGAAAAACTAAAGATTTGTCCAGTTTGAGTAAACCATGTGCTTTTTCCATTAAACATAAAAAACAGTTATGTATATACTGGTTATGCATCTTCTGTCAGAAGCCAGATGAGTTCAAGCTTATCATTGCTTGTCCAAGCCCCAGGAAGCACTGAATGCCTTCTTTACTTACATGGTGTTAAACTGGGACCACTTGGGTCCAAGATACAGCTCCTTACTTCCAAAGGAATATAAACACAAAGTGATAAACAACTGGGGATGTGGTTTTTATTAATGTAAAAATGCAAATGTTCTTACCATATTTGCTAAATTGACTGCTTTGATTTTTGCAACAGAACTGAACTGCCAGCCATAAACCTGTTCCTTAGGCTGGCTTTTGCCATCACATGTAGTTGCACCCTCTGATAATTACAGACTATTGACTCCATGGAAACTAAATGCTTATTTGAGCATGTGACTAAATAAATGCATAAAACCTTGAACCTTAAACTTGGTTACAATTAGTAGTTGCTGTATCAACTTGAAATCTATAACAAGGCATAGTTTTTGTTCTTTTACCAGTGGGTTTGTTGCAATGCACATGCTGCTTTGAAGTGTGTAATTGTCAGTGAACTACATCATAGTGATAGAGTTAACATGTTGAAAAGCAAAACTTAATGTTGAGCCTTCCTGCAGTGGATACTGGAATACTGGATAGTAGATTATTTTAATATCTGTTTTAGTGATAGTTTTATATTAAAGCTGTCTGTTTGAACTGGGAGTGCAACAGTTTCTATTTTATTTTTAAAAATTAATTTTAACTTCATAGTAGTAGTTAAAATTCAGTACAGAAAATGTTCCTTTTTCTTAGTATTGTTACATTTAGACCAGTAAATCATATCTACAGGTGGAATCTTTGGAAATTCATAAAAGCTGAAATTTGCTGTGTGCTGCTATTTGATTAGAAATGTTGGAGTGCACACATGATCAGACTTAGGACTTAACAGAATTCAGGCCTGTAGGAGATAGGTGGCTGCCTGCCAGAATGCCTATGGTTCTGTGGATTATCTTCAGTGCCATTTTATAGCTGATGAGAAGAAAAATGGTTGTAAAGCTTTTTGACTACTAGATACACATTCAGCATCTTACTCAGTTTACAAGTACAAAAGTATCTGCTCCCTTTTTAAGCAGTTTGCTTGATTTCAGAAGTTTCAAAGCAGTCTTTGTCAGAGGTAACAAATGACAGTTTTACTTTACGCTTGAAAATTTGCTGGATTTAGTCTAGGAAGCCTTGATAAAGACTGCTATAGGTGCTGTCGTGTCATTTTTGTTCCATTTCTCTTAATCTTTACAGAATCAATATGCAGTTTGTCCAGTGACAGCTCACCAAGTTCTGGTTTCTGCTGATTCATTGGTTACCCTTAATGTGTTCAGGCAATTTGGTATACAAGAGTTCACTGTCCTGCTTCTGTGACTCTAGGCAGGGATCCAACCATAATATGTGAAAAACTTGAGTATCCACACAAGACTTCAGGTTAGGGTGTGTTTTAATGCAACTAAATAATCCAGGTATAATCAGGTAGTTGCTTAGTGGACAAAATGCAGAAGAACTTGTCTTAAAATGCTCAGTGTTTGGACTTGCTGGTGTGCATTGGAGCTACAGCTGTGCAAGTTCTGACGTGATTCTCGGTTATGTTACCCACTGCTAATCAGAGCTAGTCTTCCTCACTTTCCTTCACTGTAAAGAAAAGATATGTAAGCAGTAGGCCTGTTAAAGGACTCTAAGTTACAAAAGCGTCTGTAACGCTCCGTGTGCTGCGTGTGGCCGTTCCCAGGTACCTGTACGAGCGGATCGACGGGCGCGTGCGGGGGAACCTCCGGCAAGCCGCCATCGACCGCTTCAGCAAACCCGACTCGGATCGCTTCGTCTTCCTCCTCTGCACCCGGGCTGGGGGCCTGGGCATCAACCTCACTGCAGCAGACACCTGCATCATTTTTGATTCTGACTGGAATCCCCAAAATGACCTGCAGGTAAGTTTCTTTGAGCACGGTAGGGAGCTCTAATTGAACCCAATGGATAAAAATTTTGTCACTTTGAGTATTGTCTCTGTTTGAGCGCACATAATTTAAAACGTGCGTGTTTTTAAGGCGCGTGTTTAAAGTTTTTCAGTGCCTTCAATTCAGAAGAGATTTCATTTAGTTGGGAACTTTTCTTTCAAATCAGTTACTTTTGAAAAATATGGCACAGGTAAAGTCAGTGATTTGATAAAACCTGTAGGAATTGATGACACTGTGAACCCAGGGGCTGTATTGTGCATGTACTCACTAACACAATTTATGGAAACAGAGGTGTTCAGTTGTAATATAATATACAGAAAAGGATTAATATACATTAAGAAAAAGTGAATTAATCGAATCTAGGAATTGGATGCTGAAATTGAAATAATTCTCAAGTTGCAACTCCTTTACCATTTGTATCAGGAGGTCAGCTGACTTAGGAGCTAGCAGGTCTTTTTATCTAGTGTTACTGCAAGGGAAGTACCAGTCAGGAACATTCAGCATAGGTCATTTATCTGCATTTTTCTTGCTACAGTGTGTTTAGAAAACCATTCACAAAATGGGAAATAACTGATAGCTTCTGTTTGCTTAAATGTGTGTTGACTCCTTTTGAGTTCATGCTCCTGATTTTGGATTGGGCTACAGCAGAAACAGGTTTTTAAAAGATAAGTATGTTATTCCTAGGTAAGTCTAAATTCTAATTGCTCCTCCCTTCCTTCCAAAGGCTCAAGCCCGATGCCACAGGATTGGTCAGAATAAAGCAGTGAAGGTCTACAGACTGATCACACGGAATTCCTATGAGAGAGAGATGTTTGACAGAGCAAGTCTGAAACTGGGACTGGATAAGGCTGTCTTGCAGAGTATGAGTGGAAGAGAAAACAGTGTTGGTGGTGTATGTAGATTTATTTCCTGAAATAACCTTCCTTTTGCTTTTGTAATCATGTGGGGATTACATTAAATTGCAGAAGCTGCCACTTTCCCCTTTTTCTGTCGTTTACATTTCCATTCTGTTTTCTGCTGTGGACTAGCAATAGTAGCAAAAATGTTAAAATTTTGTATAATTTAAATCTACTCAGTTACTCTGATAAATCTTTCACTGTTTCTTCCCTCACAATGTTAAAGGTAGATAATGTCAAATCAAGGAGAAAAGTTTCTCTTTGTTTCCTTATATCTTCTCATATTAAGATAATGTGTTACTTTAATGTAAGTACGAACAAGTAATTTTTTTTTAAACATGCTCATCATGATGTTGAGAGCAGCCAAAAAAAAAAAGAGGCATACTTTTAAAAATGTGTACTGGAAGCACCTAATTTATTATTTCAGCAGTCAGCTATACTTTTCTCACAGCTTTTAATACTCCAGATTTAGGCTTCTAGATCATAAGGCACAGTTAGGTTGTGGAAAGATGGGAAAGAGGAAGAGAAAAAACTTCAGGGATTTCTTTTCTTGACTGTCTAAACCCGATTTTATTTGCTCAGATCCAGCAACTCTCCAAAAAAGAAATAGAAGACTTGCTTCGAAGAGGTGCCTATGGTGCCATTATGGATGAAGAGGATGAAGGCTCCAAGTTCTGTGAGGAAGACATTGACCAGATTCTGCAGCGTCGGACTAAAACCATCACGATTGAATCCGAGGGAAGGGGCTCCACGTTTGCCAAGGTGCAGAACAGCAGGGGGTTCTGTGGCACTAAAGAACTGTAAATGTGACTGGATCTTGTAGAACTTAGGCCTTATTTTTAAGTCATGTTTACTTGTGTTTAATGGGGGTGTGTGTGAGGTGCATACTTCGGGTTCTTGCATCTGTACATTTATGTTAGCATGCACATAAAAAATCAGTTTGCCATGGACAGATTCTGTAAACACCAGGTGCAAGGAGCATGCTTGAGCAAAGATGAGTAATGGATCTGTGCTGCCTGGGAAAAGACTGGGAGTTGTGTGAGATGTAATGAGCTGCATTAACCAAGAATGTTAAAAGAAATTTTATTGATGTATTTGTATTTAGATACATTAAGGGCAGGGGAAAATATATATGACAATAATTAATAACGTTAACAATTGTTAAGCCTATTCTAAAAATGCATAAACAAAAGATGTTTTTAAACCTTGAGCTTTTTTGTTAAGACTTGGAGAAGCAAAATAAGAAACCTTCTAAAATAGTAGTGAGTTGAGATACATATGTGTACACGGAAAGGGGGCTGAGAGTGTAAAATACCAAGCAGTAAAACTGAGCTTGGGATAGGGGCACTTCATGAATGCAATTGTGAGAATTCCAAAAGAATTTAAAAAGGCAAAGAATAAAGAAGACTTGAAATTCCATAAATGTATATTTATATTTTTAAATAGCAATATTGTAAAATATTATTTATTTATGTGTTTATTTAGGTTTTCTTATATCTTGCTGATTATGGCTTAAATAGGAAGCAGATTTCTAAAGATCATCATCACTGTCTTTTTATGAGAAGAGTTAGAAATTTTTATATGTATTTACTCTTTTCCCAAATGCAGTGTATCAGGGTTTTTTAAGTGCCTTCTGAAATTAAGCCTATTCCATGCACTCAGGCTTTGATTGTTGGCAGCTTAAACGCCCCTTTGAAATTTCCCTCAAGCGAGTACTTCTGCATGAGATGAAATCCCCAAATGCTGATAAGCCTCTTCAAAAGATTCTTTTTTCTTCCATTCGAGTAATTTAGATTCAGACTTAGAAGCAGAAGAATCTTGCTGCTTAATGTTCTTCTCTCCTGATGGTGCATAAAAGTTCATTAGATTTTTCTGATACATTATGGATCTGATTTTTAAAAATTAAGGAGGAGGAGAACTTTAGAGTTGCTTTGCAGTGTAAGTAACTTCTAAAGTCTTAACAGCTGCTTGGGAGATTTTTGATGAAATAAGGTCATGCAATCTTCACAGCAGTGAGGCAAACCACAAACTTTTGATGTAGGATGTTGGTAAGCTTTACTTTTATTTATTACAGGCTAGTTTTGTTGCATCTGGAAACAGGACTGATATTTCACTAGATGATCCCAACTTCTGGCAGAAATGGGCCAAAAAAGCAGAAATAGATATCGATGCTATCAGTGGTAGAGTAAGTACTTTTTCAGTGTTTTTACAAGTATGTGCTTGCTGTTGAGTTCTGACATAGCAGTTACGGAATATCTGGTGCTTTTTGATTAATATTTCAACAAATCAGACTTTTTGTCCTGGCTTATTTGTGCATGAATAGTCAGCCTGCTGACAGCTGTAGTATTTCCTGTTGAGCTGTCCAGAAAAAAGTTTGGACATTCCTGATTTTTGTTAAAAGACCTGAAAATGATTGAAAGTATGGAATTATTCCGATTTCCCTGTTTCTATGTCTATAAATCTTGGACTAGAATCTGCAAAATAAGTGAATAAGACCTGTATAAATTTTATAATACAGAAATCTGTGACCTATACTTGAAGACGTTCCCCAGGCATTTGATCCAAAAAAGTCTCAGTGCTTTTTCTCTCACAAAGACTGCAGAATTGTCTGTGTGAGTATTCAGCTCAGATGAGATACTCTGTGTTGTTTGTAGCTAATGTACTGGCATTAGCATTAGCATGAAACTCACTTTTTGTTGCCTTAAATACCACAGAATGTTTTACTTGCTCCATGGGTGCTCAGTGTCTTCAGGAAATAGCTGTGAATGACAAGGGATAGGAATCGTTTCTGAACTGAAGCCATGCACGTAAGAAAAACTCACCAACTGTTTCTCTCATAAGGTTTGTTTGTAATTTTGCAGAACAGCCTTGTAATCGATACACCAAGAATCAGGAAACAAACACGGCCCTTCAGTGCTACAAAGGATGAGCTGGCAGATTTGTCAGAGGTGGAGAGCGAGGGGGATGAAAAACCAAAGCTGCGGCGGCCGTGTGACCGCTCCAATGGCTATGGAAGGACAGAGTGCTTCCGTGTGGAGAAGAACCTGCTGGTCTATGGGTACTGTGGACATTCTGCTTCATTCTGTGAAGGGTTTTAAAAATGCTTCTTTTCCATGTAGTAAATTGTATTTATGGAATAACTTAACTCTGTATTGGCAATAACCTGGTATGTGTGCAGAGAATGTATTTAGAACAGGAATTTATCATGCGCCCCGTAATAAATCTTCCTGACAATTTGCAGTTAAAGAAACATTAAGGAAAGAAGGATGAAAATCTTTCTTCAAATGAGATTCTAGCATTTAACACAGGCACTACAGGAGTCTCTCTAAAAATCATTACAGTAAGCGCTGCAGGCAGGCTCAAGACTCCTTAAAAAATGTCTGAAATAAAGCCTTGGTTGGTAACTTGATTTTCATAATTGTAGAACATCTTGCACTTCTGTGAGGCACAAATAGGAACTGAGAATCTAACCAGTTATTTTAAGCATACTGAAATCAGATAAGTTGATTTGGAAATCAAATGTTATGTCTTCTCTCACCCATCTTAAAAGAAAAATAACAGCATTCTTGTCAAAATGAGTTCCTATCGTTTTGTGTCTTTGAAGTTTAACACAATCATCCATATTTTTTGTAGAGGCACTTTTTGTTTAAAACTCTGTTTTAATCAGGTGGAGTTATGCTGCAAATGTTACTTTCTTGTTTCTACTCAGTAACTTAAGCTGAAAGAAAAAAGTTAAAAGCTAAGTATTTTAGAGAAAAATTCTCTTGTAAGAGAAGTCTGTAGCTACCCCAAGTGTTTCACTTCCAGGTAATGATTTGTGTTTCACTTTGGACTAGGTGGGGTCGATGGAGAGAAATTCTGTCCCATGGTCGCTTCAAGAGGCAGCTGAATGAACATGATGTGGAGATAATCTGCCGAGCCTTATTAGCCTATTGTCTCGTTCACTACAGAGGGGATGAGAAAATAAAGAGTTTTATATGGGATCTCATCACCCCAACAGAGGATGGGCAAACACGAGAGTTACAGAACCACCTTGGTAAGGACTTAAACAGCTTGATTATGTGTGCCTGTGGTAGTGGATAAAAACAGCTATAAACCCTCTCTGAACGCAGCTACTTGGAATAAATGGGATTTATTTCAAGCACACAATTCAACTGATGGGCTAAGAAGTGTCATTGCTGCTTTGCCTTGGATTTGATGGCTTACCCAAATGGTGTTCAGTGTGAGCTTTCATTTCAGTCCATAAGAACCTTTTCTGTTTCATAATAGGTGACAGACAGCACACTCCTCTTTTCCCCCTCTCCTGTTTGTCCTTACTGGTGATGTGTACTCCAGAGATGCTCTGAGACACAGAAAGACTCGTGTACAGAGACTGATGTTAGTGTTGTCCCTGCACTGCAGATCACAATACCTGTAGGGGATAGAGCAACTATAAGCATTGTGGGCATCTATATCTATACCTTTAATATTTTACATTATATAGGCTTATCAGCCCCTGTGCCTAGAGGAAGAAAAGGAAAAAAAGTGAAGACCCAGGCTAGCACTTTTGATATACACAAAGCAGAATGGCTTCGAAAATACAATCCAGAACATCTATTGCAAGATGAAGGATACAAAAAGCACATAAAACACCATTGCAACAAGTAAGCAGTAGCTGAAATGTGAATGTCTTTGGATATTTGTTTTTTCTTCTAGTTTCTCATTGTCTTAGACATTAAAATTGTTGTGGCAGCAGGAAGAAAGAAGTTTTAATCGTGTTAGTTTTGATTAGAATAAATAGGTCGTGGTGTATTTGGAGGTGAACAGATGATTTCACATGTAAAATAATTCTGTTGCAATTTTTGAAGAAACTGTTTTTGTCTGTGGAGAGATCTCTTGCTAACATGTTTGGGATGCCTTGCAGCAGCCAAGGGACTAAAGAGTGGGAGTGCTTATCAAAGAGACTGAAAGCACTGAAGTTGTTGCCCCTCAGTCTTACATGCTGGTTCCCTGGCACGTTTTCTAGGCTTCAGAGAATCTGAGCTACCAGCTTGTGAAAGCTTAGTCATTCATGGCAGTGAAAGAGCTCGGTTTGCATAAATTATTTTTCTGTAGTAAAACTTGTCATATGCTACTTGGACAGTTCATGCAGCTGTAGTCAAGAATTGAGGCCAAGCATGGACAAGTCACTGGGGTCATGCACCAAATTGAGAGTGACAAGGAATGGAAAGGTTAAGGGGAGGATGTTCATTGTCAGCTCACTTGATCCTCTCTAAGGGCATGCTCTAAGCAGGAAAAGGGAAATAGCAGTTGGTTCTTAGCAGTGTTTTATATGAAGCAAATGAAGAGGGTTCTGCTGACCATAATCATAAGGATTTGAAAGAAATTTTGCCATGGAACAATTTGTAAATGTGATGACAATAAAAAGTCTTAGGTCATCTGAGCTGGATGTTACCCCCCTTAAAACTGAAGGAAATATGTTTTAGGAAAATGACTTGAAATCTCTGTGATACTACAAAAGACAAAACAAAACCATCCACAATTGTTGAAAGCTTTTGGAGTTGTAATATTTGTATTTCTTGTTTTTCTTTATTTAGGGTCTTACTTCGAGTAAGAATGCTGTATTACTTAAAACAAGAAGTCATTGGTAATGAATTCCAAAAGGTCTTTGATGGAACTGATGCCAGGTGAACTATAAAGAGAGTATTTTTACTTGTTTATTTCAAATGTCAGATGAAAATTCAAGAATCTGCCTAGACCTGAATAAGAAATGTTAAAACTAAATGTGTTTATCCTTAGGCTGTGAGGAACATGTTTTTGTTTTCTCTTTGTTTGCTAAACACTTCATCAGCTTGACATGAGGAAGTCCTGATTCTTCTGTATGAGTCTAGCTATAGAAAGTAAAATAATATGAGTCAAATAGACTGAAAAAGTGAGTGAAAGATAGAATTATATACTTGACATGATAATTGGCAGGTTTTCCCATGCTTTTGATTATGTGCTGTATATTCCATTAATGCCTTTATTTTTTTTTTTACTTCTTTTTTTTTAATGCAAGTATTGCTGTTTGGAAATTCTTGAACTCAGTGCTACAGGAGCTTGTGGCAGATAGCAAGTTGTAATTTGATTCAGAAATACTAGTGAAGAACATTCCTTCCCATGCTATTAAACACTAACACAGATAATCCTTGGTTTGCAAAGTTGTGCAAGCACAAGCTGCTGGGAGTTGGTGAAGTTCACTCAGAGAGGAAGAATGTTGTATACTGGTTTTGCTTTTGTATTCTTTCCCTGTTACTGGTCTCAAATATAAAATACCAAGCTGTCTGGATGTTTTGTATGGTTGGTTTTATTGTATTTGTGTGCTTGAAGAGAAGTTTAAAGTCCAACATAAAGTAGAAATGTGCTAAGAAAATACAGAATTTTATTCCTCTGAATTCTGTTGATGTTGGTATGCTCTTGGTGATTCTCTTTAGTGAAATTGATGTTTGGGTTCCTGAGCC
The DNA here is from genome assembly GCA_037013685.1 of Acridotheres tristis. NCBI lineage: Eukaryota > Metazoa > Chordata > Aves > Passeriformes > Sturnidae > Acridotheres > Acridotheres tristis. Next base: position 9,724,947 of record CM072898.1, read on the forward strand.
AGACCACTCTGAAGTTCCTGCTGAGTGGTGGGATGCAGAAGCAGATAAATCTCTTTTAATTGGAGTTTTTAAACATGGTGAGTAACTTCCCCATATAAAAACACTCTATACTTAATGCTTTTTTTTCTGTTGTTCTTATTTACTCTGGAAGTTGAATTTTTGCCACTTTTTTCCTTTATAGGTTATGAAAAATACAATACTATCAGAGCAGACCCAGCTCTTTGCTTCTTGGAAAGGGTTGGAAAACCAGATGAGAAAGCAGTTGCTGCTGAACAGAGAGCAAATGATTATATGGATGGGTATGCAATTTTTTTTTTGAGGCCTTAAAGCAAACAAATTTGAATTTACATGCTGTACCTTATTCTTTTCCTAACTGGTTTTACATGAGTGTGGTATCATTGTTGTAAGTAATACTACTTTGGTTTTACTCCCTTAGGGTGGAAAAGAGAAATGATATAACAGCTACTGAAGTTTGGGATTTCACAGTTAGGGAAAAATGCAGCAACTTGTTAACAAAGATTCTACCTTATGTTGGTATATTAAAATACTGCTTAGATACTGAAGTGAAAAAAGCATTCAGAAGTGGAGTGCTTCAGACCTGTTTAACTTGATTTCAGGTCAGCTTTTGATGCCTTAGTCTTGTGTAGCTGACCAGTGACCCCAGTAGATCAGTGTGAGAATTACTGATAACTGCTGGAAGAGAGAACTGCTTTTATTCATTGCCTCATCACTGAGGTTTTTAGTTGGGGTCACAAGCAATACCTTTGAATGATACAGTGAACTGGGGGGAGCAGGATTCAAGCCAAAGCTGCTATGAAATACTTCCTTCATTTCAAACAGAAAACTAAATACAGTGTCTTGCTAAATTTAAATCAGTTTTGCTTAATTGAAAAGAGTGTAAGAACTTTTCAGTTAGCATGTAAAACATTACTAAAATAGCTTCTTTTGTGTTGAAATTTTAACAGGGATGTAGAAGATCCAGAATATAAACCAGCACCAGCTCTATTTAAAGATGACATAGAGGTATGGTAGGCACCAGTTAATAGCTCCTTTTAACACTCGTTCATTTGGACACTTCAACACACTTACACTTGTAATGTACTACTTCCACCTGTTTGTTGAGTAGATTTTTTTTTCTGTATTTCTCTAAATGGATAAAACTTACTTGGTGTGTTTCTGAAGTTGTCTGGGTGGGTGGGAATGGTAGGGAATTGTTGCATAGTTCTGTTGTGTGCCCTGTTAGCCATTTATCCAAACTATTTGGTACTTTTGTTCTTTGTCATATTCAGGAATTGTTGTAAGATGTACTTTTAATCTAAATCTCTGGAGAGGACTGTCTTCTAAATTGTGCTTCGCTTTCGTTTTTTTGCAGGATGATGTTTCATCCCCAGGTGATCTCGTAATAGCAGATGGAGGTAAATCCATAAAACTTCAAATCTGAGCCAGTTGCTTTTGTGTTTTGAATTGTTTAATTCTGTGATTCCTAGCTAAAACACAGATTACCTAGTGTAGAACAATAAACACCAGCAATGATGAACTTCTTTATTTTTCCCATGACTTGGTTTTCACATAGATGGACAAATGATGGAAGGGGACAAAATCTATTGGCCCACTCAGTCTGCCTTAACAACGCGTCTGCGCCGCCTGATAACAGCTTATCAACGAACCAGTAAAAACAGGCAGGCCCAGCAGGTCCAGCCAACATTCCCAGTACAAACCAGTATGATGCAGCTTCCATATGAAGAAGCTGCACTAAATCCAAAGATGGCTGCTAAGATTGAAAGACAGCAAAGGTAAGTGCAGCATGGAAATGTACTTTTTCAATCCACCCTTATTTAAAAAATGGTAAAGACATAATATGTGAAACTGAAGAAATTGACAGAATTTCACATCTTTTTCTTGCTGGTCAAGATGGACAAGAAGAGAAGAAGCTGACTTTTACAGAGTTGTGTCCACATTTGGAGTGGTGTTTGACCCTGAAAGGGGACGGTTTGACTGGACCAAGTTTCGAGCAATGGCTCGGCTGCACAAGAAAACGGATGAGAGCTTGGAGAAGTACCTGTATGCATTTATGTCAATGTGCAGGAGAGTCTGTCGTCTCCCCTCAAAAGAAGGTGGGTGGTGTGTATGTTTTCACTTTTTCAATTTGTGTTGTCAATGCTTACCTTGAAAAGGTTTTTCTTTCATGTGTTGGAAGATAAAAACGGGGGAGGAAGAATTAAGGAAACGTTGAGCGTAAAATTGAAAGCTTATAATGGGGAGACAAATATTAACTGATCAGTGTAGTCTAGTTAAAGAACTGATACGTTGGTTTTGGCAGAATCTCATTTGTTTTGTTTTAATACAGAGCTCGTGGACCCGAACATTTTTATCCAGCCCATCACAGAGGAACGCGCTTCCCGGACCTTGTACCGCATCGAGCTCCTGCGGAAAGTGCGAGAACAGGCTCTCAGACACCCGCAGCTGTTTGAGCGGCTAAAGCTGTGCCAGCCAAACCCAGACCTACCTGTCTGGTGGGAATGTGGGACTCACGACAGGGATTTACTTATTGGAGCTGCTAAGCACGGAGTTAGCAGGACAGATTATCATATTCTTCGTGATCCTGAACTCTCCTTTATGTCTGCCCAGAGGAACTATAATCAAAACAAAGTGGCTCTCTCAAGGACTTCTACTCCACTCTTGCACCAGTACCAGATGGCATTATCTGCTTCTCCTCTTACACCTCAGTCAAGACTGTCAGATGCTAAAGTGAATGCTTTTGAGGACACAAAAGCTAAAAATGAAAATCTGAAAGAGGACCCTCAGTCTTCTGAAGAGGAATCTATGTCTACGGAGGAGACACAGACAATACTGAAATCTGAACCTTTGAGCCCCAAAAATGGCACCCCAATACAAATGACAGACCACAGACCTAGCGTGAAGGCTGAGACAGACAGGCGCATGGTGGCAGCAAGGACAGAGCCTCTAACTCCAAACCCAGCTTCCAAAAAACAGAGAGTCAGCAAAAGGGGGTCTGACTCTAGCTCTGACTCAGACTCTGACTCAGATAGATCATCCTGTTCTTCCAGGTCATCATCTTCATCCTCTTCGTCTTCCTCATCTTGTTCCCACTCCCGATCTGGCTCTAGCTCTTCATCATCTTCATCTTGTTCTTCAGCATCTTCATCCTCTTCCTCATCGTCCTCATCATCATCGTCGTCGTCATCATCATCGTCTGAAGAGAGTGATAGTGATGAAGAGGAGGCACAGAAACGTGGTATGTGTGTAGTCTTACTTCTGCAGTATAACTCTTTACTGAACTAGTTTGTTCTTAATGGAAAAATGTCTAAAAAAGGCTGTTAAATCCCACAGAAGTAAACTTGATTAAACATAAAGTAAATGTAAATAAACATATTAGCTTGATTCTTCCAAGTGAGTTGGAAGAATTTCAGGAATACTGCTTTTTGTTTGCTTCTTATCAGTGCCTTGGGTGAGGTATTTAGGATGTGTTGGCTGGCTCCCTAAGCAAGGTTGCTGTGCATGTGGTTCATGTGTGGGAGAGTGGAATGGACAGTGTTTTCTGGAAATACACTGTGTGTGTGGATTCCCTGCTATGGGTTCTTTTTCTTTCTAAACTGATCCTTTAGGTTTCCCTGTTTGTTTTTTCCACTCTTGCTCACCTGTCTATGTAGCTTCCTCATTGTTCTTTCATGAAACAGCAAGCTTCCTTCTGTCCCAACTCGAGTCATGTCACCTGCTTTCTGTTGTGAACTGGAGGCGCCCAAACAATGTTCTTGTACTGAAAATTTTCGCTTAAAAACTCAAAAAATTCACTTCAAATAAACTGCTTAGGCGAGACTGAGGTGACTGCAGCATCTAAGACCACACAACACAGACACAGTGAAAGCTTCAAACTGGAAGTAAAAATCTCTGATAAAGTGATTTAGAGTTTTTAATAATGCAACCATTCATTGTTTAATATATTCCTTACTTTGCTGCTGTGAAGTGGCCTCTGCTTCCCCCACTGAAACTCAGAATATGGAAAGATTTCTCTGTGTGATTCAAATGGTAATAGAGAAGGGAAGGAAATTAAGGTAGGCAGTGGGATTAAGAACCTATTTTTTTCCAATACCTGTAGGAAAAAGGCATTGTCTTAATCAGGTGGATCTTCTTGTCCATGGAAATGACAAATGGAAACGATGGGGTCAGTTTACTGGGCAAGTAAAATGCCACTTACAGAAAATTACTAATATGCTGCTGCCTGTACCAGGGAAAGGACATTTTTAGAGGAAACAGTTGTGTGCAAACAGTAAAACAATGACAGCAAAGGAATGTTTATATAACATAAATATTCAGCTAGAGATTGTGGATACCATAAGTGTGCTACAAGTCCAACTATTAGCCTTGTTTTGTGCCAGCTCAGTCTGTTTAGGCAAGTAATCCTGCCTTCCTCAGAGTGCAGAGTCCCATAAATCAATTGGCCTGTTTCATTTGCTTTTTTTTTTGGTTTGTTGGTTGGTTGGTTTTTTGGTGATTTTGCTGTTGATGTTCAAGAGATTGGTAAATGCTGGAAAGTTTAAAAATCTGTATTTTAATTTTAAGCCCAGGTTTTATTCCACTGGTTGTGCAAGGGCAACGACCCTTTGGAATACTTTCCACATTTGAAGCATCTCTGAAGGGAGTGCTGGTTTCTGTCAGATGACTCAGTCAGAGCTATTGTTAAGGACAAATTTAATTTCTGAAGAGCTGCCCCTCTTACTCCTTGTGCTGATGTAGTAGTTATATTTTCAGACAGCACTTTTTTTGTTGTTTCAGACTGTTTCCCCATGTCATAGTGAAACTTCTGTTATTGTCTGCATGGAGGCAAAAGTGGAATACTAATGATGAAATATAAGAAAGAGGACACACTGGAGAGATAATAGGAAAAAATCCTCAGTGATTAAATTTGAACAATTGAATTATGCAGGCACATATGTTCAAGGCATGGAACATCCAGTATTCCATGTAGTAAATGAAATGGGCTGTTCGTTAAAGTACTATCCCAATGGATTTGCCATGTGCTGGTGATGGACACCTTTGAGTTCAGTTTAATTCTATACTTCAGTACATGTTGTCTTACAGAGGAAATACGTTGAGTGAAGACTGTCTGTTAGATTACTCTGAATCATGTCTGTTTCCAAATAGCTAAATGTTCAACATCTTAAGCTTCAAAATACTGACAGGAATATGTATGGAATTTACATCCCTAGAAAAGAATCAGCCGGAAAAACCTAAGAGATTAATTCTTCAGTTTAACTTCGTGTTTGGACTTTCTCTGAACATTGTTGTATGTGTTTTGTTCACCTGAACTTCTTACAGTGAGTGTTTAATTCCCTTACAACATAATGATTTTGATGGTTTTATTTAGCAGAAGGAACTCCACATATAAAAGCCTATGATGAAGAGAGTGTGGCCTCTCTGAGCACCACACAAGATGAGACACAAGACAGTTTCCAAATGAACAATGGGACACCAAATTCTGGTTATCTCCTACAAGGTGGATACATGTTGGCTGCATCCTACTGGCCAAAGGCAAGTTCATAATGCAACTTTGGTTTTCAAAGTAGTAGTTGAAGGTGGGCTCTAACATTAATATTCTGTTAAATATGTTGGAACCAAGAAGCAGGGGAAATAGCTGTAGGATTTGAGCTTCAGGACCTTTTAGATGTTGTTATGTTGACTCCTGAAACATGCATTTAAGTCTAGATACTACTTTTCATAATTTTTGAAGGAGAGTGTAACTTTAATGTCACAGGTCCTTGGCATGTTGTGAAAAATGACATTCAAAGTGTAAAAAGTTAACTTTTATCAAATACAAGGGAGAATCTTGAACTCAGAAATAAGTGTTTGCTTACAGAACTTGTAATTTTAGCAGGCCCAAATTTTATTTGACAAATAACTGTGAAATTATGAGAAAATCCAGTAGTTTCTGTAGTCCTCATGTACTTAGCTGAGTTTATTGGGACCTGAGAACTGTGTATTATGGAGGTGTGTGAACTGTTATCTGTGTTTGGTGTCCAGAGGATGGGAATGAGGAATCACATGGTTTTGGAAGCTAAAAAAAGACATGAATAATTGTCTGTAGATTTAATTTTATAAATGCTATTTGCTGTATGTTATGGTGCTGCTCACAGGTGCAGATCCTGCTAGCGGTGACTCTAAGCCACACATACAAATACGGCTTTGGTAGTTACCATATCTTTCCTTTAGAAATCAGGGAGATAGTGTCTTTCAGTCGTTTACCAGACTCTGTACAAATGAGAGAAATTGCATATTTGTTTAGAGGTACATAATGAAATAAAGTATGGAAGTGCTTTCACAGATTTACGTTAAATCAGTACCAAATCCAGGAACTTCAAAATCTTCAAGTCCAAGTCCAGTGATAAAAATGTTGCCATTTCTATTCTCTGTAGAATTAAGAGCAAGTACATAAAATGTAACAGTGTTGGTAAGCATTGGTCCTACAAAATTATTTTCTCTTTTTTTTTTTTTTTTTAGGATCGAGTTATGATTAACCGACTGGACAGCATTTGTCAGACAGTGTTGAAGGGTAAATGGCCTTCAGCCCGAAGGAGCTACGACAGCACCACAGTGGCATCGTTCTACACCACCAAACTCCTGGACAGCTCAGGGGCAGCTGCAGAGTACAGTGAGCCCAGTGCACCCACACCCCCCCTTGCAGCTGTAAAAGAAGAATATGACCAATCACCCCAGCTGTCAAAGGTGAAGAAGCATGTACGAGAAAAGGAGTTTACAGTGAAAATCAATGACGTATGTTTATTTTTATTGCCCTAGGACCTGGTTGCGATTGCGGTGTGCGGCATGCTTTACCTGCAAGTGGCTGCCTGCTCTCACTCTCACTTCTTCACACACTTGTTTGTGGGTATTTGGGTCTGCTGCTTCTGGGCACTCAGTGTTTGGGGTTTGGGTTTGGTTTTTTTGGGGAGGGGGTTTTTCTGTGTTCCTTTTTTTTTTTTTTTTTTTTAATTTGCATAAGCCACTGGAAGGAATCATTATTTTTTTCCTCTGAATTAAATTTCTGCCATGCTGATGCTTCCTCAGACAGCTTCTTTTATGCTGTTTCTAACAAATCTGGTTAAGTATAAAAAGGTATTTCTGCTGTTCAGCTTTTTCTAAACATTTCAACAGGCACTTTATTATTCCATGGTCTTTTAGAGGATTACAGGAAAATTTCCTGGTTTAAATGCAGGTTAGAAGCTTCAAACATTTTGTTTATCTGTAGTTTGAGACCTGTTTGTAGCGCATAAAAATATGTGACTGTTTGCTCTTGTAGTTGGGTCTAGGACTAGGATTCAGGAGGTAAACACCTCACCAGTGTCTGGGTTTTTCAGTTCAGATGAAATTTCTGTTCAAATTCTGGTTGTACATGGAAGAGCAAGATTGCATAAGGTCTAACACAGTGTTTTCATTCTTTCTCAAGTCTGCTGGAGTAACTGTATGTGAAAATCCTGATTATGAAGTAGTTCTTTCTGCTTCAGCAGAAGCTCTTCTAACCCTGGCATTTATTTAACAGGAAGGTGGTTTGAAATTGACTTTTCAGAAGCAGGGACTGTCTCAGAAAAGGCCATTTGAAAACGAGGAGGGTGCATTGGGTCAGCAGCAATATCTGGCTCGGCTACGTGAACTCCAGAATGCGTCAGAAACCAGCCTTGTCAACTTCCCAAAATCACTTCCCAAATCAGGTACATAAAATATCAGAGAGCAGAATGGTCATCTAGTATTAAATCTGAGTTCCTCTGTTGATGTCCATGAATTGGCATGGAGAAAGGTGTTTGCAAGTGCTGTTCTAAGCTGCAGTCTGGAGAAATTCTCTCCAGTGCAGAGACATTCTCCAGTTTGGAGCACCTGATACTTTCTCACAGTGTTAATTAATGTAATGTCCATTTATTAGAATGATGGCATAGTACACTGTAAACCCCCTCCAAGGAAAATTTTAATAATTACAAAGTGCATCACTGTACACTGACAGTAATCAGTTTAACTCAGAACTTAATGTGGCTACTTTGTAAGTAAAGATGAAGAGTTCCAGGTTTATGCCTTTGCCATTTGGACTCTTCATAATCTTTCTTGTGTCTCATATAAAGAGGCAGTGGAGGACAATAACCTAGAATCAATTTTTGATTTATAGCCAAAATCTACAACCTGTTTCATAGCCAAGTAACAGCAGTTATGCAAAAAATAAAATAAAATAATACAAATAAAAGTGAGATTGAAGTAAGGAGTTAACATTTGGATTAAAATATTAGAAATTATTAGAAATGGGTGCTTAATTTAAGCCAGCTTCTGCTTAAATTTTTCCACCAAAGCATGTAGGTCTTGCTAAACATTTATTTAGGGATGTCTGCCTCTCTGTGTATGTTATCAGCAGTTTTCAACAGCTATCATCCCTGTACAGATTGATTTGGAGGGGGTGGAGGGGCAGTAATGAATTTTCATAGTAAAGTGGCTTTCAGAGCCTGATATTCAGGATGCTTTAAACAATCATAAAACAAAGGGCAATTTATCTTAGCTGTTACATATAGAAATTACATGCACTCTCAGTAATTAAAATAATTTTATTTCCTTTTTTTTATTCAGACATATTTCTCTTTCTAAACAAGCATCTGACACAAGTTTTATTGCATCATTTATTAGGTACTTCCAGTCATTTAACAGCCAGTGCCAATGGAGTCATAGTTGACAGTCAGCCTGTAGTCAAAAAGAGACGAGGAAGAAGGAAGAACGTGGAGGGAGTTGATGTCCTCTTTATGAATAGAAATAAACAGCCTAACCATGTAAGTAAATTTGATTTTCTATCCAAAAAATAAGATCAAAGTTTTTATTATTATTAGCAGCTTAACTGAGCATAACCAGCTGTCTCTGTTCCACAAAAGCTTGTTGTAAAAACTTTTGTGTTTGGGATATTTTTTGCTGATAGTTTGATTACACAGATGACAACTGGTGAAGTGTCATTAAATATTAGATATACACAATATCAAGAACTATTTTTGAAATACTACTTTAATTCTGATGAACTTTAACAATGTGTTATGAAAAATTTGTGGCTTGACATAGCAACACTTGGACTTACCTTCCTGTAACATCTGCTATGAGACCTAATTGGGCAGTGGCTTGAAGGGTTTCTGTGGCATGAGCAGTGCCCGAGTCCTTGATCTGCAGAACTGTGACTTTCATTGACTCCATTACATGAAATAATTGTGATGATTTGTTTTCAGTGCAGTAAATCAGATGTTTTTAATTTCTCCAGGTTAATCCAGGTATTAACTCCTGCCAGGTTGCTGCAGGAATAAACTCAGCACTCACTTACACACAGTCCCAAGGCATGCTTGATGCAGAGAGTCCAGTTCCTGTTATTAACCTAAAAGATGGAACAAGGCTTGCAGGTGATGATGCCCCTAAAAGAAAAGATTTAGAAAGGTGGCTTAAAGAACATCCTGGATATGTTGAAGATTCAGGAGCTTGTATCCCTGTGAGTATTTCTTCCACCTCTCCCTAGCTAAATAGTAAAATATTCACATATGGTGTATTTGGATTTGTATTCTGTATTACAGGGAATTATTTCCTTGTTCTTCTGTTCCACATAGGAAAATGTCCATTTCTTTTTGCAGTGCGAGGTCTGCAAGCGTTCCTTTTTGTTTCACAAATGTGCTAGCCAAGAAAAGCAATACTAAATCAAGACATTGATCTTTGTATTATTTCACTTAACGATTTAAAAAATTACCTAGGATAAGAAAATGCATATTACCATCATACTGATGATGGGAGCTGAAAATGTGTAACAGCATGTTTAGCGATGTGCAAGAGGATTAAAGAACTTTCTGTGGAATGTATCTCGTACCTACACAGTGCTGTGGTAGTGCTGTTTGTGTGGGTATGATCTTCCCTTGCTGTTACTTCTGAATTTGAGGTTTGTTAATGTTGAGCAGAATGTAAGAAAATTGTGTGTGATATCTGGAATAACAGCCTTGCTTCTCCATGAAGATAATACAAAACAGCAGCAATCTTCCAGACAGTTAAAGCACGGTTAAAAACTGAAAAATTAGTAAAGCAATGGGCAGAGGCATCAGAGAGATGATGTAGTGATGTTTACTGGACTACTTATTAAAATATTTCTAAAGTTGAAGTTGGCTTCAGATGAATGCCTCACTCAAGAGAATGCACAGTGATCTTACTGTTTTAAAGCAGTTACATCAGAAAGATAATTGGCTTTTTAATTCCTTTATAACAGAGGATGCAGCTGCACGATGGGAGGCCTAAACAAAAAAGACACCGTTGTCGAAACCCCAATAAACTGGATGTTAACAGTTTAACTGGTGAAGAACGTGTTCAGCTCATTAATAGAAGAAATGCAAGAAAGGTATTCATGATACTGTTACCATTCTGATACTCCCATGAAAGGTTTTGTTTTAAAGTTTTCGCACAGAACAAAAAAGTCAGTTAGAATCTTCTAGTAATTTTTTTGCAACTATGAAAATATGAAAGATACAGATAGAAACCTAGCCCATGGTTTATAGAAGTGAACACTCAGCATGGTGCAGTGTTTGGGCCATTGACTCAAACAGAGGCAGTGTGTCTAAAATACGTGCTAAAAATCTGTGATCAAAGTGGCAACTTCATCAGAAGTTTGAGATTTTTTGTAATCTTCTCATTACTATTTTTGGCACAATTAAAATTGTATTGATATCATATCTGGCATAGAAACTTGTCCTTTAGAATTGAGGGAGTCCTGTGTACTGCATTATTTTGCTTCTTGTTTTTTTCCAGTAATGTTTGGCATTTGCCCTTTATGGATACAGCAGTAGGTATTGGCTGTCAGTCACATTTCTAGGTGAAATGGTGGGGAAACAGGAGAACAAAAGAGGAATTCTTGTGGTAAAAGGCAGCAGTGGAAGATGTGAGAGCAAGCATTGAATTGAATTTTTCTACAGGTGGTCAAAGTTTGGGAACAGCACAACACATTTGAATAGGCTCTGGGGGAGGCTAAAGGCAATATTCAGGAAAAGCATGCAGAACATTACTGGTGTCTGTTGAACAGATCTGGCCAAGATGGGTGTGATGGTGTCTCTGAATGTCACTGTAGCACCAGAGCAGCAGTCCAGGGGGAATCTTTGAGCTGTTGTGTCCGTGTATGGAGCATTTTCCCTTTCCCTTGTGGCACTGCCAGCTGCTCTTTTTGTTAGAGTAGCTACAAGGGAAGCAGGATGGGGTTTTTTTTGTATGCTGCTATATTAAGGTCAGGAGCTTTGTCCATCTGTACAGGCAGAATTTGAGTCTTTAATCTCTTCAGTGTATTGAGACAGCAGCTCTAAAGGGGAACCAGAATGGTTGTGAGTCTCCTGAAACTAGGAGCTGTGGCTGCTCTTCAAAAGCTGTGCCCTGAGGGATCTTGTCAAAGTTGAGAATAAAGGAGTGAGGGATATGATCTCTTTTTACTGTGAAAAACCTGTGTTTTCATGATGACTTCTTTCCGCCTCAAATTTCCACTCAATAGTTGGTACTTGGATACTTTATTAATCTCAGTTTTTCCATGTGTAAGTTGTCTACAATTTTACTGTATCACCAAAATCATTTTTTCTCATTTTCTTTCTTAGTTCTGTAATAGTTTGAGTAGCAGGGAGTGAGGAACCAAAAGTAGCCTAGAAAATACGAGTTTAAGCTGCAGTTTGTAGAGAATGTTGAGCTGAAACTGGAATTTCTTTTTCTTTCTGGATTTGAATACATTAATTAAAAGCTTACTTTCCTGCTTATATTCTTTTATTATTGGTAACTGTAACTTGGCCTTTTTTGCATTAAAAACCTCAAGAACTTATTTCATGATGGCAGAACCTCTTAAAAGAAATATTTCTGGAAGTTGACTGAGGTGAGAGAATACTGAGGTGAGAGAATAGGATTATTTGTTGAATAAAGGAAAAGTTTAACAGGGTTGTACTTACAACCTTCATGGTAATACTCACTGTTCTCTGTTCATGTGGATGCTCTTCCATTCATTGTATGTCTAAATAAACATTGAATATTAAACATTAGTGTGAATGTCAAATATTGAAATCTCGAACTGAGTTGAGTAGATGAGTTTGAGTTCAGTAGACTGAGAACAAATCACGTACACATCTGTCACCAGGAGTCAGCCAAAAGCTGCATCATGCTGTATGATAACGTGTAGTGAGGCTTTATTTGTACTTTATTTGTTATTTAAAAGGTAAAAATGAAACAGTGTCAGTATTAATGTTGTGTTTTCTTCTTATCAGTTGTCACATATTCACTGACTTCTATTTTATGCTTCTCAGGTTGGAGGTGCATTTGCTCCCCCTCTGAAGGATTTGTGCAGGTTCTTGAAAGAAAATCCAGAGTATGGAGTGGCTCCTGAGTGGGGAGAAGTTGTAAAACAGTCTGTGAGTATTTGCAGAATAAGATAACCATGACATGAAATGTATCAGAAAGGAAACAAGGCAAACAGAAAAAAAATGCATGCCAAGAGGTGTGATTTTAATTTCTGATACTACTTTACCAGCAAACATGAGTCAGTGTCAGCTTTCTGCCAGCTTAGTTCAGTAAATGCTTTGCTGGCACAGTTGGAGTAGGAGAAAGGGGTGGAACAGCAACTGGCAACCCCAAATTAGAGATTTTGTTGAAGGTGCCTTAATATTGTGACTTTTCATGTCTTAAATATAGCCCAGTGGCTTTTAGGAAAGATGCTAGCCAAGAAATAATTTAAGAATGAGAATACTTTCACTAAAGTTCCGTTTGGGAAGAAAAATGCTTAATTTTCAAGATTTATTTTACTTTTAGTGTGCAACTTTGAGAAATTAGGATAGTGGGGATACTATCAATTTGTCTTGCCTTGAAGATAAGGACATATTTGGTACTTCAAAAGGGTGTTGTATAGTGTATGCCTCTGAATAGAGGTATAAATAGTAGCAGAATTACTGTGAGAAAGTAGGTATCTGCAGTAGAGAAGAACAGAACTTGGGTTCTGAATTCCTCTTGTTATATTAAGCTAATAAAAGTAAGAGTTATTTTCTGGGGAAAAAAGGCAGTTGTATTACAGTGTTGAGTAATATTTGATCTTCTGATTGCTATTTTAAAAAGCAAATTTCAAGACAATGCATTTCAAAGGGAATATTGGTATTTGCAGTTCTTAGTTGTTAGGTAGGACGTCCTAAAAGTGGTGAAGGAATACCGTAAAAATCCTAAATAGAAGTACTGTGAATTTCATTTAAATTCAAGTTGAGTCTTTATTATTTATTCTTCAGTTTATGGATGAGATGAAATATGAGGACATTAAATTAGAAACACTAGCAAAAATAAAAAAGGCTCAGAGATTGTTAGTCTGTATGCAATCACACATATTTAACTTCAAATTGAAAACTAATTAAACTGTCAAGTGATTGCTGTGTGCTAATATTTCAAAGCAATGCTGGTTTAGATCTTAGATTATAAGATATATTAGCTGTAATTAGCTATATTTGGCTTGATGTGCCAGGAAGCCATGAAGGGTGAGCTAGCAGAGGGTGTCAGAAGATCCCTCACAGTGGAGCTGGGGACACGGGGATGGGGTAGCACAAAGTCATCACAAGTTCCAGGGAGTTGTCTGGAGATGAGGCCTTTGTTCTCCGTTGGCTTTTCCTTTGCCATCCCCAAGCTCCCAAACGCACTAAAGTGCCGCTGTGTCTCTGGCAGGGCTTCCTCCCCGAGGGAATGTTTGAGCGCATCCTGACGGGCCCGGTGGTGCGGGAGGAGGTGAGCCGGCGGGGGAGGCGCCCCAAGAGCGAGATGGCCAAGGCCACGGCGGCTGCGGCGGCCGCCTCGGCTGCCAGCGTCCCCGTCAACCCCCTGCTGGCCAACGGGCTGCTGCCGGGGGTGGACCTGCCCAGCCTGCAGGCCTTGCAGCACAACCTGCAGAACCTGCAGTCGCTGCAGGTGACGGCCGGATTGATGGGAATGCCGGCTGGCCTCGCCGCCGCGGGAGAGGCCAAGAACGTGGCTGCCATGTTCCCCATGCTGCTGTCAGGGATGGCTGGATTACCAAACCTGCTGGGCATGGGGGGACTCCTGACGAAGTCCACAGAATCCGTGTCGGAGGAGAAAAAGGGAAACGATTCCAAGGAGACAGATGCAAAGAAAGAAAGGACAGAAGACCAAAATACGGATACTGGTGGTGAAAACTCTGTTTCGAGTTCTCCTTCAACATCCTCTGCCGCCGCAGCTGCCAATCCTCTCTCTCTTAACCCTTTACTTTTGTCCAACATACTTTACCCAGGGATGCTTCTCACTCCAGGCCTTAATCTTCATATCCCAGCTTTGTCTCAGTCTAATATTTTCGATGTACAGAACAGTGAAAGCAATGACACAGGCTCAGCCAAGCCCACAGAAGAAAAGGAGGAAAATTCTAGGGTTAGAGATCAGGAAGACAAAGGGGGAACGGAGCCAAGCTCTCACAACGAAAACAGCACAGATGAGGGTTCAGAGAAAGCAGATGCTTCATCTGGATCTGACAGTACATCATCTTCATCTGAGGATTCGGATTCGAGCGATGAAGACTGACCCCAGACTCTGCACTTAAATTATAAACTGATTTTGAATTTATTCTTTAATTATTCATTGTAAATAACCCAGTGTTGAGTGCATCAATGATTTACTGACCGAACATTTCAGTATTTGTTTAGAAGTGCAAACTGCTTTCAGAGACGTTTTGCATGTAATATTTCTTGAAGTTCATAAGTTTCTGAACTTGTATGTACTATCAAATACACAATGGTGTAAAATTACAACAAAAGGCATTATAATTTTGTTGGGGGGTTAATTTTATGAAAATATGCTCAAGTAAGAGCTGTATATTTAATATATTTGCAGTGAACACAGAATACTTTATGCATATTATTGATTTAATTTGAATATAGTTTTACAGCCTCCTTGACACTTATAATTTACAGATCAAAACTCAGCAATAATTTGGGCAGCTAATGAATGTCATGAAAGCTGTAGAATCTACATCACCATCCATTGCTTTAATTACATGAAAATGCTCTAGTGTTGTGATGCACTGCTGTTTCCAATTCAGGTACAAGTGTGTTTAAAAGAAGATAAATTTTTCCCAATCAGCCAATTAAACTGGCTACCTGTTACCTCAGCTGAGTTAGTTTAGGAAGTTTACATTGGTTTCTATTACTTGTTTTCAGGTTTTGTTTTGTTTTTTAAAGACATCCTGTATAGCATGTTAAAATCCGAGTTACATGAGATAAGACTGTTGGGGTTTTCTTTCCCTCTTATTGCAGCTGTTCTCTTTGACAGCACTAAGGGGAAATTAAAGCAAAAACTGTCTTGCCTCATGCTACTTGGCACCACGCAGGTCTATTTAGTTTACACCTTGCAAAGTTTTGGGCTCCCTCTGCAGAATTAAAAGTCCCAAAATGAGGACTAATTTCCCCAAGACTCAGAAGAGGCAAACTGTCATAAAGTGCCACTGAAAAGACCTTTCAACACTGCATAATTCATGTAAAAAATTGTTTGTTTGCTTTGTTTGTGTAGATTTCTATTTGTGTTTTATGTCATAAAACCTTCTGGAGTTCCCAGTTAATAATGGTAAATAAAGTACAACAGATAGTTTTGAACTCCTTTTGAGTTTAAACTTCTCTGCAGATTTAAATCTGACTAAATATTATCCAAAATCATTATTGGGATATCACTTCATATATTATGCTGAGTTACCCACTAAAGAAAAAAGCACTTTGAATAGTAAGGAAGACAAATTATTCCTAGAAACCACAGTAACAGGGCATAAGGCATCTGTTTTAAGTCCAAATCCTTAGAACCCTTTACTATATAAAATCTAACTAAGAAAGATTTGATGTGTGATATGATTCCTCCTTCTTCTTAAGCTGCTATTACTCTGACACGGTCGAGGCCCAGATTCACATTTACAGAACTTCTGAACTGACTGAGACTTCAGTTGACCTTGGTTACATCATTTATGGTCCAGGAATAGGCAAGTGTTAAGAGAAAATAGATACAGGTACTAGTGAAAGTCATGGAAAAAGCTTTACAAAGGGATAAATTTAAAAATAAAAAACAAAAACTGTATATTTTGATATAGTTCTGTTGCTTGCTTGTACAGTAAAACAACTGTGTTGTTTTTTATCAAGAACTTTACCAATGAAATATAAGTTTCTATGTGCAAAATAACTAGCCCCATGATTAGAAGCAGTATTAGATGTAATTACACAATTATACAAGTACCATTTGGATTGTGCTGGTTACGTATTTTCCCAGATAGTATTCTGATTTTTGGCCCTTCATGCAGTGTCTTAGCAATAGTGAAAATCAAAAACTGCCAAGAGAAGGGGGTAGCCAATTCTTCATCATTAAAATAAAAAGTATTTCATATTTAATATTTTGCCCTTTGTAATATAGCACTTTTATTTAACTAGGATGCATCTATGAAATAGCCAAAGTTTTACAAGCAGTTACTAACTTTGTTTGCTGATGGAGTATGTCAACGATACCATCACTTCCCACCCTTCCCCCACAAAACAAGTCCTAAATCTTGTGGCTAAAACCTAATTTATATCAGATTTATGAAATAAAGTATTTTCCTATTATGGTCAAGTAAGTTTGGTTACTGTTCTAGTGATTCTTTCTATGTAATAAGGCAATTACAGTTTCAAGTAATGAAGGCTGGTGTAGAGTTGAACATAATTATATTTGGGTTATTTTTCATCAGTTTGATCCAGAGGGGGAAAAAGTGTCCCACTATCAGCTAAACTATATGCAAATACGGTTGTATAAAGTTAAGGGTTATAAGGAAACCTCAGTAGAATTACACTAATACTGAAGTTAAAATTAAAAGGATATCCAAGGTGATGATAAAGTGTGTGTTGGTAGTTACTAAAAAAACCTTAGCTGTTATTGCCTTGTATTTCTATCCCTTGTTTCAGGCTTCATGATCCAAGTCTTAGTCCAGGTTTTTTTTGGACATTTGCAATATTTGCCAGTTGTGTTCTGTGTAGTCTGAATTTGCTTTCTGTAGTTGAACAAGCGTCTTAAAAAGTCATTTGTAATTTATTGAATTACTTTCTATGATGTTCTATAGAGCAAATGGAAGTTTAATTATTTTTTATTAAACATATTCTTTGACTACCCGTGATGTCGGCCTCAGTATGTGAAAGTAATGCTGTGTAAAGATTAAACATGAATCTTCCAGCAGCAAAACCCAACTTTCAGTTCTAAGTTTTGAAACTGAAATTATTCTTAAGACCTTAAAAAAAACCCCGGCAAACAAAGCAAGGACATGTGTAACACACCTACTGCCCAAGACCAGGGTTTACCCTTGTATCATTTCACTGGGAATCAATTACCTCTAGCTCTCTGATCTTAAAACCAAGCTGTTACTCCCACCCTACAGTACTTACGGTTAGAAAAGAGTATATGGTCTAGGTTCTGCTCTAAAAGTTACCTTAATTTTAAATAAACACATTGGCAGTAAGTTAATAATAATAATATTAAGTTAAATAAGCACGTTGGCAGTTGGAAGTAAGTACCTTTTCAGTCTGTTTTTAAAGAAACTTTGCATTACTTTCCGTATCTTTATTAAAGCTTTTAACTGTGTACACAACACTTAACTATTGCATGTATTTCACACAGGGCACAGACATTTCTCCTGAACCCAAGTTGTCCCTGCTTGTCCGATGCCACCTTCTTTTAACCTGGCATTGATTTGAATGATTTAGTGGTATCCTTATTTCTTTCAGTCTGATTTTTGTCTTTATATCCTGATCATCCTTTCTGAGCTGCTGCAGATCTGTACACAGGTGATAAAAGTTCACATATACATGAGCTCTGTTCTCAATTTTTCTGTTTCTTTTCTCCTTGGAAGTCCTGCAAAATCTCTTAATGGTATTTTTTTTAATTAGTTTTTGGAATCCAGTCGTCTTGGTCTATAAATTAAAATATAAGGATCTATTTTTCAATGGAACTATTCCCAAGGAACAGGTGATCTAGGCACTATGTTGATGGTTAGTTCCTGGCACTCCTTTGAAACTTTTCCAAACAGTATGTGGGATATGATGGTTAGGTCTCTGAGAAAATTCTTTGTGCCATGTTATTTAGTAATACATTTTTCATAGATCGCTCAGTGTGACAGTGCTGATCACCCATTAAAATGAAGGTTTGATGAAGCTCTAATTAAAGCTGTAGTGAGATGAAATGTGCCTGGTGTTCAGGGTTAATATAAAGGGATTTGCACAGTGGTGTTACATTAACTTACTTGTCATGTGCAAGTTACTAACAGCTGGTTTTATAAGCAGTTTCTGATCTAGTTCTATTACACCTATAATTGCCTTCCATATGAGCAGGCTGTTCCAATGCAATGTTGGATTTAGATTGCTGTAGCTGCTCAACATTTAAAATTTTACATTTGTTGTTGAGACCTTGAGCTGGTGGTGTCGTCTGTAGAGCAGACTAATTGTACTGGTGTAGCCAGAGTTTACAAAATAACTGTCCAGGCTTATCTAAATGTCCCTAATGTTACACAAACGGGCAGTATAATTTCTTGTTACATTTAGAGGAAAAAGAAATAAAGATAGCAGCCTTCCAAGTTCTTTTTATTTTTTTTTTTTAAATTGAATGGTGCCTCCTTTTAGGTTCTCTCATCCAAGGAAGGAAGGAAAATGCAGTGCCCAAGATCCTTCATGAAGTTAAACTGGAAAATGAGGAGTTGTTTGCTTTCCCTCCTGTGTGCTTCCAGTGTGAACAAGACCTGACAGTGCACAAATCTCAGTAGTGTTCCAGGTAAGGTCTCGAGAATAAAAGAGAGGCTGGTTTGGGAAATTCTTGGGATCCTAATGTCAGATACAGTATCATCATCTAGAGAGATGAGAGCACTTTCCCTAGTGCTCACCAAAACTGGTAATAGTCCTTACACTGTTTTCTGCTCTCCGACAACAAAAGCATTTGATTTGGGAACTACCATGTCAGCTCCTCTGCTTGACAGAGTTTGAGCTGTGTGCAGCAGCTCAAAGCAGGGGATAAGAACATGTTCATGGGGAAATTTGAGATTACAGACAGTAAAAAATGCATGTGACTGGGGGGTAGTCAAGCAGCTGTGAGGGACTTGGGCTGAGAGGGTGTTTGTAGCTGTTACTTGTCATACTGGTTGATCTAGCATGGAGTTCAGTAGTCGAAATTATTCAAATAATTAACATGCCATATGAGGAGAACTCTTTATTAGTCTTGCATCTTTTTAATGAGGGAGGAGCAGGAGGGAAAGAGGGGAGAAGTAATAAGTTATTACTGCTTTATGTTTTAGTAGACACTGTAAATTTAGCTAAACAGAAAAGCCCTACATCATTTATATAGTCCGGGTGGCAGAGAGCTTCCCATCAATGCCCTGCATATCTCAGAGCAGGAACTTGGCCTCACTGCAAAGTTCACAGCTTCTCTGTGTTACGGGGAAAAAAAAGTAAGACATTAAATACAGCCTAAACGCGCATTTTTAATGTTGTGAGTTGTTCTGGTAGTCTGGGGGGCTGCAGGTCTGAGTGGGACCGTGCTGGCATCATCATCATCTTCCAGTGCCAGCTCAGGCTTTCTGCTGCTGGGTACCAGTGTGTATTTGTGTCCTGAATCACATAGGTCAGCCAAATCATCTTTTCTTGACATTTGTTTTTTTGCCCCTGAAGCTTTCAGCGTTCGTGAAATACCAGTAATACAAATTCAAGCCGACGGAGTCAATAAATCTCTTTTAATTAAGTGCAGCCTGTTTTACTGATCACTTAACTGACGAGTACCTGCTCTAGGACTTAAATCTTATTTTTGGCAGCCTCCTCTCTGCTCGGACTTAACCAGGGGAGCTATTTCTGCCTCTTTCCTATCCCCCACTGTCTCTGTACAGCCCGTACCCCGCACTGTGTGTGTATACTTGTATATTTTTGTGTACATATTTGCGCGCTGCCCGCCCTCTGCCCGTTCCGGGCTCCCCTCACGGCCCGGGCCCCGCCCCGCCGGGGCCGCGTCTCGCGGTGCGTGGTTGGAGCGCGCGCCGTGCGCCTGCGCGTGGGCGGAGGGGGCGGTCGCCCCGCGGGCCAATGAGCGGGCGCGGCGCGCGGCGGGGGCGGGGCCCGTCCCTCGGTGTTTGGATTCGAACGCGCGGGGCGGCGGCGCAGGCGCGGTGCGCGGAGCGCGGCGCTGCCCCCCAGTGGCGGGGCGCGGCATGGCGGGCGAAGACGCGGCCGGGGCCGAGCCGGGTCCCGCGGGGGGCGCGGCCGCCGCCCCGTCCCCGCCGGGCGAGGATGGCGAGACCCGGCAGCGCTACGAGGAGCTCTGCAGGAGCCTCAACATGGACGAGCGCGCCCGCGCCGAGGCCTGGCTCAGCTACCAGAGCATGAGGCGCAACTACACCCTGGAGGTGAGGGAGGCGCGAAGGGGCCGCGGGCGGCCCGGGGGGAGCGCGGCGGGAGGCGGGGGTGAAGTGCGGAGGGAAGGGACGGCGGTGGAGGCGCGGCGGCCTCTCCCTCGCACCGCCCGGCCGGCCGGGAATAACCATCGCAATTGGTAGTGGTAGCGGCGGCAAGGTGTTAAAAATGGCAGAGCCCCCGTCGCTGTGGTCCGCCAGCTCCCAGCAGTTCGGCCGCGGAGCGGCACGGTGGCCTCGGGCAGCTCCGCTCCGCAGCCGCGCGGGGCCCGCGGAGATGCCCAGCGCAGGTGTGATCACGTTTGTTATGTTTTGGGGGGCTTGAGCGGCTGCGGCACGGCCCGGACTGACGGGTGAAGGGTAAAAGGTGAAAGGTAAAAGGTAAAGGGTTGGGCGCGTCGGTCTTGAAAACAAGAACACGCGGTGACGCGCCCGGGAGCTTCGGAAGCGCCTTTTTATCGGTGCCTTCCTACAGCGAAGGTGGCGTTTGTGATAACCCTCGGCAGTTCCCGGGTCCCCCAGCAGTGCCCTCCGGCGGCCGGGCGGCTGTCGGGGCTCCGCAGCCGGGCAGGGCTCGGTGCTGCGGGGCCGGGGAAGGAGGAGCCCCGCTCCGGCAGCGCCGCTGTCACATCGCAGGCAGCGAGCCTTGCCTTGCCCCGCGGTGTGCGCTCACCTGGGCCCCTGACATCATCGAGATCGACAAAACCACAGCATCGAATTCAGTCTGACCCCTTGGTTTACCCGTGTTTTTTCCCACTGAAGTGTTACTATTTGATCAAAGACGGAGAATAAAATTTCAAGTGCTCATTAGAATTAATTTCTGTCTTTAGGTACCAGGTTGAATAATTGTTCTACTCCGTAATATAGAGCAAAATGGAAATGATGTTTTCTTTCCCTACTGTCCTTTCAGGGCAGAAGAATGTTTTGGTTGCAAGAACTGTAACTTTTTTTTCCCCCTTTTTCTTTTAAATCTGAGCAGTATTTGTACTGCTGTACACTGTAGAAGAACAACACTAAGAATATATTTTCATATACGCAAAATGCACTTTACACTTTGAGTCAAATGTGAAATTTATAATGGTAACTAGTAAGTTTAGTTTTGATGCAGTCCAGTGTTTGGTGTCTATTTAGCACCTGTTTTGCTGCACTTAAAAACTCAAAGCACAACAGAAGTTTGAAACAGCGAATCAACTTTCTCGCTGGTTGGACTTCATCTGTTCAGGACCCAGTGCTTTCCCCGATGCTGGGGTAGCTGAAAAGCCTGCTTTTCTTATTCAGTGAAGTTTTTTAGATGCCTAATGTTTTGATTCACAGGGAAATGACATGCATTGGCTGGCTTGTGCCTTGTACGTGGCTTGCAGGAAAGCAATTCCAACTGTGAGCAGAGGAACAGCGGAAGGAAATTATGTATCCTTAACCAGAATCCTGCGCTGTTCAGACCAAAGGTAACTTTTATTCTTCCTGATTTTCAGACACTTAGAAAATCTCAAAGAGTGCTTATCACCTTGTGAAATTGAAAATAGAGAATAAAAGCTAAATATGTTTCTTGTTTCCTGCTTTTGAAGATAGACACTTTATATCCCTGGAATGTTTGTGTTATAGCTCACTGCCACAGAAGTAGGGCAGCTCCTTTGGCTCAGTACTATGTTCATAAAAACACTGGTTTTCAAAATAAGAGATTGACTTCCTTCACTCAAAGGAGAAAGAAGCTGGTCACTGAAGAGCAGCCAGTTTTTGTGGTGTGAACTTCTCACATGAGAAACCATTTTTAGTTTGCTGTGAAAATGTTCACTAGATTTATCTCCATTTTTGCATAAGAAAATTTCATTTTTCACATGTTGTTGCTAATGTCACTAAATGAGGTCAGAATCTGATGAACAAATTTGTGCATGTTTATGTCCATAAAGTAATAAAACTGAAATAATTTACTTTACTTATTAGCAATCTCATGGTTTTCTGAAAATTCCGTAGATTGTCACATAAAACCAAAAAATGTTCTTACGTACTTTTTTTTTTATCCTGTTTCCTCTACTGTTGAAGCATTGCTGCTGATTTAAATAATGCAAAAGTGTTCCTCTATAAGCTTTTGTTTTCCAAATCAGAAATTGAGGGAATGTTGATAAATTATTTCTTTGATTTGGGCTATCAAGACTAATAACACTGAAAAAGAAGGTGTAGATAAAGAAGCAGAAAAGGAATTAAAGCCAAATTTACAAAGTGCATTTTACCAAAACTTAAGAGGTTTTTCATGCTTTGTAGAATATTCTTAGCATTGTAGATCTCACAGCTTGTTTTATTTAATTTAATAAATTATTCAGAAAAATGAGGCAAGTCTGATTTCAGAATAATCTAACTGTTGGAGTTGATTTTGTCTTTATGAGAAGATGCCAGACCTGTGAGTACATAGTTAACGTGGTTATCAGCTGAGGATCTAAAAATATTTCACGAGCTGTCTGAGCTCATCCATGTTTATGGGTGAAGGACTGGCTCTGAGTTCATTGTCACGTTTGCAATGCCACCATTTCATCAGTAGTCTGGGCAGTAGAAATTGCACTTTCATTGAAAATGTAGAATTTATTTCTGCAGGAGAAGCAAACGGCCTTTCTGATCTAACCTGTTCGGTATTTCCAGCTTGATCGAGTTTTTTAACAAGATGAAGAAGTGGGAAGACATGGCAAATCTTCCATCCCAGTTCAGAGAGCGAACTGAGAGACTGGAGAGAAACTTCACCGTTTCTGCAGTCATTTTTAAGAAGTATGAGCCCATTTTTCAGGACATTTTCAGGTATCCTCAAGAAGATCAACCTCGTCAACAGAGAGGAAGAAAACAGAGGTGTGTTTTTGTTATTTCCAGACTGATTTTAGAGCATTACTTTAGTGAAAATGCAGTGAATCTGCTTGGTTGTTTTGTTAGTTGTATTTTGACTGTATTTTCATGGTTGTTGTTTATAATATCGGAGTTGGTTTGTCCTTGCTTGCAGCAAATTTTTAAACTCTTTTTCAGTTTCAGGTCTGACAGGGGCAGGAAATCCCAAAGCTGCCGAGTTTCTGATGATTTGGGGGATGGGGGAGAAGGGAGAGATTTCAATCAGCCTGTAGGCAAGGGAAGCACTAGTGTTGCAGAGGTGGGAAAGACAGGAAGAATTTGATCCTTTTATGATCTGCATGGCTTTAATAACTCACAGTACAGCTCAGTCTGTTTCACTGCCCAGTAACTCCCATGGATTTCTTCATAGCTGCAGATCTTGTGGATATTTTACTTTATAGCAGAAGCTTTGTTTCTTTGTTACCATTTGTATTTGGGGTGCTGCAGAATTGATCTTGCAGGCTGAGACTGCCTACACCAAACATCTTTTAGGTTTTGTGCATCTTTCTGTATTTCCTTTAGTCAGGGTTTATGGGAAGGGTGTAAGATTTTGGCCACACAGTAGTAAAGCTTAGTTTTGAATTAGTAGGATGTTTTATCAGTTTTGATTCATTGAGCTTACTGTCTTCTTGCTGTATTTTCCTCTAAAAGACGACAACCATGTACTGTGACCGAAGTTTTCCACTTTTGTTGGGTGCTGTTTGTTCATGCAAAAGGTAAGAGATCTGAAAGGGATTCAATACAGCAGACATAGTTTTATTAGTCATTCTTTTATATCAGTCCTTAAAATACCCAATAGATGCAGTGTACATGTAACCTTTATTGTAAGAGCAGCCTTAAAGCTTATAAGAGCAGTAGAGAATTTCAGATGTTTTTCTTGATAGTGACTGTTGGGAGAAAAAGGAAGGCACAGGATTAAATTCTCATTTTAGGCTTCAGTTATTCAATCATAGCACGTATAGTCTGAAATCTTTTCTCATCAAATCCGTGTCTTTAGGAGTTTCCACATCCCTAGCCTTGTTTCAAGTCCTGCTTTGACGGGTGTTCACTGTGAGTGATGTATAAGTAGGGTAGTGCTTTGGGGAAACTAAAAACAGGATTGATATTCCACGTGGAAAGAGCACCATTGTAGGTTCAGATCCACTGATGGTGTCCAGTAACTTGGTTTTTTTTCATAATATAACACTTATTAGGGCAAAACAAGTATTTTCATTTCTTCAAGGAGAGCAATAAGAGGAATTTTGGTTTGGTTTGGGAGTGTGTAGTGGGATGTGTTTTTTCAAATTTAAAAGTGAATCAGTGTTAAGATTCCTGCAGTGTGCTGTGATTTCCTTAACTGGATGATTTTGAGGCTAGGACAGAGTAGGCTGTGGCAATATTGAATGGCCTGGCACTGATTTTTTTCAGCACAGAACTTTGTTTACAAAGCTTTTCTTTCTACACTGCCACACTGCAGAGCATTCCTGGCAGCAGTGCCGGACCCTCAGCACTGTATCCCTGCACAGAGGTCAGGAAGGGTGTGCTGGGCCACAAGGGCTGCACTCAGCACTCCATCCTGTGAGGAAGATGCCTTTTTGTAAGGCTGCAAATTCCACCTTATTGGGCAAGGGAAGTCTTTCCTAAACAATATGGTGCTTTCAGCCTGAAACACAGCATGATTTCAACCACTGAGTCCAGAGCAGAGTCAGTACTGTACTTATTTCTAGTCAGTCAGGACTTCACTTCCTTAGCACAGGTAGGCAGCTGAGGAGTAAGTAGGTCAGTCTGGAAAATCACAGGTTTGTCTTTTCCCTTCTGTAAAGTCCTCACTTCTGTGGGAAGATTGGATGGTTGACAAGGTGCAGAGGGACTTTATGGTTCTTCCTGTTGCTAAGTTGTTGACTGATATGTTTGAGTAACTGCATCATCGACTGACTGCATGTTAGTTGCAAGCAGTTTCAGACATGGTAACTTAACCCTATGGAGAACACCACGTTGATAACACATCCAGTTGACTTTTACAAGGAAAAGAAAAAACATTGCAGTGCATAGAAGCTATAAAGTTACTAGATGATTATTAGAGTGTGGCAGCACAAAAATGGACACTGAGTGTTGACTAGGAAGGCATTAGGTGCTGGTCTGAGGTTCTGTGCTGTGTGGTATGGGGGTGGGCAGTAAATCCTTATCACAGCAACCACACATCAGTGGCAGGCCCAGACTTGTCTGCTCCTGCAGCCCATTGCCTTCAGTTCATGCTCTGCACACTGAGGGAGTCCCTTGTTCAGTGGGACTGCACTTCAGAATACTGTTTGTAAGAACTGCTCTTCAAACTCTTTTATTTCTTTCTTTAAAATTGATGGGGAAAAAAAATCTCTGTTTTTATTATGTAGTACAAGGTTGTGAAAGGGAGTCTTGTTTGAAATGTCAGCAACAAAAAATTACTATGGAACTACTGGTACTGTGAATGATATTTATTTCTGTAGTGACAGTAAGGATTGCCGTGGTAGTTGTCATGGTTGTGGAATTGAACCTGTGTTATGACAGTTACTTTGAGAATTTTGTTGATTAAAGATTTGCTAACAATATTTAGGTTTTTCATTGCTTTGCTATGAACCTTTAATGATTTGGAAATAACTGATAAGTGGGTAAAGTTAATTAAAATTTCATCCAGGGTTCATTTTTAAAAATAAATTATCTGCATTGAAATTATTTTTCTTCTAGCAAACATGGAACCTGAAAATAACATAACTTTGAACAAACTGGTATTTTACTGGCAAAAAAATAACAGCATAATTGAGAAAAATTCTCTAGTCATATATCCATTTCAGTGTGTTCTAAATGAGTTTATTACTATATGATAGATTTCTTCAAGAATTTAAACCTGTTCTTCAGAGTGGGCTCAGATAAGTGATTTGGAGCTTCCCTGAGAAAAAAGGGTGGGTGGAAAGAGTAGAAGAGTTATTATTATTTAAGGAATAATAGAAACATTATGCTGTGCATAAAAAGTAACAGAATTGTGATTCATGCTATTGATTAATTGTATAATTTATTTTACCAAACTGTTTTTATCTAGGGCCACTCCTAGAAGAATATCATAAACATAAAGAAGTTCAGTAAAGAGTAATGTACAAGTCTGATTATAATCTTTGTTAAAAGTGTTAAAAGAGTGAAGTTACAAAGACTCTTTTCTGCAGGAAAACGATAGAAAATATGTAATAAACTGGGTCAGAGATAGGCACATTATAGCTCTTCTGTAAAGCACATGAGAAATGAAGTTAAATTTATTATTGTTTATAATAAGTATGCCCCCAGCAAATTTTTTGCAAGGAAACAGATTATTCAAAAATAAATCTGACTTTGAGCTAAGTACAGGTCTGTTCTGGGAGTGAGGGGCAGGGCTGAAGGAGGGAGCAGTTTCTAGGCCATCTTAAAACCTGGGTCTGGCCTTGCCAAAGTTAAAGTTTCGTGCAGCTTTTTACAGCAATGCAAGGTTGGGGAAAAGGGGAAAAGTTGAGTCTCAGAACCCATCCTACCCCTCCTTGGCCTTCAGAGCAGAATTTGCACTGGGCAGGTGCAGTGGGAATCCAGTGAAGGACATGGCTCTGCCAGACAGTGGGGCTGGTGCTGCCAGAGTGACGTTTTTCTTCCTTGGGGCAGTTTGCATGGTACAGTTTGTGCTGCTGCAAGTTATTTATGCACTGGTTAATGACATTACTGTGAATGAGGGAGCAGCAATAGCTTATTTATCAACATTTTGGTAAGGTTTGATTTCAAAACAGCACAATATACTTGTTTTTGAAAAAATATTTTTATTTTTATATTTGTTATGTGTTATTGTGAGTCTGCTTTACTGCCTGTGTTGCTGTCCCGCTACTTACAGTCACCAAAGTCTGTGTTTCCAAGATTCCATTATTGATTGTAATACAAACATCAACAGACTCTTGGTTAAAAAATTCTTAAATCCTTGCTAATTTTATGTCTTATATTTTTCTAATATTGCAGGAAATTTTCCTATGATCAGTGATGACTTGGTCAATTCCTACCATCTCTTGTTGTGTGCTTTGGATCTCGTGTATGGAAATGCTCTGCAGTGTCCCAACCGTAAAGAACTCCTGAATCCTAATTTTAAGGGTATGTTGAGAAAAAGAAGTTGATTTGAAATACATGAGAATTAATATTTTCTGTATCTGACTTTGCAATTCCACTCCTATTAATGTAGTAGATTTTGTCAGTAATGCATTAGGTCAAGAATTTGATATACTGTGGAAATACCCTTGAAGGGAAGTTCCAAAGTAATACTTTGAGTTAATGTGGGTTTAATGTCAGTGGAAAAGTGCATAATGACACAGCCATCGCTGGAAACAGTGAGACTGGAATGTTCTGTGATGCAGCAGTTCAGAAAAACCCAGGGCTCAAACAGGAGATTTGTTTCTCTGTCATTTCTGGATTGCTGCTGTTCATAACCACAAATTCAGTGAATGGTGAGAAGTTGCCATTGAATTTCTGATGTAACTCTTCCCAGGCTTGCACTTCATTTTCAGTGCTGTACAGGATTGGCTTTCACTTGTAGTGCTGTGGATGTGACCTGAGACCATTATCTCGAATAAATATTGTAGTTCAATGGTGTTTGGTTTTTTTTCTATTAGAATTGATGTCTGTAGGTTTTATCACTCAGTAAGTAATGTTTTTAATCTGTAACTCAAAATGTGCTTTTGATAACATTGCCCAGTTGAGTGGACATTACGTAATTAGTAGTTCTTTCAAGAGGACTAATTAGTTTGCTGTTTTAATTTCATACTTGACTACACAGCATAGAATTTAAGTTTAATAAGAAAGTAAGATGTGAGTTTGCAAAATTAAATCATACAATATTCTGAATTGTAGGTCTACCTGAAGACTTCCATAGTAAGGATTATAAAGTATCATCTGATCCTCCCTGCATCATTGAAAAACTGTGTTCTTTACATTATGGATTAGTTTTAGAAGCAAAAGGTATAAAGGAACATTTTTGGAAGCCATATATTCGGAAGCTTTTTGACAAAAAGGTTGGTCAGTAAATTTGTAATGTAGAAAAATTTCTCC
Source organism: Acridotheres tristis (assembly GCA_037013685.1). NCBI lineage: Eukaryota > Metazoa > Chordata > Aves > Passeriformes > Sturnidae > Acridotheres > Acridotheres tristis. The sequence goes on from CM072898.1 coordinate 9,753,316, forward strand.
TTACTTGTTACCTTCAAACCTTTATAAGAAATGAAATGCCCACCCTTTGTTCTTAAATGTCTTACAGCTATTAAAAGGAAAAGATGAAAATCTGACGGGGTTTCTCGATCCTGGGAACTTTGGAGATAGCGTGTAAGTCCCTGTTTGTGGTTTGGTTTGCAGGAGTGTCCCTCTGTGGCCCAGCTGCACTTTTTGGCTGGTCTGAGCACTGGCACAGCCATGCCTTGTGTGTTCAGTGATGGCCATCCAGCACTGCCTTCCTGTTCCTGGCAGTGCAGGGGGCTGAGGCCTGCTTGAAACAGGAACGGTGCTTCAGGATGGTGTTACCTGATGTCTGCTTTAATTCCTATGTTTCTCTTTCCTGGATAATTTTTTTTTGTGTGTGTAACTCAGAGTTATTATGAAAAAGCTGTGGGAGCACACTGAGTAGGAAGTGGGAGGGAAAAAATGGGTTTGGTGGTGTTTAGAGATGTTTATGGGTAGGACTTAATTTCTTTTAATGATATCCAAATGGTTCAGTGTAATTTATGATACAATGCTGTGTAAATTTTGAGGAGTTTCCAGGAAATAGGAGTTCTCAGTATTTTACTGTGTTCTTCCTGCAGCTGGATAAATGGCAGGGCTTCAGATACATAGGGAAAATAATGTCCTTGCCACTGTCATGTTTAAAGTACTGTAGATCTTAAAGGAGCTTCAGTGAGGGTCAAAAAAAATTTGAAGCAGGCTTCCCCCGGGCCAAAACTGTGTTCAGTGTGTGAGCAGGTGAACAAAGCAGTCTAAATAAAAGGGGTTTGTCTGTCTTTCCTTTCTACTGTAGCAAAGCCATCAACAAGGCCTATGAGGAGTATGTTCTGTCAGTGGGAAATCTCGATGAGCGAATATTCCTTGGCGAGGATGCGGATGAAGAAATTGGAACTCTCACGAGGTGCTTAAACACACCTTCAGGAATGGAAACAGCTGAAAGGGTACAAGTGAAGCATAATTTGCAGCAGCATTTTGACAGGGTGAGTATGGCATGGTCTGTGTTGCTGTTTTTATATGCCACCCTCCCAGGCTGCCTATGGAGACCGAAATAAAACACACCTTGGAGTGTGAGGAGAAAATGGGTGGAGTACTGGGAGATGGACTTCATGGTGAAGAATGTAATGTATTTGTTAAAAGAAGTTACTGCATGATTAGGTAATTAGAATATACATTGATTTTACAATGTGCTAATTGAAGGGATATCTTTGATATTACATTCTTGTAATGTGATGGCTTGATCTGATGCAAATAAACTAAAATGCTGATCAGAAGGACTTCTCATGTTAAAGGTTAAACCTGCTGAAAGCAAACCCTGTCTCAGTACACTTTTGCTATGAGCTACAGCTACGTTTGTTACTTGGGCCAGGAAGGGATAATGGGGTTTGGGCAGGATTCTTGAGATTGGTCTAATTGTTTGACACTTCAGTTCCAGCATCTGCATTTCAGCATAGGTCATGTCCCCTCTGTTTATACAGAACTCTTTGATATAAACATCTGAGCAACAGAAATTCGTCATTGCTGGCTCTTACCTGAGTCATGGTCTGGTTTGGGCTGTTTGATTAGGAGCCATTTTTTTCCACAGATCTAATTCTAAGAATTCTGCAGCTCTATGTTTTTAGGTTATGACCTTTATCAAAGTTTATACCAGGGTGTCTGTGTATATGTGGTTATGTTTTCATTTTCAGTCCAAATCACTCAGGATCACAACCCCCCTTACTGGCCGCAAGTATATTAAAGAGAGCAACCCATACGTGACACCTGTTTCCATAGCAACCTACAGCCTGAGCCGCCTGCACACGATGCTGGCAGGACTGAAAAATGCCCCCAGTGAAAACCTGGAGCAAATACTCAGGTAAATTTGGGGTTTAGCCAAGTAATCCTATTTTCTATTCTAGTTTTAATAGCTTTAATGCTGAACAGTATAATTTGAAATGTGAGCCAGTCTTTTACTACTGGAGCAAAATGGAATCCAGAGAGACATTTACATTTCGAAGGACTGTTCTCTTTATTTAGACTCATCTATCCTTAGAGACTGATGAACATCCACCATTTAAAACCCAGCAGTTCTGAGCTTCTCTAACCACAAATTGCCAGTATAAAATTTTCAAGACTTCTTCCTGTTTAACAAATGGCACTACCTAGGAAATCACTCCATACTGTAAGAGATGCAAACCAAACTTTATTCTCCATGTGGATAAACTGTTTTGCAGTTAGACACATTTGTGTCTGTTTGCATTGCTGTGCAGTATATTTCCATTTTTATGCTTTCAACATATGAAAAAATAAAGTGGTTTTGGTCGTAGTAGGAATAGTATATTGAAAATGTTTAGTTTTTATTTTCAGGTCGTGCTCCAGAGATCCTTCTCAATCCATTGCAAACAGAGTCAAAGAAATGCACGAAGTGTACTGTCAGAGCACTCAGTCTGAAGGAGAATTCAGTAATTTTTCCAAAGGTGGGAAACATTTTGCTTATCCATAAAATGCCTATAAACACATCCATCTCTTGTAATTAAGTTTTACATACACGTTATGCTTCAGCACAAGTGTCTTTTCTACTTCTCTTCTACTTTCTCTTCTCTTCCTATGTTCTTTAAGACTTAGCAAATTTCAGTGCTCTGTAAATTTTTATAATCAGCCTTAGCTTGAATCATGGGAAATTGATCATACTTTCAACATTAGACAAGTGAAATGAAAAGACTTTTAACTACCACTTTTTCTCTCAAATATAAGAATATTAGTGATGGCATGGATTTCTGTGCTGGTAAGGAAAATCTGAGTAACTGTAGTCTTTAAAAACCCAACAGCAACTTTGGCTTACATATGAGGGTGGATTAGTACAGGTATTAAAATCCTGCCAGTATAAACACAAAAACATGATTGGCAAAGTTGTCTTGATATCTGAAATGCCTGAAGATGGGTTGAATATAAGGAAGATGCTCTTGCCCTTAATAAGGCCTTCCTTTGTTCTTGTCAGCTTAGTTGCTTCAGTGCTTTTTGTTGCACAGTGCAAGGTGGATCCGTACAGGTGCATTTTCTCAATTTGAATTGTGTTCATTATAGGAATGTTAAGGATTCTTCTTGCACAGGATGGTGTCACCAGAATCTGGGTTCAGTAGCAAGTTACTCTGCTCTGCATTCACAAGTCAGTGCAATGTAGGAGAAGGATTCCTGCATTAACTTGAAATTAACTAGTTTAGTCTTGAAAGTGTTGTATCCACAGCAGTACAGAAATTCACACAAGCTACTGTTGCATTTCTGTGTCTGAAGATTAAGAATATAATACTTTTTTATTGCATTTTACTATATTGCTTCTATTTAAACTTCCTGCAGATGTTGCTAGTAAACACTTTCGTCGTGCTGAGATGCTCTACTACAAGGTCTTGGAGTCAATCATTGAGCAAGAGAGGAAGAGACTGGGAGACACTGACTTATCTGTAAGGAAAACTAATCAAAAGATTCCTCACTTTTAAAGTTGGACCTGCAAAAAAAGAACACAGATGTAGAGTAGAATTGTCAGCTATTTAAAATAAGGGTAAATCTCTGAGAAGAATCCTGTAAGTACACCTGAATAGAAGAAAAAATGGTTCAAGAAATTGTGTTTGCAAACACAAAGGTAGATGAAATTTTTAATGAGTAAAGATGGCTCATTTTGAACTCTCTTCTGTCCCTTAAAAAATAGGGGGACACTTTTTGTAAGCTTGAAAATTTTGCTGTTGACACAATAAAAAGCATTTTATTGTTCTATAGTTACACTGTAAAATAAGCTTTAAAATTTGCAACTCTTGCAGGCAATACTGGAGCAAGATGTGTTTCACAGGTCTCTGCTGGCATGTTGCCTGGAGATCATTACCTTTACATACAACCCACCCGGAAACTTCCCATTCATCACTGAAATATTTGACATTCCAGTTTATCATTTTTACAAGGTAATGTGTTTGATAGCTAGAAATGCTTACAAAGTCATGAGTGCTCATTGACCTGTATGACAGCCTAGGATTGAGTCATTGTAATGCAGCCTTCATATTTCTGATAGTCTCTTCTGCCTTGAAAATCTAGTATTGGAATTAGATCTTTGTTTAAGAATGAATCTATGAAACAAATACATTGTGTTGATCATAATTATCCACTGCACAGGTAATTGAGGTTTTCATTAGAGCAGAGGATGGCCTTTGTCGGGAAGTGGTAAAACACCTGAACCACATTGAAGAGCAGATCCTGGAAAGTATGGCATGGAAACGGGAATCTGTACTGTGGGACAGGATCAGAGAGAATGAAAACAAAGTTCCTACTTGTGAAGAGGTGAGCACATCTTTCTGTGTTACATGGCTTTCACAATCAGACAGGATGGCACAGAGACGACTTTGTACCCTGAAGGAGAGGCCTTACATGTCCCAGTTAGCAGTTCCACCATCCCAGCCCATCAGTGCAGGGAAAGCAGCAAGTGCAGTGTGCTCTGTCCTGGTCAGGGTCACCTCTGTGGGGACATCTGCAACAGAGACAGGCAGCAGAGATGAGTCTCACCCAGTATTTAATCCAGTATTTTATTGGTGTAGCAGAACAGTGAACAAAATGGTCAAGCAGGAAGGTTTGGAGCAGTAACACTGGGGAAGATTATTAGACAAGAGCCATGGTAAAAAGTAGACACAGTAGCCACAGAAGGACTATCACAGTGTGTATCTCCCAGAGCAGCTCAATCACTCACTACTGGTTTTGTTTGGCTTAGGCTAAGTTTGTCACTGTTCTTGTTATTTTTCCACAAAGTTTTGCTGTTCAAAATTAATTAAATTAGTTAATGTGTAATAGAGACATTCTAATAAAAAGATAAATATTTTAGGTAATGCCACCTCAGCACTTTGAGAGATCTGCTGGGAACAGTGTTGTAGGTTCACCACTGACACCACGGCGAATAAACGAGGTTCGTGCTGAAAGTGGAGGACTGGGAAAAGGTGAGATATTTTTAAAGCAGAACATGCTGTACATTGCTTACTTAGATTAAATTATGTAAGGGAGAGAGCTGTTTTAATGCCAATGCACAGTTAGCTGCAAACACATTGGTAAAGGGTATTGGTATTGCAGCTCACAGAGTTGCATCAGAGGTCTAAGACTGATGGATTCATCATACCAGTGTGAACAATACTGCTTTGATAGGGTGTTCTCAGGTGATGGTTATGAGCAGCATGTGTTAAACAGTATTTATACATGCACACATAGCTTACACTCTAATTGGTTTGCTTTATTGTTATACTAGAAAAGAAACTCCACTATATGACATCTCTAACTTTTCCAGAAAATAAAATATAATGCATGAACTTAGAAAAGTATTAAACACAGAATTACTGAAGATTAAGTCATCTCTAAAAGCAATTTGTGCTTTTAATTTTTTTTCCCTGAAGAGCTTTGCATGCCATATTTTGGTTTGCATTAGATTTCCATCACCTATTTGTAAAACAAGAGTAGAATATAAATGCGTGTGTGTTTTTTGTGCCCAGGCCTGTCGTCCCCTCCTGCCACGCTGTATGACAGGTACAGCTCTCCCACAGCCAACCCCACGCGGCGGCGCCTGTTCGCCGACAGCGACGCTGCCCCCGAGGCTGGCGCCGCGCTCAGGGTGCCCCCCCAGCCCGTGGTGGGCACCGTGCCCGTGCAGAACGTGAGCCCCGAGGCCGTGTCCGTGACCCCCGTGCCTGGCCAGACCCTGGTGACGGTGGCAACGGCCACCGTGACAGCCAACAACGGGCAGACGGTGACAATACCCGTGCAAGGTGAGGGAAAGCTGCTGTGCTGCCATTCGGGCTGATTCCGTCAGGGTTCTACAGCACAGCCAGGGAGAACTGCCTTAGTATGAAACCCGTACTTCAGACTTGTTATCTGCTTGTCTCATGATGAAGTTTCCAAGGTATTTTGATTAAACAATTTCGTGTACAATATACTAAATGTCTAGTTATAAGTAGCTAATATAGAAGAAAAGAAGTACTGAATTGTTTTTAAAAACTCAAAAAAAACCTCCACACATACACATACACACATCCCCCACACAGCTCGCTGTTATTTCAGGCTCCTTTTGTTGCATTGCAGGTATTGCCAATGAAAATGGAGGAATAACTTTCTTCCCAGTCCAGGTAAATGTAGGTACCCAGCCCCAGGCTGTGTCTGGGCCCATGCAGCCTCTGAGTGCCCAGACTCTGGCTGGCACCCTGAACCCTCAGATGGCTGGGGCAGCACTGCAGTTGCCAGGCCAGTTAGCAGTGCAGCAGATCTCCCCTGGAGAGCAGAGACAGACCCAGCATCTCACTGCCACGGCCGTCAGGCCTCGCAAGATGGGCTCCCTTGCACTCTTCTTCAGAAAGGTACTTTTTGATCTAAGTTTGCTTTGCTTAGTTCTTACTTTGGTGTACCTGCTGTAATTTTAAAAATACACACTTACTAGTTGTAATAATGAGGGCATATTACATTTAGTCTATACCTCCATACCCACCTGAAGAGTAGTTTTCTCCTGCAGGCCACTTCTCACTAGCAAAGGAGTGTGCTGGCACATCAGGATGTGGAAATAGATTCTGTACTTGGCCAGCGGGTTCTTAGAGGTGTCCCTTTTCTTGAAGGCTCTTTCAAAGAGGTTCACTTTTGAGACTTTCTGGTTTATTCAATACTGTAGGCAATGCAGTGCCCTTTCTGTGCTCAGGACAGCTTAGAATTTAAGCTTCAAACAAGTATTTTCTTAGCACTGACACCAGTACTGAGAATGTCTGTGCCTTGTAGGCAAAAAAGTTAAATTTGAATTTAGTTATTCTTCTTTTGGTTTAGCATTTGCACAAGCTCTGCAGGTGTGCAAGTCTGAGTCACTCTTTTGCTGGGTCAGAAGAGCAGTGCTGCTGTGGCCCTGAGCACAGTGTCCAATGTCACAGGTGTATCACTTGGCCAGTGTTCGTCTGAGGGACCTCTGTGCCAAACTCGATGTGTCTGATGAGCTGCGCAAAAAGATCTGGACATGCTTTGAGTATTCCTTGGTGCACTGCCCTGAAATCATGATGGACAGACACCTGGATCAGCTGCTGATGTGTGCCATCTATGTCATGACTAAGGTAAAGTGGGAGCAAAGAAAAGGCAAACAAAAAATTCCTTAAATACTTAATATTCCCAATACTACTTTCTCAAAAAACCCCAAGCCAAACAAAAGACCCAAAAACCTGCAGAAAAACAGAGCCTTTTCTGTCCATCCCCCTTAGGTTACTAACGAAGACAGATCATTCCAGAACATCATGCGCTGCTACCGGACACAGCCGCAAGCCAAGAGCCACGTGAGCACAGTCACTGTTTAACCATGTGGGATCTGGTTTATTAAATGCCTTCATGCTATTTTGGGAACAGAGCACTTGGCAAAGCAACATTTAATATTAAGGGGATGCAGTCTGTGAACCATTCTCAAAAGAGAGTGGTCATACCCAAAATCCTGCACTACTGAAAGCATTTTTTATGCTAAACTGTACCTAAAATAGAAAATGATTGCTTAAAACCTGAGGAGGCAGTGCCCATGGGCTATTATTCCTCTTAGGAGGCTGTATTTTGCCCTGCAAGCAGCAGTTTGGTGCCACAGTGCAGCTCTGTCAGCAGATGTGCCATGCAGGCAGCTGTTCCTGAGCGGGTGCCCGCTGCACCCTCCCTGCTCACGCTGCTCCCTGTCCCTGCAGGTCTATCGCAGTGTCCTCATCAGGGGCCGCCGCCGCCGCCGCCACTCGGGCAGCAGTGACAGCAGCAGCCAGCAGAACTCACCCACAGACAGGAGCAAAGACAGGAACAAAGAAAGAAGTGAGTGATTGTAAATGCCAGCTGTTTGGGTTTAATTCCATTTCCAAAACAGCGTGCCTCAACTAAGAGTTGGATTTTATTGTTCTTTCACCCCAAACAGTTCCTCGTTCCTCCTTTGGTAAACTTAAACACAATTAAGAATACATTGATAACATTTAAGAGTTGCTCTAATTCAAGGTTTTTATTGCACCTACTCTGACAGTTTCAAATCCCTCCTCACGTGCACTTACCTTGGGAATTTGCTGTGCTGGCCTGAGCTCTGAGTTCAGCTCACACACCAAAGAACTTTGGAGTCTTTGCAGAATAAGGAAATCTGGGCTAGCCCAGGTTCACAGTTACTCTTATCACAACCACAGAGCTGCAGCAGTTTCTTTTGTAGCACAGTCTGTCTGCAGAAATAGGAACACCACCCACAGCATTGATTGCAGCATAGCTGACAGCTCTGGGGATTCTTCTCTTGATATGTGAACTGACACATTTTCCTTGAATTAACTTTTATAAAGGAAACCCAGGAAGTGATGCTGTGTATTCCTACCAGCAGTTTTCAAGGTATTTAATATATAATGGTATAAGCAGTAGGTATTAATATTTTCTGTCAGAGGAGGGTTATATTTTGCAACTTCCCACATTAAATTAGCAGGAAGTATGGCTAAGCCAAGTATTTGTCCTACTGACAGAAAAAGACTACCGCTCTTTATTTGAAATAGTGCCAGGTGGCAACAAGAAAGAGCTCCTGCTAAAAGTACAACATAAATGCTGAAAAATGGAGTTTCGGCTCTTTTTATATTGTCATGCAACCGAGCTCCTACAGCAAATCCCTTGCAGTTTATCCAGTAAGAAGTTAGAAATCAACAAAGCTTTCCTGTAAGGGACAAGGTTCAGGGATCAAACCAGGCATCAGTGCTGGTGGCAGCAGGTTCATGGTCCCTGTTTGTGCAGGGTGACCAGCTGTGTGCATGTGCAGGCTGGCAGTGTGTGTGTGTGTGTCCAGGCTGGCAGTGTGTGTGCAGGCTGGCAGTGTGTGTGTGTGTGTGTGTGCAGGCTGGCAGTGTGTGTGTGTGTGTGCAGGGCTGGCAGTGTGTGTGTGTGTGTGTGTGTGTGCAGGCTGGCAGTGTGTGTGTGTGTGCAGGCTGGCAGTGTGTGTGTGTGTGCAGGCTGGCAGTGTGTGTGTGCGCAGGCTGGCAGTGTGTGTGTGTGTGCAGGGCTGGCAGTGTGTGTGTGTGCAGGCTGGCAGTGTGTGTGTGTGTGCAGGCTGGCAGTGTGTGTGTGTGCCCAGGCTGGCAGTGTGTGTGTGTGCAGGGCTGGCAGTGTGTGTGTGTGCAGGCTGGCAGTGTGTGTGTGTGTGCAGGCTGGCAGTGTGTGTGTGTGCAGGCTGGCAGTGTGTGTGTGTGTGCAGGGCTGGCAGTGTGTGTGTGTGCAGGCTGGCAGTGTGTGTGTGTGCAGGGCTGGCAGTGTGTGTGTGTGTGCAGGGCTGGCAGTGTGTGTGTGTGCAGGCTGGCAGTGTGTGTGCAGGGCTGGCAGTGTGTGTGTGTGTGCAGGGCTGGCAGTGTGTGTGTGTGCAGGGCTGGCAGTGTGTGTGTGTGCAGGCTGGCAGTGCCCGCAGGCTGGCAGTGTGTGTGTGTGCAGGCTGGCAGTGTGTGTGTGTGCAGGGCTGGCAGTGCCCGCAGGCTGGCAGTGTGTGTGTGTGCAGGGTGGCAGTGCCCGCAGGCTGGCAGTGCCCGAGCCCGTGCTGTGCCTGCAGGCAGCCGTGACTCCAGCCCGGTGATGCGCTCCAGCAGCACCCTGCCCGTGCCCCAGCCCTCCAGCGCGCCCCCGACCCCCACCCGCCTCAGCGGCCCCAACAGCGACACCGAGGAGGAGGAGCGAGGGGACCTCATCCAGTTCTACAACAACGTCTACATCGAGCAGATCAAGGACTTTGCCCTGAAGTACACTTCAAATGCTGTAAGTTACAGTCTCTGCTTTTTCTTAACACACAGAGCTTTGTCTTCTGACCATGCAGTGAAATTTCCTTAAATTACAAAATACTAATCTGGCCTAATAGCACAACATTTGTTGTACATCTGTATGGTATCTCATGTGTGGAGAAGCCCTGCTGCAGTGAGCCCTGAGCTCAGGCTGCAGCTCTGAGTGCTCTGTTCTCTCGAGCAGACGGACTCCCCCCCGCTCTCGCCCTACCCCTTCGTGCGCCTCGGCTCCCCCCGCAGAGTGCAGCTCTCCCAGCACCACCCCGTGTACATCTCACCACACAGAAACGAGTCTGCCCTCTCTCCCCAAGAGAAAATATTCTACTACTTCAGCAGCAGCCCCTCAAAGGTGAGACTAAAGGTTTCAGTTTGATTTTTTTAATTCCTTGACTTTTTTTTTTTGTTTTTGGTAGTGAAATTAGAGCAGAGTCTGCAAGACAACATTTTGTTTACCTTGTCCATTATCTCTTAAGGCTCATCAAACTGCCAGTGCAGCTGCCACAGCTGTAGGGCTGCATGGGCCTTTGAGCTCTGCATGCACACACACCAAACTCCCTTGAGTTTAAGACTTACTTTGGTCAGGGAAAGACCAGTACCGTGATGAAGAAAATAACTTAGTACAGTACAGGTGTCCAGTCCCACTGCACTGCATAGAACAACAGTTCACATCATAATGGGGCAGTCACAAAAGAGAGTTAATCCTTCTTTTGCCCCCTTCCAGAGGCTAAAGGAAATCAACAGCATGGTTCGAACTGGAGAAACACCCACAAAGAAGAGAGGCATCCTCCTGGAAGATGGCACTGAAGCCCCAGCCAAGAGAATCTGCCAGGAAAATCACACGGCTCTGTTAAGACGACTCCAGGACGTAGCCAATGACCGAGGGTCTCACTGAGCCTGCACAGCTCCTCCCTCCCTGGGCCAGGGCAGGAGGGGAGACAGCGCTGGGGACAGGGAGGATCCACCTCAGACTCCTGCCACAACTCCAGGCTGCGCTTAAGCTCTTCACAAGGCAAGTTCTGCAGCCTTGCCTGGAGAACACATCCCCAACACAGCTGTGGACCTTGCAGCAGGTATTTACAGCTTTGCTTTGCTCTACTCAGTGCTTCACCCCTGCCAGCTGTGGCCAGACAGGTCCTGGTGCCTCAGCACAGAGCCCTGCACCAAGGTACCAACAATGTCAGGGTTCCTCACTAAACCCCTCACGAACTAACAGCTTAGGAGTAACATTGTCACACTGTCCAGTTCTGCTTGCAGAGGGAGGAGAAGTGTTTTGAGCCCTGAAGGAAGGTGGTTGGATGGATTCTGTCCATATTCAGGATGTCCCACATGCCCTTGAGAAGCAGCACAGTGTTGAGCTCTAATGTGTGGCCCTTTGCTGTACCAAGGGAGGTGACTGTGTTGATTGGTTTGAGCTGTGCAATGTTTTAAAGTGAACTCATGTTCCCAAGGTGACACTTGGGAGTGGGCTGTGAAGCATCATGTTTAAGGCAGACAAATTTTGCTGTATATTTGCAATGGCACTTTTTAAATGTGAATATTTTTTGCAAAGGCTGACTTCAGCTGTCTTTCTGTACTGAAACAATATGACTTTTGTATTTATTTCAATCTGACATCCCATTGCTCCTCTTGTCAGTAAATGGCATTAAGAATTCATTGTAACTCGATGTACATGCAACAATGAATGCAGGAAGCCAGGGATGTGTGCTTTTTTCAAGGAATTTTATATGCTTGTTACTTTTCTTGATAGTCAGGCACTCTAGCCCTTGCTCACTCAGCAGCAGGAAGGTGGTACCCATCTCTTAAAACATATACTTAGATATTTTGGTTGTGTTTAAAGGACAGGGCTTGGGAGTTTGGTTTTGTGTTTTGCTTTGGTTTTTGTAAAAAGGCCCAAAGCAGGCTGCCTGGGAGAAATATCTCTCCCCTAATACCAGGAGCAGCAGGTGCTGCACATTACACTTACCACTTGTTTTCATCTAAAATAGGTCCAAAATACCAGACTTGTTAGGAAAGCATCAACCCTCTCCCACAGTACAACATGCCAGTCCTCTGCTGGGGAGGGGGTGTTCTTCATGTGGCACACTCAGGTTCCAAATGGCTTTCTGAGGAAGCAAAAGCTAAAAACCCTGTTTTCAGTCATTCCTGCCCTTCTGAGTAATAGGAAAATTTAAGACTTAATTTCACTAAGAATTCAGCTAAAGTAAAATAAAAACATAGTTTTCCTTACCTGCATAACAAAAAGCTGAAGTCCAGAAGTCGTGTAGATGTTTCTGTAAAAATATTTATGGACGTGTCAGACAATTCTTGTTGTTACTATGTTCCATTTACTTCACTTTGTATGAAAATATTGCAATTGTATTTTTCAATAAAGACTTTATAAACTCACAGTTTCGTGTTTGTGTGTGAAAAAGCATTGTATGTGCAAAGCTAGAAAATCTGCAGCAAAGACTTCAGTCCCACACTGCAATTAAAGGTTTAAAAATAAATAATTAATCACATCTTAGTCACACCACAAGGGAAAGGATTTACTCCTGCCCTGGTTTAGTCACCATGATTGTTCCAAGTGTGTCCCCTCCTGCTGCTCCATCAGAAGGCACCAGGCAGGGCCTGGGAGTGCCAGCAGTGCCAGGGAATGCTCCAGTTCCAGCTGCTGCTCCCTGGCACAGGAGGAGGAGGGGAGTGGCTGCCTCACTGCACAGCACAGGAGGGCTCCAGAACAATCTGCTGTCCCTGCAGGAGCTTCTAACACAAGATCTCTCACACACAGTGACAGCAGAATTAGTTCCTGTGTGCTGGGTACTCACATTTCAACTGAGGCAAATTTCTGAACATTCTTAAGTAGTTAAGAACAGCTTTGACCACCACTGGCTGGAGCTGTATTTGTACAGGTAAAGATGCACTGGTTTTCCCCAGGAGGCCTGAGACTATTTCATCAACTGCTGTTCTTGTCCCTTTCTGAAAACAAGTTGTTAAATTACCCTCAGCTGTAGCTAATAATAAAGATAGAAGCTGCAGTTTCTACTTTGAAGAAAATGCTAAAAAACAAACCAAAAAAACCACAAGACAAAAAAAACCCCCTTCAACAGAGGTGTTCCAAAGGAAAAAAAAGCAAACATGTAAACATATTAAAAAAGAAAAATCTAAAGTGGCTTCAAATAATTTCTTTCATGACTTAGTTTGGTTGGAATCCAACTGGAACCTCAGCAGGAAACTCCACTGGTGCACCTTACAGATCCTTTGGAAATGTTCTTTAGAGCTCAGAATTTCAAAGATGGTATTCAGAAACATCCCCTTATCAAAGTCTTGGCCAGGCCTTACTCTTTAATCAGATTATGTACTTGTTCTAGGAAAAACATAGCAGAATCTAGGAGAAAAGGATTGGCACCTTTTCAGTACTCCTTCACCTCCCTTACTCCTGGAACAGCTTCTTTTAATACACAAGTCTGATTACAAAAATACACAGCATTCTCTCCCCTTTCCTAGTCTAATAAAAAGAATAATTTTTCAGATTATTAATTCTAAACCAAACAAAATTCTACATTCTCTAAATAAAATTATTCTCAATAAACTGCTGTTAGCTGGTTTTAACTTGGAACAATCCAGCCTAATGACCAGCCTCGCAGAGGTCTGTGACACCTTGAAGAGAAACAAAACTTACTCCAACAACCACCACTTTCACAGCATTATCCTGTCGTTCCTCCTGGGCGTTGTTCCTGCCAACTGTGGCGTTTCCTGGCCAACAGCAGCACTGGCAGCTGGGGCAGTGCTGCAGCAGAGACCAAAGAGCAGCCCAGCAGGATCAGAAAGGATTTAAGTTCTACACCAGTCCTTCACCTAAGTGGCTTAGGAAATGTGCAAGTCAGTGATTTATAACAGAAGCTTCTGAATAATCATAAAACTGAATAAAGAGCAACTGTCACAATCCAGTTGAACTCCAGGCCTGCCCCTGCCCAAAACAGTTCACAAGGCCAGGCTCAGCAGAAGGCCAGGCCCATCATCTGCTTCACACCAGGAGTCTGACTAAAACCTTGCACATGATAAATCTGAAGCATTTCAATTTCAGCTTCAGCCTTCCTAATAAAAGAACAGCAGCGACACAACTCATTCCACAGTAGTTTAGTGGCAACACTCCAGGCCAGTACATGGAACCCCAGACCTTTCCCACATCCTTTCTGTGAAAGGCACACAGGAGCCCTTTTCCAGTCAATACAAACTCACCTTCAAATCAGTTCCTCCATCCTGTCCTCTATGCAAATCTGATCAGGCACATGGCAATTCCGAGGCACTTTCAATTCCTCGTAACCTGCCAGGTGTTCAGAACACTGATGCTATTGGGACATTAATGCCACTCAGAACACTGACAGAGGCAAGTGCCACAAAGCCATCTGGTTTTCCTGTCACTGAGCACGTGACATTACTGGCAAAGTCTTTGTCTATTTCTTTTGGAAGCCAATAAGTTTTTCCTCAAAGAACAGGTTGCAAATGACAAGTGAATTTAAGTGTCACATAAAAACAAAACACAAAAACTCACCACAAACCCCACATCACTGCCCACCCTCCCAAAACACCACAGGCCACCACAGGCTGTTCCAAGGCAGTTGGTTGGCACTAATGCCACCAGTACAGGCAAAGGGAAAAGCAGCCCAGCTCCAAGGGGTTAACACTACAGGTTTTGATAGGACACTCCTGGGAGGTAAGAAGAGGCATCACACAAGGCTGTGGCATTAGGAAAAGTAAGTCTGTCCCAAGTTCACTTGAGCTTTGGAGAGCTTTTCCTGTGTGTGGAACATAAACCTCTCCTGCACAGAGCTGTTGCTGGCATCCCATGAGCATCCCAAACACCTATGCAGACAAGCACCTGTGTAGCCAGGTGCTCCCACTCTTCACTGAGTACACAGCACAGATTAACAGGGACAAAAGCTAGAGCATGGTTTCTTTTTATTTTAAGATGTCACTATTAACACACATCAGTCAAGCTACCCTAAGAAATCCCCTAGACACCTAGGGAATCTAAAACCCTTTAAGATTTTATTAGCTCAAGAGACCACCATTAAAAGCTTTGATTTTAGTGTTTTTGTACTAAAAAGTCTAACAAGCCTGACATTCTGCTTTCACCCTGTCAGACTAATGTGCGCTTTAGTGACAGTATCCATTTACAAATCAATAATACATCATACATCATCCCCAGCTTTACTTCTGGAAAGTGCTAAATGGAGTCAATGAACCGTCTATTTACAATTTCAAATCCTAACATATTTACAATAGAAACCAAAAGTATTTAAAACCATTAAATATAGTGTTTAACTCTGCTATATTAGTTTACATGAACACAGCTTAACTCTGGCATCGTATCTCCAATACTAATATTTCCGCCAGTAATTTAAGATTTTTCTTAAAAAATTGCTATTCCTGGAGGGAAAAAAATAAAAACTTAAAAACCAACCCAAAACCTCCAGGCATTTCAGAGCCCTGAGGAATTACCCACCCTTGACAGTCTTCAGGTAGAAGTACTGTAGTGTTCAAGAAAGACTTCCAAACTCCAGGCAAGCCTTTAAAACCTAATGCATATGTAAAACATTAAGAGTCAGTAATCCATTGAACAGGTTTACTGGAGTCACTGCTACCATTCGGGTTTTACTAATCCGTAGTCAAGAAGGAAACTGCTGCTTTGCTGTTTCTCCCTCCGTTACATTCCCTCCACCCCCAGAAAGTGTTTTGTGCACCAGTGTTCAGGACAGCTAAGTGGGCATCGTCTTCTCTTCTTTGCTGAAGGGCTGCACTGAGCCAGGCTTCACCCACGACAGGCCAGACACGTGCATGCTTTTGCAGTGCTGATCTTCTGGCTTCTTCTGGGGAGAACAAAGTTGAAGTTACAATTTTTAGATATCCAAACCCTCTCAACTCCCCCTCGATCCACTTTACAAATACAAGAACACAAGAGGCCAGCAACATCTCCTCAAAGAGGAATAGTAAGATGGACATTGGCTTAATTTCTGGCAATGTGTGTGGCATCTGCAGAACTACCTTGAACTACAGGACTTCTAAGGACTTAAATGGGGCACAGCTGCCCTAGTCCATCACAAAGACTCAAGGATACTCCTTTTGCTTGGAGGCCCTAGCCCAGCATCACTGCACTGCTCTTCACCACATTTCTTGGTTCTACAGAAAGAAGTATCAATCCAAACCCTCCCTAGCACTGCCCCTGCAGTTCTGCCTGGTGAGGCTGGGCATGCTGGGGAGGAGCACTGCACACCACAGGTGGTTGGGAACCCAATTAATGTGCCACAGTAGCAATTAATGCCTTTGCTAAACATGGGAGTTTCCTAATGCTTTCCAAGGATGGACCTTGTCCTTTCCTTCCCTGAGAATTTGTCACAGTTAAATGCTTGAACAGTGCAACAAACATTTTGAACTGACTATTGCAATTTAGAAGACAAAAAAAAAAAAAAAAAAAGGCAGGATTCAAATTGAAGAACAAAGATACAACTTATCTTTAGAATGTCTGTAGATCAGTGAAATTCTACTCTAGCTCTAGCTGGCCAAAGCAGTAGAAGAGCTTGCAGTGTAATTTTAACACCAGAAGTGTAAAACAGCTACATCAAACCTAGAATGGTGTGTTGAGCTCTAGAAAGTGCTAACTGCATAAACAGACTTGTTTGTAACATGTAAAGTCTTACTTGAAAAAGTAAATTAAGGCAGCAGGAAAAGAGAACCTGCACTTCTGCCCCTCCCCATGTTTTGTGCATGGGGAAGTGCAGAACTGACAGTGTGACAGACAGGTGACAGACCTGCCGTAACAGAAAATAAGAGGAATGAATTCAGCCTGAGCCTGGCAGTGCCTCTCCCATGCTGCACACAGGAACCACACCTTGGAAAAGCCAAGTGCTCAGCAGAGAACTGAGACATCACTGCCCTTCCTGAATGGCCTAGCTGTTTCCCAAGGAATTCAGGGGTAATAAACAAGCATCCAGGGCTGTAGGAAGATTTGGGAACTTGTTTTTACAACCAATGTTCTCAGCTACACTGACATTTTGGGACACATCTCCTACAGCACAGAAGATGGGCCATTCCTATCAACAAACAACTGGAGCAACTAAGTACCATGCATGCAATAGTTACTGAAGATACTTGTTTTCACCTAAAAAGAAATCAACAGGCATCTCCAAAGAAAACAGGGCAAAATAAAGGTCACTGTTAGCAATCAGTCTCTGAAACAACATCAGACCCTTTCCATTTCAAGCACTCTGATCAATTATTTCTCTTTGATTTAAAGGATAAGCAGAAGGTGAAGAATGAAGGAGAAAGGGCTGAGAAAAAAGAAGTACTGAAAGTATTTCTTAAATTTTGTAAGAACATCAAGGACTCAATCTGGCCAAAATATTTTCCTGTGTGTTCTAAGGCTCTAATGTGACTCTGGCAGTTGGGAGAACTGCCACACTGAGATCAGGCAGTGTATTATATTAAGATCAATTTCAAAACTTCATGCCAGAAGACATGCAAGAACACAAGGTAAAGCTTGCAGCACAGAAGACAAGTTCAAACTGACAAAAAAAATTTATTTTTTCATTACGCAAAACCCCAGCAAACCATAACACAGCTTTAGGCCAAGTCAGTAACCAAAACATTCAGAGTGTATTTCCTTGCCAGTCCAGCTATGACAGCCACTGTTTCAGAATCCCTTTGTACTCCAAGTGGATTGACTTGTCAGGCCACTCAGCACAGACTCAGAATTGCTGTGTGCCAGCCCTTGTCAAGTGCAAAGCAGCAATTAAAAAAACAAAACATGAGCACTCCGAATCCCAAATCACATCCCATCACCCATCAGGTGAAAGCTCTATGAGCCAACATGCTCTTACTCTGTCAGTAAGAGCACTCTGTGATGGAAGGAATTCTCAGCACCTTTTGGTGAGCTGATGTCCCATCAGAAATCAGGAGCATTAGAGAAGTGAGCAAGGGGCTGTGCTTGTGCTGCTTCAGTAACTTCAAAAGGGGAAGGAAGTGCTGAAGCTTTGATTCAGTAATAAAAGATCTCTCAACAGAAGAAAATTAAGAAGATGGGGACTGTCAGGTAATGCAGAAATAGTAACAGTCACAACAAGTGCAGGACAACCTAACAGGCTGCCAGTGAATCTCTTCATCCCTTCCATCCATAAACAAACAAAAAAAAAAAAATCTGCTGTGTGCCAAGAGTTGTACTAACAAAGCTTTCTGGCTAAGTAACTAATTGCTTAACACACTGAAGTTAGAGCAGTGACATAATTGCTTCATTAGGAGACCACAGCAGTTCCTGCTGAGCCAAAAGAGGGGTGGAAAAAGTTCTCTATAGTACA
The DNA here is from genome assembly GCA_037013685.1 of Acridotheres tristis. Classification (NCBI taxonomy): domain Eukaryota; kingdom Metazoa; phylum Chordata; class Aves; order Passeriformes; family Sturnidae; genus Acridotheres; species Acridotheres tristis. The sequence goes on from CM072898.1 coordinate 9,771,440, forward strand.
CAGAGAATCCTTCTTCCTGTATCAGGCAATAAACCCTTCCTAGAGTGAGACTGTGAACTTTGCACATACCTTCTGAGTCAACATCTTCTCTCTAGCTTCATCATGTATAGCTGGATTCCATGGAGAAAAACTATGGAAAAAGTATAGTTAACTCTTACTTGGCATTTTTGCTAACTACAGCACAGGGAGAGTAGAAGGCAGTGATTTTATTTTGTTTAGTTTGTTGAACTTCAAGTAGATTTTAAGTGGCGTTAAAACATGCAGTTAAGAACTAAATTAATAGATCTTTTAAACAATACCAAGATCTAATTAGTAGCTTTTTTTCAACTATAAATGTTTAAGTTTTCATTTCTGAGAACTGGAAATTAAATTCAGCACATGTGACATGAAAAACCACCCATATTCACCATGAAGCTGACTGCTCCATCCCTCATGCAGGCAAGCTTTGCAAGGATTTTAAAACTCTGACCAAAGCTACAGTCATGCAAACTGAGCTCAGGAAAGAAAGAAAGCAATATTAATTAATGGGCATTTGTGGCCATGAAATAATATGGGAGGTGGGTGCTTCAGGGAGGGAGAGCACTTCAGGGCTTTTTGCTTGTTCTGAAGTTTGTTTGAGAGGTTATTGTTTTGAGATTTTTTTCTAAAACAAAAGCAGGTCAGCCTGCCAGAGAAAGGCTGCCATCAGAAACTATACCAAAACTTGCTCTCAAAACATTAGGACAGGGTGAATTTGCTTGGAGTACTTACATGATTGCATAGGGGTCCTCTATTTTGGGCTGATCAAATAAATGACTACTGCATAGTTTGACACTGTCTACCACTTTACTCTTGAACAGCTGGACATCCTTTTCATACCTGCAAGACAGAAGTAGTGTTAAGTAATTGCAAGGAGCCACAACTTTGCTCTAGAAGCACAGACTTGGCAAACCCCAACTTGAGATCCTAACGCAACCAAGTCTGGAGGCAGAGACCACAAGGGGACAGAATTTTACAGATCTCTTGTTTCTGCAAGTCTATGCCAAAGCCTCTTAAGAGGCCATGCCCATACACATGGAAGATACTCACAGCACTGCAGCCTCAGGGTTCAGAGGACTAGTTGTATCAATCTTGTAGAAGACTCTGCGAGCATACATTAACACTTGCCATATGTGATTATGGTTTCTCCTAAAAAGAACAAAGCACAATGAAGAAAGGAACAAACTTTTCAAATTATCCACCAATTTGTCAGCACTAACCTCCATTTTGCAAATGCTCTTTTCACATCGAGTTCACCAGATAAAGGGTCCACTAGTGGGTGGAAGACAGGCAGGTCAAAAACCAAGCGCTGCATTAGGAAAAAAAATAATTATGACAACTTTAATCCTAATGCAAACAGCACTGGGTGAAGGTCAGTCAAATGCTGCTTCCAAATGCTAATGAACTGTTACTGCATTAAAAGAAAACAACCACAAGTGATTTCTACCAGCTGTGAAACTGTAACCCAACACACCTCTGTAACATGCAGGGTCTTGTCCTCTCTCACATGCTATCACCAGATCAGGAAACTAATCCAGTTAACTGCACAGGCAGCAGTGCCAACACAGGTAATAATATCAGATAAGAACAGATTAAAGGAGTTTTTCTGGTTTAGCTATTTGTGACTGAAAGCTTTTTACATACTTAAGCTACAATCAATACTTTTTTTTTTATCCTACACACTTTTAAGTAAGCTGTGCAGTGACATCATGGTGTCTTCAGCTCTGTACAGCTCATTGCCTCCAGAGCTCACACAATATTCCAAAAGAAAACTGAGTTTCAAGAGATAGGTTCTAAAGGTTCTCTTCTAGCAAAAGAATTCTGTCTGGCTGAGAGATACTAAAGTCTAACCTTTAAAAGACACTATTTCCTACTAGTTCTGTTCTTTTAAAGATGATAGCTTCACATAAAACTTGACACCAAGCAGGCAGCTACCCAACACAACAGTTGTGTGCACCTGCCCTCAAATCTGCCTCCTAAATAAGTGTGGCCAAGAAGGTACTGCCACAAAGTATTTTTTTACTTTAAAATTGGTCTAATAACTTGGAAACTTTTCACTAAAGAGAAAAAGAGAAAGCAGAGATGGAAGATAACACAATACTACCCTTCTCCCTTTGTTTTACCATGTCCTCCTCAAATTTTTAGTTCTTTGTTTCAATGTAATTTAGAAGAGACAATCAAGAAATCCTGCAGTATTATAGCAAGCACAGCACAAGCATCTGGATTTTACATTTCATTATATCACTACTCAGAATTCTGATACCACTTTAAGGGCTTCAATTTTAAGTTCCTGCTGAGGAAGTAGCAAATCAAGAGTGGAGGGAAAGAACTGGTTGATTACTTAATACCCTAAAACATCTGACCTCAGGAAGTTCACTCCACACTAGTCGCAGTAATCAGAGTAATGTAATTCCTCCAGAGTGGTTTGAAAATGTGTACAAGACATGGCAAATGAGCCCAGTCAAGCGAACAAAACGAGTTCAAGGAAAAGGGAAGCTAATTGGTGTATCAGCTTTAACAAAAAGCCAGATTTATACTGCCAGGAAAGAAAAAAAAGCCAAGCCACAACCACTTACCGGGCAGTCTCCATCCGGGTAATTATCAGGAATATAGACAGTGAACTTAAACACACCATCCTGGTAGAGCCCATGTCTTATGAATATTACACCAAACCACACTGCAAGTGAGAAAGGTTGCTTGAGTCAAAGAATTAAAAAACGTACATACATAAAGCAACTTAAAAGTTAAGTTTAAACTTACTTAAAGCTGATCGGTATGAGGGCTGCACGTAGACACCTGGCAACTTCTGCTTCACCACCAAGGTACTGCAATCAGAGGCAGCATTCAGAGAGCTCCACAACCACACTGACACAGCAAACCCAGAATGTACCACCCACAGCCCAACAGGGCCTTCCTCCACAAACCCACTCCCGATTCCCAAGGCTGCTCACAGAAGGAGCTGACAAATATAGTGAAATCACACTCTTTCCCTCCTGCTTTTTGCACCACTCCACTTAAAGACTTATTAGCAGAGAACACTATTCCCCTTGATAAAACTAAGTAGAGAAGCAGAAAAATTCTCCCCTCATTTAACATGTGTCAATACAGAAATTTACTATTGTCTATTGATTCCCCAGTTTCAAATTAAGGAACAAAAGGAAATTCAATTAAGTAATTTTGAACACAGATTCATAGTCAATTGTAGTTGCTGCTGAAATGTGACCAAACTTCAACCTCAATTTTAAACAAGCCATTTTTTAGATGACACTATGCTGCAGATGAAGCTGAAATTACACCGGCAATGGCCAAAACAAGCAAAAAACCAAATTATTAACTTTACAACTTTCCAGTTACCTGGCATATGAGTCCACTAAGCTGAACTCTACATGCTTGCACAAATAAACAACAATCTTAAAGCAAAACATTAACACAGTTCTCTGCCTACCATTTCCCTAGTATTTGTTATTACTTTCCCAATAATGAATTTGCATAATAGTACCAGTATATTTACTCAGAAGAAAAATACCTTTCTTGAATTAAAAACTAAGGGTCAATTCCTTGAAAAAGAGAAATGTTTTGAGAGTTCTCACTTTCAAATTAACAGTTAAATACAAGAACTGAGACTCAGTGTTGCATAAGGACTCCAGGGATTTCATTCCAAAAGGCACTACATATTTGGGAATCCAGTATGCCTGTTACAGAGGAAGTCTCTTCAGCTTTGTAGCACTAACCAGTTATATAACCAGAAAGTTTTGAGGACAAAGATTTTTAGGCTCCCACAGCAGCCTACAAATCACCAGATTGAGTGAAATGCAACTCCTCCCTCATAAGTTTCACGTTCAGTATCTCAGAAATGAATATAGACTTCCCAACATCCCCTTGATCAACTGTATCAGGCAGTGTTCAAGTGTTTCATGTGACAACAGAAGGAAGCTCCCACATCCTAACTCCATTAGATAGCACCATATATTCATAAGCATCTTCCCACTCGACATCTGCTGGCTTCTATTTTAATACTTGTTTCAAATATTTGGTATTTCTGACCAAAAAGCCATTAGAATAACTGGTCAGGATACCTAAACTCTAGATTAAGTGGTAAACACTACTAAAGTGTTTACTTCAAGATCAAGAAACTTAATAATTCAGAGAATGACATCTAAAAATGTCCCTTAAAATCTCATCTTTCTTCTCCCTTTCTGTCTCAAGAGATCAAGACTGCTGCTCGAGGAAAAAGAACTCTGCAGACAAGGTTTTACTGCCTTCAAGGACTATGACAGAGACACCATGCAAGAACTGGGCAGGGCTTTTTCCCCACTGAAACATAAGCCCAGCGACCTCAAAAAGATGAAAAAAGTGAAAACATACAATTCTGCAAGTAGTGAGTACTCCAAATAAAAAGGGCCATAAGAAGCATGTGTTCCATTGGTGGACTGGGAGGAGGTGGCAGGTGAAGCAGGCTTGGTTATTGGCACAGCATTCTTTGGGATAGAAGGCAACTGTTTCTTTGCAGAGGCTCGCAGAGGACTGGTTCGAAGCTCTCCACTCAATGCTTTCTCTTCAGTGTCAGATCTCTGTTAAATCAAAGGAGAACCATGAGATCACAGGCTATATTTCAGACATATTTAACACATGAACATATTTTAACACAGGTTTAAACCAAATTATGGTAATTACAAGTTAGGCCAATGAAACATATCTTGGGTTTTAGTGATCTATTGGTTGAGGAAGGGCATGGAGGGGTGTCCCTTTGCATTTTATTTTTAAATAGACTTTTGTTCAACTAAACACAACCTACAAGTACAAAAGTATTCAGTGCTGGATGGGAAATCTGAAGATTAGGACAAATGCTTAAGGAGGCTTACATTTATTTAGAACCTGAAACCAGACAGTATACAACATCAGCTTACAAGTCGATCTATTTCTAGCACACAGTGCATCAAGATAAATCATTTCTACTGACAAGCATCCTTACACTGTAGACTTCAAAGACTCTTTAAAAGTAGTGTAGTAAAATTGAGATGGAAAAACAAACTTTTATGTATTTCACTTTCTGCCAGTGCTTAACACATCAACAATCTACTTGGAACTGATCTTATAGTTCACTCTCACAGTGAAAGAATCACCACTTGGCAGGTGTATCAAGTTTAAACAGTTTTACTACAGGAACCTTTTTATGCCTTTGCTGCCTTTTCTTGGAAGAAAATAATAAACCACTGCCAACAAATACTGTACTACTCACACACCCCAAAATCATTCTATACACTGCCAAGACAAACATGCAGGTTACAGATTTGTGCTTAGGCTATGTGTGGTGACTAAAGGCAGGATTTAAGCTACGGTGTTTTGAAGGGCCCAAGACCTGGACCAGTAACAATACCTCAAGATCAATGTTACATAATTTGCCCTAGTACTGAACACCTGGGAAGTGATTAACCCTAGAACTCCCATGCTTTTGTTACTCCTACAACCTCAAGTAGAAACAGCACGATGGAGGCATAGTTTTGTCAAAGCTCATTGCACGTGCTATGGCTAAGTTCTGTATAAGACTCTAAAAGGTCATAAGAAAAAAGTGTTTCCACCACTTGAACAAATTTGCTTTAAATTTCCTATTTAAAGATGCTTCAGATAAAAAAAGTAAAAAATTTCTAGAGTAGACTCTATGCATAGGCACATTCCAGTTAACACAGCTCAAAGCTCGTTTACACTTTTACTGAAGGAGATCACAACCCTCAGGATAAATGCACAGTAAAACACTATTTGCAGATCACCTGATGTTTTTTTCCAGCACTGCTACCACCCCTCCCAAGCATGACAACACATTCTGGCATCCATTCATTAAATACCTTGCGCACAGAACCTGTAGACATGCTCCAGAAAGGGTTCATAACGTGTATTCCAAATAAAGGGATGGAACTTTTTGGGGTCTTCAGAGTGTCCTCAGGCCCTTCGGATTGATACTCTAAAAGGACACAGAATGAACACGCATTTAACACATAAACGCGACTCAATATATAAATAGGATTCAGATCTAATTCTGCAGGCAGCATTATCTTCCTGTAACTTCAGAAGAAAACTTCATCATGTACTTAAGACCAACAATAGTTAAAAATGCCAAAGCTCTCTTTTATGCTCCAGAAGAATAACATGTCTATTTTTGCATGTGAATCTCTGCCTTCTTTCTGCTAGAAAAAGACTATATTCTGCATTCCATATTCATTTTGCCAACGAGAAGAAAAAAGGACCATCTCTTAGCTCAGCACAGTTTAGGAAGATCCTCTACACGTGCAAATATTAAAGTTATCACCTCCCCATTTCAGTCCAGTACCAGACAGAACTTTGACCCTGCTAAGTGCTGTCCCTCACAGACTGTTGACTTTGCACATTTCTGAAGCGTCCCAGTTTGAGAAATTCTCTGCCATTCCTGGTGACAGAGATGATCCTTTCATTGAGTTTGTATCATGTATGTGTCATTTTGTTTTCATCTGCATTGGAACACCACCAGGAATAGACAAAGCCATAGAACACAGAAGTTTCTCTGTGGCTTATTTAATGGTTTCATTATGAGCACTAAGGCTTAGTGCTCTTTAGATCAGCAGCCCAATAACAAGGACTTCAGCAGTATTTGGAGTTTCAGTGTCATCTACTGTGTATGTCCTTGTTTTCTTCTCTCTTTTTTTTAAGTCTTGCTATTGCTTATTCAAGAACTCTGATCTATAGCACTTCTTGTCCAGCACAGCCTATTGCCTCCACTCTTTTTTTCCCTCTCCAGTTCTCCTACTTTCCTTCCTTGTCTCACCCTCCCATTTTTGGCTCCATCACCTAAGGTTCTGAGGCACTTGACTCCGTTTCTTTAATAGAAAGTTGCACAACACAGATCCAGAAAGCTAACATGATATGAGAGAGAGAGCCAGTGGTACAGGTTTCTATTTCAACATTACATTTTTACTACAGTAAGGAGGGCAGCATCTGTTCAATATTGATTCAATTAGTCTATAGAGAAAGTAGAAACATTGTGACCAAAATCTTCCCAAAATTGAAATAAATGCCAATCTTGTTGGAAGAAAAAAAAATAAAACAAAAAACCAGACAATTTATCCAGAGAAAGTCTAGGAATTCTAAATCTTTAAAAGAAATACCAATATCAAATCATGGCCTTCTAGGCCATGCAGCAGCCAATCATTCAAAAAAATGCAATCACCTTTCAGAAAAGTGATGAAAACCCACCCAAAATCATCTCAAACATTCCAATATACATTAAGTTCCTCCAGGTATTTTTTCCTCTTCAGCAGCCAGAGTTTCACATCATTCTGCACCACTGAAGGTAGAAAGTCAAAGCACAGCTACTGCCCTGTGAGAGCAGGGAGATGATGTTGTCACTTTTCCCCATCTCTTGTCTGGAAAGCAGAGTCATGCCAGAGGGTGTACCACAGGCCTTTTCCATCAAAGCAGCCAGACTAAGCAAGGCAGGAAGACACTGGGCCAGGAAGGTACGAGACATTTCCTCGGGAAACTCTGGTGCAACCAGAGGGTGGAGGAACTGACGCACAAAGAGCACCTGAGCGCTCCAGCTCTGGCAAGAGGGAAAAGTGCTGCGAGTTGAGATACAGGTTGGAAGACAATTAGCTGGAATCTGGAGAGATTATGGGATTGGGGCAGGATTAGTTTGTTTGTTTTGGGCTGGTTTCTTTTACGACTAGGTAATACAAGCTGCATTATCCCGGAACTGGAGATAGGAGAAAAGGAGTCAGCAGGACAAAGAACGACATATGTAAGTAAAAAACAGCCCAACCTATTCCCAGGGAAACAGGGAACTTCTCTAGAAGCTTTCTAACTGATGTTAGACGCAGTCCAGGCACCAGATCCACGTTTCAGAAAGCAGCTATGTATCTCAGTACACTTCCAGCTTTGCCTACTTACATGCTATTAAGAGCAAATAAAACATTATTTTAGCTCTAGTTAAGTTAAAGAGTAACTTCCACAGCCTGTCTTACACAGACATCTTTCATCTGTTTGCTTGCTAGTTATAAATCACATACACTATCATCCTAGATTTATTGTTAAACTGCCTCCAGTCTCATACACCTGTTAAAATACTGTTTACTTTGGAGAACTCAGAACCTCAGACACAAGTTTCCCAAGAGTGCCATTTAAGAAGCGTTTCAAGGTTTTAAGAGTTCATTTCTAATCACATTCACTCCTATGCAGTGTGGAAATGGAAAACCCTAGCTCTAAAGGAAACTTATCCACAACTGCTTATGCTCTAGTACCTTCACTTTGCAATTTACCACTCATCACTAATCACAGAAACTATTAAAATCAGTATTTAAAAGATTAACCAAGTAACAGTAAATTTACATTAGACTGCCTATCCTACTTCTCACTATGTCTGCAGCAGACAAAGGAGAACCAACTCCTGCTATCAATTAAGTGGAATTTCTAGGCAGTTACTCTTACATTGGGCTCAATGTCTACCCCAAGGCACCCACCGTTATGGCATCTTCCAGTGCTGTAAGTACTAAAACCATCAGCTTCCCAACATAACCCAATACTCTCTCCTCGTTCTTTTGAAAGGGAATAAAAACATTCAAAACCACCTCCTTATCTCTCTTTTCACACTGTCAATATTCACAGTACCTCATCCAGAAGAGGCTTGATAATGTGCCACTCAGTAGTACACTCTACTGATTTCTCCTGCTTTAAGAATAGCAAGTAACAGCAACCCTCCTGAGCTGTCCTCCTCCCACGGCTACATTCTTGTCTAGTGCTTTCCTTTTAGCAGAACAGCAACTAAACAAAGACAAAACACAAACTTCTGAAGAAACACTACTTCAAATACTGCTTCTTGGAAAGGCCTTTTAACTTATCCACAGGACCACATTGGGACCAAAAGCCACCTGCTGCCAGGAGTAACTTCATGCCCACCTTCACCAGGTATGCAATACATGCCAACAGTTAGAGCAAGTGGGAAGTCATCTGATACTTCATCAGCACTCTAAAAGACTTCAAAAAAACAAAGTTATCACTAGCAAAACCATAATACTTAAGTTCTTTGCTTTTGCACCTTTTCCTTCTCTACATTAGATACTCTCATAAAAAAAGTCTCATTTTACCCAGTGTTGCAGTACATATCATACTTTTCTCCTATCACCAACGGAGTTATTTGATCAAACACTCTACAGCAATATGAAAAAAAAATGTTATCAGCCTGGAACAGAGCACTCTTTGAAGATTTTCTGGAAACGTCAACAAATCAAAGGGAACCACTCCTACATTTGAGAGCAAACTGAGCTACTTTAGCAGAGCACCTGAGAACAGTTGGATACACACAATATTTCGAGGTTGTCCAGCTCCTGTAGCTGTCAGTTCACACTGGAACTTATTTCTCCGCAGCACAGGCACTCCTGACCTCCTTTGGACCCAAGGCCCTCGTTCACCCACACCTTAACGTGCCGGACAACAGGGGAGCCGCTGGGGGTGGTGAGCAGGAACACTGACCAGTCGAGCCTGTTCGCCGACTCTTCTTCCACAGGCGGGTTACACGTTCCATACCGACACCTGCTGCTACGAGTTCAGTCCTCTGGAAACTGAAATCTATCCCAACCAGACCTACTCTTAGGTATAGCAGTCTAAGGGATATGGGGAGTTGGCCGGCCGAGGCCCCCAGCACAGGGCGCTCAAAGGGACCTGTCAGCCGGGGGTCACGGGAGGTTAAGAGCAGTCCTGCGAAGCCGGAGCGGGGCCCGCGGTGTTTCCCGCCGAGGCCACAGCGCGAAGGCGTTCGCAGGGCGGGGAGCCACGGACAGAAGGCTGGAGCCGGCGGGCCGGGCCCCGCTGGCAGCCGCCCGGCGCTGCCCGAGCCTGCGGTGCCTCCCGCACCCCGCGCGGGGCAGCCCCAACGGCCCCAACGGGCCGCGCCCGCCCAGCCCTCCCGGCGGCGGGTGACGGCCCCGCGGGAGCAGACACATCGCAGCCCCTCAGCGACAGAACAGCCCCGCCGCCCTCCCGTGCCGCGGGAACGCGACCCCCACGCCCACAGCCTCCGCTCCGCCCAGGAGGCTCAGCCCGGGCACGGCGGGGCGCTGTGGCCCCTCTCGCTTACCCACCGAGGCTGACGCCGCTCTCCGCGCGGCCCAGGCCCCGCCGCCACCGCCGCTGCCGCCGCCGCTCCCGCTACCCCCGGCACAGCCCCATTTACCGCCCGCCCCTCGGGCCGCACATCCGGGCCGCCCCCCGCGGCCAATCGGAGCCCGCAGCTCCCGGGACCGCCCCGCAGGGCGGGCGGTGCGGCAGCAGCCGCCACTCACAGCTCGGGACGGGCCCTGACGCGCCCCCAGCGGGCCTCGCCCCTCACACGTCGATTGGTTTGAGATCCTGTCCATCTCGAGGGACGGACCAATGGGATCGCGCGGGTGCACCTGTCACTCTCTCAGCTGGCCGGACGCGCCGGGGGTGGAGCTTAGGGAAATAATTAGCTCTCATTGGCCAACGGGGCGCGCGGGGACGCACGCCATTGGCCGGAGGACCCGAGGGGTCGCCTGGGGCGGGGCCTGGGGCCTCCTCCCCGGGGCCGCTGAGGGAAGAGGGTCGGGCGGAGCGAGTGGGGTAGCACTGGCCGGGATGCCTGGGAGAGCCCGCGGAAGGGCGGGGAGGGCGGAGCTGTGGCGGTGACAGCTGTGACAGCCGCGGGGACACGTTCCCGCACCGGATAGCGAGGGGCAGAGGCACAGCGCTGCAGCTCGGTGAACACCGTGTGGTGTGTGTGTGTGTGTGTGTGTGTGTGTGTGTGTGTGTGTGTGTGTGTGTGTGTGTGTGTGTGTGTGTGTGTGCCCGGAGGCTTCCACTCCCACTCAGCCTCTCCAAAATTTGGAGCTAAGGCTGCTTGTATGAGCCAAGAACTCCAGCCTCCTATTAGAGGTGACGTAATCAGTCATGGACTTTCGCCACTCCTCGCAGGCTACTAAAAATGGACATGTAAAAAACATTTTCAACTGTTTGTTTGTTTGTTTTCCTCATAGAATCACAGAATGGATCACGTTTGAAGGGACCGTAGTGGATCACCTGGTCCAACCTCCCTGCTCCAGCAGAATTCCCCAGAGCACAGGGACAGGGCTGTGTCCAGACAGCTCTGCAATGTCCCCAGCCAGGGAGGCTCCCCAGCCTCTGGCCAGTCTGTTCAGTGCTCGGGCACTGCACAGCAAAGCAGTCCTTGCTCATGTCCAGGTGGAACTTCCTGGGCATCATTCCTGTCCTTCCTCTTGTCCCATTGCTGGGCACCAGGAGCAGAGCCGGAGCCCTCGCTGCAGACAGGGCTGAGGTTCCTCTCAGCCATGTCCTCTCAAAGCTGAACAGCCCCGGCCCCCTCACCTTTCCTTGAGAGAGAGATGCTCCAGTCCGTTGATCGTCTTTGCTGGATGGACCCGCTCCGGCAGCTCCATGACTCTGGCGCTGAGGAGTCCAGAGCTGGACCCAGCACTCCAGATGTGCCTCAGCAGGGCTGAGCAGAGGGGCAGGATCACCCCTGACCTGCTGGCAATGCTCTTCCTAATGCACCCCAGATCCCACTGCCTTTATTGGCCACGAGAGTACATTTGCTGGCACATTTAAAACCTCCTTTTTAAATTAATAAGACCAGTTTCTGATACTATTGCTGAGAAGGTACATACAAACACAGTGTAAATTTCTATTAACAATACGTACACACAGATACACATACAAAATATACCTCTAAAATCTGTTGAAGTAAAGGAGGAAAAAAAACCCCGAACCTCAGGAATTCGTTTTTATTTGTAATTAGACTATTTCTGAGCCCAGTAGAACAATTACAAAAGTGCTATACCAAAACTCAAGTAATTTGTCAAGGTTTGGAAGATGACAACAAAATCCATGCTATCTCAAGTATAAAAATTACAGAGAATTTTAAAAATCAATGCATGTAGGGTGGATTTATTTTTGTTCCTAAGCTATGAGCAAAAATACTATGCTAAGGCTATCGCTTTGTCTCAATTATTGTAACCTTCTCCTATGCCCCTGTCCTCAAAATGCCACTTTAAAGTCTTCAGTCAGTTAATAACGTTATTATTCTGGCTAAACCACTGTCTCAAATTTCTAAAACCCTTTGGCAATTTCCTGTTCTTCAGTATTTCAAATGCAAGCTCCTTGCCCACACCACTGAAGTGCTGCACAACTTCCCTTTAGGCTCATAGCCTAAATTATCTGCCTTCTACTGCTACGTGCAATAGTAGCAGTCACTTGTTACCTCCTGTTTTTCTTAACCTCTTTCCTCCTATCTATTTTTTTTCCTACTCTAAATCTCTTCCCACCAACTTTCCTTTGAAGGTTGTGTGTCCAGAATTTATTTTTTTTTAATGTGGCTACCTCCATCAGTGGGCTTTTCAGACCTAACCATTCCTCAAAATGTCATTCCTGTATCAGGTGCTGTCCTTGCTGAGGAAGGAAAGAGAATAATGAAATCCTCACTTACATGCTTTGGAGATGTCATAGAACTTATCCTGCAAAATTCTGTGATTTGAACAACATTTTTGTGTTGACTGTACATGTTCAGGATGTTGCAAAACTGTATTACAATGGGAATAACATTTTGACCTTGGTATGAAGGATTGTGAGGAATACTTTATCAGGCCTTTGAACACAACATTGTTAACTCTCCAAATCCCACCATAATCCAAAGTTTCCTATTTTGCTAACTAGAGGAATAAGATTCTGATAAGAAAAAAAGCCTTTGTCAAATTTTCTTAAATGCTTTTTAGATTCCCTTCCTAGTCATACCAAATGTGAGATAATTCTACTTAACAAATCCTTGTATTTTGACCAGTATAAGAGATTAATCAGGCCTAGAATGCTTTTTGTGTATTATTTATCTCATTAAAGATTTCTTTCACTATGGGTGGTACCTGTAGCAAACATTGTATGTTTAATGCATGTCTACATAACCTTTAGATACTCTTTTTCTTACTTTCAGATACTCTGTATCAGTTTCATTTTAGAACACTAAATACTGTAAGGAATTTTTCTACAATACCTATGTTCATATCCCAAACCCATATATACTCATAATCCAAACTCAAAAATTGCCAAGCACCTTCCTGTGCCTTTGTGGAAGAAGGAAGAGTGCTGTGGTCGATGTGATTCTTAATTGTTCAGTGTGGGAACACTCTGGATAGTTCTGAACACACCAGAAGTTCCCCTTGTGGTGGCTGTGGTTTTGAGAAAAAACCTGATCTAAAAAGAGACGAGGAAAGATAAAGTGTGTGACAATCTCGGGTTCGGCACCGCTAGATGGTGTCGCGCAGCTGCTCTAGTCACACAGCGCAGTCCCTGGGCAGGTACGGGACAGGAACACCTCCCTGCCGGGAAGGCAGCGTGTGCTGCGGCATGAAGGACCAGCCTCTGCTCCTGATCACCTCCCACTGAAGTCCCCAGGATAAAAGAACTTTGACAAATCACCGACATAACCTTACGTGATAATTACTGATATTAACAGGACTTTTTCTTCCTGCAATGTAAAGGTGAAAGATGGCATTTAATTTTTTTTCAAAGCTAAAAAGCAGAATTATAAACATAGTTAAAACCCTGAACATTTTTTTTTGTACTTTCAAGCTCAATTCCTTTGTGATTTGTATACTACAAAGAACATTCTATCAGCACTTTATAAAGCAATCTAAGTAAAAATAAAAGCAGCCAAGTAAACAGTTTAGATTTTTGTTTCTTTTTTTACCTTGGTGAAAATGGTGTGTTGTTTCATAAAGAGACTGTTTTCAATTTCTCCATACTAGTCTGTATTTGCATAATTGCTAATAGCAAAACATATCCCCTCAGTAAACAAGGAGAGAGAAATTATCAGATCTCTAAAATATGTTGAAAAATCTACAAAAAGTATTTAAAAATGAGTGTTTTCAATTTAAATGTATCTAGGAAGCAGTGGCTGGAAGGAGGTGATTTCCACTGCACAGAAGTGCAAGTTATCACAGTTCTCCTCTCATTCTGAAGGACAATAGTACAAACAATAATTAAACAAAGTGTTTGGAATAGATACCTGCTGGTAAGGCTGCAGCTATTGCATGGCTCTGACCCTCCAGTGGCAGTGCCAGAGAGACATTTGCTTTGGGAAAGCCTTCCTGAAACTCATTGCCTGAAATGGGGATTCCCAGACAGGCCTTCATGGCTTGACAGAAGATGCTGCCCAGATTCCTGCCACCTGTGCTGGGGTTCAGCTGCTTTGGCTCATTGCTCAGCTTGGTTTTGAAATCAAGTTAACAAAGTGTAAGAAAGAAAACATTAATTAGAAGCTTTTTATTTTTTTTTTTTTAGGAACACTGTTTGAAACTAACAGCAAATCAAACACAAACCCCTCTTGTAGTTTACACCTAACAGTGTATATCTCTATTTTCTCATAAACAAGCATAAAGATGGAAACTTTCTCCTAGTAGTGTTGATTCAAGACGATGTACTTATTTTTCCTATTTTTTTTTATTACAATGGAGTTGCTAGAATGGATGTAGCTATAGCTGCACCAATATAAAAATGATTTTGACTGCATATCTATTTTCCCTGAGGAAGAGGTAAGATGGAACAGTACTAACTGCATCATCAAAATTTGTCCTTTAGTTCTTAGGGTAGACTCACAAGACCTAGTGTTGGTCTCTGCTCAGTCAGCAGGAAATTATTACAACAAGGACAAAATATTAAATTTATTTATTCCCCATAGAAAGCCTCCTGTCTTCTTAGACTCACTTAATATAAAAAGAATACATTTGTGTATAATATTCAGACACTTCTGCATTTGCATGGTTGTCAGTATATTTCACAACATGAGAGATTGACTGTATTAATGGTTCCTGACTAGCAGAAGCTCCTATCAATGACTAATTAAAGATCAGATCATAGCCTTCAAAGTACACTTTCTTCAACATGTCTTGCACTGAGGAAAAAATACATTAAACATTTAAATCTGAATGTATTTCAGATTCCTTAATTTATGAACTAGAAACCTCAGTTACTGTGAGTCCAACTGTGCAGAATTCAGAACCATGAAACTTGTAAAACTGACTTGCTGTACTCTTTTATTGCTTTGTATTTGCTTTCCTAATAGCTCTTATTTGAATGGTGAGAATTACAGTTCTAAGATGAATTTTGGTTCTGCACAGTATGATTTTGAAAGTAATTTCCTATTATGAGGAGAGAAAGGACTAGTTTATCACTATTTTTTTAAGAAGTTGAACACTTGAATCTGACTAGAGGCATATAATGTCAGAATAAATCCCAAAGGAAGACATAGATCTCAATTGCACTTAGTTTCTACTTATGGAAATGCTTGCTTCTAGGTAAAACATCCCAGGAAAGATAGGTGGATGAGATCACTCACTTTGTTAGTCACACATTTTGAAAATACGTTCCTTAGCTATCAAGATCATACAACTCTTGTTTGTAAATGCTAAAATGTAAAATTAATCTTAAAACAACGTATCCACACAACATATTTGTATTAGAGACATTGTCAGGATAAAAGCCTCTATATTTAATTCCTACCCTTTGACTGTCTACTGGTGAATTAAAATTCCTCCTTTTAGAATGTTCACAACCATTAATTGAGAACTTTTTATAAGCTGTTATTCAGACTAACTAGACTTAGCTGTAATTAATATTTCCTTATGAATAAGGGTTGAATTTTTTTCTCAATATCTTCCTTTCATGGAACATTTTGAATCATAATAGCATAAAATAAACTTTTGAACAAAAATGTATGTAATCCCACACTCTTAAGGATAACTACGATTACAGAGTAATCAGAATGAATAATCTTTTTGAAAAATCAGTTCTGCAGAGAATAGTTATTAAAGTGCATCTGTATGAGACAACTTTGTCAAATCAGTGAACACAGTCCATGTAAACAAGCTTTGATCAGCAGTTTCCACAATATCATTATGAACTCCAGTGTTTGCTGTAGTGGTATGATATGATGAGTGAAAGGCAGACAAAAACTAATTCATAATTTTCAGATGGGAAATCACAGTTAATTTGTTGACTGAAAAATAACTACATAAATTCAGAGATGATAAGACATAATAAAGTAGGAGTATTCTTTTCTCCACTCACACCTTGAGCCATATTTCTACACAAAAGTCACTTTCCTCCTTTCATCATCTTATTACTTTCCTGGTAAAGTGACATATTAAGCAGGTAGGTAAGTGGTTGGTAATTTTAAAAAGCTGAATATTTAAAAAACTTAGCAGATGACTGATCAAAGAACTGAATATGAAGAGTAAAGAGTGGGGAGAGAGAGGGTGAATATGCAAAGGAAGTTTTCACTTCAGTTCAGTAGGGAACAGCTACCAAGGGTTGTAGCTCAGTTAATAAAGTTCCAAGCAGAGATGATGTTGAGCTTAAATAAAAGGTTGCCACTGAGCAGCACCTTATAGCCCACACTTCCAAGCCCTGCCATACCATCCTGTCTCTAGGGCTGCTGCACCCCTCGGTGACCCAGTCCCCATCCCCAGCTGCCCTGCCGTGCAGTCTAACCTTGGTGACCTCGGTATTCCAATGAAGGAAAAGCTTGTGAGAAAGACACTTTGTCTTCTCTCCATCTCTCCAAACAGAAACTGTAGCTGATGCTACTGACTCACAGTTTATAACTGGGAGCAGAGAAGTTATGTTGGCAGACATAAAGGGCTGAATGGAAACTACAAACACCCTTCTCCCTCACACACAGGTTTGGGGTTTTTTTCAGTTCTATATTCTGTATATACATTTCTGGCTCAAACTAAACAGTGTAGTGGATGGTATATATTTAGAAGATTGCATATAAAGAAAACATTTACTATGTTAGGCCTTTCTAGGGCTAGACTGAACACACAGGGGAAAAAAGAAAGACCAGCAGCTGAGCATCTTCCCACAGGCTGCACAGCTGGCACCTGGGGCAGATGTCGATGTGCTAGGGTCATTCTTTCCCTGGAAACAAGCAGATAGGACCTGGTTATGTCTCAGATTTGTTCTCAGATTTTTAGGCAATACAAGCTGCACACAAGCTGGGCAGTGCAGAAAACAGAGTAACATTTGGGTTCCACTGCAAATGGATTCCTTCAATGAGCAGCAGAGGAGCAAGAACACTGACTCAGATAACTGTCTTAAAAATGCAAGTGGACTCAGGATCTGGCTATCCTGTTGTTGGTAGATGGAAAATCAAGCATTTGCTCAGTAGGAAGCAATTTCAAGTCAAATGAGGTTACTGTTGGCTTCTACTGCATCATAGCCAGGATACAGGAACCTCAGTCTGCCTCCCAGTTTGGACTATTCACAACCAGTTTGCCTAGTCACAAATTAATGTTTTAGGGACATAACAGACCAGTTTTAAAAATCAACGAAATTCCTGTTAATTTCAACGAGATTTCAGTTGAGGTATTTCCTCTATGAATAAGAACTCAAGTTGGCAAAAAAAATCTTCCATAGAACATCTCTGTCCCCATCTATTTCAAATGGTTTATTTTTTACCTGAATTTTGATATCTTTTCTATGCCATCTGCAACCTTTTCTTTGTAAATTAGTATAATTTTGTATCTCCCATTCAGTTGTATCTATTTCCTCAAAGTAATAACTTAATTCAATCTTATCTTCTATACATTTGTCAGTTACTAAATCCACAAGAGGCTGGGAGGTATAATTTTTCTTCCTTTTTAAGGAACACAAATAGTGTCTATGCAGTTTTGCAATCTGGCTTGACTGTTTGTGGTTTTATTACACAGCATTTCATTCTAAAAAGCAACAGTGTGAACTGAGATTAGATTTAAACTGAGTCTTTCCAAACATCATGAGAATTCTTCTGTCAAATAAAACTTTCATCTTAATTATCCCTAATAATTTCCACTTTGCAAACATAAGGTCCCTTAATGCCTTTGGAAAATGAAGATTATGAGATAGAGACTATAAAAAGATAAATGTCTCATTTTGCAGAATTTTAAATACCTTCTTTCAGATAGTAAATCTAACGTTAATTAATACTAGGGTATAATATTAGATTTCTCTCTTTTATGAAAATCCTGGAGAGAACGTTCCCTAGTGTAGTATTTTCTGTGTTATTTTATATATTGGTTCAAATTTAAAGCCAAGAATATTGCTGAAAGATGTCAAGTAACTTATTCAATAGTCAAGCAAAGAACTACTGTCACAATTTAATTAATTTTCATGATTTAATTATAGAATTATAAATTAATTTTTATTTTCAGTCCTTTTGAAATCCTGTTCACCAGTTTTGAACACAGGCATGTGGTTTGAGTATTTGAGCTGGACAGAAATTCCCCATTTTCTTTAATTTATGACAGCCTCAGTGTGTATGGCTGTGCATGCACAAGTCTGTGTATGTAAATGCACAGAGTGCTACTTCAATACCTTTCTTAAGTAATTATGGCAGCTGCACACCAAGCCAAGCACTGTATTCTTAGATAAACTAATACAATTTTTCCTACTGCAATGCATAATTCAATATGCTAATTTGTCAGAAACTAAAATATATCCACAAAAAATACAGGCAACGTTTTTGTTTTATAATTGTTGCTACTTCCTGTTGTAAATCACATAGGGATGGTCTTGGAAAGGAACATACAATGGCTTGTGTACAGAAAGGAGAACACGAGCCAACATCCAGACAAAAGCAACACAGCAGCTGAACTTCCATGTGGGAAAACCATCACCCACACAATAGCTAACATTTCTTCCTTACAATTACATTTATAGAACCAAATCCACCATGGCAAAATAAACATGTTTAAAATTAAGATATTTTTAATATTAGAGATTAGCAATGATCAAAACCCACCATGAAGACAGGAAAATGAAACTCTCCTTCCTTCCTCTCTGAAAGTTTTTGTGATTAATCTGAAATAAGGATTTTTTTTTCAAGGCAATCTTTAGGGCATGTTGTTGAAGTTTTATGCGGCCTCAGCATGGCCTAAAATTAGCTAAGTAGAAGTGCTCTTTTTACCTCCCTCCACCAAAAAAAAAAAAAAAAAGAGAGAAACAACCAAAAATACCCAACACAAAACAAAACAACAACAAAAACAAAAAGCCCACAAACAAAAAAATCCCTAATCTCCAGAAAAAAACAAACAACTCTCTCCACAGGCATGTGATAAGGCAAAATAAAGTTCTCTATGAATGGTAATGCTGATGATTTCACTGTAATATTATTTCCTCCCAAACAACGACAATAGATCATCTTCTATGTTTATATCCTCTATATAAAAACCTCTTGAAAGTCATATGGTACTTCTGCATCCTTGAATTACAGGAAGGATGAGTTCTCTGGAGATTGTCTGGTCCAGTCCCCCTGTTCAGGGCCATCTGGAGCAGACTGCTCAGGACCACATCCAGCTGTGGTTTCAGTATCTCCAAAGGTGGAGAGACACTAAAACCTTTCAGACCAACCTGTTCACTACTTCACAAGATCTCCTTCACAACACCTCAAGCTTCATGACCTGTCTGCAGTGAACAGCTATTTGGAGCAGAACACAATATGAAAATAGAGGTAAATTATGGAAGAAGACAGGATGGGAAATATGGGAATACTGTTTTCTACAGAAAAAAATACTGTGTAAATTGTAACAGCTATGCAGACTGCTGGAAAGATCTTTAGTTGTCTCAAACTTAAGAGAAAAAGCTCTCATCTCCCTTTCCTGCTCAATCTCCAGCTATGGGTGTTTAACCTGAAATGCAGGTGCTTTTACCAATTTCTTTTGCTGAACATCTTGTTATTCAGGAAGGATAATCAGAGTCCTGAGTTAGAATAAATCTGCAGTGCTATGTGGAATGCGAGATCACTGATGAAGCAGAAGCAGCCTAGGTAAGCCTTGCTGTGGCACCTGGCTGGAGTGTGCTTCTGACATCCAGAACCCACATGGCATGGCTGGGGCTGAGCACACAGCCCAGCTGAACTCCACTGCACACACTGGCACATCTAGAATGTTTCAGATCATGGGTTGGTAACAGACCTAACACATTTTTCCCTAAGAAATAATTTACAAGCATACTTGGATAATAGAAATGTTTAATCTGTTCACAGTGGTCAATAATAATCAAGATATGTAGCTAATGGATGATCATAACTGCTTCACAGATATGCTCAAAAAACCAAATCCAAATACTAAATGAAAAAATATAAATGCAGTCCTTTCTTATAATTAAAAAAAAACCAACCAAAACAGAACTAAAAAGGCTCAATATTTGCTGCTCATTACAACACCTATGAGTCCGTGTCCCCTGGAAAAGAGGTTAACTTTATACAAAACACTGCTTAGATAACTGATGTCATTACTTACCTGTGAGAAAAGCAAAGAGCCCTGTACACATAGAAAGATGGTGGAGAGACTAGGGATATGTTAAGGGATCTATTAATTTTGCTAAACACTACTGAGAAAGAACTCAATTACAAGACAATAAAAAAAGAGCAAAAATTCTGGGAGATAAATATCTTTAATCTAGTGTGGAAAACCATAACAAGAACCAATTTCAAATAAGACATTCAGTAAATATTTTAATAGTGAGAATGATTAACCACTTTAGCTACTGAATGGAGTTATATCTCTTGATTTCTACAAAGTGAGCTTGGAAATCTCACAGTATAATACTTTTTAAAATCTTGCTACTTGGGTTCAGTATCACATTGACTGGATGAACTGTAATGGCTTACCAGAAAGGCTGGAGGTGACTTATTACCCCTTTTTGAGACTTCTGTGAATTAATGAGCTCCCTATTAACTATCCCTATGTTAATATTACAGCTCATCATTCTCTCTTTCTATATCTGAATACCATTAGATTGAGTTTGTACAAATAAAAATGTATGCTCAAGGTCAACAGCTTTAAAGCATTAGCACTTCCTCTGGCCTACCAACAGAGTCCCAGTTAAGCTCAATGTGGGCCTTTGAATAAAAATAGGAAAGCTGAACATAGACATAGTCTCTCATGACATTTAAGCCTAGGTTTTAATTTTCTTTAAAAGAAACACTAAGCACTTGCTCTTTGGAATACATTTAAATATGAAGTACTTCAGGCTTCTAACAAGTATGCCACTGAGGTGGAATCACCCCAAAAGTATGGGCTGGTAATTATTATCACATGGCAGTGACTGATTTATTAACTGTGCAGTGAAGGAGCCAAGGTTTGTGTTACAGGGATAGATTCCTCATTTTTCCTTCCACCATCCGTCATAGTAGAATCTACTGGAAAATGGAGTACAAATCATTCAGGAATTTACAACAGTCAGTTGAGCTAGTTCTGTGCTATATTATTTCTGGAAGTGAATGCCTTTGTTTTGCTCCTTAAGGGTTGCTCATATGCATAAGTAGCCCCCCTTTTTCTGTTTCTGAATCACAGTGTCCAGCCAATACAAAAAAGATTATGAGGTATGAAAACTGCACATATCTCCACCACAGAACAATAACAAGATCTATACTTTGATTTCCTGGGAAATAAAAATTGTAGCTATACTTCCTGTCAGCCCATTCCTTTGAACGTGTTCTCTTCATAATTTGGATTTTGAATCAAGTTTAAATGGCAGTTAAAAATCGTATGTGGCAGTACACAATGAAATTTAGCTTGACAGCCTGGACATCAAAACTAAAAATAAATGACTTCACATCCAAATAATAAGTAATAACAATGTTAGCCTGCATAAGAATAGCAGGACTGGATTCAAATACAATATTAATTTTAGGGATATGAGTGACTAGGGAGAGACAGAGGCAAAGAAACAAATCCTTCATATAGCAATAGTCTCTTCTTATCCCCCAGGCAACTGGCTGCCTTTCACCTCGGCGGCGGAGCAATTATGTGGCATAATGACTGCAGTGCAAATAAGCAGAGAGATTTTATTAAACCAAATGAGCAAATCATCTGCGTATTATTGCCATTTGATTGACAGTGACAAGTGTCGAGCAGACACGGATGTGAATATGATAAAGAAGCTTGCAGGAAAGCTCTTGATAATGTTACTCTTGATAAAGTTGCTCTGCAAACCTCTCTAAGTAAATAAAGGGGAAAGAATATGATGCATATTAATTCGCATAGTTTGCAACCTGCCACAGGACTAGAGGAAAAGTTGCAATAGGTTCAGCACATGGCATTTCATATGAATTCTAAAATTGCATTTATGAGTCTCATAGACTTTACAATAATATATTAATATTAAAAGTAAAGGTCATTCCACATAACAGTTAAGCTGCCTGAGCTTCAACCTTTATATCAATAACAGACTCGGGCTGGGGGCATGAGGAGGAGGAAAACAAGTGGAACGATCTGAATAAATGTAAAATGTTACTTAGAAAGATTGCTGCCTTTTGCTGGGATGTCCATTTACACGTTTGTACTTGCAGTGGACAATTAGGTTTCTGACAGGCCTGCCATCAGAACGATTAAATCAATACCTTTCTTATGGGAATGTGATTCATTGGCATGGACCTTCAGGCCTCCAGGTAAGCCACTCTCACATTAATGACTGCCTTATGACATCAGAGCTGCACACGGTCCAAAGTTTCACATCGTTGCAGCATGGAACTTTGGATAATTAGTTTTGGCACATGGAATGAATTAACCAAGGTGACTGGGAAGCTTTGACAGCAACACCCATGGAAGAAAAGCAGCAAGGATAAAATCTCCTGTGCTGCAATGACACTAACATCATGAATAAATTTGGGATTACAAGTTGAAATTGTTTTAGTGGAAAAACCATGTGATAAATAGATCTTTTTCCTCCACTCCTTCATATTTTTATTACTTCAAATTTGAATGTGAACAAGCCACAGCGTTATGCCACACTTCAGTGAACATTCTTTTGCCATCAAGTACCATCAAGTTGAAGATTTCCACTCCTTGAAAAAGAATCATAACTGAGAGGAAATGTTCTTGTCATATGAAGCACACTGTAAAATGTGGAAAGCATTTTTGATTTATGTTGTAATAGTGATTTGAATATCTGTTTGGACATATTTCAAAGGGATCAGCTTTGCAAGGTTCTGCATAGCCTGAGCTCATTCTTGTGCTGTGCTTTAACTGTGCAAGTAAACTTCAGCATTCAAGAGCTGACATGCTCAGAATAACTGTAGCCTGATAAAAAAAGACTTGAAGTCTCTATAACTTACTTACATTTTCCAGGATGTGAGCCCTCCAACTCTAGTGAGCTTCCAAGGTGTAGGAACTGAGGAAAAAAAAAAAAAAAGGGAAGAGTAGAATAAAATATTAAGTACCAAATCCATTTGCTCTAGTATTTGTTATAATTTCTTGTATAATCCATATGTTATAATAAAAATTACTTCAACAAATGCTATAATTTATTGCTTAAAATCATCAGATGTCCTTATTTCTACAAAAAGGAACTAAAGTATTCAGTAAAACAAGTTACTCTACCAATGTAGTCCAGTTACTGAAAATTATTTCATAATGTTTTGTTCATATGAAAATCAGACTCAAATTTCATACAGTTGGTGGATTTTCACTGGTTGAAGTAAAATATATACTAGATAGATAGATAGATAGATAGATACTATTTACAGACCAGGAAAAAATTGTCAGCATTAGAATTTCCTATGCTTTAACATGGCTATTTCTGGGTTTGGGGCTGGTTTAATACTTTGAATGTAATTTTTTACTTTTTTTTTCTTTCTGATAAATATGTTTAAGAAATATTACAATCTAGCAATTTCAGGGTGCCTGATATTCTTCAAATTAATATCCAGTTGGGTGCACTCTGGTCTTTAAATATGAAAGTAAATACTCTGGTTACTACATTTGGATCATCTTCAAAACTCAATCCCTGGTATGCAGCATTTTTTACTACAAAGTAGTTAAACAAGTACCTAAACAAATTTATTGAAGTCTAGACCATTTCATCCTAAAACTAAACTTTTCCTATAGAAGAAAGTCTGAGAATTTACAATTAAATTAATTTTTAAAATCTAAGTTTTAAATATGAAGTAAAGCATTTGATATTTAAACTAAATATTAACTACATAAAACAATTTCAGGATTTATCCTAAATCACTTGTGAGCCTTCTGATGTAAATTATAGTCATATTACTGCTGTCACTTCCAAAATAATGTATGTTATGTTGTAAAATGCAAAATTTCTTTTAAGAGAAAAAGATCTTTAAAGAGACAATTTAGAACCTAATGCCATTAGAAACAAAAATGTTAATCATGTATTCAAAGCTAACTGACACAGTGATGTTTGCTAGACTATAGAGAGTGGATTTGAGGACACAGTGTTAATTTTTGTCCATTTTACTGGGATTCTGCTAATTCCATGCCAAAAAATTACTTAAAGTTATTATAGAATTAAAGCATGGAAATTTTTTAAAACATCATACCAATATGTTCTCTTGTTGCCAGCAGAGTGTGAAAAGATATTAAACTAGAGTACGAAAGAGTTTCAAAATTCTGCCAACCATTGCAAAAAACCAAATCAGTATAAAATTGAAGGCTTTAGTATTTATATTTGTCACTTCCATCACACTTCAGATAGAACCTCGTTTGTTCAGAGTGGTGAAGCACCTTCCATTTTTAGTGCTTGGCTGGATCTGCACATGGCCCTCCTTAACCTTCAGGCATCTTTAAGATTGTCAGTGAAATGCTGGGCGTGCACGTCTTCCATTCAAGATTTAAGTAATGCACACACAGCACCCTCATTTTTCTGAAAATGTAGAAAGGGAAAGTTCCCAAAGTTTGTTCAGTCAGAAAAGTAGGACAGAGAGGATGAATGAATTCTATGTAAGCCTTATTTCTTTGTAAAAATATTATGATCCCCTAAAAAAAAAAAAAATAATGTGATTATAGTGTAAAGCTGAGCATTTTGCAGAAGGCAACACTTGCAGAAGGCAGTCTGTTCACTGTGAGAAAACAATTCAGTTTTATTTAAAAAAACCATATGTCTGTAAATCCTATGCAGAATGAGTATGGATAGGCAAGTGGATAAATTAAGCAAAACCAGACATTAACCTTGTCATGACTCCTGTGCTGCTTAAAAAGTTGACTCGCTTTGCAAGCCTGCTTTCAGGGGTATGCAAATGTCAGGTATTCCTTTGGGGAGTCTTCATTCCTTGCTTTTGTGGAGCCAGAACTGATTCTCAAGTGTAGTAAGGTTGACCATCCTGCAAGGAAAGAAAAGGGAAAAAACTCTAACAAACGAACAGAAGACAAAATTTAGAGCATAATCTGAGACACTCACATCCTTGAAGTGCCAGTAGCTTTCACTGACCTGACTTTCTTTGTATCATTACAATCTCATCTATCTTACTCTTTTAACACAAAATTTATGAGGATCAAAAATTTTCTAGAACTGGAAAAGAAATATTTACAAAGCTGAAATATGAATAAGAAAAAACATTTTACATTTATTTTCTAAAAATATTTCTTCTTAATTATTTTCAGGGATCTTTTGAGGCAGATAACCAGATGTTATAATAACCACTATCATAATATTTCCCTAAAATAATATTTCAAACCAGAATGCAACATATGCAATGTTTAAATAGTCAAGCCAAGCCTAATAAACGTTTTATTAAATGTCAAACTCATCTTCGAATGATCTTTTTTTTTCCTGAAGAATTAAATTGATTTGCTCAAGAAGTAATGATGAGTAGACACTTACTTTAAGAAAACACTAACATTAGTGTTATTTTTCACACTTACTATTCCTACAATCAGTTAGGGAAGTATTTATGTACATATCAAAGAGTAGGCATGTGCTAAGTGTAATTTCAAATGTTGACTCTTCCAGAAAATCTGGAGGATGTGAGCAATTGAGAGCTAAACCAAAATGTTACTGGCTACACATTTCTATAATCTAATTCATGGCGCTAGAGATAAAAACCCCAGATCTCTGCATATCTCAGCAAATGTACAGCAGAAGCCAACCATAGCTTGCCAATGAAACTGGCCCCAGATCCCTAATATTTTATTTAGGCAAAACCTTTCTTTGTTCTCGAGTTCTTACAAAGCTTCTCGAGCAATCCCAAGCAATCAGTGCACTATTACTGGCCTTTGCTATTGCTGTTAATAAAATTGACTGTGCTAGATTGCATCCAAAATAACTTAATTTTAATTAAAAAGTCTGAAAGAAAGTGTAATGAGAAAAGAAATACTAAATTGTTGTTAGAGAAATCTACATGTTGAACTGGACTTGGCCACTAAATCTTGGTCTGGATTCAGCTTCTCTGGTGATACCAAAGCAGGGCAGCATATGACAGTTCTGAAGTAGATGGGAGAACTTGGCTACTGTTATGTAGATAAGATAATTAGATACCAAAGTCATTTTTGAATGGCTTTTCTTACCATGCTGTTTTCACTCACAGTTTGTGGACTAATGTTGGTCACAAGAAGATGGAAATATAAATACATTTCCAGTCATTTATGCATCATACTATCCAAGCTTAGGATCACATCCTATCAGTCATAATCTGCATTATTATGACAGTCTGTCACCTTGCTGTATTCATTGTGAGAACTAAGAATTATGTCTATAATAACAAAAAAATTGCCATTGAAAAAATAACATAGAAGCATTCAAACCAAATCTTCCACTGCACTTCAGAAATAATGAGATATTAGACAGAGGAGGCACTGACACAAATCCCTCTGTGGGGAGGATCACAGTATTTGTTAAAGTAGACAACAATTTAGAATTTAAATAAAAACACCAAACAAAAACCAGTTAAATTACACTTTAGGCAAGTAGTGTTCATCTGTTCTGTGAATTGTAGCTCTGCCTCAGCTCCTGAGAGTTCAGTAATATCTCTAACGACGATAAGTCATTATTAGTTTCTGTTTTCCACGAAAAACTGGAGAAAAGGGGGGAGTGCTGTGTCAGGGGTTCCCTGTTAGCTCAGGGGTGAAGTGATGCTGCCTCCTGGCTCTCCCTTGTTGCCTGGCTGAGCCAGGAGCTGCTGAGCTGGGACAGTCCCTGCCCGGGAGGGTGGCAGGGCTGCAGGCAGGACGAGCCCTGAGCAGCACAGCCAGCCCAGCCAGGACAGCTCCTTGCTGCAGCACAGCTCACACCCCTGGGAAACCAAATCCTGCTGCAGCACACCCTGCACAACACACGGCAGTTTGGACAGATAAAGGCAGTCCAAAACAAACCTTCGGATTGTCTGCCCATCCCCATTAAAATAAATACCTCGAATGTAAGAATCATCATTTAAAGAAAACTCCCTCAACCCTAACCAAATACATTAGTCACTCTCCTAGAAGCTATCATTTATTTTGGTACATTCTGTGATACTGACACTATTGAACTTTAATAAGCATGAGATTTTTCTATATTATTTTTGAAAAGAGAATACAAGGTTATTACACATAACTTGATAAAATAGGAAAGGTAAGAACTCAATTGCACAAAATATAAACCACAACTGCCTCTTTTTAAATTAAATAGTAAATATTTGGGGGGAAAAAACTACAGGAACAAAGGGATAAATATGTGGCTCACAGTTTAATTAAAGAGTACATAGAGTCCTAGAATGGACACTCATGACCAATATTCTACCTCCAGAAAAGAAAAAAAAAAAAAAAAAAGGAGTGGGGTGGGGATATTCTGAGAAAAGAGAAATCAAAAGGATTGTGTCTGAATCTCAGAACTGCCCTTGTATGCATGTGGGACACAGGTAGGACCCGTGCTATGTCTCTCAGGCACGGTCACACTCCCAGCTCCACCCAATAAACTCCTTCACAAATTGCCCAGCTTGTGGGATGACAACTTAGACAAGTAAATCCTGTTTAGATAATTCCATGTCAACATATTACACTCGTGTTCTGTACCAACCCCCCCTAACTATTACCAGTAATTTCTCAAAAGAACTGAAGTAGGTGGTTGACAATAACAGTAAAAGGGTGTTGGATTTTTTTTCCCTGCCTTTAATTCAAACCCTCAGAAGGAGGAAAACATGCCTCCAAACCAATGAACATGCAAGTCTACTAAACCCAGCATATGCTTAGCCAGTGGATGCATTTCTGTTGCTCAGGGTGGCACCAGAAGTTACATGTTGTATTTTTCATCCTCTGCAGTGGTAATTTCTTGGTCATTTACCTCCTCAATAATAATGTTTAGCTGAGTAAAATAATGCTTTGGGCTTTAAGTCTTAAAGGCTCTTCCCCCTTTGCCTCCCTCAGTAGGATGACTGATTTCAGCCCTTTAGAAAAATAAGCTTACTTATGAGACATTAGTGGCATTATTGCCTCCTTTAATATTCGTGACAGTCTCCAGCAAATGTATCACAAGTTGGCATTTATTAGTGCTAGGCACAAGTAAGGGGCATGTTATTTGATTTGAATAACAGCTTGGAGCTACAGTTTGAGTCCAGAAATATATTAGTCAGAAACAATCTCATTTAATAACACAGAAACTAATAAAAGAAAAGTATTCCAACTGATTCAAAATTGAATTTATGAATATTGCTTAGCAGGATTAATGATCAAAAACTGAACCTGTTTGTCATGTTATAACAGACTTTTCGATTTAAATGCAAAACTAGAAGTCAATGAGTCCAATGGATTGTATATTGCTTTGAAGAAAACCAGTTCATTTTACACATAAGCTTTGAAATTGGCAATAAACTTTAATTACAGGGTCAGATAATCAAATTATAATCAAATAGCCTCACATAAAATCTGTGTTTGAAATTAATGAGATACAATTCTACTAGTCTGTAATATTGTACCTCTGAAACTTACTAAAAGACATTTCATTTTCATTTAAAAGTCACCTTAAGGACTTTTCTCTCAATTTCTTCTGCATAGCTCAATTTTATTTGGAAATGTCTCATTTTCAGACCACACATTTCTAAAGATTTTTGCATATGGAAAAATCATTTGTTGCTCCACAGATTTTTTTTTATTGATAGTAAGAATTTTAATATAGCTATATTAGAAATCCTTCAAGTAGATGCATATATATGCATTTTTAGAGAAAGCCACAGTTTGGATAATAAAGCTGTATAGTTGTTCAAATGCACACACTTATTACAATTTTCATTTAAGATGAAATCTTTGATGACTGATCTTAACTTGCAAGTGCAAACATATATGCTAATGCACACTACTGCATAATCTAATTCTTCCTGGGTATACAACCATGATAATTTCTCCCTGCATGTCTTACCTTATTTGGAAGAAGAAATATATCTTATATTTAAAATAAAAGATACAAAGAATAAATCCAAGCCCACTCTGGCTTTCTTAAAGATTTGCTGCTGTGTGGCTTCAGGCAAGTCATATTATATTTTATAGCTAAGCTTTCTCATGAAAAATGGCAGTTACAGCTTAGTACAGCTTCAGTGCAACTTCACTGGGCTTATCAGGGGACCTTATTAATTGTACAACGATTATCAAAATGAAGATACAAAATTGTTGGATAGATAATGTCAGACCTCATTAAACATGCAACTGTAAAAGTACAGAAAAAGTCAAATACTTCTAAAGCTATCATTCTACTCAGCAGTACAAGTGCTTGATAGTGCACAATGTAATTAAAAAAAAACCTGTGCCTTGTACTGAAGTACAATTGTAAAATTTTACTACTAAGTAAAACATTTTTACTTTTAAAAATCAAGCTATTCCAAGTTAAAAAATAGTAATTGCCAAAAATAACTATTCCATACAACTAGTCATATGCTTAGATGGACTACAGCAATGAAAAGTAGATCCTTGCACAAGAAAACCACCACTTAGTAAACTTGGGCATAAGTTTATATGAGAGTAGTTACCACATCTCACCTAGGCCCCAGCAGGGCACTGCAGTCTGATTGCCTCCATTTGCCAAGAACTAAGACCATCCACACACCTTATTGCAGGGCAGCATCTCTTCCCGTGTTCAGGCCTTAAACTCAATTCTGACTTTGTTTTTTGGAGTACACAAATGAATCACTAGAAAGTTAAGGGAACATTACAACTACTCTTGTTGAGTTGTCCCATGTAAAAGGCAACAAAATCTCTTTTGAATCACAACAGAGATTTTTAAGAAATTGTCACAGTTGCTCAAAATTGTTAATATCAGTGATTATTCCAGGTCATACTGTAGATATTAAGGACTGAGATAGGGTAGGAGCTTTAGTCATTCATTGTTCAGCCTTGTCTGTCCCAGATTATGCCAGAGAACATGCATCATATTGGGATAGTTTTAAAAACCCTGAAGCAGTGGGGACTCCCTAACACCTTGTGTGAAGTTAACCTACAACTTTACCCATCTCACCATTACCAAGTTTCTTATCTTTCATAAGTGTGATCTTCTTTTTGTATTATTAAAACCAGAACTTACTTCTGTTTGTTGACAAGCATGGCTGAAAATATACACATTTTACATGGTATCTGCCATGACACAAATGGCTTGTGGCTTCAGCCATTGTAAACCTTTGTCTCCTTCATTTTCTGTACATGCATTTAACCAGAAAATATCAATTACAGTCAAACTTCTGTCTGTAGTACACTTGACTGGAAAAGAGGGAGAAGTATATAAGAATTCCAAAATTATGCTTCCACTCTGGCATCAATATAAATTCAAAGTAACAATATCAAGCTCAAACGTGCAACTACTTTAATTCTGGTTGACATCTCCACATCATAACACTTTTGCCCTGCAACGTTTCAAAGCTGTGTGTGTTTCCCCATCTCTCTCAATTTCTGAGTGTTTTATTTCCTTGCAGAGGACAAAAGCCAATAATGGCAAGTACCAGCTTATCTAGTAAACATTTAAGCTGCAACAACTCAAATTGAACTTGACAGGTTAGCAATTCAAGACAACAGGTCATGAGAAGAAATGAAAGAAGAGACAAAGTCAAGGACTGGCCTTGCTCATGAGACTTTTATGAATCCATTTATACAGCAGCACTTCCCTGGATGCTTTGCAGAATGGAGAGAAAGTCCAGTCAGGCACTTTACATGTCAAGGCTTAAACATCTTGAGACGGATGGTTTGCACTCTGATAGTGACAATGCAGGCTGGTTGGAATCGTGCTGGTTAAAGGGGGGATTCTGATGGTGATTAGAATCAGCAAGACACCTCAAGTAAAAAAGGTTTTCCTACTTTTTCAACCCCAGCCACTCAATTTTCAGCAAGCAGTAAAATTAACTAATTTAGTGGCATAGTTTAGCATTAACATAACAGTTACTATAAGCTAAACATTAACAAAAGTTTATGGTATATAGAATTTGCAAAGAAATAAAGCTGGAGGGGAAAGTATTTGGGAAGATCTCACCTGTATCATAATGATCAGGTGAACTGCAGCTCTCTGCAGTGACTATCACACAGGGTAAGAATATCCTGGAGGTTACAGGCAATTTTGT
The DNA here is from genome assembly GCA_037013685.1 of Acridotheres tristis. Classification (NCBI taxonomy): domain Eukaryota; kingdom Metazoa; phylum Chordata; class Aves; order Passeriformes; family Sturnidae; genus Acridotheres; species Acridotheres tristis. The sequence continues at coordinate 9,802,788 of CM072898.1, forward strand.
TTGCCAGTTAAAGACAACCAACTTGTTCATTTTATACAACATTTCTTTCGATTCGAAGTTTTAAGGTTTTTTTCACATCTTCTGACTTTTACAGGAAAACACGTGTTTTGGATAGGAATTAAAATTCTTTCTCTTTGAACACAATTCCAAGTTGTTACTTGGACATACTATTGCCCCATTTTTCAACCTCAGTTTTGAAAAAAAATACAACCAAAAAACCCCACAAAAACCACTCCAACAACGAAAAGTTTACTAACCTCCATTTGTTTCCATTTGAAAAGAAACAGATGCTGAAATCAGGTGTTTTTTTCCTTTAATCCTGTATTTATAAAGAATGTTCAACAGTTTTGAACAGATGGAAATTGTTTCTTTGCTTCTTGCTTCAAAGTCTTTCTTAGTCAGCACATCATACAATCATTATATTGAGGCAATTTTACTGAAATCCTTGTTATCACATCATCTATTCCTTATGAACAACTCCTAATAAAGTCTGGGGACTCAAGGTATCCCATCCATTACTTCTTATATGTGTGTATCAGCATTTTATTGGACTCCTCAAAGGAGTTCTGCTTTTCTTTCTCCTAAGATTGTCAAGTCATGCTTGGAAGCATTGCACAGAGTACAGCTAAGAGTCCTTATCTACTGGAGTGCTTTAACTCTTGCAGAAATAAACATGATTTTTATCTGCAGGTTTTATACCTAAAACAAAATATTTTCTTTCCTTTTTAGGAAGTTCATCCATGAGAATAGCATTTTTTCAGGTCACTACCAAACACTGCATGAAATCCCTTGAGGATATTTGCAAAGGTTATGTCTAAGCTCTCTAGATTTCCTCTCTCTAGCAAATTATTCCACTGAAAAGGTGGTCCTTCAGGGGGTTTGGTTAAATTCCTGATCTGAGTAATTTTGCAAACAACCTGTCTTTCTCTACAGGCTAGACAGTCCAGAAAACTTGCTAAAACAATCTTTCACCTCAGCCCAAGTGCAACCAGCTTCACCTTGCTTTCTTATGGGCTATTTGGTGAAAATGTCCAAAGTTGCAAGGCCGTGAGAACTTCTCCCAGGTCCAAGCATAATGTGCAAAATGCCAAAGTCCCTGCAGTCCAACAGCTTAAAAATCATGTTATCTCTTTATCTCCCCCAAATTAACTACAGTCTGATATTACAGGTACACATCACTGGACAGGCCTAACCAGCATAACTGAAGTGAGCCCTCACTCACAGAGGGGGCACATCCTGTCCATGTTTCTGTGTGTCCTGTGATCCAGCATTCCAACCCTGTGCATCTGCACAACTGTGCCCTGGCCTGGTCATCAGCAACTGGTTTTCATATCCTGTGGAATACTTCATATCTCACATTAAGATTTTATTATTATAGCTCAAAAAGATACTTTGCCAAGTAAACTGTTTAACAACTGCTTCTTCATAGGCAGCAAAAAATTCAACATCCTACTTCCAGTTTCAGCAGCTCCTGGGTCTGAAATAAAAAAGGATAAAAAATGGCTTTTTTTTTTTTTTAGTATCAAGTTCACGCATTCTTGTCTATGGAAATGCTTGCAACTAGCAATCCAAATCCTACATGAATGCAAAAGTAGCATTGCCATGATTGTGCTCCAGTTTGTGGCCGAGTGTGGTACATTTGCAACTGCTTGGCAAGTTTCCCTGAGAATACCTGAATCTACAGAACCATTGAATGAGAGGCATGGTCTACCCTGATCATAAATTTCCAATGAAGAAAATATTCCTTAGCCATAGCCATGAGTTAGTTTTGCAGATTTTGCTTTGGAAAACTGCTACCCCCATGTGTCCTCCGCCTGACCTCCCACCCTGGTAGTAAGTGAGCAATATCTCAACCCCTTTGTGTTCCTGTGTCAACACTACCCCCAAACTGTAAGTGCTAGCAGCTGTGCACAATATGAAAGGGGGCTCGAAACACACAGCCTAAAACAGGAGCAATCACAAGAGCCTCTTTGACTCTCAAAATGCTAAATCACACACTGCTGATCACTGGAATGGTTTCCTTTCTGTACCCAACTTATGTAGTGGTTTTGCTGCTCTGGCCAACCTACAAATGAACTTTTTGTAATAGGAGGCCTAAAAACTCTGAGCACATGTGAGCATCCAAAGAGTTGGCAAGTTTTGAACAGCCTTAGCTTTCCTTTCTTCATGAAAGTTTCTCTTCACTGATTCTATGCTCAAAACAATTTATTTGTTTTAAATCTATTCACATTTCTTCACATTGAATTTTAAATTCATACTGTAAGGTTACTGTGTTTATAAATGTATTCGTTTCTGCTCATCAAAATTTTCCATGCTTCAAAATACATTTTAGGTAGATTGGGAAAAAAGAAAGAGTACAATAATGTTCTATAAGCCTTTAAAATGTGGTGACACTTACAACACATTAACAAAAAGGCATCACTTTAAATGACCAGAGACCAGCCCTTCCCTGCAAGCAGGCTCTTTCTTGTCTTCCACCTTTTATTCTATTTGCAGTCATCTTTTTTATAAATCCACTCCAGATAAGCAGGAGAAAGCTGCCACAGTGTTGAGGGTATTATGTGCCCATGAGTTTAAAAAACAACCCCAAAACCCAACAGAAAACCCCTTCAAAATTATTTTACTGAACTCCCTGTAGTTCACCAAACATCCAGTACTGCAAGATTTTTCTTCAGTTGAACTGTGGTGCTTTTTATGCCTCATGAGTTGCAAAGATATTTCCTTTCCTCTTACTGGAGAGTGCTGAGATAACTGAGAAATAACTATTTCTCCCATATTTTCAAACTGCCATTAGCTTGGTCTTGTTGCTTTGGAGCACTAGTCCTGATTTTTAACAGAAAAAGTTTTCTGGTCCTCATTTAAGGGGAGAACACTGCAATGAAACTAGTCTAGAGAAATATTTTTGTGCCAGCATCCATCACTCTTTTCTTACAACACTTACCTGCTAGAGCTGCTTGTTATCATTTTGAAGTTCTTGTTTCTTTCCTTTGTATTTCCTCCTCCTCATAAGCAGTGAGGAAACAGACACACACTTATTCTGGCTTCATATCCCCTAGAAAATTAGCAAATAGTATTTCTGAGACACAGGTTACCAGAGGGTTCCATCACCTGCTCCATGTGATCACTGGGCATTCCCTTGCTGGGCACTCCCCTGCAGAAAATGGGAAGGTCATCACCTCACTGCCCTTGAGCTACTGGCAGCAAGGACTGAAATTTGCATTCAGCTATTGCTGAGACCTTTGCAACTGCTTGGAGAACTACTGCAAAGGGATGCTGAGAAAGAATTCTTTTCGTGTGAGCTTTATTTCAGAAAAAATCTGAGAACTGTATTTTTGCGTGTGCTATTTAAAAAAAAAAGTTATTAACCAATAGAAAACCCTAAATTATCTTTTGTTTATCCATTATTTCAATTAATTAGTCTTCCAGTTATAAAGTTCAGTGTTAACCTTTGTTACTACACAGTCCCATTTTTTTTAAAACTCTCCTTTTAGATTTTTAAACATGCTCGGTCATGCTCAAGCAAATGCCTTTCTTAGATACCATTATGTCATCAGTACAGATTAATTCTATATAAAAAATGCAGGAGCAATCTTTGTACCTCAAAGCCTTGTCCCACCCACTTCATGTATGTATTTGCTTAAGCGTGAGACTTCCAGAAAATTATGTCAAAGCTTTGTATTGTTCCATATTTAGCCCTTTTTATTGCTATTTTTAATATTTAAATATTTTTCCTGATAAACTACCTCCTTCTATTTGTTACACAAGTAAAGAACAAGATTTGGGTATTTTTGTTTGCTTGTTTTCACTTATATAAGACTAATTATTTAATAGATTAACATAGAGACATAGAAAAAAAAGAAATTCTTGCACTTACATATTGCTCACCTTCCTGAAGCTTCCACCTTCCTCACAAGTGGCTGTCTTCAATTCTGCTCGACTGTTTCAAGGAAAGGGAAGACCTAAGTAAAATTCCAATTCATATGTTGACAGCAAAAAGTACCAAATATGAGAGAACTATTTCAGTCATTTAGTTATAGTGCCATAACTGTTTCTAAATGTTATTGGAAATCGAGGCTGAGGATTACATCCAATCTATTTTAACTCAAGGTCAATAGTGGCTTAAAATCAAAAGGATACAAGAGGTCCCTTAAATACACTTAGATTGTCAGTACTGGAATGGTGCTCATCATCTGAGGAATGATGTTCTTGAAGAGCCTCTCAAACTGAAATAGTGAGGAGGCAAAAATCCTAACTATTTAAAAAATGGAATGTGTGAGTGGGATTATATGATAACATTCTCTGTGCCTGTTAACCTTTTGATAATAAAATTACTTGATACTTAAGCCAACCCTACCAGAATACTGGTATATACTGGTATATAGTCAATGTAACCTTGCCTGCTGCTTTATTGGAAATAATTAGAGATCAGATACTTTAACTGTGGCTGCAAAGCAGCCTGAAGTATGCTGACCCAAATAAAAGCTGAGTTTATGATGGTAAACATGGTGAATCTGTCCCTCAGAAGCTGAGATCACTACCATCCATAATAAAATTTGCTTCCTCATGACTGTAGATGGAGCCCTAACATAAGTAAATACTCTCTTGGCAATACAAGTTTGGAATTTCATAGACTATATTGAGGCTTTTCAGCATTTTTACTTATTGAAATTTTAATTTTCAGAACAAACAATGTGAGAAGCCCACTGTTTTTCTGGTTTCTCAATATGCCAAACTGATTCAGCTTTCCTCAAAAATCCAGGAAGAAAGGAAAGCAGTTGTTCAACTTTTATTCTGTCCTGCAATTATCACCTAATCTAACCTTCTCTAACAATTTCTCTGCTTAAGGGCACCTCTAGGGTTGTCAGACCAGCTGAATTCATTTAGAAAATGAAATCCAAACCTGGCTAGTCTTATTCATCCCCTGCACCCATTATTCCTTTCATAATTTTATGCCACTGTACTAAAAGGCAAGGCAACAGCACATTTTGTGGATTTTATGGTATTGCATATAAAACATACTGCTGAAATATGACTGTAAGTTTCTTGGTGAAGAAGGAGGGGTCTCGGCACCATCTGACTGAAAGATGTTAGATAAAAGAGGAGCTATTTATAGGACTAAAATATGTCTACAGTTATTACTGTGGCTAACAATACAGGATTCACCAGTAAAATTAATCCTTTCCTTCCTATAACTGACTTGTTCAAAAAACAAAGTATTTTGTTATTCCTTGCAGCAAAACAAACAAAAACTTTCACAAAACAAATAAGCAGAACTATCAACACAATATATTCTTTCATAGTTCTGAAGATATTTTGTCTGTTTCCTGCTTTAAGAAACAATTGGTATCACAAATGTTCTGGAAGTTAAATAGATATGCAAGGATTGTTGGTATTGGATTGGCATTTGGCATCTAGGACTGAAAATGGAAAGCTGCAACGATCACAAACAGATTTAGAATACTACTACTTCTTTATTATTATTTTATTGTTAAAAGCTAGTGAAAAACGTGCATTTTATATCCTGGTTGGAAATTGTCATTGGTTCTAAAAGCTGCACACCAAACAATTCACATTGCCAAAGGCCACTCTCGAGAGTCTGAGAGAGAAAAAGGAAGGACCAGCAGAGTCCCAGGTGGAAGGTGGATATGGAGACCCTGTGCTGCTCTCTGGGATGGGACTGGGTCACTTCACTCCCTCTGAAGTTCTTAGTTGAGGGTAATTGTGAGCCCATTGCCTTCTATACTGACTTGGCAGAGCTGCTTGACCAGCCCTCAAACACATGTGAACCACAGGGGAGTTAAAAGACAACTATCGATTGCAAATATTTTATATCCCTAAAGTTATGTGAATAGGTATATGAGTTTATTTTGAGACTGAGGTTAACTTCTGGTAAGCATGTGTGAAACTCACAATTTTACATGCAGAATCGTCAAAACACAGTTTTTTAGTACATGTTCATGAAAGTAAATTTCTAATTGTAAAATAAAGTTGTACAATTATCAGCTCATGTTACATTACATAATGATGGAAGCAGTATCTCAATTTGAACCACAGTACTTCTAGGTTCAATACACTGACACTGAATATAGACACAGAAGGTGAATATAAACTAGAATTCAAACTAGTATTTAGTTAGGTCAATTACATTTGCTATGCATTTCATATAAATTGTATATTTAATATCAGTAATTGCCATGAAGTTGATTTTCAGACTGAAAATTATTTGCTGATTCAATTAACATGTTATGTTAATATTAAAAGCTCTTGGGAATATCTAGGTTTATTGCATGCTAATGGATTCTCAGACAATAAATATGATATATTTTATTAATTACAAATAGTTTCAGTTGGACTTGGACAACAAATGTACTTAAGTACTTAAATGTAATATACAGATTTGCAGCTTAAATTTGTTAATATGCCTTATTTTGGAACCAAATACTTAGTAGTCATTTTTAAAAGACAAAATTTTCTATAGGGAGATGATTTTTTTTTTAACCAAGGAGCTAACAGTTATTTTCTCATCTCTCAGAAAATTTGCCTAAATGACTGATAATGACACTCCTCAGCTTCTTTAATTACTTTATTCAATCACAAGACAGAGGTATCAGGTAATTTTTACATATAGTTTTTTCTTTAACTCAGGAAAAGCAGCCTGTACAGACAAATGATATTAAATTTAGTCTATCCAGATGCTGAACTGTGCTCCAAGCTATACTGTATGAAATAGCAAAGATGTCTGTGTGCTATATTTAAGTACAATTTTTCAGATTCTACTTGATTAAAATAAAATTAAGTTGCTTTTAAAAGCTAAACTGTCCAAAAGATGCCCAGTAAATTCCTGTGTGAGCTGTTTATTGTTTTAATCTGTAATCACTTATACAATACTGTCTAATAGAAGTACATACTGCTTAACATCAAGAGATCTATTTAACTCTCACTCTTTATAAAGATAAATACAGAAATGAGCAGAGAGAAAGCGAAGAAAATAGGTTAGATCTGTCCTGTGGTGACAGAATCAATATATTTAAACCAGCACAACATAGTTCAGAGAACTCCCCTTAGAGCTCCAGTGTTTCTGAGCAGTTATTTGAGCTTCTGCTTCATTACACGGATCACATCTGAGAAGTAAGGAAACTGGATTTACCTGCAGCATCTTTGGGTACCTGCTGACCCCCAGACTGAATCATTTATCTGCAGCTTCTAACCCTGCAGCAAATACAGAACCTAATTAGGTGTAACAAGATAATCACTTATTTCAAGAAATTCATTAGCCAAGTAAAAGAATCCTGTAACTAGAACAGTTATAGTAATTCCTTTTATTAAGATCAACATGCTATTTATTTATTTCATAACTCTGCTAAGGCCTGTTTAAATATATGACAGTATAATTCTTTTTCTGGTGTTCTGGCTTACATTAGATAACCACTTCTGGATTTTATGCAAGACATATGGAAAAATCCATCACTGATTTACTGCACATTTCCACACACAATCAAACTAATATCTGATCACTCTTGAAGATGCAAAACCCTGCTTGGCAGTGAATACTTAAGCAAATTTCCAAACACATGGGTGTGCACAGTCTTGTGCAAGAAAGCTTCTGATAATCAAAATGCAAACCAATACACTGCAGTATGTACTTGGAAGGATAACAAAAAAATAAATAGTTGGGATTTATTTTCACTTCAGAAACTACTGCAACAGAAGCAATTGCAATAAAATAAAAGTACTGCAACAGTTACCTCCAATACTATGTATAATGGATTCTGAGTTTTATAATTATCCATATGAAACACTTTCAGGATTTTTCTTTATTTTTAATAGCTCTAGAAGACAGCAGTTTTGAATGCTAGTCATGAAGACGAATTTTCGGGTGTCAATTAAATCTTTTTCATTCTATTCATTCTTTTGGGTGACTGCAGTTATCCATATCCTCCAAGAATAAAAGGTGAATACTCTACCTCAGCATTGTTTTCAACTTTCTGTCCCAAACTCCTTTTTTAATATATTTCAATTGGGTCTACAAGGCTAGTTTTTGTGTTGCCACAGCAGGTGGAATGACCTTTACCCTGTTCCTATTTTACAATGTGTTTTGTGGGACTCTTGACACTTCACTTCAGATGCCATTAGGAGGAAGACACTGCAGAAGTTATTGTCGTCTAAAAGTAAGATTTAATTATTTTCACATTTAATTACAGACAAACCTAATAATTTTCAGTTAATCAGAAATACATCCTCTCTTTAAGGACACAAGCATTTTTGTATATTCAGGAAAAAGTAAACAATAAAACAGAGGCTGCTAATCCTGATTTGGAAAGTGTTTAACTGCAGGGCATAGTTCACATATGGTTTTGCATCCTCAACAGTTTTGTGGGCTATATGGTTAATTCTGATTATATGAAAATGTCAAGACAAATTATCAGGGGAAAAAACCCTCAAAATTTTTCTGAGGTTAAATGGCAATATGGAGATACTTTTCTTCAAGAAGCAGAAGCAAGCATAAACCATTTTGATGAGCACAGTCCCCTTGAACAAAGGAGGAGCCCACTGGAACAGAGCATTTGAAAAGCAAAATCATGCCTTTTGATAGATACTTTCTGTCGTGAACATTGTAGTTAATCCATTTTTTTAGCAAGATTAGCTGTCAGATTAACACATCACCGATGGGAGTCAGAGTTAGTCTAAACCAAGGATGTGCCTGAAGAATGATGTGCACCCACATGAAGGAGGGTTTACAGAGGCTGACTTACACCACCACTGTGGAATGCAAACCCTGTCTTTTTTTTTTTTTTTTTTTTTTGCTAATGCTGACCAGAGCTCTACAAACAGCCATTCTCAATTGCTCTATCATGCTGAGTTGATACAAGCCTTGATGTGGATTTTAACATCCATGTGCAGGCCTTGCATCTGCCACACACATCCATGCATTACCTCCAGGGCCTCTATTGTTCTGGACAATATACATTTATATGTTAAAGAATTTACTTCATCAAAGTGCTCCTTAAATACAGGGTTTTATCCACTCAGGAGCATTTGCCTTCTTCTGGAAAGCCAAGTTTAAGTAAATTTAATTTCGTAATAGAACAGGATATGATCTGTGAACACCATATTTTCCTATCAATCAAGGGAGCAGAACCTTTCTCAAGCAGCTGATAGGTGTCAATATTCCATTTAAAAAATACATCCTGAGCATATGAACTTATATCTCTCAGACACCAGGAAAAGAAATACAATAGGAGTAATCTCATCTGAATTCAATGATGGCCCATGTGGAATAATTTGCTTTTGGAGACGTCATCTTATAAAAGATTGCACTCTAATATGTGGCTGCAGTTTAGTGGTAAATGCCTTTCCTTCACAAATATTTTGTTTCACAATTTTATTTTACTCTCCACTCTTACTCTATTTGTGGCTTTATTTTTCACCCCTCAGCAGGCCAACAAAGCCCCTTGTTTGCACAGCATGTATCTGTATCTTTTTGTAATCTTCCAAAGTTAATAAGCACGCTAAATGAAGGCAAAGCCTGCTCTGAAACAACCTTTGTTCCAATCCACGAAGATTTGGCAAGAACAGAAAGCCTTCCTATGGAAGCTCCTTAGAAGACAAGTCACAGACAAACATTCCAAGTGGTGTCTGAAGGATTTGAGACTTCTGTGCATAGTCAATATTTGCTATCTACTGGAGCAGCTAAAAGTAAAGAAATAAACTTTCATTTTCTTGCCTCAGCTCTCTGTATTTGGTCATGAACTCTCTGAACAGGCCTGGCTTATCTTGCACATGGGCCAGCTGGTCTTGAGGGCAACCACACATGTGTGACAGAATCTGAATGTTACCTTTATAATCCAAGGACACCCAACTGCCATTTGAGCAAAGCTCACAGCTACTGAGCACTAGAAAAACTGTAGCAGTTAGCAGATTTAACTCTAAAAAACGGCAGCAAAAACAACAACAAAAAAATCCCCAAATAACCCAGAAACGTTTTCACTCAGAAATGAGCAAGCATCAGATTTTAGACCACTGGACACAGAAAAGATGATTTTACATGGTCTTTTGTATAAAAACACATTTGTAGACAACTTACTAACTCAGGTCAAAAAATATTCTAAAACTAGATTTTTAAAAAATTGAGGCAAGGAGCATCTTAAACAAGCAGTTTGAAAATATCAAAAGTATTTTCAAGTGGCACATCTGGTCTCGCTTTTAAAGTGAAGTACACAAGATGAACACAACACAACATGTTCTTTGTCAAAGCAATGCAGTTTTTGACTGCATGAGAGTTACTTCAAGTCTTAAGTCTCTTCAGTGTAACTAAAAAACTTTATAGGAAGAAGCAGGGGAAATTCCAATCAAGTAATATTCTAATCATCCACACCCAGTGCACTGTAATAGGTAAAGAGTGAGGGAGCTGTTAGAGGCCAAGTGTTTACAATCTTATTAATAACAGGTCATTCAACATACCCAGCTAATTAATACAGATGCCTCACCTATTTTGCATTCTCTCCAACACTAACAACATGCCAGAGTCAATAAATTCAAAAACAACAACAGAAGCAGCAAACAGGGACACACATGTTATGTTTGAAGATTTCCTGAATTCACCAGGAAACTCAAATCCCTTTTAGATCAAGAAGAGGTTCAATATTGCCCTAAAACTTAAGACTAGTAGTTCCTACATCAAGCATTTATCTCCACAGAGAGAAACAATAGCTACTAATTCTATTTGTTCTTTGTTCTAAAAATGAATTGACAGAAATATTATCTCAGTACAAATGCTGATGTTATTTCAGGTTGATAAATGAAGATAGTTCCTGCCCCTTTATTTTATCTCCAAAGCACCAGTGTAAAGGTGGGGAATCATCTGATTTAATGTAGAAGGTAATGAAATAGTAGGACAACAGATGAGTAATGAAAACTGACAGGTTTTGTATGTGTTTGAAGTAAAGGATTTTTTTTTTTGTCCAGTAGAAATGCTGTTTGAATTGTTTCCCCTTATTTCATTTTAAATTTCAAAACAACATTCTTTTCTAAGTAGACAATAGGAACCAAAGCAAGAAACTGCATTTAATAAATCTCTCAAAATCTAACAGGCTTCAGGCTATGCTGTACTTTTTCTTTCAAATATTTCCACGTAAAATCAGATGTTAACTCTCTGAGTGAACCCATGTGCAAACTCTTTATTCATCAGATTAATGGCTGTGGAGCAACAGGCAACTGAACACATTTCCACACACATAAGGTATTCATGACTTTCCAGAAAACTTCACATTATTGCAACTACTTTTCAGTTAAATATGTTGCATCTAGTGAAGAAGAAAATAAATTGCAAGAAGGTTTAATGGGAAACTACAGTAAATGTAGAAATTTGTTTCTTTAAACAGGACCTTATTACTCTGATAGATGGATTTTTGCCTTTCCATACATGTGAGAAGAAAAGAAAAACCAGCCTTTTCTCTGAGATACTTCAGATTGCCCAGTGTAATATCTCTCTCTGTCGTTGCTTTTATTCTGATCCAAGGCACAATCCACAGAAGAATTTAGTCAGCTTCTGTGCTATAGCAGCTAAGGTATATGCTAAGGGTAGAAATACAGAAGTCAATATTCTGTATCACATTTACATTTATACTGCATATTAGTACACGCCTCTAAATTTATACAACGTACACAGAGCCATGAACAATACAATGGAAGGTTCTGGTAAGGTTTAAGGTTATTTCTGGTAAGTCACCAGGAGGTGACTTCTGGTTACATTGATCAGCAGGAACGTGGTAGATAAAGACAGGATAAAACATGCTGGTAACAATGCTGGTGTCACAGGGAGAGCTATGAACTCAATCACACTTGATGCAAAGGTGACAATATAAAAGCGAAATTAAACATTTGCACATGTGGGAAAAGTGAACTACAGTAGAAAGCGTCAAGAAGCAAACCCCAGGAAATTTGGAAATAACTCCTCTTCAAATATCTGGTCGACCTTCCCTTAAGTTTCTAGGATTAAAGTACTTATTTTTATCGTTTTTTCTCTGAGAAACACATCAGCAGCACTGCAGGATGCCTATTTTTTAGGTTGATCGGTCTACATTCTTTCAGAAGAAATACTGAATCATATCTGTTACTTTGTCTGACCCTGTTTGTGGATCCTTATAAATATGATTGTTAGGTTGTTCTTTTTGTTTTAAATTTAACACAGATAAATTTACAGTCTGTTGGGATACAGTGAAACCTTACTAAACTGAACATTTTGGGACCACATCTGTTTGGATGAGAGGAAGTTCCAACTTGTGCAACACAGTGGTTGCTTGTTCAAGTCTCTGTTTTCACATATACTAAAAACTTCAAAGCATATGCAGTAAACATGAAATTCTTGAAATTATAACAGTGGCTAAAGAACAGCGAGAGTGGCAAGTCTGCAAACCACTGAGTGATAATTTGATTACTGGGTTACAGAATACTTAAGTCTCATTGTGACCCCAAACTGAAAACTGTGTGCAGTTCATGACCTATGGACTGCAAGGAATTCAAGAACAAAGAACCTGAGCTTTTAGAAAACATGACCTGTATCGTGCTTCAGCTTTCCTAATGTCAGTTCCTAATTTCTTTTTGCTCTTTTTCCAGTTTAAAAGTCTCTGCTGTGCTGCTGTCCAAAGCAGGACTATGCAGAATGAAGTATATTCTATTGAACAATGAAGTAGGAAGCCTAACAACCAGGACAAGGCTTAATTTCATGTTCTGATATGGTGAAGTTCCTAAATAACAACAGTGGGGAAATAATTTATAAAACATCCTCCTAACATTCTCTCACCCTCTACCCTTTTCAGCTCGGGGCATTTCTGAGCCACAAGTGCCTTCTAATATTTCTAAGCATTTAGTAAGCCTCCATGGATTTCTGTTCCTTAAGCTTCTCCTGTTGTCCCCTGTAGGCATATAAAGCTTAACATTTAGTGCAACATCCAAGGAGAACCTGCCTCCTGCTTGACATCTCCCTGACAGCACCAATAAATCCTCAAAAAGACAAACGGGTTTTCTACAGAAGTTAAGCAGTACCAACAGGAGCAACAGGTACTGGGACTGAGAGGAAAGAGCGTGTGCCTTCAAAAATAGACCATTAGCTCTGCAATCTCAGTCCTTGCATGGCTGCGTTGCCACTTTGCCATTGACAGATCCTCAACTCTCACCAGCTGCCTCGAGGAAGGGCTTTTCTTCTGTTTCTTTTTTCAAAGTAATTTCTCTGTGCCACACAGTTTATAAAATGCTTTAAAGATTCCTTGTTGGAAATTGCAATTGAAAGACTGTATTTGAAAAAAAAAACCCTGTATTTCAATATCCAACAAAAATGGAATCTAAAACTTAATAATAACAATGTAAAAAGGTTAATAATATCAATGTGATGCCAGTCATCATCTGCTGCAAAGTTATGTTTGGCATTCATTACTAAATCATTTAAGATCTGTACATGCAAGTTGTTCTGACAGACATAATTTGAAAGCATAAACATTGGCAATTGTTTTGTTACCACTGTAGCTGTTTTCAAGCACCATTTGTGCAGTGGAAGTGGGGACATGTATTTACATTGTGACTGGGACAATGCTTTACAAGCTTCCCAGAGGTTTGGCATTTGTGATTAATTTCTTCTCAGTCCTTAAATTATTTTTTCATGTAAGGATTTTGACCTGCTAAGTTGCACTGCTGACAAATTCTCAGAAAGTTTCCGTAGGTAGTGAAGCTGTACTGACTACTGCTATTTAAGGAAATTTACACTATTCAGGAAAGATTTTTTTAAAACTTAAAAGCTTGTATATTTGTTTCTTAATGTCCACAACTATTTGAACAAAAAATATTTCTCAGATTAACAATGTGCAGTTGATACATTATAGAATGATACTCTGCAATTACTGTATGAGTGAAATAAGAGCTCACAAAGGGGTAATCTGCAGCAGCTAAATAGACCCTGAAAATGAATATTTTAAACAAATTTGCTTTAAAGATTCATAATACCATCAAGGATAGAGAGTCCCTCAAAATTAGAAATGAAACACCAATCATTATCTCAATAAATGTTTGTTAGCAAATGCTAGAACCAGGCTTTTACTAGAGCAGTCTTTCAGCTCATTTTCTTCCTGTAACATCTGATCTTCTATGCACCATATGTCCATATGAAATTCTAAAATTTAGAATTAAAACATGTTCTTTAAAGAAACAATAGACAAATTAACCTCAAAAGTTGTGAATAACAATTCTGTATGCAAATGTCACATCAGACAGTAGGGGGCAACTTTCATCCACAAGTGGTACTTTGTTCTCTCTAATACCATGACACGAAGTGGGTACTTTCAGCACTTTCCTAAATTTACTGTGTGGTCTATATCAGTTCTGTGAAATGGAAAGTTTAAATTCCATTTTCTACTCCAGGTAGTGTGCTGAGGAAGTATCTGGTGTATATACCAGAAAAATGCTGAAGATAAAATAGCAAACTAGTCTCAAAGGTGTTGAGAAATGAAAGAGAAGGACAATTATATTCCTCTAGTTTGCTGTCAAAGGTTTTTCTGAGAGACCAATCTTAAAAAATTGTTTTTTCGCACTTACATTTTGATAAATAATTCTCCCTCGAATGAGCAATTTTTACAAGCAATAATTTAACACCCTAAATATCAGAACATGGATTAATATAGAAGTTGACATAAATTGCAAAATATTTATTTAGCATGCATAATGCGATTGTGTTTAACAATGAATTCATATTTAAGAATAAAACGGTGTTCTCTGTTGTGTTTCAACTTAGTATCAACTGAAAAATGAAAGTTTTGCCATACATTTCCCCTGACAGCAAATGCTAAAATGAAGCATGCTAACAAAGGAAAAAAAAGTGAGCCATAAAATAGTATTTTCCAAATGCGCCTCACTACATTATACAACTATATTTTAAAATTAAAATATTATATAGTTTATAGCATTTAATATGCAACGAACTGGTTTACCTTTCAAAGTTATGTTTAGTTTTTTAAATGATCAGATTGGTGAAAATAAAGGAGTAGCACTGAAAATATATTTACAGCAAACCTTGTCAAGTAGAACAATAACACTTGTAATAAACCCCCCAAACCAGGGCTAGTCTTGCTGTGAGGTTCTCACAATGAAGTGGTCAGATCTCAGGTGAGATTTTAGCAAATTTGGGTAGAACCATGATTTCAAGTGAAGGATGTCAAATAATGGGAACCAAATCAGACAAACCGTTACGCTCCATTTAAGCTTCAAGCTTGAGAGTAAAACACACTGGATGTCAAACTGCAGTAACGAAGTGAGAAAGTGACTGCAGACCTTCCTCCTAAAGTGGCCTGAGATCCTTCAGTAATCCAGGCAAGTAACTAAATTCAAGAGCCTTTGTTAGGGAGTCAGAATAATTTACAAGGAATGTCTTTTCTGGCTTTAAACCCAAAGAAAATGAACTATATATTTGCTTTTCTCAGTGATGCAGCTAACAATTATTTCTCTAAACATTACCCCACCTTAAAATATAAATCTCCCATTTCACTCAGTGCACTTAAACTATTTTACTTAATAGACAGAGCAGAACATAAACAAGGATTGCAAGATGTGAATAGCATCCACCCTCCAGCAGTTCCCAAAATGAACTTACATTTTCACGTTAATACTCAGACAGCATGTGTGTAACTGGTATCAACAGTACTACTTTACAAGAAAAATTAATAATAAAATGCATAGTAAAAAAAAGGCAGACCAGACATTTTACCACAAGAGATTACCTCATGATCCCATAATTTCTGGTGTTTTACAAATTACTGGGTGGGGCTTTTTGGGTTTTGTTTTGTTGTGGGTTTGTTTGTTTGTTTTTTATTTTTTCTTTTTGCATTTTCTTTTTGGTATTTTGGGGGGGTTTTTCGGTATTTTGTTGGAGTTTTTTTGTCTTTTAACTAAGTCTGAGAAGCATCATGCTGTCTTGTCAATGTGTTTTGACATGACTGAATTCCAGGTGAAATCAAACAGCCGCTTTCCAGCACCCTCTTTGTCTCCTCCTAATGTTTTTCTGTCTGTGCCCTTTTAAGAGCTGTGTGCCAGGACTCATCTTCAGTTCATTTCCTTGCACACTTGTGTCCAGAGTTTGATTTCACATGGACAGCTGATGATGTGGCTGAGGAGGGCCACCCTGGAGGGACCAAACACACTGTGAAGTTCAGCTGTGTCCTGCATCTTCCCTTTGTACAAAATAACCCCTGTGTGACAGACTTGCTAGCAAAGTCCTGGCAAGTATGCTTCCAAGGCAAAGATCCTGCAGACATGTATGGAAACCTGCTTTTTCTCTAAAGTAAAAGCTACAAGAAATCAGGCTCAATAGTAAAACAGGCAAACGAGCAAAGACAAAACTATATTCACACCATCCCCCCACATCCCTCCAGGATCCCCCCCGGGCCATCCCTTTGCATCCAAACCCAGGCCTGTTACTGATGCTGAGGAGAAGCTCAGTGGGAAAGCTCACCTTGGATAGGATACCCACTTCTTCACAATGCTAACTTCTCTCTCCATTTTCCTTTTCATTTCCCAGCACACTTCCCATGTAAATTCCTCACCCCCCAGACCCACCTTTCCCCTCCCTTTCCCCACTGACATACAGCAACCCCAACAAGGAGCCCATATTTCTTGCAGGCACTCAAAAACCACCAAATCCTTTGCAGCTGAAGTTACTCTCAGGTAGACATAGCTCTTAAATCTCGCAGGTCCCACCTCTGCTCTCTCCTCCACCAGGTGTTCCTGCAGCAGCCAGGCTGCACCCCGGTGGTCTGTGGTTACAGGGATTATCCTCAACGTGCCTCAGAAGAAGTGGGAAACATTATGAAAAGATTTCCAGTCCTCTCTGCTTCCTCCCAGATGATGGGCACTGATGTGTAGGAATTAGCTTAAATACAGCAGAACAGTCACAAGTAGTTATGCTTCTTCCTTCATTAATTGTAAAACCTCATTTCTCACATGGCAAGCAAAAAGATGGAGGGAAGTTTCCAGTAAATGCATAAATAATTTCAACACTTATTTGAATAAAAGCCTTTCTCTCAGCAACATCACAGATGCTTTTATTTGGGACCTTTACAAGGATTGTTTCTGTTAGGAGGAAGCCAATCTGTTGCCCTCTTAATGATAAACTAATTCTTAGAGCTTAATCTCTTTTCCCTACATCTTTCTGTGCTCTGTTTTTGGTTTTGTTTTTTTTTTTGTTGTTTTTTTTTTCTGTTACCACTGCAACTTGCCAAAGTTCACCAAAATTTAAAATGAACCAAAAGTGCAAGAATTAAGGTTATGGAGCTGATAGAATTTGGACTTCCCACTTAACTGCAGTGCAAGTGAAACACAAAAAGTATTTTGATTTGTAGCACCTAGGAAGTTCTTGTCAACTTTCCCCAGAGCCCTTGTGTTGATTTTAAAACAAAATTACCTCTCCTGCCATAGGGAGACTATCCTTCAGAGAAGGATGAAAATGCAGAAACAGCCTGTGTCACAGCCAAATTCTGTGCTCTTCCTAAACGTGCCAGCTCAAAGAGAGAAGATACAGAGGAGAGATTCACCAAAGCTCCAGCACCCACTGCTCCCCACAACACATGCTGCTCTAGGATCCATCAACAGCTGCACAGGGCCTCTGTTACAGCCCCTGTCATGTCTGTCTCATGTTGTGGGTGGAAATAGAATCCCACATAACTTTCACAAACGTCTGCAAAAAGCTCTGTTACTACAGACTTTGAGTCAATCACTAAATTCCATTCTAAAATAAATGACAAGTTACACAGCCTTATTTGCCTTAACTGTACATAGGCCTGCCAATATATACTGTTGCTGAGGTTATATCTACTGCATGCTGATACACAACTGGTTCTGTTTTATAAATACATCCATTTTTGTGCATTTCATCTAAGATGTAAATTATACCACTAACAACACCAATTGGAAAGTTTCCAAATGGGTCTGATTTTGCTATACTAAAATAACTGCTTATTACAGAAGAAAGGTTAAGGAATATTTTCAAAATGTAGAAAGATTTCTCTGTAAAGATTTTTTTAAATGTTTTCTTAGGTTTTCTGTGTTCTCTTCATTGTTCGTGTACTTTGTGTTTGGAATCAGATGCTGATTGGTGTCTCCTTTCATTTCTCTGGGAAAATTGCCCTGTATATGGTAGAACATCTTCTGTTTTTCATTATCATTGAAATCAAAGACTATCAGCTACTGTAGCTATTTATACTTATGAGTAGGTAAGCAAAATAAGCACTGGTTAACAGTTTTTCAAGAAAAAGAAACTTCACTTCATTGATTTTTTTTGTTGTTGTAGTAGTAGGCCAAAGAATTGACTGTTTTTCCCCAATGGTTTTTCAACAACACTTTAGTTCTTGCTGCTTGAATATGTAGGAAATAATTTTGCATCCAAAAAGAATGACATTTTGTCTAATTTGGAAATAAATTATTTTCCACTTCCACAAACAAATCACTTCTTGATCAAGCTCAAGACCTGTCTTGCACAGTGGCAGATACTGGACTACTGAAGTGAGATGTATTTAGACACCAGTAATGGTCAGCTCTTGATGTTAGACCCCATTGCTCAGGGCTGTATCTGCTCTGGCCTGGACACCAGCTCATGACAGGGCACACAGACAGAAACTGTTCCCTGAGCCCAGGCTGGATACCCCTCACCCTGCAGGAGGCTGGACTCGAGGCCACCTGAGGTCCCCTAACCAGAACGAGCCTATCCTGGCATCGTGTTGTGACAGAACTACTACTGAGATTCAGCAGCATTTCTGTTCAAAGGTTTGTAATTGCTTATTTCCACAGACAAAATATCCTCAGCCGGTACCTTATCATTTACAAGCAGCTCTTGTAGGAGATGAGATCTTGCTAGGACTGATTTTGACTTTGATGCTAGCAGATGCTGAGAGCTTAAAGTATGACTCAGCAATGACCTTAAAAACAAAAAAAAACCCTTTTAAAATGCTTCTAAAACCCACAGATGCATGATTCAAGTTCCTCAGAAGTTGCCTTGTCCCATTTTAAAAGATGGAAAAAGAAATAAAATTTGTCAAATACCAAAAAGAAACAAAAAGCAAAAAGCACATGGGGCTTACTGTGCCAAAAGCAAATTTTTATCATGTGCATACTAAGGTACTAACCTGAACTTATATTCTGCAAATAATTTCATACATTTCTTCCAATTCAGTATCAGTTGCAGGACTGGGATCTAGTCCAATTGCTAAGAGCTATAACAAAAACATAATGTAGGTGAAGTAATATAAAATATTTATTATCTTTTGGAATATCTCAAAAAACTGATGGATAAGTCACTGTTAACACCTGCAAAAAGAGGTGTCCATAATTAAAACATGTAACACTTCTCTGGCTCTGAAATATGAAATATGGTTTATAGCCCAATTTTAAACCTATATTTTAATTTATTTCTCAGTTCTAACACAAAACAACAAAATTAAATTTAGCAGCTAATATTTAGTCTTGATATGTTTGGAGACTTCGTGAACTATGACAATGTCTCACTATGCCTTAAAATAATAAAAAGCATTTTAAAGCAATATTACTATTAACTCTACAGAAAGATTGAATTCACAGAGCTGTTCATGATGTATTTACTCTTATAACTTCTGTTCCTAGGTTAAGGTTATAAAAGGTTAAAAGCAACATTTAAAATAGATAAAATTTATTTGAGCTAAAAAGTTTTCCATCTTGATCAACATTCCTGGGAACCTGAAGAACAGCAGTTATCACACCAGAAGATATCATCATAAAGCTACAAGCTATAACGATAAATGGGAAAAGATATAATAACAAAATTGATCATTTGACACTGTAATTTCATCTTTTGCAGAACCACTGTGGCGACCAAGTTATGCCATAGTAAAAATTCATCTATTCCACAAAAATGAATGTTAATTGAGTAACATTTTAAAGCATGGTAATACCTAGCTTTAATATGGCTCCTTTGTACCTTAGCCTAGAGATTACATAGAGGCAAGCTTTCTTCAAGCTATTCATTACTAAAATCTAGACAAAATAGTACCAGGTTACATTTTCCACTTTCCCTGCACAATGTAGCATTTAGAATTAAGATTTAAGAGTATTTTGGAAATACAGACTACTTAATGCAAGAACAAAACTTTCTGGTATGATTGCATGTTTATGTTGCATAAGATAATCCAATCCATCTGTTGGGAAAATCCTTGCAGAATATTATATCTGTTTTAGCAATAAACATGAATAGAAATCAGGATTATTTTTTTAAAATCCGAAACTGAGTAACAGTGAGCCTTACGAAGAAATATGTCCAGGAACCTGAGGCAAATTATACATGTTAATGTTGGAGTCACTGAGAACAGTTAACACAATGTAACCAAATGTCAACTGGAATATTTTGCAGTAACTTACTGAAGAGATCTGTGTTTAATGAATATATGAACGCTTGGTTTCTAAGTTTCCAACTTCAGATGGTGAAGATTAAGTGTTAAGGGTGTTACTGTAAATGTTTAAGTGAGATGAACATCACTGATTTTCTAATTTTACCACATGGTTTATTTCAGAAGAAAACAAGCATCAGTTAACATAGTTCTCCTGCAAGTCACTAGAGTCACACACAAAAATGCAATACAATTCGCTTCTTTGTTTATGTGCAGGATATTTAGTTTGGTTTGCAAAGTATTAAAAGAATAATAAGAACCTCCTGACAGAATACCACAACCAAATTTCTAAAAAGCCACTCAGTTAATCTCAGTGTTGAATCTGGCTGTTTCAAATTATTGTAATGTATAATAACAGTCTTATTGACAATATAGATGCACAGAGCCAAAAAAAGCTAGAAATAGTGGCCAAAATGATGAACTAAGTGCCAGCCCAAATGACAACAAACATATGGCCATTAACTGAAGAATGGAGGGGTTTAGGAATGCAGCTGTCTGTGGTCTCCTAAAGCTCCAGAGGAATGAAACGCTGTGAGGATTGGCTAAGTCTGGATGAGAAGTACTACTGAAGATGGTAGGTCCTAAAATGGAGTCAACCAGCGGACCATGCTGGAATTCAGAGATTTCTGTGGTCAGAATATATTCATTCCATTGGCCTCATAATGTACATCAACAAATTAATATTGTATGGATGTCATTTCAAAGCCTACTGAAGACGAAGAGCCATTACTGAAGCCATTAGAGCACAGATGGTTCAAACTATATGCAGATATTCATACTTGCATTTCTGCATTATAGCAGGGTTTTTTTCTGTTGAACTGTAATGAATTGTCTCATAATCTATTCCATCTTCTTGCCATTAGCAGGCTTTGAATGTTCACAAATAGGAGCAAAGAACTCATTTTCCAGAGCTTTAATCACACAAAGAGGGAATGCCTAATTCTCTAAATGAAATGGTCTGTGATCACTGAAGCAGAGATTTAATATATCACGGCAAATTAGGTAGATTTTAATAAATTACTTATCTCTCTGAATACTTTACATATGCTTATGAAGAAACATAGCCTGTTTGCAAACAGTGGAAATCCACAGTCTATAAAATCCTTTGAAGAAAATGACAAATAAAAAAAAGTAAATTAAAAAATGAAATGTATTATATCCTCGTTCTCAAGAGACAATCCTTTTGCAGCATTGATTCACAGCTCCATTAAAAATATCAATTAAATCCTTCACTGAGATTGGTTAAAAGCTGTAAAATTAACTTTCCACACTAGGCAGTAGTTATTCAGATACAACAATTTATTGTATATGTTTGATGTAAGTTCTAAAAGTGACAAAACCCAAATGAAAACAGTTGCCCATCCCTAAAGCCCAAAGTAGGTGATGCAAAATCTGATACTCTATGGCTTCTTTTTGTGCTTTGACAGATGCTGGCTGCAAGTAAATCATCTACTGTACAGAAAACGACTGTGCCTACCCTCCCCCTACTTCAAATTATGGTAACCATAAACAGCTGATTATAATGTTAGTAGAAGGGTAAAAGTTATTTAAAAAAAGGTTGCAGTAATTTAATAAGTCCTGCAACTAGCCTAATTTTTTATATTTAATTGATAGGAACTGCATGCATCAAAGAAAACACATACTGAGATTTAATGTGCATAAAATGGATATTAGCATTTTAAAGAGGCAGATTAACACATTAATCCAAGTAATTTTCATATATTGCTTTTAATAAAATCTTCACAGTATAAAATTCTTAATGAGGCTAATCACAGGCATTCCATTTAGCGGGGTGATTAGGGATAACATAAAAGTATTTTTAATCAGTTTTCTAAGGCTTATGGTTTTTTTATTAAAAATTAAAATTTTGACTTGCATTTTTATTACTGTTTTATGTAGGAAAAAAAAATCTTAAAAATGCAAATAAAGCACATCGTTCAATCATGTAGGTATTAATTATTTACAAGACGTTGTCCATTGTGGAGATATTCTTAGCCTAGGGGGGAAATATAAAAACAAACAGACTGAAAAGTATACAAAACTTTACAACTACAAATCAAGCGTCCTTTTCACATAAATTATACATTAAATATACTGTAGGAATTACAAAGATCTCATCTTTGATGCACTATCAAGCATGTATTTACACTGGGAGAAGGATCTTCTGTAGGCAAACTTCCTTTCATGCCTCATAGTCATCTTTGCATTCCCCTCTCCACTGAGGGCAGTGCATGGAGAGCTTCCACTGTTCCTTTGAGCTTTCCAATTACTGCACTATCATCTTGTGAATCAAACACTAGAAAGGAAACATTATAAAACAGCATTAGCAATTTCATTTAAGGTTTCACTTCTGTTCTGATAATCTTCCTTAGCATTTGGACAGAATAAAAGGCTCCTAGTGTACGTTAAAAAAAAAAAAAAAAGAAAAAAAAAGGGAGAAGTAAACAAATAATAAAGAAATTTTACTTTTCAGGAACTCAGCCTACTGTAAACCGAGCACTCTAAGAACTAGAAGGTACATCAATGAAAATATCAAGGCTGGAATTAACTCTGAAATAAAGAAAACTATTTGTATAATAATTGTCTATATAAATAAATAATTTTTCACAATGTGTAAATAAAGGTGTTCCAAGCTCTATTGAAAACATATATGCATTGTCAGAAATAATTTTAAGTAAAAGATATACCAATTAATGCATTTTCTATACTGTGTATATGATGGGTACAAAGCCTGGAGAATTTTAGTATTTAAATAGCAAGTTGTTCTTTCCAGTTTGTGCAATGCAAAATCATTTAAATTCCAAGCTTCTGTGTGTTGTAAAATAGTGAAGTATGAGCAAAGATGATAATTCTCCTAGACTAAACTAACTACCTTCATCTTTGTGTATGTGGGTTTTGAAGTAGTATTTAAAATTTCTGTGTTACAGAAATTAGCTGACATGATTTAAAATTGCACTCTTTTACAATATCTAAGTAAGCCCAGAGGGCCAGAATCTCTGCTGCTGTGATTAAAACATGCTGCTAAAGCTGCTAAGTCAAAAATGAGGCTCTTTCCCAGTCCTGCACAAAAAGCAATGAGGCTGCCTAACATGACTCTAGAAGGAATTTGAATAAAAACAAATAATCTTGCCAGCATATCTTTTCAAAGCAAATTACACAGCTGACAAATATCAAGGTTATGTATTTACTCTGTTAATTAGGATAAGTACTCTGGGACATGCAATGATGCTTCACGTTGCAACTGCCTGGCTGCTGGGACAGCTCAGGAGAGGTTTAGAGAAGGGAAAACACAGGATAAACCTTCCATCACTCACCCTGTTCAAAGACCTATTATAGGAAATATTGGATACTATTCTTAAAGATCCAAAGTATTTTGTATATTCTTGAACAAATCACTCAGTGAACTGTCAGCTTCAGAGCAGACTTCAGAGGACAGTATTGTTTTTACTGTAAGAACAACAGGATAACTATAATTCATGATATCAGAACGTTAACCCCATCTTACCAGTTTTCATGTTTTTTTATTATCTCTAAGACTTATTGTTAGATGTCTTGACTATACAGTCTCTTTTTCATCCATCCTGTTGCTTAGCCATGCACTTAGTTGCTTCAAATTTCATAGAGGCCACTTCCACACAACCAGCAATGAAAGGAACAAGATATGAAAAAGATCCATGCCTGCAGTCCTCAAATAGAGTGAATGAAGCTCATGGTATCTGAGAATGACTACATCTTCATGTGGTAGTGTCCTAGGAAGTTTTCTGCATCTAAGTTTATTCTTTTACCCTCAAACCAATATCCACCTCGGAAAATATTACTCAGGAATTCTATTTATCATGCTATTACATTTAATTGAAGTCGATGTCCAGATCTCGAGAACAGATCCCTTTCCAATAAATTTGTCCAAGAAAATACAGTAACATGCTCTTCTGCCATGATCTGACATATATTAATGCAAAATTAATTTAAATTCTTCGAAATGTCTACATTTTCAGAAAATATGCACTGTTATATGTCATGGATTCAACAGAAAAACATAACTGTATAGCATCTGCAGGAAAGAGCAGAAGTGTGGATAAGAAAAAGAATAGAAGTATTTTTAGCTGTTACTATCACTTTAATAGATATAATGCACATAAAGTAAAAATTAGTTCAAATGTCTCATGATTAGGGGAAGAAATGCTCCTCAATATTGAAGTAGCTGTCATTACATAATAATGATTAGCTTTCCACAGAACAATAACTAGTAACAAAAACCAGTCCTTCCTGTCATAATAATTCTCTCAGATGATGATTAGGATTTTTAAGAGTTTTGTGAAAGTTGACTTTCAAGGGTAAGAAATTATATTTGTATCACTAATAAGTCCTATCAAATTGGAATTATGACAATGGGAACTATGGCCTTAAAAAACAGAACAAAAACAATTTTCCAGTGAGAGACTACAAAATACCTTTTTAGAGGAAATGTGCTTTTGTACAAATACTTGGAGAAAAATTACGGGTGCAGAGAAGCTTAAGTGTTCAGCCACATTAAGAAGTGCATCAAATCAGTGTATTACTTTTCTAGGGTATGGGAATTTGATTATTTGCATTTTCCTTATAGTGTTCCTCGAACTTTGAGTATTTATACTCTTCTGTGAGTATTTTAGCCACTGTATGGATGCAAATCATGCATGATAATGGAAATGGTAAGAAAATCTATTTCTTTCCCTCAGTACTCAGCTCCCCATAGGTCAAGGTATGGTAATTACCCCTAACAGTAGAGGTACCAAAGTCACACTGGCCTGGCATTCCTGCAGGGCTAACTGGAATTCCTGCTCTGCAGAGCACCTGGTGTGCACTGTGTCCAGGCTTGGAGCCAGTTCATGCACCCACAGAGGGACTGCTTTGTCAAAAGATAATCTCAGCTTCTTCCCCGAGCTTCAACACAATAGAAAAGAGGATTGAAATGAAGGGGGAGGAGAAAAATGCACCACTGGTAACCACGACCCTGCTACCACAGGCAACAGGAAACTCTAAGCAAGGAGAATATTTTCCTTCACTGTCTGTGAGAGGACTGAGTAACCTTCTCAAGTCTTCTTATGAGCACTATAACAACACTCTCCAATGGCCCAGGGAAGAGAAGATTCCACAGCTCCTGCTCACCTCACCTGGCTTTGGGGAGTCACAGGGCAGGGCTGCTCACTGAGCCCTAACCAACCCCCCCAGTATTTCATACTGTCTTGAATACAGTTTCATATGGAGGACACAAAAGCTGGAGCTACTCTAGTGGTTATACTGTAATTTTAAATAAGATACAGACATCAGCAATACAGAATTACTGACATAAATTTTAATAAAAATATATTGTCCTATTACAATGAAGTATGTTGTACAAAATAGAGAATTACAGGAAGCAGACATGTCCTTAAAGTTCTTAGGTTTTATACACTAATTACTATGAGCTGGGGATGCTGTTTGGTTTTGGTTTTTTTAAACACATTTTAAGGAATGACAGTAATAGTTTCTGCAGACTTTTGCAAACAAATGTGGAAGCCTTTAGTTAATACTAAAGAATTTCTTCTTGACACAATGTCAAACAATTACTTTCACAGTAAATCTTGCAGAGAAAAGTAGAAATTTGACAAATAATTTTTAAGCCACAAAAGTTTACAAAAAAGTGGTCTCTAAAACTCACCATCAGTGTCTTGTTCAATGGTATTTCTTGGCTTCTTTTTCAAACAGATTCAGCAAAATCAGTATTTTCCCATTCAAGTTCCTGCTCATCTTCTGGGGTCTCACTGAGCACTGTAAATTTTAGGGTAAACACACAAAGAAAAAATTGCATTCAAAAAATGATTAAAAATCAACTTTAAAAACAGAAAAAGGACTAAATGCATTCTGTTTTGTATTCTTCTGCTGCATAAACAAGAACTCTTTATCAATTAAATTCAGTGTTTTCCATCACAAGAATAATACAAGACCCTCTCTTTTAAATCTTCCCTTCATCTTTGGTATTATTTAACTGTACTAGAGGGAAAGAGAAGTTGTAGCCACGGATCCACAGCTTACAGAAATGTTTCACTTTTGTTCCCCCTCCTACCATTCCATGGTACAATTCTTGTTTAGATGGCTATACAAACAACTACACAAAATATATGCTTTTCTTCTGTGAACTTAAATTACACCCATTGCCTCCAAGTATGGCTTTTCTTTCAAACACATAATTCCAGTATTGTGTTGGAGCTGGCTTGAGTTAGTGGCTTGTGCTGGGGCCAAAAAACACCAAGACTGACAAAATGACAGGAATTTAGAGCTAACATTTGGTATGTCTTGGCAATATCGTTCAAACTGTGAATGTCTGTGAGCTTTACAACCTAAAATGTTACAATAGGCATAATTTCAAATGTGTAACATCAAGTTAGGTTACATCTAAGGCTACAGGAAAGGATATCTTACACAAAATATGAATGCATGAATAAAGCTATGGGTAGTGTTTCTCTCCTACATTTCTCTCTGGGATTCCAGACTTTCCCTCTAGCTGATTTCCACATTTCTTTTCTGTAATACCAGGTACATACTCCCTTGCAGGAATTCCAAACCTACTGAATAGGAAGAAATTTTAACATCCTGTTAAAAAAGCACCACATGAGAAGATAATTGCTAGGCACTGCAGGAAAGAATAAAGAACTAAATGAAACCAGTTTTTCAAAAGAAAAGTAAAAAAATAATAAGTGTTTTATGCTTAAAATGTGTTTTACAATGAAAGCCTGAAGGATTATTTATTTTTGTTTTTAGAACAGCACTTAAAGGCATTATCACCAGCAGGTAATTTAAAGCAACTGGACAGCAATTCTTATATAGGAAAATTTGATCTTTTTTTTTTTTTTTTAATTCCAGAGATCAGAGATTTTAAGCAGCAAGTAGAAAACTTTGTGCATGAATTCAGTATATTACTGTGAAGCTTACACTGTACACATGCTCTATTCTAAAACACCGAGGCCCAGATTTTGTTACTTTGGGGAACAACGACTTCATATAGTCTGTTCCTTGGAATAACAATCATTTCCCACCAAGAAATGATGCACCTGTCAGGATCAGCCTGGAAACCTCCTGCACAAAGCTGTTCACTCTTGTTATCACAGCAGGGTGACTGTTAGGAGAATGGATTCCTCCATTCTTCACATGTGTCTGTCCTGACACTTGTCAGAAGAGCACACGCTCTACCTCCAGGTCTCTACACTTCAACTACAGTCTGGCATGAGGAATCAGGGAAGTTTCACTACAACTGAAATTTCTACACTCTTAAAATGCTGAAATGCAGGCAACAGCGGAAGAATAAAAAAAATAACTATGACACAGTTACAAAAAGTCAAATGAACGGCCAGAAATGTGTCCTATTAACTGATTTAGAGACTTGAACATGTAAGTAAATAATGATGGAGTCCAGATGCTGAGATAATAATTCTGTATCCTGTTTTTATTCCAAAGTTTTACAAATATTAACAAGTATATCTTCCTAAAATTAATAAGGAATTTGAATCCCCATTATACAAAAAAGAAACAAAACAAAAAGGATACCCATGTCACACAAAACAGGTAAAAGAAAAGCAAATATTCTGCTAAAATCTCCATATTAATGACAGAGACAACAACTGTCTGCAAACTTAAAGAAAATATGCTTGTCAAAAGAACAGAACCATCTTTGTGGTTTGCAAGTTACTAACCTAAAAAGGATTTCAAACAGTCTTCCTAGTCTCCTACTACCTCATGCTCATGTACTTTACATTTTATATAATTCTATTTAATAGCATATTTTTGATTTTTTGATACTGATTACTTTTGCATTTTCTGCAACTAAAGCCATTAATGCAAATGTGGAGCCAAAATCAACATTTCTAATAAACTTTTTAAATTATTCCATATCAATAACCAAAATTGAAAGAATAGAAATAAACTTTAGTTTCAAATCGTATATTCATGAACAGTGAATTCCACTCCAAACAAATTTTAGACTGGATATTAAGAAAAACCTATTCACAGAAAGAATTGTCAAGCCCTGGAACAGGCTGCTCAGGGAACTGATGGAGTCACTATCCCTGGAGATATTTAGAAGTGCAGTGCTAGGTTAACAGTTGAACTCAATGACCTGAAAGTTCTTTACCAACCTAAATAGGACTCTATATATATATATATATATATATATGTATATATATTTCATATAAATTCTACGCCAAACCAACATTTATTTATTTGCAAGCATAAACGACAAGAGTATAAAGCTGTAAATGCATTATTTTCAGGGTCATTGGTTCAGTTTCAGCTATAGAATTAGCCTATAGTTGCAACTTTGCAACTTCAATAAGTTTATGTATTATAATAGTATATCTTTAAGTATCAAGAGCTATTCATTAAAGTGATTCTTCTTTCAGAAGAAAAGAATAGCATGTGATTTATCCATTTATTTATGTTCCAATATGGATCAAATCATTATGAGTATCATTTCCAGCAACATTCATTGTGACAGGAAAAAAAAATTAGTACACTACTTAGTACACATAATACACTGCCTATGCTGCTATAATTTGGTCTAGCACAAACACCAATAAAGTGTCAGGCTAAACCATCTGCAGGCAATTTTCAATGATATTTATATCCTTGATAATTTGGTTTCCTGAGCTTTAAAGCATTAGTTAAGTTCAGTTCCTGTTTCAGCTGAAAAAGCTCTGATACTAGTTTGTAAGGCTCATGATAGAAAACATGTGTTGAAGATATAACTAGGCCAGGTTTAAAATGCACAGAGTTGGAAACTTTTGGTGTATGGGCACAATCTTTCCATAAATTTTGTTTCTTGGTGGTCCTCTTGCTAGGATCAAGTGGGGAACTGGACTACTGATGAATTTCCTGGCTTCCTATTCAGTCAATGCAGAACTGAAATTTCAACACGAGCCAAGGCAGGCACATCCATGACTGCAGAAACAGAGGACAGTACCATGGCAGCAACAGGTAGAAGATGAATATTTCTGTCCAGAGAGAAAGCTCACTGCTGTAATCTTACCTCTACTTTCACATTAGGCTTGTAAAATAACGCACAAAAATATCTAAGTATTTATAGGAGAAATTGCAGCATACTGACCAGCTGTTTTCCTTTACTAATTTATCCCTCAGGGAAAAAAAAAAAAAAAAAAAAAGGAAAAAAAAGGAGTATTTATCCTCAGCATTGTCAAATTTTAGTGGAACATTATCCACTTTCCTATTCTATATGGTAGAATAAGTCATCTACTTGCTTATTAAGAAGTATTTTTCAGGTCTTTTCTTTTAATTTCCAAACCTTCTGCTACTCCATCCCAAGTAATCATTTTATGGTGTTCCCTGCTCCTTTCCAGTAAAACCTGATTTCTGGCCAAGACACGAAACTCAGATCTAGAAATGAAGAGAGATCACTCCTCCTTACTGCGGAGTGAATCAGTGATTTGTGAATAAATACATGTTTAAAAGATTTACAAGTAACTCCAACATTTCAAATACAATTAGCAGATATCCTATTCTCTCACAAATCAAATGAATCTTTAAATTAGTGATTATTCCATTTTAATCATTGACCTTCAAGAGAAAATGTAATCAAAGGATGTAATTCATTCTGTATAAGTAATGTACATACTATCACAATCAAAAAAAGGAATAAAACCAAATTTATTACTATTATTATTATGAACTTGGACAAGAATAATTTATATTCTTTCTCGTATGTATTCACATAATAGCTGTGTGTCTGCCTATCTATCTATCTATCTATCTATCTATCTATCTATCTATCTATCTATCTATTTCTGGAAATTCTAAGGCCAAAGAACACCTCCTACAGCTCTTAGACTCTTAGTAGCATACTGAATTCAGAAAGTAACAAATGTAGTACACTACACTGGGCAGATATGAGCTTTTCAGATTCATTAGTAATGGAATACTGGTAATAGATTCTCTCTTTTGCTGAACAAATTTTTTTAAAACAAACCAACCAAACTCCCAAACCAAACCCCAAACCACAGCACTAAACCAGCATTAGGTGAGGTTGCAGTATTTCATGTCACATGAACCAATACTGGGAAGAAATAAGAGCAATAGTCCCATCAGAATGCACTTATCATTCCTAGCTGAAACAATTTTTTCTAGTTAGTTAGTTAGGTATTTGACTCCTCAATCAAACCTCCTCAAAAGAGACAAACAACAAGGCAAACCACAAGCATTATTTACTAAGACTTATAACAGAGTTTTCTAGCATTAACGTGTACCTGCCAGTGTGTGGATCTGGCTTTAGAACAGACCTGAGACCCTTTTCTGCACAATTATCTGCCTTAACCACATTTATCACTGCAAAGCAAATCACAATTACTACTAGTATCAAATGTTTTTCACCTTTTAGAAGAGTATGAGGAAAAGAACAAAGAAAAATAAACATTTCTTTCTTTTTTTTCCTAAGGAAAAGCAACAATGCTAGAATCAAATTTGAAAGGTCATGTGATCTAATGGTGTGTCACTGGCAGGTTTATGTGCACACTGTCAAAAAAGATACAAGCAGCATCTAAGCATGCCACATAGCTGTCACTTTCTGTTAATGGCAATAGCACTCATGATTTTAAAAGCCAGTGGTCTTTATTGCTTTGTATTTGAAGTGATTTACTGCATTTTCTTCCACTGAGGAAGCCAGTGATAATGATAACGTATGGCAGAGTGCTTGTCCTTTTTGACAGCCTCAGTAATTTAATCCTCCTTTCCTGCCACAATATTTCAATAAGAGAAACCTCTAGACCAATGGACTGGAGAAAATCCACAGCCCGGGGAGTGTGAGTGAGTGCTCTGAAAGCTTTTCATTGTTTTAATTTAAAATACAAACACAAG
The DNA here is from genome assembly GCA_037013685.1 of Acridotheres tristis. Classification (NCBI taxonomy): domain Eukaryota; kingdom Metazoa; phylum Chordata; class Aves; order Passeriformes; family Sturnidae; genus Acridotheres; species Acridotheres tristis. Next base: position 9,834,113 of record CM072898.1, read on the forward strand.
GATCAGCTTTTAATTTTTGTGCTATTAATATGACCTAGAGTGAAAGTTAGCCTTAGTTTGGAAAACATACTAGAAGAATGAGAAGCAGGGTTTAAGAAATTCTTTAAGAAGTTTTTGGGCATCTTATATTAGAGAAAGTAGCTGCTTGCCTGCAAATGGTATCAGTCTGAAAATATCAGCAAACTACTGTGAAAGATTATAAAAATTGAAAAGGTGTTAAAGGAATTTTTTTAAAAAATTAAATAAAGAAATGAAACTGAAAAGGTTTTTCTAGGACAGAACTAGAATGAATATAGACCCCTAAGAATAAAAGATAGCTCTTCAGAAGAGTTTTAATTTGTTTTCATGGGGAGAAGGCGGAGCTAGAAATTTCTGTCATTAAACTCCAACATTTTTAATATTCACTTTCTTCTAGTTACTCTGCCACTGTACTCACAACAATTCTTTTTGACTCTACATCATAGTAAGGTTTCCTTTCCCCTGTGCAGACAGGAATCTTTAACGCATCTCATCGAAATAAACTTCTTTGTATAACCAGAAAGTATCAACTCTGCTATGGAGCTGAGACTATTGGAACACAGCGATATGAGGAGATAAGAAGGCCTAAATTCCTTGTAGAGGAATGTTATTGAAGGATATATCTCTACTAGTGCTAGGAAGCCCATTCCCAGAGCTCCTGATGTTTCAGTTTTCTCCAAAGCCGCTCCCCAGCTCCCATGGGCAGCAGAACTGCTGCTGGGAATGGGTCACTACCACAGCCAGTCCAGTTGCTGGGTCATTCCATCAAAGGAATCTGCAATTTGCCCCCTTTTGCTCTGCTAACAGAAAGCAAAGCACTGGAATTCTGTCTTTGAATCCTTAGTTTCCATCACAATGTCTTACTTTCTTAGGTTAAAGAAGCTGTTATTGTCATCTGCTGTTCTTGTGGATGACTTTCCACATGTGCTACTCTCATGGCCAAGTGCTCCTGAGGCCACCACAGGAAGTGATGGGGAGGCAGCAGGGAGACAGATGGACAGCCAGGGAACTTCAAAGGAAATGCCACATCAACAGATTCTTCCCTTTCCCATAAGTATCCCAAATGGAATTTCCTAAGTTTACTAATACTGTATCTAAAACATTTTTAAATGCAAATGATTAACAAACCTGAAGAGTTCAAATTCATTTAACTCAATGGAAAAATTCAGGCAAGTAAGTAAAATATTCAGCACAAGAACTTCATTCAAATCTGGGGAAAATGATTAACCAGAGTGAAAACGTATTTTTAGATCCTGATGGATAACATGCTTCCATAGCACCCCTTAGTAGTGCCTGAACTTAGAAGCATTAACACTGCTGCAAGGCATGGAACATCTCGTATTTCTATCCAATTAATTGCAAGAATAAGTCAAAATTAACTTGTGACAGTTTGCCCCTAAAATTATAATTTTAAAGTTAGTAAAAGCTGAAGATTACAATAACCCTGAAACCTTGTTAGAAATCTCTGCAATTCAAAATATTGCTGTTCTGCTATAGTTCATTTTTTTCATAGTTCACATTCTAACAAAACTAAACAACTACATAATGAAGCAGATTTTCATCAAATGAAGAAAAAAATGCTCCACAGTCTTGAGCTTATCACAGAAAAGGAATAAACACACAGAATTATAACAATATTTCCTGATACAAAGCCTTAACATTTAAGGAATCCACTTTTAGAACAGGGATCTTCAGAAGTTTATTTTTAATAAAAAGTCCATCCCAACTTTCCCACACTTCTCTCTACTTCCACTTGCACTTCAAGTTGTTCAAATAGTCACATGTTCACGTAAGAGAGAAAAGTTTTTGAGAAAATAAAGTTTCCCAATTAAATGTCAAATAAATCTTTATTTCTGCTGTTTGTTCTCTAGAACCACTGTATAATTTGGCAAGTTTTGCTGTTCTTTGAATGCATGGGCCTGTAGTGTTTGGAAATATCCCCAGATATTCTAATAACTCTTTTCAGTGGTAACAAACACAACATCTCCTCTCAGTCACTGTGATCAACAGGAGGTACAACACCATGTCATGAGCAATCAAGAGGTTTGGACCATAATCCTGCACTGTCTAAATTTCCCCATCCAGGTTTCTATTCCAAGACTCTGGAAGAAAGAAAATTATCTTCTAACCAATCTTAGTGAAAAAGTCATAGTTGAAAAAACCCAATTAATGCCAAGTTACATGCTTGAACCACCTGTGAAAATGGAAACTCATGGGATCTTGTATGTCCAGATCACTGGAACTCTATTTTATTGTTTTTCAACAAGGTTCTGTTAATCTTCTGTATCTCACATGCCAAACAATGACAGTGAAGAATGTGCAAAAGGTATGGGAAAAACTTCAAATGTTTTTAAAGCAATGAATCTCATGAAGCCTTTTGTAGCAGTTAAAATGTTTTTAAAACAGTCAATCTGTTCCAGTTATAGATAATATAAAATGCTTTATTTATTATAAGAATTAGTGATTTTTTTAGATTACTTATGGACTTACTCCGATTTTCTCCATGCAAAAATCTAAAAGACTATTAGTTTCCTTCTAAGCTCAAAGTAAATTTCTTTCTACCCATGCAAATCTCATTTTTATTAAAGAAAATATTCAATTAACCTCAAATATTCAGCATACTCAAATCTAATTAGACATGAATAAGAGATGCAGCAAAGCTATAGTAAACACACATGCAGATTTCATTACTATTATCTTACTGGCTTCTCAACTGGTATTATCAAAAGGCAGACTCATTAGGTTTTTCCCCCTATATGCAAAGCTAATCTTGAGTAGAAATTAGACACTCAATTATCTAAGCAAACCTCTACAAATAACAACCACATTAGTATAATGCTGCAGAATACAGTCCTGAAGCAATTAAGACCAAAACCCACATTTTAACATTGATTTGTTGGGATATTTTGAAGTCCAAACAGTTTTATAATCCATACCCACGCTGTAAATAGAAAAATCAAAGTTGCACAATCAGGTTATGATTAGCAGAAATAATAAAATATAGCACTACTACATTGGAAAGCCTTATGAATTACAGTCACTCCAAAGCATGATGCTACTTTCAAATATCACACCTTGAAATGTATTGAAGTTTCATAAATACCTTAAAACTCTGAAATTTTATTCTATATTCATAGTATCTTTCCTGCATTTTTAAACTTTGCCAAACAAATACCTAAAATACAATTAGACCACGACTAGTATGCCCAGTATATTCAAAGCAACGAGAATTCAAAAAGCAAGAGAAATGAAAAGCCTTTAGAAGCTTTTATTGGCTTATGGTATTGTTTCAATTGGTTTTGAAAAAGGTATTTCATTTGTGTATGCCTAACTAGAACATCTGGAGAAGTGGCTACAGAAGCTAACAAGATGAAATCGTCCAACTCATAAAAAGAGCTCTTATTTATGCAGTCTTATTTAGCATATCATGTCACAAATCCCATTTGTCTGAATGGAAGGAAGCCTCAATGAATTCAGGACTTTGCAGAACTACTTTTTCTTTGGTGGGTTTCTTTTTATTTCCCAAGGCCTTACAAAGATCAATGTCATCCTCGGTGTTACAAAAGTTAACAATTGCATGGTGGATTGAGAGCAACTACTTTCAGATGTTCATTTATTAGAGTCTAGCATATGCAACATGCAGGATTAAGTATTCTCCTGTAAATAGCAATTTATTAGTATTAAATACAGCTGAGTAATTTCCCATTTTAAAAAGTTCTTATTAAAGGTACACTGAGTATTCACAAGAGATGATGAAGTCCATTATATATTTTCTCTAAATGTATTTCAGTTGTACATAGTTGGATAGAATGTTTTCCTTTTGCTGTATCATGTATCAACAGAAAAATTAGTTTGTTATGCTCTTCTAAAAAAAAAAAATGTAAAGCCTAATTGTAAAATGTATGCACTACCAGCATATTTAAATATATTGCAGTTTCAATTTCTTACACAAGCCTACTTTTGTATTTTAGTTTATACTTACTAATTGCATCCTTCTCTCAGTTCTTAAAAACCATCATTAGTATTTCTCAAAATAGAAGAATGACAAATACAACCAATACAGAGATAAATGCAATATAATGTATAGGAAATAGGCTTTGTTGCAGGCATTTTCATAAGACAGAATTTTAGGGATAGGTCCCACTCACCAGTGCTGTAGTTACAGTCACTCTTCTGCCCACCTGTTGGGTTTGGAAGTGACAGTGGAGTGTCCTCTGCAGGGAAATTGTTTCACCTGCATTCTAAACTCAGCTGCTGTATTTCATCTAGTGTAATTCATGACTTAGTAAAACTAAGTGATATAATTTTAATCCAGATTTTTCAATTTCCTATTTAAAAACAAAACACAAACCCAAATAATTATTTTGTGTTTCTTGAAGGGTTAACACAAACCAAGCATCCATGTGAACCATTGGGTAGTTTTTAGAATTAACACTGATGAATTGATTTGACATAGACACTGTTAGAATCTAAACCCCATGGCTTGCTGTTAAGAATATTGTTGCACCTGATACTGATTCATATTTGATGCTTAAAATATTTTTGCAATAGTCATAGTCTACTGGAGAAGATTAGGTTAAGATTATCTTTATGTACCATGCCATCTGAACCACTGATTGCAGTTGCCATTATTTTTAGCCACACAATAAAGTGACCCTGTAAGTGATCCTGTAATTGTTACAGTTTCAGTAATATTAGGTACCAAAGTTTTCCAAATGGAAGAGAACCGTGTCTACTGCAGACTATACCACATTAAATAAAAATTCACCAAGTCACAAAGTTGTTAGGCATGTAAAGCACAACTGCATTTATATGGAATTCAACTTCACATACTGAACTTGACAAGTTAAATCAAACATATCTTTAAGAGATAAAATTATTATAATAAAATTAAACACAGTTGTTCTTCATCAGACCTCTTATTCTCTTTTAAGCAAAATTACATTTTTATTTTCCTTGTAAAATTGTCTCACACTATTCAGGAAGGCTTATGGTATTGTGTACAGATACATTGTAGTAAGAATTCTGTATTTAAGTGTAAATGTCAGACTCAACAGAAAGTCACAAGTACTTCCCTAGGTAATCTGAAGAAAGAAAAGCCACTCTGGTTTCCAAAGTGGAGTATGTAGGTGACCATTCAAAAACAACATTCTTCAAAGAGCAAACACAACATGTTGGAGTACAGAAATGTCAATTTTTTTTTCTTTTTTACTTCTTTCATTTTTTTTCAAGTTCATATCTTTATTAGAAATATTTCCCCTATGTGGAAATATTTTGACAATTTTTGAGTTTAAACTTAAATCACTTGAAGTATTAATCATATGCAGAAGATTAGCTTTCCAGATTCAGTGTTCGAACTGCAAGTCAATATTCTAATTTATTAAGGAGATAGCTTACATTTCCCCAAGCAAACTATATGATTAATCAAACTGAAAAGCAGGTGTATCCTATTGTAAAAATATCCATCATAAAGAACAATTTCCATTGCTGTCAAGTCCTTTCAATATTTGATGAAGTAATTTTACCCCCTCCTTTCAAAAGACATTTCCTTTTATTATGTATCCTAAGACACTTTAACTAAAAATCCAAATCTGAATATTTCAATAAGGTTGTTTTATTATTCAGTAGATTCATGGAAATTTTACTAGGATGACAGAAAAAATTCCACACCATTCTGTCTCCACTAATACAGGTACACGGCTTCAGCTGGCAATATTACTGGGATTAGCATAGAATGATGAAATATTTAAAAGGAATTTTTTTTTCTAAAATCTAATAAATCAAATGACTGCCAAATGTCATTAAAGTGATGGTCTCTGACTTGAATATGCTTTTCATATTCAAATTTGAAAAGAAAGAGATGAAAGCCTGGAAAGGTTACTCAGTTTCAACTAATAACCTCAAGCACTCTACATTCACATGCATAAAAAATGAAATTGGCTCTATTGTCTAATTTTACTTCAGAAACAACTCTTTTCTTCTTGCACTGAACAGATGTATTAGCATCTGTATTTAAAGGGATATGCTGAGTGGTTTTGTTCACCCCAAAGTATTTAGCAGCTATGTCAGACTAGTTTGTACACAGACAGTAGCTTATGAATCAAGTCCAAATACAATATCCTGTATTATAAAGTGTTCCTTTTACATATCTTAAAATTTGTTTGACATATTTAACACTTGTAATTGCATACAGTAGGCAAAGAATATTACACTTTTTCAAGACTAATGGGGTAAATCCAGGTATTCTGCTTTCTAACTTAAACCAAAGCAAAACTGAGTCATCTTATCATTAGAAAATGATAAGAAAAAAGGAGCAAAGTATCTTGGAGCTTAACAGTCAAGACTATTTTGAGTCCCAGTTTTATTAAATGTGAATACAACATATACAAAGCAGAACACAAGCTGATTAAAAAATATATTTACGAATAAAAAATACAGAACTGCTTAAGAACAGCATTAGCTATCATGTCATATTTCATCACTAAAACCACTCACATTATGTAGCCATGCTGAAAATATATGTAGCATCCAATATATGATAGGAATTAATTTTAAAAAAATTCTATTTTTTGATGCAGAGTGAAGTATGTTATTTAAATCTACTTGTAAGATGTTTTTTTTTTAAGCCAAGTCTCATTCATTAGGTACTGTTCAAATGAACAATGGATAGTTTGTCAACTACTGCCCACAAATAATTCTATTCAATGGGAATAAAATTAGTCTTTACACTTAGTATTTAAAACAAAATATAATACAAAATTTCACCTAATAGGGAATGGGCAGATATTGAATATTAAATGCTTTCAAAAATGTCTCAGAGAAACTGCTTCAGTGCTTTCATTTCAGATGAGGAAACCAAAACATGGGCAAGATATTTAGTCTATGTCAAAATGCTCCCTCTACTATTTAATCCTGACTCTTTGTAATTAATGCTACCCAAAGATTTGGAAGAATCACTGAGTCCTTCAAAAAGCTTTAGGATTAGGGTATGTACTAAATGCACTGGACATTACATCCAAATTCAAAACCTCAACTTTTCTCACCTTTCTGATTTCTAAGATTAAAAAACCTTGGTTTAATTCTGTAATTGGTCTTGACTGCCATCTTTAAACATCTGAATATTCCATATTTTGATTTCCTTTTTGGTCACAACAAAAGGCAAACACTTCAATATGAAAAGTGGAATTCCAACTGTCTCAAATGTTCAACAGTATCGCACAGAAGTGCTTTAAAAATTAAGTTTATGCTTTCTGCACAGACCAGCTGAGTTGAAAATACCTTGCTGAAAATAGGACCAACGTGAAAATAGAACCTAGTTGAAAATAGAACCTAGTTGAAAATAGAACCAACATTCCTATTTTTTATATCCACAGTTTAAACTAATATATTGCCTTGAAAAACTTAAAATATAGAGAACTTCTAAACTGTAAGATCAACTTGAATCCAGTATCTACCAATGCTCAAAAATATGCATCTTTACTCCTTAGCATTTTATATATTTCTTTCCAGAGTTCATATTCACTTTCATTTCAAGTAAAAAAGATAAACTATTAGCTATTCTCCAATAATCACAAGTAATCATCCATTTGCTACCAATATTTCAATCACTATGAATATTGATTAACAAATATATTATTGAATGGGAAATAATCCTTTTCCTCTATCAAGTGCTGAATTCCTGTGGTCACCTTATTAGCAATGTCAGAACAGAGCCACAAAGAGTGCTGGTACAGGATCATCAATGTAATTCATGAGTACAGAGACACAAACATTACTCATTAAGTAATTATGAATAAAGGGCAACACAGAATCATATACACATAAATATTGCAAAAGAATTATTCTAGTCCTGTATGCAGTGATTTATCATGTGAGGAATCACATCTTCTGTTTTTACCTTTCCCCCACACTGGTGTAGATGTGAGAACAGCAAGAGGGATACAGAAATCCTCCCTGTTCCTTCTCCACATGGATGGGACTTTATTAAAGTGAGACTCTCCCTAAGACCTGGGACAGAGATGTCTCCCTGTTGAAAGTTCTTTTGGAGCTGGATCCCTACTGAAGAAGGGAAAGGCAAATATAATCTTTTCCCAGCATTACTGTTTTCCATGTGCCAGGAGAACAAAATGGCCCCAGATCAGCACCATGACAAGGTTCGACCCAATCCCTTCAGCTCTTAGAATTCATCTTACCATTAAGAACACACTGAACAAACAGATCTCTTTGTGACAATGATGGGAACTCTGGCTGCTGTCATTTTATCTAGTGGAGAGTCCTACTGCATCATTTTTCAGACCAAAGTAAATTCATCTTTAATATCCTCAAAGGCATGAATTACTTGCTACAGCTGGAGCCAATTCAATGATTAGGTACTGGCTCTCTATGCAAATCTGTACTGTGCCAGTCAGGCATTCCTTCTCTTTCCCAAATGAAAATTTCTAATTCAGTATAGAGCACCAAACATTTTAGAAAATAGAAGGTTCTTTCCCACCAAAACCATGACAACTATACATCTGATGATGAAGTCACATTTGCACTCTGCTCATACCAGAACTTTGATAGTTCTTCCTTTGTCTTCAGCTTGCCTCACACCCTTTCTGAAGAAAAAACATAAAATTGTTCAATGTTTCTCCATAAGTGTAATTGGTTTTAAAGATGGCACTGCCTCATTTAACAAATTTTAAAGATAAACTGTTTCTAGGGACGAATAAATAGAAAAATATAAATATATCTGGACCTGTTTGATTGGTGAGATACAAACTTACATAATTCTGAATTTTATTTTCTCCCCAAGAAGCTGGGAAATCTACATAAGCAATATTGTTACTGTCTTAAATGAAGGTACACCTACTCCTGGCACTGTCTTCAAGAGAAAACTTCATTTTTTGATGTTTAATCACTCATCTTTGATTAATCCATCAGGAAAAATAAAAATCGAACACCAACTCTATCAAATCTCAAAGCCAGTTAGCTATACAGGTACCAAGCCATCACACAATTAAGAAATTAAAAGGCTCTATAAACTTACAACTACCTTTCATTTCAAAGGGAAGCATAATTCTTAGGTTAAAAAAGCATGAAAGGCAGAAAATTCCTTGAGGAAGAAAGGTATCTGTACATTTTGGGACACTGAATTTAGAGAAATAAGATGAAATAAGTAGCAGTATTATGTAAAAACCTAATCCAAGACAAATATAATAGGATTTCTGCCTTTATATATAGCTATGCATGTATTTTTCTATATGTAGATCACAGACTTCTGTCTTGATTTTAAAAATAAATTAAATTTCAAAAATCTGCATTTGAAAGTCAATCCATTTAGGAAAAAGGTACCTCTTAGTATTGGAAGAAAGCAGAAGTATCAGTATAGTATCTTCATTTCTAGGAGTGTGTCTGTAGTGAAAAACTGCATCAAATTGCACATTTTTAATGTGGCTGGGTTTCTTACTTAGAGTTTTAATACTTAGTATTTCACACTGTGTCCTCCCCTTGTCATTACAGAATTGTGTGAGAACAACACAGACTTTCAAACAGGATTAGAACTTGATTCTCATAATATGCATATTTTGAAAAAATGACGCTTGGTGGTATTTACCACAACTAAATAAACTAACACCCAGTTTCAAATCCTATCCTTTGGTTTTTAGATGTCCAATTAGAAAAGTCACCATAACTTCCTTCAATGTCCATCAGCTCTGATAAGGAGTCTCTCCAGTAAGCAGCTGAGGAGCATTTGTATTCATAACCTCAAAAAACATTTCTAGCTAGGTTGACTCCTGCTGATGCTTTTCCTGTGAGCTTATACATTCAGACTTAAATCTGGCCTTCTATTTCATTTCATATTTTGACTAATTAGTTTGATTTGTTACCAAAAAAAAAAAAAAAAAAAAAAAAAAAAGAGGGCAATGACTTAGGATTCTGTAGTTTCCAATCATTTAAAAAGTGGTGTTTACTGGTTTTTGGTATTATTTGTCCCTCTTCTTCATTTCTTCAATCACAAAGAATGACTTGCAGTACATGCTTTCAATTACAACTTCAAAGTATATTTGACAAGGGGTAGACAGAAGTTGTAAATCCATCATTTCAGCATAGTGTCTACTCAAACTTCTGTCATCTCACACTTTATCAGTTGCAAAACACAGCTTAGATATTTCCTGGATTCTTTAAATTTTCTTTTAGTTTCTGGATTATAGTGACCCCCCTGAGCAAACAACCACCTCAAAGATGGAGAATGGTAAATGGTTCTTTTTAATCTTAGACCAATCAGTAGCCTTTGCAAGTACTGACTATAAAGTTTACTAAGTTACTTTTATCTTACTCTGATAAGATGCTTCTGTTTCACAGATTTCACTTCTTGTTTTTTTAAATATGTTGGTGCAATACTTTTACCTCCTCAATTTCTTACAGTAGAAAAACACAAAGCAACACAGGTGAGTTCTAGACAGTACTAGGAGAATACAAAGGGTTAGTATTTCTGGCACAGTAGAATTAAGCCAACTCAGTAACACAGGGTAATACTAAAGTCCTAAATTTAATTCTCTAAATTCAGATTAGATATTTGCAGAACAAGCCAAGTTGACAAAAAAAATCTGAACACTTAAAAATCTCCCTGAAATATACCAAAGACATTCAAGGCCTTCAGAAATAAGTGTAAAGAGAAATCAGTATCATCCAAAATTTAAAACTGCAATACAATATCCAAATAATTTCCTTTTTTTAAATGAATACAGCTAGCACATAGACGAAAATATGCTATTCAAGTAATTGTACCAAAAAAAAAAAACCCATAATAAAAGGAATAGTTTTTATTGCTTTGCTATATAGAAGCTTGAAGCTTTACAACTTCTCACCTTAGCACAAGCATGTGCCCCTCACCAGGAGAACCATCAGCACTTGGCATTGCTTTTTTGCTGTTTAAGAAAGATTTTAATGTCAAAGTTAGTTACAACCTGAGATCTTAATTTAGAGGTACAGGTAAAGGCTGCTATCAGCAAACTCTTATTAGAGCAAGAGAATGCACTTATGGTATGTGCAAGAAAAAAAGAGAGAAAAAAAATGGAACCACTACCAAACAAATTGGGTTTGCCAGTAATTGTCTCATGGCACATTTTAAGACAACTTGGAAGCTAACAGCAGTAAATTTTATTGTGAAAATTGAATGCTATTTAATTTCCTGAAAGGATTTGGTGCAGACGTGGGAGTGCAGAGGAGGAGGGAATGAAAGAGAAAAGACTTTTTTAATTTATTTTTTTTAATATAAAGACCATGCCAAAGAAAATGCAAATTCCCAGTTTTGATGTCTATTTTGAGGATCTGAAACAAGGCTTTTAATCAATGTATTATACATCAAATTGATAATGTTAACTTCTGATTATTCAAATGTATGAAATATTCATAGAGAACTGTCCAAACTTTTACATTTCTCAGACTTCTTTTCTCCATTAATTATCATGCCTGGAAGCTTTTTAGTAAAAGCAGCAGCCATCAGCCTGACTGAACCTGACAAGCTAGCAAGGCCCAATTACACTGGCACTCTGTGGCACTTTGATGTACTGGAAACGAAAAGAGATAGGGGCAAATTGTATAGCACATTATGTTAATGACTTGATTTAATCCAGCCACTAAACTTTATGTAGCCTGTTAAAAAAGATGCTAACACTAATTATGCCACTTTGGAAAGGAAAGAAGGGGACAAGCATTTCATACCGACAAAGTGAAGCTCATAAATGTTGTAAATGAAATGAAACAAAATGAAGTAATCTATGATTAATCATACATCATAGACAAGAAGAAAAGAGAAAGAAGCAAGTGGTACAGTTAAGTACTGGAAAATCTGTTAGATATCCTTTATGATCAACATATCTAAGAAATAACCATGAACTGTCTAATTTGCAACATGCAAAAAAACCACAGTATGATCTTAAATGGCTTAAACAGTTTGGCATACAAGTCAGATTTAGGGGATAATTAGCATAACAATCTCTAAAAATCACGTTTTATTTACAGTGTTTGATTACCAGCAGGATATTTATCTCAAAAGATAAAAGGCAGTGATTTTTAATCTTAAAAAAATACAAATTCAGTAACAATTTTGACATGCTGTATTCTATAATTAACCCAAGAATTTATATCAACCAATGCATATTTTTAAAAGCCAATCTGTATCAAATACACTGTTGTCTTAATAGTTCAGAGGTTTTATTGTTTTATCTACCCTTCATAAAGATGCATTTTTGTTACCATAGGAACAGATCAATGGAGCAAGGTAGAAAGTGATAAAACTGAAATGAATCTACACACAAAGTTCTCACAGAAGTGTTCTAAATAATTGTGATAAAATAAAATACATGATGACTAAAAAATTACAAAACAAGTGTATTGTATTTTGACTTAATAAAGATGAGTACCAGTAATTTTACTTCGTAAAATTACAGGTGATTTTTTAAACATTATACACATAAACGATGCAATTCCATCTTCAAAAGCACCTACTGCATCTTTCTGAAGAATGCACAAGTGATAGCATTCCTAAACCTCTTCTACAGCTTAAAAAAAGAAATATATTATAGAAAGAAAGAAATATAAGCTATATTTCTCATACAAAAAATTGCTTCTTGATACTAGTTGCTTTGTAGGATGTTTCATAGCCTTTAAAAGAGCATTTAAAAAAGAAATCAAGCTACCTCTAGGATATCACATTGCAGATCATTAAAAACTGTGAAGTCTGATAGGATCTAACAGTACAGCCCTGGTTCTTTAAAAGAAGGCTAAGACAGATCAGAAAAGTTAACTGTTAGAAGTACTGTCATCAATTTTAAGTACTAGCTTTATATTTTTTAACATTGTTCAGTCAAGGTTAGATCAAAAAGCATGAAATATTCTTTTACTTTTTTACAGAACTATCCTACTGAAATACTATTCAAAGTAAATTTTCCAAATTTGTATTAAAGTCATCTTATTTTTTATATATGTTTTTATGGTAATTAATTGCTGGTTTTAAGAATAAGTTAAGAGAACATGATTAGTGCACTTGACCACAAATAAAAATAGAAAAAGAAGTACACTGAAGTGATTTGATACTGTACATATATAACTTTATTGAAAACTCATGTTAGACAGCAAAGCTACTCTTAGAGGGCATTAGGTTTAAAATATTTTTTTTTAGTCTGGCCAAGTAATTGCCATAAACATTCTGACTCAGCTGTTTAATATTCATGGACAATGGACTTGAAATAATACAGTCATTGTTGTCAGTTTTTATTGCTTCAAGAGCATCATCATCTTGATCTGAAAAGCATTAGAAGAATCAGTGTGGTTAAATCCCTTTATGGTACCCAACTTTATTTACCCATCTGAATTTTGCTGAGGAACCTGATAGCAATATAGGTGCTTTACTAACAAATGAATAATAAGTGCCAGGCAAATCTTCTCTTCCTTGCAGAAGTTAACCCTGAAAATCAATGACCTTTAGAGTAATCTAAACTGTTTTTCCTTCTGGTTTGCTAAAAAAAAAAAAAAAGAAGAAAGAAAAAAAAGAAGAAAGTACTGTTTCCCAGATGAAAGTTGAGGAGGACTGGAATGATATAAGTACTGTGATGAATACTGAGGTATGAACAACTGTTAGCTTTATACAGGAATATGGCCTGAATTTGTGGATTTCCTCTATGTTTAACACCATGAACACATAAAGAATAATGTATCCTGTTTTTAAAATAAAGAAATAGTTCTATATGCAGGTGGATTATTTCAAACCATTTTGAGTTTTTTTTTTTCTTCTTCTGAAGCAAATTACTTATAAACACAACAGAGATTCAATATCACGTTTTTCCACGTTTTCTAATGTATTCTTATGCAGAAGCTGCAAACAAATGAACATGAAATTTTAGCATTCTGTTTGTGTTTCTACTGTAAACTTGGTATCTTGGACTTGGTTTATTTCAATGATAAACAATTTAAGCTCAGAGGGGGAACAGGATGACCTGCCTTTTATAATCTTTAAATAAATCTGCCTCTAACAACTTTAAGTCACGAATATGATAAGACATACTACCCCTCTCTCTGTCTGAAAGGATTTCCAATAGCAGCATTGGCTGTTATCTGCAGACAAAAGGAGTATATTCATTAAAATAGTCTTTAGAACAGCATAGTTGTAAGGGAGAATATAAAGACATTTAAAATAGAAGCCAGGTTTCCTTTAATATTTTATGAATCTAGGTCAGATACCAGATTTTTGCATTCAATTACAATACAGTTTCCATTTGGGAAGAAAATAACACCACCATATCCACTACCCAGCTTCAGCTATAAAGTACACCAGAATATAATTTCTGTCACGGAGCTTCTCATAACGAGGCAGCTCCCACTGCTAGTAAGAAATGCTTAAGAAAATGGAAAGAGACATAGATTTATTAACAAAATACAGTTACTTATTCATAAAAATGAATTCTACCTTCTGGTTCCAATTCTTCAGTTATTTCTCCCTCATTTCCAGAAGTAATTGACGTTTGGTCAGCTAACTGCTGCTCTGACAGATGTGAGAGCTTTTCTCTCTCTTGTTAAACTTCTTCAGCCATCTCTCCCTTATCATCTGCTAGTCTTTCTTGTTTAACCTTCTGTCTCATATGCTACATAAAAATATAAACTTACAGGCTTTATAACACCCATTGGATAGTAAAACTTACTAAAGTTCAAAACTTGAAGAGTTATGGCCCATATTCATTATCTAAAACCTTTAACAATGGTATTGTTTATGCAGCACAGGAAACAATAAGTTGTCAACTGCAGTAACAAATAATTGATACAGTAAAAAGAAATTCTCTAACGATGTATATTTGTGAAAACATAACTATTATTATAATTTGGTACCTGTCAACGTATATAGAGCCTCTCAGATTTCCAGATTCATTTATATTTCAGCTCTTTCAGTTCTACAACACTCAGCTAAAGGAAAAAAAACAAAACCAAAAAAACCCACTCCACTACTATCTTATTCAGTTAGCAATTTTACAACTAAATTATACAATATTTTCTGTTTCAAAAGCAAACTAATATCATATGAAAAAGAATCAGCCTTGTCACACGGTACAAATGTTCTCTAAGGAGAAATATCTTTAGTACATAATTTACTCTGAGATAATCCTACTCCCTTTGAGCTCAGTTAGGTACAATAACACCTCATGAATGGATACAACATTGTGGGGTTATGACCAGGATGGAAACTTAGCTGAGTCAATGGTGTTAAACCCCAGAGAAGGGAGGCCCTGCTGTGCTCTCCCGGAGCAGAGCAGCAGCGCCAGCACCTCCACCGGCATGGGGCACCTCCAGGGCTCACCCAGACAGTGGGGCCTGGGATGATCCCCTCTCACACATGTCCAGAGCCTTTGAGGACTAAACCCTGCTTGTGGAAAACACAAAGGGGTGTGATGTGACATTCACTGAACCCATTGTAGGAACCTCTTAGGTTGACAGGTACCTGTACACACATACAGATTCACACATCACTTTACCTGGCTATGGGAATTGATTATGGCATGAATGTTACTATCTCATATCTACAGCCAAGTCATTGATATAATTGTAGTGAACCCTATGGAACTGCTTAGTAAATGTTAAAATATTCAGTGATTAAGTGTTGCTAAACTCTTTTGCACCCTTATCTTTGCATCCATATCTTGGCACACTTACCTCCCTTGGCATTCCTGACTTGAGTCATTCCAAATTGCTTCTAATTTGATCTTCCTTTGTATGGTTTAATCTGTGTAGTAAGTGAGCCTTGCCAACAAACTCTGTTAAATCATGTTTTCACAAATTCATATTAAACTCTGCTTTTTCCAAAATCTTTGATAGTGTTTCTTTAAGTGGCCAAACCACTTGTTCACAATATCTATTTATCTATATGCTGAAGCCACTCCATTTATTCATTATTTCCCTCTGCCATATATTGGTATTTATTGGAGGGAAGGCAAAACAAACTGACCCAAACAGGAGCAAAATGTGCAGGGCCAGAAGCTGGAATTTCATGATCCTTGTGGGTATCTTCCAACTCAGTATGTTCTATGATTCTGTGAGCAGCTCCTGCTGTGATCCCTTCCAACCTGAACCACTCTGTGATTTGGTGAATATTTCTGCAGTAGCAATGATAAAAAAGCTGTAATCAAATGCTAAATACACAGGGCTTGAAGGGTATTAGAATATCTGTGCTATTCTGCAGCAACTTAATAGCAACTGAAAGTGTAGTACCCTGGCAATACAGTTAGGAGTACAAGAAGCTCTGAAGTGTCAATCTGGGGGAGGCAAAGACTGCCACTTAAACATTTTGCCCATAGGAAGGACAGAAGATGGAAAGCGTTGCCTAATTTTCCACATTCAGCTTAACCAAGTAATAGCACAGCCCATGATATTTTCATGCTCTGAATATAATTTTTAATTTAGCCTTACATAACCAAGCTGTCAGTAACAACTGCCAGTATGTCATAACTTCATATTAATACAGCTTAAGGTATCTTTATTTATTTTAGTATCACTTAAGGCCAATTTTGCGAACACTTGCTGTGGCCAAAGACAACGTTTAAATGTTCAGTTTAGTATTAGATGTCAATAAAGCTACTCAGAGTCTTAATGGTAAGCACATGATGAACTGAAGCCATACTCATGAGAAGAATTATTCACAAGAAGTTGGTCCACTTCATTCCATTAGATTGTTCATAGAAATACACTTTTTAAAAAATACACATTTGAAGAATCAAGTCTAAAAATATTTAGTTACTTTCTGCGTGTGCTCTTCTTTTGTAAACTTTATATATTGCCACAGTATATAACAGAGTTGTTGAGATACAAAAAGAGATTGCAAAGTCTTAAATATTAACTGAGAAATTGCCCTACAGCATGGGAAAAACACATATGAAATAATCTCTTCAGTAGATTAGAAGAAAAATGCATGATTGTAAATGTACACAGCTGTAAATAAAAATAAGTGTATACTGAAAATATTAAAAATTTATGAATTAATGAAGTTGAAAGACAATTAAACATGGCCAAAAGCCCATATAGGCTTCATGTAACTTTGTAGAGTAAATAGAATAGTGGCTTATAATTTGAGGGAGACTGTCAGATGGGCCTCTTTTCCATAAGAGCTTTCAACATAGAGGAGAGAAGAAACACTGAATAAAGAGTAAATATAACCCAATAGAAGAAGAATAAACGCAGCTGAAAAAATAAGAGCCTTATTCAGTATATAATCTGCATTTGGTCAGTTTTTGTACTTAATAGCTAGTCATAACCTTAGCATATTGTACAAATGTTCACTTAAAAGGCAGCTTTGAAATCGCCAGCAATAGAAACTAAACTTTTCTGGGCAATATTCCTGAACTTCAACATAGGTATGACCTCACATCTTGAGAAAATATTAGATTTTTTCAAAAAAATACCTCTTTCTACTTTGATCTTGTCAAAGATTGCATTTTTGTCTGCTAAATCAGATTTGATAGCCATCTCTAGTTTAGCAATTTGCAGTTTCATTTGCTGTTCCTTTGATTTCCACTGCTGTTCATGGGTCATACAGAAGACACTGTAATAAAACATATGGCATGTGAAAAACTCTTAGAAATCAACTTCAACAGAAAATAATAAAGAAAAAAGCTTTTAGTGGCACAGAGACCACTGTCATCATGTCTTAGGAATTAAGTAAACACATGCTGGTCTGCTGCTGTTGAAACCAAGGCGCCTTTCTCAGGCTGCGGTTAAAAAACATGAAAGAGTTTGTGGGATGAGCAAAGGAACTGGCCTTAATTTAGAGCTCCAAAGTCAAAAAGTTGGCAGCATGCAACATTTGTGGGTCTAGAAAAGGAATTCAGATGCATATCCCAGAGTAATCCACAAGTCCAAACCTCAGCAACTGACAACTAACAAAACCATTCTTTCCGCATACAAAACCTCTTAATGTAGGGAACTGGGATCATCCACCTGATTTCTTTTAAATCTGTGAAACATGCAGAGCATAAAGTCAGTTGCCTGTTCAAAGAAAAATGTTGACCACAAAGTGACAACAGTTTTCTCATACTGTAAAACAACAATTCTGATACTGATTAAGAAGCACATTTAAAGTAATCTTTCTCCTACTTTAAGAAATAAAAAACAGAGGTGGGCCAAGAAATTAGAATAACTTTTTTGTCTGTAATACATTATTTACTTGTAAACTACAATCTACGTGCAATAAAGATTGCATGGTCACAGAACTAGAACTGCTGAAACCACAACAAAAAGTGTTACTCAGATTAAAACTAAATTAAGTACATTATAAAATTTACAGTGTAATTCTCAGTAGGCAAAAAGACAAAGCTATGCAATGGGTTTTCATATAAGTTAGACAGTGAGTGGTATAGTCTTCATATTACTGCATTTCCATTCTTGTTTACTGGAAAAATGTTGATATTCACCAAGCACAAACCAATTGATTCACTTTTGTACTCTGTGAAAAATCAGAAATTGCAGGGTTTTGTAAACAAAATCAGTTCCTCAACTCTTTGGTGAAGCTCATCAGCTAAAAAACTTTCTATTTTACGTACACCACTGTATTCAAAATCTTCTGATATCTATTTATTTATCCACCTATCTCTTCAAGAGATCTGTGTAACATGCCTTGACCACAAAAAGAGAGGAGAAAGAAATGCTGCAGAAGGGACAGCCCACATAGGTTCACAGACTACATGCTGACAGAGTTCTGAATGCATTTTTATCTCATATATTTGAAGACTGAATTTAAGATTAAAGAAATAAAATATTATAGCATGAATTGTAAACCCTAAAGTATATAGGGTTTATATCATAATCTGTATTTTCCATTAAAACATTATATATCCCTGTATTTTGTCTTTTTCCCATACTATATCTAACCTGTGTACACAGCTCTCTAGGCATAGAGCATTTTATAGTGTGACTGTTTTCATAGCATGCATGACCATGCAAAGCTTCTAAGTCCTGCAGTAATGCATGCATCACTCTCCTATAATTTTGAAGGTCATATGCAGGCAATGGAACGCACTGAACTCACTACCATTCCACAGTATTGCAAAGGTACAGAAGAGACAGTGTGTCCTTTAATTGCTTAGAGTTTGATTGGCTTCCATAATGAAAGCATAACTCCCTTCAAAACAAAAGCAATACTGTCAGTTTTCACACTTCCGAAAATGTTTTCAAGTTTGAATGACCACAACACCCAGTTACACGAGAGCTCATCAGCTGTAGGTACAATGACTTCACAAAAGGATGCAGCCATGTATTAGTTCAGTATTTCAGAAGACTGTTCTGGCAGAAAAACCATTAAGCATTATTATGATGGTCGTTAAGAATTTAGATGTTTAAATGAAGAACATGTTAGAAGACAGGTTTCATCTGAACCCATATAATGCTAATGTTTATGTCAGTTTGAATTGAGTCCACGTGTGTCGCTTTCTTCTTTCAAATTTTAAGATTACATTTACTTGAATTCATGTGGAATTTCTTTCATATTTACTGTATTTCACTGGAGTTGGAGCCATCTGTGTAACTATAAAGGTCAACCACATCTGGCACCATTTCCTTTGGAGGGAGTTTAAGCATTGCTAGATTTGCATTACAAGGTCATATGAAAACAATTCTCCCAAACCTTTTTATACAAACGAATTGTTTTCTTGGATACTGACTAAATAATAAGAGTCAACTGACAAATTCATACTTGTTCCTTGCAAACTTTTCAGATCCAGTTCTGCAGTCTTGGCTTTGGCAAAATTCCCATCAACGTCAAAAAAATTTCCCAAAAATAACTTTAACAAAGAATGGGTTTATGCACCTTTGCCTCCATTTAAAAAAAGGAAAAAAAATGTTATTAATTAAGTGGCAGCTGTGGACACTGGCCTATCTACTACTAGCACAGGTAAACTGTAGTGAAGTTGTATTGTTCAAAGAGGCAACCAAAAAAGCTGGCCATTAAATGGTGTTATATAATACTTTTCTTTCTAATTTATTGACACCTATACAGTAACATGGAATGATGAAAGATGAATCAGTTTTTAAATGAGAGTATATGAAAAGACAGATCATTTTAGTAAAAGAAACACCACATAGATTACAGTGCTATAATTGAAGCTTATCTTCAATTTCTCTTGTTAAGTATCTTTTTAAGTCATCCTATTATGTTTTTAAAGTGAACAGAAAATTTCAAGCCAGATTTTTGATTTATTAGTAAGAATTATTTCTCTGAATAAATGATAGAGAATAAACAAAAACATCATGAGAATAATTTATGACATGGTCAAATTTTGGAGAAATCTCCAGCAACTAACTTAAGTGAGAGACAAGTGACCAACTTCTCCATACAAAACTCTTAAATACTGTGATTATACAACTGTTGCACCTTCTAAGTAAAAAAAAAAAAGTTTTAAGCCATTTTTCCTCACAGCTTTTTACTCTTTATAATTTTTAAGTTCACTGTAGACCATATTAAAAGTATGCCAAATATTTTAAGAATAATACAAAAAAATTTGTTATCACTTACATTATGCTTAAGTTATTATTGGTATTCTTTTGATAGATATCACACTGACAAGCCAAGCAAATTTTAGGAGAAGAAATAATCTGGATATGAGAAAAGATTTCAAGATCTACTTTCTGCAATTATTAGCTGTAGGACATGTATCCTATTTTCTAACCCTCTTCAGTGTAAAAGACAACACAGGTTCACAATAAAGGAAAAGTTCATTGGAAGGTCATTTTTTCCTTTAATATTCTTGTGACAACTGACTATAATTTCTTCTTTTCTGTAACAGAGAATTTCTGAATCATATCTTAACAATGTGTTTTCATGTTCTTTTTAAGCACTGCTGATAAAACTTATACATCTTATTATTTATAGGAACCTTTGAAAAAACTCATGTGAACCTACATAAAAACTGTAAGCAGAATCAGGAGCAGTGAAATGGCAGCTATTACCAAAACAATCAAACCACCGCTCAAAAATAAACATTGGAGAAGCAGTCAAATATCAGACTTTATGTAAGTTCATTGAGATGTGCTAGAACTTACACAAAAAGTTCAAACACCACTTTCTTCAAAAAAAACCAAACCCAAGACAAAATCAAAGGAATATATGTCTACCAAAATGCAATCTTCTTTTAATTACCCTAAAAATACTACTAGAAATTCAAACAAGAGCTTTTTGAATTTATGTTCAAAATGAAGTGACTCCTACTTACTTTTAATTACATTTTTAAGATGCAATCTACTATTCCAAGAGAATTAGAACAAATATGGAAGCTGGTCAGTTCCAACAGAGCTGATGAAATACAGCAAAGCACCTGAGTGTTTCCATATACACAGTCATGTGATGAACAGCAGCATCAACATGGTTACACGTGTGAAAAGCACAAAATACCTATACACACATTACAGACCACGGTATATTAAGATCTATTAAAAAAGGATCAGAATCAAATTTTCTGTATTCAGAAACCCTAACTTACCTTACACAGCTTATTATAGTTTTTCTTCAAGAGTTCATTTTCTTTTTCTGAATTGCTTATTCTTTCCTGCAATTAAAATGAAGACAGAAGTTTCAAGTAATGCACACCACAAAAAGAAATTACAATGAATGTGTGAACAGAAATAGCAAATCATTCTTAGGCAGTGCCACAATATTTTTGTTCTTTTAATACAACTGTCTCTTAGAAGCTTCATGAGAAGATAAATCCAAAGGATTTACATTAGGCCCAAAATCTTTTACATGCTGTTGAGATGAAGCTGAGAGTAGCATGTTGCAGTTGATCAACAGTATCTAATCACATTCTGTCTAATGCAAAACAATATAAAAACTTGGAGCATATATTTTTGAATTGCCTTTTAATAAGCGAGTATCAGTCTTAGCTAGGGCATGGCTTTTGCATAGAAAATATTTTTATTGACATTATAGAATCAACACACCCTTGCTCCAAAACACTCACTACAGCAGGATATGGTTTAAAGACATGAGATGCTTAAACCAAGAATATCTGCTCTCCAGGCATTACACTTTAAAGGTTTGGCAAAAATATCTATGAGGTAAACTTGGTTCACGTAAAATACATTTACAATAGGTAAAGCAGGTGGTAAAACTAAATAGAAGTTGCTACAAAATGCAAGAAAAATCAAGCAAGTTTTCTTATTCCTCATACACTGAAGAAAATGGGGAAGAAACCATTTGATGTTTAGCCTCATATCTGGACAACTTGTTAGTGACAACAGAAGTCTCTCAGAGTCACTAGACAAAGAAACAGAGGTGACTGATTTGAATTGCTGAGTAACATGTAACATTGTACTCTAAATCAGGTTCAAAGAATACTAAAAATTAGCAACACATGATCAATAAACCAAGTATTTTCACTTTTTTTCTATTAATAAGCCAGTTGTTTAGTATCAGAATTGACGTATCTTATGCTTTAGTTTCAAATATTATCCAAACATTGGTGTTTGGACAATGTGGCACAGGGATCAGGTGTGGTTCACAATTCTGTGAAATACAAACAGCATTTAGGTCAGAAGCTTTTCTTTTGAATAGGATAAAAAGATATATAGTACCAGGTCAGTCTTCTAAATGTGTTTGAAAGGTCTATTCACATCTCCTCCACTGAGACATATCCCAACATTTCATTTTCCCTTATCTTTATGCACAACCTAAAGTAAAAGATTCTAGCTCTTGCCCACAACCTCACCTCCTCTGTCCTTCTCTTTGAAATAGTTACTGATTGCAATTTGTTTTGAAGATGGAACCATTTTAACTGCCCCTCTTTAAGCTGCTCATTCAGTCCATCACCTTCTGCTAACAAAGCATCATGGTTGTTCTTTACATTCTTTCTCTATGAAAAGGAAGGAATATACAGAAAAAGTAGAATTAATCACTCCTAGTGTATTATATATATATATTCTATAATGTTACAACACAGCATATTCCAACAGTGGTCTCCCCTGGCAGTATTTAGTGTATATGTTCTCAATGCGGTCAACAGGAGACACTCTTGATCCAAGTAACTGAATGCATGGCTGGGGGAAGGTGGCACTCTTGGTGCTCTCATGAACATTAAACCCTCAGTTCAGTCATGATGAAAACGACCAAGAAATACATCTGTTCAGCAATTAAAAGATTTTGCTGTGGTTATGGTGGTTAGACATGCTGACCAAAAACACTGCAGCAGCAAGCAAAAATGAATGTTGACCATAGTAATGGTAATCACAGAGCTTGCCACAGCTCTGTTAACCCTTAATTGTAGATATGTAGTTGCTCCATAATCCTAAAACACTCAGTTCTATTATCCTACTAGTAGTACTTTAAAAAGGGACTTCTGATTTCTTTTACATTTTCATTTATTTCAATGGATGACATTAAGGCACATTTAACCAATTTTAATATTAAATGAAGAATGTTGATAGAACCTACTTTCAGATTGGCTAATACTATAGTGGCTACATTCCACAAATGCTTTAACAAAGCCTCATCATTAAGAATTTCAATGTAAATTATATTCAAAGTATGACATGAAACAACAGAGCACAGAAGCCAATCTTCTGTTAAATAGAATTAGTGTAAAAAAATTATGCTACATTACATATGTATGTATAAATAGTGCTTAATGATTGCAGACAGAATAAAGTTAGGTTCAGCTTTTCAATACACTATTTCTTACAAATAGTTGAATAGAGGCTGAATGTGAATCCTGTACAAATTTCTTAGGTTCACTTGTGTCTGAATATATAAGAAACAAATAAAATCCCATTGAATGTCAATCACCAACTTGATCTTCAACCTTTCATATCTCATTTCTGAGTTAGAAAATATAGCGGAGAATAAAAAATATTAGCAGCTAGTCTTATTTCAGAGTTAATAAAGTGTATTGTTCATCAACAATCTTTCTTCAGTGCTCTTCTTGCTGTGCCTGTGAACTCTATTGCAATAGCTTCAATGAATTACACCTTAGAAATAATTTTTTGAGTCTTCATATCTCTCCATATTTTATTTTATTTCTTATCAAAATCACAATCCTTAAAGCCTCCAACCCTTGCAGCTGTGCCAGTTCTCTTCCATTTTAACACACAATAGGAAGAAAAACAAACAAACAAACAAACTAGTCACCTTTGCAAAGACAAGAAATACTAAAACATGCTGTGTTGGTAAATATGTTATGTACCATCTAAACTAGAAATTTTGGATTTTACAGTTATTCATATTTAGTAGACATCTCAAACGTTCAAATTATTTGAAATGGGAAAACCATTGGATGCATTCTCTTACAACAAAAAAGAGCCACAGAAAACACTCATCCTTCTCTGACATGCACTTTCACTGTGAATATTAGACACAGTGTCTTCAAATACCAGTTTGAGTCCTATGCACGTTTCCATTCAGCTGCAGCCAAGAAAGAGGCACAAGCACTTGATGTTTGATGTAAATTTCCAGAAAGTTGCTTATGATTTAAAATCAGTTTATTTATTGCTATTTTAGAACCCAAAAAGCCATGTGAAACCTGTCTCCCCTGAATTTACATAGCTCACCCTGTGGAAAACTAGATTTGAGTTGCTAACAGAAGAGCTGCTTTGGCAGAAAGGATATAGGTATTACACCAACGAGGGGAAGAAGACAAAGCAGAGCAAAAGGCAGAAATGAAATAACATGGGGAAAAAAGGAATGGAACAAAAATCCAATGGCACAAGTGAGGTTTAGAATGCTACAGTTTAAGAGCAGTGAGGGTTTACAGGGATACCTGGTGCTTCCAGCTCGTAAGGCTAGGGCACTTTACAGAGCTCTGCTGCAGTTCGGATTCTCCTTACAGGAACTCCCCCATCTCCAAGCTGCCAATCATACACCTCCATATGCACATGCAGTTCTCCAAATATATATGGGAAAAAGCAGGCAAGAACTGTATAACTAAAACCTACAGAGAACCTACCAAGCAATTACACCTTCTGGTGATATTTTCATAAAACTGTTGTTCTTATAAAGAAAATCATTGCTTACAGTAACCCTCTAAAATAATTTCCATGAACATAAGAACACAAGTTAAAAGCAAATCTGAGAACAAAACAGCCAAACGTCCCTAACTTTACCAAAGACTGATAAAGGCAGAGGGGCGCTGGTACCCTTTTTTTGGTAAATCAGTATATTTAAGTCAAAGCTCTCTCTTTAAATTATCTGGAGTCTCTTTCAGTAGCCAGACAACTCAGTTCATGCTTCATAATCTGTCTGGGGTGACTCTGCAGAAAAAAACACTAAGACCTCCTAGACTTATGAAAAACCCCCAAACCTTAAGACTAAAAATCCTTCCTCCATTTGGAGAAGCTTGAGAGGAGTGTAATATGTGGTCCATTTTCATGTACTCAGTATTGACTCAAAATCAAGAAATGTGTATTTTTTTTTCCATTTATATCAGCTTATTGTGATGAGAATAGAGAAATATACTGAACAAATTCCAAATATCTCTTGAAACTGGAGAAATTTTCCTTCCATTGTTGAAAGAGAACTGCTTTTCTCAATCAGTTGTTTACAGACCATGATAATTTCCATATTATCCCAAATGTTTACTCTTCAAATTTAAAAATAAACACATAATGAGCTTAAAAATACAAAATGAATTATCATATTAGCTTTGTTTTGAAAAGTTGAACTCTTTTTGCAAATCAGCTTTCTATAACAGCTTTTTCAATTCCAAAAATTTGGGAAATTTAGTCTGTAATACCCAAATTAATTTCTTCCTCTATAATTCACATTACAGAATGTAGGTAAATAAACATGCTGATATAGCAGCTTTAAGCAATGCATCAACATCTTTGATTACTGAATAAAATAGGACATGACAGAAAAAAACCTCCATCTTATACTTAAAGAGATTATTTGTTCTTCATTCACTTTTCCACCATCTGACGGATTTGGTGCCAGCAGTATCCTGTATTATGGAATTCCCTCTTATAAACACCAAATTCTGCTGATAAAAGGGTCTTAGCAACTTGTAACACTTGAAGGTTTGTACTCAAACATGCTGCAGGTGTGTCTTAACTACATGAAAATCAATTATGTAGATATTCTTACAATTCTAAGATTATAATTACAAGATTTGAGGATAACTTGTATTAAAACATATTATTATAAATCCAAAAAAATCTTTAATATTTGGAAAGGTATTTTCTCTTCTAACATATAGAAATTTTAGTATTGACATACTGTCACAATGCCACGCTGCAACAAGAGAATGGACTGCAAATCTTACACATCTGTAAACCAGCTGAGTACGTGAAGTATTTCCCTTTTAATTCTTCGAAATATTAAACGCTATTGTGTTTGGCATTGCCCAATTAATTGTACTTACACCAAAGATAAACACAGTCACAAATCTGAGATCTCCCCCAAGAAACAGGCCTAAATCAATGCTAAAACTATCATATGTCTGAAACATGCTATCTACATAAATTAAAGTTGTGGTGAGTATAGACAGCAGCACTGTCTCATGCTAGCTATTTAAAAGCTAATGTATTGGCACGCTTTTATTAATCTTGTTCCACACATCAAACAAAGGAGTCTGATGCCTTCAAAGGCCCTTTTTTCCCTCCTTTCTTTTTTAAGCAAGTGGCATTTTTTTCTTTTTAAGTAGAAAAAGGAGCAGATGATAGTGAAATTTATGATGTACAGATGTAAACTCCATAGCTTCTGACAGTCAACATTAACTATTTTTTCAACAGTGAATGAAAGAGCATTTGATTTAAACAGGTTTTAGATACTAATATTATGGAGCAAATTATTTAAATTTAGAAGTGAAAAATTACTTTTTATTTGGATCATTTCAATTCTTGCAATTGCAAGAGCTAGAAAAAGCATGTGCAATTAATTACTTATTAGTGCATTACATTGATCACAATTTCTTTCTTTATTTAAATAAAATATGCCTAAAAAATGCCCATTGCACGCAGGTATATGAAAAAGAGCTTGCTGTTGAAGAATAAGATCTTTTCAGATTTTGTGGGCAAGGCACAGTTAATTGAGGAAGACTCTCTCGGGAAGGATCATTTTTCTAGAAATGAAGTCACCAAGCAGTACAATAGAAAATGATGACCTACACAGGCTTCTCCCTCCTAGGTAGGTATATTTTGCTCCCTGAACATCTGCCCAGGTATTCTGATATTACTTAAAAACAAGTTTTATATACAGATTTTATAGAAATTAACTAGCATTTTTCACTTAAATATTTCCTTCAAAGTAATGTGTAAGACTAAACTTGCACTGCAAGTGGCCCCCCCAAAAAAAAATTGCCAAAGAACCTGGACACACATGGAAGTAAAGCTGAACAGAAGTCTGAAAAAGAAAAGGAACTAATATCCCTTTGGAGGCAATAACATGAATTAATGGGCAAACTGATTTAGCTCTATGCCTTCTACCACAACTGCAGAAATAAGGAACATGAACTCTATCCTTCCTTTAAACCTCATCTTCATGTTGGCTTTAAAAGTCTGCAACTGAAAATGAAGTTAGGAGAAAGTGACTCTTAAAAAAGCTAGGAATTATCTTTGGGGTTAATATCTGAAGTACACCAAAGAGACAATCTCTTTTCCAGACCTCTTATCATTTGGATTAAAAGCATATAGAGTGGAGTCCCAATAACAGGCTGGGGACCAGCTGTGTGGGAATGGGGCACTGACAGCAACTTACAGCAGAAGGAAATGATTAAAGAAAGGATCTTGACCTCCACTGTACAAATTTATGCCAGTAAACCCCAGATGGCTAAGCTAATAAAATTGAGGTCTAATTAAACCACATCCCTTGCATCTTGTCCTTGCTTCCATATGAGCAGGACATGAACACAATACTGAGACTACTCTTAAGGAGTCCTGACTTTTGTATTAATTGGATTAGTGGCTCAAAAACTTTACCCATTCATATTCAAAACTGGAAAACCAAGCAAGTAAAATACATATCACCACCAAACTTCTCAGGGTCACTTGCCCTCTGCCTGGCTAAATAAGCAAATGCTTTTCAGCTAATTGTTCTTAAACATAAATACACCAATGGCCAAGACAGAGTCCCAAGCAGAGAAGAATGTGAATGTGTAGTACTATCTAATAGATCTACATACATCTAATTGAGTTAAATAACACAGCTAATAGATTTAAATCCAGAGTCACAATGCAGAAAAAAATGCCAAAGGAATTAAAAACTGACGAGCAAATAAGCTTTATTATTTATTAAAAAATTAACTGAACAAAACACAAGAAAAGCAGGCAAACATGCAAATACCTACCTGCTTCCACACATGCAGTCTGGGATAGCTTTAAAGATATTTTTGGAAAATACTATGAGATATTAAGTAATTTGAAGATACTTGCTTGCAAAATCATCTTATTTAGAATTAATGTTTTACCTTGCACACTGTATACCACAGAAATCAAATCACAAGGCTGTGGTTTTGGCCATCTTTTAATTACGAACAGTCACGCTAATTGTAAATAAATTTTGCACTTAAAATGTGTTTAGTCTAATAATCCATAGGCCAAGTTTGTCCCTTAGGGCAAATTTATACATTCCTGAAAGAATCTCCAAACAAACTTCAATTAAATATGGAAAAAAACATTAATTGCAGCCACATTACAATAATCATCTCACGGAGTGCTGCACGTGAACTCAGCTCTGTTATGCAGCTCTTGTGTTACACAGAAACTGCAGTGAAGCTGCAAAGGCAGCTTTAAAACACTACTGGATTTTTTGTGGATATAGGACTCAGGATAACCAGCACCTCCCTTCCTTATTGATGAAGGACTAATGATTAACTGTGACGACTTCACTATTTGCTAACTACAGTTATTTCAATTACTGTAAACATGTAGAAAATCAAGAATGTTTTCCTAAAGGTTGGCAGTAATCTAACAGCAGGCTGACATCAAATGCTCCTACAGCAAAGAGACTGGTGGAAGCCCAGTCCTTTTGGCACCACACAGTTCCTAAAGAATTTCAACACTGTCTTTACATGGTTATGTAGCAGGATGACAGCCACGTGTTTTCTTACAAAACACAAGAAAAAGCTGCTAATACCAAAATTCAAAGACATAAGCTACAAAGATGAACTAAGATGACCTTACTGGTCACCCAAATTACCAGGTTTTTTTCTAGTTTTCCAGTATTGACAGTTTCTTCTCTGCTGATATAAAGATTAAAAATAAGAATTACACAGAACCTGTAAGATTATTTGTGCAATAAAACAACTTATACAGACAGTTCTAGATAGCAATTACAAGACTCCCAAGAAAGCAAGCTAATGAAAAGTCTCCTAAATAGAATGCTCATGTATCCCTTTAAGTTCTGACTCAGTTCATTCAGCATAAAAGATACATGACTTGGAAAACATGAGGATTAAGAGTCTTCCGTAAAGTATTCTGGTGGCAAAATCATAGAACACACACTATTGTACATATGTACTAGTGGACATTTTTCAGTTTATTTCCTAGTATTTTCAGTCAAACACAGCATCTCTCAAATACTAATGTATCTTCTATGTCAAACGAGAAATAGACTATAAAGGAAATACTTTCAGAACTTAACTCACAGATAGTAACGTAGGCCAAGTATCATGGTTTGGACACAAGTAATTTGATAAACATAAATAAGGATCTGCAATACTTTTTAGAGCCTGGCTTTATTTAAAGATTTTTTTAGCTGAATTTGAAGTACATCTTTACTTTCAAACTCCTTAGAAGTTTTCACATAAATGTGGTAGTTGATGTCGAATTTCGATGTTATCTTCGGTTTCTGTCTGAAGAAGAGTGTTTATACAAGAATGAAGCACAGAAGTTCTTCGAAACAGATTACTTTCAAATAATGAAAAAAATATTTTAAATGTTTTCTGAATTCACTGGAGGCACAGAGTGAGAAATTATTTATGACAACAACTTCTTTAACCTATTTAAACTATATAACGGAAATTCTGACTAGAGGAGACTTATGACTCTGTGAATAATTTAATAGCAAACATTATGATGTATTATTTATGTAGCACCACTGATGCACAAAAGAATGCTCACACATAATAACGGGGTCCCTCCCTTGAAAGGCAGTTAAAGAACTGATGACATATTTCTCATCCAAGGAGAACTTCCATTGAAAACAAACCAGGAGGACTGCAGGATCATGCCACACTAGATCCTCAATATAACTAAAGCTAACAGTCTGAAACAGAAACAGTCAAAAAGGGGAAAATACATGCAAAGCTCTAGAATTTTGCATGCATTTTTTTACAAAAGTAAAAAAAGAGAATGAAAGAAAAAAGATTTGACTAATTGAGGCTTTATTATGAACACGTTCTGTGTGCACATTTGCCTGACTTTGCTGCAATGCACAGCTACACCTAACTTGCTACTCTACCCTTATACAAGGCCAATAGCTTTCTAGTTACTTCTAGATTCCAAATTATTCATGGGTAGCAATGAACATTAAATTGCTTGCTTTGAACTTATATCTAAAATTTTGCAAGAATTATATTGAAGATTTTTTGGATCAGTTGGCTATGATATTTTTAAAGCACCCAAACACAAAGCAGATACCTAAGATATATTTATTCTTTGTGGATTTTTTTTGTCTCTGCATACCCTAGAGACAGCCAAGCTGTCCTGAATTTTTCCAGGCATTTTACTTTTGAATAAGTGTCCTTCATGATTTCTGATCTGCATTAAAAATGATTTGAGATTCAGACTCAAGGTTTGACTGAGAAATCTAAGAGGTCAGTTTTTTTAAAAAAGAGGGCACATACCCAACACCAGTCTGTTGAGTTTATCATCACTGATAAAAGGGCAGGATGAGGACATATGCAACACAAACACATGAAATAATCTATGTTTAATGAATTTTATAGAAAGTATTCTTTGACCTTATGGAAGACGATACTACTGTGTTCAAGTTCTGAGTATTGGTTACTAGATTTCTAGTAAGTCTTTATCTTAGGAAAATATGTTCAAGAAATTGCATATTCAGAGTATTTCAGAGTACTCAAATTACCAGAATCCCCTCTGGTTTGGACAAGGCCTCAGAAAACAGACAGACACACTAGAACTTCTGCAGAATTCCTGAACATTGTTATCTGAGCTGGAGCTTTGGTGGACAACTATTCCTTTTTTTTTTTTTTTTAATCAATATTAGTTCTGGACAGGACATCTTACATCTGGATCTGTTTTTTATACCAAGATAAGCCTTCCCACTCTGTCATATCAACATTTGATCTGTATTCCCAGAACCAAGTATCACTCTTCTATCTGATAGCACTAGGCCTGATTAAATTTATTATATTTCCACCCTATTTTTACATT
Organism: Acridotheres tristis; assembly: GCA_037013685.1. NCBI lineage: Eukaryota > Metazoa > Chordata > Aves > Passeriformes > Sturnidae > Acridotheres > Acridotheres tristis. Next base: position 9,865,466 of record CM072898.1, read on the forward strand.
AAGATAAAACCCAAAAGAATTGATATTGGGAATAAAACTGCCCAACTAATGATATGAAGTGTAAAAACACAGGTGTATGAAAATTGTCAAAACTTGCACTACAAATAGATTAAAGAGACAAATTGGTAGAAATTATTTTTTTAATCTGTCTAAAAACATGAGAATTGTTGCTGTTCTCATATACCTGAATCAGTGTAACAAAAATGAACACACCAGCCTGATCCACAGCTTCTGGATGTTAAGGTGACAATTCTGCTGACTCAGGTTTGAATCAGGGCTGTAGCTGTTGAGGTTTTTTAAAACACGTTATCACTTCAGTGTATAGGTTAGCTGAGTACAACTACTTCTACAAATGTTCCTATGAAAACATGGAAGTTTCAAAGTGTGATTTCCAAATGTAACTACAGTAAGTAAAGCACTGAGAGGGAGACTGCCTTAAGCAGTCTCAACAGTAAAAAGCACCATTATAAATGGCTGCCTTGTAGTATTTGCTTTTCAAAGTCCACACGTGTGATAGATTTTTCAAGTCTGCAGTGCTGTGCACACATGTATCAAGAGACTAGAACAAACCTTGAAATTAAAAAAAGGAAAAACATGTGCAAACAAACTACAGATGTGAAACTTTGTTTTAACATGAAAACACTAAACTTTTTCATATACTACTTTTATAACCCTTTTACATGTAGAGAAGTTATACTAAGGAAGTCCAGTGATTTTAACTGTTAGAAAACTTGCCTGATAGCTACTGTCTTCTTAAATCTGTACTTTTGTTTAACCCCAGCTACTGTGGATTCTCATAATAAGGACTTCAAAGGCAAGCAAGCATGACTGCTATAAATAAATACAAGAACAAGGGGAAAGAACAATCTTTCTGCCTACAGGTACTATTATTGCCCACTGATCAACAAAAAAGAGTATAGGCTTGCTACAGTGAAGCAATTATTAGGGATACTGATATAAACCATTGTTTGTAATAAATTGTTATTGTAATAAATCGCTCACTCTTCTGAGACCACTGCTAATAAAAGATTGAGCACAGCTGTATGGACGAGGTCTATGGCCTGGAATCTGGAGCTGCTGGTCAGCTGAAAGGAGTTTGCTGGGGAGGCTCTCATTTTGTTTCTCAACGTCATGAACTTTTTCTTGTCAATGCTCAATCCTTTCTTCCAGCTCCAGGCCTGACCCAGCCACTTGGGGCCGCCACCAACCTGTTCAGACTTTTTTTTATCATTAACAAGCTGTATTAACTTGGTGGTCATTCTGGGGAAAATAATAAAAAAGATGAAAAAGAATGTGAAAAGTCAGCATAAAAAACATTCTGTTGAAAGGAACATAATCACTGTGAAGACTTCAGCATAGAACCTGAATAATAAATTTCAGGTTTTGATATAACTATTACTGCCTGTGAAGAACTCTTTGAAGATAATTGAAACCACTGTGCAGCAATCTGCTTTATAGCACTGACAAATAACAGTTTCCTAAGGCTTATCATTTAAGGTTAGTAAAGGGAGGACACATATTTACTCCATATGGTGCTTAAATGTAATTTTTAACGCATGACCTTATATAGGAACCTCATGCATGCTGTTAAGTAAAGTTACAGATTTGAGATGTGGTGGGGCAAACTATAAAACTACAATTCCACAGAACATTCAACTACTGAAAGAATGCTAATAATATGCAACATTCCAATTATATACAATTTCTAGTATTTTGGGATTTAAATACATATTTCATGTCTAAAGTGGCTAAAATATATAGGTAGAGATATTGAGGAAAGTACTCTGGAAAAAGAGACTTAACAGTTCTTATTATCATACTCAATTTTATACTTGGCAAATATTTCCAGTGTGCTTTGGAGAAGGAATGGTCAGCTGCAGAATATAATTAGATACAGAGGTATGGTTGTCATCTGTCTTTAGAAGGATACAAATTTTGCTTTTGGTATCTCAAGCATTGTACCTCTGATTTCCCTTAGTTCTGATAAACATTAGTAAGTTAGAACAAAAGGGAGAGAGGGCACATGGGGGTGATGTAACTTGCACGAACAGAAAACATACCCAGAAGTGAATGCAAAAAACTTGGCATATAAAGAAAGAAAAGGTGGCTTTGATGAGAGAGACAAGTTCAAGACTTTACAAAGGCGGTTGCACATCTTCGAGACCTGTATGTAGTTTACAGGAAATCTATTTTTGAAGGCCCAGAAAGAAAACTGAAAATAAGGACACACTTCATTTGTTTGAAGGGGCTTGTTTTATTTTTTGTATACTTGTGGACAGAAGCTTCTACTCAAAAGAACAAAAGTGAAACAAAACAAAACAAAAATCCCTAATAACTTCCGGATGTCACAGAATGTTACTTGCCTGTAAGCAGGTTTTTTGTTTATGTGGGGATTTTTCAACGTTCTTCCACTGCAAATTCATTCCAAACTTCTAGTTAAAAGGGTTTTGGCGAGGAACACTGGAAAAGAAATTTTAACTTGAGGAGTTAAGTTTTTTCTCTTGACATTCTGTGTAATGCCACCTAAGTGGACGATGAGTGCATTTGGTAAGGCATCTAACAGAAATACAGGAAATGCCCTTCAGAACAAGGAAACAATTGATTTGTTCCACCATCTTGGATTTGACAACAGCCTGACAGAAAAGATGGAAGTTATGTCTTGCTGGTCAATTTGCCCCTGACTCACTCGCTACTGAGTCAAAAGGAAAGAACACTTCAGACTTAAAAAAATTATGAAGTAGTCCCATCTACACAAGCAATATTTTCAGCTGCCCTTTATGAATCTGTTAGCTTCTGGAAACACCTTGCTTGGAAGCTGTGGGACTTTATTAAACACAGCACAATGTGAGCACAGTCATGGTGCTTTTGGATTAATTAGCTCTTCTGCAATGCAGTAATAGCATGTACAGCTCTGCTGAGACCACAGTGGTTTGCCAGCACAGCACTAAGTTTAATAATAGGGGTGGAATGCAATTCCTGATAAACTATTAGGATTCTACAGTTCCCAGAACACTCTGACAGTACAGCTCCAAACCCAAGGTACCAGCTCCAAAGTGAGAGACAGTGCTGTAGTTCTGTACATGGAGATCTAATACAGTCCACCACAAAGACATACATACACAACAATAACCAGAAATTAAAAAAATTAATTCCAAAGTGTGATTTTTGCTACTACTTTAAAAAGTGCTCTGAGAGAAATCAGCATTTTTAATTTGTTCATGTTTTAAAAGGCAAAAATATTACTGCAAGCTAAAATAAAAGTATTAACCCCCATACCTTTTACTTTTCTCCTCTTGCTCATTTGTATGCTGCTTGAGTAAGATGTGATCATCATGTATATGAAGAAATCCGTCCTCCAGTTCTTCTTGACTGATTTGTTACTCAGCTTGTTGAGCTTTTATATTCTGTGCAGTTGATGATTCTACCCAAACCAAGACAACTTTAAAATACCTTTAATACATTCAACAACATGTAGTTCAAAGTCAAAACTCATTTTGAAATACTGAATTCCTCCCAACTTTTCAAGTAATTTTGTATTTTATACTGGTATGAGTCTGTTAAATTTTTTTATTTATTGTCATTTTAATCACTTCCTTTTTCCTTCTTCTTACAGATTGAAAAAAAAAAAATTAAAATTATACAGCAATCTGTTTACATACTAGACAACACAAAGGTAACAGTTTACCCGGGAACCAGGTTCTGCCAAAGATACTATCTAAAAATAAGCATTACCAAAGGGGTTCTTTCTAATCTGTTCCAAAGCTAATATATTATCTTGAAGCTTGAAAATATTAACTCATAATTCTGTAAATTTACTCAGATATAAGACTAAGCCCAGTTGTTCCATTCTAATAGCAGCTGAGTAACATAGCAGAATTGCATAATACTTTTGGTTCCCATTTTGTGAAATTGATCTGGCCTTGTCCCCAATTCAGCAAAAAAGTCCTCTTTTCTTCTTGAAGGATGAATGTTACAGCTCAATGACATTTCCAGTTTTTAGCATCTCACAGAAACTCCCCTCTTATAACAAGCAACTTGAACATAGAATGGGTCACAGCATCTTTCACAATTTAACCCAGATTTTGAATGGTATTTGAACTTAATTTTGTGAGTGGCAACATCAGAAACATTTTTAGAAAGAAACTAAAGAAGCCACTGATCAAAGTCTGTAGCTGTAATAAATAGCAGCTGGTACAAACCTTGTAATCCTTCAATTCCAGCTGGAGTTAGACCTGTATGTCTCACATGCAGGTCCCCCACAGTTACATCAGCTGCAACAGGCATGGCTTATCTAGGGATAAAAAAATTCAAATGAAATTCCTCTTCATCTGGTATTTAAACTGAGACTAGAACGAACAATACAACGATATGAAATGTAGGCAAAAGTTATGGTAGATTCACTGAAATGACAGACTTCTGAATGTTCCTATCTCAAACAGATTGATCAGAGAACAATCTAAACTCTCAAGTTCTCAAGTTCAATTTTATGCCAGTTTTAATCCATTCACAAAATACACCTTCGTTGTGCAATAGCTCCAATTCTATTTAATATATGTACAATCAGCTTTCTGAAGTTCTAGTTCTGCTGTTTTCAGGAATCTTTGGGCTAAGGCAGTATTTCCAATTGCATGTGGGAAGGGGACCTGCAGGTTTTTTGTTTAGTTGGGGGTTTTTTAATCGTTTGTTCATTTAAGAGAGGTAAAAGCTTAAGGCATCGACTCGTAGATGAGTAATGCCATCTTCCATATTTTGAATGGAACTCTTTGAAACAGGTGCTGGGGGTTATGAAGTCATTCCAGTATTGCCTGACATTCTCTTTCTCTTCTTTCAATCATTGTCATATAAGAAATTACTTTTTAAGATAGAGAGTCTCCTATGAATGATTCTCATAAATCTGAACTGATCCTATCCTGTGGAAACAGAAAGCTTAGCTATATGACAGAGATTAGGAAAGTATTAATGTGAAAAAGTACTACATTTCTTTTGGAGCAATATATGAACATACTTGTTAACAACTGCTGTTTCTTTCTTGTCTTCTGGTGCAGAAAATTACATGCTGGCCACAGAGTCAAGTAGCGCTGAAACAACAGGAAAAGGAGAGATGTGAAGTCCTTTCAACAGTCTTACCCCCAAAACCACTGTTACAGTCTTCAGGTGATAGAAATCCTTAGTCAACCAAAAACCATCTAGGAAAGCACTGGGAGATTAACAGTGATGCTACTAGAGACTTGCATCAGAGGGCAGAAGCGACATGGTACAATCAACAGACATCCCATGAAATATCTGTTAATTTGATCAAAATCAAAAGTGCTGCCTAAGCTCTTTCTTCCATCATAAATAAGTCTCCTTATGGCTTTGTTCTAAAGAAACAAAAGAGATTAGTGGAAATTTAGTTTCTGACAAGTCAGTCTTGCTTTTAATCTTTTGGTTTTTTCATCACTAAAATTTATGATAAAATATTATTTCCAGACTTCACTGTTTATGAATAAACAGGAACACATTTTTCTTCCATGTGGAACAAATGTTTCCTTATCATGACCACTGAAGTGAACTGATCTACAGTTGTAGACTTGCAATATGGTTGCAGTTTCAGTGTTGTCAGTGACAGAGAATACTACTCTGTGATGTTGATGTCCACACCACTCAGCTAATGGCACAACTGGCAACCAATGACAAATACATATCCACTGGAAAATCCAGCTTCTCAGCATCCCTGGCTCTTCTTGCATTGCTCTTACAAAATCCTCAAAACTTCTTTGTAATTTGTAGCTCTATCTGCAGTAATTGGCTTCACTCAGGTCTCAGTTCATTATTGTGGTTACTATTATATGTCCCTGCATGTCCCAGTATGGCTTCCACAACTGAGATTAAAGGGACACAGAAATATTTTACCTCCAGAGAAACATCTAAATTTGGTTCATGATGGTAGCAAGGAGAAGATGATACCATTATATGTCTTTCTAGAATGTGTTTGTCCTTGCTTTCACAAATCAAAAATGACAGACGCTTTTTATGGGCAAGTTTCAAGAGACTCAAGAGCTAAACAAGTATTTTATCAGCACAACTCCACAATGTTTGTGATCTGTCAAAATCAGGCTTCGAAAACTCCAGAACTGTAACAGGCACAGACAAACATTACTGGTTTTCACTATTTGCTAAAGAAACTTTACTATGGATATCTACCTGTTACCTTCTCTGTATGAGAAGTATGAGAGAAATCTACTTATTTAAAAACAGAGACTAAACAACACATGTTTGTCACTCAAATAAGCAAACAAACAACTCTTGTCGGTAGTAATCCATTACTGGCTGCAGCAAAACCACAGAAATACTTGAGCTGTAAGCAAACTAACATAGCAGAGACGCACACAAAACCAGTTTTTACTGGCAACATAATATGACTTGAAGTGACAAAATAAAGCAACTTCAAATCTAAAGCGTCCGAAAAACTTAGAAGGTAAAATTTTCAAAAGGAAGAGGAAGAATTGTTTCACTTCCATTACAAAGTGTCAGAAATTAGGTATTCAGCTATCTTTTCTGTCCTGGGCCACAGAAAAAGAAAATTAAAAAAACCAACCATATTAATTGGTTTTATCAGATACAGTGGTTTTATACAGAAATAGTACAAACATGCCTCCTGGTTTTAAGTAGGCCAAATATAATTACAGATTTAGAATTTGCCTGATTAGTAACATATCCATGTCTTTAATAATCACTAATAACCACCAGTTATGTTGCTGCTTTAAAAGAGGACACTTCAAACATCAAAGCATGTGTTACATATGTTACAGTTCCTCTCTCAATATTATCTCAGTGTCAATCACAAACACTTAAACAAAATTACTTTTTCTTACAGTCCGGTTCCAGTGTTATTTCTAAAAGCATAAGAGATTTCTCCACAGCATTCTATATTACTTTTGAAAGTATTTCCAAAGCAATTACATCTGACAAAACTGTACAGCAGCACTGCTACAGAAGTTATAGTACTTAAAAGTGCAGCATTTCCTAAAAGAAAGAATAACAAAGTGAGAGAGATATAAATTTGTATTTGCATCTGGACAGATCCACATGCCATCCTCAACCTCAAAAACTGAAACCAGGCTTTATTTCCAAGAAAGGATATCCTACAATCACTTCAGCACAGATTATTCCTCAAAACAAGATGAAAGTATTTAATGTACAAAGAGAGAAATATTCTCCATGTTTCTCGGATTAACGTATAAGAACTTCAAGTTAGGTATAAGCAAGAATTTCTGATATAACTACTAAAGTTAAAGAAACTGTAACACTCTTATACACTTCACTACTTACAAAAGTGGTTTTACCACCACCTGTATCTGAAAATTTACTACAAAAAAACTGCATGACTTTGCACTGTTATACAAGGCTGACAGTAATAAAATTAATACTTATCAAAGCTCATGCTTCAGGTCTAGATTCTTATATAACTCCCAGAACTTTACTTTTGTACTAACATCATTCAAAGGAAGCAAAACTCAATGGGGATTACTTAATTTTTTAGTTCTCACCCAAAGGGGCTATAAGTGACGTCCAGTGAGGGGGTTTCTAGTGAAATCGTAAGAATTACAACTTAATTATTTCAATGTGGCTTTTGAATTTGAGTGTCAGACATAACCCAGATGATCCTTTTGTTACAAAATCCTACTTCTCTTCCCTGGTAGAGGGAATTTAAAAAAGGAGGTGGGAGGGACCACCCACCTATCTTAGCTTATCACAACATATTTCCAGCCTATGTTCTCCCTCTATTGAGTCCTTAAAATATATATGTTTGCACTTTATTGGTCTTGTAACCTAAAATGGTCTCATTTATTACCTGGCAGAAATACACACACATATCATCTTTCAAATATCATGTGTTGCAGTGCTGTGGTTTTTGGGAGGTGGATAAGAAAAAAAAGAAAAAAGGAAAGATATGGAAGATATTAGGAAACGGGATCACAGCATCCTGCTGTTGCCTGAGGGAATAAACGTTTCTCAGACCTGTAAGTCCTACTTCAACAGAGGAAAATCAAAACAACCGTGTCTTGCCTTCAACGTATTTTACAAAGCTTCCCAAGTTCGATTGGGCCGCGCCGGTGTCGGCGGTGAGTGACAGGGCTGGAAGGGGCAGGGCTGCAGGGAAGGCAGCCCGGCCTGCTGAAGGAACGCCTACAGTGCCCGGGCTGTCCCTGCGCTTCAGCCCGGCTTTTCCAGGTACACAACACAGGCCTATAAGGCTAATGGCAACCCAGCGCCGGGGCTCCCAGCCTCTTCCCACGGGCTCCGAGCGAGGAGCCCCTCGAGTCTGGAACCGCCGGGACGCGCCAGCCCCGCTCCTCGCCTCCCCGGCCGGGGACCGCCCGCTGCAGGACACGGCGCCGCAGCTCCGGGCAGCTCCGGTGCCCCCGTCCTCCCCGCGCCGTGCCCGGAGGAGGAGAAACTCCCCCCGTACTCACGGCCCCCGCCAGCCCCGGCTCTGCTCAGCGCTCCGTTACCAGCTGCCGCTGTTGCCAACCGGGCCCTTCCCCTTCCGGGCCACCCTGGGCCTGCCGGGACTTGGAGTTCGGGGTGGAGCCGTGCGCTGCCCGCCGAGCCGTGCATTGCCCATGGAGCCGCGGTCCGGCCGCTGCCGGCGGGAGCTACGCGGAGTTCCCGCGGTGCTGCTCCGCTCCGAGCGGACGGCTAAGGCGGCACCATGAAGAGGAGAGCGGGGGAGCGGGAGAAAGAGCTGAAGGTACCTTCCGTTTGCTTCCTGCTCCCCGCAGCCCCGAGGAGCGTTCCCGTGGCCAGCCCTCTCTCCGCCTCTCGTGGGGCTGTGCGGGGCAGATCCCGGCGGGGCTCCGCTGGCTCCAGCGCTGGAGCCCCGAGCTGGGGGGCTCCGAGGCCGCCGTGAAGTTCAGTGTGTGAGAAGGAAGGCCCCGGGCGGTCGCAGAGCCGGGGTGAGCTCGCACGGCCGCTGTGCCCGGGCGGGGGCTCCGCTTCACCTGGAGAAGGCGGATCCCCCTCCCCGAATGAGGGGCACCTCGCACAGCCTGAACAGGAGCTGGTGGTAAAGGCGTGTGCCGTCTGGGCAAGATATTTCCATTTAAGAGTTTTGTGGTATATGAAAAAAAAATGATGCAAATGATGTATGTTTGTTTTTTGTCGAAACATACATAGTGAGATGATGCACTGTGTAACTGCGCCTAATTCTTAAATTTAAAAGTACACTAAGACTGACCTAAATAAATATTTTAAGTCTCTTATACCGCCCGAGCTTTATAATGTTTCTTTTCTGGTTCATGTGTTTAGGTGCAATGCTGTTACATGCTTACATTGAAGATATTTCACTGTCTGTGGAAGCAAACAGGAGTGCTAAATGTTTGCTGTTTCAGGTGCCTTTAAGGACTTGTTTTACTACATTGTACAATATTTTACTTCAGCTCTTGATGGTTGTTGTACTTCTACCGATTGATTGCGTTTACAAAACAGTAGTACTGAGACCCAGTAAGTGACTTGTTTGAAAGCATAGTGCTAGTGTTAATGAAAGGAAGGCTAATTCCATTATAAATTTGGAAAATGCCTTTGAAAACGATAATCTCAGACACCTGAACAGGGAACATGCTGGTTTTGGTATTGCTCTTAATTTACTATTCAGTATTAAATATAATATTCCCTGCAGAGGCAGGGAAAAGGTCTGATGTAAGTTTGCAACTAAGCGTTTTACTAGAAAACTCTAGAGCCTCTTTGGCCGAGTTAATTTCATAACAACTCCTTAAGGACTACCTGTTCATTTTGTAATTTGCCTTTCTGCTATCTCAGTTTGCTGAAGGACAGCAATTTCAGTCTTACATTTCTGTTCTGCATTTTCCATATATGTCAAAACATATGCAGATGTACCATCCAATACCTTGCAGAAGCAACCCATACTTTTTTTAACCTGTTCATTTGTGCTGTCGTCCAAGGGCCTTTGTCTTTTCAATGGGTCTTGAATGTATTTGGGAATCATTCACATTAGAAGAATAATGGCCCTTGATAAGATAATCACTCGAGGATACCTGTGATGGTGCTGTGAACTACATTGACAAATGCTGTAGGAGTAAAGGCACTTGAAGAGGTGTCAAGAACAATGTGTGAGAAAAAACAGAGGTCGAGTGTAAGAGTGCTGCTGTAGAGAAAACTTTATGTACGGGTGCACAGACAGAGAAAGATAAAAGATTCTTAGAGAGAATTTAAAGGTGTCAATACTTACAGAATGCTTTAGGGGGATGTGGTAGGTTGGGTACTACTTGAGAGAAGCTGAGTGTATTGAAAGTGAAGCAAAATGAACCTGTAGAATGTCTTAGAATATGTCTTAGAATAAAGGCTGCCAAAGGAGAAAGCAGCAATGGGAAAAGGGAGAATATGCTAGAAGGAGCATGTGCTTTTTTTTTTCCCATGGAAGCATCCTCATCCAGATTATTTTCTACAATTTATTTGGAGATGTAATCTCTGGGCTCCTGACAGTGTGCCAAGTTACCCTTCAATCCATGGGTTTAGCCATTCCTAATTTACGTTGATCACCTGAGAAATGCTGAAGATAAAGGAACAGTGTCTTTATTGTAGTAGTTCTGCCAAGACTTCCATTTAGGTACTGATTAAAATATTTTTAGCAAACCAAATATTAGTGAGGTTAACCCAACCTCTTCTGGAGAGTAAGATTTATGAAGCCTACTACTGAGAGGGAAGTGGTTGGGTAGAGAAGCTGGTTTGGATTATATGTCTCCTGGCAATGTCTCTTGTTTTCCAGAATTAAATCCTGAATAAAGTTCTTGTTTTGCTATAATTGTGCACAGTTAAATGCTGTCTATCAGAATCCCACTGACTGGCTTTTGCTTTGTAATTATGTAGTATGTTTCTTTTATGTGATAAACTTTTCTCTGGCTCAAATTTTATTGTATATAGCAAGTTTTGATTTATGCTGTTCTAGTAGAACATTTCTGTTCCAAGCATATGTGGTAGAAGTTCTGTAGAGTGCAGTGCTGTCACACAGCAATTTCCACTTTGCAGATCACTCAGTTGGGTTGAGTAAGATTAAATGTGTAGCAGAAATAAAATTGTTCTAGTATTTGGTGTTCCAAGTCAAGAGGAGGAAGATGCATATTCACTGTTGGGAAGAAGGTCTGAAAAAAATTATGGACAACTATAGCCAGAAGTTCTAAACACCATATTGGGCATGCTAATGTTCTGTAGAGTATTTCTCTGAGTCTTAAGTGGGCAGCAAAACACAACTATTCTGCAGTTTCTAAAGATACCTTTGGAGCTGTTGCAAACCATCATCTGCTCTGGTCTTCCCCATAGCAAATCTTGCTTCTGTGCATGAAACCAGAGCTGTTGGATGTTGCTCATTAGCTGAAAAGGCATTTTTATGAAACAGTCTATTGCGGAGTTGTTCATGCTTGTTTGTTTTACCTTAGAATTCTGTTTTAATTAATACAGTTTATAGTTATTTTGATTCTTTTTTTTTTACACTGTTGGTCACTTCTTTTTTACTAGGTGTAGAAATGTACCATGCAAAATAAAATCAAACAAACCTCCTATTTGGTGATCTAAGTATGCTATGTCCTCCTTTTAGACTTGGGAAGAAAGCTTTTTGCTTTTAGAATGTTTATTAGCTTGATTGATGAGTTAAAAAAGTTAATATGTGATGTAAAACTTAATGTTCTCAAGACTTATTTATTTAAAGTGGATTTTTTAGTGTAAGTTTCAGTATGACAGAGGCCAAGTTCTAGTTATTTCCTGTATATTCTTCCTCTACCACTCTTTACATGTCAGCACCCTGTGCCACTGTCAGGTGAAAGAGAAGCTACTCAGCTAGTCTGGAGTATTATTTTCTTTTAAAATAAAGGTATTACCTTGATGGGTCTTTGGAACAGACCACTAAACCCAGTTCACAATTACCTTATGTAGCAGTTTATGCTAATTCACATTACTGTGAACACTGACTGCAGAGAATGTATTCCACAGACACTACTGTTATGTTTGTACAGCTCCCAGCACAACTGGGACCCCAATCCAATAAAGTTATTGCTGTACAAATAATAAAGGCATCAATGTGCACATATCTGAATATTCACAAGGGCTTTTACAAAGATATTCATATGCAGTATCACATTTGTGAGACATGTTTGACAAAGTGGCAAGGAAATATAAAGCTTTAAATAACACAAAGCTTTGTATGTATTTTATTTACGAGGAGAAAAAGGGAATATACTGTGTTTCGGCTGAGATTTCATTGAAGGTCTTATTTCATGCATCATCTTCATTTTTCTGCCTGTAAAATAATATATCTTTACAAGGTAAAACAAGTTGCTTCAACATATTAATGCTCAAGGAAAATTAGGCAAGTATTCTCAAAGCACTTCAAAGCATGATTAAGGGTTTGGTTTTAGAATTAATGCTGAAAGATGGTGCCCGTACCATACAATGAAGTTTAAAAACTTTAACCTTGTTACCATGGTTTGTTCTAATATTAAAATGATTTATTGTTTCCAGTTATTGTTCTACCTCTTAAGCTAAAAAACATTATTAAAAAGACCCAAATGAAACAAAATTTTCTAATTGACAGATTAGATTCTTTTAGAAATTGTATTTAGGAAAATTAATGAAACAACTTAGATGCAGTTAAATAAGCTTCTTGTCACGTCATATTTCTGCTTAGGTAAATGGTGTGCAAGTTTTAGCAGAATCAGCAACCAATATGCCAGTAGCAATTTTTGTGGTAATCACATTATTGGACCTTCCCATTATTAATGAGACAATAATTAAGAAATAGAGTTGATAGTCACATAACACATGATTTGTATATTGGAAATGGTCAGGTAGAAGCCTTGTATATGCAGAATAAAATACAAGAAAGAATGAGAGGCAAATGTTTCTTGCTTTTAAATTCATCACATTCCTGCTGTTTAAATTGCCTCAGCTGCTAATGCTGGAACCATTACAGTAATGGACTCGGCAAATGAAGGAGAACCGAGACACACACTTTATTACTGGAGGGGTAATTTTCTCTTCATCTGTAATAGCAGCAGTGCCTAGTATTGATCAGACCATCAAGATACTAATCCTCTGTAAAATTACTTGTTATAAGTGAAAATGTGTTAATCCAAATCAGTCTGTGTCCTGACTTTCTACTTACTATTGAATACAGACTATTAGATGGTTTATTTTTTGTGATTTAAAGCCTTTACATCGATAATAGTCAGAGCTTCCTTTGCAAGAGCATGTGCTTAATCTTAGCTATGGCCCAGGGTTGTCTTTTTGTTTTAACTAGAACATCACCCACTTAATTAAGAAGTGCGTGTCTATCTTTCTGCTCGGAATTATATTGGTACTTTAGGCTCTGCAGATTTATTAAACGTTGTTTTACATTCAGTCACTTGTTTTTTGCTGTAAATAAGGACAGATCTATGCTTCACATACTGGAACGTGCAAATTCCTTGGCCCTAGGGATGTGAGGAGAATGGCTGCTCCAAGCACGAGCAGTTTTGTGGGTGGTGGCCTGGGAGGCTCTTGTGTATGGCAGTAGTGTAAGGGAAGTTCAATGCCAGGGATCTAAAGGTCTTCAGTTTACTTCTACCTGGTGTTCCCCCAGAGGAGACAATCTTATGGCCAGTTGTGCATGTCCCCCTTCTGAATATTGGAAGGCTGCTGCTTCTTATTTTTTTTTCTCTCCCTCTGTTTTGTCTGTTTTTTTCATAGTCTTGTATGTTTACAATGGAAGCTCTTATCTGTAACTTGGATAGCTTGAGAGTAGTTCCTGGTATAGTGTAGTTCAGGATGCCCTGTAGGACCTGGGTGTGATTTTGAAAATCCTTCCTGTTTTTCTGTAGAAAAATTACACTTCATGTGAATTGAAATTTGGGGTTTGAATTAATATCTTTCTGAAGAGAAATCTTGAGGAGAACAGATTATTCAGTTTCAGAAAGCTAGGTAGTCATCCAAACCCTCTAGTCTTCTGGTTCTGAACTGAGTTTATAATCTTAGAAGTTTCAGATGGAAATTAGCATTTTTGAAATAAAGCCATAGTGAAACGTCCCTACTGGAGGTGCAGTACAGGACCTACTTGTATTTTTAGCTTTTGAAAACATTTGCTGAATAATTTTTATACTTTTTTCTTTTACATCAGAGAAGATTCAGTTTCAGTTGATCCAGGTTAGTGAGAACTAGACAGGTCAAACAGTGATTGCCTAAAGCTTGTTTCTGTTCCCTTGCAGTTGATAATCGAACTTATGCAGCCTTCAGCCAAAGCAGGATTGGGCTGCCATGCTTTTAATAATTCATCCATTTCTTAAATTATTTAATTACCGTTAATGACCAAGAGCATCCAAAATATCAGATGATCCTCTTTCCTCCAGCCAAGGCTGAAAAGCACTGGAGTGTTTTACTGTATTCTGTTAGGTTCACTAGTGAAGTGTAAAACATGGTTATGAGCATTTACTAGCATTTAAAATATGGCACAGATTAAACATCTATTTGAAGATTAAACATCTATCTTCTGGATAGAAAATTATAGGGCTGTAATTTCAAAACACTTGTGATTATTTAATGGAGTCTGATTATGGGAGGAAACTCTGCTCTACCTTATTTAGATTAGCAGGTTTTTTGCCTTTGTATACATGCTATCCCAGTTTCTAAAAGAATTACATCTTTATCTCCTAGAACTTGTCCAGCTTCATTTTGCCCTTTTATCTGCTGCTCTTCCTACCATTTTTATTTAAGACTGTAAAGTTACTTTAGTGTAACTGTTCTTGTCACCTTTGCCCTCAGCTAATCAAATAGTTTACCTTGAGGGAAGCATTTATCTCCCACTTTCATTATTATTATTTTCGTAGCTGTAAAGATATATATTTTATGTCTCCAGAAGGGTGTAACAGTGAAACGAGGTATTGATCTGCTGTATTTGGCAATTTCTTTCCACCTTGCCATCGATATCATGTCAGCCTCTGTCTGTACTGTGGTTGACCTCACAAATAGCTCTTTATGTTCCCATTGGATTCAAATGATATACTATGCTCAAAACTAAATCAATGAATGATTATAAAGTTTTTAGTATTATTTCATAACCCTCAGGCAACTGGTACTTCATGCAGTGAATACTTGAAAAGGTAGCTGATTAAAATATGTTGTTGATTCTGTTCTAAGGTTTAAAACTATTGAAATCAAACACCTCGTAATATTAAGAGATTCCATTCTTTGCTGGCATAAGATTTTACTTAAAATCTCCCACATCTCATAGATGTTCTGTCCTCTGAGTGCAGAAATGTCATGCATTGAATCTTGCCAGTGATAAATCATGTTTGTTCATAGCCTGTATATGTTTGTGGGGCAGGGGGAGATGAGGTAAAGATCAAATAAAGGTTTTCATCTCCAAAAACGGGGGCAGTAAGTTTAAGCAGGTTTTGGGTTGGAAAACATTGCTATTACTGCCATGTGAACTCATACACTTAGGATATAATTCTAACAGTTTAACTCGTAAAATACATGTTCAAATACACATTTAATAGGTTTTTTTATTCTGATAGAAATAGGTAGGATTTTTACAAGCAGTTAAAGGTGTTTAGAACCCAATCTTATTGATTTTGAATGTGCACTCAAGATCTGGAAAAATCTTCAGATTCTCTTCAGTGTTTACTTCTAGTTTAAATTATGTCAGTACAGCAGGTAATGGTGCTCTTGTGCTTAAAGGAAATACTTCATTGTCTGATATCTAAATCATGTGATGGCAAACAACTGCAGTTAATAAAATACTGAACTGAGCTATGATGTGTATATATGTATGTAATCACTGAATAAAACCAGAACAAACTATTAAGTCTAATGATGTTAGGTCGGAGAAATTGGTTTTGGGCCTTCATTGTAAACAGTTCATATGAACATCAGGAAAATGACCATCTTTCTGAGTTGGAAAGCTTGTTTAGAGTCAGAGTCTAAACAGAAATTGTTAATAAGCTGTTCTGAAGAAAATAAGCATTTGTCAAACATATCACTTTTGCAAGACATTTATGCAAAAAAAATTGTGGAAAGGTATTCCAATTAGATGAATTTCAAGTAAAATATTTTATTGTGTATTCTGAGACCATGTAAATGCCATATTTTAATATATAAAACCACCAGAAATTATACCAAAGCTCTGATCAGTTTGAAACTGTTCCTGTAAGCCTGGATTTTTTCTAAGATGTAGAAAAAAAAATATTTAATGTACTGCAGCTATTATGAACTTGTAAAAAATCAAATAGTGTCTTATATCTACATAGGAGCCAAAAAGTAACTTTTTACTAAATTTATAATTTCAGCTACTGTATTTGTTGAGAATAGTGTAACTGACTTGACAGAAGATCAAAAGGCAGTTCTATTCCCCCTTTCCAACCATTCCCATGTCAGTTATTTAGAATAAGATGGGTTGAATCAGTTGTGTGGTTCTTTGCATCTGTGGTAATGGGGAAGGGAAGCTGTTTTGGTTTGGATGTTTTACTGTGTTGATTAGTTCAGTAGTCAGTTATCTTTTATGGATGTTCAGTGCTCTGCTTTTTTTGCCTCTGGCACGTGAAATGTAAAATATGTACCATACTGGTGGTTTGTTTCTTTCTAAACTTCATGCAGAAGGTGTTTGTTGAGGAAAAGTAGAGGAACAACTGTTGGTTTGTGTAGGCTTCCCCCATGCTTTAAACCAGAAGCCATCAAGCTTCTGCATTGTCAAGCTTGGGAGGCATCTGGTATGTGCTGGCTGTCATTTCTTGAGCCTCTGTTGCTGCTGTCCAGGAAAATAGTCTGTGATATATTCATATGGACACTATCAATCTTGGTTCAATAGCAAGTGTTTATGGAAAGCATTTATAAACAGGCATAAATGAAATAAAAGCAGTATATGAGTACAGACAATGTTTTTATTTCACAGTCTTGTATTCCATTATAAAAAACTTCAAAAATCTTTTACTTGCATTAGTAAAAGCTCATATGCCTGGGTGCCTATTTTGCTTGAATGTGCCATGAGGAATTTTTTTTTAAAAAGGCTTTCTTCTTCTGAGTTTCTTCGCATTCTTGATATTCATATTTTCAAGCTAGATTCCACAAGCTTTTCTCCAATATTGTTGTAAATAAGAGTCAAAACTCGTAGGAAATTTTCTGACCATGGGAACTGGTACTTTAGAAAACTTGTTGTAATCACTTCACTGTAGTATGTTGTGCTTGGTGAGAGTATAGAGCAAAGTTCTTGGTGGTGTTATAATTTAAACTTTTATAATTAACTGTAGATACTGGTCAGCCTTCCCTGAACTATTTTAAAAGTGCCTTATATTACTAGAGTATTTCTTCATAGAAAGAGTGATGGTGCATTGGAGGTGATGGAGTCACTGTCCTTGGAGGTGTTTAAGAAAAGTCTGCCTTTGGCACTTGGTGCCATGGTCTAGTTGACATGGTGGTGTTGTCACATTGATATTGTTCCTCAGATTTACAATTTCTGCTTTAGATAGGACCATCTTGTCTATGTAGAAAAGCTTTGAAATTTGTTATTCAGTCCAAAAAAGTTGAATCATAACTTTATGGTTCTGACTACCTGAAAGTAATTCAATGTGATCAGGACAGTAGATTGGTCATTATCTGTGATTTCTGTGATTTGATATGTGTTGATATTATGGCTTGTGCAATAGAACATAGGAATGTAATGCCTACCTAAAGGAGTTTGTGCTCTGTGTGTGTCTGTATGCGTGACAGACACATGAGTTTATGCTTTATGATCCAAACATACTCCTCATAAATAATGGCAGTTCATTTTCTCTTCAGTTTGCAAAGCACAGTTTG
This sequence comes from Acridotheres tristis, assembly GCA_037013685.1. Lineage (NCBI taxonomy): Eukaryota > Metazoa > Chordata > Aves > Passeriformes > Sturnidae > Acridotheres > Acridotheres tristis. Next base: position 9,883,283 of record CM072898.1, read on the forward strand.
TGATTAGGGTCTTCAAAGGCTTGGTGTCATGACAGAAGGTGGTCAAAGCAGTAATGTCACAGGCAGGAGGATGCCAGTGACCCAGTGAAAGATACAAGCACTTTGCATGTTGATCTGTTCTGTGCGAGGGCAATGTTTGGCCCTGTAAGTGCAGGAGAGATGGACTGTTCATGAAAAGGGCACAGAGAGCTAACCCATACGATCCTTTGTCAGCCTGATTAAATTTAGTGTCAAGCTTTCATTCATATGAAAGATGAGACACATCACTGTTTATCTAATAGAAAAAAGTATTTCTATTTTTCCTGAAGTCTTTTATATGTTAATAGAGGTAAACATGACCATGATCACATAATTTAAATGTGTAAGTAAAAATATACATCTTTACTGGCAATGGTTTAAAAGTAAGATGTATATGTTTTATGCAAAATAATGCAATTTCATTGTTAATCATGCTGTTCAAGCCATAACTCCACACGAAACAGAGTTTTTAAACAAATAGAATATACTGTTATTGGGCCATTTATAACAGAAATGCTTAGAATATTTAGAGACTGATGAAAAGTATTTATTTTGCATGCTTTAATGTATGCTTCTGTTGTAATATTAATATACAAATGCAGAATTAAAACTCCAGGTATTAGACCTAATTGTAAGGTGTTAGATTCTGGTTTTTCATACTGGAAGAAACACCACTATTTAGAACAAGGCTTACAACAGATGTAATTTTGGAAATAAATGCAGGCATACAAGAAAATGGAAGAATTCCTTGTGAAGTAATTGAACTTCTAAATATTTAAATAACGAGAAGGGAAAAAGTTTAGCTGTTCTTCCTCTCACTCTTCCTACCCTGCCAAATGTGGCTTGCTTAAAAGAACTGCTGGGAGTTCTGTTTAATGTTACACTTTGCATGCATTTGCGACTTGAAATGAAATAAAAAATAAAAAAAAAAAATAAAGCCAAATTTGAGAGAGACAGTTTGAATGGCATGCTGTCAGTTTGGCTCTTCGTGAATTGGCAGTGGTCTCATTTAGGACCTTCAGATACGTGTCTGCCTGGACAGAATGAGAACATTTTGCATGTTCTTGAGAAGACAACCACTCCTTGCTGCCTCCCAGTACTCAGTGGTGCATGACAGTTGCCCTTCATCGCTGTCTTCTCCGAACTTAACCTTTGACCGCCCGCTTTGTTGCCGCGCAACGCTCGGAGCAGCCCAGGATGTTGGTGAATGACGGGCATTGGCCTGCAACGTGCTTGTCATCATTTGACTGTCAAAAGGAGCCTGCCATTGGGCTCCATCAAGGTTTCAAACCTATGTGCAGCAGTCCATACTACTTAACTTCCAAGACTGTCAACAGGACGATCGGATGTGCATAAAAAATGCGTGTTGAATGTGTCTTTGATCATAATATAGGGAGATGTTTTTTTGTGTGTGCTAAATGTATTCATATGAGTTTCACAGGGCCAAGAGGTTGATTCTGCTGCCATGGTAAAAAGTGAACTGTTGTCTCCTGTGGTCTAAGTTTCAAATAGCACAATTTAGATTTGAACAGCTCTGCCAGTTAAACTCTCAGCTTGTCTTGCGTATCCTATCAGCTTTTCAGCCAGCAGCATAAGCAGCGCGATACCAGACCAGTGGTGCCTGAGGTTAGCTGTCAAAATGGAATGTTATTTTGGATCTTGCTGTAATGTAATATCATAGAAGGAGGTCAGGCTGTGTGATTTGTAAAGCAGTTGTGCAAACTTAAAATGACTGAAATGTTTATTTCAGGTACTTTTTCTTCCATCTAAAAGAGTTGATGAGAAAATAGAATTTATCATAAAGAAAACCAAAGGTAATATAAAATGGTCATTTTTCTCTCTGAGTACTGAATACGGTGCATAAAAGAGCATCAAAATCCAATATGAGGAGCCAAGCTGAAATTCACTAAGTAATAAATGCTTGACATTGAAAATATTTAACAGGCAGATATCTGTGTATATTCTGATAGTGAATCCCAAAGAGATTTGGGATGAACCTCGTACTTAATTTAACAAATGGCAATTATACCCGTGAGTTAATTGTGAATATAAACTTGGTGTGTAGGTAAATCACTTATGCAATCTGTCATATACTTATATACAATAAATACAAATACAAATGTGATTTACTTTGTAAATTTTAAGTACAAATACTTTGAATTGTTTGAAAGTGTCATAACCTCCTTTAGTGGAATATTTGCTAGTCACTTGGGCTACAGCTATTTGTAACTGAAGCTTATTTTATTGGATCTGAAACTTTTCTGTTTTCTCTCAAAATATATCAGTTCCTTTGTATTGAAATGGTATATTAAATGATATCACAAAATAACATCTTAAGAAAAACAGAGATTCACTAGAACTTGTTCATAATGACTTCCTTCCAAACCAGAAAGTAGCATTATCCTGAAAACTGGCTATAAAATTACTTTTTTTTCCTTCAAGTTTCAAAATATCTTCATGCTAATTAAGTAAAAACAGTGGAATCATAGTAGTGGTTATGGGTTAGATTGCTTAGAAACAAAAAACTATTATTTTCATGATAGTTTTGCCCTCGGTGTATTTTCTGAATCAGATTTTATTTTTTCTGCTCACAGTATCATTTGCAAGAGACCTCAGTTCAGAGGCAATAATCTAAAAGACTGTACTGTGTCATGGAGATCTTTTTTGGTCTCCTTGCTCTTGATGATAAATGCTGTTTAATAGCCCAACTCTTAGTCTTTGCCTGTGTGTTGACATGTGGCTGCTCTGACACAGAGTATAAATATAAAATACATGCATTCACGTGTTTGTTTGTGTACATATATGTACACATGTGAGCTATAAATACGCAAAATTCTTTGACAAATGAAATGTTAAAACTATTATCTTCTAAACTCTTTATCCTGTTCATGAAGTTGCTGTTAGCAAGTTTTGGTTTATGTTTCCTCTTAATGGTGTAATATATATATATATATATATGAAATATGCTTTCGTGAAGAAGGACTGAATTTTCGAATTGTGTAAATAGGCAAACGTGCAATGCTTTAAGTGCATTTAATTTGACAAATATAAATAATGAGCATTTAAATAATGATCTGTTGTGTTGGTTGAAATGGTCTCTGAATTCAGAACTACTTTTCATTCTCCACAGTTAAAAAAAATGCTACCAAAATTAACAGAAAAAACCCAGAAAACCCGACAATTTTTAAACTGAAGGAATGATGTTTTTCATTTCAGAAAAAATCGTGCTCTTTCTTTCATTGTACAGATGAAGATGTAATTTCTACTGGGAGTTAATAATACTTTTTGTAGTTGTGTTACTGAGGGAGAAGAGTGTAAAATCTTCAAGCACAAATTTATTTTCTCACTTGGAAGTATGGAATACCTGTTCCTCCTCGAACCAGAGGCTGGTGTTTTTTTCCCTACTTTGAAGTGAAATTTTACACTTGTGCAGAAGAAACTAGGCATCATTATGCAGTTTATTGCAAGTGTATTTGTATCTTTATATTTTTCCAAATGGAAGTACTTCTGTGAATTCTTTCCAGTCTGTGTCATAACTAAGGGTTTGCAATGTTTTTACTCTTGCCCTGCAGATCTTTTTATCCTATCACTATTTTATAAAGGATATGGAGAAACCAGTTTATTAACATAAAATGCAATAAAAAGTAAGTTCTTGTTAACTGTTAGGAGCTGGTGTCTTTTTCCATTGCCTTAAAAGATGAAAGAAGCAGTATAAAAGTGTTTTCTAACTTTCTTTAGACATTGGAATTTGAAAGTGAAAGCATAGCAAATAAAGATGACAGCAGTTAAGTGTCATTATTTTGTTTTGTATTCTGAATTAAGAATATCCCGTCTGAAAGCAAAATTTTTTAATCAAGCAAAGAAACTTCTGAAGTGGTTCTCAGGATGGCAGGAGGTGTCCATGTGCTTTTTATTTCAACTTCCAAGAGTCTTCAAAAGCCACACAAGTATATCTGGGAGGTTAAATATCCATGAGGCTCCTTGGTGTTATAGGAGCAGAATAAATCCTATTACCCAAAATAAAAGAGAAGTAGATACCTTAAGGGAAGTGCTTTGTTGTCACCTGTACCCTCTGCAATACAAATATCAACTTGTCACAAAGGTTGAGACCCTTGTAGTGCATTCTTTCAGGGAACAAATCTGTCTTCTGGCTTTAATGTAAGAGCTGTGAAATATCTGTATTAGGTAAAATAGAGGTTAAGGCACCTTAAGGGCACTGAATTCTTATCTTTTTTTACTAGCAGGGGTGTCAACATGTACTAAAATGTGATGACCTACTCTCCTCTTTGATAAAAAGGAAAATGACCTGTCTACTGTGGATGGTGATAGAGTTGCCTGGGGCAGATTACATTGTCACCTTCTTTAGTATTGGTGTGTAGGAAAATAAAAAAGGCCAGGATAGTTCTGTTTACCACAGAAGTATTTGACATTTCTAGCTACTGATAAAATACACTCAGGGGTAGAAAGAAGAAGCTGGTTTACAGTACTAAACAAGGTTATGGAGAAAGGCAGAGATTGTTTGTTGTGTGAGCCCTTGGTAGCACAGGATGGATGATACATATCAAGGGATTCCTTCTGACCACTTCAGACACTCAGAGTTCAAATTCTGCATTTAACCCTGCTCTCCACTTGTCCAGGGCCTTTTGGTACACAAAAGGCTGACATGTCTTGAATCAAATCTTGAAATTCTGATGTACCAGAGGACTGCAACTTAGAGAGTTTAATCATGGACTTAGTTGATAAACGTAACAATATTTCTTGTATTCTTGAAATAATTGGAGTCACATTCAAGACCTTTTCTCGGTAGCATTACAGAGCAGTGATAATTTGTAGCAATTAATTTAGAAGTTGTTAGTTGTTGCCTATTGCTGTGTGTGATGAAATATATATAACTTGATTTAAATTGTAGAGCTGGAACATCTCAAACTGTAAAATGTGCTTTAAGCTTTAATTAATACTTCTATGCAATATGTAAAGGAAGGTGTGCTTTCTGCTAATCAGGAACTGGATTTATGGATGAAGGAAAGATTTCTGTTGCACTCTTTATTAATATTTGAGTAGAATGGGTTTCAGCATTTCTTCACGTTCTGTACAATGGCAATGAAATTTAGATGTCTCTTGTCTGAGTTCCTTGCACAGTAATCTTGTCTCTTGTTTGCATAAATAAATTTTAAAAGTTTTGTTGTTAGCAATATGAGATTCCAAGGGATGGGAAACTGACTTCCTGTTGCCAAACAGGTACTGTTTTTTACATTGTTTGAAAACTCAAATCTATGCCCCAAATGAGTGAAATTATAAGTGAACATTGATGAGAGAAACTGAAAAAGTTTCTTTAAAAGGCATGGGAGCCTCTTTTAAAAAGCATAAACTCCATAACTTTGGTCTGGTTTTTCTGTTTGCAGGTCAAGCTCATTAAGATATTTTTGGCCTAAAGTTCTAGCTATTCATGAAGAAGGTAGAAGTCTGTTGGTATTGGATTTAATGTCAATAGAAGTTATTTAGAAAATCAATGGTATCTTATTTAAATCAGGTCAGTGAAGTGTGTCTTGTTAGATCCTGAAAATTCTGATGTTATATTCTTCTGAAGTGTAAATAATTGATTTTGTCTTCCGTAATTGTTTAGAAATTTTTTTATAAGGCTAGTAGCTAGTTATAAACTAAAAGCTTATTGCTTCATGAAACCTTCCTCTTTCAATTTTTAAGTGTTTACAGAATGCAATATTACATTGGGTCATGATTTTACCTGTATTTGTGATTAAAGAGTGTTTAGAAATTTGCATTAACAAGGCCATTTATTTATAATATTTTTTGTTTGTTTCATAATAAGTGGGGGATTTGTTACTGTTTTCTTGTAATTATTTTTATTCCAAGGAATTTAAGTAAGGAGCAGGATATAATCCAGTTCCTACAGAAAACCTAGAGAATGAAGTCAGTAATGAAGGTGGGCAATGAGCAATAAGGGAACAAAATAACTGAAAAAGAGACATGCTGAAAGATGATAAAATACTAAGGCAATGTGGTATTTTGGGCAGAAGATTAGATAAGGAGAAAAGTAACACAACTGAATGATAGAGAATCAATAAAAAGTGAGTTACAAAGCCAGACATCTAGCAGATTCTGTAATATTCTAGCATTTATTTGACTGAAATGTAATGAGTGACTGTTGTGTACTATATATATAAATGAATTTACATGTGTGGCTTGTTGTTTAAGAGAGGCTGTTTGGCACTGTAAGTACATCAATTTTCTTTAAAGCCAAGTTATTTTTCACTTGGGCATCTATCTACTAATTCCTGTTTTGTGAGGAGTAGTGAGGGAGAGTAATTAATTGATACTGAGGAAAAAAAATGGAAGATTGTTTTAAAGCATGGAATGTTAGGATAGCTAGGAATAATAAAAGTGAAGAAAAATCCAAACAAATAGTTGTGAAGAACATGACCTGCTTATGCATAAATACCTGCTGGGCCTTGGCCATTGAGTCCTTTTTGAGGAACCTGGCTGTAAAAGTCTGAACTGCTTAGAATGGATTTATTATTCTTAGAAAATCTCCTTTGCATGTGGAATCTTCTCTACTGTTGTGGCCCTGGGCCTAATCTTCTCTCCTTTCTAATTTAGAAATTCTTTGAGAATTCCAAATTTCATCCGTGTGTGCAAAATGGCAGAACTTTGCATGCATAATAAAAGCTCAGTGACTTCTTGACAGTGTCAGTGGTGTGATTAATTCCTGTGCATAATATATTCAGCCATCCTGTGCATATGCAGTGACAATATAAGCAGAGGAGACGGAAGGGTCCCTATGGATGATGGCTGGGGGAGAGCTCTTGTCTTGCTCTTGTCAAATACGTGTGTCTCTCCCCACGTCCCCACAGATTTCTTTCTCCTTGGGCTTTCTGCCAGCCACAGCATCTTCCCCATCTGGTCAGTATCAGAAAGGTGGACCACACCTCAACCTCTTCCATCCCGTGCTGGCAAGTTTGTGTGACTCTTGGTACAGAGGCAGAAAATAGAAGAAAGCTGGCATTTTCCTAAGGACCCTTTATCTAATAACCCCTGGTGTTTGCCACATTGACTCTTTTCATGTTAATAAATTGCATTGTTTGCAGAAAATCATGCCAAGTGAAGCAGTTTTGTGTCTGGTGATGCAGTGCCTCATATCCCAAATATTAGGCCTTTGATTGCATTTATTCTTAAGAATGATGCAGACTTTTCTTGGTAACCTTACAGTGTTAGTCAGTTGTGTTTGTAGCATGCCACATGGTTTTTTTTGTGTGCTTCTGCAGATAATTTCTAGGCATTATTCCATGAACAGTAGTAAAAATGTTAAGTTTTTTAGCTAGCATCACCAAAGCTCTCAAACTAGAAAGGTACCTCAATCTCTTTTCTGACATGAGCAGTTGCTCTGGCAGGCTCTAAACTGGGATTACGTGGTGCCTGTAAATATTAACAAGAAGCCTTAGAGAACTTCTACTGACAAGCCAGTATAGCTTTATGACATTATGCTGGCAAAACTCTGTATGTCATGTTTGTATCTACATATATGGAAAGGTATAGTGCATTTTGCTAGCTGTAGTTTTTAGGCACGTATGGTGATTTGATGTCATGCTGCACATATTTCTGTATCCTAATAAACAAAATACTTGCATCTCGTTAAATTAATAAATCAAGTAGATTTTGTAGTTGTATTTTAGTAACTGGATAAAATATAATTTAAATTCTGGCTGGTTACCAATGTTTATCAGTGATGAAAAATTACAGATTAGTCTGTGTTTCTATAATCAGAACATTTGCACAATGGATATATTGTTACAGTTGTCGTTTTAGTTCTGATTATTACTCAGTATGTCTATTGCAATTTTCTCATTTACAGCTCTTATTGAGCTCCATGTATAATAGATGGAATTACTATGTCTACCATTTATTTAATGAATAGCCTACAGAAACATTAGTGTTAATAATATTATCCACTTAATGTACACAACAGTTTATAATATGGATAGATGAATAATGTGTTGCACTATTTAAATTTTATTGGAATAAGATAAATAGATCTAGTGCATTTTTGTTTGTAAATGCGATGTTAGAGTCATCTGGGGGATTTAAAAAAAAAGTCAGTTCTAAGCAAAGTGATTGCAACTAGTCTGTTATATAATATATAAATAAATAGTTTAGACTTGAAGGTCTTTTTTTTTGGGATGGGTTTTAAACCAAGAGGAAATATTTCTTTTTAAAATAAGTGAGAGTGTCAGCTGTTCAAGTTTGTTCTTGATGGGGGGTATTCTGCTAATAAGGAGAACTGAGTTGGAAAACTAACAGTTTGGTTCCTTTGCTCAGTAGCAAGGAAGTGTACATGAGACACATATATTAAACAGAATTAACTAAGTTTACCAATTTGACAAATATGACATGCAGCTCTGATTAAATAGCAAAAATAGCAGCCTGTATGGTAAGCAGTCAGGCCTTGTCCAGTGCAGGCAGCTTCCTACTCTTGTTCTTTATCTGCTTTTTTGGCTTAGATCAATGTAGAAAAGTTTGATTTTGTAAGCATGAGAGGAAGATATTCCCCCTGCCTCTGTTTTGAGTAATTTTGATTGTATGAAAGAGTAATTCCTTGGCCTGATTCATCAGATGTAGCAGGGCTTCTCTAAACTGACTCTTCAAGGTATTATTTTTGAAAAAGTTGTTGTATTACAGGTTATAAGGATATACTTTGTTTTCATGAGAAAGCACTGTAAAATGGAACAACCATCGAGGGGTTTCTCCTTTTTTTTTTTTTTGTCCTGAATAAATAGGCACTTAAGCAAAATCTCCAGTAAATGTTACGTAGAAGTTATGCTGTTTGAGTCAGATAATATGAATTTTGAGTTTCTTGCAGCAGTATTTAAATAGCAAATTTGAGGCAAATTTGATAGGTAAAGGTTATAATCTATTAAACCAGCTTGTAGGAGTATAGAAGTTAGACAAGGCTTATGTGTCTTACAGCTAGACTAACCTTGCCTAGTGGCTCTGGGTGATCTTATAAGGGACATACTCATGGCTGTCGTAGCCCAAAAGTATTTTGGGTTAGTTGCCCCCAGACCCCCAAAATGTTCTTTAGGGCGAACAAGCTGTGCTGTGCAGACCAGTGAGTCTTTGCTGCTGAAGGTACACAGGTCATCTACTGTTTAACTCCACGGATCTGAGTGGAAATCTGAGAGATGCTGGCAGATTCAGTTGTGAATTTTAATGAATTCTTTAATTATAGTTTTAACTCTGTGGTAAATAGTTTAAACTGCGTGTGTACGGAGAACAGTCCGTGCATTTATGTACATCTGAGAGGTTCTTCTAAATAAAATACCTACCAAGTCCTCCTACCATAAGACTTACATCCCCATATGTATATTATGTATCCATAAATTCCTTAACGTTACCAATATTTTGTTATTGAAACACTCTCCATTCTGAGCTGTAGTGCAGGGATTCATGAGCAGTGACCTGCTAGCATTACAGGACCACCAGAGGACTGCAGAGAGCTGTCTAGTATTTTAACTGTAGTTCCCCAAAAATACTTAGTGTTTCAGAGAAGGTAAAATGTGTGCATTGTATACACATGTTTTTCTTCTGGCCAGTTGTACAATGTTGTGATTTTCTTCCTTAAAAGAACGTTATGTGTTACTGATTTGGGGCTATCTATAATTCTATTGCAATGTAAAGTAATTTACTTCCAGCTATTATGTGATTATTTTCTCAAAAATGAAGAGCTTTCTAGAGGTTCTGTAACATATCACGCATGAAGAATAGCACAAAATTGATATTTTAGCAGAATAAATAATTTGGGTATCTTCAATGTTTTCTCTGGTTACTCTATCAGTTCTTTTCACAGATATTTTTTTCTTTTTTGCTTACTACAGAAAAATTACATCAAATGCATGATAACAGAACACTGTCAAACTAAGAAGGTTTTATATGGACAGCATAAGACAGGAGCAGAAAGATCCAGTACACTAATAGGCACACTCACATGAGCTACCTAGTCCATTGACAGTTCTTTCCTTTGTTCTCCCTCTCGACCCACTTTCTGCCAGTGATTTATGACATATTTTGTAAGAGATCAAATAAGCCCTTGACACCTGATTGCAATGTAGTGCTTGTTTACAGTTGCATTTTTGAAGGACCTCTAGACAAGATGGAAGGTTTAACTTAAAGTAATTAAATTTGCATCTGCTCTGTGACAGGAATTTTCTTATGTGTGTATCCTGTTGAGCAACTTTTACTGTAATTGGCCATGAAGTACCAAAAGAAGGATCCAGATAGACAAAATCATTGTTGCCTGCTACTAAAATCTGTCATGATATTTCTTAAGGACTGGCTTGTACTTGGCTTGTGCCATGTTCTTTGAAATATAGTAATGCCTACTTTTCTTTTTTTTTCCTGTTATTTTTAATGTGGACTCTGACTTGGAACACAAATTAAGCTGAACTTGATGAATAGCATTTTCTATTCACATTTTAAAAGCTCAAGAACTATTTTATGGCTGCTTTGAATTCAACATGATTAATTCATATCTGTTTTTTGTGGTATATTTTGGGCAGATTGATATTGTTGAATTTCCTCTGATCAGTGAGATTTGAAGTAACATACCAGGATGTTCGCCTAATACCAATTGAAGTGGTTTTATGAGGACCAAGAATTATTTGCATCTTGCATGGCCTGTCCTTATGGCTACTTTTGAGTGCAGTGTAGGTTAGAAGAAGTAGTTTTCAGCCTACTGACTACAAGTGAGATTAATAGCTTTTGAAAGGGCTGTAAAGAAAGGCTGACCCAACTGGCTTTTGTATTATACCTTGTTTATCCTGCTCTCATCTCTATCACCTTTGGGCTACAACAAAATGTAATTTATGTTAGCAGTGCTTCATTGAAGGTGAAAGGTCACATTTTTAATGAGGGTAGCCCTGATTGGGATTCAGGTTTTAGAATGTTGTGTGGTAGAGTACAGTCAACAAAGTCCATGTAAAGAAAATGAGTGCAGAAGGGGGTGAGAAAATATTATTTGAGGGGAAAATAAGAACATTTTCTTTTATTTAAAGTTCAACTAACAGAAGTTAAATAGCTAGGAAAAGGGATTTAACAAAGTACCAGCAATGTGAGTCTCAGTTTTAATAAGCCTTTATAATTTTGGCAGAATGGTGGGTTCTTGGTACTGAGGAAAGTACCTTGCAGATAATAAATTTCCTCTTATTTTGATGCTGTTTGCTAAAACCATCTCTCTCTCTCTCTCTCTCTCTCTCTCTCTCTCTCATATCTTTGACTTGAGTGGGACAGAAATGAAATGACCACCTATGCTTGTTCCAGTGAGAACTTGTCTGTATTTGGAAGAGTTAACCAGAATACCTGACCAGGTTTGAGTTTTCCCTTTAGAAGGCAAAGCTGCCTTATGTTCATGACATGGAGCAGGGATGCCCATTAGTGGTATGCTTTAAAAATGATCCTGCTGGACTTTTGTTGGATGGTGTTAATATTAGACTTCACTACATCACGTACATAACCGATTTTATGAAACATGCACTTTCTCATAAAGCCAAAATTTTTTTTTGAGATAGGTTAAAAGTTTAAGAGAATTCTAGTCAAAAGAAATTTAGCAGGTACCTGAGGAAGTTTTAGGGTATAAGCAATGAAGGTAAAGTTGTCAACTCAAGAGTAGTCAAAAGCTGATTTGAAAGAAGTTCTTGGATTTGGGTTTTCAACATTCAAATGCTTACCCTGTGTGACTGGTGCTTGCCATGAATCTCACACTCGTCTTTCATTTACGTGTGTTGTTTTCAAGTGACAAAGTGCTTCAGTTATGTTCAAGAAAGGAATGGGACATGCATCAGGGATTTTGAATTTCATTACTTTTTTATGGAAGCAACTTCTAACCTGAGCTTAGTTCAAAGTTTACTTAGAGAAGTGTGGTGGAATGAGCCTCTTTGGTTCTTTACAGCCAAATTATCTTTCATGGAGACATAGACTATCAAAATCTGAGCTTATATATATTTCTTTTTTTAAACTGTATAAGTAGACTGGGCAACAGTAACCACTGAGAAAAACCGTAAGGCTCGTAGGATTCACACTGTGAATGGAAGTTTAGGAAGGCTGCAGGTTAGATTGTATAAGAGCTGCAATACTTTGAAGAGGCATTGTGCTGATGTCAGAAGCTTTTTTCCCCCACTTGTTTTCTGTGTATCGTGCTGCATCATAACTAAATGCTGGATTGTGCCCCTGTATGATAGGAACTTTTTATTCCATGGTGATGTGTGAAGCAATCCCTTGAGGCCCTGCTGCAGCATTGCAAACACTGGGTTTCCTTTCCTTGTCCCCAACACTCCCCACTCCTGTAGCTGCCCTTGATTTTGTAGCAGAGGTCAGCCTTGCTGTGCTGCTCCTGCAATGCCTCTCCATCCTGCTCTCCCCTTCTTCCCTACCACAGCACTCCCCTGTGCCTGGGCTCCTGCTGTCTCTTGGCAGGGAATGGAATCACACTGTGCTTTAAAGCAACATAATGTTGGGATTCCTCTTCTTCTCATCCGTGTCAATAGGTCTTGAACTATTAATGCAAATCTTCAAAATGATTCTTTTAAATTTACACTTGTTTTACATTATTTTATAATTAAGTTTTAGTGTTTAAAGAGAAGAAAGGGATAGAAGTTTTTTAAGTGATTAAATATTAATTTTATTCACATTTAACCCTAATTTACATTGAAGATGTTAACTGAAAGGCAGATCTTTTGAATTCAACATTTTCATTTCCTTTTAGCCTCACTGATGAACAGTTAAATCTTGTCATATAAAGTGTCAGGGTCCACTGGGATAGCAGGAATAATTGTGCAGTCTTGTACTTTTTAGGATTGTCTGTTTGTGATGCTTACTGTTTCCTAACAAAATAAAACAAACAAAAATCAAATTAAAAAATATTTTGTCTAAACTAGAACTGAGATTTGAAACAAAACCTTTTTCCAAACTGCTAGAGAGACTGTCCTTCCTGAGGACTCTGGTGATTCTTCTTGCCTGTCTTAACAGGACTTCTGTGACTTTGAAAGCTACTGGAAGGTAAATCAAGGGGTAATATTGGTGATAAAATCTTGTATTACATATGTGATATATATATATTACATGCAGGGTTATGAATTTAAGTAAAGACAAAAAAATTTTGCTGCATGCAACTGCAATTAGGTGTGAAACTGACCACTGATGTTTATTTCCTTTCAGAGAATTAAATTAACTTAAATGCACTCAGTATCCTTCTGTTAAAAATCTATAGTTCTTACCTGAGAGTTCAGGAAACATAGAATTTATTTCTGTGATCTGAAATTACTTCAAGAACCCTGGATTAAAGTTCAGTCTTGGTGTTGTATAAACTGCTGCAGCCTTTTGGATGCATTCAGTGCTTACACTTGCACAGGTAAAATCCTGCAAATGATACAGGCCTTTGTGCAGTGTTTAATAAATTATGGAACTTTGAAGAATCCTTGAGAAGTGGGGCTGTGACTGAGCAGCAGACATGAATAAGTGTTATCCTCGAGTGTATCTAGCAGACAGTAATAGATGCTTGAACAGACAATATGATCACTGAGTGAATGATGGTAATAACATTAAATATTTACATATAGCAAAAGCATTTTGACAGCAGAAAAGAGACTGTCTCTGCAGTAAGGTGGGTAAACCCCAGTGTGATATAGTACACCTTTCTATAGGATAAGTTTTTATTAATAACTAGCAGTGTTTCTCTGTAAGACAGATATTTTGATCTACTGTCATACAAGACAATTTTCAAGACTTTATTGGTGTAACCTCCAGGTGCCAATATCACTCCATACCTACCAGAATGTAAAAACAATTCCTGAGTTCGGAAGTAAGAATTCATAATTGGATAATAACTAAATGCTTAATATTAACCAAAGTAGATTTTAACCTGTTACCAAAAGCCCAGATTCACTCTATATTAGCTCAGTTTTACATTGAATTTTCCAACATAGGAGCTATCTGGAGAGCTGTGTCCTAAAGAATGTTGTACTGTGGCTGTGCCTGAAAGAGTTGATGAAAGCAAGAAGTCCTCCTGCCTGCTGCACTGCTGAGCAGTTTCATAGGAGTAAATCCATTTTATTGATTCTGGAGTTCTTGAAATGCAGGATATTTGTCTATGTGCCCTTGCTTTGTTTTTTGAGGGAACCTGCAAATTATGATTGTAGAACAATTGGTATTCCTTGCACTGGAATTGCTAAAGTAGGTAATTCTTGATTCGCACATAATTTTAAAGGGAAATTAATCTATCAGAAGCATAAGATAACAATTTTTATACTGAGGAACATATTAATTTTGTTAGAGGTTTTTATCCTTCTAAATGTATTTCAAAAACCTTTCACTTATAGGAAAGAAATAAAATGATGGTGACAGTAAATTGAATTTTTTTAAATACTGTATGAAGCTTATATTACTACGATGAACCTGCTTGCATTTAATGATCTGTCATGTCATGTAATTAAAACAAATTAATATTGAAAATGAACTAAAATTGAGTGCTATCAAGCCACTTTTTCATATATTCATTTTCATAGCAAAAGAGAACATAGACCACAATTCTAGAATTTGTTGCTTCAAATCATCAGCAAGATTGGGTTTTGTTTTGTTTCAGTATTTTACAGCAAAGATAATTCTTTGGAAGTGGATAAGGGAAATTTCATGTTGAAAAGATGCTTGGCAATTCTTTCTTAGCAGTGGTTTCAGTGTGGAAATCCAGTCAGTGTCCATGAGTAATCTGCCTCATTTGAGAATATGAATAACTATGAATATCTAGAATATCTAAGGCATATGACCAGTTGAGCTTTGGTCAGTCAAGCGTTTCTTGAGCTATAAGGGCAAATACGTTTTTACAGCTTTTAAGGAAAGAATCTTAATCCTGTGGAGGAAAGAGCTGGTATATTGCAAGAGGGAAAAAATGTTATATTCCTGCAAATATCTGAACAATATGCTTTGCAAAAGGAATGTGACAGAAATTTAATGTGATGTGTTCTCTTCTTGGAGGACTTTTTCTTTGAGGGAAAAAATTTTGTAGGTGATAGCAGTTCTGAGGAGCATTCCTCTGTGGGTGTAAAATTGATGTTGGCTACAGAGCTGGAATGTTGATAACTTGAGGCCAGTGGATGTGAGCTGAGATGTTTTGAGTGGGGACTGCACTGAAGATAAACCCAAGCGAGCTCATTTCACTGTCTAAAACTTGAAGCATATTCCTTGGTTGTTTCTTCAATGTCTAGAATTGGAAATTATGCAGCATTTAAATTCCAGATTGAATCTGGAATCTAGTACAGGAGTGTGCCCCTGGCTTTTCAGAGGACATCTCTGGATCCTTAAGAAACAATACCTGTTTTGGAGTAGATGATCTACATGTGTTTCTCAAGGCAGCTACTAGTTTGGAATCATTTTGGATTAAAACTTCTAACATGCTGATCAAGAGTTACTCTAGATTAAATCCTTTTTCTTTCTAACACAGCCTCTGTGTTAGAAATAAGGGAGTATTCTTTTAAAAACAATAAAACAACAGGTTCTTAAAAGCTTGAAAAATAATACTTCATTGACCATCAGACTTTGGACTTTTTTTGTTCATTGCTATAGTAAACGGGGGTTACACTTGGTTTTTGCTGTTAATGCTGCCTTCTTTGTGTTGTGGTCTTTACATTTCTTCACCATTTCTCATTGCTCTGTATCAGCACATCTTCCCTGCAGTCTGCTCATTTGAGCTTTCCAAGGTGTCAGAGCAGTGACAGTGCTCCAGAAAGTACAAATACTTCCTTTGAATCTAGAAGAGCAACTTGAGAAGCCATGAGCAGAATTCTATAACAGTCATGACTGCCTAATAGAATGGAAGGTTTAGTCCATGCAATCGTATTGTCCTAATCTAACCATCAAAATGAGAATTCTAGCTTCAGAAACTTCTTTCATCACACATAATTTCAGGGTTTCCTGATGCAGATACATAACTGAATAAGATTCTGTGTTCATCATATAACCCTCAAGGTCTAGACTATGTGCTGGTCAGGACCTAAGAACATACAAAACTTTGCTAAAGTTTTGTATTTCTATTTCACTGAGTTTGTGGTGGGGAAATTAAATTAGACAAACTCTGCAACTGTCAGTCTGTTGCAGCCTGAATAATGTTTTCACCAGCAGTGTTTCAAAGACTTCCCCTTCATTCTCGCTCCTCACACTTCTTGTGGCTTCAGAATTTGGAGAAATTATTTTTAAAGCAACCTGTAAGCATCTTGTAATACAAGTTATATTTCAATTAAAACAGACATTTGGTATCCTCTTGTAACAGCAAGTCTGCCTGGTGGGGATTTTTGATTTTTTTTCTCCTTGTTTTGTAGTATGCAGTTCTACATACACTAAAGTACATTATTTTTTTCTTAGTTGAATGAAGCACATGAAGTTGGGAGTCATGAGATTTGAGTCATGGCAATTTAATGCCAGTAATGGGAAGCAGCTTGGTTGAGGGTGATTTTCTGCTGAAATTAGTACTATAAAGTATTAATATATTGCTATTCATTTCATGATGATAGATGTGGGGTTCAGATGTAGCATTTTTACTTTATTGATCAATATGTATAGAGTGTCCATAAATAAATGCTGTCCATGTGGTAAATGACTAGAGAACACAGACTTTTTCTTGCCTTTTCCTGTAAAAACGTTGTGCAATAAAAATGTAGAGACTAATGGCAGGGATTGTACTATCATCCTTTTTTTATTCTATGCATTTAACTTGATTTAACCATGTAAGTAAACCTTTTTACTTGGTAGACAATTGTGCTGGTATTCACACATTAATTTAGATTCATCATGAAACTTATTTTAACCTCTTCATGGTTTTTCATGAGTGAGGTTGTGCTGCAGAGTTTAGTTTGTATAAACTTCGACATTGAGCTGCAGAATAGAAGCAGGGTAACAGAGAAGGGGGTGGCTGTAACTCCATGGTAGTGACAATAAATATGATGGCAGGAGTATACAAAGTGCCAACATGCAACAAGGAAATGAAGAATGTACAAGTTTGCAGGCTCTAGAACACTTTATTCAGCTGTGAGAGCGCTCCAGATAAAAATAGCAGTGATAAGAGTCCATTCAAAGAGATGGGGGGGTATTAAAAAGAAATAAAAATTAGTTGATGAAATATTTTACATAATTCAGTAACAAAAACTGTCCAAACCTTGCAGTGCATAGTATAGGCTTTAAGATACACTGACTTGGGCTGTAAGAGCAGGCTGTAACAGAGCTGTGTGTGAAGCGTCCCCAGCTATTCAAGGGCCCGTGTGTTGAGGTACAAAGCGAGCAGAGTCTGTCTGTCTGTCCGTCTGTCTGTCCGTCTGTCTGTCTGTCCGTCTGTCTGTCCGTGAGCTTGCAGTGCCTGGTTTCCCTGGCAGGGAAGGACACTGCTCTCTGCGGTGTGCGGGCTGGAGCCCAGGCACATTTTGGGGTAGTGTGTGCTGTCCCTGGAGCCCAAGATATTTTGGGTTTTTGTGCTGTCCCTGCTGGAGTCCAGTCACATTTTGGGGTTTGTGTGCTGTCCCTGGAGCCCAGGCACGTTTTGGGGTTGTGTGCTGTCACATTTTGGGGTTGTGTGCTATCCCTGGAGCCCAAGACATTTTGGGTTTTTGTGCTGTCCCTGCTGGAGCCCAGGCACATTTTGGGGTTGTGTGCTGTCACATTTTGGGGTTGTGTGCTGTCACATTTTGGGGTTGTGTGCTGTCACATTTTGGGGTAGTGTGCCGTCCCTGCCGGGGTTCAGTGTCACTAGGTGGCACTGGAACATCGCCCGTGCCTGCATCGCCGCGCCTGCACTGCCGGGCGTCAGGGAAATTGTTTTATTGGTAAAGGGCATGGTGTAATATATTCATCTCCATCCCAGGCAGCCATTTAATGCCCTGAAACATGCCCTCTCACAGCTCTGGCCTGTTGACTGCGGTTATTTGGTGTAATAATTAGCAGAATTTCTCGCTAACAGCAGTACTTACCAACACCTCACATTTTGCTCTGTGTTTTTGTACGTGATGGATTGTGCATTCTATGAATAAAGTTAAGCGGGTCACAGCCTAAGCCCTGTAAAACACAGCTATTTTCTGCACAATAGTTCTGAATAGATATATATTAACTCCTTTTTAATCCCCATGGTGTGTAATGCAAACAAATTTGAGTCTTTTTGTAATAGGCTATTGAAAACTTGTAAGTACAGAACACTTAACTTGTCAACTTAAAGAAGAAAAAAAGAGAAATGGAATGAGGAGCTGGAGAAATTCGAGTACAGTATCTTTTACCAGTGGCAGGCTTTAGGAGCCTGTTCTAGTGCTTCATGAGGTTTGGTAGAGATCCCTGTACCGTGTTCTAGAGCAACAATTCCCATATGCATGTTAAAGGTCATCTCTCTGCTCTCCTGATGTTCAAAGTTTGTCTGCTCGGTATGAAAATAATGGTAGGAATTCTGTGTTAAACGGTACTTGGGTTTTTTTTTACACTTTCCTAGGTGGAAATGATTTTGCTTAAAATTATTGGGATGGAAATAAAAAGAAAAGGTTCCTAAATGAATGTTGTGGGTAGGGATCCTCATCATGGTTCTTTCCAAATGTAGGGCCTGATAAAGTTAAGGGTTCCCAAAATTATCAAGTAACTGTAGTCGTCTTTTCAGTTAAACTCCTAAGTAAAAATTTAATGGAATTCTTATATAATGGATTAGCTCAACTAACAGTGGTGTGAGGCATATTTCATATGGAAGTTCAGCTCTGCATGGAGACTATCAAGCCTTTGTCACTAGTTTAGTTGGGAATTGCAGCATATGTGCCAAATGTGGGTCATAAGCTCTTGCAGTTGTCTGTTACTTAATTTTAAAATCCTCCCTTTGAATATTTTTTTTTAAATCCTACATTTTTTTTTTTAAATTCAGCCCTTCTTGAATTCTAGTTACTGCTGAAGCAATTCCATTGTAGAAGGGGAAGTAATACAGCATGTTAAGCCAGCAAATATGAACAAAGGTGGGCATGGCAGCTTTCTCTTAGTGTCAATTCCTTGCCCTCAGCCTCCCTTATTAATGCAGCTGAGCTGCTGTCACTCAGGTGGTTTTAACACAGACATGCAGGCTTCATGTCAGAAAGGGTGGCCTAGATTTTTGAATTTCAGGTTGAGAGTACCCCAACATACAAAACCACTGTATCAAATTATAAATGGTTGACTCCAGTCTTTGTAGACATTCTGAAGGAAGTGAAGTTTATTTATTCTTGTCTTTGACATAGCCTTTAAGGAAGCAAGAGAGTTTCGATTTTAAGGTGTCTGCAGTATTTTCAGTTGGATGGAGACTTTCCTATGTGCCTTTAATTTTATGACAATTCAGAACAATCCCTCTCTTTGTCAAGTTGTTACTTCCACGTTAGGATTATATTTTGTGTGCTTGTATCTCTTTATATAAAGGGTTTTAATGTTTTCTTACTGTTCCTTCACTTGTATTAATGTACTGTGGCTTTTTGATAATGTTCTTATATATCCTATACAGATATTTACTTAAAAATACAATCAGAAGCTATTTGGTGCTTTTTCTTTACTGGGTCATTTCAGTTTTGATTGTCACCACACAGTTCATTAAACATGTCTGTATTTTCCTATCGGCCTGCTACAGCTTTAGTATGTTGTGGATCAGTATGGCTGCCCCTCTTCTTCCTTTGTTGAGACAACCAATCCAAGCCATTCCAGAGTGAGTTAGTACTCTTGGTAGGAATTGTTTATTTATTAAATTTGGCAGAAGAAACATGCAGTCGTGTAAATCTAGGATATTTTGTCAGCAGAAGGGAGCAAGTAGAGCAAAGGAGAGTTGAAATGGTTGAAATCTGGAATTGTCCTCTGTGTGCCAGCCTCTCTTTTTCACCCTCAGAAATCCAGCCTGCATTTGAGAGTAGCATGGAGAAGGGGAGAGATGATTTTGAGAAGGTTTATTACTGTACTACACATTCTCAAAGTACAGGCAGAGGTAGCAGCAGGACTCTTTGGAATCTCAGGCCAGTTAGGAATGTGAGTGTATGGGAAGAAAGGACAACAAGAGTTTTCCCTGAACCAATGTACAAGGAAGATTTAGGAAATAATTTTCATGCATTTCCATTTCAGTTGAGTAGTGCTGCTCTGCAAAGTTATACCTGAACATTGCAAGTGAGGGGAAAAGTTAATGAGAAATAAGGTCTGTAAATGCAAATAATAGAAAGGAAAACTGGAAATTAAGTATTAGCCTTTTCGTAAGTCGGAATAGCTTTGTTAAAACAGCATTATTTGAAAAGGTGGGAGTTCTTAAGTTTGCTGAACAAACGTGTTCTTAAGCAAAATGTTGATTGCGTTATGAAATTCACTTGGATTTGGCACAAAGAAAATGGCTTAACAGAGATTTACTTCTTTCACAGCACATCAGTGTTCTCTTGTATTTTACCTCTTAGCACACTGTAACACTGTTTATGTTGTGCAAAGATGGCTCAAGAATAAAATGTGAATAGCCTGATAGTACTGTAAATGTTCTCAGTACTCTGAAATGCAGATACCATCTAACTCCTGTTTTTTTGGGTTGTGAAGCAGAAGAGAATTTCTAACACCAAGGTCTCCTGGTTCACTCACCACTGGTGACTGGCAAAGTGATTAATCAAAACCAAACTGAGGAACAAGATGCATCAAACTTTCAGTCAGTGTGGCTCTGCTGCCTCCAGTTTATTTGGTTAGGCTGTTATGTGCAGAACTTCTTAAAGAAATAGGAATGATTCTTTGAAGTCTGATGCTCTAAATAGTTTGGGAACAACTCATTTAGAAAAACTTCCAAACTTGATATAAGAAAAAATTCCCACGAGGGAGAATGCAGGTTTCACAGAGGTGTCTCTTCCAATGCCTAATTATCCTTTCTTTTCAATTGTGCTCCCTGTTGCTGGTCTGAACTTGTCCAGCATTTCAGACCCTGAATTTTGCTAATTGTTGCCTGCCAACTTAACATGTAGATGTTAGCTTTCTGTTCCCCATGTGGCTTATTTCGGAGATTGTGAACAAAACAAAGCCTTCAAGCTTCAAAATTAACCACTTCTGAATTGTTCACTATGAGGTGTTTCTTTAAATGACTTTTGTTGAAAAAAAACTCCCCTTTTTTCAGCAAATCATATAGCAATATCTTTCTTTAATTTATATGCCAAAATTCAATCCAACAGTATTTCATTAATAGCTGTTATACTATAAAGTTGACTCAACAACTGTAGTATTTAAATTTCTAAGTGAGTGTTGCCATCATTTGACTGATGGTGAAGTGCATGCAAAGTTAGGAAATTAGTATGTAATAAATACAAACCAGTGTCTGTGCATTTATTACACAGGTCACTCTTATAAATCACAGAATCATAAAATACCAGGTTGTAATCCTCAAGGATTCTCTGGTCAAATTGTGTAAAATATTACAAATTGCACCTCATCTCACCAAATACACACATAGACATTTTGTTATGTTGAATTTATGTGCATAATGTGATCTCTAATTTTTATGTCCCTTAAAATAACATTACTAAGTGATGCAACTGTATTAACACTGTTCGCCTGTGTGTCTTCAAAAATCTCAGTTCTGCTGTTTTGGAAAGATGTTGAGAGTGAATTCATTGTAACCATGATTACACATCAGTGATGGTTACCTTTAAATTGTTTGGGGAGAGGAGGGAGAATTCCACAAAGCTTCTGCTCAAGGCCTCGTCTAGCAAGAAATGTTGGAAGGAAAATTTGAGTTTATAATGTCCTTGAAAAGGGCAAAGCACAAAGGTGGAAGAGCAGAGGCAAGAAGCACGAGGCAAGAAATCTGGTGCTGCTTCTGCAGCCAAAGTGCAGGGAACTGGCATAGCCCTTCCTTTGGTGCATTTTTTTGGCAGTGATTTTGTTAATTGTGGCACATACTCTCAAGAATTATATGACTCCTTTAAAATACATCAGCTGTGTGCCTGGTGCAATGTGACTAACAGAAAAGTGTTCCTGGAATACATTTCCTTTTATCTGTAAGGCTTTAAACCATCTTCCTGTCCTTTCATTCTCCAGTGAAGAATACCATTATGCATTCTGCAGATATGTGCATATGATGTCTTGGAAGGCTGTGAAGGTCTTCAGATTTCACAAAGTTTTTAAGTGCCTTTAGACTTTCATAGTACTTATTGTGCTACTAAAATCTCTGGAAAATAATTTGCTTCTGTAAAAAACATCAAGAATCAACAATTTTGTAACGGCCTGCAAAGATGTTCAAATACTGTGTAATGGGCATGACAGTTACAGTGTGTGAAATTTAATGCTCTAGCTCCTTATTGATCTTCCTTGTAGCCGATTGCATGGCACATGCATTTGCACTTAACACCTGCTCTTTCTACATTAACACTATCTTCTGCAGTGTCACCAAGGGCAGATTAGAAGCTGCATTTGATGCAAAACTGAAGTATTTAAGGAAATATCTATATTTTTTTCATATACTTTTTATTTCACTTTTGACTGCTTTATCTTCTGGGTGATATTTTACCATTTGGAGTTTTTTCCCCCTTTTTAAAGTGTTCTTGTTAGACATTGGTTGCTTCTACCATTACTTATCAATATATATGGAGATCAGCAATCTTCCCAGGCTTGTTATTTTCTGGAAATGATAAAAAGCTGCGAGAAAATTTATTTTATATTTGATTTTTCTGGTAGTTCTGGAAAACTGTATTAGTGTGACCTGCCAGTGTTTGTGTTGGAAAGTTCTTTCTCTGTATCTACAGAAGTTATGAGCCTGTTGCAAAGGCTCTGAATCTGCATTTCAAGCTGTCAGCCCTTGGGTTTCCAGTCTGGGGATCCTTGGTCTGTTCCGTGGTTGTTGGTCAGTGTGTTTGGTTTTACTTTGCTCCATTAATTAGATATTGAATCCCAGTGAAGTTTGTGCAATTCCACATTGCAGATATGCAGTATTTCCCAAAATAATGTGGAGATTCTTAATGTTTCTTTGTGTTTCCTTGAGGCCTTCAGGAAAAAATAGCACCATGTCAGCATTATTTCCCATTCTTGAGCATAATATGCAGCTCCTAAGGCTACAGAGATCTGGTGCCATGTGTCCTGGTAATAGATTTCCATGGAAGTTAGGAACCATCAATATCTTCATGTCATTAGAACATGAGATGAACAGCAACACCAAATGTATCATTGTTTCAACATTAACCCTTGTTATAGTTTTTATTTTATTGGTCTTTAATCTTTATTGGCTCTTTTGTCTGTCAAATACTGTTTCTTAGTATTTCACAACTGGTCAAACCCCCTTGGTTTCTTGGGACTGGGTGTATAGTGGTGTTTTTGCTAAATCATGCAGAAGTGGTTATTGGTAACAGTCACTAAGGTTTCTCTCTGCTGATTGTTTGGAGGTGAGCTGGTTAGGAGTTGTTAGATTAAGAAATCTGATCTCAGAATCTATTGACTAGCTTTTAGAAACTGTGCAAAGAATGACATGCAGACACGCCTCAGTGTCCTTATGTATTAATAAGGATTCACAGCCATGTTGAGCTAAACACTGTCTGAAGTGTTTTCTTAAGGATATGTGTCATCTTGTGTCCATATGTGTAAGAAGAAACTGGAGATCTGATTAAAATTTGATAATTTCAGTTTGAATGTTCTTACTTCTCACCTAATACATCGAGCTGACCCATTTATTAACTGGTGCCTGCTGCAAGAGGATGCACAAATGCTAGGAGGGAGCAAGACATGGATGATGTTATCAAGGTGCTTGCCGTGGTGGTAGAAGAAGTAGAAGTTTATTCAGAATTATACAGAGAGGCCTTAGGGACATTTTGTCAGCCCAGTGTCTGTGTTTGAACTATTTATTGCTTCATATTTTTATTATGATTCCTTATGCTGCTAATCCATGTGTGACAAATCTACACTCAGCTAAATAAGGAAATTGCCAGTTCTGTTCCATTAACAGCCCCTGGCCAAAGGAACAATGTTCCTGTAGGTTAAAATAACAATTAAGGGGCCCTTAACACTTCAGGGTGGAGAAAGAGGGGATACTGGCAGCAGACATTTTTCACACATTGCTAAGCTGCTTCAATGCATAAATTAACTCTTAGTTCAGTTACATCCATTGAGTGTGTTGTGCATATGCATGACTGGTCTGTGTGTGTGAACCAAAACCTGGGCTTGTTGATTTATGAGAAAGGGTAAGAGAGGTTGAAATTAGTAAGCAAAGCCAAACAGTACCTTTGTAGCAGAAAATATCAGTCTTTGAGACAGCTACTCACAGATGCTGATGTAAGACCTGAGGTCTTTGCATGGCAGTGGATTGTTCATTATGTAATTTTTCTCATGCCCAGGTCACTTGAACTGCATTTTGTTACTTCTGTAGCTGGACCCGTTTGTTCAGTGGAAGAACAGGATTCACTGTGTGTTATTTATATTAAATAACAAGTATAATTTATTATAGTATAATTAGCAAGTGGATATCTGGGGCATGAAATATTGCTAGACCATCATAGATATTTCGAATATGAGTTTATATAGAATAATAATAATAATGCATATTTTTGCCCTTAATATAAAAGTATTTTTTACTTCTATTAGGGGGCAAGGAAGGCAACCTGTAGTATGCTAAGTGTGGTACACTATGGTCATATGTCTGCCAGTATTTTTGGGAGGTTGTATTGTAGAATGTGGCACAGACAAGGTTTTTTGGTGAGTCATGACTGTAATGAAGAGTAGACTGGCAATATAACGTTTTCATGTCAGTAAATGGTGCTGTAAAAATGGCCAGTCCCTTAAGATCTTTTGATGTAGAGTTTACAGAAATAATTTGAAGAAAAAAATTTCTGAAATCCAATATATGTGATAATGGAGAAATAAAAGCTGTAATGGTACATTTAGGATGTATTTTTTTATTACTCTAGGTTCATTTCTGACATAACTTGTTTTAGTGAACCACTTGAATGATCTTGGTAGCTATGAAGTTTTAATAGCTAAGACTTGGAGAGCCTTGTAGTTTAAACAAATGTCAACTTCAAAATCACATTCCTTCCTTAAGAAACTATCCCAGTTTTGTTTTTTATAAAACACCCTAACATGTGAAAGGCTGTTAGGAGGTAATGTTTTGGAAGTTCCTGTAAAATGGTGGCTTTTTTCTTGATGGGGTCTCTAGTATTGTGTCACAAAATTTTTGCTATAAGTTTACTCTTCCTCCTTTATAAAATTGTTTATTAAGCATTTCAGAGCACTGGCCCTTTGCTTCATGAAGGGTTTAAATGAAATCCATGTTTTATAAGAGTTGATTTAAAATAAAAGAGTGAAAGGGAAACACAGGACCTAACATGCATTCTTACGTGGGTAAAAAGGGTAATAGGAAGGAGAGATTTTTGAGAAACCAAACATTTGCATCTGAACTGTGATTCAGATCTTTCTTTCATGACAATAGGCATCCTCAGGTATTCTAAACCTGGTAACCTTTTAGAAAACAAAAGACTGTTGGGACAAACTTGGAAAAGGACATGATACTTTCTTATGCTTTGAATAGTGGCTCTTTTTGAAAGATCTATCTCTGAAATTTCTGCAAAAACATTGGATTGCATTAAAAACAAAAAAAATCAAGTGTTTTACTAGTTCTGGTCCCAAGTAGTCTCAGAAGTATAAAAACTGCAGCAGGCAGTCAGCAAACTTTTTAAGATTAAAAAAATGGGCAATGTTTGAAGAACTGCTGATGAAAGGAGTTGAGGCAGAGGGGCTGCTGCAGGCTGGGAGTGGAGATGATGTTCCAAAGCTGCTACACCATCCTCTCTGCACCTTCACCTTTAGCTGTGTTCATATGACTTCTCCTGCTCTGTGACATACAAGGCACCACTTCTCTTGCCAGGAAAAAGAAATAATTACATGTATAGTGATCAAGAGATTCAAATTATTAATATTCCACTTGCTGAATTTTGCAATCATCTTATTAATAATCCTGTTTATTATTAATAAATGAGCAGAGATTAATGTCTGCAGAATGTTCATTGCACACTCTAAAACTGGGTATTTGTGTTTCTGATCTTTGTTGCAGAGTCACTTAAAATAGCTCCAGTAACACTCACAGCAGCCCACAAAATAACTATTTGTAGAGGTTTTTGCCTTTCTGAAGGCCCAAGATGAACACTTAACTAAGTTTCTAAAGCAGTGCAGTGCATGGTGACAGGGATGGTGCACATTAGATTGTCTTTCATGTATTGGCATCACTAATGTCTGTGTAAAAATCACATTGTTTTTTAAAACATAAGAAACATAATCTTGATATCTGAATCAACTGTTACACTGTTGATAATTTTTAAAATTTAAAAATCACATTTAGAAAAATGCTCTTTAAGAACCCTGATACGTTCAAGTAGAGGCATTTCTGTAGATTTTATTTAGGGGGTTGTGTGTTTGAAGAGCCAATAAACAATACTTATGTAACACTGCTTAGACTTTCACATCATCAGCCAGCTGGTATAGCCAGATACTCTGTTTTTCTTTTTTTTTCTTTTTTTTTCTTTTTTTTCTTTTTTTTTTTTTTTTTACTTTTTGGAGGTATTTGTGAGCAGCTTGATGTTTTTGACATCTGTGTGACAGCTTCTTGCATAAGAGATGAGCAGCATGTTCTACCACCCAGCTGTGTGTATTAGTCTGCACATCAAGCTGAAGAGGGGCACTTAGCCAGATCTGACAATCAAATGTGAACTACTACTGCCTATACACGAGAGTGCATTTTAATGTTGTGTGCTTTTTGCCAAGAGCCTGATACTTGACAAAGAAATTGTCAGAATCTCTCTTCTTCCCACTTTTTTTTTTTCTTCCCACAGATGTGAGTCCATATTAAAATGTCTTATTTTTTTACCTGCAGTTTAATATGGTTAATCTTACAGATAACAAAGCCAGTCTAATGTTTTCAGCAATTTTATGTAATAAATTTTTGGCATGCTTTTGGTAATAGAGGAGTGTAATTGTTTTAGAAAATGCAGGAAATCAGTGTGTCATTTTCTGCCAACTTAATCTGAAGTTACAATCTGTTGGTTTTCACCAATGACTTCATATCAACATACCAACAACCTGTCCCCAAAGAAAGCTGAGGACAAAAAAAAAAATTACAGCGCTAGTTCAGAAATGTCAGTGCTGCTCTTCTCAGGCTCGTTTAGAGTTGGTGCTCAGCCCATTATGAGTGTGGAGATGAGTGGGAGCCACCTGCTCTTACTGGAGTTTGACTGATCTATGAACCTTAAAATCCTCTACACTTCCACCTGACTTTAAGCCTCTCTCACCCTTCTCGATGCTTAAATTTGAATAAATGGAATTCATTGTCACAGAATGCACAGTTATACTCCATAGTTCAGCTTTCCTTGTTCATGTGTTTGCTATAAGCCAGGGGTTAGTTAATACATGGGATGTTTTCTCTTTCTTTTTAAAATAGTAGTGCCAGAATAGCAAAGATCTGTTTTGACCTTGTTTTGAACTTGGTTTTATGAGTGTTACTCATACCTTATTTTTTTTACTTACTATTTCCCTTTGTATTATACCCTTAAGATTCTTTTAAAAACAGTGTTCCATTTCCATCTGGTCTTTCTTTTACAACATAAAAATATTGAGTTGTTTCTTATGCTAGTGTTTATGTAATTGAAAATATTGCAATAAAAATAAGAATTTGAATCCTGTTATATATTTAAGAATTATGGCAGATACCGTTTTATGATCTTTGAGTTGCAAGTAAGTCGAAATTTGTTAATAATCAAAGTTTGTAGAAAACAGTCCTTGCAAACTAAAAGAAAGAAGTAGTAGAGGAAGGAATTTATTAATTTTCTAGGCCAGAATTTCCACTGTAATAATTTTTACACTGTGGTTAATCTGTACTTACACTGAGCTAGTGTTGAGTTAGTCTGTGAGTAGATGAGTGTGAATGGACCTGCCATGGATCAGGATTGTGTGATTCCAAAAATTCTGATGTCATGTTTCAGACATCTCTTGCACGTGGCAAACCATTAACACAATTAATTGTATGGTGCCACAAAAAAATCTATTTTGATTAATAAAAACATGAAAAATACAGTTTGGAGAGATATCAGGCTTTTATTGTAGCAATTTATTAGTGATCACATCGACTAAATATTGGTGGAGATACTCTCAGTCTAAACCAGACGTAAAAATGGAATTAAGTGAACAAGAGGACAGAGAAAATCTGTTTTTACAGGCAGCTGATTCTTTGTGCACTCTCAACATCCAACTGGATTTATGGCTGCCTCTGGGATGGCAGGTCTTGAGGATGGCATTTTAAATATTGTCAGGCTGTGGGGCTTTGGGGTACAGTAGACTGTGCTTTCCTTTTCTTTCATAAACTATTTCAGGAAATATTTTAGAGTACCCCCAACACTGGGGCTTACTGTTTTAATGAAGTGAGTTATTGAGGCATTTGATGAAATATGAGCTTTATACCCATTAGCTGCACAAATTGAAGTAAAAAAGAAAAGGAAACAAGAAATTAATGTGTAGTTATAAAGTAGGCATAGGTCTGAAGAAAATAAGGCTGAGATGAATTTTGATCAGTGAAACAAGGACTGATTATCTAAAAAGACCTTGGGAGTAAAAGAACGCCTGATCTCTAAAACTACCTAAACTGAATTACTGCTTTGTAACCAGAGAAATTCCCTGGTTATTTTTTAATTTGTTTTTCCTTATTTAATTTTCCAGTATTGAAGATAGTAAGATAAGTAATTGCACCTGGTTTCGCCATTTAAATACAACTACTTTTATACTTCTCTGTTTATATCTTGGTTTTTAGTCTAATTTTCTCTTTCAATTTTACCCCTCCAAAACAGAAGAAAAAACTTCTTGAAGAACTTGGGGAGAATAAACTTCCATATCTGACACCATCCGACGCCGATTTCCACCAGCTGGTAATGTATTTCTTTTAAATCATTTTAAACTAAAATGGCTGTTTGCACTGGACAACAAATAAATCTTCCTACAAAGAGACACTCTGAAATCTGATATGAGGAAAGGTATCCTGATGGCTGATAATGCACTTCCACGTGGTGTGAAATAAGATCTCTAGAACTGGAATATTCACAAATGAGAACTTGGTGATCTTTCTTTATTTTTATGTGTGTTCCCTCACTGCAGGTGATGTATAACAGTTAATCACCGTTTTTCATGCTTTGTTAAAGCAAAATACATGTCACCATTCTTTAAATTTATTTTTTCTGAGTGGTGAAGAGACCTTTATAGCTCACATTTGGCAAAATAGGGGGAATATTAACATAGAAATTTAAAGTTTGGGGGGCTTAATTCTACTTTTCAACAAGAAGTATTGTTAATAGTTTGCTTAGAAAACAAAGTGTGGAAACTGGAATGCTTCATGAAACCCAGCAGAAGTAAAATCAGGCCCAGTAGCCACGTGAGTAGTAAATCGAGAGACTGTATGCAAGAATATAATGAATAAATAGAATTATCTGCATCTATCTTGGGTCTTTCTAGATCAGATACAAAACTCAGGGCAGGTTCAATGAGATGAAATTGGATCATGGTAAGAGAAAAAGCATGAGGAATGACCTGGTTGTTTGAACAGCTCCAGTGACCATGGTCACATTGCATGACACAGGAGTGGTGCCTGCCTTGTGTTGATAGATGGCTCAAAGATGTGCACATGTAGAAGAGCTGGGAGAATTTGTAAGAGCAATAGAGATGGATTTTATTATTTCTTTTTTCTTTGCACAAAAACCCAAAGACTTTCTTTTCAGTCTTAAAATTCGTGAAGAAACTTTTCTCCCTTTCAGGTGTTGGGCAGCTGACTTTTCTCCTTCCTAATCCTGTTACATCCCGTCCTGTTTGTTCTCTTCTACCTCTGATGCTGCCAGGAGCTGCTGTGCCCAGAATCTTTTTTCTTTCTCACATCTTTGTAGATTCAGCTTCTCATGGAGCTGATGTGAAAAGAGAAGGTGGAGCCAGGGTTGCCAGAGTGGGATCTCACTTGCTCAGGGTCAGTAACCCATAAATATAGAAGACAATGGGAACAAGATAAGCCATAAAATCGCACCTGTTCAATCCTTAATAAAGTTTCCATATATTGTTTTTGCAAATATAGAATTATACTTTTTATGTTATGTATATGTGCATGCTAGATATTTTTAAGTATATATGCTAATCATAAGCATCACAAACACCTTTTGAAGTCTGTGGTGGTTATGAAATGTTACTGGAATCACAGCTGTAGAAATTCCAAGTTCCATGATGCTTAAATGCACTACAGCTGGAGAGGAAAAGAAGGGTGAGAGCTTGAAGACAACAAATCAGCAGAGTAAAATATCACACACAGTTTAGTTTTATAGTCTGTCCTTGCCTGGACAGATCTGCCCTACTCCTTCAAGGATCTACCTCTTATAAAACACTTTTCTTTGAACATGTTGAAAAAGTTAGGTAGGATGCAACTAAAAAAACTGTCTTACCCTGTTGGGTATGAAAACGTACAGCCTGAACGGAAGTAAGAAATTCTATCACAAGCAAAACTTCCACTGACATCCTCTTTCAATGTGTTTTTTCTGATAAAGGATTTTGGAAATGGGCCCCGAGCCATAACCTGAAACAATGTAATCTTTAAAGCCACTACAGAACATGAAAGGGGCTGTAACAAGGTAGTTCACAAATATCTGAAGTACAGACTATCATTCCATGATGCACATGGCACTTTGCTTGTCAAGGGTCCTTATTGCTGATTCCAACTTTATTCTGTCACTCAAGTCCATAGGGTGATTCTCTGTTGAGTATCACCATCAGAAATGAAAGCATATTCAAAATCCTGTGTGTAACATTCACAAGAAGAACTGAGCATCAAATGTGCTGGTTTTTTTTTCAGTGCTGTAGTTGCCTGTAATGCTGCCACTTCTTTCAGAGTGAACAGTGAGTTGACCTTTAATACTGGCTGTCAGAGTTACAACACAGAGTACATGATTACTGCCCTTCACCATCCCCCCAAAACAACAAGGTGTCCAGTGTGAACCCAGCAGTCACCCCATGTTCTGATCCTGTAATTCTTTCCTGATGGAGGGCACAGCACAGGCACTGGTTGGGGATTTAAAGAAGACCAGGCTGTTTTCATGTGATGTGTCAGAAATGTGTTTCTACTTCCTGACTTATTTTGAGATACCTTAATGATAAAATAGTTCTTAAGCATGTGATCTTAAAGCACAACCCAAAGGTAACAGGCCTCTGACTTGGCTGGCAGCAAAATGTGCAAGGCATTACCTCTGCAGTTCAGGAGGGGAATACAATGTTGTTTGCTTTGTAAAATCTCTGTTCTTCCTTTCTAGTGCATGTTTTCAGGGATTTAATTGCTTTACGTCATAGTGTTATTTCCCTCCTTCTGTTTCTAATAATTGTTTGGAATTTTGTGGGTGTGATTTATGACAGAAATTCAGTGCATTTATATTTTCATACAAATGGTTTAAAATATATAGTATTTGTGACTCTTTAAATATACTATAATAGCATATTTAATGTGTTATGAGTATGTCCAGTATACAGAATTATTTAAAGAAATACTGGGGTAGTGGTGTAGAATTGTCAGAGCTCTTTCTTTCATAAAGTCATTACATGTCACAACATGTCCTGCCATTCTTAAGTAAGTTTATGAAAGAATATTTATGGTTCCCATCAGCCTGTTCCTTCACAGCTGACTGCAGCCTATAGCTCCAAGTTTTAAATTTACAGTTACTGATTTCATTAGCTGTTGTTTTTAAGGATTTTTTTCACTGTACAGTTCAAAGGCTGGGGATACACAGCACTGATAGAAACGAAAGGGGCAGTTCAGGACCTCTAAAGGAATAATTTCAGGCTTTTGGCAAACTCAGGTGAATTTAGTTTATCAAGTTTGGATTCACTTTTTTGAATGAAAGCTGTGATCCTGTGTTCTGGGGTTGTAGCGGGACCTTCACACAGATCTGGAACTGTTTTCAAGCTTTTTGGTGTTTGAAGCTAAGCATGTAAATGCAATTGTCAGAAATTATTGTCTGTAGATACTGTTACAGGGTTTTTTTTTCCCCCTCTCTCTAGGAAGCTAGTTTTTGGAACCATAAGAATGTGTAAAGAAAGGGAATTAGCTTCACTGTAAAATTTCACAAGGAATGGTGGTAAAGTTTATAGATAAACCAAGATTTATTATATGTAATAATTATTTTTAAAATAGGCTTCCTTTTATGTTCTCCTTTTTAGTAGAAACAAATGATCCTATAAAGCCAGCTCTTCAGTGTTGTGGGATAACAGTGCATTATGATGCAAGTCTGTTTTCATGCAGTGGAAAATGTGCATACTTACTGCCTGGTTTCTGTTTTTTAAGGGCACGTTCTTTGGATTTTAAAATTAATTTCCTGAAAGGCAGGTTCAAATGAGACTTGGAAGAAGATAGTACTAGTAAAGTGGGTTTGAGTTGTACCAGAAGGAGCTCACAGATGGATTGTAGGTCAATGTGGTGTTTTGTGCCGGTGACTTATATTTGTCCTTTTAGAAGCACTTTGAACATAAGCTGTTAGACTAATAAAAGTTTTGGCAGATCAGTTTTGTGCATCCATGTGCTCTTGCCCCATTGCCCAATGCCATCAGATTTCAGTCTACCTTAATATGTGTCCCCACACCACCATCAGTACCTACCTTTTCTCCAAACCGCCGACTGATTTCTGGACAAAAGGAAATATGTGTGCTGAGTCTTTTGGAGCTTCACAAGTGCTAGCTGATGCTTGATACCCTCACATTACAGCCCTTCCCTTAGGGAGAGCACTTGTGTGCATCTGTTTCTTCTATTTATCTGTTAATTTTTATGTAATACTTAAGAACTCACTCTTTTAAAGAACTTATTCTCTCGCCTTTGTCTAGTTTGCCAAACAGTCTCAGCAGTAGTTAAGGCAGATTTACAGGCAACCAATAAAAGGTGTGATTATGTGATACTCACTTCCTTAGAAAACCAGATTAACAAAATAAAATTATCCAAGCCTTCCTGGAGTGGGAAGCAGTATTGTGCATACAAAGCAAGAAGCTGCTGATTAGCAGTGTTATACCTTGCTGGGAGTTGCTGCCTCCACACACTGCTGGATTCTGAACTCCAGCTGATACCAGAGCTGGTGTGGTCACAAGAGGATATGAGGAAAAAGGACACTACAGGTAGGGAGCTGGGGAGGAAAATAAGTTTGGACATTTTCTGCTACCAGAAGAGAGCTTTTACATAAAATGAGAGATATATTGGCAGCACTAAGGAATATAAAAATAGAAAGCACTAGAAAGTTAGCGCTGCATTTTTTTAGAATGTATGTTTTGATTTTATCTTTTCCCTGAAAAGTATTGTTATGTAAAACTGTTGGAATTTATCATGTAGCCCTCTAGATTTCTGTACAGAAAGAATTTGCAAAAAGAGGAATCACTTTCTTACTTGATATTCTGTTGTTTGTATACTTAAAGGTGGCGTTATCTGCAGATTCATCAGATAAGCTGTATGTTCTACTGAATTGTTCTAGAGTCTTCTTATTTCTTTATTTGGAGATTTGCCCTGGTTGAAGCTGCTGGTGCATGTCTACAGTTTGTGCAATATACTGAAATATGAAAATAAAGTAACAAGTGGCATCTATATCTTCACCACATTCTAGACTCATTCTTGTTAACTTGACAGCTTTGCCTTGTCTTGAAATATCTTGACTCCTGTAAAACAATAATTATTTTCCTCTTTTTGTTTTTGGATCTTTCTCCTTTAGTGGAAGACCAAGTATTCCAAGCTGAGTTTCAGGAAATCTGATACAGTACCTGAAGAGCTCCATCAGATGGTACAAGAAAGCTTTCTGACCTTGCGGGATCACAACTGTTTCTTTCAAGATCTTGTAAGGATCAAAGGAAAAGACTTTCTTACTCCAGTGTCTCGTATATTGATTGGAGACCCAGGATGCACTTACAAGTACTTGAACACAAGATTATTTACAGTTCCTTGGCCTACAGAAGGTTATGATATAAAATATTGCAGTCCTCAAATACATGATGCTTGTAAAGCATTAATGAGACTTAATGACTACTTGCATATTGAAGCAGTCAAGGCATTACAAGGACAAAGTTTGTTTGAGACCAAAGAAGTTAAAGATACTACTGTAATAGATAGGGAGCAAAGTTTTGCTATTTCTCAAACAGAGCAAGGGACTGTTTCAAAAGATCAAAGCAGTGTTTGTGTAGCAGAGGATGACAGAAGTCTAAAGAACAGAACATCTTATAATTTGACTTTATTAAATTATATGGATCCGCTGCAAATGCTGTACTTGAAACAAGAACCTTATTTTGGAATGGGGAGCATGGCAGTGAGCTGGCACCATGATGAGAATCTGGTGGAAAGGTCAACGGTGGCTGTGTACAGTTACAGCTGTGAAGGTGAGTGATGGCACTTGACCAGTCACAAAAACATCTGAAATCCTTGAGCTGTGTTCCCTTGTGTGTGTGTGTGTGTGTGTGTACATCAGCACACTTCTGCACGCTGGTCTGGACTTGTCACGTGCTTCTGAATGCATTGTGGTACCTTTTGTATATAAGCCTGATCTTTATTTCCACTAAAACCTGTACAAAATACCTGTGTTTACTGCAGCTGGCTTAGCAATTGTTCTCTAACTAGATTTAAAAATTGGTATAATTAACTCCCTGACTAAGAGCCAGGAAATCAAAATCTGTCAAATACCTTTCTTAGGTTAATGCATGTGCATGTTTTCTATCCTGTAAAATGTTTCATTGTGGTTGGGATCAGCATTTTTATAGTGTTATTTATCATATACAGACTTGCTTTGCTTTATGCTGATTTTACTACTCTTCTTTCTTTGGAAAGATCATTTTCAGTTGGTTTTTGGATAGAAGTATTACTGTATTACTTAGAAATATATGCATTATGTCTAGGCATTTTGTAGTGTTAATGTGTGTTTTATGGAGGATTTGCCAACATTTCTATAGCTGGGAAGGGTGGACACTGCATTAAAACAACTGTTGTCTGACAGGCTATGCAGGCTCTTGCTTATTTTAAAAATATAGTATTTTAGAGGTGGTGATGGTAATAGTACAGCTGAAGCATTGTTAAATATTTCATTTCTAATTTAAATTACCTGTCCCATTTTTATCTTTATTTCAGAGCAGACATGAGGATTTTTTTGTTTTTTCCTAACAATGCTTGAACAAAGGCTTGGGTATTTTTAAATTACTCTTAGTTTTGCAAACATAAGATTAGACACTTGACTTGAATTTGCAAATGTCTGTTATGTTTCATTATTCACAATGGATTTTTTTCTTCTTCCTAAAAATCCTTTGATGTTTGCTTTAGAACAGGGAAAGAATTTGTGTTGACTTTAGTAGGTTTCAGCTAAAGATTGTGATATAAAAATAATAGTTTATACTCCCACGTGCATTCTCTTATTGGTTTTGTTATTATTTTTGTAATAATTAAAAACCTCTGTGTCACTTTGTTACTTAATGTACAACTGAAGGCATATTATTTACATTTAGCTGGATATAAAACATCAACTGGCTTAGCAAATTGAGTAGAAGAGATTCCCTGACTGCACTTCTTCCTGCACTTCTTTCTGTCCTATTGGTCAATGGTGTCAAATAGATGTGTTGGGGTTTTTTCCATTAGTACTGTAGAGAAATATTTTTTCAGTAGCATTTTAAGTTAAAGAAACCTAAACATGAACTTGAAGTAATAACGCTGTGTATGAGGATTTATTGTAGTATGCTTAAAACATTTTTACTTCAGCATTAAGTTTGCTTATGGAGGGGGAAAAGAGTGAGTTCCTTTAAGTTCAGAGAGCTATAAATGAGCAACAGTGAAAGCTACTATGTTTATTCATAACTCGTCAGTTGATTTTGCTTCTTTAATTCAGCACATAAAATAACTAAAAATTACAGTGTTTTAAAACCACTGCAAATTCTGTAGATTTGATTGATGTGGGTAGAAAGAAATATTTTATATATTTAGGCTAAAAAAATTGGTTTGATATCTATGTACAGTTAATGATCTTGCTAAATACAAGATTTTTTTCATAAATATATTTAAAATGAAAAGTTGGGGGTTTTTTTCTGAAAAGTTTGGAAATAGACATGAAAACAAAGAAAGCAGGATCTTTCTAGTACATAATTTTATTGTTCTATCATTAAAAAAAAAATTAAAAGTCACTACTTGATATTTTCTGGTTTTGCATTGCTCAGGTTGGGTTCTTGAGCTTTGGAGGGAGTTTCAGGTGCCTGCCATGGCTGTGGAGCATCGTGGAGAGATGCCAGCAGTTCACTCCCTTCTGTGCTCAGGGTGTGGTTGTCATTCTGTGTCCCTATAGCTATGACCTGCTTATTCAGAAATTGGAGAAAATGGATCCTGTTTATAGCTTAGGAAAATGGTTTTGTGAATGAAGTGTCAGTAAATATCTGTTTGTGATAAAAGTTTTGTACCCAGTGCATTCATGAGGATTTGATTTTAGAGAAGTAGATTCTTTTTGCTCTTCTGGTTTTCTGTTTACATCCTTCCAGTGTTGGTGGTTATAAGCTCATCAATGTTTATAATATTATTCTTTCTAGTTCTATATAATGTCAATGTTTTGATGGTTTCTGCAGTTCACAAAGACTTTAAATATTTCCTATATTACCAGGTCTCCATAACTGTGAAACATAAGGATGTCAACATCTTTTTGAAGAATATCGTTATACTTTGTAGAATCATGTCTTAACTTCTCTTCATGTTTTCTATAAATGTTTCCTTTTTATGCTGACATGTTTTATTAGTACTTACTCCATTAGTTCATTTAATATTGAATTAGCATTGAATTCTCAGTGTAGTGTAAACAGACTGTCACAGAATCACTACAGAATACATAATAAAAAGAGTAGATGTGGTCAGAATTTTTTTATTGAAGCTATTTTTCCTTAGAAGATGTAGATGAGCTGGATTAGTAATTTTCTGGGAAAAAAACACTGATTCTGTGGGAAATGAAAACACAAATCAAGCATGTTGAATTTTGCTGGAACTGCTTGATCCTCTTTTCTGCCAGGTCTTGCATGTTTGTTTTGTCAGCTCTCAGTTGCTCAAATCCTCCTGGTCTCTGAGGTGCTGCAGATGCTGAGGGTCTGTGGAAGCTCGTGCCTCCAGAGCTGCATGGCTGGAGCTGATCTGCCCTGCTGCAAATGCACAATCCCCAGGTTGTCAGGTTTTGAGCAGCAGGAGCCCTTGGAGTCAAACAGTCTTCCTGAGCTATGGCAGCTCTGTCAGACTCTTTAGAAATGCACAACTCAGGTTATATGGTTTTCTTTTTACTTTCATTTACATCTTTATATCAGTATTTGTTTTGTACCTACTTACTGGATTAAATAACATTAAAACAGATACTGCTGTAATTGAAACAACTTGTTTTCTTGTTCGTTTGTTCATTGTTTGATGCCATAATGAAAATTTCATGTTTGAAACTTTGATCAGTATTAATTGAAGTAGAAGCAGTTTTCAGTATGCCAGAAAAGAAATTCAGACATCAACATAAAGATATTGGAACAAGCTGATATTCTAATTGGTATCAGTGTTTTTCTTGTTTCCAGTGTAAAACTCTTTCAAAGCAACTTAAATGACGTACATTTCTAATACCAAAATAAGGTAAACATTTTGCTTGATGCTTTTACTTAAGTTCCATTAGGTTAAGAGTAGGTTGTCAGGTGATGAGAATGGGGGCTCCTAAAAATTTGAGAGGTTTCC
This sequence comes from Acridotheres tristis, assembly GCA_037013685.1. Taxonomy (NCBI): domain Eukaryota; kingdom Metazoa; phylum Chordata; class Aves; order Passeriformes; family Sturnidae; genus Acridotheres; species Acridotheres tristis. The sequence goes on from CM072898.1 coordinate 9,921,063, forward strand.
TTTTAGTGTGTATGCTGCATGAAAGTGCACAGGTGGTAGTCAGGAGGGTGCATGTGCAGAACTGAATAGGTTACAGAATGTGTCTTCAATTATAATGCCACAAACAGTATTTGGAATGAATTTACGTTTCAGAATTTATCAAGGAACAGGAATTTCCAATTTTGACCAATTCAGCTTTTTTAATAACACATTAGCTTAGAAGTATCCTATCACCTGAAAGCATAAAGGTAAAAAAATTGTTCAGGATTTTAATATAGTAAGCTCATAACATATATTTATTTCCTGCTGCAGTTATAAAAGTGAATTGCAATCTAGTAGAATTAGGGCATTTTCAAAAATTGGATTTTATCCATGAAAAGTTCCTAATGACTAGCTTTCCATCAGGTTGATGCAAGTTTTGTAGGAAGTTTTATAACTTAGCAGAGCACTGGTTGGTTCTAAATTTAAAGATGTTCTTTGAAATGGGGACTTGTTTCAGTTACAAGCTTACAGGAGATGGAAAAAAATGTAAACACTTGAAGTGTGTCCTTCTTTCTCTTACCTGGACTTCCCACAGAGAAGAGGTAAGTAGTTCTCTCTAGTTTCTTTGCCATATCTAGTTTTCTTGCTGTAAGGCCTACTTGCTGTTAAATTCTTGAACTTCTACACAACTGGTTCTCTCTGCTGACAAGGTAATGTTAAAAGGTTTAACAAACTTGCTGTTAGTTGCAGTGATGACTTCAAGGACATTTTGTGCTTGTTTCCTTTGTAAAATGCTGTTTATATGTTTTTACTTTGTGAAGTTAGAAGCAACATCCTGGCACGTAGCCTAATGATGGCTGTTTCATTTAAGTGGGAATAAAAATAATTGAGATGCACTACAGATGTTCGTTTCCCCACCATATTAAAAAAAATCTTGAAACTACAAAAGTTGTTCAGCATTGAAGTCAATCTAACTTTGTAGTTGGCCAATAACCCTCTTTGTGTACTTTATGTATGTTTTATGGATAAAAGTCATGGAGTAGATGTTTTTATGCAGGATTGGAATAATTTCTAATGTCAACAGTATGAGAGAAATATTCCTTGTTAAAATAACAGAAATGCTATGTAGAAAATTTTATTTTCCTTTTGAAGAAATGAGTAAGTGCATGAAATGGTCACAGCTCTAACTTGTAGGGTCTACCCAGTGGGATTTATGTTTTGAGAGTCACAAATTTTTAGTGATCCACTAACTTTCACAATAATAGATTAGAATCCCTGTTGTCTAAAAAGAAATCATCACTTGAATAGACCATTGTGGGTTGTGGGGTTTCTTTTAAACATCTTCTCACTGATCAAATCCAGCCTCTCCTTCAGAAATGAGGGGATGACAGGATATTGTTTGTTTTTATTTTAGTGCTTTTTTTCTGATATATCTGGATACATCATTCCAAACATGAATTGATAAGGACATTGTTGGCAAAATCTTGTGATTTTTTTTTGTTTTTTGAATGTCAGTTGCAAGAAAAATATTAATGGAATTTAACCTCTTACACTATGGCTTTTCAGTAATGAGGTAGAGGAAATAACTTTGGGTAGATACTTCTTTCCCATCAGCTACTGAGAAGCAAGGCATATTCTGCTTCTTTCACTTCTTTCATGTAACATATATAAATTGCTATTGAAAGACACTGATGATTTATGTATTTGTTTAATTGAGGAACGTCCCCAAATTCTTTCACATTCTGGAAAAAAATCAATCCATAAAATAATCAATCTAAAAAATAATATGGTTAGTTGTGTTTAATGTTGAAGTAAATGCTTACAGTCCTTGTTCTTAGCAATGTGTTGGCAGTGATTCTATTTTCTTAAGAAATTGTGTGTAAGGTTACATTTAGGATATAATTTGGCATTACAGTTTGACTTGCATGGAGATAATTTAGGTTTCAGAGCATCAAAAAAGTCTCAAACTCTGGAAGATTTTGGAGCCGAATAGCAAAGAAACCTTTCAAAGCTACTTTTACTTTCTGTGTTCTGGAACAATAACCAAAGTAGTTCCAGGAAAACAAGTTTCATATTGTTCTGAACCTAACCCTGACCCAAACCTGATAAGATCAGATCTAAGTGCTGGAACATCTCTGAAATTTGAGCTGTCTAGTTAAAAGCATAATGCTGTGGCCAGTTTTCTGCAGCTACATTCTCTCTTTCATGGTTCTACCATAATTACAGGTTTGATGAGGTATTGTTATGTTGTGGTAAGCTTTTTACTTCATTGCACCATTTTATTTGGGATTCCAGCATAAAGGTTTCTTGCAGGCCCAAGTCTGTAAACCTCTGCTGACCAGAACTCAAATCTGCACATAGTTTTGTTATACTTCCATGAAATACTTGTATATTTGACCATATCTGTATGGCTTACTAGAAAATAAGTTTGTGTTCTTAAGGTGATGTGTATGTGATCCATGATTTATTCACATGATTTATTCTCGAATAATTATGATTTAGATTCATCCAAATGTTTTCACTTAAATGCCAGCTGTAATTATATAAAAAAATATACAGCATCCAGTCATTCTTGAGGTGTCATAGAGAATTTAATAACAACTGATTTTTATGTAAAAGTTTGTCAGTGCTACTTGGGGATATGCCACAAATGTTAAGGTATCTATTTTTCCCTTGCTCTCAGTTTCAGGGTAGCTTGCATTTAAAAGCAAGTAGCAGCTTGCTCCCATTTGTTACCAAAATAACATGGTAGGAGCAATCAGTTTCAATTGCTGCTGATAATTATAAGGTGCAATAATTGAGAATGTAGAGAAAAGGAGACTGTGAGCTGTATTTGAACTCAGTACTTAAGCAATAAAAAATTTATCAAACTGCAAAAAATAAGTCATTTTAACGAGCACATTCCAAAGGTGCTGGATTTATGAGGAGACCCCAGGAAACTTTGATTGAAATTGCTGTCTCTGATTGTAGTTCTATATTTTATTGGTGCCATATTGTGAACAGTGCTGCTGCCAAAGTGAATGGGAAGGCAGCATAACAGAGAGAGTTAACCCAGAAAGGTTACTTCTTTTTATAATATCCATGATGTATTGCATTAAAAATGCCTTGAAAGCCATCCTATTTGCAGTTTTCAGAAAACATTTTTCTTAAATTAAGTTACAATTTATCTGAACAGGGTAGCAAATATGAAATCCCCTTGAAGAGTTTAGTATTGATTTTTCTGAATATTTGCTAGCTCTTGTTTTCTCATTTGTGTGCTCTTGATGGAAGGGCCCAGAGCTGCTCCCGAGCCAGAGCTTTGGCTGGATGAGAACTGCTAGCAGTGAAGGGAGGGAACTTGGGCACTGTGAGAATTTTCACTTAAGAACATTTAGATTGGCTCTTCAATAGGCTTTGTCTCTCTGCTTCCTGAATTTAGACAATATTTCATTGACATAATAGTTAATAAATTGTCTTAATTTTCTAAAGGCTGCTCCCAGCTAAAAAACCTGTGGTAACCCTGTGAGGTGAATGACATGAATATTTTAAAAAGTGTGAGTTTGTGGTCACACTTTGTGTGTGCCTCTTATAATAAGAGCTATTAATCTTTAATATTTTTCTTCTAGAATTAAATTAAGACAAAGGTTTTAAAAATTATTACAGGAAAGCACATTTCAAGTGGACAATGAAATGGACACAGTTACTAAGTTGTAAGTAAGAATTGGGCATGGTGCATAGTTAATTTCTAACTGTTCACTGCTGCTTTGTGCCAAATATTTACTAAAACTTCATCCCTCCTCTGTCAAAATGCATTGTTACTTTAGCTGTAAAACTGTTGCACCATAGCTCCCAAATACCTTGTTATAAATGCTGACTGTATCTTTCAATTTATACTGCAGTGAAGTAAGCTTATGAAAATAGTTCTGAGGGATTAAGCTCTAAATGCTATTTCTATGCAATGGATTATTTTTTCCCCAAGCTCAACACGTTCATGTTGCATAATGATAAGAAAAGTGTTGTGACAAATGTATTGAAGCTTCATTGGCTCTTGCACGTTACCTAGCATGTTTGACTAGTAATTTTGATAAAAGAAGGACAGAGATGGTTGCAAGATTTACTTTATTGGTGTAGACTGTGTTTTGTAACCATTATTTCGCCTTACTTTGCCTCAGTTTATTATTTGGTGAAATTGCAAGTACATAAACAAATGAAATTGTTCCTAAAATGCTTTGACAGTTTATGACTTTGAAATTCTTTCAGAAGTTATCTCTTGTTATATCAGTGTTGCTGTATTTTTTTGTTTTTTTCTTCTATGCTTGTAGTTTCAGTAATGAAAACTATTTCGTGATACTTAAGTAAAACTCCCTTACATATGTTTAAGAATTTCAGAAAACCTTGAGTCAATTACAAGCCTTGACTTGATAAGCCTTCACTTGGTAGTTGACTTAGAGTTTTCATCTTGGTAAAGTTGGTTGCAAAAAAATTCTTGATCTCATACGGTTTTTGTTTCTTTTTTCTTTTACCTATTGCATAGTTTTGAATTTGGAGATGATGATTATAGCAAATGGAGACTGTAGAATCTTTAAGGCTATTAAGATTGTACCAATATGGGATATCTTCAAGTCTAAACCAGATTTTGTATTTCTGATTCTTACCTGTTCCTCATTTGTGTGGTCTCTCTCTCCCTCAAGATTCATCCGTACAGGAAAGCAGTGAACGAGAACTGAAGGGAAGAGACCCAGCTGTTTGGCATGTAGGCTTGAAGGTGGCGTGGGACATAGAGACACCTGGATTGGCACTGCCACTTCACCAAGGAGACATCTACCTGATGCTCGGTAATTTTCAAGAACTAAGAAGTTGAACTTTCTGTTGAAAATAGAGAAAATGACACTTACGTTAAAATAACCTACCATACCTTCCTTACAGTAAGGCATTTTCTTATTTAGAAAAACATGAAATCTGACTGAAGTATTTTTTTTCACCTTTTCTGTCTGTTGTGTAGTCGAAATTAGTAGTCCAAGTTAGGCTTCAGGCCATAACCAGAAGTTCCCCAGATCTTGCCAGAAGTTGTGCTGTATCTGTCCCATCCTTGTATTTCTAGATTCTTTTTGCAGATTTTTTCAAAAAGATTCTATTTGCAGATTCTTAAAATAGTTTTTCTGAGCATCTCATAAGTTCAATGAATAAATTTCTGTTCTTCAGCTTGGCTTATCAAGTGACACCTGTATTATGTAAGATGTGAATGAATGTTTTCTGTTACCATGGTCCTTGAGGTTTCAATCATTATGCCAATCTGTGGATATTTTATTAGTCACCAGTTTTACACATGACACTTCTCTCCTTCTGCTACTATGTCTATATTCAAACATGCTGTTTTCTAGTAGTGGGATTATACTAAGATCATAATGAACACAGCTGTCTTACTCCAAGAATGTGTCTCAATGTCTCAAGCGTAGAGGATTAAAAAAAGAAAATTAAATTGAGTTAATTTGCTTGAGCAGCTGAGCTCATGTGCTAAGGTTTATCCATTGAAAGAAACGAAGCGAGAACTGTTGCTAAGGTTTGTTGACACAAAATCTGTTGCTTTCTCTTTTGACTTCTGTTTCTCTTGGTTACCATTTTTGTTAAAATAAATTTACTTATAAATCACACAAAAACAAGAACAAGGCTTCTGACAACATCAGGTTGGCCTGTTTAGTGTCTTGGCTTGACAGACATCATCTTTGAAGCCTGAGAGCACTTGCAGAGCTCCCTGCTTATGTGTTTGTGACTTGGAAGGCAGATTCCATGGAATGTCCCTGTAATGACTTGTCACACTCCCAACTTTATGGGCAGAACAGTCTTTTGAACTTTACCTTTCACAGTTTATATACCAAAAACAATACCTTTATAAGCCATCATAAAAACGATGTACCGTTTCTTGTTCTTAGTTATCAAATCTTCTCCTCTGTCATCAGGGAAGTGTTGTGTGAAAGTGCTGGACTAACTGTGCTCTGAAGTGTGTTCAGACATGGAAAGATCAGGTGTTAAGATGTGAGATCCTTTGGCACAGTGGTCTGGATGTGCCTCCATTTTTTGTAAGGGTATAAAGTAAGAAGCCTAGAGGGAAAGAGAGACAGTGAAAATGAAGTTTAAGTGGCAGCTAAACATTCCTAGAAAGGTTATTATAATCTATTTTTGTGCAATAGCAGTTAGGGCATCAAGCAAACTTCTTATCTAATCCTTCCTGACTGGAAACTTTGAGCATATAGAGCAATGCTGGCCAATAGATTCAGAAGGTATTTAATAAAAGAAGGGGACTAACTTTAGTATTTTTATTGCAAAATACTGTAGATTGTAGTTGATTGAGTTACCAGATCATAAGGGTGTTTTTTATTCCCTAGTGGAATTTATATAGTAACTAAAGTATTTTCAGAGATTCTATATGAAGGGTAGATCAGAAAGTTAGTTTATGTAATGAGTAACATCATGAGCGTGTTTAGATGGAAACAAAGGATATATTAAACATTCTTTTGAAGATGATGTGTAAATCACTTTCTTATTAATACTTTTGAAGAGCTACAGATTTGAGCTCTGTAGGCCAGGTGTTTTTTTAATCTCTTCTGCATTTCCATAGTCTTTGTATTTCTTTTCAATTACTTGGAAAAAAAATTACTCTTCCAAATAGTCTTAGAGGGTATTCTCAAAATGGCCCTTTTATTAGGTTTCTTTGTATAGCAGAACTGCCTTTATAATTTTGACTTGGATTGAAAGATAATATAACGAAACATATTTATGTTTTAGTGTGTTTTTTTGCAGTAACTTTTAAGAGAGGGCATCTTGAGGATGCCATCTAAAGGACAAAATATGAAAACTCTGTAAAAAAATTAAAAAAACAAAATAAATTTATTTGTCTCATGCTTTTGTACATGTATTCCAGAACCTCATTTCAGTAAAGCAGAGTCCTCTTACTGGCATTATGTTAAAAGCAGTGGTAGATTGCAAGACATGTAGAAAACAGAGCATGGAAGAGTCCTGCAGCTCCTAATGGTTCCTGTTCAGGCACTGGCTGTGAGGATTGGTTGTGACCACCACTGACTCATCCACCCCAGCACAAAACTCAGCCACTCTGTGGGTCTGTTCCTCCAGTTGTTGGAATGGTGTAGTGTTACTGCTTTTTATGAATGTTGAAAATGCTGAAACATCACATTCAATATGTTGCTTATAATTTAAAAGTCAGATCCTATCAATTCCTGTACCTGTAATACCACTAGTATTTCCTGTGGTACACACAAATCTATGTAGGAAAGTGTGGCAACTGGATATTTCTTACAGTAATGTGCAATTACAGTAGCTTGTAAATCAAGATCAGTGGGTATAGCAAACTAACAAAAAGCCCCCAGTGTTTTATTTTTAGCATTTCTAGTAGACATTTAATAATAATGTTTCTGTTCCTCTCTTCATTTGCTTTATAAATGTTTTTTGTTGTTCTGAGGAGAAATTTAGTGAAATGTCTTATAATTTAAATTTACATCTTCCTTCTCAGCAGCCCTCTTCAGATGAAATCATGAGCCATAATTTAGGTGTATGTTAGTACTAAACAGAAGGTGATCACATCCATTCTTCTTTTAAGCTATTACAATAATGTAAATGCATTTTTAAAAGTAAAAACAACAAAAACTCGAAATTACTTTCTCTAAGAGAGATTTTTTTAAATTAATTTTTTTTAGGCTGCTCTTAATATGGAGAAAAAAGTCTGGTGAATGGCTGCAAGTCTGCTCCCTAAAAATTCAAATCTAAACTTTATATCACTCGTGAAACGGAAACACTTTAGCTCAATTTAGAATAATATATTGGTCTGCAGAGGAAGTGCACACTGAACCCTGCTGTCTCAAGTACACAGTCAAGGGGTGTCTAATATGAAACGTGTTGGGTGCATGCAATAAATCCAAAACGCGTGGAGGTGAGCAAAGGGCCCCATCTGCTCTGTCCTAGAGCATGCTTAACTAGGCTTGTCATGGTCCTACTATTAAATTGGAATTTTTCCCCTAATCTTTGAGTTAGACATGACCAGATTTGCAAGCAGATTTACAATTTTCACTAATTTTCCTACCATGACTTCAAAACATACTTAACAAAAATACATTCTGGATTCTTTCAAAGGCAGATTTACTTTTCTGCAGCTGTTTCCCATAGATCAAGCTCGTGCTTGAAGGTTAGGGTTTTAAAACAGCATGAAGATGAACTTTGAATCTTATACCACTCCCCACCCCCAGCAAATTATAGTTTGAGAAGCATCAAAAAATTATTTTCATAACCAACCAGAAGTAGGTTGCACACATTGCAGAGGTTGGCTTGTGGTTAAAGATAAGTATTTAATGGAAACACTTCCACATGTATATAGTGACTCATTAAACTATTTCTAGATATTTAATCTGCTTCTATTTTCACAAACTAACTTGAACCCTCTCTGCTCTCTAGCATCTTGAATGTGTTGGAGCTTTTCACCTCCCCCTTTTTTCGAGTCCACATTTAATCCAAATGGTATATTCCCTATTGTTAAGACTTAGAACTCCAGAAGTGTATTTGTCATTACCAAACTTTGATCATGAAGTTGGACAACTCTGACATATTTCTTTTAAATTTATTATTTTTTTTTTAGCTTTTAGACTTTTAATTAATTGTTTTATTTGTGCATAGTTTTTTGTTTGCTAACGTTAGTTCAGAAAATTAATAGCAAAAGTCCATTTCACTTTTTTTTAGATATTTGTGGTAGTTAGAACATCAAAGATTTTGCCAGTGCTTTAAACACCACTATACCTTTTATTTGCCTCTTGAAATAGACAAAAGACCACTGTCTAGTAAGTTCAGGAGGAACACTTTAGAGAAGATAGAAAAGACTATATAAAGCCCTTTTGGTAATTCTAGGAGCCATTTTTCATTGTGGTCTGTGCTTTCCTGGGAAATACTTTACCTCCAGGCACTAAGTTTAGGGCCTTTAGCCCCCACTCCTTTAAGGGCTGGCTAAGAATTTCTTATCTTTCTGCCTTTCATTTATTATGTTGCAATAGTCTGCAGTGGCATGGGTGTAGAGTCATTGTTCCTCTCCAAGTGCTTTGGCTGCTCAGCTCACTGACAGTTAGTTGAGTAGTAGAATGAGAATTAAGTGTATGTATGTTTTTTCAGTGTTTGTACACAGACATATCCATCAGTCTGTTCTTTTGACAAAGGGCTTTCAGTGCTGCTGGTGGAGCCCGGGTATTTCAGCGGTCAGAAGAAAGCCCAGGAAGGACAGAGCAGGGGCAGGGACTGAGAACAGGATCAGAGAGAAGAGGGAGGAACTGGCAGTGGTTTGAAGGAGAGGAGAGGACTGTGCTGAGGGTCTGTGCTGGAGAGATGTATTTTGAGAAAGCAAGAGGCAAAAAACCTCAGATGTCAGTAGACATGGGAAGAGTAGATATCAGCAGGGAGAGACAGGTCTACTACGTGAACTTCCCTCCACAATTAAAAATTGAATATGCAACATTCAGATTCCAAAGTGAATCTGCCGTCTGTAACAGGAAAATCAGAGAAGTTTTACTGATGGGGGGTCCCACGTAGAGAATAATAGCCTGCATTCTGTACTGAAGAGTCTCTGTTTTGGTTTTGCAGACCCCACAGGTCAGTGCTTAGTCATGTAAAACAGGCTGACTCCTTAAGAGTTGTTTTTTACTGAACCCCACAAGAGCACTATGGCACTTCCAACATGGGTGACCAAGGAATGAAAACGCTTTGGTTTGGCTCTAAAACCGAAATAGTATTCTGGGTGTAGTGTTCTGTATCTGAATAAAAGCTTTTAATGCCAGATGGACAACAGCCAATTTATCAAAGAGTGAGTTTTCTTTTCAGTTAATACATATTTAGAAGAAAAAGAAAGCAAATCTTTACCACAGTCTTTTAAGACCTAAAATGTACTTTTTAACATGCTTTGAGGCATGCAATCAATGAAGCGTCAACTATTTTTGTACAATTAGAGTTTTAGATTAATTGTAAACTCTTAAGTTAAAATTACAGGCTTCTTTCTGAGATTCATAAGGGATTAGAGACAGTTGGAAGGAATTCCAAAGTAGAGAACTACAATGAAAGATTTGCCAAGGGTTTGAATAAAGGTGTAAATCAAAATGTAGTAAGTCTAATTCTGTGTTTGCTACATACAGCCACAAAGAACGGGCACTGAAAGGGGTAGTGGAAGTGTTTAGGTTTGTTTCCTGACACAACTCTCCTTGAAAGTGATTGTGGTATTTAAATATTGCAATGTCCAGAGATGATAATGTTTTGTGGCCCTTGTAAGACTGGGTTCTGTGCAATTTACCCTAATATATGTCTATGGGAAATAATTTTTTCATAAGTTTTTTTGTTTGTTTTGTAGCTTTTTTTTTTAGAACTTTCAGTATTTTTTTGTGATTTTGGGGAAAGAGATTGTAACATCCATGTAGTCTGTTTAGTCTCCTCAGTAGTCTAGACTGAGTAGTCTCCTCAGCTTTGGAGGAATTTTAATTTGTTTAGTTAAACTTTCCTTATAAGAGGTGGGAAAAATGCCACTTCTAAAATGTATAGGAGAAAACTAGTGTAAGTAGAAATATTTCTGACTCTAGGATAGTGAATAGTTATTGCGTTCTGCAAAACACTGGAGCTATGTGACTGAATTCTCTAAGCATTAAAGCAAGAAAAGTAGTGTACTTAATTCATATTCAACCAGATTAACTTTTAATAAGTATAATTTTCCCCTGTCCTTAATGTTTTCTAATCTGTCCCTAGATGATCTCAATATGACACATCAGCACTGTGTTCTGGCTGGTTTATCACCTCGGTTCAGCTCAACTCACAGGGTGGCAGATGTAAGTATCAACAACCTTTCACTGTTTGGTCCCTTGTAAAACCAATGTCCTGCTGCCATATTTGCAGCACCATGGTGTCTTTTCAGAATTATGCTCCATGTTATGCTTATGACTCAAACTCTTTTCATTACCAACTTTGTTGTTTATTTTTGATTGAGGTACACTTGGTTCTGTATTGGTAGTTGGCCTTAGCTCCCAGGTAGACTTATCAGATGTGAATTCAGAATGTGCTGCATCACACCTCATGGATTGTTGATGAAATAGAGTTGAGAAATACAAATTTTCTGAAGTGGTTATATATATGTTTTTATTGTATCTTTATAGTCTTCAAGAGGAACGTTGGAATACATACTTGGACGGTGTGAACTGGCACTCCAGAATTTACAAACTGATTCTGATTCAAAGGCTTTGTCTTTGAAATCACTGGAAGCTGCAGTGGTGAAGCAAGTAGAAGAAATACATAATGAGGTGAGATGATCTGCACTGAAAATACTTAAGCCAGGTCTGAGCAGTGCAGTATCCTCGTGAAGGTACTAGCAATTAAGTGTGTTCAGCTGCTTACAAGGCATTGCTTTGTACGAGTTTGCAATGTGGCTTTTATGACTTTTTTACTTGGGTACAGTAATTGGGATTATCGTGGAAGTTTTCATTTTTCCTTCTTAAGATCCCTCTGCTGGTAAAGTAAGAGAAGTTTCACAGAATACTAGACCAGAACTGACAGTGTGGTGGTCAAACAGACTACTCTAGCACTTCTCTAACAGAAAAGAAGAGAGAGAAGGCATTAAAGGATTAGAGGGAAAGGAACAGGTAAATTTTTTCAGTTATTCCTCCCTGGTTTTTATTGAACCAGGTTTTTGCATAATGCCATGGGTGGCAGAATTGGGAGTGTGGGCTCTAAACTATGTTCTGAAGAAAATACAGTGGAAATAATAATTGTGAGGAATATATTTAAGCAGGTCATTTAGTGCTACAAATGCACTTTGACAGGATTCCACTGAAGCTGCCAGTGCTTTCTTGCTTGGAGCTGTGCTGTATTTCCAGTAAGATAAATTGGAAGCTGTACATAGGCCATTTGCACTCAAATTAGAATTTGTGTAAAATGTTTAAATTGCTGTCTGCTGAGGAATATGATACTGTGTAGTGCTACTAAAACTTTGTAGAACACATTTTTATCTGTATTTGTTTACAGTTGGTAAAATGGAGCATAGTGTTGGCAAAAGATTTGCGCCCTTGACTTTTACCAAAGCAGCTCCTAGGGCAATTTAAAGGAGTCTGATGCATGCAGAGGTTTACAAAACATTAATCAGGCTCAGTCCATAAAACTACACGCATATGTGGTTTGCACAGCAAGGGCCACAGGCACAGCTGGTGTAAATTTGCACGGGTCCTTTAACATCAAAGCCATGTGCTGTTTACATCAGGTGAGAGAGTAGCCCCTGGTGTTTGCAGTCACCTGAATAATTTTGCAATGTGGCATACAGGGATGTTTCCTGTTACACATATGGGATATACTGTAACAGCAATCCTAGTTTCACTTGTACTATATTGTGCACTTGGTAGACACACTGGATCTATATTTAATTTGAAAAGAGACTACTCATCCAAAAATTCAAAAAATAATTTTACTATTCATTTTTTTTTCCTTAATTTTTCATCCCAAGGTCAAATCTTCACTTGCTGTTAGACTGCTACTTAAATGTCATTTACTGCTGCACAAGTAGACAAAATTTCTACAGGCTTATCTCTGTGGTAAATGCCTATTTCTTTTTCAAACATCACTGAGCTGAAAATATAAAGACCTGTGAAGCTAACGCAACTTTTCTTAGATATAAAAGCTTCCTACCTTCCTGTATGACAAATCTTTGTCTTTTCAGGCACTAATACAGGTTTCAGGTTCAAACTTTATCAGGCAGGTGGAAGAAAAAGAGACTGCTTTGTTTCTTTAAAGAATCAAACTGCTTACTGATGAAAATGAGCCGTTCATCTGTTAGCAATTTTTAATGCAAAATCAAAATAGCACTAAAATCCATATCCCTGTAGGATTAATGGAGAACTGCCACCCATTTTCCCAATTTTGCCTGTGTATTTCTGATATACAGCTTTCTGTGCTGTTCGTAAAGGTCCTTGAGATTTTTTTTCCCTCTTCTTCTGAACCAGAAATCATGAGCTTGAAATGAGATAGTATCTAGAGGTGATGATCTTGTTGTATTTTATTTTTAAATATTGTCATAACTGAAGTTTCTCAGTTTTTACTCTTGTAACTAGATGCAGCCATTCTTGGTTCTTTATCTTCCTCAAATGCTGCGGGTTCATTCATTTTACCCCCTTGCTGCTACCTCCAAAGCAATCGTCAGAGAACATTAACCAGAACAGAACCATCACAGTACCAAGCTAAAATATACTAGTTTAGCAGATTCACAGTCTGTGCTGAAATTAACTGCTCTGCCAAATGAGGCCTGGATGAATTATCTGTGTCTGCTCAAGGGAAAAAGCCCAAGAGTGGGTCTGAAAGAATGAGGAATGATTCTGTGCCTTCACTTTTGTACTCCCGGGCAGGAAAATTGACTTGCTGTTTGATAAAGTGTGTTTGAACTGAGGATCTGAAGTATAGGTGGAGACTCCATTTTTTTCCAGTTTTGTGGTGGGCAGAGAAACCTCTAAAAGAGTATCTGGGGAGTGTCCTTACTAGATGTTAGATTTCCCAGAGTTCATTTGTCAGGGCCCTGTCTTGGATGTCTTGACAGAAGTATTCCTGTTGAAAAAGTAAGATGCTAACCTGAGGAGGATTTTAGCATCTCTAGTGGGCAGCCAGGTGGAGGTTTAATATTTCTTTAAACCTAGCTTTGTTTTCATGGTCTCCCTCACTAAAACAGCCTTCAAAGGAATATCTGAGTAATTGCAAGGTATGTGCTGTGTGTTAGATGTGTGAGTCACTTCACTCCCAGTGTGTACTTTGTAGTTGTAAGTAAAGATAACCTTAATTAAAGGTGTTCACATGCAGTTTGTCTGCATAGCTTATGGCCTTGCAGTCTGAACAAATACTTCAGTGGCAGGGGTGTAGGAGGGTGAACAGATGTAGTTCCCTGGCAGCTGTGGAGTACAATAGCCTGACAGCTCACACACAGTCACAATCAGATTGTTGTTTGGTCAGGAATAGTTTATCCCAAAAGAAATGATCTTGCACAATTCTCTGAATGGGAACTGCTTGCTCCTACTAGTACTTTCCTCCCATTTGGCTTTCCTAAACATATACAGTTGCTGAGTACATCCCAAACAGAGCTACAGGGCACCTGGGAAAACCACTGGCAACTAAATTCTTTTTAAAGGAACTAAATACTGCTGGACAGATCATCATATAGAAATAAATCTGCAGAAAAGATCTTCACCAGCCTGTTCTTCACATTTCAAAGAAAATTTTTCTTGCTCTGACTAATGCAAAATTGGTAATAGTTCATGTTGGTGTGAGGTACTTTCAAGGCTTCTGTATTTGCCAGCACCAAACTAATATTTAGATGTTCTCAGTGTAGTAAAAAACCAGAGGAAGTCTTCTCAGTGTCATGGGATTGTGTTGAAAATGTGGCAGGTTTCAAACTAAGTACTTAAGTTTGAAAGGTAGGGGTTTGTTCACATCGGGCTATTTGCCCAGCTGTGATAATCAGATCCTGATTACCATGATTAAAATGAGACTGAATTGGCTGCCCTGTTGCTTGTGAGGTACAATCACTTTTGCCTCCAGCAAATCTGTTTTTGTGGCAGCAGTAGATAAATGGAGCTTGGAGAATGCATGGGGAGGCAGAAAGCCTGGGCTAGCTGAGTTGAAGGGATGTGGTGTTGGACACTGATGAGAAAGGGAGAGGTGTAGGCAGCCAAAGGAAGGTTAATATGTTTTAGCACGTTACAGTGAGCTGATAGCATGGTTGGTGGCTGACTAGTATGGCAGAGAGAAAGTATAGTTCACCTACATGTGTGGCATTTAATAACCAGTACTTTTAAATCATTGACTGAGGAGCATTGCCTCACAAAATACCAAATGCTACTGTTGGCCTTGTACTACCCAGTATTGACAATAAGCTAAAATTGGCCCTTAATTATTGCTTAAAGGACAACTTGAAAATACATTGAGATTAGAAATATGAGGCCTGATTCTCAGCTTACTTGCACAGATGTAAGTCGTAAGTGAAAATCAATTAGAAGATGAAAGTTATTCCTCAGACACTCAGCCTATGTATTTTTATATGTAAATATGTTTAAGCTGTGTCTTCACAGCTTAAGTCATATAAAATACTTTGTAATGATAGCTAAAGTTAGTTCTCATGTATGGGAGTCTCCAAATTAAAACTCTCTGAAAAATTCCTTTGCAAGAGCTGTTAACCTGAGAGTTTTGTCACAGAAGATAAATGTTCTCTAACTTCCATTCCAGTAGGGCTAGAAATGAGCTTTTTGTGTCTCTCCAGTATTTAGTGTTGAGGTTTTTTTTACTCAGAAGGCACAGCTTATCCTGTGCATAGGAGACAAGCCAAGAGGAGCGAGTTCCTGCTACAGAAAAAAGTTACTACAGAAGCGAAATCATGTCACCCTTGCCTCATCAAGATCATTTTCTTTCTCAGAATCATCAGTTTTCTGTTCAGAGGTCATGGTTCAGAGCAGACACTTGCCAAGCAGCTTGGTGGCCACCTTGGAGGGTGAAACACTTGTTTTTCTCCCCAGCCCAAGTTTATTCATTCAGGTTGGAGCTAAACAGAGCTGCTGTGAGATGAATGCAGAGCAGTTTGGTAGCTGTGTGAGATGGCAGTCCACATCATTAAACAGCCTCTTGTTGCAATTAGGTACACACTGACCTTTGATGAGACCAGCTAATCCTGCAGAAAATGAATTAGCTTGTTGCTATACTTTACGTTTTAGACCTAAAAAGCAACTCTTCTGTGTCAAATTATATATATTTTGTACAGGATCAAGATACATTTAAATTTTGGCCAATGTGATAGCCTACAATAAGAGTGAAATTACGTAGATTATTGCAAGAAATCAATATTATTAGGTAAAAATCAGATTGACTGAAATAGATCTATGATGAGTCATATTTTAACATTGATTTTAATAAAACATTTTTATCTTTGATTAATGGCCTCATGATTAATTTCATAGAACTTGTTTGCCAGACATCACATGGTAGAGGCCAAAAAATGCAAAAAGAAGTGGAGAGAAAAGAATATTAAGTTCTTAAAATTCTAATTGAATGATGATGTGCTCAGCTTTTCCAAAACTGCATATACTGATTTTTTTTTTCAATAAAATAATAACTGAGTCCTTCATACTTAAGTATTTTTTTTTGCAATCTTTAATGTATTGACCAAACCTTTAGTTGATATTAACTGGACCAATTTCAGATTTCTGTAGCTGTTCAGTTTTCTGTTGCAGGAAAGGGAGTGCTAGGTGACAGCTTTGGGCAGTTTTCTTTATTCTTTCACCTTGGTAGGTTGTCTTTGTTTGCATCTTGAGTTGAGCAGGGATAAACAAATCTTCTTTGTGGTACAAATAATGATTAAAGCAGCTTTGAACTCAGTGTGAAACAGAACTACCACAACAAAGATAAATATGGAATTCTGAAGACCAGAACTATGGATTACCCTTAAAGAAAAGCAGCATCTCTGGTACCTGGGCTGTCTGCTGAAGGATGAGAGGCTGTGATTCCTGTGTGCCACCCCCTCATTCCATAGAAACTGGGCTGCATTCTAGCAGTGTTACTACTGCAAGTTTTTTCCAATCTTCTATGACTGAAACAGTTTGAAACCCACAGTGTTAATCACAATAAGCCAGAGTTGGTGCATATATGACTGGAATTTTTAATGTTTGTTGTATGTGTGCACCATATAAAGAACAGGGGGGGAAAAAAAGGGAGTTGAGTTTTGCACCTCTCTGGGTTTGAAGAGAGTAGCTCAGGTCAGAAATGGATGTGGAATAGGAATAAACAGCTGGGAGTAAGGGTGTGTTTAAAAATGACCTACTTTGTCTCCTTTTCTATAGGACTGTTCAGGTATAGCTGGATTCTTGCATTACTCCATTCCTGTCCTGGATAAGGACCATGGATGTTTATGGTGCCATGTTTTTATCTTGCAGGTTGAATTTGAGTGGCTTAGGCAGTTTTGGTTCCAAGGCAAGAGGTATTTGAAGTACACTGACTGGTGGCTTAAGCCTATGGCTAAATTGGAAGAATGTTGGAGAAAACTGGAGATTATGGTAAGTACTAGTTTTAAAGTCTAAAGCCTCTGGGGCCTAATTCTGAGAGCACTCACAATTATGTTTTTAATTGTACTGTAGTAATGGGTTTTAGACTTTATTCAGAACATATGAGAAGCAGAATCAATGTCAGCCTTTCACTGTCTCCTCTTGCTTTTATCCCCCAGTAGCCAGAAAAAATGTGAGCAAAATCAGATCCAAAACCCCAGGATTTTAGTTAGTTCTTGACTTTGCTTGTTTTTAAAGTTTGAAAGGCTCATAAAAGCCCCATACGAGCCTTTTAGAGCCTCACAAGATGCCAGCCATACATTGCACCACACAAATGCTGTGGATTGCCAACTCTTTTGTACAACACCCAGACAGACAACTCTGCCTAATGACAACAGTAGTGCATGTGTCTGAGGAAAGTTGAGAAGAAAATTGGTGATCTGCAAGTACAACTGTCTGTGGTCCACCTGCACACTTAGGCCATAGTCAGAACATGCAAGAGGGGATTCTTTCAAGAATAAACATAATAATGATTTCTGGGTACTTCAAAGTACATTGTTCATTCCTTGAAAAGGGGTTTGGTGCCAAACACTGTTATCCTGTTGCTGCTGCTGTCCATGTAGACCCTGAGGTGCAAGCCTGTGCTGTCAGAGTCTCAGAGCAGTTGCCAGTGTTCCTGTTTCTGGATTTGCACTCACAAGGGGCCGCGCTGGCAAACCCATTGCTCTCCATCCATCTCCATCAGAAGCTGCTTTGGGCATTTCTGCTGGCCACAGCATAAATCAGGCTCAGTTTGCCTGTGCTGGCTTGGAAGAGCTTGTGCTGTAGCTGAGGGCGCTGGGTAGGGTTTGTTTCAGGTGTGTTTGAGGCTCTGGAGATGTGGTGCCACAGGAACGAGCCCTCGAGTCTCCCAGGAAGTGCTGTCACTCAAACACAGTGTGAGCTGCCCTGCAGTGCCTGGGATCAGACTTGGAAAACTCGCCTGGAAAAGTGGACACTTCAATTGTGGAGTTCAGTTGCCACAAGAAATCACTGAACATTGAATTCTCCTACAAAAGGAGAGAAAATATAACTTGCTTGAGTGTTTGGGGTTTTTTCCCTCATTTTTGTGTTCTTAGTGCTCACATTCTTGAATGACCCTTATAATTGAAAAAAAATCTTTTGGTTTGTTTTTCTTTCAAATGACAACTTACTCTCTTGTAACGCAGGCTTAGATGAGGTAGAGACAAAAATGTTTGATATTTTATATCCATTGTGTGTTGGAAACATGGAAAAACAGCAAACTCTGGAACTCTCAAGGGTTAGGTTTTCTGCAATTGGTGTGACATTGCCATGTGTCTCTAATTAGAAACATGGTGGCGTCAGTGTATCTCCTTTCAACAGGCTCGGGATGATATTTATCAGCAAACCAGAGCTCGGGCCAAGACAGAAGCTGCTTCTAATTTATATTTCAAGAATTGCTTTAATGTTTTATGGCTTATAACATATTAATCACCATTAATTTCAGCTATTGGAGGAGACAGAGGAGAATGCTAATTGGCAATGTGTGTTTAGCGGAGCGTCCCGGTGGCGCTCGGGGCTGTTTTTGGGGACAGGGCGCGCGTTGGGAGCGGCGGCGCCGGGGGGCGCCAGCAGGGGGCAATGTTGAGCTACGAACGCGAGAAATGTGAATTAACACCCGCAATTATCCCTGCGAGGGAGCCCTCATCTCCCGGATTCCACAACACGGGAAATCAATCGCGGGTTAACAAATTCAACAGCAATTTAACATAAGAAGTGCAGCGTTTTGGTGCATGCTTAGCTTCCACGGCTAAGTTAAATCAAAAGGGTATTTTTGAAGGTACCCAGTAGTCTGCACTCGATGGGGTTTTTTTTTTTCCCCTCCAAATTTATAATTTTAGCTGGATGATTCTTAAAAACAACAAAAAAGGAGAGAGTAATGTGAAATGCTGAAAGTAAAAATGTCTTAGAATTGTTGGTATTGTTTTTGAAGAATTTTGCTGCTTAAAAGGAATTATTTCTTAAAAGAAAATATTTAAGCAATGTGTTTTTCCTTTGTGTGTGAGCTGAACAACTGTTGGCGTGGTGTTTTTATATATGTGTCTAGAGTGATACAAAAGTCAGTCTCGGACACCTCCTGTGTGTTTTTTTAGGTTTTCCCCTTGTTTAATAAAGCAGCTATAAAGAAGAAAATAAAGTTTCAAAAATTATCTCTGGTTCTGCTGATTGCAATTACTCTTCTGTCATGGCAGAGTATGATATTACAGGAAGTTCAGCACAGTGCCTTCAAACCTGTGGGCTTTATTTAGTATTTTTGTACATTATAGCAAGCACACAATTTTATCATAATGTTTATTCCTGGCATTTCTTTCCCTGAGGATAGTTTTACTTAGAGCTCACTCTTGTGATGTAAATGTTAAACCTTTCATTTGAATGACATTCTGATAAAACATCACATTTCCCACAATATTACCTCATGAATTTATGAGCCATTAAATCCAAAGCTGTTTAACCAATCTTCCTTTTTTTCTCCCCCTCCCTTGAAAATATGAAGGCTATTCATATGTTGGAGGGGTTTTTTTTAAAAGTCATCCAAGATTAACACGTTATCACCTGCAACATCAGGATAAATGCTTGCAGAATTCAAAGGGAGAGTTACCATTTGAAAAAAGACCGTACAGGCTTTGCTTTCTGGGTAAAGAGAAGTCTGAAAAGCTGAAATCTCATGTGATGTGAGCAAGTCTTGCTGTAGCTGTTCTGAGATTCAGTGGAGAGACAATTTGTCTCTCAGGGTCTGATATCATGCAAACCTTGCAATCTGACATTTATTTTAGCTATGAAAATCCGTAACCACTGCACCAAATCTGTAAGAACTGCAGAAGTCCAACAGTCTTTTTTCAGTTATTTTGTTTTAGGTTGATTCACATGAGAAAAGTAAAATGTAAATCAATTAAATTATTTTTATTTGTGGAATGAAAAGTAAACATATAAGGCTACACTTGCATGTTGAATTTTTGAAGGCTTTTTAAAACATATCTAGTGTTCCTTAGAAAAAAAAAAAGGAAGGCCCTTACTATATATAGCCCTTGCTATATGGTGTGAATTGTATTTCCTGCTTTGACAGTCCATTTAGCAATGTAGCAATGTATTTATATGGCAGTTGGCCTTAATAACCTTTATTGACTTTAGTGGGAAAGAGCCAAGACTGGCATTATTAAAATGTATCAATTTCATTGCAGTATAAAATCACAACATATATAATTATGTTAGGTAGGCTAGGCTCCATTTAATCCCACCTATTTATGCAGGAATTTGGCAAGACGAAAGCAAGCATGGAACTGAAATGTCGAGAAAAGTGTGAGTGACTTGGAGTCACATTTAAGGGCACAACTGTGTGCCTGCAGTGAAGGGACTACTTAAAGGAATGAAACATAGATCTTGGGGAAGTAATTTCTTAATGGGATAACTGAAACACAAGTAGTTGTCCCACCATTTGTTTCATTTTTTGGCATCTTAAAGCAGAGCAGATGATAATGAAATGCAGCACACCTTTTAATTTGTAGTAGTGCAAAAGCAGAAGCGTGCACGCTTGGTGAGAGTGGAATAATCAAAGTGGCATTTCAAGCAGACTGGTATCCTTCTCACAACTTTCATCTTGATTTGTAAAAGTTTTTTAAAACTATCTTTAGTCTTGTTATTACTGTTATTCTCAATAACAGGCTTTTTATCTGTTTACACAACTGAATTGAAATCAAAGAGCAAGGTTATTTTATTGTAAAATTATTTTTCTCTCCTTTTTGAGGTCTATTTCATTGTTTGCTCCTATTGCTGTATGAAGTATGTCATAGTTTCAGCTATAAGCCACTATTGTCAGGAGCTTACAGCCTGACAGTTAGAATTGAGTCTGTGCTGAAACTTGAGCTACAAAATCTCAGCCCAGAGCCATTTTTTTTCCTCAAATTAAAGCAAGGGTTTAAATATGTATTTAAATCAAGAGCATTTCAGTTCCCAGATAACCATGAAAAGCTCTAAGATAAAATATGCTTTTACAAGGAATTCTCCTAGCTTTTGTAGACTTTGGCACTTTAAACAACTAACCAATTATTTAAAAAAAAATAGATAATGGGATCACAAACAGGCTGGTTGGTGTTTAGCTTCTTTCAGAAATTGCATAGCAACTTAACTGACACTTGAATTGGTTTGACCTTGTCAGCCAGAATTCCAGGAACTCAGAGGTATTATTTTAATTTCTCTTCTGGTTTTCCCGTTGTGCTCAGATACTGCAGTGTCACACTTTCCTGGAGGGCCATGTGGCCATGGGTGATCGGATTTGCCTAATGAGCTGTGAAATGTAGGTACAACGTGGCAGCTCGAAGACCCAAACTTTACCCATATTTATTGTCTTTTGGGGCTCTCCTTATCTGTTTAGGCCAGAGCCTTTAAATAAATGTATTTTTGGCTGATTATATTTTATGTACACTGGAAGTCAGATGTTTCTGGAAATGTATCTTTTATCTTTTTTATTTCTCTTTTTTCTTTTCCTTGCAATAATTTCTTTGACCCCAATATTTTTAGCTGTCAGAAATGAGAGAAAGGATTTAGCATTGTCTGTAGTAGAATCACAATGAAACTCTAAAAAGGAAAAAAAAAAAAAGTAAAGTTGTATTGCACATCTTTGAGGAAAAAAATTATTTACAATTCTGAGGGAATTCAGACTTAAGCTTCCAAAACAACATGTGTGCTGAAAGCACAAAAGACTGTGTTTATGATTCTCTTTGAAGTGTTTCTGCAACAGGATAAGGAAAATTTTAGAAACTGTCTGATAGTGTTCAGGGTAAATACTTAAACCCCTTTAGAGAATTTCACACACAGATACTGTGCAGCAGAAAAAAGGATACTTATGTTTCCTAAAGCTGCTACAGCCTACAGCTTTGTACTTAAAGACAGAGGTGTTGAATAGGATTCTTCTGAGGATACATCCAGTGACAATATCTACAGGAACATCAGAGCAAACCAGTGGATAGCACTTTCTGTTTTTAACCCTTCCGTGGCCGCTTGAGCTCTGAGCTGCGTCGATAGGAGCCCCTGTAACATTCCTGTTCTAAACTGGGATTGCTCAAAGGGCAGCCTTCCCTCTCCGACAGCTCTGGGGAAACAGCCCTGACAAGGTGAAGGTTCCAATGGACACTGGCAGGAGCCAGGAGAGGTTTAGGACCGTGTGTGTGTTTGTGCTGGCCCAGCTGGGAGGACATGGGGGGGTTGAGCAGCTGTGCCCGTGGCGTGGCCCTGCCTCTGCCTTCCCCTCCAGGTGCGTTTGCACCTGGCTTACAGGTTTGACATTTGCAGGAGTTCTTGTGCACACAGCTGGATCTTGGTGAGCTGCAGTTTTGGATAACTAGAATTCTGTTGTCTTGTGCTTTATTCTTACTGTAATCGGGCTTCTTTCTGTGATCCTCACTGTTTTTATACCTTTGGATGTGTACAATTGTGTGTTCTAAACACCTGCACTTGCATATCAAATGCCATGAATTCTGTGCTAGTGTTTAAGGCATAAATGCATATACCACAATCAGCAGAAATCATATTTGTTCTCCCAAAACCTTGGCTAGGTATACACTTGAACAACACAGGATCTTTGTATCAATAGTGTGTTTATTGAGGCTTACTGTTTGCTGTGGAAATGATGATGTTGTAGTATTGAGCTGTTGCTTTACCAGTGTCACTATTCTCTGCAGTCTTTCACAAGGACATGGGGTGACAAGATGAGGGGAATGGTTTTAAACTGATGGACGGTAGGTTTAGTTTGGATATTAGGAAGAAATTGTTTACTGTGAGGCTGTCAAGGCCCTGGCACAGGTTGCCCAGAGAAGCTGTGGCTGCCCCATCCCTGGAAGTGTCCAGGGCCAAGTTGGACCAGGCTTGGAGCAACCTGGGATAGTGGAAGGTGTCTCTGCCCATGGCAGGGGGCGTTGGAAATAAATTGTCTATAAAGTACCTTCCAACCCATAAGATTCTATGATATGCTTTAATGTTCTCAGAAATCTATTTTCTAGTAGAAAAACTTAATAAAAGACTGTATTTGAAGACTCGGAATAGTATTTCTTGGAAATAAATTAATCTGTATTTTTAGAATTTATTTTATATGCTGTATAGAAATTGATTAATTATTAACAATATTTAAAATTATTTCTAGTTCTTACTTATTCAATCCTAGAAGTGATCAGATACAGAGCTTATGGATTTGTGTTTGTGTATATATGTTTATGGACATGCTACGCAGAAAAAAAAGGATTTGGTTTGGTATTAAAACTGTGAATTACAGTGGTTTGGCAGGAATAATTTGTACTGTGATTGTTATAAACTAGGGTAAGTTGTGATTTTGAATGAAAGTGAAAGCAAATGGCACTATGATTAAAATGTCACCATCTACATTGCTGTATTTTTTTTAATATAGCTAGTGCTGCTAAATGTGGTTTTATTGCTATTGTATTTTAGTGGTTGCTATTGTGTTTTAGTGGCTCTGTAACCACTATAAAATAGAACACAGCTGCTTTACTGTCCAAATGGCTTTGGTAGGCAAAGGAGGTGACGTCTTCTGAAAAGCTGCTGCTGCTGCACTGATACCTTTTCTTTCCCATCTGATCATCAGTCCTTCTAATTCCTAACAAGATCATGGGTGAATAGTATTTTTGTAATGTTCTCTAACAGTTACTTCATCTTTGCTCAAAATTGCAGCTTTCATTTTATACATAAAGAAATATAACTTGGCCTCGGGAGTTGCTATGGAGAACGTTATGCCCTGATGAATTAGGTGCTAATTCTTTTACTGACCCACCGTTTAACTTGTGCAAGTAACTTAGGTGTGGTTTTCAAAATCAGTCTGGCAATCAAAACATTGAGGTCTTACTTTGGTTTTACATTGCAGACAATATCTGATCTTAAATTCCTCCTCAATTAAATGAGGCTATGATTTTTTCTGTATCTGACAATTACTTCTTGGCTATGTCCTAGGGAGAGAACATCCTGCATTTGACAGAAACTGACAAATTTCTGCCTCCCCACATCATGATTGGAAAGTGTAGAAGGGTCCACAGAGGAGCTTTTAATTATTTTTTGGGGGTCAGATGAGCAAATTCTGTGTGTTTAAGAAAGAGCTTTCTGTGTTTTGGCTGACCCTGATGGTCTCCTGGCAGTTCCCAGGTCTCGTTCTCAGGAGCTTTTGCGTGAATCTTTTTTGCACTTTCTGTTTGTCACTACACATGCTTCTGCTTAATGATCCTGAAGCTGTAGATATAATAATGTTTACTATTCTGCAGTAGGAAGATAATTACTGGCTTTTCTCAAATGTTACAAGTGAACATCAGATTTTGGCAGTTTTCCTTGGACTGCTAGTCAATCTGAACTCTGTAATTTTCACAGCAGAGGCACTAATATAAAGTTTAAATGTAGCAAATCTTTTAAATTATTCCAGTAAAATAATGTGATTGTTTATCACAATCAGACTAGTTTTTGTAGGACCCATTTTGAATTTCTGTAATAGAGTGGAACGATTAGGGGATGGTGAGAACAGGCAGGATTGTTGCTGGGGGACAGGAATGGCAGCAATGGAGCTGTGCTGGAGATGAATCCTGTGCTTAGCATGCAGTGATCCACAAAGTGCACTGTTAATAGCTGGCAATAGTGCATCAGTTCATGTTGTCTAGCTGCCTAGGGATCAATATAATTTTGTAATAAACTGAAGTGATTATTTTTATGTGTCTGTGTATATATGTATGCATATATACGCTGCTAATAATTACATTTTAGCTCGATCTTCAAGCTGTGTCCTACATGCTAATGGATTAGAGCTTCACCAGCTAGCTAGAAGGTCAATTGTTTTGTGATGTTGTGGTGGGGCTCAGCTTGGATAACTGAATTATAAGACTTTTCCATGTGGCAGAGTAAGTTAACTCATTGTGATCCTTTTGGTCTCCTTCTGTCCAATGTCATGCTTCCATTTCATGAAACACAAGTTTTTGTGCTGAAATCATTTGCAGTAGTAGGACCATGGAATTCACACTCTTGCTCAAAAGTAGTGATTGATTGTGTTGCAGATGGATGATAGAAATTATTTTAAGATTAGTCTGTACAAACCAATTCATGCTGATGCTGTGTAGTACCACACAGAAGTTTTACTTTTCAGGCTTCCGTGAGGTGATAGAAAATCTGAAAATCAGCAGATTTTCATTTTTATTTACTTACATTTCTTCATGTCTTCTCTTATGGGCAGGAGGAAGAGCACAATGGTGTTGCATATCCAGTGGTAATACATCTATCCCTAGGAAGCAGGGCTGAGGCAAGATGAAATTAGTTCTGCTTTGTATTTATGTAGCTGCTCAAAGCAAAGACCAATACAATTCCTGACTAGGTCCTAGTCCAAAATGTTATGATGCTTTTGAAAGGATTGAAAATAAACAGAATTAAGGCTATTAATATTTCTCACTTTAAAAAGTCTTCTCCTGTGGGTGTAATCTTCATTAATGCAACCTTACAGGGACAGGCATAGTCCCTCAGAGGAAGGAGAGGTTGCCATGCAGCTACACTTGTACAGGCAAGGCTCTCCAAAACATTTCTCCATTACTCAGCCATTTGTTGGTTTTCATGTAGGATGTACTTGATACACATATTTATAAAATATCTGTGCAAGCATGGGTCAATTCCACTGGTGGTTGTTATGCCAAAGGAATTGTGAATTCACAATAATTAGGAATCTACTGGGGAGAAGAAAAAATGGGTAAGACAACAGATGAACCAGTCTTGAAAACTCTTAATATTTGTGGAGATGTTGAACAAACAAAAAAAAAAATCTAACTGGATTTTTAAAGAAATCCTAATGTTAAAAAACTTGGTAACAGGGCTGTTTTCTCAAGGGTTTTTTTTGCATTTCGTCTTCTATATTTTCTTCTTAAATGTAAAATACTGTAATTGAATCACAGCATTAACTGGCTTTTCCCAACAAAACAGCAGATTTAGGCTCTTTGCTGCTAGTTTCAAAAGTAGTATGTATGGAGGGAGAGTATGAAGACAAAAATTGAGCACATGGATGTATAATCCCAAAGGAATAAACTGACTTCTACTAGACAAGCTGAAAGCTGATTAAAATATTTTTCATCCTTTGGGTATGCAACAGCTTTTGATGATGGAGAGTGTATTAATATTCAGCTTAGCTGCTTGTCGACACTGCAGACAGGTCCCAGGAAAGACTCTGATACTGACCAGGTTTTCTCACTCTGCCAGAAATCTTTATGAGACACAGAGCAGCAGCCTTGTACCAGCAAAAGCCAAGATAAGAATACTGCTATGTCTTTATTTTAGAAATTGCTTCTATAGATTTTAAAAGGATTGAAAATTTTCAAGAATTATTTTAGCTATATAAATGTATTTAAATGCAACAAAGGAGAAAGATTATTCTTCATTATTTTAAAATAAAGCTGCTTTAATCTATTCAATTTTCACCTTGTTTGAGTTGTTTATTAACTTGCAAAAATCCCTGTAATAATGTCACTGATCAGGATTTTTGGAGAGTGTGTTCCTACTTAAATTATTTTATAACAGTCAGATCTGAGGTGGTGGGGTACTGTTCTCTTAACTTTCTCTATTCCCTTGTAATGTAATACCTACCTTCCAGACAAGAATGAGATGTAAACAGCTGCTTTATCTGCTGATACTTCTTCTGTTCTTTTGTTGGCATGCTGACATATAGGGTGTTTGCTTTTTCCCCTTCCACAGTGACTAAATATATACAATATCTCTGGAAAACATGTCATAGGCTGTGTGAGGTGCCTTTAGGATGGCTCCAGGGCTAAATACTTCCTGTAGTAGGTGAAAGAGCATGGTTTAACCAGCTTAGTTAACTTAATTAAGCTGTGCTTTTTCTCATGGTACAGCTTTAAAGTGTATTTCATTTAGAAACTGTATTTCGTAGTTGTAGAATGACACAAGGTTGGAGAAATTCTGTGGGATTTTTATAGTTGGGCTTGAAAAAGATAAGATTTGCTAGTTATTGTGCAATGGGAGGAAGTGAACTAAAGGAGTGTGTCCTTTTTACTGAAGATTTACAGGGGAAATTCTAATGCAATTTAGATTGCAAAGGCTTCTCAAACTGAGAAACTCTATTCTTCTTTTTATCCCCATCTAAGTTTGAGATTTTTATACATGGCAAGAACTGTCCATTTTCATCCCAACCTTGGCTTGCCTGGTTGTAGATGTGTCACCAGATCTCAACCCTACATTCTTTTATTGCTCTTTGGAAGAAGTAAACCAAGGCAGCGTGTTTGTGAGAATGTGGATCTTTTCTCCACTGATCTTTGAGTCTCAGCAGAAAATACTATTACAAATTAAAGCAATTTGAACTCAGTTGTTCTTTCTTGAGATGAGTTGCTCTTTATACTCCTCATGAAGTACTCCACGTTGAGGAAAAGGTCTGATGTTTCCTCTTGGGAAAATGCTGGGATCCTGGTCCTAGTGGAAGTCTCCTGTGTGGATAGAGGGGATTGATTATGGAGGCACAGGCACAACTGGAAGCAGTAAATGCTGAGTGAGTTCTACTTACCCTCTCATTTGCTTCATCTGACTCGTTAATGTTACTTATTTACTTGCCTCTACAAGTAAGGGGTGTGGGAAGAAGCAGTCAGGGCAGCAGGTGCCAGCAGCCAGGGCAAGCAGGGGGGAGAGGGCTGGGAGCCCTTTGCTGGCAGGACTGAAGAGAAGGTGAGTGAGGACTCCTGGGGAAGCAGCTTTGGAGTCAGGGCAGAAAGGCTGGAAAACTTGAAACTGAGTGTGTGGGTGGAATGGACCTTTGGCTACAGTGGGAATAGAAAACAAGCTTGGCAGGAAAAGCTTTGGAGGCTGAGGAAAAGTAGGAAAGGATGGCCAAGGCTCTCAGGCAGAAAGGAGTGGTGTGGTTTGAGAGAAAATAGGATGGAGAGGCTTTCTAAGTGGGAAGTGGTTATGGGGAAGGTGGCAGAAGATAAGGGTGTAGCTCTGTGTCTCCTTCAAAACCAAATACTGAGGGTAGTGATTTCTTTGATTTTTTTTTTCCCCCATCTCTTAAAAAACTTAGTGTTTTGATAGAATTCTTTTAATTGATACCTTTGTGCTGTAATAATATTACATTTAATATGCTGTTGGCTTATAGTGCAGAATCAAATAAGGGAGGAACAATCTTTATTTAAGCAAAAATAATTATGTTGAATGCAGAAAACTCTTTAAGGTATGTTGGAAAGTATTCTGCTTTGAATTCCACAAACATTTTTTTTTCAGAAAAAAAAGGAGATTATATATGCATAGATTTTTTTTTAATTTAAAAAATGCATATAATGGTTAAGGCTTGTGATTTTTTTGTGTTTTTATATGGTACATGGATGCATTTATCATATATATGTGTGTATACATAGCCATGTGCATGCATGGAAGGAAAAAGATTGGCCTGTTTAAGTACTGAGCTGCTCTCCATTATGCTTGAAGTTGCAGAATCTTTCTGAACTGATACAATGTGTTAAGTTTCTCATATTAGTGCTTCTCGTCCCACTGCTTGGGCATAGTTCTGTTATAGAATTCGGTGTTTCTTGATTATATGGGGTGTTATAATTTCCTGATGACTGGTTATGTTATTTATAATACAGAGGGTGTTAATCCTTGGGTGATTAACACTCTATTTGAATTACTAAAGGTCAAAGGTACATTCTTTTATTTGGAGTTTGGGTTTTTCACTGTTCTTTCCTTTGATATTTTTTTTTCCTAAAAGTTGTTTCATTCTCTGTTTTATCTGAAAACATTTTGAGACAATTTGGGGTGTGGAGAGAAGAGGAGCATGCTTCTTCCTTAGGAGCCCAAGTCTGGAGCTGTAGGCATTAGAACCTAAGTTTTCTTTGCACTGAACAACTCCTCCAAAAATCCTCCACATAAAAATAATGACTATCTCATAATCAAAAAAATCATAGGAAAAAGCACATGGAAGAAGATATTCCCTACTTAAGCCTGTGAAAAAGTGGATACCTACCTGTGTCTCATCTAAGCTTTTTTGGAAAGATTTAATAAAGATTATAAATGTGTGTGCATATATATTTGTGTATGTATACACATAAACACACACTTTATAAGGTATAAATATAAATGGCTGTCATTTCAGGTGATGTGGAGATACTGCAGAGATTCTTGTCCAGCTGCCAGCTGTATCCCAGTAACTGTGGTTTCAGAACTGAGCATCTATATTAAAAGCCTTTGGTTGTTTCAAAGGCTGTGGCTGTGCAGAAGTAACCCTTGCCCTAATATTTCAGTCCTTTTTTGAAATACCATCGGGGTTTTGTTTTTCTCAGCTGTGTTCTTTAAAGTGCCGGAGCTGACTGAGAGAGAGGCACCAAAGGATTTTTGCTGTTTTGTTTTTCACACATTTCTGAGGTTGTGTAACCATTCTCACAGCTCCAGGAGAATTCAGGTATGTGTCCAGGTTTGCTGAGTTGCTGTGTCCACCTGCAAAGCTTTTACAGTGGCCTACAGCAAGTGCCAGAGCACACCAAAGTGCTGTGACTCTGGCTTTGCTCCCTTCTGTACAGGTGACCCTAACATGTTCCTCCTTGACTGCAATTCTGAGGTACATGTTCCACCTGGAGATTTCCTCAGGCTGTGGTCATTCCACCTACTCCAAATCTGGAAATGTCTGGGCCTGATGGAAGACCTGCAGGATCTCCCTTCACTGGTGCTTTTCCACTCCAAAACCTCTCTGTTAGCACCTGGAATTGCTACAAGCCAGTTAGAGGAGAATTGTGTTGGTGCAGCATAGCCCTCTGCAGTGTTCAGGGCTTGCATGTAAACAAAGGAGATGGTCAAAGAGCAAAGGAAACACTAAACAAGGTTAGGAAACCAAAACAGAAGGAGAGTGGTTCATCTGGTTGGGGCAGTGTTTTGGGCTTGTAGATTGTTCTCAGCTCCAATGATGCCACCCTTGGAAGCTGTGACAGGGTATGATAAGCCTCCCTCTGCATTTTCCACTAGAGGCATAGCTGCTCCTGACTGGCTGCTTTAAGAAAATTCAGCATCAGACTAGCCTGAACAAATGAATGTTAGCAATGTCTCTTTTGCAGGTCTGGGACATGAGTTCACTGGTGTATAAATGCTCTGCTTTAACTCACCAGAGTGGGCTTAATGCCTGAACTGCTGGATGAAGTCCTTCAGTCTGCCAGAAAATTGAAACATATTGTAGTAATTCTTTAACATTTAATCTAGGTGCCAAACCTGTGGGTGTTTTAATGTTGCTCTGCAGCAGATAGGATGGTTGGTAAATGAATGGAAGCACAGAGGCCAGTTGTTCCTGTCCAGCCACTCATTTGATGATTGTGTTTCACTGTCTGTGTGTGCTGGGTTTCTCTCTGCTCTGCTCTCTGGTGTTTTGCTCTGAGCTCAGTGAGGTGCTAAGATTAGCACTGGTTTGCTTTTGTCATAATCTTTCATGTTTGCTGTGACGGATAGGTGAAAAAGTAGTGTTTGTTCTGCTCCAGCATGCAAGGAATCCTGCTCAGACACTGAGGGCAATTAGTCCCTATGTTGTGGGATAAAAAGCAGACATGCTAAAATTTTAGGGGTACTTTTTTTTCCTGTACATGCTCCAGGGGGAATACTGCACTGTGGCTTCCTACATGATTTCTCTGTGTAAGATTGCTTAAGTGCTGACTGCCATTCAACTGCTGGCCTGTGGTTTGTGCAAATACTAAATACTACACTGGCTTTGTTCCTTTAATGTTTCACTTCCATTTTAAGAGTTTCATTTATGCTTAGAAACTTTTTTTTTCCTACTTCTGTGAGTAGTCTGGCACCACAAAATGTATTGAAAGCATTTGAAGTAGTTCGGTAGGAGGCAGAATTAAAGGTCAAAGTGGTTTTGTGAGCAGAGCAAAATACTGGGAGGAAATAAGTTGCAGAAAAGAGGGAGTAACAATAACTGAGAGAAATAGGAATAAATATAATGGAAGTATAAAGAGTCCTGAAGTGCAAAGGATGCCAGGGTTAAAAGGAACTGAAGGTATTAATATGATGATCTGAATTTTCACCTCTTAAACTTGGCTGCAGCATTTAATAGGGTCTTGCTCTGGGGATATTAAATATGTAAACTACTAATATAAATGATACAATTTATTAGAAATGTGAGTTCTGAGTGAATGTGTAATTTCATTTTCTACGTCAAAATAGTTTTTTGTCTGCTGACATAGTTCTGAGTCAGCTTTCTTGAAGGAGTGGTTACATTATGGCTTCAGTAGCAGAACACTGAGCTTGAAAGTCTGCAGATAGAACACTTGCAATAGTGTGTATGTGTGAAATTTTAAGTTATGAACTGCCTGGTTAAATCCAGAATATGTTTTTACTGAAAATTGTTATTGGTTTTGTGTAAGTCCATTTTTAATATTAAAACAGAGAAAAAGAGGCATGGGGAAGGGAAATTAATGGGTAGCAAGCAAGACTGAAAGAACATACAACTAAAGGTTGAGATTAATAACCAGGTTACTAAATAAGATTTGCTTCATGGAAGATGGAGAAAATTGTTTGCTGATTTAGCTGGTATAGCTAGAACAATGTACTTAGCTGTTTTCATATTGAAGATTATGTTCTGTACAAATATATAGTACATTAGAATTTTACTGCTCCTGTTTCAAAGTCTGCTGAAATATTTTGGCTTCCTTCTTACATTTATCACAAATAACCGTTTATTTTCTTGATTTGAACCATAAATATTTGTAGAAGTGCTGTAATCTTTTTTTAACAACAACGATTTGAAAATTTGCATAATGGGCTTAAGTAAATAACATGACTTACAAGTAAGGCTATGAATCTGTTGCCTGTGATGCTCTTTTTTGGTGACTTTTTCCATAATCAGAATTTATATAATTAAATTCATTACTAGACATTCAAATTAACAATGTTAATTTATGTTATGTTACATTACTAGACATTAAAATATACTTAGAGAGTTACATCAGAAATATTATTTGTATCCTGTTTTCATTTTACACGTACTTTTGCCTTATATTTGTACTATCCCAGTCAATAAGCATATA
This sequence comes from Acridotheres tristis, assembly GCA_037013685.1. Classification (NCBI taxonomy): domain Eukaryota; kingdom Metazoa; phylum Chordata; class Aves; order Passeriformes; family Sturnidae; genus Acridotheres; species Acridotheres tristis. The sequence continues at coordinate 9,953,170 of CM072898.1, forward strand.
TAAACTGTGTCAACTTGTGCTGTTTCATTGCATTTTTGCTGTTTAATTGCATTTTTCATATAAATTTTAATAAAAAAATATTTTACTGCTTATTTGCACCATACATCTCTTAAATCTAAGACACCACTGAGCTCAGAAGATAGCAGATAGAATATCCAGTGTTTGAACTGGTACTCCAGTTCCTGGTTTCCTGAGGATAAATGTGATTGCTCCAATATAAATGTTTTAGATCACAGTGACAGCTGTGAAAATTAAACATAGCCAGCAAAATCTATTTTCTGTCTAGCTAAGTAAAGGAGAGGACAGATGATAAAATTCCCTGGGCGAATGAATTCTTATGAACAGTGATGAATCTTTTCCCTTTGCTGTATTAATTTTATTGTATTGTTAGGGAAAAAAAACTCTAACTTGGATTTCTGTGTATGTTTTTCATATTCAAGTTTATCATATTAAGGTGAAAAATTTAGACTATGTCGTCTAGATCATGCTGTAGCACACATTGGGAGCACTTTTCTAAACACAGGGGAAAAGTTAGACTTTAGGATAGTTTCCAGATATCTGCAATGGTTTGTAAATGAAACAGACTTTAAAATTCTATGAAAATCTGGGGTTTGGGGAGAGGTGAAAATATTTCCCAGAAATTTCCTTTCTCCTAGTTTATTATGAACAATGTTTTGTTTTCAGAAGTTTTGCCTTATCTTGCCTTAAAGTATCTTAAATTTTTGAGTCTGCAATTTTGCTTCTTAAACATAAGTTTTGGTACCTGCTTCAGAGGCTACTGTCATGCAGAAAAATGCAGAATTTTCTCATATAGGCTACGCAGCAGGTTGGGCACTGAGGAAGAATAAGAAGAAAGAGATGTCCCTTTGAGTTATTTTCATCACTGTTTGTTTTCTACCTGAGGCGTGGTCCTGGCCTCTGTAGTTCTGGAGGATTCCTTTTCCCTTCCAGTGAAACTGCTCAGCCTTGACCAGTGGTTTGAGCCCCCTGTTTGCACTGAGAGGAGACAAAATAGTTTTCAGGTGCTTCTTTCAGCTGGGGCTTGGGTGCTGCTGTTATCAAGCTTACACTCATCTTCTCTGGGCCAATTCTTTCCTGTTTCCACAACTACTTCTTCTGTAACTCCCTCTAGCAAAATATACTTTGTAGAAACTCGCCATTAGAAGCAATCTGATAGTCTTTTTTTGTGACCTATACCAGTCACTGGATATTTCTGTTTGGGCTGAAAAGTCAAAATGAACTATGGACTGCTCAGCTGTTGCATTGTGCTTTTATTCTTTCTTCGCTGAGGTGGAGGAGTTAATGGAGGTTGTAGCTCAGAAGTGAGGCTATGGGACATCACTTGTATATTTCTTTTTTAAATTAATATATTGTGACCCTTAAGATATACAGGCACTTTTTATTTTTTAAGGGAAAAAAAGCAGCTCTCTTTAAAAAGTTTATTGCAAAGTAAATGGTTAAAACGGAGCTGCAGTTACTTGAAAGAGACAAATATACATTCATTATTTCCTGAGTGTGTTGTTTTTACGGGAAAGCAAAGGAAGCAATGGCTGGGTGTCATTAAGGAGTAGCTCGTGGAAAGCGGTGAAATGAGCAATGAGACTTGTAAAGTGTCATGAAAACTGAAACACCAGGGTACAAAGTACTGCTTATCCTTCCAGATATGGATACCATATGGCAACATGAAGGGAAATAGAGAGTAGGAGACAAGAATCATATTATTCCTCACACTTTCATTTGCTTGCTATTTGCTTTGGGCAAATGACTTAAGAAGTTGTGCCTGGACCTTCTTCTGGCACAGGATTTATTGACAAGACACCTGTCTTCCCTGTCAGGCTCCTTGAAGTTTCTTTGGTGTAATTTCAGCTTTGGCACTTCTGATTATAAATTTATTCTTGTTTTTCTAATAGTACTGAAATAATCTCTTATTGACTGTTCTAAGTTAAAATCCATATTAATTTTCTGGTAGGATATTCCTTTCTTCTCTTAAAGCATTTCACTTATTTTCCTTAAGAAAGACAGTCTGCTATGGTGGGTTCTTGCTGTCCTTGAAATCTCTTGTCCTTTTTTCCTTTTTCTGCAAGTTGCCATTTCTGGACAACTTTCTGCCTATCTCTTTTATGTATATTTGAAATCAAATGGACTGATTGGGGGTGCTTGGAAAGATGTGGAAAGGCTTTTACTTCTGGAAAGGCAGTTATGTGGTCCATGTACCTTTGAAATGGCACAGAGGAGAAGAGTCTTTATCAGCTCTCCAGGGGCTGGCACAGCTCTGGGAAGATTCTGTCACCTCCTCCCTCACCCATTTTCTCTGTTCCACCTCCTGAGTACACACCCATTGTTTTCTTCATTTATAACAGTTTCACAGCAGTTTCATATTTCTCTGAAGTTAACAGATCTTCCTTATATATTATTAAACTAAGTCTTACCAAAATACAGTACAGTTAGTTATCTTCACTGTAATAGTTGTTTAAAATGACAATTCTGGCAAACTTCGCCTTTGCTGTTCTGACTTTGTGTTTGTGAAACTATACTTGAGAATTTTTGATGTTGTCCCCCAAAGTTAATGGTTGGTAGATAAAGCCAAGAGTGTTGCAAAACCAGGGAGAGCATGCTTATCCACTCTCATTGTTATTTTGAAACTTTCACTTATTTTGCCTCATACCATCTGAAGGGATCATTAATGTATTTGGTTTTGCCTTCACCTAAGGCTGTAGAAATGAGCAGTTATTTGACTGTGTTGCAGCAAGAAAATGTGATTTTAGGAGCAGGTCGTTTTGTCATTGCAATGGGTGTTATGTCAAGAAAGAACAAGAAAAGCTGCTCAGAAAGGTTTTATGGGAGGTCTAGAAAATCATGCAAAACTCAACAGAAGATGTTACAAAGGGAGCCCCTGATGTAAAAGGTTTATGCTTTGTGTGTTACAGTTCTGAAAATCAATGCTTCATGTGTCACATCAGGCTGTTGTGGGCGTGTGGTGGTGAAATTGCAGATAATAAATTACTACTCTTTCTACTGAAGCTGTATAACCTTCTCCTAATTTTAGCACCACAAGGAAATGCAGTTTAGTGATTCTCTATGCAATGGAGTTTGGTGCAAATGTTTGAACTTTCCTGTGGTCTAGGAAAGCTGGCATTTTAAGAAGTATTTCATAGTTGCATAGGTTACCATTACAGCATTATAATGAATTCTCAGTGCTTTGTTCAGTAGAACACTAGCCTGTTTGTGGGGGGAAAATGTCCAAAGGACATCCTAACTTCTGTTCTCTACAAAAGTATTTGATATGACACAGCATTAAGGGATAGAATCAACCCCATACATTCTCAATTTCAGAAAGAGGGGGAAAAACTGAAATACGAAGCTATTCCCACTAGAAATGTTGTAAATCTTACAAAATATATAAGCTTTCCTCTTGAACATACATCAAAGGCATAAAACTTGGGAGATTAAAATATGTTTTTAATCTTGGTTTGATGAGCAAAACTTTCACTGTAATATTTATTATGAGAGGCTCTACTTGTGTTGCCTCTTCCCTTTGTTCTGTTTATATATGACTTCCTTTCTTCCAAAAAAAGTAGGAAGTATCGTTTTCACAAAGCCGAAGGATATTGCAATGGTTTGTTCATTTAAGCTGAATTGTAGGCCCACGTGGCAGACACAAACTTTTCTTTTATTGTCCCGGGTCCCAGAGGACAAGCAATGCTTTCTGATGGCTTCCCATGAATGCCTTTCATTTGTGGAGGAGTTTCAGTGGCTTATGCTGACTGTACAAAGATCAAACAGGCAGGAAAATTGTGGTTTTGTGAAACCTAGCCAAGATCTTTGTTATTTTCTCAGAAGTTTTTCTTCTCTAACCCTATTTTTTTAAGGACAATATTAGGACAATTAGTTTTAGCGACTGATGGAAAAAAAGATTGTTCTATCATTTTCTCTTTAAAATTTAAGTATTTTCTTGGTTATTAGAAAATTTGTAGGCATGTTTAAAGAAACTACTGACCATAATTGCAGTCTGTCTTTATTGCATTTGGAATCAATGGTATCCAAAATTAAGCTTAAAAAAAATGTTGTGGCTGTTTGGTCCTGCAATTTGATCTATTTTGGGCCACTGTGACTGCAGAGTTTTGCTGAAATCACCCAGTTGGGGTTTTTTTCGCCTGGGTACAAAGGTCTGTCTAACAGATTTGATTGTGATTTGACCTGTCAAAGTCTCATTTGTTTCAAGAACAGTGGGGTTTTTTTCTCAACAGGTTCTCTTAGCATTCATTACAGAGATTTCCTTTTTGCTCAGCTGTTGGCAAGCTCAAGTATTGGAAAGGGATGTGCAGACCACAATGTCTTTTTAACTGCAGCAATGGCATGTTTGGCCAGCAATATGTAATTTTCGTTGTGTTACTCATATAAAACCTCATGTTTGTCGTACAAATTCCGTTTTTGTTGAAGGATTGCTTTAATAAAACTGAAATGGCCCAAGTTTCTGAAGTGAAACCTGTAGCATTTTTAGGGGTCAGACGTAGCTGTAACTTGAACAGCTGTACAACATGCATCCTAGATTGTTTTTAATTGTCTTCCCTTTCTCTAACAGCAGTAATTCTTGTTTATATTGTCAAGAACCTTTCCACTGAGCACAAGAGCACCATACTTTAAGGTCACATGCTTAACCCCACTGCAGGGTTACAATGTAAATGGGCCCCCTTTGTTTTCATTAATGTGTGAGGGGTGGGTGCAAGGCAAGGCTGTTCACAAGGCTGAAATAACTTATTGTAAAAGTGCCTTAAAGAAAGCATATTTTGTCTCCATACCACAGTTGTTTAGCATTACTCTTGTGCATCCAACCGACAGCCAGTTTGGCAATGGATTTTTGTGTGTCATTTTGTTCTTTTGACCTGTGATACTTCTTTCTTTCTCCTTTTTTTAAACCGAGCTAATGGATTCACCTCAAATAATACAAAATGAAGAAGCTTTTTCTCCTTCTGTTCCTGATTGCCTAGAAAGTAGTAAACAAAGCTGGAACTGCTCTTTTCCACCCCAAGCCTTTTACATAACAATTTGCCAGCTACTGTTTCTGTGTTGATGAATAGGTTTCAAATTAAGACTTTCTAAAAATGTCAAATTAAAATAGTGCTTTTAATCTGTTAAAATTTTAAAAAGTGTAGCCTTTTGGAATAGCTTCAGGAGTTTGAAGTCTATTTTCTGCCTATCACTGATGTATGGAGGAAGAAATATATTGAAATATTACAGGTTGTTTTGATTATCTAGAATTTGCCCTGAGTCCCGAGATTTTAAGTGATTTCAAACCCAGTGCTGATGATAATTTTTGGCTGGAACTTTTAGTTGGTTTTGTAGGCCAAAATAACTTCAAAAAAGTTGAAGTCATGCTTTTAAGTGCTGCACAGTGTCAAAAACGAAGCCATTTGGGGGGATATCTCTTTTTTTCCCAGGTTGAAAACTCTTCAATATGGACTTAAGTTCATAGAATTTGGTTGCTCTATTTGAAATGGAAAAGCTGTGAGAATTTTTCACAAATGTTTCTTAAAATACTTCTTTTCCTTCTAATAACTGCTATGCTCCTGGGCTTTGGGCAGAGGCATTTTGGTTTGGGTTTCAATTTTCTTACACTTCATCTCTTTTAGTAAAAGCAACTTACTGTATCTAGTGATCTCTCCAGTATGGCAGTAACTGATTTGACTAGTTGTAAACAGGATGAAATCTGCCAATCCTGAAAGATTTATTTAGTACTCAAGAATATAGTGGTAGTGTGATATTTAAGGAGTTCTGTTAATAAATATGTAAGAAAAAATTTTGTGAAACAAAAAAAATGTATAGCATTTAAGATGGCAGTAAATATGAGTCTTTCAGCATGCAGTCTTGACAGAGTTGTTACTGAATAGGAAAAAATAGTAAAATATTGTTAAAAAGCAATCTATCTCCTAATGAAAATGTTTTAGCTTTTTTTTTCCTAGAGGAATGTAGTTATCCCTGAAGATTGATTTAGTACACATAAAAAGATTGCATAATGACATCCTAAATAAAAAAAATTAAAAGTGGAAAAAAAAAAAGAACACCGACTCCAGAATTCAAATGCTGAGGAGAGACAACAGTTTATCAAATGACATGTTTTCCTCTTTAAGAAGAGAAATATTTTTATAAACCACATTAATGGTTTGAGTGAGCCTAGGCTGTACCTCTTACGTGTGGCTCTGAATGCTGTGAAGTGTGATTTGCCCTCTGGCATCATGATGAAGCAGAAGGTGAAGCAGGTAGACAGTAACAGTACATGGAGATTTTTAGAGCTCTGGCACAGCTTGTCATGATGTATCTTTAACAATAGAGGTTTTTGTATGAGAGAACACAGGTCAAACCCTTCTCCACAAACTGCTATTTTTCATTTCTGCAGCAGCCCAGGAGATAGAAAAGCTTTTTTGGGCTAGTGGAGAACATCGCCTTTGTGGCATCTGTTAAGGATGCTCAGCCAGTTTGTGTAAATGCATCCTTGACATTGCTTTTTACCAGTGGATTAAGGGCTCCTTCTGCAGGAGTGCAGAGGTGATTAGTCAGCCCCCTCTGACCCCTCTCCTAAGCTGGACTTCACAGCTGAACTTGAGAACCCAGATCTTGTTTCACGTGCCTGTGAGTGGTGAGGCAGGAGCTGGGAATGTCGTGGTGCAGGGTAACAGAATGCACTCTTCTGCGGTGTCTGAGCTGCACTGGTGTTGTCTGTTTTCCAAATTGTATTGTCATAATTTGTGAGCACATCGTGCAAATGTCATCTCTGAGTTGCCAGAATCTGGGCTACGTGATTTTTGTTTTGGAGAGAAATCAGTATGCATGTGTTTGTGTATGTTTGATCTGGTAATCACACTGTTTGTTTTCTTTGTTAGGCACATGAATCAAATAATTAAAATATATTTTCCCTGATTGAATGCTGTCGTATTAATGAAAATTGTCTATATAATTTATTTTTTTATATAGTGAAATTTTAAAATAGTTGGACATTCAACCTTCTTCAGTGTTATAGCATGGTGTTTTACTGGAACAAGCTCAATCAGACTAATCAATAGCTGCCTGCAGCTGGCATTAACAGTCTTATAAACTGTCGTTTTTACAAATACATTGCATTCGGAAGAAAAATAAATAGCAATATATTACTGAGTGCTTGGCAGAATGGAAGTTGGCAACTGAGTGTGTCAAGAGGATGAGAACCTTGGTGAGAATTGATGTGTCCTTGGAAAGGGTGGAGAGGTGTGCCTGAGTTTTCCTTGGGTTAATGCTCCAGATCCATGATGCTGCCCAGAAATTAGGTGGAATGTGATGAAACAATAAATGTGGGTGTGTGGTATCCTGGTGTGCATGCAATACAGCAAATATGGGTTTACACATATAACATTAGACAGTCTTAATATCCTTTAGTTTAGGAGGAGTTGTGGTTTGTGTATTTTTAAATTTATTTTTTTATTATGGAAAAAAAGTGTAGTTTTCTTTTGAGTGTACAGGGTGTCAAGTTTGATCAGATATATTAACTATAGTTCAACATTGTAATTTTGCAATATTTTTCTTGTAACATTTGTGTTGCCATTTTATACTAGTAAGATATATTCTCCTTTTTAACTTCTAATAGAAAATTAGTGTCTGTATATAAGAGGCATATGTATATTACAGGCTTATGTAGTTTTATATTCTAATAAGTCAGAATGACATGTGCAAAACATGGTCTGAATTCAAGAGAGTTAGGAGTAAGTATTTGCCTTGCTCTTTCAGAAGGAATCCATATTTAGTGTAGGTACTGACTCCAAACTAATGATAGTACATATTTTGGGCAACTATTTGAAGTAAGTTAAGTCAGTAGGCTTTTCTGTTTTGTTCTCCTTTGTCGGCTCCCCCACTTTTAAAATTTGCTAATACATTGCATTTTGTTGTACGTTTTGCACTGCACATCATCAACATTCTCATGGCCCATATGTGAAGTACCTAGCTAGTGGTTTGATGTAAAATATAGTTATGTACTGCAACAAAAACTGGAGGAGAATAAGGCGCTGAAATCAGACAGCCTAGTTTTCCATTGAGGAACGAGGATCACAGCTTCCAAAAAAGTGTATTTCTTAATGCTGTCGTCATCAACTACTGGCAGTGTCTGGTAGTGTTCTGCTTGCTGTTTGACAATGTCATATTCCCCATACATTAAATAAATGTAGTGTAGCAGGCTCTGCTTTGGTTTTATTTCCTGTGTTTTTCCCAGCAGTGTGCTCTCAATTCCCTTTCTGTCTGTTTTGCCATGACAGCTGATATCACTACTGCACTTAAATGATTATGAATTTTAAATCTTTACAATGGTGTGCCATAGTGTCACTGGGGGTAATGAAGTTGTTACTTGATCCAAGTGTGACAAAACTTCATTTTTTGAAAAAACATGGTGAGAATCCCATTCTCACAGGGATATCCACAGACCTGGTGCCTGTATTGCTGTGAGGATGGTAAAGGCATTGAACTCCTTATGTCATTTGAAGATATGATTCATCTGTATGTGGTTATCTTGCATATGTACTAAATTGCTATTCTGCTAGGGCATGTGTCTTAGACAAAGCATGCCCACAGGCACTTCTGGACATGTGGCTTGCTATTTCATTTGATTGTGGCTTGTAGCTTCTTCATTCTGCAGTGTTTAACCCATTCTGTAACTTGGCCTTCTGGTTTAAATTATTTCAATAAAACTAATGACACTGGAAATACACTTTAAATTTCTGCACAACTATATTTTAGTAGACAGTGTGTTAAAAGGTGTTGTGACTAAGTAGCTTGATAGCAACATGGCTTCAGTGATGGGAGGAAAATGCTGATATTCTAGACTTTTCCATACTAAACAGATACTGAGATGTGCTGTTCAAGAAAATCAAGAAAATGTAATTAATTTAATTAAACACTAAAAATAATAAAAAATTAAAATGTCATCATTAATTCAGAATCTAGCATTCACTCTTTTCGGTTTTTCTTTGTAGCTTGTGGATGTTTTAAATTTTTTTTGCTGACTATTACTGTTACCTTTAGAGATTCCAGTTTGCATTTTAAGTGCTACAAAGAGCGCAGGTTTAGTTTCGAGATTTTTGGCACAAGTTTGCATCTATAAATATTTTAAGAGAAGCTGGTTATGTAGCTGGTATGTAGAGTATTAGGGCTTCAATATAAATTAGATGAATCAAAACAATGTCTCACGTCTTGAATTATTTCATTAGAATCAGTAAAATTAGATGAGTATTTAATTTGAACTACAGTTATCTGTCTGTGAGATAGTATTACCTACTTCTGGCTTTGAAGCTGTAATTTTTTCCTCTCATCTCTCCTCCACCCTAAATTATTCATAATAGTTGATGATGCTAATTTTGAGATGCTAAGAAAATTAGAATACTCTTTTGAATTCTTCTGAATGCATGAAATCATTTGTTGTGTAATTCTTCAGTGCTTATTAGAACTGCACATAATTGTTGATGAAAATTCAGACTGCTGGCTGAGTGAGTGTGTGCAGGTTGTACTCAGCATGATTCAGCACTGCAAAATCTAAGCTGTCCAGAGTTCAGATTAGCCAAGTGAGTCTTCTAGTGCATCTTAGCTCAACTGATTTCAGCAATAGCAGATGATCACTGAAGCATACACTGCTGTGCAGTCCTTCAGAACTTAAGTGTTCAGCATAACTACTGTTTGCATGTGACCAAAATGGAAAAAGGGAGGTGTATACAAAGGAGTGAATTATAACAAAGAACACTTTCTGCTTCAGTTCTTGTTCAGAAAACATATGTTCAGCCATGCAGGCAACAGTTGGGGTAAAGACACACTGTAGGTTTGGAAACAAAAGGAGTGTTCTTTTCTTGCATTCACAATGTTTTCAAACATATTCACTTGTTAGGGACTGGCCTGTCAGCTGGATCTTCTTGCAAGCGTGATTTCTTTTTCCTGACTTCTTTCAAAAGCTTTTTCCCCACAATGTTTTACACTTCATATAATCCACTATGCATGCTAGGCCTGCCTCGGTCTTTGTGCTATTGATGATTCAGAGGTGGAGGGGCCGTGCTCTGGGAGAATGTGGCTGAAGGGTAACCTTTCAGTCACCCATACATCTGAAGATGCTAAGCCACTCTTATTCCAAATATCTTAAGTGGTTTGATTGCTCTTTCATGATGAGGTGGGTTATACTTCACCTTTAGAACACTGCCAAACCGATCAGTGCAGCAAAAATATTTTGAGTGTTGATCTTTTGACATGTTTTAATTTGTAACCACATATTGAAAATCTCACAGAGACTCATCATAACTGCTTAAATCATCCAGTAAAATTATTTTTTTTTTCTCTATTGGAAATTCATTCAGTTGTGGCATGCCAGAGTAACCAAAAATTACTTGGGCATTACTTCTGTTTGGACTCCTTTTTCCTAAATTTATGGTTCAAGACCCTGGTATAAATATTCTTATATAGGCATAAAGGTAATACTTATTTCCAAATAAGCTCAACCTCGTTTAATTTATGACTTTTAAACTCATATGGCTAGAAAATGTACTGCTTTAGCTCCACAGGCATAGATAAATGGAACAACTTTCTAGTGCAGACAAGACCTACAGTTTCTTTGGAAATGTCGAAGTGATCTACTCGCTGTAGGTTTTTCTAGGTCAAACTACTCATCTATCAAGTCAGGTATTCATCCTTTGTTGTCAGCAGTGAATACCTCAAAGCAAGGCAGGGCTGCCTACATTTTAATGCATGTAGACTTGTATATGGAGTTTAAGCATATGTCTGGCTTTAAGCATTCAGCTCTACAATTGGGTTATGTACATGTTTAGTTTTGATGTGCACCATTGAATATAATGGTAGGGGAGAATGTATGATCTTTGTGGTGATGGTTTCACACCAGCAACTTGAGTTTCCATTCCTTTTATGCTACAGAAATGACACTTCTTTTGTAGAATTCTTTATTCTTTATATTTGATTTTAAAACAGACATAAGTTTGTCTTAAAACCCCTGATTTTATGTTGAAAGTTCTCAGTCAATAACCAGAACAGTTAGGGACTTTTATGTTGGCTTGCAGATTATTCATATGTTTTGTTGGAGTATGAATAGTGTTATCTGAATTTTCAGCCTGGGAAATTACAACTGATGAATGTCCAATGATTAGAATTTCCCATATAAGGCCCTCAGACCATGAGAGGATCATTTACTCAACTGGAAAATCCTCAGACAAGAAAACTCCATGTAAATATTTTCTATTGGAAGGTGCTAGCAAATGCATCCTTGCCAACGTACGTCAAAACTGCCAGAAGATCTGTGAGGACGGGGATTAACTTTTTAGCACTGTCATCTTAAGAGCTTTGACAGGGAAACATTATTTAAATGTTTTTTCTTTGACTGCGTATGACTGAAAAGATGTTAACGGTAGATAAAACTAATATAAAGCAGTTAATGATACTGACATGTATTCTAAGTCTGCACCTTTTTCTTTTCTTGAGGTCTGTGTCAGAAATCCTTGAGAATACTGCAGCTTTGAAATAAACTGTCCTTTCTTCTCAAATGAAATCTGATGATTTGTCTCCAGTCTGATAAAAGAAAGCATATGCTAGTATATTGCTTCTTTTGAGGAATTTTTTGTGTTGTTTTATAGGCTCCTTAAAAATAAATTATGTTTTAGATGTTGCAGTGACTTCTCTGAATTTCAGAAAGAAAATAGTTAATAATTTCTTTCCTTTCAGTTCCCTTGAGCCTACCTTCATTGCACAGTTTGCATATAACAGCTAGTAAGAGTAGAATGTACTGAACCTTAAACAAATCTATTAGGATCACCATGGCAAGAAACTGGGAAAATGGCAGAAAAAAGGAACAATGATTTTGTAAACCCTCCAAAGGTCAGAAAAAGGCTTTCAGTAAGTATGCAGAGGCTAGAAATCAAATCCCATTTCCTATCATAAGAAACCAGTTGTTGTAGCAGCAGTGGTTAATGTACTGTATGTGAAAGATTTAAGACTAGTTGGAAAGCTTTGCTTCTGTTTTATTAGGCTGCTATTGAAAAGCCAACAGCATAACTTCAACTAGGTGCTTTGAGATTTCTTAATGGGCTGTCAAGGGCAAGACACCAGGTCTGTGCTATACTAGCTCTTTCCTGTACATTAAAACAACAGGGGCCAAATGATCATATACAGAAGTATGAATTACTTGATGCTTTCTCTGTTCCATATGGTCAGCCATGTCTTTGGCAATTAATCATGTACAGAATCAGTTGAGTGCTCTCTGAAGCATTGAAGTCAACATTTAGTTGTACCTGTGCCAGTGGGGGCAGTGGGGGTTGTGAGCGTAAAATAGCAGGATGAAGAGCTGCTGGCGCCGAAGCCAGAGCAGCTGGCTTCTATAAACAACACTTTTTTCCTCTTTACCTTTTTTTTTTTTTTTTTTTAACTTTCTTTGACAAACATGGCTCATTTTTCAATATCATCCAGAACATGAGGGTTGCTGAGTGAAACTGTGATATCTGGCATAGTGGATTAATAAACAAAAGGCAGAGAATTGGGTTTAATGTGCCCAAATTACCGGGTGATAACTTAAACCATACCGGCTGTTTCCATTGTATCAATGAAAATGGGTGCATTTGCTCGTATTTTAAATAGAAATTTTAAAATTAAAGAAGAAATGAGCAGGGTTTTGTAATCAATTACTAGCTTTTTTTATCATGGAGGAGTTACAACATGTTAAATTAACATGGCTTAATAGATTTCAGGTTCTTTTTCCCTCTCCTCTAAAAGGGGTTCTAGTTTCATAGAATTGTATCAGGGTGCTTCTTTCACTGAAAGCAAATAAAAGGACAAAAATAACAGGGAAAATACAGAATAACATTTTAGGCTTGCTTACAGGTTTTACTCTTTGTTTTCCCTTTCTGTATTAGTTATTGATTTTTTTGGAGATGACTGCTATGTTAAAGTAAAAATGGTTGGTAAAGATTCAGAAGCTTATCCTATTTAACTGGTGGTGAGTAAATTAAATCTTAACTTAGAGTGAAAAATCTGATTTGTTGACCCAACAAAGTAGGACCAAGAGGCAAACTGTCCCAAGTGCCACTTTAGTTCAGACTGAAGGCTAATTTGTTTGACAGAACACTAAGCTTCATGTCTCCAGTTATACAGTGTTTCTAACCTTACGTCTGACTCCTCATGAGGTCTGTATTGAAGGAAGGAAAAAAAATTAGCTTTATAAGATTGAAAATGTGCCAGTGTGGGGTTTGAGTGTTTAGATGTTGGTTTTCCTTGCTTGTTTGTAGGCATGTTGTGATATTCACCCACAGTTCAGCAGAGTAGTGGTCTATGAAGGTTAAAACAGAGTTTCTTCTGCTGCGTATCTAAGGAAAAAAAAAATATTGTAATTCTGTTACAATACCTAGATTATCTTTGTTAGGTATCTAATTTTGTGTGTGTATCTTGGGTGAATAGAAAGACTTGGTTATAACAGTTTCTATTCAGTCCTGTGTCACTGATATATTTTGTTGGTGATAATGAGAGAAATAGGGTGTTGGTCTCTTGAAGTCTAATCTTAGAACCTTCCGTTCTTACGTAATGAGAGAAGATGCTCTTGCCTGATATGCCTAAACTTAGTTCTGCTGCTGTACCAGGAGGAAGGCAAGGACTATAGTTTCCTAAATACTGTGTTTAACATAAAAGGCTGGATTTTCTCTTGATACATGTGTATATACACATAAGTGTGTGTGTACATAGCTTTGGGCTTTTTGAGAGGTGAATTGTGTGTTTGTTTTTAAGACTTGTGCCATTTGGGTTTTACAAGGAGAGCCCTAAATACACTAATAGATCTGTAAGGAGAATGGGGCAAGATTTACTGAAAATTCTAGCAGTACTGCTTATTAAAGAGGTATGCTGGCCAATGAGACAGGGAGTTGCTTCCCACAAGTGATAAGCAATTTGCGTAATCTCGTTGCTTAGGTTCTCCAGGATATGTTTCTGCCAGCTCAGGAAGCAGAAGAAAGAAAGTTTCACCAGTTTGTAAACATTACTACCCTCAAGAATCTCTGTGAACACAAGGATGAGATAAGACAGGCTGTAGGGCTGGTTGCATTGTTTATTTATTCTACTGTCCTGCAGTCCCACGTGTGCTGAAAACCCCTGAGTCAGTGCTGAGTCCAGTTGAGAGCTGTGAAGGCTTCACTCAGCATTGGGCAAAGGGGGCCTCTGCAGGCAATTATCTGTCATTAAAAGAATTGAGGCACAAGATCAGATTTTCTTTGATGGGATGTGCAGCTATAGTGATGTTCAAAAGAAGGTCATTCCAGCTCTTTAGAGCAGGGGTGGTATCAGCCAGGTTTCTGATGGATTTTTATCAGTGTTGATGTGAGGAAATGGCTTTCCCAGCTGATAACATCTTTGACCGAGTTTCTTGAACCCTTGACCTTTATCAGTCAAGGTATATATCGAATCCCCTTGTTAAAAATAAATCCCAAAACAAGTTACATGGAAAAGACAACTTTCAAAGGAACATGCTTTATAATATTATTTTACCCAGAATGATGCTTTATTTGTTACAATTCGAGATTTTTATTGCGATTATAAGAATAGCAAGTTATTAAGAAATGCCTCTATAAAAGCTACACATCAAGCCCTGCACTGGCATTCCAGGTGACCTTACTGCCCTTTCAGCACTCTTAGAAAACAAGTAAATCAGTTAAATTGCTATGTATTGTTGTTGTATGTTGCTTAATAATACTATTTCACCCTCCAGGTAGCTGTGACTGTACTCACAGGGCTCAATAAAGAAGCGTTTATGATGTCAGTGTCAAACTATGCGTTTGACTTGAGCCATGTACATCACCACATAAATGAAAGGTCTTAACAGAAGGCTGGAGCAATATAATTGTTCTCTCAGTAGAAAATAAATTATGTTCAGTTTCCGGAATTATGATGTTTCTGTAGATGGAGGGGACTTTACTTAATGAAACTCAGGACCAAACTTGCAATTTCACCAGGTCAACAGAATTCTCACCATATCACACCCAGTGTGACTGTGAATACTTGGAGAAGTGATCACCCATCTCCAACTGATAATACTCTATTAACATCATATTTTCATCAGATTTTAACTGAAAATTCTTTAGCAACACCCAGTTCTCCATGCTCTGCACTGTCTGAATAATTTTTTTTGGGGATCTTGATGTTTGTTGCAGCAAATAACTGTACTTTTAGCTTTGTGAGGCTTGACATCATTAAACTTGGGACTTTCCTGAAGTCTTGGGGAGAAGCAGACATCTCACTATCACCAGTAGATTTTTCTGTCCCTCTGTGAATAAAATGGCCATCCAAACATTCAGAAAGGGAAATCTTGGTGGACTGTGGCCTAGATGTATGGCTACAGTCTGATCATCCCATAATACAGAGGTAAACTCTGGTTGTAGTGCTCTGTCAGGTCTTGTACATGATAAATATAAAAGTTAAGCTTTAGTAGGTAAATTTTTTGTGAATGACAAGGAGTGGTGATTTTCACCATTAAAGATGTGCATCAGCTCATCACTTGCTGAAGTCCTCTATCAAATCCTGCTTTAAACTGTGCAGCTGCTGGAAGTGAGGCTCTAAGGTCAGGATTGTTGAGGTTGGCGGATATTAGAGCTTGTGGAAAAGATGTTGTAGGTCAGTGCAAGGGAAACCCATGTCAGGGAATCCTTATCTGAAAATGCTCTCTGGCTTTTTGTTTGCTTTGTAATGTCAAAGCAGGGTCAAGAATGTGATCTGTATAGACAGTTTTGAACATTTGGGGTTTTTACAAGAAAATGTTCTTTTTGATGTTTAAGTCCCATATGATGGGGTAATACCTTTTGGTAGGCCAACTGATAGAGCTGGGAGATGGGGAGAAAAATGCTTTTTGTTCTCTGCATGTGATGTTGGTGCAATAAAGTTATTTTCTATCTCTGTAAACCCTGTCATGCTTCTCTCTTGGAATGACCGTAACAGTGACAACGCTACTCCTAGTTTACACAGCTTAACAAGTGTTTTATCTGCATGCTATTTTTTCTTGTGGGGAAAAAAAAATCCCTATCATAATGAGGATAGATCTCTCTGTTTTCACAAACTGAAGATAATAACAATCATTTCTCTCATAGAATCCCCAGAGGAATTTTAGTTGGGCAGGACAGAATGTAATGTGTATGTGATGTTGAGGAGGAGGCAAAATGCCCTGTGTTTTGTCACGTTGTTCCAATAAGGGAGGTTATGCTGAGAACAGGAATTGCAGCTCTTGGTTATGTTTGGTTGTGTTTACAAACTCAAATGCACAACTTCCTAGGTAAGATACTTTTTTTTTTGCCTCCTTTTCTGTGAAAAGAAAACAGGTTTGTGCAATAATTCCATCTGCTCTGTCATCCTTCCCAAAAGCATTTAGATGCTTTGATATGTTTGCAGAACATGTGACTGGAGGTCAGAATACCAAAAATGATTCCATGTATATTGGAGGCTGGTTAAGGTGAAAAAGGCAATATAATACCTTCACTCAAGGAAAAGACTATCAATCTCTGCCACGGAGACACTGCTGCACGTTGAGGAGCAGGTGGGCACTGGTGGATGTAGGACTGGTTGGTAGCTGAGCATCAACCATTTCCTTCCAAGCTTGACAGATGTGGGGAAGTTCAGGGAGAGAAGAGGAGGGAAGGGTGCAGGAGTCAGAAGGCAAAGATGGAGTGAGGGAGCTGGAGATAAGAACATCCCCAGTTCTCTTATGTCAGCATCAACTGCTAGCACAACGTTTGGGAGGAACAGCAACATTTGATCTGCAGAGACTGTCATCCTGCTTCATAGATTATTTAAATCTATTGCATGTACAGGTACATTTTTGACCAGGTTTTAATTTATTCCATATGCAAAAAGACTATATTTTGGTTTATTTGAAGGATTTAATGATAGAGAACATGCTGATGTGGACATCAGCAGAAATTCCACTCAGCAGATACAATACAAACAGGTATTTTCTTCAATAGCTTTACCAAGGAGCAAAGGGGAGGGTGAAATCCCCCAAACAAATGCTACATTGAGGAAAATACTTCTGATATTAGTTGATACAAGATAATATTTAGAAAATAACTGTGCCTCAAGAAAATGTGGGCTAGAATGCACAATGTCTTAGTGTGATACTTAAGGCAATGAGATTTTAAGGTTTACCTTATGTGCCATGTATATTGATTAAATACCAAATATATGGTGGTCATTTCTAACCATCATTTACTGTATTGATTTGTCAGCAGTGGAACTGTAATAAAAAAAGCTATTGATTTACTGTCCTTATTTGCTTATGGGCTTTTTATTAATTTTACACATTGTTTCCTATTTCCAGATTATAATTTTTATGTGTTTCCTTCCTTTAAGACAAGTCTGGTACTCTCTGAAGTTAGAAAAGAGCAGCAAATTGAGGAACAAAGGAATGAGACCATCAGCTGCTTCCTGCTCCTTCTTATGGAGAGACAAAAGCTGCGTAAAGAATGGACAGCAAGGTGAGAAATACTCCTATAAATCCCCTTGAGTGGGGAAAAGTGACTTTAAAAAAAATTCGAAATTTTCACTGTTCAAATAGTAGTTCTTTGAATGGGATAGTCCATGTTTCTGTGGGGTAGACTGCTCCCTCACTCATGCAGTACAGGCTACTGATAACAGCCTGGTAGGCAGCGCTCAGATCTGGGGAGTGGTGCCACCTGAAGTGCCCTCAGGTTTCCCACATATTGCTGGCAATATGAGCCATGCTCTTTGATGCAATGCTCTGCTAAAACTGCACTCCCTGGCTGCTTCCTTCATGCTCTTCCCATTTTCCTGTGGTGTCCTGCTGGTGTTAACTGGATCGTGTTGGGTGAGATGTGCATGGGCACATACACAAGCGGTGTATGGATTGCTGGACTTCATCTTGTGGGACTGTTTTACTACACCTGAGTTCTTCCCTGCCATTGATCAGGGGATGCTATTAACAGTGTTTAAAAATTGTTTATGTTTGTAATTGGAAAGGTTTGTGTTACTGGGATGTAATCAGCTGAATGCATTTCAGAAGCACCAGACACACCGTTCTTTTAGTTTGTTCAGAAACAGGTGAATGAAAGAGGATTTCCACTATGTCCCACCTTAGGCTGCTGAGTTGATGTCACCTTTTTTCACACCTATGACTAAAAGCTATAGGTTTATACTAATTCTGTAATCTCTAATTATTTTCTTATTTGATCTTTACATAAAATATCTAGCAGTCTATGAAATTTTTCTGCCAAAAAATTATAGCTTTTATTTAAAAACAGGAGATGTTCCTTACTTACAATTAAATACAGTTTTCAGTCAAAAGTATTTTTAAATCAGATTTTTGTAATTCAAATTTAGCATTTAACTGGCATGATTGTTTTACCTGCACTAATTAAAGGAGACCTCTTGTATTTTGCTGGTGTAGTTCGTGAAGGCTCTGAGATTGCTTTTAAAATGTTATCTGTAGATTTTGGGGTCTGACACTTAGGTATATTTTCTGCTGCAAATAATAGCAGCAAATGAAGCTGAAACATTTCAGAAACTTCAGATAAAAATTAAGCATAATTACACGTAATTATTTTACAAATTGCAGGTTGTGTTTTATAAGTTTGTGTTCCAGTGAGTATGGAATGTTTTTTGTATGCTACTCATTTAAGATTTCAGAGTAAGCTGTCTCTGAAATATTTTCCGTATTTTCATGTGGGGTTTGTGTTTTTCTTCTTGAACAATTTAAGGGATTTTTAATGCTTTTTTTGGGGGGCGGGAAGTTCGTTTGTTTGTTTGCCTTCCATCACCGTGCTTACTAAATGCTTAGCAAATGTTGGAAACAGAGGAAATCACTTCAAGGTTTTCTGTTGGACACGTGCATCTTCTTTGTGAAAGAAAGTAGAAAGCTTCCAGTGAGTGGAACACCTTTTTAGAGTTTATTTTGTCTAAAAATGATTTCCTCATATACCAAGTCATCAGAAACCATGGCAGTAATGAGTAATTTGGAAGTGCTGTGGGTTTCAGTGTGCCTGGCCCTGCTGCTGCTCACAGGGAGCTCTGGGGCTGGAGCCAGGGCTGCAGTTGGGGATGTAGCCCAGCAAAGCTGCAGCTCGTGGGGGCTGGGAGAGGCACGAGCAGACAAAGTGCAGGCCTTCTTAAAACTAAACACCTGAAAGAAAATTTCAAGAGCGTTGTGCCTTGAAAGTTCTGAAAGAAAGTGTCCTTTGAGTATTAAATATCCGTAATCCTTTTTCTTTCCATTTGATGTTCCCCATCCCAGTGACCTATCTGGGAGTCTCCTCGTGTGATGTGCATGAAGAACTGTTACCGTGCACCTCGCTGGGCTCCATCAAAGCCCCAGCTCGGGGTCTGCAGTGAAACTCTGCCTGTGGCAGCCACGGAGCACGCCGTGCTGAAAGTTATAAAACATCCGCCCTGGTACGAGCAGGGCTGCCCACGTTTGAGAGATCAGTCTATTGTGTACTTTGGAATTACATGAGAAAAATGTGCTTGGACAGGAAATAATTAGCACTTGTCAAAGGGCAGGCAATAGGTTACAGTACTTTACTTTCAACAGGCTATCAGGGGATCAGCTAGATTAGATAATAGAATTTTTTTTCCTGTGGAAGTTAAATACAGATGACTCTAATTACCTTACATTGTGCATTAGAGAGCAGATTATGAACGGTACAACTTCAAGAAATTTAGGTCAATGAAGGGAGGGCAGCTGGCAGAAAACTTCACTCTGCACTTGATCTGTGTAGAGTTATGTAGTCATTCTGTTCTTTCTTGTGTTTTATTTGTGTCATTAGCACCTGAAATTAAAAAAAAATACATGTTGGGAACTGCTAACAAACTGACTGAACTTTCAGAAATTTAGTCTTTCCCAGAGAAAGGCATATGAACTGTTCTGGTATGTACCTACTCAGTTCAAGCATATTCCCGTGGTATTTGCTTTAAGTTGTACCAGTGTTTCTGCATATTAATGAGCTGAAATGACTCTTTAAGATTTTATTTCTGCTCCACAGCCCAAAGCACATGGGCAGTGTGCTTAGTGTTGCACTCACCATTTCACAGACCTGTGATGCAAAGATGTCATCAGTATCTTAAGTATCTGAGCAGGTCTTCCAGGGATTCAAGTTGTTCTCTGAGTGGTAGTGATCTAAAATACTTCAGGTAGGACTCAGTGAATGTCCTCTGAGTGTTAACAGAAACGGTGCAGAGTTTCCAAAGCCCCAGATTTGTTTATACTGCGTGATAGTGCCTGATGGACAGGTTGTTATAGCTGTTAAAGAGCTGCTCTAGCCCTTTGAACTGACCCCTTCTTGACCTCTGCTTACAGAAGGTCACAGCTCAGCTTATAAAGTGAGGGGAACCTCAGATTCTACTGTAACAAACAGAGGGTGAAGGGAACAGCTGTGAATTTTGGACTAACCATGCAAACCTGGATAGACTTTTTAGGGTCACTGTATGATAATGAAAATTGTTACCAAATTATATGGAAATTTAACAGCAATAGTGGGAAAGAGAGGGTGGAGTCTGATGCATTGGGTTTGATAAATGAAGTGTGAAGTTACCCATCTGGCTCTAGACAGCCCTCTTTTTCTCTACGAAAGGGAAACATTTAAAAATAACCATGGTACATCTAGAATCAATGACCCATACAGAGAGCTGGAATAGATCAAGATTTAATGGTGGCTGTGGAAGAAATTATCATTTGAAAAGTGAGACAAAGGATGAGAAAGTACAGTTCAATATCTGCACCTGATTCATTTTTAAGAAAGGCCTTAATATTTTTCCCTTTTGATGATGTTATTGACATTTTTTATTTTACTTTTAAACTGGAACCAGGAAAGTTGTTATATCACAAAGAAACAGGGGAAAAAGGAAAAATACTTGAATTTCAAGAGAGAATGTTGCACTTCTCCTGATCAGTGTGTGCCTGAGAGAGCTGGGCTATAGTTAAAACAAATTGTAGCTCTTATTTTTCCTAGTAGAACTTGTATCACGTTATAATAGCATTGTCTTTAATGCTTGCATGACATATTGCATTTAATTGCTAGTAGGTTTTTGTTGTATTTTTCAAAGACATACATTTACTACCAAACTAATTTGTCATCAATAAATCAACAAGAGATTAATTTAAAGGGTAGTGTTTAACTTCACTGGAAATATTGACTTCTAGGAAAAAATATGATTAGTTAAACCATTACTAAAGTATGGGGTTTTCAAATGGAAAAATTGTATTAGTCCAAAATGGTTTTATTACAACACAGACTCTGTCCTTTTTGCTATTTCCTTCAGTGAAATGGTACCATTTCTCTTATGGAAAATTCAACCACATACTGGAAAATGTAAAGATTTGGAGAAAGACATAATGAAGTAGAAAGTTTGATAAAGTTATTTATGATTGTTGAATTTTCATAGTTGTGCTACTTATCCAAATTCTGACATCTTAACTTCTCTCTAAATCATCATCTAATGACAAATTGACATAGTAAAAACAGAATAAACATTCAATAAATAATCTATACCAAAGTAAACACAAAATTCTTCTGGTTTATGAGATAAACAGCAGAAGAGTGTTAATTGATTATATCTGGTAAAAATCAATAACTTATAACCTTGCATCATTAAAATAACACAATAAAAAAATCTCTTTTTATGGGGTCATTCTGTAACCCATAATATTTTGTAGACTGGGTCACTGTATTTCTAGAATTTTGATATTCCTGCGTTTTTGCATGGCAGTGGAAGAAAGAACCTCTTACTTGTGACAAATCATGTTAGTTTCAGGTTTCAAGTCAGATGTGAGCTATAATTCCTCATCATTTTTTGCCTTTGTCAAACCCCTTCTTAGATCTCACAATTTTTACATAAGAATTTAAAGGTATGTATTTTTTTTTTTAAGTTACAATGAACATTTATACTACAGAAGTAGTCTTAGCTCTCAACAGTGAAATCTGGATTTTTATGTCGATATTTATATAAGAATATAAATTATAAGTACCTAGTGAGAAAATTGAGTCCTAATCTGGATGACACTCTTCAATTCTATAATAAGCAAAATGAAGAATCTTAGACTGAAAGCCTAAAATAGTGTGCATGTTAAATAAGATACAGAGTGCAAGATTTTATATAATTTCTTTCCTGTTTTGGAAAAAAAGTTCATTTTTTCTTCTTATGCCTAACCTTCTTATACCTTGGAATTTTAGAACGTCATTAAGGAGGTAATTGAGGTAGATTTTAGGTTTTTTAGCTCCAGTAGGAGAAAGTGGTGTTGAAAAAGGACCACGTTTCCTCTGTAGCAGAGGAAATGTTGATGGGTTAAGAAGTTAACATGGACTTGGGGAAAATCAGAGCTTTTTTTTCCTTTCTGTTGCAGGCTTTGTGTATTTTCAGGAACTCATGAATGCTGTTTTTCAAATGAAATGTGATAATAACAGTTCAAAGACTGTTGAAAAATACTGAATTTTTTTTAACTCTCACAGCCCTGGCAAGATGATAAGTATATGAAATAATGTGAACATATCAGAAAATACTACAGTAGGAGCTACACCATTTCCCAAGATTTTACAAACTACAGAGGTATCAAAGTTTGTCAGAGTAGGGGGAAGTATTTGCATTGTTTAAAACTTGTGATTATTTTGTGTAATGTGATAAGGACAGATTGTTTTTGTTTTCCATGTTGTGGAATCCAGTATCCATGTTTCTGGTGTCAGTAAGGATCTCAGTACATACAGCTGTATGATCTCCAGTGGGTTTTTTGATAAGTTGTCCTCTCTGGACAGTGGGTCTCAGTAAGTTAGCAATGAGCATACACCAAAATTCTGATTCACTATTTTGGAAATCACAGGGAGAAAAAGAGAAAATTATATTTGTATTCTTTGACATTCATACTTTAGATGTATGTGTGTGAATACTCCTTAAAAGAAGACAATGAAACTGTTCAGCACCAGCATGTAAGCTAAATCACGTTTTCAGAACATAAATATATTTAGACAATGTGCAGTAAGTAAATTGTGGCTGAATACTGTATGTTAATCAAGAAGATGCTTTGAGTCAGACTGAAAGCCAACCTTGCAGCTTTCAAATGAATGGAGAAAACTCTGCAACGTCGATGAAGTTGTCAGGTCAGTGTAGTTATGCTTAGACATCAGCTGCCTTGATTGACCTTTGACTTTTCTCCAGTTGCTTATTGCCAGATTTCTTTTGCTCCTCATGACCCTTCCTGTTTTCTGCCTCTGTCTTTCACCTGTGTTCCTTGTATGGAGGAATCTTTGAAGCAGCCAAGCTTGGGATCAATAGGTACAAGTACTCTTCAGCACAATGGAAATGCAGCTTGATTAAATGCTGCTGTTTAGCTGTTCCTTTGAAACTGTCTTGACCCTTTACCCTTGGAAAGACTATGTGTTTACAAGCTGTGGTTACTTACAGAAAATCCTGCCTCTTACCTTGTGATGTCACTATATACACAGAAATATGGTGCTAAAAAAAAGCTATGTGGTGTAGCAACCTAAACCAAATGGTGTTATAGGGCAGGCTAAGAAAAGCTGCAGAACTTCAGCTCTGTGTCTCTGTGTGGCTTTTCTTTGTGTCAGACTCTGTCATTAAGGTACTTCGTAGGGATTGTTTACTTGAGTGTTTACTTTATCATTTTAGTTGAATTTTAATGGTTCACTTCTGAAATCCATAGACAGATGCATTATCCTATACCTGAGTAACTACCAAATGAAATGTCTTTCACATTTTACTCTTTTGATTCCATGATTTTTTTTCTTCTTGTGGTAGATGAGTTTTTCCAATAATTCAATTGCACTTCCAAAACTGGAAAATTACACAAATTTAGTCCTTATTTATAGTGCAATTAAAGCTTAAAAAAAAATATGATAAAGAATTTTCCCACTCTATCAGAGATTATTCAGTTACTTATGATTTTTATGTTTGGTTTTATTTGGATAGGCTTTTAAAGTCAGCATGGGTGACATTTCCTTATTTATGTAAGCTTTCATAATTGCAGTACAAGAAAGATGGATAGAGTTGTTTTTCCAGAGGCTTGACAATGATTTGTTCACTACCATTGGGAGACCTGAATGCTGGAAATGGAGATTATTGCATTTCCTGGCTACAGGATACTGGAGACTGACTAGATCACAGAGGTGACAAATTTTGTAATCTGTGGAGACTAAGTGCTAGCCTCATCATCAGACAGTTGAACCACAAAGCAGCATTAGCATCTGCTGTCCTCCTTTCTGGAGGAGAGAATGGTGTCTACCAGAGGCAGGGGAACAGGAGAAAGGCTGGGAGAGCTCAGTGTGCTTTACTGTGCTCTGGAGCTGCCCACATTAGATAAAGACCTGATGTTGCAAACTAGGAATAAGGTGTGAGTAGTCCAGTGAATGAAAAATTATCACAGATTTATTTTACTTTATCCACTGAGATCTGTTTCTTCTACAGTATCAATCCATTCTTTCCTTTGCCTTGGCAAAATGTGCTAATGTCATGGTATGTAACATCCGTTAAACTACTGGTAAACTTACTGTGAACTCAAACTGTCTAAATCTAGACATTTAAAATTAAGAGTCTGAAGACAGAATTATCTCTTCTGTAAAAAAAAAAAAAAAAATAGAAGCCTTATCCAATCAGGACTTTAATCATTTTAATACCATTATTGTCACAGCTTTACCTGTTGTAAAGCTGAATTAAATGTTTAATATGTAGGTGTGTTAAATAATCTATATACATTACCAATTACAAAACAGAGGGTGACCTAAAGGGTTTACCCAGCCAAATGGTGCTGATCATGTCATACCATGAGTGTAAGTGGGCAGATGCTTACAAAAGTTCATGACTTAAGTTTTAAAGGCAGTCAGCCTTGTGTTATGAAAGTTTTTCCACATATCTAGAACTTGATGGCTCCAGGGATTGGCAATGAAATACAAAGCATTTTGTTTTCGGGTCAGCAGTTTAAGTATGGTTCAGGTAGGTAGTGCCAAAGATTATTCCCAGTGGGTGTCTGTGTTTGATGGCCTATGTAAAATGCATGGGCCCTTCAGCCCTGCTGGGCAGGTGTGTCTATCACATAAAGCAACTGCTGCAGCTGGCACTAACTGGTATCCTTGCTGGCATTTCTGGAGCAGCCAAAAATTAAATGGATGTTGAAACTGAGCAGGGTGCTGTCAATGCTCTGAGCAGTCCAGGCTGAGGTGGTGATAAAGCAATGAATGCCATGGATTACTGGGGGTAGAAAAGAGGCTCAGTCTGTTGCATTGCTCTATGGTTTGCTTGCTTTAAAGTTATGGTAGCACATGCAGATAATCATGTGCTGGGAGAGAGGGTGAATTCTTCACAGGATTGGTGAGAGGGAAGTGCAGTCCATGAGGAGGTCAAAGAATGGCTTCAAGATGTATCAACTAATCTGAGAAATGAAGATGAACCAGAGAATAGGATTTGATTTACTTGCTTATTTTCACTGCTAATGAGATCTTTTGGGCATTTGAAGAGTTTGTTTTGGCTGCTATTACTTGTACCATTTATTTTGTATGAATTTTCAATACTTACTGTATCATTGCTGTGGAATTATTAAATGATAAACTATGCTGATGTTTTAATATAGCTAAAAAGGGAAGTTGGCATTTCTTAAATTTAAGAGGTTCTGTAAAAACAGAGAACTTGGGGACCTGTTGCGAAGCATAAATTGCTTTCATATTCTATGTCTTATTTTTGTAAATTACAGCAGCCCCAAATGGGAAAAAGAGCATATGTAGTAATAATAGAAGAAAATCCTATTGTAACTTACTTGAGTAACTTGGCCAACAGAACTCTTTCAGAGATATGCAGGTATAATAAGTATGCAGTATATAAGAAATAATTGAAACAAAAAGCTATTTTGAACAGTATCAAAAGATTGAGAAACAGGGTCTCAAAATGCAGCATTTGTGGGAAAAGTCAAGAAAAGTCTATTGAGTGTTAAAGTGTGGACAGTCAAAGACTATTCTGTTGGAAAATGAGAATTCTGAGAATTCTAAGAGCTACCAGTAAGAGAGTATTCTACTTTTTCTGCAGGGGTAAACTGAATGGATCCATCAATTATGCCATGACATGCTGGAGTTAGATTTAGTGACAAATTATGCTGAATGGTGGTGGATTTTTTGTACAAGTTTGGACAATACTGTTAAAATTTTTGCCAGCTGTTTTTAGTCAAGTCAACATTTTCTCATTTTTCTTTTCTCATATTTAATAATGTCAGCATTTGGTCTTCCTGGGATATAAAAAATATTTTTATCAGAATTATTTTTGACCACCTAGTTAATGTGAATTTAAGCAAGTACTCAGGAGAGGTGAAGCAATCCAAGCACCCACTCCAGTGTAGATGACTTGCTGGCTGCACAGCATGTTTATTGTAAGGCACAGTGTACTGCATAAAAGATCCAAGTATTTTATATTAGACTGTCCTGAAAGCACTTTAGGTATTTGCCCTTCTTTTTCTACTTGGAGATATGGGTAATCCCTAAATCCAGGTGTGTATTAGCAGGGATTGAGGAGGAGGTTGGAGGAGGGGAAAGCAGGGGAGGAGAAGGATTTGAGAGGTAAGAGGGTGCAATATTGGAGATTTTTGACTGTTTTGCTTGCCTGTAGGTGACACTGTTGCATCATTTATCTCTACATTTTCACATATGTTGTCTAGGGACAAAAAAAAGTTTCATTGAAATAATTTGAGAGATTAAAAGAAATACATTTCACTAATGATTCTTTAAGCCTTGGCTAGAGAGTAGAATCTTAGATACAGGTACATGAATTGCATGTTCTCCTTCCCAAAGATGGCAGCAATTTATAATATTATTTCTGATTAACTAGCTCGCTAGCATTGCATCTTCAATTCAGTATTCCCTTGAAAGGTGAGATTCTAAAAAGATTGCTCTGCATGTTTCTCAAGACTAATGTAATAAACCAAAATGATAATGCACTCATGAAAAAAAATCTTAATTTGGTGCTAAGTTACAGCAATATAAAGTTAAAATGTTTTTCTTTGCTGAAGTCATTTAAATTAATAATGTGTGTCATTAAGTGAAATCTCACAGAGGATTTTTTATTCTTTGCCATTAAGTCTGCTGGCTGCAGCGAAAATGAAATATTCTATGAGGCTTGAGCAATCATCTATCTCTGAGCTACAGTGTGCCTGCTGCCAGATGTTCAGGTACTGGTGCTGCTGCTTTGACATGTATATCTCTTCCAGGCAAAAAAAACAATATATACATCAGTCCAGGTGCAAGGTGGCCTTGCCAGCAAACCTGCCTCCTCCTAGCTGTGACACTCATCCACTCCCTGTCAGAGTGTGTACGTTGGAAGGGGATTGTAATTAACCCCTGGAAAGCATAGGTTTCACTAAAGTGATGTGCACAGTAATGATATTGTTAGCTTCCTTAATTTCCAGTTTCACCATCAATTATGCCATGTGTTTCATCCAGTTGGTGCTACCCTCCCAGTGTTAATTATAACCTACAAGACTGTTACAGTTAATTTTATGGCAAGCATATTGTCTCTTCAAGGCTCCACAGCAGCTCATAAATTATCTTGAAGGTAAAATGTAACTTGGGGAACTAGTTATGAAAATTCCATCCATCTCGCTTAGGAGGTGCAGCTGCTACTGTCAGCTGCCTCGCTGCTGCATTGTGAAGGAATTATGGTGGGTCAGGTTTAAGAGGCGAGGCCCAGGCTGTCACTGAGGAGAAAGGCTGTCCTGGCCCTGTCAGACAAGTACCTTCTGCCAGTCCCTTGTGGTTTCACTTTGCAGGCAGTAAAAGGCAGGCAGTGCAGGTGTTTAGTCCCCAAGCTGTCTCTATTCATTACTTTACAGAAACTTGTTTTAGGTAGGCAGGTACGGAGACCTTTTCACTGTTGTCATAATGTTAGGCATCATCTGCAAAGTGCAAGATAGATAACTCTATAAATAACTCGCTGTTCTGTTGGGCTGGGCTGGTGGAGAAAAGATGATTAGCACTGTAGAGGCACATGAAATAGCTCGCTGGTTTGTAAAATGACTGTTGGTTTAATTGTAGCAATAGCTTGGTCTGGAAGAGCACATCTGTTCGCCTTTATTTCGCATACACAATAAGAGGAGGTGCAATTTCACTGCTAAGTAATTTGTGTTGGAGTTTCACATTAAATAAATTAGCATGGGTTTATATGGGCATTATTTATGACATCTGTGTGCGTGTCCTGTTTTTTTGCTGAAGGAATTGCAAACGCTCATTTCTTAAAAAGAAATAAAAGCGAGGAGGAATAATGAAAATAAAGCAGTTCATTGCTCAGAACAATGAGATTGGCATTCAGTGCTATTTATATTTTAGTAATACACTTTTATTATTACTATATTGCCTTAGTCTGCTCTATGTGGTAGTAACACAAGACTACCATAGAATATAATGCCTTATTCTGCTGTCTCTTCCTTTAATATTTCGTATTTCAATAGTTTTAAATGCTGTTAAGCTTTGGGTGTTCCTTTAAGAATAAAAGCCAAGTGCAAATCAAATTTCCTGACAGGCTTTTTATTCTTCCACTCTTTTACCTTTCGAAAGGCCTTCTGTGTTTATGGTGTTGTTTCCTAACCTCATTTACAGCTGGGAGGGCACATGAGAAGGAACACTGAAAGCTGATACTTTTCCATAGGCAACCACTGTGCAAATGTGAATGTACAGACCTATTGTGAATGAGTAAATGTTATGAATTCAATTGAAGAGAAAATGAACAAACACAGTAATGAAAAGCAGTAAGGATAATTCATCTAAATATATATTATTTGTTAGTTTTGACAGTTTTCCTTCAGTTTTAATTATTTTTGATTATTCATTACACAGAGAAGAAAACACTTTTAAAATAGTGCTGACACTGTAAATTAGACCTCTTATATGTTTAAAAAGGGGGAAGAAAGCTCATTAGAGCCTGAAAATCACTACACTTCTAATGTATGCTCTTCATTTCTTTTCCCTTGGAATTTACAGTAAATGTGCCTTGTGATATCTTTTAGAGTTCCATCCTTTTCCTGGAGCCAACAGCACACATTTTGGTTTACTCCCAGAAGAAACCACTATGTTTCAATTGACCAGAACCCTGTATTTCTATGTGTTTAGTATATTTAGAGGGAAGGTCTGCATAAGGCAGAGCCTTGGGCAAAATGAGGTGTACAAACAGGATGGCCTCAAGAGTAGACCCAGAGGTGTTGCTTCTCAAAGTTCCTTTTTGGCTTCATCCTTTCCTTATCTCCCACAGAAGAGAAGGTGGAAAAGTTCAAGGTATTGCTGGAATATCCCATTTAATGTGAGGTTGCTTCACCTGGTTGTGTGTGTTATTATCTCCTACACTGTAGGGTGTCAACCTGTAAACAGAGATTATCCATAAATATTGCCAAAGCAATTCCTCCATTGTGGGGTTCTCCCAGCTAGGATTCTGCATCACAGCTGGGGCTATCTGCAGCTGCTGGAGTGTAATTCTCATGAGTTTGTGTCCCTACAGAAGGCTGGGGACAGGAGAGAGGTCTGAGAATTCACATGTCCAGACTGGTTTCTTAGGAGATAATTTGACTGCTGAGTATCCAAAACTGTAACATTTATTTTGTTTAAAATCACATGAAAGTATCTGGATTATTATCATCATCTCCTCCCAGCTTGATTTTGCACCATTGCAATACTGCTGAGTTTAAGAGAGTTACTCTTGATTTGAGTTAGTGGGACTGAGAACAGAATTAGAGCACAGATCCTGGTCAATGTCCTTCACATTTTCTGGTGATGGAATCTCAGACTCTGCTTGTGATACTGTTGCAGAAAGAGACGCATCTGATTTGAGAAATCTTTGTGATTTTGACACATAAAATGGTCGTTACCAAAGTAAATCTCTTTTAAATATAAGAAAAAAAATTAATGGAATTGAAAGAGAAAAGCTTTATTTTATTTATTTATTTCTTTTAAGAATAAAGTGCCTTTATTTCTTAGCTCTTTGGTCAACTTTGATAGGAAAAGTCTGCATTTGGAAAGAACGAAGTATTGAAAAATAGTTTTTTACAAAAATTGATTGAATTAGCTGTAATCTAACTGGAGACAACTTAAGAGTTGGATCCAAACCACTTACTGCTTCTCTCTTTTATTGTATTCAAATATATAATGTTTTAGTGTGAAACACATTTTATAATCTTTTAAATGTTCCCACACCTGGCTCTCTTTTTACTCTGAGACAGAGAATCACTGCTCTTCACTGCCATTTTAGAGCCTTCTGACCTGTTTTTTCTCTAAGACACTCATTCTATAATTTGCCTTGGTTGAGAAATGTAAAACTTGGAGTAGGATTGCTTTACTACCATAATACTTTGCAAATTTAATTGTGTAATCAAAGTTACATGATTAAGAAACAAGATGTTGGTATGCATTTGGTTCCTGACTCAGCAGCAGTAGGAAACAAGATCATTTCAAGAACATTTATAGTTTCTTTGAAGGAAAACAGCTTGAAACAATACAAATAGAATCAGGTACGTGAGTTTTCACATGTTCAAGGCAAGCTTCTCTAAGTGTTTCTCTGACTTCTAGCATGAATTCGGGTCCTGCTGTCATTCAGTGTAACTGCACACAGAAGTACTTTGTTGAAGGCATTCTATTGATGGAGTTGGTCTATACTTAGGATTTCTTGCTGTGTACATTGTCTGCACAAGGAAATCTTCTTGGTATCCCATCAGAGTATTTTAAAGCAAACAAAGTGGCCAAAACACAAAAAAATCCAACAAAAGAAACCAAATCACCCTTGAACTTTGACGTACCTATGCTTATGAAATACATAACTTCTCTTTTTTCTCACTGGAACCTATTAGCATATGCAATAGCATGCTAACATAGGTGGTGATTTAAAAAGTGTTGACTGGCTTTTTCTGCACACTCTTAATTGTTAACTGACTAAAAGTCTTCCTTCAATTTTTGCTAATTCTTATTTTGATCCTACAAAAGAAACTGTAAGAAAACAGCATGCTGTCAAATATTTTTAAAAATATTTTAAGCGTACAACTTTTAAAAATGTACCAATTATTATGAGGGGCAGTTGAAGATGAATATAGAAAAATAATTTTGTTTGCCTACTCATTTTTTTTCTCAAAGCCTGGCCTTTATTTAATCATATTATTTTCACTCACACACACACACAAAAAAATAACCCTACAAGATTTATTGGCGTTTGTATGGAAAAAATGAAAGGATTTTCATGTTTTGTAGGAAACTTAATACACTCTCACAGATGGCCCAGCTCAGGTGTGATTTTAATTATGAGATAAAACAAAGCCCAACACAGTAGGAAGTAGTCTTAATAAACGGCCTGAAGCTTTTGTCTTCATGTGTCAAAAAGCCTTTTTATTGTGTGATGAAATTTTTTTCCTAGCTGTTTCTAAAAATTGGTTGAAAAAAATGCAAGGGCTTCCAAAGTTCAAGTGAATTATTCTGGTCAAGTTAAAAATAAGAATTTCTTTTTGTTTTTTTTTATTTTTCCTCATAACAAGTTTAGAGTTCTGGCAAATGATAGAAAAAATGCATTAATAATAATTAAATCTGCGAGGACACCAATGCTTTATCTATAAGTAAAATAATTTTCTAATTAGATGTTTTCATTGTTTATTGCAGTATCACATTGCTTAGTTGTAACACAAACTGAGAATTTGCTAAGCTTGGCTTAAACTGCACTATTAGGAACAAACACTAATTTAAACCCAGCTATGGTATGCAGCCTTCATTATTAAAACACAAATAGTACGATCCTGTTGTTAAAATATTACTAATATATTATAATGATGTTGTACTGTCTTTCCCGTAGTGGGGAATTATGAGGACCTCATGTTAGGACCTCAGTGTCCTGACATAGTTAATTATCCATAGATAATGGTTTTCAGCAGTGGCTGTTTTGAACATCACAACCTCACTGTTAAGGGCTTAATAAATATTTGCAGACTCAGGTGCAGAGCACCTACGTCCTCCTCTGCAGAAGCAAACAGCTGTGCTTGCCTTCCTGTGCCATACATCACCCCCAGCCCCTCATTTGTCCTGGCAAACCTAATGGTGCAAATGGCAAGTTTTATATACCCTGTGCTAGACTGGGGTAGTGTTTGCTGCAGAAATGCTAGATTACCTTTCAGGACTCATCTGTCTTTTCTAATGCAGAAATATCTTAGGAAGCTGAGACTTCTGGGGTTCATTACTTGAATGCCCTGTGTACTGGTGAAATTATTTAAAACTTCATTTTAGAGTGTATGACTGCTATCAGCACCCATGCTGGAAGGTGGAAAACTACAACCAGATGGTTCACAATTGAAATCTGTGTCCACGAGCTTACTTTTAGGGGACAGTTATTTGTAATAATTATTTTAATTATAGGACAGTGAAGAGCTTAATCATAATGAGCTTTTACAAGTAATACAGGTTAGAGATTTTTTCTTTTTCTTTTCTGTGGGTTGAATGCATCTCATGGGAAGAAGTACCCATAAGCTCCAGGTAGCTGTGTATCACCTTAACTTAGGGTTTAGAATATTGGGTGATTCTTACATAACATCCCAGCTGTAATTGCTGTTGAATAATGGAGTGAAAGGAGGAAACTCAAGGTTTATGTACGTGGAACTGAGCCACATTCAGGCAGAGACATTCTAGAAATGGAATAACTTACATGGTCTTGGATGATTAGTAGTCAGTGAACTTCTCTGTCTAACCAGTTACAATAGCAGTCATATTTGAAATGCTACTCAAAAACTCTTTGGCATTCAGTCCAAAATAAACTCATCAGCTTAACTTCTTCATATTTTTCCTATAGATTTCAACGCTTTCAGCAAAGGCCCTAGGGAGAACTTCTTGAGTTTTTTCCCCAGAAATTTTATTCTCTGCTTCCTCCTTGCCTTGCCATCCATCCATCCATCGTTGATCCTCATTCTTTTCCATTTTTGTATTTTTAATTTATCTTGTCTGGTCATATTCATCGTGTATTATGAGGGGGTATAATACAATTATTAAAAAAAATAAAATAAAAATAATTTATAATAAAATAATTTTGTTGTTCAAGTTTTTGACCATGTGCTGATCGAGGAAGCATTTGGAAGAATACTCTATGGTCCATATTCTA
Organism: Acridotheres tristis; assembly: GCA_037013685.1. Lineage (NCBI taxonomy): Eukaryota > Metazoa > Chordata > Aves > Passeriformes > Sturnidae > Acridotheres > Acridotheres tristis. The sequence goes on from CM072898.1 coordinate 9,986,293, forward strand.
CAGAATTTATAGTGCACTTTAGGCATTAAAATGATCCTTGTCTGTCCTGTTCTGTACTAAGCAATCTGATTCTCAGATTTTCTAGGAAATCAGTTGTTGCTGGGCAGGGGAAGCAATCACGATTTACTTGCATGGGTTTCTGTGAAGCATGGATCCTCAGCGTTGCTTACCCTGGTCTCTGGAACACTCCTAACTGGTTTCTGGTTGTCAAACACACCATTTTTATTATTCTCACAATTTAGCAAACTGCAGTGGTGTAGGAAATCAGTGTTAATAGTACTGTTTACGTTTCAATTGAAGTTGTGATTATGGTGTTGCTTCTTCAGTTACGAGTTGGGTACAAACGTAGAGGAAGGAATTTTCATTCTGATGTGCCCTGATTGTCTTTCCTACTTGTTAATCCAACCCTGGTGATTGACTGGGTGCAACACAAGCTGGCATTACTGGTCTGTGTTGCACTCACAGATGCTGTATTCTCCTTCTGCTCTAACATGTCACTAACCTGGCCTGGCTATCTGGCCAAGAAATTATTAATGTCACATAAAAACCCCAAAGTAAACAAAGGGTGCTGTATTTCAGTGCTGATAGACTCTCAGTCCTAAGTGTTATGTCTCCCCATCAAACAGAAGATGCAATGGCAGTACTCACTTTTTCCCTTGACTTTTAATGGTACAAACCTAAAAGTTACATGAAAAACACAGATGTGACTCCAGGATTAAAACTCAGTGTTGGATTAATTTAACTCAGTCATATTCCTTTCTGATTTGGTGCACTTTAAATTCTGTCATAACTACTCTGTTGGTAGTCTCTGGCCTTTGAGTCATTAACAAAATGTAACTGATCTTCATCAGTTTGGTTGGAGAGGGTGGGGGGTTTAATCTTCAGAATAATCAAGGCAAGAAGCTTTTGGCTAATGAAAGTAAATGTTTTCGATCCTTTGTTGTCAGATACCACAATTTTCTCCACAGCAAACTTAGATGAAACAGAAAACTGATACACCGAGCCACTGCAATTGCAGTCTTGTAATTTAGAAATATCCACTTTATCCTTTATAATTCACTAAGATTCTTCAGTCTGAATCTGATATAGGTAGGAGCCAAGACAAACAGTAACCATTTATAATCTTTCAGAAGAGTTTGGATTTCACTAGAATGTAAAGCCAAAGAGTTTTTGGCTTTGTTTCATGTGTCTTACAAGGAGAGAAAGTGTATTTAATTTGTAGTATTCACCATAGCTGCATGTTTCTGTAGTATCTGCAAGCTTTTATTTTCAGCATTATAAAGATGTGAAAATTTTGTACACTAGAATTTCTCAGGTTACCAGCTGAAGAACTCAATTAACTTGCCAGAAATAGCAAATACAAAATACAAATAGCAAATACAAAAAGCTATCTGTAGTCCTTCAAGCAGGAGTGAGACTGCAGTGGTACCAGGGGTGCCATACATGTGCTTATATGAAGAAAAGGGCAGGTGTCCATCCCTTCTGTGTGTAGCATTGCCCTGGAGTGCTGACACCTATTAAGAGTTCTGATCCTTCAGAACACTTCTGAATTCACAGCTGACTTGCTGGGCTTTTAAAGAACAAGTTCTGCAGCAGAGAGTATTTGCAGGACTGAGCCATAAAATTGCTTTTGTGATTTACTTGTTTTAGAGGTATTTGCCAACTAGCTAGAATAGCTTTGAGTGAGTGTTCCAGTTGCACAGGACAAAAATGGAAACTACATTTATTTTGCCTCAGGAGTTTTAGTCCTAGAATTATAAAAACTATCAAATTAGGCTCTGCCCCTCATTTTAGTATGTTACTGACCTACCACCCAACATGTGTGTGCATGCACACCTGACTTTCAGGTATGTATGTGGAATTGATACATAAGGAGTCCTTCTAGTGAGGAGCGTTTGCCAGAATGTAATTCAGAATTTGTCTTGTCTTGCCCCATCCTTCTGAATTATAAGTAACTTAAGAATCAGAGCAACAGTATAATTGCTCTGTAACCCCAGAAAGTTCTTTTTAGTATAGATTAAACTATATTCTACCTTACATAGCATTCTGAAATTCCTAGATGAAATTGCCAGTATATATGACAATGAAAAAGAGAGAAGCCTCATGTTTACAAAATCCATGCTGGGGAAGCATTATGGCAAAAACATCTATTCTTTACAGCTGAAATTTGTGAAATGCTTTGCCCTGGACATAGGTAAGTGTATGGTGAGCTTTCCACATCTGGGGTCAAGCACCAGCAAAAGTTGTGTTTCCCTTAGACGTGAGCTGGGCTGGCATTTCTGACAGACGTGTAAACAGATGCAAGCCTTGTTGCTAATGACAGGTGATTATAAGTGGCATGGGTGCCAAGGTAATTAAACCATGCCTTGACAGGAACATTTGGTGAAATGGTATTTCAGCATTAGAAAAATTGTTGCAACACTTTTTTTCCCTGCTAAGCTATAACCTGAATATCATTCATTTTGATTCTTTGGCCACAGTGCTCCCAAACCTGCTCCCTGCTTTATGTATAGAAGTATTGAGAAGTAGCTGAATAGCACCAGTACCTATCAGTGGGGTTTTGGAGCTTTGAATTGAAGCATCTGCTTCTAAGAAGGCTTTTAGCATATAAATACAGTATAAAGTCCAGCATGGAGGGATTGGTGATGTATTATCTTACTTTATGACAAGATAATGGTTATTGTGCCAGATTTATTAATGGCTGAATTATTGTGCTACTGTTTGTCATATATTTCTTATTGGACATCTTAACTGCTTTTACTGCTGCGAATCATAGTTTCTAAATCTATTTAAGATTTTTTTGTGCGTGTGAATGTACTTCACAATGAAATACAATTTATTCTTAAAGTGAAAATAATGGTTGCTTTAGAAGTAATGTACTTGATATTAGAAGTTTTATGAACTTCAGACAGTATCTTCTCAGCTCTTCATACTGCAATTTCATAGTTTGACTTTATCTTTTCCATTCCAATTTCTGTAGCTGATAGTGAATAATGCTAAAGTTCCTTATTGATCTCAGAATTCCAAGCAACCCTTTATTTAAAATATTCGTTCACATATTGCATCAGAACAGTGCAAAATTTTGGTTTAATCCTATAAATTAATCAAAACTGATTTAATAAAATACGAAAGATCTAGTTTAGGGATATTTTTCCATTATTCTGTGTGAAATTCATTATAATCTTAGGATGGAATCTAACTGTTCACATTATTGATGTCCCTTTGGTTTTTGCTTTAGCCTTGAAGCAATAAGTGTTTAATATAATAATCTCAGCTGAAATTCTGAGCTTCTACCAAATTTGGGAGGCGAATTTAATCCTGTTTGTTTTTCGTTCAGGGCTCTCAGGATGGAAAGAAATTATTTTTCTCTGCTGGTTGGTCAGGACATCATTAAGTAGTATAATAAACACTACAAATATTCAGTTTTAGCTAGCACAGTCTTAACATGTGGGCTGGGTACTTAGCAAAGGGTCTTTGAAATCTAGTAACTTAGTTTAAAGATAGTTCTTAAAAATGAAGTTTTAAATATGGTGAAATCAATTTTCGCATTCTTGAAGAGATGCAGTTAAATTATTTGTTAGATATCATTCTTCCATATTCTTATAAAAGGTAAAATTGAGCTAAATCCATCAAGATAATGAAATTTTCAATGTCTTTTGTTGCCTTTTTTTTTTCTTTCCCCTATCACCCAGTTCAAGTCTCTTAACTTTCCATCCCCTGAATTCTAATGAATGTGTTAATAGAATGTTGATGTTCAATTAATACAATTGTAGGATTTTAAGCCTGAGAAAGAGGCTGTAAATAATTTGTATGGTCTAAAGAAGCTGGCTTGAATGTATCTGATAAATTCAAGTGTGGCAGAGGTGAGTGGTGTGTCTATGAAATGCTGCAGCAATGACCTAGCAAAGTGAAGTCGTTTATCTACAGAGAAAATAAATTTGGGGATCACTTGTAAGGGTTGTAAAGCTGAGAAGTGAGAGCGTAACTGGCATTTTTGCATTTAGAATTTCTATGTACAGGAGTGTTTCAGAGGTCAGAAAAGCTTGGCTGTTTTCCATCGTCTTCAGTGAAACAGAAGGTGTGCAAGTTGTGCTCCTGTTACTGTTTGCAGCTTATAAGTTAAAAAGCAGAAAGCAAACGATTTGGATGCTCATAGTTAAGGGAGGTGTAATAGTTATAAAGCCTATCCAATATGAAATCAGTGTCATATTGAGGTCCAGAATTAAGTGTGTGTTTATACGTACAGCTTTTTCAAAGGATTTTAGTGTTATGTGCAAGTAACCTTGGAGCTGCCAGTTCCTTTTATTTCTGATGTTGCCTGCTAGTCCCTGAAGCAGATAAACTATGGATTTTTTTTGATCTTCCATTTGCTAAGCCTTCTTTATATTGTGGTTACAGTCACAATGTCAGCACATAAAATGTTAAACATCACTGGTCTGAAAGAAGCTTCCATTGTCTTCTACTTCTGGTGCCTGGGGATTCTTTCTAGCCTTGCAGTGGTGGTTCTGTCAGTGTAATATGTCATGAAGCATTTCTCAGTAATGACAGACATTGAATATGAGTGACAGGAACTCTGACCGAGTGAAATAGGTTCAATTACCAGAGATGTAGGGTTACCTGAGATAAAACCAAATGGTCCAATTGTGCTCAGTTTTGACCCTGTGACTCCCAACTATCCAGCAGCAAAGACAAATGGCTGATTAACCATCCCCTAACCCTCCTTTTCTGTGATAAACTTGTTTGGATTTCCTTGTCTGAATAAAAATCTAAGTGTGGCATGTTTCTAAAAGGAAATATGATAGGAAAACAATGGGTACTGGTGCTAGTCATTTTTTTCTCTTACCGACACAAAACAGAAAGCTGTCATTCTATCTTGGAATGTATCTAGGACATAGTGTCCAGAAATCAATACAAGATAAATGATTGCTCTCTTAACCTCACCTTTCTTCTGCTGCAGCAGTTACCTTGCTCCTGTTCACCTGTAGCCAACCTGACGCCAGAATAAATGAGAGAACCTGCCATGAAAAGTATCTTCTTGAGGTTTTTTTGTGTTGGAGGGTTTTTGTTGGCTGGGGGGGCAGGGGTTGCTAGTCAGTATTGAGAGCCATTTTACACTTGTTCTAGTCCAGTGCCTACAGCTCCCAGATAGAGTTATAGCAAGCTCCCTAATTAAACTGTCGCTGTCTGCCCTCACTTGACTGCCTTTACAAAGTCATTTAACTAACAGAAATTCCTGACTATTAAAGCTAGGAGCTGCGTGTCTCCAGTGCTGGAGATAAAATGAATGAAATTTGTTAATCTCCACTGACACTTGATCCTAGATGTTGAACTAACGCTGTTGCACCTGAACTTTTTCTTTATTGTAATTACTTCTCATGTTATTATTTCATGTAATAAATTGGAAGAAAATTTCAACAGGTATTAAATTATTCAAGCTGATTTATGGATGCTGAGTGAATATGACATTCATCTTGTGCATTCTTCAAAAGCACAATTCAGTGGATGTTCAGAACTGAATTCAAGGTTTGCAGCAATAGAAAACTGTAGTAAGAGGATATATTTCCTTCATCTGAAAGGAATGACATTTCAAGTCCCTACCATTTAGTAATAAAGATAAATTTTGCCTTTGTGATTTTTATCTACACTTAATTTAAGCAAATACTTTGATTGAAAATTTAATACATTTTCAAATAGCACATCAAAAAAATTGCATGCCATTGGCAGAATTAGAAAGTCTCATATTACAGGATAGAATTCAGTTCTGTTTGAAGGAAAAAAAAAACTTTAAAGGGAGGTTTGTAGTTTATTTTCCATCTTCTCTAGTTGTTCAATGTTCTTTTTCTGTCATAGATTTTAAGTCCAGAAGGGACATTTAGACCATGTGGTTTGAACTCCTGTATGTTTTAAGAAGTTACATTTCCTTTGGCTGTTCCTGTATTGGGCCCAGTGATTTGCTTTTGGGTTTAAATGCATTTTTTCAGAATGGTGTGCATTGGTTTGAGGATAGTGGGAAATGGGAATCTGCCATTTCTCTTGAAATTGAGTCAATTGCTAATTTGCCTCACACCTTAAAAGTTCTTTTTTCTATTCCTGATTGGAATGCTTTGCTTCAGCAGCCTTTCTGTACTACCTTCCTATTGTTTTTTCCATTCACAAATATTGCTCCTGCCACATATAAACAGAGTTCTAGAGGACTTCTGCTGATTGCTAGGTGTTACCTGTCCTCTGTCCTTTACAACTAACAGCAGCCAATAAAAATAGTCTGTTTTCTTTTTGGAATAGGATTTGGTCAAATAGGCTTGGATTTCTTGAAATAGATGGGTCATGACCAATGTCAATTCTGTTCATGCCAGAAAAAGCTTGGATGCAGCTCAGCTTTTCTGTTATATTTTTTGCAGTAGAGACTAATGCTGAACTTGAGAGTGACTCAGCAAAAACCTGTGTGCTTATCCACACTGTCTACAGAAGAGACAGGCATCTCCAGAAAGTCTCACAGTCTTTCACCTGGTTATAATAATTTCTTAATTCCTCACATCTTTTAATGCCTGTGAATTTGCATCTCCAGTGCAGCTTTGGTGTCCCCACTGTGCCCACCTAAGCAGTGGTTTTCAGGTGAGAGATGTGTGGCTGCAAAAGGACAGTGCAGGAAGTTCTGTGGCTTCTTCAGCCAGTCGTACTGTTTATTTTTCAAATAAATAAATGATTGATTTGTTTTGTTTAGCTGATGCAAAACCTGTCATATTTTGAGTTGAATTTACTCTGTTTTAAGCACATATTGAAGCCAGGCCTTTAGGGCTATTCACAGAAACAGGATGTTCAACAAATCAGCTTTTGCAGCACCAAAACATCAGTGACAACAACCAGAGATGGATTAAAATACATGCATCTTTATTTAGAAATCTAAATCAAATATGTATCTGCAAACTTCTATATAGTATCTATCCAAATGTCTATATAGTATTCTGTCTTCTCTGAATACAAGAAGTATTTCACTAGCATTGGAGTATGGAATAATGTAAACACTTACTTGCCAGTTATAAATTTACATTTATTTCCTTAATTTTATTATTAGGTTGTGATAATGTTTCTATGACATCCTTCCTTTGCCTCCCATTTCCCATTTTGACCTTTTGCTCATACCATTATAATATACTGTAATTTACTCGATAAATTCTGTGAAAATTAGTTCTTTGGTTGATGTACATGGCTTTTTTTACCCTCACGTTCCACAGCATCCAACACATTTACAAAATCTGTATCAATATATTGCAGATTCCAGTCCCATGCTGTTCTTGCCTGTGCAGCTATCCAATAAAAATGCCTTCCACAGCTGTCAGGATGGAAGTTTGCAGGAAACCAGCCATTGCATCCCACTTGGAGCACTGTTTGTGCTCTGCTCCCCCTGAGCCTGGCGGGCCAAAGTGAACAGTGGGAGCTGTTGATCGATGGATAATATTCAGTTCCAAGCTTCCATAGCACCTTATTCTGAGGCTGACTCATTCACCAGCTCGTGTTCTATGCCATGAGAAGGCTGGAAAAAAAAACCCTGGTCTTTTGGCATTCAGAAGATTTAATAAGATTGTGTGTGTTGAATTATTTTACTCTGTTGTGTAAAGAGCAGTGGGTCTGGAGTTAAAAGTATGTGACACGATGTCTTTAAAAAATATATATATGTGTCCATTAGTATAATGTCAAGATTTTAATGTGAGCTAAGAAAATCATCTTCAGTGCCAAGTACACTTTTGGGAGGGCAGTTTGCACATAGTCGTTTATTCACAATTTTGGGGGGGTGTGGTGGGTTTTTTTGCCAGTTGGTCTTCACTTTAATAATTGTCAGTTGTATTACTAATATTCTTGAGGTAGTTGGAATATATTTCATGAGTATAAAAATATGTACAGAGCAGGTTTTTCTCTCAGTTGCTAGAGGCCTGTATTTAAAGCCAGACTAACCAACCAAAGCAAGCAAAAAGCCTCAGCCACTGTTATTTCTTAAACTCTGTGTCACAGAGTCTGTAAAAGAAAGCTCTGCTTAATGCAAGGTTCAGGAACACTGTGGATTTCCTACATTACTGTAAAGGCTACAGGTATAGTCCCTTGTGTGGCTGCCTAAGGATACTTGTCCTTGTGTGTGCAGGACTGTCAAGTGACAAAATTTTGTAGTATTTATTGTACTGAAAGGCCAGATTTTTTTGCAGTCCTGTAAGTGGTCATCTACCTCAATAAAGATGACCTCTAGGATTTCTTTCACTCCATCTACCTATAGAAAGGTTACCACAATCAGGTTCATAGGTTTAAAAATACAATTCACAAAAATATCGGGAAAAGATGGTCCATCTGATACAAGTTCAAACATCGAGAATTAGATTGAAGAAGTATTAAACTGATGGAGTAGATATCTTTTTATATAAAGGTTTTATTATGCTGGTTCATCAAACATGTATTTGAGAAGGATACAATTTTTAAAATTAAGTATATCTATTACATAGAACTACCAAGCTTTATCAGTGGAATAGATTCCTTGGTACTTGGAGTAACCCAAAATATATTTTTTACTGTTGTAAGCTATATATTAATTAAAAGTCATAGTGCAACTATCCTATTTATAGAATGTAATTATATATTTGCATATATTAAAGTTTTGTGAAAAACAGTATGATGTCCATCTTTTGGAATCTAATTGACATAATTTTGATATCAATATTAATTGTATTAGTAGGAAATGCATTTCCTTAGCACATTTAATAAGAGTGAAGCTTCTTTTCCCAGGTTCTAAAACAGTCACGTGGTCTTAGTGAAACTTAATTTAGTAGCACTTATACCTTTACTTACTTACTTTATTAGTAAGGTCAAATTAATTTCATTAAGGGAACAGGACTTTTTCAATGCTCTGTTTTTCTGTATAGCCATGAGACTCGGGGAGGATGGGTGAGCACTTTCCCTCGCAGAGATTTTGATCTTTCTAGCTCTGCAAGCTAAACTAGAGCTCGGCACAACTTTGGTGGGTATCCACAAGTACACACAATTCTGTTAATTTAAAAATTCTTCTGCTTTAAATCTGCGTCTTCTCGCACTTGCTCTGTGTAAATAAAGCTCCTCGTGCAAGCCGGCCAGGAAAACATATGATACCATTTGCGATTGCAGAATGCGGCATGCTGTTCTTCTGTAATTATAATGGCCTGAGCAGTGAGGGGTTGGTTAGCCTTCCTTAGCAATCATTAATCTAGCCAGTCTCAGGTACAGTGGCCCATCTTGGAGAACAGCAGTCCTTGGCATGGAGCACCCAGGGCTGCGAGCGAGGGATGGCCGTGTTTGTTCCGGCTGCTGCTCGCCGCTCCCCCCGGAGTCTGGAGGAGGCTGCTGTGCCTCCTCACTGCTGCCTGCCCTCTCCCTCACTGTCTCGCTCGTCCCTTTATTTCTCCTTGTTGTGAAAGTTTCTTTCTGTGTGACTGGGAGTCTGTTTAGCAGACCATATTGCAAGTGAAGGTGCATCGTTTGTTGCCTGATTTTGGCAACGCCGGGCAGTCAGCTGGGATGTAATTAAGACTCTGAGAACAGGCTGTCTTCTCCACAGGAAGGGCATGTTAGATGTTGCTGGGATTTGGGGCTGTCAGTTTGGCCAAGGCTGGAAACTGAGAGCTAGGGACAGTGATCTTTTCTTTCATTTATAATCCCTTTATGTACAGTGTATGCACTTGGCAAAGTTTACATATAACCTAGTGGCTGGAGCTTGCAAGCCAGTGCGGCTGAATTAGCATATGTTACATGTATATTTTAGTAATATTTTAAAGCAAGTGCAAATTTCCAAAGTGAATTATGCATGTATGACAGAAATAGGGTTGTGTTGCATTGGGTGTCAAATCCCACAACTTTTTGTCAAGACCATGGATTTTACATTAAAAAGGCAGAGAGACTAAACGAGGTAAAACAGTTTTAATTTTTAACAGTTTGGTCCAGCCCAAGGAACTGCTCTTTGACAGTTATAACTGACATTTGAATAATTGGATTAATTCAGAAAGGGGTAAATCCTGTATTGATGGCTGTGCTTGTTCTATATGTTTTTTAACTTGGGGAAGGAGCTGAATGGTTTAATATTTAAAGGACTCTTCTTGCAATATAAAATACTGCTGTTTTGAAACTTTGGTCTAAAATCAAGGAGGAAAAAATATTTGCATTATTTCATTCTTCACATATAAAAGCTTAAGAAAAAAAGAGAACTTACTGCTCTGTGGCTTTTAAGCCAATGTAAAGAAAAACAGGAGAGGCACAAATCACCATTTGTGCCCCAAAGCACCAGAAATGGAGATGAGCCTGATTTAGTCAAGTAGATTCCAATCTTTTTAGGGAAGTGTAAACCCTCAGTAATAATCACATTACGCTGCAATTGCAGGATATTCAATCAACATTGTTGCAAAAAGGACAACTTCCAGTTTCCTTAAGCTAATACAATATTTCTTTTATCCAGACTCCTTTATTTGTTTGTTTTTATTTCTTTTGTTTGTTTGTTTTGTTTAGGTTTTGTTTAATGAGAAATTTAAAAATTACTACAGTAAATGATTTTACTGTGCTGTAAACCAAGGGTAGGAAGGCTAAATATTGTCAGGGACGGTTCAGAACACCGGTTTGGTTCTGGCTGTTTACCCAGCAGGACATAAAGAGAATTAACGCTCAAGGAGAAAATGTGGATTCACAGCTTACAAAATTAACACCCTGTAAATGAAGTATGAAACATGCCTATGAGATGTCACATGCATATATGGATGCATGTATGATTTTAGATAGGCAGAAGTGCTTTTTTAAAGGACTGTGCAGTCTGCTTTGGTTTTGTTAATTTACGTTGTAAAACAAGCAACACCTTTCCTAAGCATTCTCAGCTTCCAGGCTGCATTTATATGTCATACTGTCTTAAATTCTGCTAACATAATTCTGTTTTCCAAAAGGTTTGTTTCAAAATATTTATGTATAAATAACCAAATGAAATTTGAAAGTGTGTGAGTAAATTCTAATTTTTTCTTCTTAGATGGTGAGGAAGTACTATTTAAAGTGAATATTATTTAAAGTGAATTTTGTAAATTGGCATTCTTAGGAGTTTCTGTGTAGTCCTCAAATGTTTCATCGTTTGCTTTGCAAACAAGATAGTTCAGCTTTCCTGTATCCAGACTATCATTCCTTTGGGAATACACAATGCCTTTTAAAATTATGGAGGTTTTGGTGTTGGTTTTGTTTTGGGTTGTTGGTGGTTTTGTTTTTTTTTTTCTGGGGCAGTCTAAGGAAGTCCCAGGAGCGTAGTTGCCATCTGTCCTCTATATTAAAAGAATCTTCTATATTATATACCTGATGTTCTTGTCCCAGAGATAAATGTTGATAATTAAAAGAACAGCATTTGTCCTTTGTTCTGAATTAAAAATTCTTTCTTACAAACAGTTACAAAACTTATGAACAGTTTTTACATTCTTTAAGCTCCTATTTTCTAGTCTCTGTCCTTTTTTCTCATTAGAGAGTTTTGATAAGTATTGGCAAGTAAATCAATGGTTTATTAATCTAAGCATATGCATGTATGATTTAAGGAAGGCTTCAGCAACGCTGAATATAGCTGATAAATTATTGTTACAGATAACTCTGCCGTGTGGTAGAGAGGAGGGAAAGCCATGGGTTGAGGATGAGAGATTTACATAAGCCAGACACGAATTTTGGGAATGTTTCCTCCATATAAATTGCAAGTCAGAGATTCCACCTCCCCCTTCAGGAAAGGAACCTTCTTCATTGTATGAACTTCCTTCCCCAGCACACATTTGCCCAGGAACAATTCTGCATCTCTGCACTTCAGCTGTAGCTCATTAGTGTCCATAGTTGCTCCCAGTAGTCCCTCCTTTCAGAGCATCCTGGTGCATGCATGGCCTGAATACAAAGTACTTCTATTCTGAATATCACACTCATGCAAGTCAAAATTAATAATTTTTAAGTAGCCTCCTTGTTTGTTGTTTTAATATTCTCACCATTTGTGGCTTTAAGACAATAATGTTAAGAATATGTCTATCAATAAGAGTGGGGGAAGAAGAATGTTGTGAAGTTTCTGTCATAATTTGTTGTGCTGCTCTTTTTCCCCCATGGTGAGCAACACCAAGCCAGGTCAGACCAAAAACCTTTCTAGCTCAGAGTCACACAGTGAGGGACAATAGCAACAGCAAAATAAAAGATTTAAAAAAAAATTAAAAAGGGAATAAGTGATTTTTCTCTCTGGATATTGACCTAACCTCAATAATTTGTGGCTAACAGAATTTCTTATGCAAATTTGATATCTTTGGTCCTGCATAGATACTTGTTCTCAGTGAATTTATGCAGTAGTTTTTAATTTATGTGGACTTTTAACAGCCTTGCTATTCTTTTCTGAGCTGTGGCTCTACATACTAAAGATTATAACCACAGCCCACCCCACTCCTTCCCCCCAAAAAACCCAAAACAAACCACCAAAAACAAAAATTCCACAAAAGTAAAAATCCCCCCAAACCAAACGTTCTATCCTCTTTTGATATCTTGTTGCTTTTTAAGAAGAGTAAAAACTTAATTCCCAAGGTAAAGTTTGGGGGTTGGGTTGGATTGCTGTTTTTGTTCATTCATGAAATTAATTACTTTTTAATTAATTAATTAATTTTTCATATATTGTCCTCTATGCATCAGTCTTTTTTGTCTTTCTTAATTGTACTGTATGTGCTTTGAGGTAGGGACCAAAACTGTTTAGTTTTTCATGCTTTGCCACCTAATCATATCCAAACTGAAACATATTCTTATAAATTAGTTAACTTTTCTTCATAGTTTGAACGTGTTTTTTATTTGTAATTTGTCTAAAAGAGCCTGTGTATTTTTTGTGAGGCGAAATGTGAGACACAGGATTAATAATTGTTGTTTTTACGACACAGTACAAGTCTAGTATCTGCTATTCAGATCTAAAATTGTGTCATTAAGCATACAAGGTGGAACTGCAGATGAGAGTTTATTTACCTGCCTTAGGTAAAAGAATGAAGACATTTACAATCTCTTTGCTAGGCAGAATACTGGTGTTGATATATCAGTGTACATCTGTTTTAAACTGAGATTATATTCTGTGTGGCATACCTTGGATATAGAAAAAATGCAGAGGTTAAATTCAGCAGCTGTGCTGACAAGACTCCTCCTTATACAAAGGCCAGTGAAGAATTATGGAGAATTTTATATTAATATTTAGTTCAGGAGGCTTGTTTGCATACAGTGACTATCATTTCATTTTAGTGCCAGACCATCTGCAATCAAAAATTTTATAGTGACTCCCAAAAACTTCTGTGCAGCAGTTCTGTATATTTCTGTCACAAACCAGTCTTTTATTAAGATAGCAACTGTTGTTAAGTTTTAGTTACTGAAGATTTTCTTACAGTAATGTTTTAAAATTATGTATTTTAAATGTTAATAATCTGTCAAACATGGGAATGCTTAACAGTCATTGTTGCTTAATTATTTGCTCTGATTGCCATACATAGTAACTAAATTTTTGGGTAATCACTTTCTTTCATGTGAAGGTAGAAAATTTTGCCTGGTCCTTAATGGTATAATGCTAGGTCAATGTATGCTGCATGCAGATCCAGCTATTCACCTTTCACTCGTTCCGTTCCCATAGAGGATTCCTGCTCAGCAGTTTTGGGTGCAGTGAGTTTCTATCACACGCTGATGGTGTGCATGCAGGACACATGTATTTTATGTAGTGATAAATGGCTTAATTCAGTCTTTGCTCCTCAGCTCCTTAAGAGTTACTTGTTCAATTTCTGATACCAAGTTTTGGTTTAGTGTATGTGAGGTGACAGTGCCTAATTGATGAATGACCTTCCAGAGCATATACAAGATTTGTCTCTTGTTAAATTCTTTCCTTGCAGATTTTCTTTCAGACAGTATGTATCTCTCTGATGCTATAATCTGTATGATTATTGAAAACTTAATTTAAAAAAAATCCTGTTCCCCACCAGCTCCTAATGTACCAGGTTTTGTTACCTTAACATTTTTCTTTCATTAATATTGATTAAACTGTAAAGGGTTTCATTGCTGTTAATGGGGGGCATATTTTAAATTTTAGTTCATTAACATTTAAATAGATTTTAATTGTTACATTTAACAAATTTATGCAGGTAAAGATTCAATTTCTTCAATTAATTTACATTTACACGTTCAGAGATCTTTCACTAGGGCTATTCTCATAAAACTTTAAGGGTCCCAGAAGGATCTCTCTATACTTATATTCTTTTCATTTTATCCCTGCTACTCTCTCCATATTATGTCTTTGAAATGACTAGGCTTATTTCCATGTGCTACTTAATAAAATCACACTTCTTTTAGCCTTGTAGGGGGAGTTTTGTTTCAACAGATTTATGTATAAAGAATCAAGTTAAATTTATGTACATGAGTGAATTCTAAATTTTACAAGTTTTTATTTGATCATCTTTTCCATTCTGCTGTACATGGGGAAAAAAGAAGCGCCTGCTTGTTTGATGTAACATGCAAATCAGAAGAAACAATTCCTGGGACTCCTTTTCCATCCCCACAGGTTCCAGAAATTTCTTCATTTTCTTAGGAGCAGCCAGATCAGCTCATAATCAGCTCATAAAACTATGCTCCCAAATTAATTACTAGTGAAGATTATATGTGACACATTTTATATTTCTAAATGTTATTGTGTGTCTTGAAGTAATTTTCTGAATTACAACCCAACATGGAAAAAGAGGGACTCAAGGGATTGTAGAAGATGGATCAGTCATTTGAAGTTTTTAAGTTGATAAGAAATTTGCAGAGTTGTCAGGGGCACAATGCGAGTTTGACAGTGGGGTCAAATCAATATACAGCAAAGTGTTTATTATGTTGGAAAGAAAAAGTTTAATACATTCCATATGAAAGAACTGGTCACGTGAGGAGGTGAGTGGACCAAGAATGGGACAGAGGAGGACAAGGACCTGCTAGACACAATAGCAAACTGTGGAAGAGAATATCAAATGAATATCAAATTAATTATTTTTAGGATTTGGAGCCCAGCAAGATTAAGGGCAATAAAGGAGAATAAGGGTGTATGGAAATAGTAAAGGGTCTAAAAATTTTCAAGGCAATTATTACACCATTTAGTGGAAGTGATTTCTGTGGGCAAAAGGTGGTCCAAGCAGAGATGATCAGAATGGAAGTTGATAGAAGCTTGACACAGAAGTACTAAATGAATATTCAGCGTGTATAAGAGGAGTAAAAATGGAAGTAAACATTGAAAAGGAAATTGAGACCTAAAGTACCTTTTTTTACTCATGATAAACTCAATGTTTTGGGGAGATTTTGCTGATAAGGAGTGAAAAGGTGACTGAAAGAAAATAGAAATTGAGATGGGGAAAGAAAGGACTTGAACATGATAGAAAAGTTCATATAATTTGCAGTTGACATAAAATATGATCAAAAGGACACCCTATTGGAGTATAGTGACCATTAATGAACAAAAGCATACATGTATCTTGAGGGTCTTGTGTTAGGAAAGGCAGCTTGTGTCAAGGGGTGGAGTGTTTATCCTGGTCATTATTTATCCTGTCAGACAATATTGATTTTAATTGTGTAGGAGGTACTAAAGGAAAAACCCAGCAGCTCCACCATGCTGACACTTACTGATGCAAGGTTACCAGAGTTCTATGAAGAACTGCTGGCTTCAGTTCTGGCAGCAATCAGAACTGTAATTGTTTGTGAGAGGCAGAAACTCACTTGAAAGTGTGAAACTCACTTGGAAACTGAAAAAGAATTTAAAATAATTTTTCACTGGGTCAGTTTCTTCATGGCATTCTATATGGCCCCCTCCAAAAAAAGGTTGCAGAACTATATATTCGTAGAGGAAGTAGAGCTAATTTGGAAAGTGATGTAAATTATCTCACAGCATAAATACAATTCAAAACAAAGGATATTTCCTTCCCAGAGACAAGAATGTAAACATTTTTTTCTTCAGCTTTTCTCTGAAGAATTTGCTTTTTTGTATTTATGATTCTATATCTGTCCATTACCAAATGCAGACATGATTTTATACATTTAAGATAGGTGAGGACAATCTAATTTCCAAGAAGGAAAGTCGTTCATATTAAAGCATCATGTTAGTCTTGGGCTTCTGCTAATGTGAAAATAAGAATGTTTGCTGCTGAGGGACTGAGATCTCCACATAAAATATCTATGAAGGAAATAAATATTTTAAAATGCAAGCACTAAAGTGGTATTGGCACTTCAAAATAGGGTCAGAGGCTGATTCCTCCTTTAGAAGTGTCAGTGTTCTAATGCTTGTGACTGCATACACTGAACCTTTCATGATAAAGTAACTACTGTTGATTTTTTTCCAATGGAAAAAACACATAGTTCTTTTTTCATTCAGATCACAAGTCTTCTATAAACAGTGATACAGGGCCTCATGTTATTTGAAAATGGAAGTTTTTATAAAGCTGATTTATTCTATCCAGACTGCACAGAAGAGAACATCAGAATAACATCTGCCTGGCAAGTTAATTCATGTTTCTTTCAATGAAGATAATTTCTTTAAAATGAGCAAAGAATAAGCTGTGCTTTTGCAAGATAAATGTGTCTTTGCAGATGATCTAGATCTCATACGGAAACATGTAAAAATGTACTTCAGCCTATATGTACTCAGTACACAAAAGGAGAGGTACCTGGAAGCCAGGAATTTCTGCAGCCTGCTGTCATCAGCTGTGACTCCTCTTTGTTCTAGGTAGCATAAAGGATGCAGGAGGAGACCAAATCTTGGCTATAAAAACTGCTTGCCAGTAATGTTGATGTTATTTGATCTTTTTAAGACAGACTGATAATAAATAATAGGACTTTCCATTTCCTATTTCTTTCTGATGAACAACAGCAATAGGGAGTACTCAGATCTGCTTCTTGGCTTTGCATATTCCCCCAAAATTGGTTTGTGCCTCAAAGCACATGTTTTGGTTTCAGCTTTTGGTTTCAAGGTCACATTTTTGTACAGAATCAAAATTATTATTCATTAAGTAATTGTCTGCAAATATTAAACTTCTGTTAGTCATGTCTGGATGCATAAAAGCAAGAGAAGACTATTAATAAAATAGAATGAAAGAACACAGATTTTTGAGGACCCTAAATGGGAATTTCTTGGGTCCTGAGCTCAACACATGCTGAGTACCTGTAATTAAATGCTGAGCAATCTGAACTTCTGTTGACCTTGGAACTGAAGTTGTTTCAAATCTGTCTCTTATCATTTTAATAACCCCCAAGTTTCTCTTGCAAATTACATCTGGTTTTGGGTAAGTGGGAAGGTTGAGTACCTTGTGCTTTTACTTACCTTGTCCTGCGCTCAGACTGCTGGCAGATGAAACATGTTGAGCTGTGCTACTCCTTAGAGTTCGCTGGAGTTCAAGACTGAAATAACAGAGGGATAAGAGGGTGGTTTAGCAGGGAGTGGCCACCTCAAGTCAGTCCGGTTAGATTGCTGCTGCTTGCAGTGTCAGCACAGCAAGCTCAGAGACAAAAGCACTTCCCAGGTGACATTTGGGTGTTTAGATGAGATGTTAGGAAGAGATTCTTCCCTGTGAGAGGGATGAGCCACTGGAACAAATTCCCAGGGAAGCTGTGGCTGCCCCGTCCCAGGCTGGGTGGGGCTTTGAGCACCCTGAGATAGTGGAAGGCTGCAGGGGCTGGAACAAGATGATCCTTAAGGTCACTTCCATCCCAAAACATTCTGTGATTCTATGATTTTATTATTATTCTTAACTGTTTCTTTAATAGAAAAATAATTTGTTAGGAAAAAAAGAAAAGGCCTGTTTTTGCATGTTCGTACCAAGCTTTGCTTATCAGCTTGTTGAAATTTCATTAGTCATATGCAGCCTAACAAGTACATAGAAATGTAATGGGATACAAAGAACAGTCTCTGGCAAAGTGTAGATGTACACACAAAACCTACATAAAAGCTGGTTCATGGCAGTAGATAGAAATTTCATAATCTTATTATCTACCTACACAAGTCTGTACAAGTACCTTGGATGGGAAAGCATGCAGATGCAAACTCTGTAAAAGTGTGAACAAATAAGGTAATTAAAAGGTAGGTTTTATTGCAGATAAAAATATATGATTGCTTTTCCCCTCAGGTGGTACCCCAATAGAAGTCACAGCTATTTGCATGCAATGCAAATATTTTGATACAAAACATTACCACTACCTTAAATTCCTGAGAGTGACAGTAGGAATACAGAACGCTGTATTTTGTATTTCCTTTTCCAGGCTATCTCACATATGTTTAGATGTGCCTTACCAATGCAAGTCACCCTTTTGTGTCCAGGCTTTGAAATTTTAGCCCTTTCTGGTAAATAAGTCTGAATGAAAATTAGATTTATTTTCCCTGCATTAAATAATCAAGGAGAGTTGATTCTAGTCTTTCCACTGTACTCACCATATTATTATTATCATTATTATTATTAGTCACTCAAATTTATGTCTAGTAAATTTATGTTTGCATACATAGAAATAGAAGTAAATATGGCATCTATTCTGAAGACTGCAATTCTCTGCTAAAAATAAAAAAAACCACACTCAGGTTAAATGTTAGGATGTGATTTCTGAGGCCAGCCAGTTCAGACAGGTCTGCCTAAAACTATAATCAAGTTGAATGCATTGCATTGGTATTCTAATTTCCAGTTTGGGGATTTTGCTACATAAATTCCAGTAGAGTATGTCTAATCTTTATGAGACCCAAAGTCTCTGTATAAACTCCCTGAATTTTCCTCCATGTGTCTCTGCTAAACTGAGATGTGTCTTCTGGCTGAGTTGTAGAGACATTAAATTACTGAGTAAATCAATACAGTGCCGTTATGTCACTGTATCTTTTTCAAAGACCAGCTCAAATTTTGTGTGCTGTAGCTTTGATCCCTTTCATTTAATTCTAAGAACACTTGTTATTATAGTAACTGTTGTTTGTATGTTATTTTAGCTTTTTACTTAAGTAGCTATTTAGCAATTTAAATGAAAATGTAATTGGGTTACATCTGTTTTACATGCATGTAATACCACGCAGATGTAAACTTATATTAAAACCATATTTTCTTTTTGGCAAGAAGACAAAAAATAGAATTGTAGCAATCATGCAATACATCTTTTTTTTTTTTTTTTAAGTAGTGTACACAAGATGTATTCCAGTGTTTATGTTGTGATGGTAACAGCCCTTTCTATTTTTATGGGAGCTAACTGGTGTAGCTGTACAAGGACAAGTACACTGTTATGCTGGTGTAAATCCAAAGGAACTCCATTGAAGTTAGTTAAAATTCCTTACCAAACTTACCAGTTTCAATAACTGACTCTTTCCAGAGTCAAATTCCACTCCAAGGATCTTCACTGAAATAAGGAATCTTTGTGAGGCTGCACAATTATGAATGACACTGATATTTGGCTACCAATAGCTTTATTTTAAAGAAAGATGAACTTGCTGGCTGATCTTACAAATTGCTGAGTGCCCTCAGCTATTGTTGATTTTGATAAGGTTGTTTTCTATGCTATGGAAAGAGAGATAAGAGATATGGATTCAATTCCAGCTTTTTCTCTGCTTTTGTATAGCTACTTAGGGAAGGTACTTAATGTCTCTGTGCTGCTGTAATCATAACACAGAATTCCTGAATTCCTCAATTCCTCCTGCCCTATTTGTCATCCTGTCCTTCTTTTTTTTTTTTTTTTGGACTCTAGATTCTTCATGGCTGATTGCTATTTGTTTTTGTGGTGTCTAGCACAATGTCAGGACTGTGAATAGTATCTAGTGGTACAGGTGTAAGTCCCAAGTGAAATATAGGAATGAATTAGGGTACTTGGCAATTCTCTAACTGGGATCTTTAAAGACTTTGAATAGCTTTGAAGACTTTAGAATAGCTCTTTTGTCTATCAGCAGGCTAAAAATATGTTTGTTCTGTAGTCTAGCACACAGCTTTTTCATAATGCAATGCCTTGCAGCCTGTGTTAGTAAGGGAAGACTTCTTACTCCCTTAGTTTCACTTATGTAAGCATAAGTTCAAAATAAACAATGTATATTTTACTTGGAGCAAGAATATATTTAGCAGACTTTTATTATTTCAATATATGTTCCTGTGTAATAACTCTACTTCTTTTTTAAAAGTAATTGTGAAGGACACATAAGAAAACTGTTGCACATTTTTCTTCTTACTTTTTACCTATGAACATTTAAGGCCCTGATTCTACAGCCATGAATATAAACATGTGAGACTCTGTGGAGACAGAATCAGAATATAAATCTGAATTTATTCCACTTCCTCATTATTAAGTGCTTTTAGACTAGATCTTCTTGCTCTGAAGTGTGGATTTGGCCCAAGTAAGGACGTCAAGATTGTCTCTGAAGAGTATTTAAGCAGGTAATTTGCAAATTACCAATGAAAAGCTGATAGGAAGCCACAGAGAGTCAGTGTTAAGGTATTGTTTCTCAGTTGTGCCTGGTAGCTCTCCTATAGTTCTGTTTGCTAAAAGGTTTGTATTTCAGGAGTGAGTAATGTATTTATTCTGAACAATCTGTAATGATCCCCTTAGTTTGTGTTCCCTTATTTGCTTGAATTAGCTAAGCCTGGGACTTCATGAGAAGTCCACAATCCAAGTCTTGGTTAAAAATTATTACAAAGTAGTTTTGTAACTATTGACAAATCAGATTTTTGTAAGCAGATAAACATCTACTTTAAAAATATGTTTCCCAAGTACTGTTATTTCATGTAATTTATCTTTTGCATTTGTGTTAACTGAGCTGGCCCAATTAACTTTGCTGTATAAGATAGTCTAAATTTTCATTGTGGGTTCGCCAGAGAAATTGATAGATGCAGAAATCTTTACTTCCTACATGCGGACTTCAGTTAAGTGGTTCTCTGTTATGCAGTTAAGAGTTGTACTCAAAGATCCTTGTGGGTGCCTTCCAACTCAGAATATTCTGTGATTATCCATATGGAATGTATGTAGGATGGCAATATTAACAGAAAAGAAACACAAAGAAGCTTTATAAGTTTTGTCAGGTAAAGACTGGAAGCTGGGATGCCCCACATATTTCCTCTTCCTCTTTCTTTCTGCATGGAAATGATTTTTTTCCTTTCAATGCCATTCTCCTTCCCTGTGGACTGGGCTGTGAAGCAGTTGCCCTTGAGTCGAGATGATTTATAGAAATAGATATATATATAGAGAGATGTATAAATATACAGAGAGATGTATATATACAAATGTATAAATATCTACCTAGGGAGATGTATATATACATTTTTAAAAGCTCTTGAGTTTTAAGAATTTTTTGTGGCCCAGAGCCATGCTCTCAGTAGTGTAGGAGCTGTCTCAGTTTGCAGACTGCTGGTGCCAAGGACCCTCAGCTGCTGCTGCTGGGGATAACTCTGCTCTCTGCACCTCTCATGGCATTTGCAGGCTGGGTAAACTCTGCAGAGAATGATTCAGTGTTAACTCACATGGTGACTGCCTGTATGATTTATGGAGATTTTCAGTAGGAACTTAGTATGTACAGTGGATTCTTTCTGTTTCTCTCTCCTTCTGGCTAGCCATACCTCCATTTATTCCATGTAAAAAGTAACTGCCTGTGCTTGGCAAGGAAAGCCATCTCAGAGATGTGGTGGGGAGGCTTAGAGCCTCTAAGTACCTTGTCCTGGATCCACAGCTGGTCCAGCCAAGGTACTCAAGCATTCCCTCTTTTGGCAATGAGACAGAACACGTCCCTAACCTGCTCTTTTATGCTAGTGTGATGTTATGCTTGTGGTAAATAAAAACCATTGTAGTTGTGAATTAATGTTAACTTTGATTACTGGCACCTCGAGTTGACTAAGGTCTCTGATTATTAGAATTTTAAAAATAGTCTTACAAAGATACTGATTTTAAGTTCAATGTATTGAGTGGAGGGTGAGAACATTGTTACATGATTAATAACAATCATTAAAGCACTTGATGTGGTGTGTAACATCTTTCCCTTTATGCTAGGACAACTTCCTTTGCTGAAGAGGTAAATGTGTGTCTGTTACAACTGCCAGAGTGGGAAAAGAGCACTGAAACTTGGGCTCAGTATCAGATCATGTTTCGCTAACAGAACAAGATTGATTTATTGTGTTACATCAGGGTTAGATGGACCTAGTACTGCTTCACCACATGCTATTTCATTCCCTTGTCTACTAAGTATGCAAGTACAAACAGCTTTAACACAATTCTTTACCTAGAAACAAGCCTGAGGCTTCATCCAAATACTTTTAACATATGAAAATTGAGCTGCTTTGAACTTGTATGTTTTTGATAACTGCTTGGTATGCTTCCTGGAGGATCACCTGTAGGCTTTTCTTTCCAAATCCTAATCCCTTTGATTAAGTGCCAGGACAGATAGCTCTCATTGAATAACTCCAGTCTCGTAATTCTTCCTTCATTCAGAGTTGAAAGGGAGCTGCTCAAGCTTCAATAGGTAAATCCTCAGATTTAGTTAAAGTAATTCAGACACTTAGAAACTGAAATTGTTTTGTTCTGAAACAGGGTTCAGATGGGCTACTGAACATTTACATACCACTTGCTGCCAGAAGCTGTAGGATGAAAAAAATAACAAAACAAATTTTTTAGCAAGAAGGATTAAGAGTAGGCAAACTTTGAGAACCAGACATTAAAGACAACCTGGCATGGAAATTTAAACCCAGAAATAGGAACAGAGTTACTTTGCTTGACTGCTCTTGCGGGTTTTTTCTGCAATATCAGTCTGTGGTGCTGGGCTAAACATTCCATTCCTTCCTTGGCCCTTCTTGTTAGAAACTACCAAAATAGGGAGTAAGCAGGGGAAAAACAATTCTTAGTCTTTTTATCTTTACAAGTATGCCTGCTGGGAACAAACCTGAGCCAGTTCAAGATTCTTCTATTTAAAAGTGTTTGTGGCAGACGAGTATGACGGGGAATTAAAACTAAACCTGTTAGCTGCTGATATCTGGGGGAAATAGAGCTATCTATTGCACATACAGTTTTGCACACGCCAGTTTGCCTATGTGCATAATGAAGCAGTTTTCTCTGTGGAGGACTGGCTGTTCACCTAGGAAATGAGAATATTTCCACATGAATAATTTGCCTTGGTTAATTCTAGTACAGCCAGAAATGGAGCAGAACAATTAGAGAAACTACACTCAGTTTGTGTGATACAGATTTTCATAGCTCCTTCAGCCTGAAAATGTGTTATATTTAGCAGAATGCAATCTGCCAAAATAGTACATGAAACTGAGTATTGTGGCACTGTCCTAAAGAACTGCCCACTGTGTGAACAAGGGATGGGGCTTCCATGGCTATAATGAGTTTATAGTTAAATTTGAACAAAACCCATTGGGTGACTGTGCACCTTGTTAGCATTTGGCTTTCAGTCAGATCCTTTTGCCTCTTTGCCACCAGATTGTTCCAAAATATTCGTTTGCAGTCATTTACTCTTGCAGGTAAAAAAAGGATAAATTCTTATACTGCTTCCTTTGTTGTTGTCATGGCAGGCAGTAGTGTTTTTTCTGCAGCTCTTTGGCAGGTAAGATGTGTGAGCCATTTGAAGATGTGGCTTTACCATGAAAACAAATCAGCACTGAAATTAAGTATAGACCTTAAACACTACAAGATTAGATTAAAAATTAGGAAATATGTAAAGAAAGCCAGCCTCACATGTCTGGGGTAGTTCTGACTGTTCAGATTACTTTCTGTTGTGACACTAAAGTTCAACTTGATTTTTTTTCTTTTAAGAATGCTGGGGGTTTTTCTAATCATATCCCACATATCAAGAGATTTGTAATTGAGTTGCACCTCAGCTGCATCAATACAGTTAAGTTTGGAAAAAAATGGAGTGGTATCCAGCTGCAACTAATAAGCAAAAGCAAGTAGGCAGGATGACAAAAATGAGCTAGAATTTATAAGGACACAAGTGCTAATTTTTTTGATCTAAAATAATTACATGGGGTAGAGGATTAGGATTTCAGTCTTTCCTGGGAGATCTTGCTGCAAGCAGCAGAGAAACACCTATGGTCTTAAATCAGTACTAACTCAGAGTTACATCCAGACAAGTTCATCTCAGTCTAATATCATGAGGTTTTTGAACTTCTTAGGTGTAGCTTATTATTTTATTCCTTAACTAATTTAATAAATGAATCCAGTAGGTATTAAAATTGTTATTAAGGCAATGACAACTTGAGGGTTCTGGTTAATAAGATAAAAATAAAGTAGTTTGGTTAAATAAACTTTGAAGCAGAAAGCCTGAAGGCCTCTTGTTATTGCCTCATTAACAAGAAATGCCATTAAGTTATTATTATCCTGTAATGGTTCTCCTTCTTATCACTCTTGCATTCTGATCAGCAGGCATATTTAATGAAATAGCAATAAATTTTAAGAAATTACACGTACCCAAGCAAGACTATATACTAAAAATGGAAATATAAAGATTTAACTTTTGAGCATACACTTTTGAAATGGGAAAAAATTCTGCTTGGTCTTACAACAAAGCTTTGGAATGAAAGCAAAAGTTTATGACACATTTTATTAGACCTGTAAATCTGGAAGCTTAGCTGTAGTTTTTAATTTTTATTTTGCCTCCATAACTGTTTTTATACCCTCTTTATAGTTGACTGGTCCAAATAAGTTCTGCTAGAAATCTATGCTCCATTAGTCTTCTATAATAAAATGTGAACCTGGCTAAAATAAAACATGATGCTTTAAGAGCAATTAAGAATGGTCTTTTGTAGATAACTGTAACATGAAATACAATCACTGTTTTTATTAATGGATTTGGGAAAAGCAGCTCAGTGATTTATAGCACTGAAAAGGGTTATTTTACATTTTTATTTCTTTTATTTTATGTCTCACTCTTCAGAAAACCTTTTAAGACTCCTGAAATAATCAAAATCTGTGTTTCTAATGTTTATCATGTTAAAATGAACCTTGGTATCCATTTTATTTAGGTAGTGATATGATGTCAGCTAAGAAGGTGTCCTTTTTTTGCTGTTATTCCATTTCAAAAAGTGTTGGTTTTGAAAGAAAATCTTGTTGAATGTTTTATAAGAGTGATAAAATGTAAAAGCTGTGCATTGTGCTTATAAAGGCAAGATTTGAAGGATACAGACATAATCTACTGAGTATTGTCTGAACACAAAGCACAGCATTTAATTGACAAATAGTTTCTTTAAAAGTATAAATATATTTGACACATGTCTTATTGTTTAATAATTGTTTCTTTGTTATTATTACATTAAGCTTCTAGTAACTTGAAGTCTTCAAGATCAGTTTAATATGGCTGGAAATAGAATCAGCACTGTTAAACGTGGAGATGTTCTTTCCTTTGGCACATTTAGAAAACTTCTATTTGGATTTACATTGTATTAAATATGGTGTTTGCAAGCAAAGAGTGCAAGTTTGCCATCATTGTGAGTGGGGGCAGAAGGACAAAGAAGAAGGTCTAAAATGAAAGGTGTCTTTTCTCATCTCCTTGGGGCCATAAAGGCTGCCCGTGTTCTGTGGGCTGTGTGCTCCTTTGGAGCTCCTTTCCCAAACCATGGAAGCTCCTTCTGGGCTGTCCTGACAAAGCAGGAAGCTGGAGGGCTGTCACACACTGTGCTTCACATCCACTCTGCATCTGTGGGGACTGGCAAAGTCTTGAGGCAGCTTGATCTTGGTTACACAGAATTAGGAATGTGTTTTCTAGACTTTGTCCTAGTGTATTGGTATCTCAAATAAGAAATTGATTGTTATATGATGGTAAGTGTTTGAATAAAGGCAGCTCATTTGGTCTATGAAACCTCTTTTTTTCCACAGCAGAGCTGAGTGTAGCTTTAAAAGCCATCAGCATAAGAGAGAAGGGCCACAGCAATATTCCTCACAGGGTGCCTGCTGGCATTTAGCACATGCAGGATCAAAATAAAATGTGCCTTGTAAAGAATGGAGTATACACTCCTTCAGGCTAGGTTAGTCTAAATTCTAACCGATGAACCGGAACTAAATTTTGTGTCTGATATCAACATTTGAAAAAGCAATCAAAATAATTAGCTAAACTTGTCTTCAGCTATATATATATATATATATATATATATATATATATATATATAATATATATATACAGTGTTTGTGTACTTATGTGTGCATATGTATATGTAATTTATACATATATATTTGGGGAGAGTGGGTATTTTAGTATACAAGAGGCTCTTTATGCTTCTGAAGGGTACTAGGGATATGATCACTGATCTTATTGTGCTCTTTGTTTCACCTGCCTTAAGGAAGAGCAAGTTTCAAATGAAGTTTCTTCTGCAGGAAATTCTTCTTGCACAACTGTGGAAGTACATGATAAAAATCAGTAGCTTAATGCTTCTGCACTTACAGTAAAGTGTAGTTGCAAATGAAGCCATTTATTTGATTTGTAAGCACATTCACAAATGTTTTGACAATCTTGTTTACACCACAAATTGTGTGGTAGCAGTGACTTCTGGGGTTAAACCTCCTGGCCCAAAACCAAGGGTGGCCTTAACTGTCTTTAACTGCTTGGCCCAAAGTATTATTTGGTAGGGACAAATAGCTGACATATACTCTGTGCTAGTAATATCCTCTGTCTGCTGTAACAAGATCCTTCCCCAGCCAGTGCAGTGCCCTATTTTTGGAGTGTGCTGGCTGGCAGTACAAAGTGGGCAGTTAGTCACCTTGAGTTCCACCCGCTTGACTTTCACTCCCCAGGGTCTCAGCTCCATGCTCAGTGCTAGCTGCTGTTGGCACAAGCCTTGAGTCAGTCAAAATTCTGTTCATTCTTCAAGATAAGATCTGAAATAAATGTGCCTTTTGAAAACTTGTGTGGTAGCCATAGCCATAGGAATGCAGCCTTCATTTAAAATCAGCAGCACATCAGAGTTAGTCTGTGTCTTTCATAAAATGTTTTATGGCGTTATCCAAAGATTCAGAGTCTAGAGAATGAGGAGAATGTGCATTTCCTTAGCTTAGTCTGCTTGAGAGTGGTAGCAAAGAAATGTTAGACTAAATCAAGAAGAATCAAAGAATCTGGTGTGTAGATTCTCTTTGTGCTCTAAACTCATCTAGACAGCTCTGAAATGTGCCACAGAAAGTCAAACGGAGCTAAAGGATAAAGTGTCCTAGGAACAAAGAGTGCACTGAGACTCAGCAATCCACCTGTGCAAATCCATTTGCCCCAAATCCACCTCCAAAAGAGGCAAGGGAACACTGGATTCTGCAGGAACTGAGGGGTTTTTACATTGTGCTGCATCATCTGAGGTAATTTGGTGATGAAGAACTCAGTTCTGTCTGTAGAAATCTAAATATAGCAGCATTAATGTAGATGATAGAATGATCCCCATCAAATTCAAATTTACAGGGATGTAAAAGTTGAGGAAAAATATTTACCTTGGCATCATACCACATGAGCATGAATGTATAATGTTACTGGTTTACAAAGGTTATAATGCTAGAAATTTGTCTTTTCTCTGCATGGCTCTGAATTGAAATGAATTATAATTGTCATTTTGCTATAGCCTTAATGGCTGGTGAAAATGTACTTTCATCTGATCTTATTGCAGCTGTCAAGATGGTTGGCAGATCTGGATTATAACTTAATTATCACTGTTTTTTTCACGTTAAAGCAATTAAAAACAACTTGCAGAACAAGTCAAACAGTTAAATGTGCTCATACAGGCTAAGAAAAATTCTTGAAGACAAATAGTTCGTATTTGGAGACAGGAGTGGCTGTGGCTGAGGGGAGTGTGATTACTGTATGGTTACTGCTCATCACACATTACCACTTTTTTCTCTTTCTGTCTTTTCCTGTTTGCTAAGATAGTTATTAAATATTTTATATAAATGCAATAATTAGTCCTTTTTAACCTTTAGTATTTTAAAACACTTCAGACATTTTTGAAGGACAGTGTACAGTAGAAATACCATGGATTGCATTAAAAAGAATGGGTACTTTGGTGTTTTAGTAGTAGTATTGACTTGAAAGTGAATAATAATGAGATTTAAGACATACAAATCCATTCAGGCCCTCTACTTGAGAATTTGTGTTGATGCAGTTCCCATATTTTTTCACTCTATTGCTTAGCCTTTTACCTTCAAAACAGGCAGGAGGATTCAGAGGTTAGCCTTGTGTTTTAGTTTTCACTGGAATTTGACATTTTTATTAATATTTCCATCATTTGAGTTTCCTAAGATGAAGACATTCAGGGTTACTTGGATTTCTGTGAGAACAGTGCTACTAACAGCAGGGGCTGGGATTTCATTCAGGAATTTTATAGAGATTTTATTTGTAGCAGGTGCAGGGCTTCAAATGCTGTCCAGAATTATAGAGGATGTGTATCACATCTCAGAGCAAGTGACTAATAATCTTTTGGAAAATTAGATGCATGCTGGAGAACAATTATGTAGAAATGGGTGTTGGGACTGTTCAAGTTTAGAATTCAGATTCTAGATACTTGGTTTCATTGTTTTCCCTTCATGCACATACCTAGCCAAGACCAGCTAATTATTATTTTTATGGCACATTTGACAAGGTGGCTGTTCACAAGCTAGTCGATAAAAACTGTCATCACTACTTTGCCTTCTTGGCATTTTCTGTTGGCATTTAATATATTTTATATATTCTGATATAAGTGTAAATATTTATCATAGTATCCCAGAATTATTTTTTCAACATAACAAAAGAAGGTAGAACAACATAGGCAGCAGTGATGTTACTATGTAGAATCAGTAAATACATTTGTATATTCGTTGAGTTCAGTTGTATTTTAAATTCTGTTGCTGTGAGGTATTCTGTACTGAAAAACAGTTTTATTACTCCTTATGAACAGATAATAGGTAAGTGAAGCTTAGTTTGATTTTGATTTATAGGACCGATCATTGATATTCGTCATTGATGCACAGTAAGGCATGTCCTCATCTCCCTCCATGTACAACAGTTCTCCAATTAACTCTGTGCTAATTTGCATATATGCAACAGCTGTATTTTCAGCCTACTGTGTTTCCACTCAAGTCTCTACCTACAACTGTTGCCCGTGGTGGGATGCTGCTTTCAATATTTGCAAGTGTAGAGTACTTGGGGTAAAGCTTAATTATTAAAATAATTGTTCATAAAAGAACTATACATTTATATAGGAAACTGAAAATATAGATTTTCCTATCCACATAGTTGTTGAATAGAAGAAGCACAAAAATATTTTTTAATCAATTTCTTTCAGGTCTTTGTGTTCTCTGCTAGGAAATCATTTTGCTTTTTCATAATTCACAGAAGTTACCTTGTGCTTGTATGTGCCAGTGTGTGTGACACCTCAGTTCTGCACTGCTTGTACTGGGACACCTAATGTTGTTTATGTTGTCCTCCTAAATACCATAAGTGATATGAAATATGCACTAAGGACCTGCACAGAGAGAGAAATACTTCCTTAAAATTGAGTTTACACAGGTTTGGGATGAAACAACCCACAGAGCAGTTGCTGAGATAGCATACACAGACATTGTGATTTCTGTAATTTTTAATTGCTTTTAAAATTATAGACTAGAAGCTGTTTGATGTCTTGAAAAGGGCTGAGTCTTTCTGTGGTTCGTGCTCTGGTTTTGGGGCTCTGGCTGAAATTTCATAGTCCTTTCAGGAATTCCCTCAATGAGTTTGGAGGAGTCTCTTCATGAAATGTGAGAAAGCACTAGTTAGCTAACTGAGCAGAGCAGCCAGTTCAGACAGGAGAGTGGATGTCTCCAGCCACCATGCATAAGGTATATTTAAAATCCGATTTACTTACAAGCTAAATGGTATGTTTACACTACACTAACATATTAGTTTTAATGGATGCTGGAAACACCACCAATAATCAAAGGATTTTTAGTGAGATGTGTTAGTGCATTGAGGCTGGGTTAAGATACTCAAGTGTGAGTGTTTTTTCAGCAGGAGATATTAAACTTGTTTGTGTTCCTTCATTTAAGGCCAAATGTCAGATCAGCTTTCAGTAATGCTAGATCTTTTCTTTTTTTGTTTATTTTTCTTTGTAGGGCAGATAATGTTGTGACAGTATTTCAGTGCTTTTATTCCCATAAATTGCATACTGAATGAAAATGTCTGAAGAGTATCAGCTGTTTACTGTAAAGGTATATTTGCTCTGCATACCTGAATCCACCTATTTCTCTTGCAAAATTTCTTTGAAAGGCTGTAAAATCATTTTGTGTATTTTCTGTAGAGTGTAAAGAAAAAAGGTGCACTGAAGAGGGGAATAAAAGAGCATTTCAGTTATGTCATAAATAGAAATGCTTATGTATTTTTTGTGGAAAAAAGATCAGCTCTGTGTATTTCAGAGTGTACTACTAGAGTGGCACACTGAGAGGTTTCCTGCATGAGGATCAATTTAATCTTTGTGTTGTGTTGGACACTGCCTACAGTGGCTCTGAAAGCTGTTTTTTTGAGAATATAGTTGCTTTGAGTCAGATGGAAAGGGTACTAAGAATGCAATAATTTTGGTAAAATGGAGTTCTTGGGAGCACTGCATTATTCTTGCTTGCGAACTTTTAGCAGCTTGATTTTCTCTCAGAATAAACAAGAGTTGAACGATGACTGGGTCCTACTGATGATGTGCAGAGTTTATCACTCAGCTGTTACCATCTGAATCCCTGTGTCAACAGCTGGACCACAGGGGACGTTCCCTCAATTGTGAGCTCTCCCCGGTTTGTACCACAGAGCACTGCCTGCAAGTCAGTCTTTGGCAGCTCCTGTTAAAACCCAGTCCCTGTGTTAGGGCATCTATTAGAGATACATCTCCCTTCTACATCAAATTGAGCTTCTTCTGGGCATCTGCTTTTTATCATCAAGATTTTTAAACTGCTAGCACTCGTTACCGTGAGCAAAGTTGTCTTACTGCAGGGCTAAGTGGCTGCATGTGGGTTTCCTATGCTTTGGACATGAATTTCCATGCTGCATCTACATGCCTTTGAGGAGAGGCACTGTGTTGAGCTGCTTGGGCTCGTGTTTGTATAATTACTGCAGATGCTTTGAAGAAATGAAATTTGGTTGTGATTGAAATTGTGAAGTTAAGGAGACTTCTTCGTCTCAGTTGTAAAATTTATTGTGAGAGCTACCTGCTAAAGTAGGACTGGCTGAGAAAGCTACAAGACAGCTTTTTATTGTTGATTGTCCTCTTCAGGTCCTGTTGAAAACATACTAAAAAACATATGTAGAGAAGTAAGGGTCTGTGTTGTTCTTAATAAATATAAAGGTAAGTTTAAATATATTATATAGAAGTTAGAGTAAGAAAGAAGAAAATCAATGTAAGGAAATTAATAAACACTCACATTTATATTTGCATCGTTCTGCTTTAAAATAAATATGTGAAAATCAACGTAAGGCTGTACAGACATCTTAAGATCAATGAAAACCAATAATGAAGCAGCACACTTGTTTACAGCTCAAGTGTTCCAGTGAGAAGGCTGAAGGAGTTAAACACCTGGAGCAAGGCTGCCAAACTGCTAAGCTGGCTTTTGGCAGCAGTGGCAGCGTGCAGAGAGCGTTTTCCCTTCATTATGGTTCACTGACTAATTCATTCAATGCTGAGAAACCAATTGAGAGTTGAAAATTCAGGCAAGCTACTTTTCCTATTCTAACCTTTATATATATTGATATGTAAGAGGACTTGAGCTGCAGGTTTTAAATGCTTGCTGGACATGAAAGACAAAAATAAAGCAAGTTGGGTTTTTTTTCAAAACATATACAGTGCACTAAGTTTTATTTTAATAAAAAAAAACTATTCAAGAAATTATCATTTTGTACATTTTCAGTTTTTTCCAAAGGTAGACCTAAATAGTGTTTTTATCATTTTTATTAAATATTTAAAAGAGTAAGTAATTATTTCCGAAGTAATAACATATATAAAATTGGCTAATAAAGTATTATGTAGAATTGGCAAAATTGACATTTCAGTCAAGTATGGTAGTTATCATATTGAGTTGTAAAACATTTTTTTTTAATAGTTGTTAGTCAATTAGTATTTTTTGTAAGGAAACAACCAAAAGTTTTAATTAGCTCTCCTTGGCTTCTTATAAATAATCCCTTCTTTTGGTGCTTCCATTTCTATTTGCTTTGTTTTTCCTCTAAAACTGTTCTTTCATGACAAAATATAAGGTTCATCTGTCAGATCTTGAGCATTTACAGATAGCAATAATTGGTTTATGAAAGTATCTGAGGTTTGCCTATTTGAAAATAAATACTTACTTTAAAAGGCTAGAGGTCATATATATTTTGATAAATTGTATTTTTCACCAGATCTTTTTTATTCTGCCTATACTTGGAAAAGGCAAGGAAGAAGTCTCATGTATGTTTTCAAGTTCAATTTAAGCCCACTGCCAATTTGTTGAAAATGTTTGAGAAATTTGGGATAAACTTTTGGATAAACAGATGGACTTGCAGAGAATTGAATTACAGGAAATACTCAGTTTGCAGTTGTAATTTTAGTTATTCCTCACCTTTTGATTTGGGAAGTTAGACATAAGGTAGAATGCTTTTAATCTAATATCTGCTTTTGGCTGTGATCTTTTAGTTGCATGAACAAAGACTCAGAGCAGTGTTCACAGGAATGCATCAAGTATTGGTTGATTAAGATTTCAAAGGTTTTTGTAGGTTTCTTTTTTTTTAAAGAGAGGATTGCAATTGTACATAAATATTTTTCCAGCTTATTAAGCTCTATTTCATCCCTCTATAATTTCAAGTTTCATAACCTTTCCCTCTTATTTCAAGAGATATTTTGTATATGAAAAGATCATGTCAAAACTTAGCTCTACCCTTCATCAGGCTTTTTAAAATCTGAGTTAGAATTCTGTTTCTAAGATAAACAGATTTGGATCAGAAAGATTTTCAACTAGCTAGTATTCATTTTGGCTGAGAGTTCAAGCAACATCTTTAATCATATTTTTGTTGATTATTTATTAGTTTCCGTGGGAAATCAAAGGACAGACAACCTAAAATACGTCTTCCGTAAGATACATCATGAATCAGAAGCTGTAGCAAAGAATTTCTAGGATGTGCCTTTCATGTACTTATATGAACTGATTGAGAGATAAAATATACATCTTTAGTGTGTGTATAACATGCAGATGAAGGCTGACCCAAAAATGGAAGGCACCAATATCTGGCTGGAGTAGGATTTGTATTTCATTACCAGAGTAAGAAAATCTGTTGTGGGAGAAAACAGTATTTCTGTTCTGTTCCTTGTCATCTGAAGGACAGTGGTTTTCACTAATGCAAAACATCAAAGAAAATTCGAATAAAAAGGCACATTAAGAAGACATTGGCTACTTTTGGAAATCTTGCAAAATGTGTGTTTCCATAATTGGCATGTACTTGTATGGGGTAGTAATAAAATTTGATATCATCCCAATATATCTCTGAGACACTCATCAAGTTTTAGCAATCACTGTTATGTACTTTTGAATTATGACAGTCAAAGACTGACCTTAGTACTGACACTAACGAGGGGACAGTCTCTTCTTGGAAAATAAATACTCTGTGCTTTTTATTGCATGCATCAGTGTAGGAAAAAAAATAAGTTAATTGAAAATGTGATTATGTAAAACTGATTCTAAATTAATTATGTAAAAACTAATTTTGAATCTGCTGCTGAAAAAAATACCATTCTTAGATTTTTTGCAAGTTTAGTAACCCACATTTCATTCAGGAAGCTCTGTGGCCCGGGAGAAGCACCACTGTTTAGCAGAATGAGTAGGAAGCATTTAGGCCATTTCTAGCTGCCAGTTCATGTCCCTGAGCTTTTCTAGCTTCTTCAGCGTGCAGGGCATTTGTCTCCTTCCTGCCTTCCCTTCCCCAGTCTTTCTTGGTGAACATTTTCTAGGTTTCCTGCTTCTCTAGTACGAGGGTACCTGTCATCAGTGATGTAAAGTTTTGCTGGAATAATTTGTTGATAAAAACTGAGCAGACAGAATGTCCATCATCAGATGCTCCGCCAGGATGCTGCTGGCTGCTGAGAGAAGGACTGAAACATTGAAAAAGGGGTGCATACCCCTAGCAAAAATACTAGAGAAGAAATAAATGATGAGCAGATTCATGCCAACTTCGTGGTAAAATTTGGATTTGCTTCCAAAATGTATTGACAGTTTAATAAAACTAATTTAAGCACGGAATTTTATCATTAAAGCAAATTCTTTTTCTCATCTTTGTTTCCAGTGTGAGTGGCAAATACATTTTTTCTCTGTGTATACCAGTTTGGCAGTAGAAATAATTCTATTTTTTCTTCCTGCAAACACAGGATAATAAAATCAAAAGACAAATATAAATTTTTTATTAAATAAATAATATAACATGGTCTTCATTTTTTATTGGAAAGCAGTCAAATATCTTGTTACATGACTAGTTTTCTTCTGTGAAATACATCGCACTTTTTTTTCAAAAAGCTCTTTTTTATTGGGGGGAGCTAATGATTTCGTTTAAATTTTTGGCTTTTCCTTGTGAAGGTTTCCAAAGGACAGAATCTGCTGGAGTATTAAAAGAGAGGTTTAGTGCTGTATTTGGAATTGGGTGGTATTTGGCAGTCTGAATATCAGTGCTGCCAGATATAATATGATTCAAACACCACTAACAGTTTCTACTTAGCCATATGTGCGATTTTGTAAATGTCTATGGAAATTGTGCAATACTCATTTTTTTGGGATGATCTATACAGGCAAACACAAACTGTGTCCTCATTCTGGATCCTAAGGCAAGATCTCCAAATAAGAGAAAGTACGAGCCTCTAGCCAAAATACAGCACAGCTTTTATTTTGAGGGCTTGTGTCATCTTCAGTGGAGAAATTTGGTCTATCCAAAAGTAAATTCATTTCCTTGTGCTTCATTTTCATCCATTGAGCCAAGTCCTTGAGGAAAGCATCAACTCTTAATTAGAGAATTAAATAAGAATAATTAAAGAATAAATTAGGTACAGCCCCATGTTTGCATGCCTTTGTTGAGAAGGTGAGAGAAGTCCTGCAGTTTGTTTCTCTTGCATCTTAAAATGAAAGCAAAGCCTGCTGTATTTTCCCCTGCCCTTTTCATAAATACTTCTTTTTTTTCTTTATTGAAGTGATTTAAGGACACTTGGGACTAAGAATTTTTATTTTTTTTTAATAGTCATTATTTAGTTTCTAGATGTATTGGTGAGGAAACAAAGATTACCTTGTTCATAAGGGAATTGGTGCCCCAGGTTAATGTCCAGGTGTTCTTTCAACTGATGGCTGAGACTAATTTCTTCCTGGCCCTCTGGTAACCAGCTGAAGCAGAGCCCAGCTGGTATATCTTCACTCTTGCATACCAACATCTTTCACTGATTCAGAGATTTCCTTATATCCTCAGTGCTTCCTCTACTGCTTAACAATCTTTGAACAGTAGTTTGAAGATAAATGCTGTTTTGCCTTGCAATGGCTGCATCTAAACCAAGCAATGATTTATTTTTTTTTTAATCATAATCTCATAATGATCCTCGTAAGCTCCATTTGTCAAAAGGTCGTAAATTTGAGAACCCATCAAAGGTTTGCTAAAGAAATACTTAACACTGAATATTATCTGGTTTGAATCTTGTGAGTTTGGATGGCATTTCAGCAGGTAATGCTACAAAGAAGAGTTCCTAATATGTTTAAAACAAGCGTTCAATCTCTTATTTTCTCACACATACACGTGCATGCTTATCTACTGCCACCTGTCAAAGTTCACAATTTGAGTCAGATTTTGTCTGCTACGTATAGACTATGTCAATCTAAAAATACACTGAGCAGCAGAGACATCTGATGGTCTTTCATTGCATTCTGAATTTTAGGGTGCATATATCATCTGCTTAGTTTTTAAGCTTCCTTGCAAGGTTTACAGTTTTTTTGTGTTCAGCATTTGGTATGTGCTCTGCTTGAATAAGGGACATAGTAAATGTTAGATGGGAGCAGGCAAGGGGACAGCAAAAGGGATGCCATCAGTTTTAATTGCATCTTAGGAAAGAATATGCTTACCCTGGGGGTACGTGGAAAGTGGAAGCTTCAGAGTTGGAGTTTTTTGTGGGAAAAGATGACAAGCAAAGTCATCTTTGCAGGTGCTGTTGAGCAGTGAAGTAGGAGGAAGGCAGCTCACTATCTGTGTGGTGGAAAATGTATGACGGGAGTGCACAGAATAGAGAGAAATATATTTAACCTCATGCTGTAAACGGCAGCTTGAGGAAATACACTCTGAAGACCATTGTCAGGGTAAAACAGCACAGTCAGGAGGGATTCACTGAAGTAAAATAGCTTCAGAGCTCTCATATGAGCCAGGGTAAAATTTCACAATTCTGAATGCTGCTCAGCACTACTGTAGAGGTATTGGTATGGTGTTACTTGGCTGTATATAATTGAATATACAGCCTGTGTACGTTTGGACATTTAGACCAAATTGAATTCAGAGTGAATTACACGTACCTGCACTGGCTATGAAGGACTGGTAATTAAGATGTGGAAAGAGGAGGAAGTCCTTATTCACCAGAATATCCATAAAACTCCATGTCTGCTTTCACTGTAGTCATTCAAGACTTTTCCTTACCTGACAGCACGAGTAACATTCAAATTTAAATATTGACAACTGTAGAAGAGGGAAGATGGAAGCTACTTATAACGGTTTGTGTAAAGGATACTTGTTTGAACACCTCTTTTGAGAGAACTTCTGAAATGATTTCTTTTGTGTTGTCTGTAAAAACTAAAGTGCAGTTCAGTGAGTTATTTCTCTCGGGTCTGTGTACAGTATCTTCTGGGGATTCTTCAGTTCCACAAGGACCTTCACAGCATAACTACATGTTCCAATTATATAATCACACATTGACACCACTTATGTCATTAAGTATAACTGCACTTGCCACGTGAATATGCAATGATAGAGCAAACATTACTTTCAGAAAAATGGTGCAACAGAATCTTAAAAAAAGCATTAAATATGTAAGACTTAACCAAAATATAGTATATACTAGAGGCTAAAAACTCCTGTGATACACAAATATTTGCAAAATCTTGGTGTTTTCTTATGCAAGCACTTGTGAAACAATTGCCTTAATTTGGGTGCACTTTTTGTTGTTAAACTCATCTAACGTCTGTGCTACATAGAAATAAAACTTGTTGTTGGGAGCTGTAATTCTGGATGTCGGCAGTTAAACCTTTATGTATGGATTTTACCATTCTATTTAGCTAAGGAAATATGATCTAAATAGCTTGATAGTTTTACAAGACTCGAGTTACAGAAAAACATGGTGCAAGAGTTAGTGTGTCACAAGTCTGCAAGCGGCGCTCTCCATTCTGTCCCTGATGTGGCACTGTCAGTGGGAGCTGTTGTTCCACTCCTGCTGGAACAACAATATTTTGGATGAGACAGAAGTTCTGTCTTTGAGATATTGTGAAGATTCCTAGTATGTATTCCACAAGCACTCTAGCAGGAGAAGAGCCTTGGTCCCAATGGCCATGCAGATAGGTGCACTCAGACTCATTCCCGAGACTTTTTCATTTGGACCCCGATTTATCTTTTCCTAAAGCTGTTGATTTCTGTTAAACAGCTGTTGCCTTTTATTCAGAGCTGGCTGGAGTTCAGCGATTTATCTGAAGTTGTGAAGGTAGTCTAAAACAACTCATCAAAGGCTCAGCAAAAACAGTTTCTTAATGGGAAGTAATTTTCCAATCACCATATAACAGAGGTGTAATAATACATTGGAGTATCCTTTGATGTAGCTTAAGGCATACTGTTGCCTAATAAGAATGCCTAATTGTGTAGGTTTCATTGTACACAGCTGAGGAACAATTTTCAATAGCTTCTAAGGTATTATGAGTTACTTTTGACTGAAATTTAAATTCAAGATTATATCACAATGAAAATGGAGACGTGCTGCATTAGCATGATTATATCTCTCTAGTTGTAAATATTTATATAACAATATTGCAAAGACCAAATATAGTTATGTGCTTTTGTTCCAGTTGGTCTAAACATTCAAGAAAAACTAGTTCTTCAGCAGTTCTAGGAATAGTTTACTTGTCAAGTTACAAATAAACTTTTAGAGAATTTAAGTTCAGCTTTCTAACATAGATTTTTTCTTTATTTGTTTGCTTCAAATATTTCACTTTATTTATGGTATCCTGTGAAATTTCTCATACTTCTTAAAAGATTTTAAAAAGGAAGCCACTTCTAAGTGAAAGTTTCTGTTGGAAAAGCATGTTTATAAAGCTCACCTGTACCTTCTTTTAAAGAGAAGCCCAGAGAATGGACATTGTCTGCTAGGTATCTCTCTGAACATATGGGCTGAATTACTCAGCAAAGATTTGAACTACACTGTTTCAGATTGGTTACGGTGGTAAAAACTGCCTCGCACTGCTCTGCAGAAGAGGGATGGATAAAATGCTCTTTGAACAGTCAAGATTTTTTAAAAACGTCAGTGCAGAGGGCTTGCATTTGTGTTTGGCTTTCTAGACCTGCCTCTTAACCTTCTAATTACTTGATTTGAAACAGCACTGAGGGTATAATAAAACTGGAGGTTGTCTCTCGTTTGCTTTATCATAAATTAAAGCTGTTAGTTTGGTGAGGTGAAAGTAAAGGCAGAGTGTTCATTACTGCTCAAGTGACGGCTTGTCAATAGCACTGCCTTTTAGTTTGTTCTAGTCAGCACTTGCTGTGCATTTTGTTGGACCACTGGGAAATAAATACAACAAGATTATACATTTGGAATACCACAAGAGTTCATGAAGGGAAAAACCAAAAAAAACCCCAACCAGATGATAAATTATACACTTGGTAGAAAGTGACATGCTATCTTGTGCTATTAACAACCAGAGATAATTGCAGTGAATTGTAATTGCAGTTTGCAACTTACAGTACAGTGTGTCCAACATCAATCTTAATAGTGAACAAAGCAATTTATATTAAAAGTTAATTCACTTGGTAAGTTTCGGCTGTATACAAGGGAGCTAACAGATGTAGCTTTTCAGAAAGTTCAAAGGCATTTGGAACATGGAGAGAAATGCTAATGTAGTAAGCCTCAGAGAAATATTGCGTTACTACTTGTAATGAAAACAAATGTATGCCATTATATCCCAGTTTGTGTTTATTTAATAAACTATGCAGTTTTGTACATTGAAGAAATTCTGTTTTTGAATGTAACAGAACCAGATTTTTACTCATAGATTACACAAGAATGGCAATTATGTATGTATATAGCAAATGGGGGTCTAGATTTCCATGTATTTGATTCTATATTCAGTTTTAACTTAATCCTTTTATGAGTCAGTACTAAAAGGAGTGTGTCTGTGTATGTGTTTATACATACGTATTACTGCAATTTTTAAATCTAGACCTTTATTCTGGAATTGTTTAGTAGTGCCTTGAGTATTTTGCTAGGTTGCCTGGTCATAATTACCCCAGATTTTGAGCGATATCTTTAATTAGTTTTAATTAAAGTGAAACTTTATTTTGGGAGAGCCTAACGCCCCTTATGGAGATGATAATCTGGCATTCATTGACCATCCAGTGGTGCCCTCCTGTCTGGGAGAGCTTCTGTGTACATGCTGACTTTGTTTTGTGGGCTGCAGCACTTCACATTTACTTGAACAGGCATTGCCATTCTCTGAGTGTTGTGGTCAGTCCTCAGTGGTCATCAAATGACAGAGAGTTCCCTGATCTGCAGAGTCATGTTCCAAACTCGTAGTGACTGCTGTGCCATGGGACTGGCTGTGCGTTGGCGGGTGACCATTGATACAGTTTGAAAACCCAGTGTAAAAGTGCTGCCATTTCTGATAGTTACTTGGCAAAGTGTGAAAATCTCCAAATGAAGGCATAGCTATATTTGCCTAACTGAATAATTGCTGCGTTTTTTAGAATGTGGAAAAACATTGAGAGGGAAGAAGGTTGAGGAGGACCTTTTACTTACTGTCACCTTACAGATCCTTACCTCGTTCAGAGGGTTCATCTAACAGGAGGGAGCTTTGCTCCACATTTTGTGCCATCTTCCTTTCACATAAATGTTTTGTCCTTATGAGAGAGCAGAGTTTGTATATAAGTCTTGTCTAGGGTTTCACCCACTGTCAACTGCTTTAGTTCTACTGAATTCAGTGGAACAAAGACATTTAACACTAACTAATGATTGATTCTCACAGGAGTTTGGGGAGTAGATGAGAAGCTGGACTGAGGCCATTTTTCTTTTTCATGGCATTATTTTTGTTCGGTAGGTAGGAGTGTGTAATTCAGAACTAACAATCTTGTTTAGATGGATAGCTTGGAGCTTTGCTTGTCTCTGCTCAAGGAAATCCAGGGTGGCACTAAATGTCTTATATGTGTATCTTATATTGTCTCTCTTACACAATATACACATGTGAATTAGGCAAGGGTTTGATTTCAGTTAAGATTTAATATCCTATTAAAAACACAATCTTAAATTATTTGATCATTAAAGTTTTACTGTGGAGGTTAACTAGTGGTATGGAGTAGCACACTTTTAAATTTGATTGTAAATACGTAGCTGCAATTTTTAGAATTGTATAGAAAATTAAAAAAAACTTTGGTTTCTTTGCTGGTAATTATTTTTCTCCTGTATAACAATATATTCAATCTGACATAAATTGGAAGGAAAGGTAATTTAAGAAACAAAGCTTAGAATGTTACATATAATTTTCCATTTGTTTTAGCAAAAGTCATCTAAAGATCTAAGGGATGTTTTGACAGCCAGTCATTCTGGATGTACATTATCCAGTTCAAATTATTTTTGTTTACTTTTTCATAGGTAATAGTAGAATTATTAAAAATAGAGAAAATTCTATTTCTGCACGTGTGAATTACACTATATATTGTAATTAATTTTGCAGAAAAGGGCATGTGGTGCTGCCTGTATGTGTGTATATATATATACACACAAACATAGACATTTTATATGTCATAATAAGAATTGAGTTCTTTCTCTTTGCTTTGTGACTGTAAGTGCACGTTCCATGCATTATTCTGCTAGCAGAACACCTATTCATAAAAACATCAAACAAATTAATCCTAAAATGTATGTCTGGTCTGTAACCTGTTTTACACTGAAGAGTAGAGGGAAGTTGTTCCTGGCACTGGAACATCTGCCTGCCAGCATAGGCAGGTGGATGAGCACAGGAATTGTGCTCTGAGTTCAGAGCAAGGATCCATCAAACTCCTGTTCTGCCTCCAGGAGTGGCCATGTGCAGATACATAGGGAATAAGAGCAGGGCAGGTACAAATGGGGATTTTTCCAGTCTCTAGGTATGAATGAAGGGGGTTCTTATCCATGATGCCAAGGCCCCAGTGCTGTGTCTGGGCAGCTGTTCCAGGTGTGTGCTGCAGTCAGCTCTTGCACTGGGGCAGTGCTGGAGTCCTGCCTGCCAGGGACTTGCTTTCCCTCCCTGCAGGTGGCCCTGGGATACAGCAGCAGTGCATGAGGCTGGGCAGCACAGGCTGGAATGGAGTAAGATTGTCTTGCAGGAAAAAAGAATTGGAAAACACAGGGAATCAAATTTCTGAAAAGCTCAGCAGTTAAGACCTTCTGTTTAACAATCTGGTTAAAGGAGACAGGTTTTCACAGGAGTTCTCGTTCCATGTATGTATTTACTCTCCTTATATATATACATTCCATAAAAAGGTGTGCCTGTCTTCTTCCCCAGGCACTCTTTGAGAAATGTCAAAAGTCCAATTATAGAAATAGACTACTTGGAACCCTTCATTCACCTAGAAATTAACATAAATCATAATCTGGGAACAAACTTTATTCCTAGGTTTTATTGTCTCCCACCAGAACAGTTAAATGGCCAGACATCAAAATTACTGAGCTGTTAGAAACTCTTCACCCAGAACAGGATTTATTTGGGTTTTGCATATGCATATCTGTGGAAGGAAAATTCCTGAAAATTAGTTTCGTGAGTCAGATGTGGCTTACTGTTGCCCTTTCTTCATTTAAATGATGTCACTTTGTCCATTAATGAGAATGTTTTGCATTAATTTGTAGTATGTTTAGCACCTACGTCGGAGAAAAAGTTGCAAAATGTTAAAAAAAGAAACTTAGTGTCAGGAACTTATTAATAATGAAAATGAGCAACATGGGAAAAGCCTGAAGGATTCTACAATATAGGTAATGGAGCATGCCATGAAATACCTTTTAATATGATTGAAATTGAAATAATTTACAGGATTCCAGAAACAGAAAAATGTAAGTAGCTGAAGGATCTGCTATGATATTTTTATTTCTTCAAAACTGAAATATGTTAGGGTTACGGAGAGGAACAGAAAGCCGACGACATTGACTTGCAACTCCTTTTAAAATGTTAGGATACTAGAAATAGATTAACTGATTTGCCAGTGGAGTTGGGGAAATAAAAGCAATAAATTTGATAGTTATAAGTTTTAAGTTCCTGTTATTTCTTCGCAAGATTCCATGAAATTGCACGCACATAGGGAAATACTTGCACATTTTGGTAAAAATTCAGTACCTTCAATTATAGTTTAATATTCGCATTCTGTGTTCACGGATATGAACATCATTATGTTAGTCCTTCCATATTACTTTATGGCAGTAGATCTCTGAACATCTTACTAAGATGTAAATAATGTTACATTTCAGGAAGCTGATGAACAGAGAACTCATTCAAAGTGACTTTGAAATATTGTGTTCTTACTTTATTTAACAACTTTTAATTATCCATTCCAACAGTCAAAGCAGGATCCTGTTTGCATGGCGTGCCACATAATGGAAATGAAAAATGCTCACTACAAGAAACAAGATTACAGAGACTGTTGTCTGAAAGCAATTTGCTGAAAGCATTTAGGCCATTCTTGCAAAATAAGGATGTGTTAAAAAAATTTTTATATTCCTGTAAGGAATTTTAATGAGATCCTCTTCGAACTTGAACCTAGTTCCAGTTCTTAGGACTTTTGTGGGGAAAAACAAATCTAACTCTGGTTACATCAAGACAAATGAAACCGGGTCAGGAAACCCAGCTCCTCCACCACTACAGTCTGTGAAAACATGATCCAGCCTGAATACTTGGTGTGGTGTCTGTGCTAGGAAGAAGCATGAACAATTCTGGTAAAGTAGTGAAAATAGGAATTTGGGGTTTGGAGGGGTTTTTTTTGTTATTATGAAATATGCAAAGCGGGTGAAGTTATTGCAAGCTGGATGTTTGCTGCAGTGCATTTGTGCTTCAGGATCACAAGTAGCTCTCTGGTTTTAGCACTAGAAAAGAGATGTCAGTGGGGATATTTGTCTTTTTTACAAAGTAAACACAAGTAGCAGGGTTAAACAAAGAAAAGTTTAGGTTATTAAATAAAGTTCCAATACTTCTTACTCGCTCAAGATATTTGCAGCAAGTTCTCTGGAGTAGAAAATGAAGGGAATGTGCCATGCAATTTTTCTTTAGCCTTTTTGCAATGCAACAGGGCAATCGATACAAATCTTTGCTGTAATCATATATTGATTTTCCTAGAATATAACTCCATTTAAAGCATTTCTATCCCCAGGAGTGAAAGCATTGGAGGCTATCAAAGGAGGAAGTAGCTTTCCTTGACCCCATCTGCAGTTCACATTGATTAACAGAGGCTAGGTAAAATAAATAAATATGTGTGAGAGAGAATAAAGAAGAAAGAGTCACAGAAAGGTTAATACTGGCTGGGGAGAAACATAATTATAGTGCATTAGGGTTTTTGTAAAATTATTAGGTCAGGATAAGCTAACAAGTGACTTGGAGAAGGTGGATTCTTCATTAAATCAGAGCCAAATATTTCAATACCTATTTTTCACCAGCTGTGCTACAAATTCAAGTAATGTGGAGCTTTCTAATGATCTGCCCCTGTGCACATGTAGGTATCAGGACAGTGAAATCAAGTTGAAACTGGTAGGTTTTCACTTTGCCCTGTAATGGAACGTCTGTTATGATATACTGAGCCTTGGACAAATTCATAGTGAGTGTGCAGAGGTGGCATTGAAAGAAGCTTGATGATCCATGACATTTTAGTTTCATTGATTGTAAAAATGCTGTTGTAGATGGTTTTTTAAAGTTGTAAAAACACAATAGATTTGCTTTCTTTTTTATTTAATTTTATGAAACGTGTAAAATAATGCAAGATACTATTTTTAAATAATTTTGATAACACTGGAGCAAGTCTCTCTTACTTTCATGTGTTGAATACAGTTTTCAGTTTTTAACCACTTGCTTTATTCAATGGAACTGCAAAGTAGACGATGCCACATCTCATCTAAGTGTCACACTGTCCTAGGAGACAGTAAAACCAAGGCCATATGCCATAATTTTGGAATCAGATTTTTCTCAAAACCAGGAATTTTGAGATTTTGTGATTCATCTTAGCTTCCCCAGAAGTCCCTGAAGCCCATCCCATGCGTCTCTATACTTTAAATCTGGCAGTTTTTTCTCCTCTCCTGCCACTTCAGTCATTTCCTGCCCCTTATCCTCCCTTCCCTATGTTTTTGTGGCTGAAGCTAAATTCTCATAGATTAGCCTTTATTAAATTAAGAGGTGTGTGTAGCCTCATTATCCTTTGCAGTGTGTTGTGGTTGATACTGTTTATTTTACCAGCAGCTTCAGAGCTTTTTTTTGCTTCAGGCAAAGCAACTACTACACATTGTCAGATAAAGTACCTTATCTGTCAGCAGCACTCTTGTGAATTAATCATAATTCAATAGGTTTGCTAATCA
This sequence comes from Acridotheres tristis, assembly GCA_037013685.1. Taxonomy (NCBI): domain Eukaryota; kingdom Metazoa; phylum Chordata; class Aves; order Passeriformes; family Sturnidae; genus Acridotheres; species Acridotheres tristis. The sequence continues at coordinate 10,031,016 of CM072898.1, forward strand.
AGATTTGAGATGAATGTTTTGATAGAGCAATCAGATTTGTCCAAGTCTATCATTACTTGACAGTTGCTTTAGGCAGAGTGCTAACTTGGCATTAGGACCTGGTTTGGATCAGTTTGGCATGGCCCCACCAGTCAGTGGCATCACTTATTGAAGTGATGGACTTCTGTATAGATATTAACTGTAGTTCTTTTTCAGTTTTGACAGAGACTGGAGTGAAGCTGAGATCAGGCAGCTCACACCTACCCTGTTCCACATTATCAAAACATTTTTGAACCAGGAGTTCACTTTGTAATTTTCACAAATAACTACTCCAAGCTCGTTGACAAATCTGAGACCTGATTTATGGTAGCATATGCAAACATTGCTCAGGACTGAAAGGGTCACTGGAATAGAAAGGAGATAAAGTTAATATATTGTTAAGTGTTGCTAATTATGAATCAAGTCACGTCTGATGTCACTACAATTTGTTCTTTATTTTGCCCAGTTAAACATTCTTGGGGGTAATTTACAACATAGCTTGCAGCAGTTTCCTCAATTTGAAAGCATAAATGAAGGCTTTCATTGTATATTGACATATTTTTCTTGTTAAGCAATGTTTAAAGTCCTGATACAAGGTGCTATAATAGTGGGTTAGACTGCAAGTGCAAGTTTGGTACATTGTAGTCAATAATGCATTAGTGTGGGAAAATGAAGAGGACGATGTTGTTGGGGTTTTTTCTAACATGGGTGGAGAAGAAGAGAAAAGAAGTCTTCAAGCATCCACAGCTAAATACAGACCTATTTTCCTAGTTAATGTAATTTTAGGGTATGTGTTAGTAGTATGAACACAAGTGTATGTGTGGACCTCTAGCTTCGTCATCATTTCAACACATTCTTTCTCTCATGCTAATCTTCTGGTACTTGTGACTTTGGGGAGAGCATGTACATGATGTGATGGGAAGCCCACTGTGCACTGTCCTGTGTACAGACAGTGGCTGGGGCTGAAACTTGTTCTTGTGCAGCAGGTACAGAGAGCTGTCTACCCTTTACATTCTCTTGAAGCTTAACACAGAGCTAAAACCAGTCCCTTACCAAGGCGATGTCAGCTCTTCTGTCTACAGTTCCTCTTTGAATAATTTGAGATCTTGAAATACATTACGTAAAAGAAGAAGCTAAAATGTACTAGTTCTAATATAGATATTCAGCCCTAAGCCTCAAAAACCAAAAATGTGCAGGCATTTTGTATAGCAGAAATGAGTGTCCAAATGCCTTTACTGTTCCATTTGGAGGAGTTTAGTACAATGTCGAGGTAATTTGCATTGCTGATATTTTGGTAGCAGTGTCATTTAGTGATGAAGAAGGCTGTGGTATAAATATTTGTGTTCACTTGATGCTAAATAAGCTATCAAAATGCTAGATCTTTGCAGTCCTGCTTTAGTTGCTTTCCTGGAGTGATCTGTGAGCTCCAAAGGTTCTCTGACTTTCAGAATACCTGCACAGACAGCTGCTTTTTAAAATCCTGGTGCAACTCGTTCTTGGAAACTGCACTGGAATAAGGCTGCCAGCAGCACTAAAGAGTATTGGCAGGTGAGCTGAGTCACAGTCTAATGCTCACCTGACCTGTATTGAATCTGTGGCAGACAGTGAGGACAATAACTCCTCTCAGTTGTGATCAATGAGATGCTTTTCTGGTTAAGTTCAGCACGAGTGGAATGCCTTCAGTATCTGCTGCTTGTCAGGGAGAATGTTCCTGTGTCATCTTGTAAAGCAATACTGACTAGTGAAAATCCCCCAAGTGATACTCAAGTGCAAGGAAAAATGAACCTCTAATTTTAACATTTTGGGTGTTTTTTAGCATAGCCTGCCAAATTAAAAAAAAAAAAAATAAACAAAACATTTTATGACTTTTGTTTTAAAAAGAATTTTTGTATTTTTGCCAGTCACTGCTGTGCTAAAAGCCAAAATGAATATTATTTTTAGTCACTGCTCATAAAATACCATAGGCCTGTTTCTGTGGAGTGATGAGAATTACATTGACTTTGCCACCACAGGATTCCTTCTAATATCCTGTCAACATTCTCGTGCCCTGCATTTACTGCTGTGCTCAAATCCCATCTCTCCATAACATTTAAAAGGAATAATGAAAGAGCATCTTTGCCAATACCAAACTACCCCATTGTTTCATTTGTGCACTGAACTGCTGTTGATTACTTTGCAAGTTCCCTTTACCTTGGTAAACTACCTGGGTGATTTTCCTGTGCAAATTTAGATGACGAAAGCTTTTTGATGATCAAGGAAGTACCATGTATGTAAAGTGGTTAATTAAATTTCTTTCCTTCCTCCATCAAATTCTGCAAGTTAAAAATCCCATTCTGAGCTTCTCCACTTGCTCAAAACCCTCGTGCCTTGACAGCCACCTTTGACTTCATTTTCTTCTTGATAAAATCTATCATGACACGCAAGAGTGCCTTGCTCATATGAGATGAGTGATGGTCCTTCATGCTTAGTACAATAACATGAGATTACATAGATCAAAGATTTGCTAGAGTTATTAAGAATAGGCAGTCTCCACATACTTAATATATCTGGGTTTTTTTCGCTTTTGCTAGTTAACATATCAAACTAATAAATAGCAATGAGTCATTCTACTTTTTTTTTTCCTTTGGAGTGCTAATAAATGTATATGAGTTGACAGTTTTATAATGGTGAAGAGATAAAAAATGTTCTTACTAAAAAGATGCTCTGTGTGAATACTTGTATGCATTTCTGTTCACATGGTCATATATCTAACACCTGTGTGATCCCTCAGGCAATTCAGTCACTCATTTTTCCTGCCAATTTGCTTGCTTCATTTTGATCTATGTTTGCTATCATTCGTCAACTGACACCTTTAGCATGTTTTCACATCAGTTGTTTTGAGAACATGAATGCTGATAATTACATCAGTGCTGCCCCATTGCCGAAATACAGACTAGACAGTCACCTGGGACTTTTTTTTTTTTATAAGTTATTTAACAGTTTTTAATTTCTGATTTTCATGTGTTGCAAAATTGCTGGTTGCTTATCCATGTCTCTCATTGCAGATTTGTAGCAATAACTACAACTCCTCTGTTAAGTGCATGTAAACAATAGCTTCAGTATTGGAGATTTTGGTTAGGTCTTTTCCCCAGCTGTACATTTCCTGCCTCCCCTCAGATAAATGTCAAAGACCTAAAGAATATTCTCAGGTTTCCAGTGCCTCAGTTTTTCTCAAATTCCATAGTTTAAAGCAGAATTCCCCAGAGTTTGTGCATGCACATGACCGCCATCTCTGCATTTCTGCATTTCCGTGAAAGACCAGTGTTTTTCATGAGTTACTGAGACTCCCTAAGGGTTTCATGCAAATATTCTTAAAAGTGTCAGGTATTCCTTGTAATTTCTGGGTTTTTTTCTCATTACCGTGGTAGTTCCAGTTCCAGGTGCTGATTGTTCTTCCTTTCTTTGAGAGCAGTCTTCTCTCTAGCATTCACTTTTCAAAATGAGTGTAGGTGAGATCTAGACTGAAACTGTGGTTCCCATTCATATATGACTTTGCACAAACAAGATATCCCAGAAGTCTCCTTGACAAAGTTAATTTTCATTTTAGTCAGCTGATTCATATGGTTTTCTTCCTTAAATCTCATGCCTTGAAAATGGAAGTGTTCAGTGCAAAGAGTAACTTGTCTTTCTGTGTTTGTGGGACTAAACATTTCACCAAACTGTTGTCTTTTTATTTAGACAAAGATCTGAAGACATCATGAAATAAGCCAGAAACTCAGTGAAACAGAATTACATCACTGTAACAGAAGCATATTTTGTATCTAAGCAGTAGGTGAAGCTCCTTAACACAAGTTTTAAATAAAACAAGAATTGTTCCAGTAGTGTTAAACAGTGCTACTGCTTTAAAAGAGACTTACCCCAAAGGGCTTATTACCACAATTTTTCAAGTCTTTAATTTATTATGTGCTTGGTGTTTTACTACCTTTCCCAGATTTTAGTTATCTCAGCCCCACTCTTGAGTGCTGAAAGGTCAAGAAGTGCACTGCAAAAGCTGTGAGTGGACAGGCACATCAATGCTAAAATGTTTAGACTATTTGAAATCAAGGAATACAATATAAAGCTGTTTATTTCTGGAGTGCTTGTGCGTATTTTGAAATCCAGCATAAACCCTCTTTAACATCACAGTGCATAATTAGCATTTTCCTTTGGATCTCTGCATTTTGTCATAAGTGTCTAGAACAGGATTTACTGGGAATTCAGTATGAGTCCATCAGGTTTTCAGACTGAAATCTAAATGTGTGAGTTGTGAGGTTATGTTTTTACTTTTCTTTTTATTTGGGTGAAATTATGGCTTTTTAGTGTTTGCTTCCTCAAGGAGACAAAGTGATAAGGCATGCACAACAACAAAAATGCTGTCTGCAAACATCTGGATGTACATGTGTTATAGGGGGCACACAATTTGGTTGTTTAAAAATACAAATAAATAAATATATTAATAAATTTACATAGCACCTTTTATCCCCAAGGATTCCGTAGCTATTTTAAAAAACTCAACATAGGTTGGATCACATGGCATACCACTAGAGGACTGGCAATTGTGGTACAGAGAACAGTGGCCTTTAAAATAAGGAAAATAATTTTTAAAAATATCGATACAAAAGATGATAAGCATCCAGGTCAAATGCCGCTAAAATCTTCCCATCGATTTTTATGGGAGTACAAAAATCAGGATATGTCACCATTTTATATGGCAGAGTGAAAAAGAAAAGCCTTTTCCACTTCCCCCCCCCCCAAATGTAGTTTTATGGGATCATTAGTATACTGATTATGATTTCAGATTGTAAGGACCTTAAAATCATCTCAGTTTAACTTCATTTGCACTGTCCAGCTCCTGCATCTGGGGAAGGGACAGGGTTTGGGACAGAGGTGCAGCTGGCACCTGGAGAAGGGAGCAGGTAGGGATGTCACCATCACTCCCTGGTAACACCAGTGGTGTCAACTCTTTTCTAGAAAAAAGTAAAAGTATCCTGTATCAAGAGTAAATTGTCTTGATGAAGACCTCTGATAATATATAATGCATTATCATTATTTAAAATGTATTTCACTTGATTTGTTGTAATAACCACTTATTGGAAGAGAGATGAAAAATACTCTTCTGAAAGTCCAGTGGATTTAACTTAGCTTTGGGAAACTTGGTACCCAGTAGCAGTAGCCAGCCCAGGCATGTTTTTAACTCCTGAGAAACATCTGTGTGAAAGAGGTTTTTAATTTCTGATGTAATGGTTTTAGTTAAGAAACCTCATTTTTTTGGCAGTTGCATGAATGAGTTTAATTTTTATAATTAAAATACTTTGATTAATTTGTTTCATTTCAGTGAAAATGTCAACAACATTGATTGCATTTAGATATTTTTCAGTCTAAATTAAGTGGTAAATATTTTTGTAAATGAATTCATCTGTTGTTTAGAGAACATACAAGTGTAAAAGAAAAAAGAGTTAATTTGTTTCTTACCTCATTGACCATCCTGCTAATATTCACCATCCCTCTGTAGCACAAGTTAGAACGTGTTTAATACCTTAAATCTGAAAACTATGTTGGCATTTGTACAGGGCTCTTTTAAATACGTCTGTGGCTTGGGAATGTTTCTGCACCCAACGTGTCTTCCCCAAAATCCCCTCCAAAGAAAAGTAGTTTTAAATCATGATTAGCCTTAATCTAAGACTAATGTTTAGCAGAGTGGGATGGAAGTGGAATAATTACTTAATGTCATTATATGTAATATAAACTCAACTAGGAACCTAAAGATGTGATTATTTTTTTTTCTCTAAATTATTGTCCTTATAAAGGCAAAGGGCAGATGGGAATAAGGCAGCCATTGCTGTGGTAAATGATTTAAGAAATATCCATGATTATGCTGTATCTGTTTCATTGATTTCATGCAAACTAATGGCTTGTGCATGTTTCTAGGGAAGTTGTTTCGGTGTCATAAGACATTAATATGCTTTGGAAGATGTCCAAAACTTTGATAATGCCCTTTTATTTTAATACTAGTTATTAAATATTCAATAGTTAAAATAGGTGACAGCTGAGTGTTGATTAGGGTAGGATAAATCAGAGCAAATATTAATATAGCTTGCTTATCTTCTGCATGGGCAAAATTTCAAGTCAATGATAAAATATTTTTAATCAGTGGATTGATTTGACCATAAAGCAGTTGTATATTGATGCAATCAAAGCCTTAAATTTGAACCTTGTCATCTCTGTGTGTCTGAGATCTGAAAGCCACATTGCACTCCATGAATTCCCCAGTATTGCTGGTAATCAGAGAAGAGGACTTCTAATGGAGATATCCACCCTCTACAGAATGGAAAGGGTAAAAGTTCTCTAATGAATATGATGCAAGATGATCAAAGCAGATCATCAAAGTATGCAGGAGCTACTGTACCAGTCATATCTCTACTAAGGGCCCTTGCTGTCTGTCTGTCACTGAAATCCTGTCACTGAACTCTAGAGGGAGGGAGGGGAAAAGTATCAGAGGACAAAGTAACATGGTGGGGAGATTATTTTCCCAGACACATTCATGATATTTGTGTCCCTGAATCTGAAATGGTCAAGTCAGAGTGTTAAGCAGTAATTTTAGATATATTATTGTTACTGAGCTGGAAGTTGAAGTTCAGGGGACTCTGAGGTCCAGGTTTAATTCTCCAGGAAGTACTATTTGGATATTTATATTGACATTAGCCATGCACTGATTCAGCATCAAAAGCTTTGTCAGTTGTAAACAGCTGATCTTTTCCTCTTAGAAGTGGGTTTTCATCAGGTAGTCTCTCATGACAGAGGAGTTGTACTGAGATTGGAGAACTTATTCTTTATTTCAAAATAGAAGGACATTTTAGTCTAGGCACAAGGGAAAATGTCTACTCTTTGCCTCTTTAGCACTTCTCAAATCCATTGGAATATGTTTATTAGTTCTCTGAAGACCGAAAAGGCTTTGAATTGTCAGTGGCATATGTAGTCACACACAGAAATCTGAGAGAAGCTGGAACTTTTTTGTTTTGACTGGCACTTGTGAGACATCAGCTAAGTGAAATGTGGTATGTAATGCAGTAGGTCGCTGTGAACAATTTCCTCCTTTTTTTTTGTGTTCATATTTTATTTACTGTAGCTTGCTCTCAGTGCTCCAAATAATCTTAAAATAAATCTGATCCTATTTGATAAGACCAACAGTTTCTTCCCATCTTCTCTCTTCAAATCCAATCAAATTCCTTATCAGCCTAAAAATAATCAGAGCAAGTCTCTTGAGAATTCTCCACAGCCATTACCTGACTTTGCACAGAATATTTCCTCATCTCTTAGGGAGAAGGGAGTGCCAAAAAAAATGCCAATAGTCTGGCTTCAAAGAAAGAGATCTCACTCACTGACTGGTATTGGTTCTGGTGGGGGCTTCTTCTGAGAGCAGTTGCAGCAGTTGCTATTGTGGGCAACTTAAAAAGAAAGGAAGGGCATCTACATAGATAATTTCCCAGAAGTTTTCATAATACACAGGAAAAAACACATTTCAAAAGGTGCTTAAAAGACGGCAGTAAATAGAAATTTCCATTGCAAAGCTTTGCAATTTTTATGGAACCACCACTTAGGTAAATAGCACACTGGTTGTATTTTTCAAATGGAGTCTTTATAGATACAAAACGTTATGGAGTTGTCATTGCCATGTCTTCTAGTGTAAATGAAGTATCGGAGGAAACAAAACCAAGCAAAAGTAGGTGGTGTGGTGTCCATTGCTAGGGAACAATTCTGAAGCATGGCATAGCAGCTTAAATAAGCAGAAAAGCTGGGTGGTATCTTAACCCAGGAATGCTCTATTGCTTGGTTAAACATCCCAAAGGAAGTCAGAAAAATTAAAGAATGAAAAACTGGGTTTAACTGTTATTTTTTCAAAATCTATGCACGTTATAATAACCTATAGAACTTCATCTCTAATTGGGGTAACAGTGTATGGTGATGAACAGATGCCCAAGTGTCTGAAATGAAATGAAGTGAATGGCCCTTGCTGTAGTCACAACCATAAAGGAAAGAGAGACTTTCTCAAGGCCATCTAGTGAGTTCCTGGGCATGCCAAGGAGAGGCATCACTCTCTTTGGAATCTCAGTCAGAGCTCTGTCTGCTGGGGCTCACTGCCTACCTTGTATGGAGAGATGCTCCAGCTTCCTCCAGGTCAGCTCTTTGATTCATGAGCTCTGACCATAACTGAGTGCTGCTGTAGATGTAGGATGTGAATTCTTGCATTTTTACCTTTATAAAATGTAACTCAATGAAAGACAGGAAGGGGAAAGCTGCCATTGTGCTCATGAGTGCTTGTTTCCTCTTTTGGGCTCAGCAAAAACAACACTAAGGACCAAACCATTTGATCACCATTATGTGTAGTAATTTGTCTGAAGTTATTTTCTCATTGTGCTTTGGAAAAAAAACAACAAAATAGAGGTAAAGGGACAATTTACAGATGTTTTTAATCATTCATTTTAGCATTGACGTGACAAAAAATCTCCATTTGAGCTCAGAGGTTGAAAACTATTTCATAGCAAAAGGAAGCAACTTGTTTGCACTGGTTTCTTAATACAGAATGCTTAAAGCAGCAGAAAATACATTAGTTAAACTGCATGAAATAAATACAAATATATTGAGAGGATTTGGAAAATGCAGTTTGTGAATGAATCTATATGAGGACAGCAATGAAACCTGCAGTATTTGGGTAAAGATTGTTCCTTAGGCTGCAAACTGCCTTTAGGTCTGTAGCTTCTCTCATCTGCAAGTACAAAGGAGTCTGTGCACAGGGGAGGAGAGAAATGTGGCCCTTCATGAGGAGTGAATTCAGAGCTTGAGTACACATAAGCACTGTTGTATTAGCACAGCCCAAGACCAAAGGTATTGCAAATTAATTGAGCAAAAGAATTTGTGTACAGTTGGCATGTCTGTTCTTACATGAATCAAAAGGAGGAATTGGACAGAGCTCCTTTTAGGAAGAAAAGAAAAGCATATGTTAGTTATTGTATTGAGAGGATGTTTTTATGAGAAAAGGGGATGCTGCTTCATTAATAACTGACATGTCACACCAATTCTGGTAGGTCTGATAGATTAAACATGAACCTCTCATTATTCAAGCAGCTGAAATGTATTGGCTGCTTTACCCACCTAATATTTATTCCTTGCACAGTATAACTACAAAATTGACATCTTCTTTTAAAATTGTTTGGCTGTAATAAATATAAAACTTTCACTGCTGATGTAAAGCATTGCTAGCTGGCATCATTTCCTATCCCTTTTTAATTATTCTTGACACTGTGGAGAAACATCTAATATAAATCTGTAATGTGCTCTGATGACAAACTACACGGTTGGAAGACCATGTAATCTCTCCACAATTAATTAAAGTGCACAGAGCTGCTTTTTTTTCCCTTTTTTTTTTTCCTTATTTTCCACCCCCCCAGCAAGCAGATGCCACTGACTGGCTCAAATAACATTGCTGTCAACTGTAAAAAATTAAGACCCAAACCCTAAGAAAAGTACTTAAATAAAGAAACCAGATGCCAGGTTACTTTTTTGATATTATGGCATACCTCTTGGTGGAAGGCACTATTGTTCACCACATGTAGCTTTACATACTTAATTACTGACATAGCAAATCTGTTGGCAGTTTATTTCCACAAGTATCTGTCACTTCAGCAAATCCTTTATTGAAAACTGAACGATGCCAATCAGTGTGAATAGTTCACCAGCATGCCTAGAGCAATGAAATTAAGGAGGATTTGGCTGCTGTTTGTTCAATGGGCACAGCCTTTTGTTTTTGAATGGGTGTTGAATCTGCTTCAGAAGAGCTTCAGCTCTGTGCTAGAAGCACTTAACAGTGCTGTAAGGCTTGTGGACACATGGAGTTGATCAAATGCAAATTAATAACAATTTTTAGGCCACATAATAATGTTGCAACATTTATTGACTGTAATAATACCGTGGATGGAAGACAGGTTAATAAAAAAGTGTTTATTAAATATTATTGTAGCACCATATGACTTTTGGTGGTGAAGTCTACAGCCACAGGAAACTGCAGGTGCAGGTTAATATGCAAGATAGCAGCAAAAGTTCAGAACTATTAATTAACATTACAAGAAAGAATTTCATAAGCACAGTCATTTTCTTGTTGACATTACAGTGTGAAAAAAAATTACCTCAGATTTATTATTTACCATGGCTTTTTTAGATAGAAATGTTTGAAATGCATTAATGTGCCTTCTGCTGTTTCTGTAACAATAGAATGAAAAGGATGATACGCTGGTGTCTGGTTTTCCTACCCACCTGGCAGGTGTATTTTGATCAACAAAGCAGAATTTTTTGGGGTCACAGTTACTTGGAAAAACTCTATTATGCTTCATTACTTTTCAGTTAAGGCTGTTGTATTAGTAACAAGTTTTTCAAGCATCACAAAATAAATAGTTGTGGTTGTTAGTGGGATTTTTCGTGGGTGGAACGTGGCAGTGTTGTGACAAGCAGAGAGTTTCCCATCCCCAGCTCGTTCCTTGTGCACATCTGGCTGTGGGGCAGATGTCCCAGCAGCTGATCTCAGCATTAGCAGCTCCACAGCTAGGGAATCGTGTGACCCCAATCTCAGCTGATCATGCAGTACTGAAGGCTTCAGGTGCAATAGCTCTGTAGTTCTGTCGTGTTTTGGGGAGGTTTCTCATTATGGAATAGTGTCAATGTTTGTTCTCTTAACTCACAACTCAACTTTTGATTCACATTTCACTTTATGCCACCATTCACTCACTCCTCACAGGTGATATAAATCAATAGGGTTTTAAAGTCCATTTCCTTGCTGTGTGGTGTATTTTTTAAAAGAAATTACTGGTAGAGACAGAGGAGGGTTGTTTTGTTGGTTTTTTTTTTTGCTACGGAACAGTTGGCACAGCTAGAACCTCAACGACACTACTTGTTAATGTTTCTCTTGGAGAGGAAACTCCTTTTTAGTGAACTGTACTGACTCATCAGCTTTCTGATTCAGCTTACAGAAAAGGTTCCATGAAAAGGTTTTTTAAATAGAGCAATCAAAACTAAGAGCAGTTCCTAAATGGGGAATATGGATGCAATGTGGTGGTGTAAATCCAGATGAAACTGATACAAACAGTAAGGTTTTCTGTGCTGGTTATTTTGCTCTGTTTTTAAAAATACTTTGTCTTCTGTCAAGGGGTTTGGTGTATTCTCAATATGAAAATTTTTTGAATCATCTTATTTGGAGTTATATACAACTTAATCATGTTATTTATACTTGCATTATAGTTGAGGGATTTGAAACTGTGTTACAAACGATGGATCAAATTTCACTATCAAGTACCGCTAAGAAATCCCATTAGTTTCACCCCTTTTAATGGGCTGTGAGAGCGTGGAGACATCCAGATGAATTTGCTCACATGCAGGACAGTCCCTGCAAGCATTTGAGGACTGGACACAGCACCCAGAGTGCAGAGCAGACAGAAATCAGGAACAGAGCATGAAACTTGTGCATAAAAACATTCCAGTTTGAGCAAAATCAACATTCTAAGGGCACAGGAATTGCCAGGGGATTTCAGTGACCACAAATGGTGAGGAACTTGGTTTTACATCTCATCTGACCAATAGTTTATGACGCGCTGTGGTTTTTGCTTTTTTGTAACAACATGTTTCTTGGATCATTTAAAGTATTTGGCTTGCAACACCTCTGAGGCATGGGTTAGCTCGCAGTAATGCATACTTTGATGTGTCTTATTGTTAAATTATATAGTGCGTACAATATTTCATTTTATTTAATACAAATCATTTTTATTTACTTAAAAGGAGAAAGCTGTCTTATTATATGTGTTTGGCTTAGAAACAAAGGAATTATATTCTTTTAAGAGGTGTTTTATGTTTTATGGTTACTGAGAGAATAAATGGCCTTTTAATAGGCATTTATATAAGTGGGATCCATGTCTCCACTCTATTATATATTTTCAAATAATTAAAAGTGCTATACAAATGCTATATGATAGCCTTCCAAAAAAAAAGGAGGGAAAACCCATGTGGTTTAATATATCAGGAAACTAATCCTGTTTCTTGGGGAGGGGGAGGCAGAAAGGTTTATTAGGGTAATTTAATTTCTACTGATGCTACAAACATGCATGGGATGAGGATGTGGGAGTTGAGATGCAGACGCTGCCTGCACTGTTCCCTTTGGTGACCTGTTCTTCATTGAGACAGTCAATTGACACAGACGCCAGTGCATTTATTACTGAGTCTACTGTAAATGGGGCTTTCAGTCTTGCCAGGGATGGATATTTTTCCTGTGTTCACCACTATCACACATCACATTTCGAGGACGGGGGAAAAGGAACTTTTAAAACAATAATATCAAACAACTTGGGAAAAAATGTTAAATATTACCATATGAAGAACTGATTAAATTTGTATGGGTTTCTTTCAGTAAAAATTGATATGTGATGAAACACAGTGCAGCTGGATAACTTGTTTTGGCTAAAGTTCCAGTGTTCTCTGATCTCTTTACCCAGTTCTATATAAAAAAGAAACCATATCAGCATCCTTGTTCCTGTTGTACAGGCTCTGACATAAATGCCCCCTTTTGGTTTGCCCCATACCATCTGGACTGTAAAAAACGTAGCATGAGTTTGCCAGCAAGTTAGTTTATCTACATATCTTCTTCATATTCAGATCTACTCTCAAATATCATTTTTCCCAGTCTACTCATTGCAGTTTTCATGCATTTAATTTGTAAAAACTACTGTATATTGGTATTCTAAATCCATCAATGCTGGAGAACCAAGGAGCAGATGCTGCTCGTGTTTCTTTTTCAGTGTAGCCCAGAGAAAAGTTTGTTCTGATAGCTGGGAACCGAAGACTAGATCTCCTATTCAGATATTGGCTTGTTCAGTCCCTCAGACCTCATGGGGTCTTACACACAGTCATTAATTAGTGAAAATGCCACAGTCTTTAGGTACCTCTTCCTGTTTCTTTGCAATACAGTTTTTTTACTTGTTTGTGCATATACTGGGTTTATGATTCTTCCATGAGGATAACGTGTTCCAAACGTCAGCTCATTTTTGAACAGGCATAAAAGCTCTGTCAAAGTAATAAACTTCTGCTTGTCAATATCAGAGGTTATTTTAAAATTCATATTCCTTATGAATATTCCTCAGCACCTGAAATGCAGGATTGTGAGTTTAGGCTAGTTTGCTTACTTTAAATTCCTCTCTTCAGCCAAATGTCCTTATATTGCAGGCTTTTTGGCTGGCACAGGAAGATCAGACTTCCTGCTCATTGATGTAAATAGAATTTTTCTTTTATTTTGGGAGTGGCAGGGGGTTGCTACAAAGTTTAATTTTCCATTTTGTTAACTAAGAACATATGCCAAGGGTCTTGGACTCTCTGAAGTACTGACTGACATAAAATATAATGGCAATCCAGCATGGGCTGGGGCTGAAAAATTTTGGATATTGTCCCACTAGATACTGGAAGACTGCAGATTTTTTTAACTGGGATAGATAGCATGGGTAATTTGCTCTTCACTTTGGCACACTCTGTTTAATTGCAACTACAGCAGAGCAAAACCATCTGCTAAAGTGATCAAGGTCGTAGGTTTTGAGTTATGAACATTAGGGAAAGTCATAGATGCAGTTCTTCTTGTCATTTCTTGTGGTGGAGCCCCACGGAGAGATCCCTGCTCGGCGGGGTCGAGGTTGTCTGTGTGTTTGATCCGTGCCAGCCCCGTGCTGCTGCAGCTGCCACCACTGCTGCTCCTGCCTGCTCTGCTGCCTGGCCACTCCTGCATAACTCCCCCATGTTTTTCAAGGGTGTTTGGTGCAACCCTGAGTTGGAAAATAGGAAAAAAAGAAAAAAAAAAAAACAAAGGAGAGCTTCGTAACTAAGTTAGGAACGTCTGGAGCGAAGAGATTTTCCACACTTTGTAACAACAAAGCTCTGTTTTAGCCATTTTAATCAGATTTTCTGCCTTTGATGCTATCACAACATTCTGTGCATTGGGAAAGTGTGTGCCTGTGGCATCCTTGGGCTGTCCATGAGGACTGCAAAAGGAGTGATTCCTCTGTTCTTGTGTTTGTCCCTGCTCATCACTCTCTGTTGGCTTTCAAACTGCTCTTCATTCTCAACGTAAATTTGCTTTGCAAACATCTCCACAGATTTCTTTTTTGTGTGTGTGTTCAGAACGGAAAAAAACTCTCCTAGGGGAAAAAAAAATCTATAAGGCACCCAAGAGAGAATTAAGTAAAAATGGGAATTTATATCCCTGCAAGAATTATCTGGATTTAAAAGGAAATGTCTGCAGTTCATATATACTATTAACACATTAATTCTAAAGCAAGCTTTCAATTTTTCTTAATTCAATTCTCAGTAAATGCTACTTAACTTTTATATTAAATTGGATACATTTTCTGTTTTAAGTGAGGAAGGCTTATATTATTATTTATTGAATGGCAGAAAAGATTGCAATGTACCTTTACCCCCAAAACACTAAGAGCAGAATTCTGACATTCTGATGTTCTCATTGTGTTTAGCCTTCCCGAACATGATTGTTATATAAGGATACTACACCTCCTTTCTTTGTCACTGCAATACACAATTGTGGATTGTCTATGCTCAGAGCTCTTACTGTGTAAATCAGAAATGCCACAGAACCACCTTTTATTGCCCAAACTCCTAACCATGGACAGGAAGGCTGATATTCTAAAAGGAGCAACCAGTAATTTCTACTTTTGGGACAAAATTCTGATGCAGTTGTAGCCATTTTCTGTACACATAAAGGAAGATCATGGCCTTTTATGCCCTTTAAAACTTGCTTGTTTCATTTTTCTGTCTTACCACTGCTACCGCAGCTCTCTTTCTGTTCATATCAGTTAATGTTATATTTGTGTTGCCAGCTTAACCTTCTAGGGTAAAGAGTATCTTTGTCATAAGATTATAGAAACTGTTAGGAAAATTCAGGTGAAAGATTCACCTAATTCAGCAGTCCAGTGTGAACTGTGCCTAGTTTTGAAAGCATAAAGAAAGAATGCAGAGAGGATTCTTGAAGGCAAAAATTGTTTTTCCACATCTCAAACTTACTGGACATTTATTGTATTGGTATAACTAAGTGGAAGTTAAATCTGTTGAAATGCTGTAGAAATTTGTAAAAATAACTTAAAAATTCATGTACCGTTCTGTGCCCATAATTTAATTCAGATGTGTATGTATTAATTCTGATTTCAGCATGGTGTGATGTATATGCTGAGTTATGACTGACAACCTAAAATTAGAATTTCAGTTTGTACAAAGAAAACCAAATTATTTAATAGATGTACAGAACTGAGGAAGCAGTTCTATAAGTTCTATGACACTTTTGTTCACACAGAGGAATACTACACATTCTCTGTTCACTCTTTAGATATATAGGTTAAAAAATAAACTTTATTAAGTCAGTAATTTTTGCAGGGCTCAGTTGCTTCTTTCCATAAGAACACTGTCTGATCTGTAAACTTTAGAACCAAAAAATTTTCCAAAATTCAGAACCAAAAAATTTACTGCCACCCCCCAAAATTACATTGTGTTATCCTAAAGCCCAGCTAAGCAAAGTACTGTATCCGTATGGATGATGTTTTCACTGGAAGAAAGAAAATGCTCAAATTTTAGAGTCTTTTAGAATACAATTTTCCTTTAAATAATGTCAGTCCTCCAAGTGTAACTCATTGGAAGGAGAGCATATTTTAAAATTATGTATATGTGGTCCTTAACTTTGAGAAGTGGCTACTGCCTGAGCTTTGTGGCTACTGCCTTGTTTTAGTTCTAAAATACTGGTTCTGACATGATACAGAGACAGCAGAAATGACCAGGAGAAGGTAGGAATCAGCTAAACAAAGGAAAACAAGTGCAAGGGACCAGTAAAAATATTTTTCTTCTATCAGTTCAAAGTCCTTGTCCATCTGCTCTTAATTTACTGTCATGCAGGATCTTTCACTGCAGTTTGGCCACACAATGAATCAAATCCTGTTTCCTAATTTCCACCATTTTAAGTTATGCTCCTAGGAAATGGAATTCTGCAGTTTCTTCATGACAGCTGGAGGAAAGGAATGAGGTGAAGAGAGGAAGCTGGCAGTGTAGACCTTTGACTTGGCACTTACCTGGGTCCCTCACTTTGGCTTGCAAAGTGTTGAGGTTTTGTATGTCTTTAACAGCCTCTAGGTAAGGACTTTGTGTGGCTGTTGCATTCTCTCTTTGTTTGGATACAACTGTGAAGAATTTGTCTTATTTTTCCTAGATGCTATCCGATGTTTTAATGGTATTTCGTAGAAATAAAGGTGAAAATTTTCTATGACTGAATAGAAAAAGAAAACCCAGATGGCTTGCTTCATGCATTACTTAGCTGTCCTCTTCCAATAAAGTCAAAATTACATGAAAACCTTGGAGTATCCCTTCTCAGATTTTATTTGATGATTTCAATATGCCTGATTTCTTTATTTCAATGATGTTAAATTAAGGATATATATATAGTTGGGAAAGAATTTTAAATAAAGTTTGGGCTCAAAAAAGACTCCAAGTTCATGGATCTGCTTAAAGGTTAACTGCTTTTCATAAGATGTGAGAGGAATTTGGTATGAAGTGACAGAAGTCTGGGTATTAGGCTTGTTCTAAAGATATGAAGTTGCAGTCACTGCTCTGTTGTGTTCTCCAAAGGTCTGTGCATCAGATTTGCATTTGCTGCAATTTTAGAGTGCCCACATTTCATGTGCACTGACTAGGCAAAGTGCAAATAAAACTGAGACAGACTTTGGACACTTCTGGATGACAGAGCAAAGGAGGATTTGGCAGGTGGTATTATGTACTGCAGTGAAGTACCAGCTATTGTGAAATTACCTTTATTATGGTGAATGTCTGTAGCAGACTTCCTTTCCCCAAAAAAGCATTTTGAGAAGTTCTTGTCTCAGCTCTCAGAAGAGCTTTCCAAATTAATTTTTAAAATCTAAGCAATTAATTTACTTATTATGTTACGTTTATGTAAGCTGTTTAATGTAAATGCTTCACTTTCAAGGGAAACCTAAATCATTTGTACATTGTGGTGTAATTGTTTTCCATCGGAATCAGAAGAGTTTCCAGCAAGGCTTTCTCCCACACACAGTCAGTATGCAGCCCCTCTTCTTACACATCCTGGTGTGGGTTTTTTCCGTGAACACTTTTTGCTCTTTAGTTATTTGTTGTAATTATCAAGTTCATTTTTCTCTAATAGATGTGATTAAGTATATTTAGCACTGTGTAATGAGTTTTCTGCCTGGTTGCATTCTGGCTAATAAGGAATTCCTCAGAGTCTCTTCTGACAGCTGCTGTGGATCCCAGGTTTGTGCTGCCACAAGAGACCTCTTCCATGAATTGCTAACATTAGAGAAATTAACTCGGTTAGACTAACCATAAAATCTGGGCTGAAATTTGATTACTAATAGATCTTGTGCTAGCTTTCTGCAGCACCGATATTGTGGTGTTCTCTTGCACAGAAAGACCCACAAAAAATCATCACAATTCAAAAATACTTTTGCATTCAGACTTAGCGAGTATGTAAACTTCTTTGTGGAGGCTGAACTGATTTAAAAGAAAAAGGTTGAAAATAATACTGCCAGTAATTGCTCAGTGTTCTTGTTACAATAGCTTTTTTTTTTTTTTTTTTTTTACTCTTATGATCCATCTGCTAACTTACCGGTCTACGGATAATGGTTTTGTTATCCATACTACTTCCTATTATTATAGCAGCTCCCAAATTTGTGAGGCTGAAAATGATGGGAGCAATCTGTACTTGGTGATGCAGTGCTGTGGCTGAGTTGCTTAGCAACAGTGGCTGCAGCCCCTGCGCCCGCTCTCCGGAAGGGGGATACAGAGACAGGGAGATGGAATAAAGGCACCTGACACGGGGCTGCCTTCAGCAGGCACGCAGGAAGGTTGGAAGTTATTTTTCTGCCAAGTGCCAGTGACTGTGGGAAAAGTCTTCTCTAAACAGGTCCTGTAAGCAAGGGGAAAAATGGAAAGTGGTCACTTGACTTTCTGAATTCCTGGAAGAGAATGAAAATCCGGCAGTAAATGGGTTTTCTTGCTGACTGTGAGCCTGGGCTGCGTTATGAGGTCTTTTCTACTGTGGTGCATAATTGTTACAGAAAATGCGTAATCATAACCATGTGTCTTCTATTTATCACTACAATTGAGTACCAAATTCATGGAGAATAGGGATTGAAAATTAATGCCAAGTACCTCTTAAATTCCCTGCTGGTATGTTAATTGCATAAAGACTGTTCATAATAGGGTTAGTGGTAATGTAATAAATATGGATGGGTCTACAGTTTTTAATTCTTTTGAGATCTGAACAACTCTACATTTAGGATCACACAGTATTAATTGCTAGGAACTATATTTCAATCCTCTTCTGGTTTCCAGTCAAATATTTTACAAAGACTTGTGTGATTATTGAAGTATCACAGGGTTCAGTGTTATTTTCAGTTCCTTATATCCCACACCCTCAAGCCTTTGGAAATCATCTGTGCTTGAAGCCTCTCTGTAGAGTGAAGTATCACTTTGCTACGATATTTAGTACGAAATATCAGCCTTTAGGAAACATAAAATGTAGAAAGGAGTAAGAAGTAAGTTGATACAGATATACCCAAGTTTGTTAAGGGGCTCTTATCTGCAGTCACCAGCATCACACGGGATTTTTCCAAGTGCTGGTTATTGCTACTAGTCAGTGCTGCTTTACAATTAGTGTTGGAGCACCTTGATAAGGTGGATATATAGGAACTAAGAACAGATAACATAAATGCAAAGAAAGAAAATTCAAACTTTTAGCCTCCTTTGTACTTCTTTATTTCTGAATTAGCTCTTAAGCAAGCAAGCAGAATAGGGTTGCTTTTTTTTGGTTCCTTTGTAGGAAAAATATGTCCAGAAATTTAGAAAGACCTAATTATTTAAGAGTTTGTATTGCTTCACTTCGTATTTTGCAAATGGTGCTGCACTCATCATAAGCCTAAGTCCTAGGGTCCTAAATTATAAGTCCTAAAATTCATCATAAGAAAGACACTGCTTATCATAAAAGCAGAGGTTTTGATCTAAGTGGGAGTCTGTGGGCTCATTTTTAGAAGGTCAGATTGATAGACAATATCTCACAGTCTAGATAGTGACTCTATCAAACTAATTCTTAAACACATAGTAGTACAATGAATTATTCCTGTCTTGGAAGTATGGTTTATGACCTTTCTGCCCCAGGTATTATTGCTGATTATTATCTGAGAATGGGTAGTAGCATGCTTTTTGTTTCATTGGGTTTTGTGGTTGATTTGAGGGTTTTTTATTTTAACTCAGATTTGTTTTTTAAGCAAATCTGTTTTATGAACCACTTAACGCAGCAGATTTATGATAAAATAAATTTATCTTATAGCATGGCAATAAAAAAATGCCCTTCACCTTCCTTTTCTCCTAGAGGTTATTGTTTAAACTAGTATCTCATGTTGTACAGATAAATATTTCTGTGGCCTTTTATTTTCCTTTTTTAAAAAAAAACACCAATTTGCAGAAAAGTGTGAGCACTCTAGAAGATTTTAATTTATTTTGCAAAATCTACACTTACTAATTGCCAGCTTTTCAAAACCAAAATGGTAGAATTCTTCATACAAGGCTGCATAAAAGATGGACCTATTTTGTATATAGAATATTGCCTGTCCTTTAGATCTATGTGTTTTGCTTATGGAATAAACCAAAGTAGGAGAGATAAACTAATATTTTGTATAAGCTCAGCCAGACAATACACATGATAAAGATGTTTCATCTTCTTATGTATGCAGAAAATATGAAAAATTGTAGTTTACACATATTTTCTCAATTCAAGTGTAAAATTGGGCCCCCAGATTGCCCTGGGCCACGGTGGTTGTGTTAAAGAAGCACTATTTACCTAGCAGCTGAGTGAAAAATGATCAGAATATTAGACTCATCTAGGCCACATTAAGAAGCCATTGCATTTCCCGACTATTTTATGCTATCTCAATATGAAAACAGAGCAATTTCAGCTCATATCAGGTTATGATCGGCAATTACAGTTGCATAATTCACCTAGTCGTCTCTTTTCAGGGCCTTTATTTTCCCTCTTGGTGACATTCCTGAGAAAGTGCCTGATAAAAATGTCATATATCATCCTGGCTTTAAAACTCGTAAGGGGGTAATCTGCTATGCCTTGCTGAGCCTATATTCATCACTAGATTTTTGACTTGGAGGGGTCATGACACTCATAATTTCCTTTTTGATATTGTCCTCACTAGATATGACAAGGGGCTGTAAAAGCTGCGTTGTAGGCTGTGGTTAAGAGCCGTTCCAGAGGGGCTCATCACCAGCAATAACAGTGCATTACTGGGGATTGTGCACTACTTGGCCGTTTCGAAGATAATTAGATTTGATGTCAACATTTCTTTATCACCTGCATCCTTTTGTGCATCTGCGTGTCAAGTTGTTATTTCCGGATTTATTAGCACCCTCAGAGCTACTATCTATCTGTCAGCCTGTGTGGTGTTTGTGTTGACAGTTGTAAAGTTAATTACTAGTACTAATGAGCATCGGGCTTTTGGTGGACATGGCATTTTGGGCATTTAAAACTGTAATTAGATTTTTTTTTTCCCTTTGTGTACAGCCACAGGAAAAATGCAGAAAAAGAAAAAGAAACTGAAACCGAGCACCCTGACCTCAAATCTCCATCTCCAATTTGACATTGTTTGCAGTATCTCTAATTCACAAACCTCAGACAGGCAGTTTGCTTTGTGCTGCGTTTTCTCCTCATCATTAACTCCATGGATATCTGTTTTATCATGTCATCCAAACCCAGATCTTAAGCGAAAAAAAGTTTTGTTTTCAGGTGACTTTATTAAAAACGTGTCCAGATGGCATATGTATCAGCCATTCCTTTTTCTGTAAAAGTATTTGTATTTTAGCTCATAGACGATATAAGCGTTGTGGTTAAAAATAAATTTGTAACAACATAAAAATTAGCCCATCTTCTGATCCTTCTCCTTTTAATATAATAATGTATTAAACCAAATGAACACATAGACACTTCTTGTTTATTATACAGTTGTAAATCCATAGTAATTTCAGTGAAGTGGGATTAACAGAAATGTAACAGAAAGAAGAATTTTGATACTTATTTGCCTTGCATACATGTTAAATTTCCTATCCTGTAAATCATATTACCAGCTCTTTTATGTGATGTTCCAAGTAACATATAACTCATA
Organism: Acridotheres tristis; assembly: GCA_037013685.1. Taxonomy (NCBI): domain Eukaryota; kingdom Metazoa; phylum Chordata; class Aves; order Passeriformes; family Sturnidae; genus Acridotheres; species Acridotheres tristis. The sequence continues at coordinate 10,052,324 of CM072898.1, forward strand.
GGATTTAGAATAATGGCACTTATATGTGACATATACTTTATGTAAGTATATTGTTTATTCCGCTGCTGCAACTAAGAACCACTCCCTTGCTGCTGTTTCTATTTGCTTTCTATTTATCATTATCTGCCATTTTGTTAAACAACTACCCTTCCCAGACATAAATCATCTGTAAAAATACTCTGGCTCAGAGAAAATTTCACCCTGGCACTGAAATGATGAGATAACCATTTTCATCTCTTGTTGAAGCATTGAGATTTATTGGGCTTTGATGGGCTACAGACCAGACATCATTCTCTGCTAAACAGACTCCCACTTGCATTTATTCTTATTGCATTTAGCAATTCAAAATGGAGCTCCTGAAGTCCCTGCAGAGCCCCTTCCCAGCTTAGGTGGGGCACAGGACGTCAGCATTATTGCTTTATATTAGATAAGGAAGGGACACACACTGAAGCATGTGGTGATTCAGATGATTTTTTTATTTCCGTTTAGCGGTGATGACAGAATGTCATAGTGAAATGACTTCAAAAGTCATTTTTCCCTCTGCCCTGGTTCTGCAGCCTTGTCCCTCGAGGGCACTTCCATTGTACAGTTATATTAATTCTGCTAACTTTCAGACTTCATTGCTGACAATAGGCCTTTTGGCTTTCTCAGGCTATTACATTAAATTTCCCATCAAACCATGTCAGCCTCCGAGGTCAGAGATTCCAGCAGAAGCTTTAGATATTTTGCCTTTTGACTTCATGGGCAGGTATTTCTAAATTGCTTTTAGCTTTGTTTTCCCAGTGTCAGAAATCATATTGAACCCATCTGAGAGCTCAGACAATAAGTGTTTGTCAGGTGAAGGACAAATGGTCGGAGGGGTGGGGAGGCTGTGCAGGGACAGCCAGACACGTGTTTGCAGGAGCACTCGTGTCCCCGGCCGTGGCAGTGTCAGCCAGGGTCACGTACCCTTGGTCCAGCTGCATTTCTCCAGGCAGCAGTGCCTGACCGTGCATTTCTCACACACACCCCCTGGGTCGTTCTCTAAATGTTGATCTTAAAAAAAAAAAAAGAAAACCAAAAAACCCACTTTTGTTTTATCTAGGTATACATTTGTTGGCTGTATGTTGGCTATATGTTGGCTAGTTTAACTACTCTGCAGTTTTTGTTGGCATTTTTGTAGGAGAATTTGGTGTAAGAATCTTCAGTTCACGGCCGGGGAAACTGAGGCACGGAGAGATGAGCAAGGTGATGGAGGGACAGAAACACAGGGAGTCTCCTTCGTGGAGTCCTGTCCACTGTCAGTGTGTGGAAACACTTACCTTGTGGGTGTTTTGAAGAGTTGAAGTACAGTGAACTTAAAGCAGAATTTATTTGCATAAACCATGGTTTATGTAAGAATCACCGAAATTTTAGATAGTACTATGTGATCATGAAGTAGTTTTTAGATTATTAAACAAGCTGTGATGCTGCAGCATTTTTTTTCCTCTGTATTTATCAAGATTCTCAGCCTTCTTCAAATAATATAGTGTTTTAACTTGATGGATTTTGGGTTTTTTCTCCTTGGAATGATTTTACATTATGAGGGGGAAAATAAGATTTTGAACCAGCACTTGTCAAATGAGATTTTAAATTTATCACAGATTTTAAATTTATCGCTGATAAACACCTAATGTTGAACTGGAGAACACGTTATTTTAAAAAAGGTGTTACTGCGTGCAGAATGCAATTAAGTAAAAAATGCAACAGAATTATAGGAAAAAAAACCCCAGGCTTTCAACACATTAAAAAATTAAGAGCATGGATGGCATATAGAATTCAGCAAAAATCAGTGTGTGCAGATTTTTAGCCACTATTTTGAATTTGTAATCATGGTTTCTGTATATAGACAACAGGAATTCTGCAGTGTATCCTTCCCCAAAAAATCTATTATTTAATAATGCAAATTAAAACAGACTTTTCAGAGAAAAATATTTCACCCTGAAAGCGAACTCTGCTCTCTCTTTTTTTTGGGGGGTGGTAATTTTAAAGTACCAAAATTAGAACTGTCTTAATTTTTAGCTGAGGTTTACATCCGTGGAGGGGAATGTGTGTGCAGAGTAGCAGGCGGGTGGCAGGGCTGGAGAAAGATGAGCTGGGGAAGGCAGTGTCGATGTGTTACTACCTGCTTGCAGCCATAAGGCCAGGGAGTCATTTGTGACACTCTGGGGACAATTTTGTCACCCTGACAGTAATGCTGTTATGCACCAACTTGACACACAGGAAGAATCCATAAAGACAGATAAGTAACTGTGAAAGTGGCTGGGGATCAGCCTGAGTGCTACCACTCACCTGCAGTGACAAATAGATAGTCATGAAGGATTGAAAATCCTGCCCAACACAGAGATGTGTCAGTCCAGAGCCAGAAATCTGCGTGGTTACATGGAGCTTGTAGTAAAAATACACATGAGGGCCCCCAGGCGTAAGTATGAGAAGGTTAACTTCAAAGTATATTAGTTCTTCTTTGTAGCTTTTTTTTTCATAAGAATACTTGATGTCTTTCACAATTGGACCAAATTCTTGTATTAATTGCATTTGATTGGGCTAATTCCTGCAATTTTAATTGAAATGGGTATATGTTGACGTTGGTGTAATGAAAAGGAAATTTTGGCTAATGTGATCTTTTTGGGAGCCAATGGGTCTGTTTCCAGGTGTCATTTTTTTAGTAATTATTTTATACCAATAGAGGTCCCCATCTGCAAATCCAATGAAGAAACCTGTGATTTAAGAAATACATTCTGATTTAAGAAATATTGTACTTTAGCTTTTGCAGTCAACCATAAGTGCTAAAAATCAGTACCAAACTCTTTGCTGTTTGTTATGTTCAAAACTGAATTAACACCTACTGCAAATGCATTTCTTTTTGTAAAAACAAAACAAAACCTTATTTGCAGTTTAAAAAATATTTTATAGAAAGCTAATGATAATTTTATTGCTTTTTTTGGTTTGTTTGTTTAAGACAAAGGCATGTAAGCTAACCTTGAAGACCACTTCTGAATTCAGTCACTCTTTTGTGACTTCTGTTTCATTTTTCATGTTTGATAATTTGAAGTTTATTTCTCAGGAAAGAAGTGAGTTGCAACCAAAGACAGATGACGTGCTTGAGTTTCTATTTTTTTTTACTTTATAATCTCTGCTTTTCTCCTTTCCTTCTCAGTCTGGCCACTGGCTTCCACATTTAAGGAACTTTGCTTTGTAGGCATCTCTGAAGTAATTTTGATCCCTAGAAGAGGGACTAAGAAAAAAAAACCTGTCAACCATACATTTCCTTACATCCCATGTGCTCAGGATCATTTTTTTCCCCATTTTTTTCTTTTTTTCTTCTGATCTGCAAGTTTCTTGTTGTGTCCTGAGTGTCGTGTTTCCATTGCTATATTTAATTTGAAGCACAGATAAAATAAACCTAATAAACCAAAATGGAAAAACCACCCTTGCCCCATCTCAAATTCCCTGTCAGAGAATGCTTTTTAGGCTTAAGTCAAAATACCCGTACCCTGCTGGATCTTATCCTTTACATTCCTGCACTGTTTTATCCTTTTCTGTTTGTTTTCTTCTTTTCTTTCCTTTTGCCCACCTCTTGTGCTAGAGTACCTGTTCAGACAAGCCTTCCATGGCTTGCAGGTCTTCTCTTGTGCACTACCAGCCTGGACAAGTGGTTCTTTTTCTTTCGTTTCCTTCTTGTCCAAGGTTATAACAAGTGTTGCCTTTGTTAAGAATCATGTGTAGCCACTTTAGCCTAGTGTAAGATTTTTTTCTGATTTTTTTCTATTTATTACAGCAATTTGGAGTACCTGGTGAACAGTTTTACTGTAAGAAATGTCTCAGGAGAAAAAGGAATTTATAAATTTGGGTTGAACAGACGTTAGTTTATCTCACAGCTGTTGCTGAGATGGTGTCATCCTCCCTGTTCAGGCCTGGCCCAACCCCCAGATATAGATTTTCAACTTCTTTGAGTCCATTTCTAATGTGTTTTCAGCTTCTATTTTTGAGCAGGTAGGGTTTATATTTCCATTGCAATCTTGAACAGTAAAGCCTTTTAAAAGAAATCAAGATTCATATCTTATTCAAGTATAGGAATTATTTAATAAAGATGCAGCAAATACTCTGAAATTTTTGTGGTAAGAATTAGCACAACAGTATCTAACTTCCCATTTTACCATATTTTTGCTGACTCACAATCATTTGAGCTAATCAAAAGTAAGGTAAAATACTTTTTCACCAAAAAGTGCAATTTAGACGAAGTTAAAGCTTCCCATTTTAAATTTTTCTGTTTTATTAAAACAAAATCTGTTTAATTTTTGAGTTTGGTCTAAAGTTCAGGGTTTTGATTATTAAAAAAAAAATTAATTTTGTGGCAGTTGAAATCTCCTTCTGGAAGGGTAGCTCAAACTCACATTTTGTTCAGTTTATTCAGCTTCTTGGCAAAAATACTATATCTTTGATGCATTTTGAACTTTATAGGATAAAGCTGTGTAATGGCCTGTAAGAGTTAAATGGCTGCTGAATAAATTATGGGAGATGTCAACTCATCCCACAAGGGATCACATGTGAACATGAACATCAGGCTCACCTGCCACAAGTCCCATCAAGCTGAGCATCACCACAAAGAAAGCAGCCCAGTGTTCTGCTGACTAAAAACCAAGTGCTTCAGCTCAGTTCTACAAATCAGATTGAGTTTTGCGACTTGGAATTATTTGGCCATTATTTGATAAAATAAATGCAATATAAAAAAAAGCAATGGAAATTTCAAAATTTCCTCTGGCACGGAGATTTGCAGTTTCACTCAGCTTATGTGCAATATGCCATTGGCAAAGCAATTCCATTCTGTAGTCAATTGCTCTTGTTTGAACTGAATGCTAATGCAGGGGCTTTTATCTCATTCGAAACACATTAGTCAGAACCCAGAGAGCAAGAGGATACTGCCAAAAGGTGTCTTGCATTGACAGCAAAACTTCTAACTTTGGAGCTCATGTCTCCCATTTCCATTCTAATCTTTGCTCTGATTTGGGTAAGGAAAATACAGCTTTTTCCTGTCAGTGCCTAAGAATTCCTTTAAAAAAGTTTGTTTCATGTTTTACTTCCCTTTTTGTAGTGCCTCTACCCAGAAGATACATAATTACTGCAGTGTTTATGTGTTAAAGCAGTAGTTGTGCTTTACTACCTCATGGATTTGCAGAGGGCATTGGAAGACTTTTTTTTTACATTGTATTCCATACACTCGTGAAAAAAATTGAATGTAATAATTCAATGAATTGGAAACATATTGCTTAGCCAAGATCTTTTTATTACTGAAGTCTGAATCTCACAATGAATACCTCTTCAGACTGGACTGGAAATGAGTAGAATGCTCAATGTGGTCATTTGTCATCAAGAGATTGCAAATGATAGGCTTAGATAACCTGAAATTCAGTATGTGTGGTGATTGCTGCATCTCCCTTTGTTAACTGTGATTATTCTGTATTTTCTTGATGATTGCAAGCAGACTACTTACACTTTTTTATTTTCTTCTTTAAAAAAAAGGTATATCTTCTTTTTAGCAAAGGTCCATACTAAACCCATATGTCCAGTGCTTTGGTGGTACACATTCTTCGTGCACACTGTAAATTGAGTTGATGGGAAAACAGTGTAACCTGGGAAGAGTATCTCATCTTTGACTGACTTGATCACAAGTAGGGCGTGTTTACTGTGCTCCATTGACTGCCATGACACTGTGTGAATTTATGTCATTTAATGTCACTTTCAAGGTTACTGTAAAATCTGAATGGAAAAAAAAATGTAGGTTGCACTGTCCCTGGAAAGGCAGTGTGTTTAGTAACTTTGTGGCAGAGACTTACAAGGCTAGATAGTTTTCCATAACACTCCACTCTTTTGCCTTTATACACAAGGAAATACCTTGAGCCATTGTGCTGAGTCATCTGCTGCAAATCTCAGTATCCAAATGCTTTACTGTCCATGCTAATCTAGGGCACTTCCAGGAAGGAAGAAGCATAAATTGGAATCAGGAGAATCTGGATTGTATTTCTTTCTAAACTTGGTGATCATTTGATACTTCAGGCTTCATCAACAATCTTAAGCATTTTCTGAAAGACACCTCAAATCATAATTTTTTATTCAGGTGTGTCTATAATCATTGTCTAAAGAAGATACCAATGGGGTCACAAGTGACAAGTAGCAGATTTTTTTTTTCTCTTTTTTTTTTAAATCAGCAAATTTGATATGTTGGCTACTATAGGCCTTTGTGGTTGCTGTAGTCCTTACTATAGTTCCTGATCAGTAAAGGAGTTATCTGTGAAATGTTTCTACCAAGAACGCCCATGTCCAAAGGCAGGGAATGGAAGGAAAGCTGGATTTGTGGAGGCTTGGTCAGAGAGACCCATGGCACTTACAAGGAAGGACATGGGGTGGCTGACAAGTCAGGAAAAATGCTGTCCACTAAATAAGCAATGTGGACACGAAGAATTGTTTTGCAGGAATTTTGGTGGGAATTGAAGTTGGGAAACACCACACATGTTCTGCTGCAGAGAAGGCTGGAGTCGTGCACAGAAGCAGGAATGTCACAGTTTATGAGAAGGGCTCACAGAGGTCAAACCCTCCATTACAAACTGAATAGATTGTAAATAATGCACGTAGGTCACAGACATATCTCTTTTTCCAATGATTAATTATGCAAATCTGGTATTCTATCTCAGGTCAGATCTCTGACCATAGTTCGCTCTTTTTCATGGAAAATTTCCAAGTTTTACCCTCTCTTCCCTAAAAGGAGCTACTAGTAGAGTTTCAGAACTTTCAAGCTGCATTTTTTACTAATTTATTTCAAGCAAAGCGCCTTTTATGGGCTTATGTACTATTTTTATGCATTAAAACACAAGCAGAACTCAACCAACTTGAACAGGTTGAGTGCCACATCTGTGCAGAAGATATCAGCACACTTATTTATGGCTCAAAGAAACAGAGTCTAAATTAAAGCAGCTATTGCTATAGAATGGATAAGCGGCCATTATGAATTATCCTTAATTATAGCGATTTCCTAAACTAATAAACCTGCTAAATCTTTTTTGCAAAGGTTAGTTTACACAGTGCATATAAAATCCGCATGTGCTACGCATCAACCACCAGCTGTCTGACAGTGTGTTGCTATTGCAGTGAGTGTTCACATAAATTTTATGTTGGTTATATTAACAGTCAGTCCATATCACTACCCACAGATGCCAGTAGACATAAAAATTGCTCTCCAGTGAGCCTAAATATCCCTAGAAGCTAGTTGTGTCTAATGTTCCATGTAGTATTTGTACGTGAAAGCAGCAGATTGAAAAGTTATTTACAGATGAATATTTCAATTGAGTTAGTTCATATTGGCCTACTTAGGCTTCTTTGCTGGTTTATTTGTATGCTAAATAATTCACTAAAGGTTCTTGTTTACTTTCAAAAGTAGTTTCTATGAAATGCAAACAACAGAGCCAACTTTAGGTGCTCTAAAGGCTAAGCAGCCCTGTTTTAAATGCAGGTCAGAGCTACAGACAGCATCTTGCAGATGGGCTGTCACTCGCAGTTTTACCCTTTTATTTGCTGGGTCTTTAAAGAATTTACTGGGATTTGATGCTTTAATATAAATATTTTGCAATAATGGGTTATTTTTTCTTACTCAAGCCTTTTCTGTGGACAGATGTGAAGTCCTTGAGGGTCTTCCCATTAAGGAGACAGAGCTGGCAGGTTGTGGGCTAGTTAGATGCATTCCTTGACAGTGCACAGGAATAGCAGGTGCAGTAGATATGTGATTGCTCCTGCTGTAGGACATAAATACATTTTCATATGAATGCCTATGGTCTAATGTTTGCATACCATTTGTTGTCTACTTTGATTTCTTGATTAATCAGAGCACTGGACAAATGCAGTCATCGTCTGTTCCTTTACTGAGATGCAGGAACTTGGCAACACTCCTAGCACAGCACTGACTACATCACAGTGTTCATCTGTGTGCTAACTTTTTTATTTTATAATATTGATTTTATCATTTTTACTGTTTGTAGTAGGAGTTGCTTTATTGATATTTACTCAACCCCTCTTTGTGCAAACGCTGTGGAATACTTTGTTGCAGGTATTGACATACATTTGCTGGTTGCTTCACCAGCCTCAGCTTATTTCACCCAAATGGTATTCAGATGCTGTAATTGTTTCTTGCTATTGATTTTAGATTGCGTTTATAACATGCTTCCAGAGACCATGTCACACATGCTGAGTCTGGCTATAGCTTTAGTTTAACCTTTTCAACAAGAATGTAAATCACGTGTATTAAAATTGCAGCACCAAAATGTTTTAAGTCTTGATTTGCTTTTCAAAGATCTCTCAAGAAAGATGGAGACCATTCAGTTCTTGATAGATTGTGAAGGAGCATCTTACTGGTCCCTAAAAAATTCTGAGCTATTAATGAGTATTCTGGCATAATACTAGGAATGGTGTACTGTCAATGCTGATTTGTTTTTGTACAAATATGTCATTGCTCAGGCATAGGTTCACAAAGAGTGAGTTACTTTGCATGTGGAGGGAAACTTCATTATATGGGGAATTATTTTTCCCAAAAGATGAGTTGAATATTGTTGGTATTAAAATACAAAACCCATTTGCCAAGATATCAGCAATCAAATGCAGTCATCATGTGATTGCACCAAATAGAAAACTTGGCCCCACTGTGTTATCTGTGAGTAAAGACAAATCAGTAGCTCTTCTACAGCAGACAGGCAAGGAAAAAAGCCATTATGAAATATTAGTGAACATGTCATAAGACATCAGTAGTTTGCAGAAGCTGTCCTGTTTGTCAGTACTGCCCTAGTTCAGAATATATGTATTTAAGAAAGAATTCTGTGTAATTTTTATATGTGAAAAAAAAAACTGAATTCATTCAAACTCATTGAGAAACACAAATGTTACAAAAGGAATTAAATTACATGCTTTGCATTTAGATAAGAATGTAAATGTTTTGTGAGTGTGCTAAATATTTGGAATGCAGCATTTTAGTGTGGAAAAACTGTGGCATCTTCAGAATGATTCTCAGCTTCTGCTTCCTGAGAGCTTTTCCTGAATTCAGGGGAGGCTTCATCTGGGCAAGGATCTCAGGACTGGGCTCCGTCATCATCAGTTAATTGGGCAGAAATCTGAAAATGGCAGTGTTTGAAAGAAGTGCATGTGTGAAGGCAGACAGGCATCCTGCAACAACTAATTCACCAGCACAGCACATCTTTGAACTGTCTAAGGCATAGCTAACTGTTTACATGCTACCAACAAGAGTAAATACTCTGAACAGAAGGAAGAGACAGAGTTGCTGTGAATAAAGAAAAGATTACAAGACAGCCCATCTGCTAGAGAGTACCTGTCACCTCCAGTTACAAGCTGGAGGCAGCCCTACCTCGGAGCAACTAGAGAGACCAGTTTATTATTCAAACAGGAGAGAGGGAGAAGCTAACTTAGACCTCCACTTTCTGTCTGATATAGTGTCAAAATACCAGTTTCAGGGAATTTTGTGGACAGAATAGTGAGGATAAGTTGAGTCTAAACACTAACAAGAAAATAGCAAAACGAACTGCTTCAGCAGAGCTAAATGGCTCTCTTGGCTAATAGCTATGCAGGGCATTGAACACCCTGGCTCTCAGGTGTAAACAAGAATTCTGCCAAGGAATGTACTACTGGCAACAAGGATAAGAATTATATTAATAGCTAAGGCAATCTTATTATCCTTAAGAATCCTGATTAAGTAATTTAAAAATGATCACCTGGTTGTCATTGTACTGCAAGCCTGACAAAAGCAATTTTAGAGAACCTTAAGTCACATAATTTCCTTTTCTCTTTAAATACCTATTGTGTTTATATGTATTATATAGCAGGGATTGGAATACCTATTGTCTTTGTAAACCTTTCTTGTTGTCTACAGCCAGGTCAAGTTTCCCTCCTGCCATTACCATTGTGAAGACCAGGTGGGGTGGTCACAGGCAGTTTTCACTGCTCTTACAATGTGTAAGGAACCAATTTAATTTTTATTTATGCCTCAAAACTGTCTGATTTTATTTCTCGAACTGTGGGCTAAGAATCCATTTTGTGACAGCAGGTGGAAAATTGCTAGAGGAGCTGTACAGCACATGCTGAGAGTCCTAACACATGGCACGTGTAGAGGTCAGCTAGCACATGTGGTTGAGGTGGAGACCACTGAAATTAGGGTCTCTAAGCAGGACCCCTTTAGAAAATGGAGGGAAGCTCTGTCTCTGTGGAGATTTTACCTGGCAGCCAGTCAGGGAGAGAAAAGTGCCACCACTGGGCTGCAGGTGACTCTCCTGAGAGCTGGGGGAACTCCTGCTGCTAGGGGACATTCCCCTAACTAGCCAGTGGTCATCCTCAAGAGATAGGACTATGGGAGGAGCCTTAGCATGTAAAAAGCAATTAAGTGAGTCATAACTGGGTCCCGTCCTGTTTTTGGTTCACTTGTCCCTTGTTCATCCCCTTTTTGTTCCTGTCCTCACCCTGCCTGCATCCTGTCTTCCTGCAGTCCACCCTGCTTTGTCCCTGCTTGCCTTCCCTGTCCACACCTGTTCTGCCTACTCTGCTTCACTGCTCCACAAGCCTGTCTGGCTGCCCACAGCAGCCTGCTGCTTCCCTGAAAAACCTCTTCAATCTGTGCCACCTATGGCCCTCAGGACCTCTATCCCAGTGCCAAACTGCCTTCAGGTTTAGGGTTGGGGTTAGACTTGAGGGAGCCAAAGAGCCCACAGGTCCAGGAACGCTGAGGCTGGAACAGGCATGCCTTGGCAATCCCATCAGCACCTCACCACTGCTGCTCCTGCATCTTTGTGATCTTCAGCACCTGATTTAGTCCAAGGATGTCCCCAGGATTCCCCCCATTCCAAGCAGGGTTGATGGGACTGCCCGCTCACAGGACAGTCGATTCGGTCACGACATTGGCAGAAGGGAATCCCAAAAAAACTAATGGATGGTCTCCCCATGGACATGGTAGAGAAGGCAGTATTGGAATGTCATACAAAATGTGTGAGAAACCAAGCTCAGAGAAATGCAGTGTGAACCTGAGCACACACCCCTTCAATGACTGAGGTGGGGAAGAAATTGAGCTGTGTTATAAATTGTGCGGCACGCACCCTCGACCTGCTGGCTGGAAGCCAACAGTGCACCCCAGGATTCTGGTGGTTCTGTCCCTGTCTTTCTTTTTCTCTCTTGGTCTCTCTTTCCCTCTCTCTGCTTAATTTTCTCTTCCTCACTAGTAGGGACACGTATCCTTCATTATCAATAAATGGTTCTCAAATACAATGTTTGCTTTATTTGTGCTTGATTTCATCCAAGACATCTGTTAAAAGGAATCCGGCACAGTTTTAAAAAGAATCCCCCTTTTATAGCAGAATGCAACACAATGTTTTTGTTTTACCTATTGTCCCTTGGGGAATGGACAAATAGGGTGCAGACATGTAGTGGGCCATCTTGACATTGATTTTTGAAGGTTCATTAGATAAATGCTGACATCATGGATTGATGTCTCTTTAAAACAGTGCCTGGCACAGAACCATTGGGAGAATCAAAAATATCGACTTATCATGTTTGTGCAGGAGGCCCATGGAGATCTCCTGCATTAATGGGTCTATCAATTTAGGTATTCTTTAATTATTCTAATTGTACACCTTGCAGCTGGAAGGTAGCTTTGTTAGGACTTCTGGCTAGGTAGTCACACCTTTCAAAGAGAAGAAAGAGCAGTGAATTATCTACTTTGTCATCACATCTTGAATTGTTCAGGGGGTTTTTCAGTTTGTTTCTTTTTCTTTATTATGTGCTAATTTGCCTGTGTAACACGGTGGTAAAAATGAATAGAGATGCAGTGATGGACCAATGCAGAGGCCAAAATGCTATGTGGTAGTTTAGAGAAATAGATGCTGGTAAAATAAAGTTGATGGTTTTGTTCGTGTTTAACCCCTCACCCTGGCACCATCAATAGATTGAAGACATCATTTGTATCTGCAAGTGTTTGTTTAATTAAGACCTCCTAAAAATCTTTGCTATTGATTCATTCCATTATCTTATTGATTAACTGCACTGGATCATGTACTTGCTCTTTAGTGGAAGGCAACAGTTTCAGCCTGCTGTCATTTACCCACAGATGTGAACAGTAAGCAATGTTCAGCATCCATGTCTGCCAAAGTGTCTTGTGTTTTAATGAAGTACTGGCTGCAATTCCCTGTATTACATGAGAGAAGCCAGTTGTCTCCTGCTGGTGGTGTGACCAAGCATAAAGGTTTTCTTCCAGTTGTTCATAAAGCAGCTGCTTACTGGGGAATGTTGGAAATTTGTGCTTTGCATTTCTGTGTTAAAATCTAGAGGTTTGAGTCAGGGCAGCAAATTAACACTGATGATCTGTCTATCTCATTTTCATGGTTTGTAGTTTGGGTTTTTCTGTACTGCAAAATAATGTAAACCAGGACTTTTTATAATGCATGTCGTATTTGTGCCTTGCAGCTTGACCTTGTGGAGTTTTCTGCATAACCTACATTAATATGTGCGTATATGTGATAAAAGCATCTCACCACTGCCTCTCTGAAGATTTTTCTCAGGAAAATGATTCAGTAGCAATATTCTGACTACCCAAGAATTGCACTGTCTGGCTACATTTGTGCAGCCGCATGTGCTCTTGTTTGTCAGCTCTTTGTTTTGTTTTAAAGAGAAGAATCCTTTCCTTATAGCATTGTGATAGCAGTGTGGCATGTAGTACCTTATTTTACAATTCCAGAAATGAGTTTCTGTGTTGGAAGTGGGAGTCCAACAGCTCCGACCTGGGGGCCAGCAGCCACAAGGTCACACAAGTGTAATGACCTCAGCTGCTTGCCCACCCTGTGGTGGCTGAGTGCTGCTCTCAGAATTGCTCATGCCACCTCTCAGATTTTTAGGGAATACCATTAGTGGCAAGAGAAAGGAGGTGACTGACAGTAAAATTATTGGTAAGTCTAAAGCAAGGGAAAAAACTCCAGCCCAGCATTTTCTCTTTCTGTCCTGACATTTGAGTGACAATCCAGATTGGACCAGGGTAACAGCCAATATTTCAGTGGAAAATTTTAAGACATTATGCATGCCATATTGAGGTGTTCCATAGGAAATAGGGCATATATTCTTTATTTTCACATGCAGCTCACTCTTGACATTTCCAATATACTATAGGTGCTGTGGGTGGTCTCCTGGCGAATGCCAGCAGGTTCTTTGCTGCCCTTGTGAAGGAGGGGCTCAGAGACTCCCACCATGACAAAATCACTACTCTTTCCTCCCTTTTTTATATAAAATGAAAACTTCTCTACTTGAGCTCTTTTAAAATTCTAGCTCAATTGAGACTTTTGTGTTTAGTTAAGTTTATATATCTGCTGGCATGCTTTGTAAATTTAAGCCAAACCCTCAACTTTACCTTGGCAGAGTCGATGATTTTGTTGGGTTCCCTGCACCCTATTAAATGAGCTAGCACCAAAACAACATCCAGTGGACAGATGACTCTGTTCTGTTTACTTTTCAGGGTCTTTAATGGCAGCAGTTGGTCCCGACTCAGCCTTTTTGATACCTTACCGTGGCAATTTTTAGTGCCTCGGGTTATTTGTAACTGCATAAATGCTAAAATTAAATCACAAAGTAAAAGTTCTTTAAGTTCTTGTTCTTCAAGCCATCTCTGAGAAAATGTTGTACAGCTCTTTTTCTTCCTTTTTTTTTCAGAATCCATTTATGTGCAAATAATAGGTTCTTCTGTTTGCTGTCATAAATAACTGTAATATTTATGATTTAGATATGTAGTATATATCATATATGAGAAGTTGCTAGTCAGGTTCTGGAATTGTGCAAGGCAGGGTAGAAAGGACTACCTTGTTACAGGAAACGTCTTTGTTTCCCTCTAGTCCAGAATCATTATTTTTTCCTGTTTATTTAACCCAAATGACTGCATCACTTTGGGGTTGCTGTTGTGGGAGATCCTGGCAATCTCTTCTGGCTGATAACATGCTAGGAGGCTTTGTCTCAGAGCAGATCCAGAACTGAAGTTTGTATTTGGTGGGGAATCAGTAGGAACACAAATATTTGCCACAGGAGGCTGAAGGACCAAGGCAGCAGCCTGAGACGTGGGACATGGTGGGATTTGTTCCTTCCTCTCATGGGCCTTTCTCAGCTGCACGGGCTTGGATCTGTGTGATATTCTTTCTGGGCCATGTTTGGCTTGGATTTTTTTGCTTGGCTGCAGTCTGCTCCTTTTTTAGGTTCTGAGCACTTACTGTGATTAGAGAACGCTCAGCCAGAATGGGCTCTGTCCAGTTTGTACCAATAATTGGAATTATGGGAGAGAAGCCCCACATGTGTCTTTTTATTTCATCTGTGGGTTGGCTGATCAGACTGACTGTCTGCAGTAAATTCACCTTAGATCCTTGTGCCCTTGATGGCTTTAAATGGGCTGCAGGAGGTTTTGGTGAGGGCCCAGTTTCCTTTGCCAGATCAGAGGAGCACACTTTATACTGGGCACCATTGGATAAACTGTTTGGGTATCCAGGCTAGCTCAGGGATGCTTAGGGAAATGGGATCACACCTTTGGATTGCAAATTAGGCTTTATTTGTTTATGTTCCCAGAAGCAAAGAACAGTTCAATTTCAGCTTTTTTTTTTTTTTCTGGAAAACAGAACAGTTGTGTTTCCTACTGTTCTAAAATCTAATTGCTTTGTAATCTTAAGTAATTCATTTATATCTCTGCAGGAAAATGTAAATAGTAGTAAGGAATATTGATATAAAGGACAGTTGTAAGTCCTGGGGAAAATGTCAGCATTTGAGACAGTTCCTATAAGGACAAAAAGTCAAATTCTTAAAAATTTACTGTAGCCTTCAATTCAGAAGACACTAGCACAGGTTAGTGAAAGTATTTCATGTTCCAAAAATATGTATGACTTTTGAGAGATCTTTTGGATGTATTTAGCTAAATGTAAGTTACTTGCTTTGAATGTGTTAAAATGAGACTTTTTTACAATTGGAGATGTCTTTCCAAAAGATCTTTGACACATTTAATAAATTGGAACCAACCCATTCCATCAACTTTTATGATTTCTAGAAATTAGGATTTTCTGGCGAAAATATGTTTCATTGAAAAGATCCCAGCTAAATCTATTGAGGATTTATTATTTATCATGGACCAAATCTTGCTTTCTGTACCTGCATAAATAGTTAATGAAAGTGCTTCCAAGCATAAAGCATGAACTATTTGGACCAATGTTATAAAGTGCTTTGAGCTGGGAGAAATAGAAGCTGAAACATGGAAGTTGCATTATAAGCAGAGTTATTTTTGTTCTATAGAAAAACTTTTAATTGTCAAAGACTTAAAAAGAAAGTATTTTTTCCCCTTTTGAATCTTACAAGAGTTACCTTCAACACGCATCTAATATTTTGTTGCAGTTGTCAAAAACTCAATGCTAGTGTTTTGATTACTGACACAGGGGTGGCGATTAACTGAGCAATTATAATCTCCAAATAACATTTCAGGAATTTTCAAACTGAGCATGAGCTTCCAGTGGAAAGGACTTATTTTAAAGTTGGAATGTTGGTGTTTAATGTCTTTACCAGTTTACAGCTTTGCTGACTGGAGTATACAAAGGTAATTCACAAAACACAACGTCTTGGTCTTTTCTGGAGAGTGAGCTTGCTTCATTCATATAATAGAAATCTGAACTCATGTGTCTTTATATAAAATTTATTAAAACCGGGTATTTTAGAAGAAACAGCACTTATAATTGCTGAAACTGGCACGAGTAATTGCAGTACTTTGAAATCTGAATAGAAAGAAATGAACAGTTTGAAGTGAGGTCTACATTAAAACACAAAGGTAATCCAGCGTTTTCGGGAAAGAAAATATATAGGATTAATCTGACTGGATTTATCCCCAAAATTACAGTTTATCATTAAGATAAATTAATTCTGAACGTGCTTCCTAAACAAAACTGAACATTCTATCAAAGTGAATGGGTGTTTTGTCTGAATGAGAACAGCAGAGTAAGACTGTATACATTAACATGAGGCATTACAAACTGAAAGATGTATGTGTGAAAAATGTAAGTGAAGGCTTCACAAATCATTCTCTTTAACTATATCTACTCTACACATACACGACAGCTTTCTCAACATATGGAGACCACTGGTAGCAAACATAATTGGCAAAGCATGTCTAAGAACTTGGGGCATCATTCTATTCTGAGCCTTTCATTGCTATCAGTATATTAGCAATTTCCAGATTAATTTTCACATGGAATACTACAGAATCGAACTATCCTAAAATAAACACTTCTTATTCAGCCATTCTTTGATTTTCTGTAGAACCTGTACAGTTCAAATGCAAACTGTGACTATCCTTTTATCTAGCATGTTTGCCAAAACATGACATAGAAAACTTTTCTACAGGTAAGATAGTGAGAATTTTCACTGCTGTGGGTAGGTTCTTGTCACTTGCTTGTCCTTGCTTATACTATTGGTGACCTTGCCCTTCCAGCAGAGAGTTTGGTAGGTCATTCCACACCAATGAGGAAAAAAGTGCACAACAGCACAATCTAAAAGTAAATAAACAAAAGCCTCAGTGGAATTTCTGCTCCTTAAAACACTGTGTTGTGAAGATTTCTTTCTAACTTCCCTTCTGTTCCCTCCATCTGAGCCCAGATATAAATCCATTAGGATTTCTTGGAGGCTGTAGAAGGCTAAAACAATCCTTGCTGTGATTGCTGGTGCACTCGTGTGGTTCTGTCCCTTTTCCCCTGCAGACAGAAATGTAGATTTTTCAGAATCTTTGGCCTGCACTAGCAACCTTCTGTAAATGGGAGATACTTTGGAAGAAGGATCCAAAGGTGTATAACTGCATGTTGGTTTTCCTGCACCCCAAAAGACTAAACTGTTTCTATTTTCCCCTTGGCAATTACTCCATCTCTCTGTAGGTAGGCAAATAATTTCTCACCTGGAAATGAAACAATGAGAAAACTTGTATGAATTGCTTTTGCTTCCTGACCACTTATTGCTAAAACACTGAAGTTTAGTTTTAATCTTGTCTATACTTCTAGAGAGTCCCGTGGGGAAAGGAGCTGTTTTATGTACAGCTTAGCCTGAAGCACTTGCGTCACTGTTCAGTTTTGTATTGCTTGTTTAATAGACCACAAAAGTCAACATCTCTTTGGAAGAACAATTTGTGCTTAAAGTAGACACAAATTCCAAGAGATCCTGTTGAGGCAGGATGTTGTGAGAAACCTAATGTTGGAACAAAACCTCTTGTTCCTTAATTATAATGTTAATACTTGGGAAAACTTAAGCCACTCTGTGTTGGTTTATGTCAATAAAGGTTTGGGGTTTTTCTTTCTTTCTTGCCCATCCTTCTTTGGGAAACTGGAAGTAAGTCAACATTTTTACCTTCAATGTAAGAATGTTTCAGTTGCATATTATTATGGAAACAGATCGCATCTCTGAAAAGAGACAATCTGCTTTTAAAATATCTTTAATGAAAGGTCAAAAACTTTAGTTCACAGATTTATAGAATAAGTGAAATTGAAAGGGATTTCAAGAGTTATATACACTAACCTCTTGCTCAAAGCATTATTATCAATCCGATTGCTCAGGGCTTTAGCCAGTCACAGCTTGAAAACCTTCAAAGATGGAGACAGTGCAACTTCTTTGGGCAACCTGTTCTACTACTTGGCTGTCTTCATGGGAAGAATTATTTTTTTGTTAATATCTGGTTGAAGTATTTATTTTTTCAGTTTTGATCTGTTACCCCTTGTCTTCTCTGAAGAGCCTGGCTCCAATGTTTCCTTGCATGAATCGCTATCAAACTTTGTTGGTTTTTTTCATGCAGGTGGAATGCAAAGCATTAACCTCTTTGCTCTGAGCCCTAAGTTGTCGGAATAATTTTTGTTTTGCCTTTCTAGGTGTCCATTCAACCTGGGATGACCTTTTTTTCCCTGCAGTTGTAGGTGTCTGTCAGATAAATCCTGTCTTTGGTTACAAGCACAAAACATTTGGTTGTTTAGTGTCTTAGGTTCTTCACAGGTGAAATGTAACTAGGTCACTAATTTTCATAGGATGGGGCATGGGATTAATGCACTTACAAAAGTGCACAGTATACATTTACACAGGAAGTTAAGCAATGAAGCTAATATAAGATTGATGAGAAAAAGCTCACTGTCAGCATGTCATAGTATTACAAGCTGTATCACATTTGTGTGCCCAGCATTAGGTTTAAAGAAAGCACATTAAAAGCAATGTATGGTTGCCTGGTTTCTTCTTCAACTATCAAATACAAAGCCACACATGAGCAATTTTGAGAGCTGAATATAACCCCTCTGACAATATCAAACTCTCGAGTTCTTCTGACAGCCACTGGTGAAGCCAGCTGATTTGTAGAATAACACACTGTCCATTCCTTCAGACAAGTGAAATTACTGTCCTCACCTGGCCATATTGAAATGATTTAATTGATTTCAGGAAAATCCATTTCGAATCACCTACAACCTTTTAGCAGTTTCTGTTGTGATGGATAGTTTTACAGATTTCAGACAGCAACTAGAGCTTCCATGCTCCTGTTGAAGTGCTGAATAATTCTATGTATACAGTCATGCTTATATTACGTGTTTTGTTCCACAAATTGCTAAACACTCCAGGTCTGCTTATGCAGTCTTTTGGAAGCTCATTTCTTTTGGACCTTGACCTTATGCTAGACAAAGAGAACAGGGAGCAATAGTAATTGAGTTGAAGATATTTAACAGGAATTACAGCAATAGACAAAACATACTGCTGATGTAAAATAGAGCAAATCATGAGTGTAACAGAGAACCTTTAGGGTTCATAGGGTTGAGCAGATTTTTTGCTATTATTAAACATTATTTCTGTTTTTTTTTTTCCTGTAGCAACACACAAAATTTTTATCATATAGCAATATTTTTTTCATAAACAACTAATTGAATCCGTTATAGAATATACAGAACATACATCATTATAGAATACACAAAAGGGGGAAATTTATGAAGGACATTATAAAAGATGTGACTTATTTGGTCATTCCAGGTTGTTGGGATCAAATTTGAAAGCAGCTTGCTCAAATTTCTAGGCTGCTGAGCCCTAGCCCCTTGAAAGGTGCCTGTTATTTCCTACCCATTTGTTATAGTATCCTGTTCTTGGCAGGATGCCTACTATTTAAGGTTACTTTCATTAATCAGCCATAAGTTAATTTCTTTGCAGGCAGAATCTCAGATCTCATTATGTTATCTTTAAAGCTGAAGACCTCAGGTTGTTTTATTTTTGCTTTGATACCACTGTAAAAAGATAGGCTTAAGTTGAAGAACTGTGTCTCTGAGGAATCATTTAGTAGTCTTTGAAAAAGTGACAAATTGCACAATCATGAAGCAATATTCACATCTTTAGGTAAAAGTTACAAAATTCAGTGACTGATGCATTTCTGGAATGTGGATCATATCCTTAAAATAACCCACACTCTATGGATTGCCTTGCAAAGGTACATAGAATTATTCTCACAGGCTGCCTGGTGTCAGGGCTAAACACATAATTAAGTCAGTGATAACATGGAAAAATCATTTTTCCTGCCCAGTGACAAACGATTCTTTTTCTAGGGGTTATGTGCATATTTTAGCTTATAGCTGTGAGTCTCTTTGTGACTTTCTGATTCTTTCTAATGGCAATCAACATGTTTAAAAGTTTATAGATTGACCTATTACTCCTGTGTAGTACATTTCTGTTTTGAGATGTTTCTTTTTTCTTTCCTAACAGGCTGATCACTTTTCTCTTTTGCTTTCTTTTTTTCTTTTTCTTCTTTTTCTTTTTCTTTTTCTTTTTCTTTTTCTTTTTCTTTTTCTTTTTCTTTTTCTTTTTCTTTTTCTTTTTCTTTTTCTTTTTCTTTTTCTTTTTCCTTTTCTTTTTCTTTTTCTTTTTCTTTTTCTTTTTTCTTTTTTCTTTTTTCTTTTTTCTTTTTTTCCCTCTTTTCCTTTTCCTAGATAGGTGGCCATTACCAGTACATGGGAACAGCAGTCTGACTTGATACGTTGCATACACTATGAGTTTAATGTTTTTTTTCCGTTGCACTTCATTTCCCTAATGCTACCTGAGGTACTTCGAGACACATGCATCCCTGTCTTCTGTCTTTGAGAGTTAACTTCAACTGGAGCAATAAAATCTGGGTGCTTTTTGGAGCATTAAATCTGGCGAGTGGATATTTGTCATGATGTCTTTCAGGACCACCAGGTGTATGTCAGGGAGTGGGAAGTTGCTCCACAGGTAACTCGAGTCTCTCAGAGCACGCCTGGTACATGAAGAAGCCATTTGTATCCCACTGAGTCCTGGATGCTGAGGACCTGGCTGAGATTTACACGAGTCCAATCTCTGCAGCTGAGAAGAAGGGTGGCTGCAGCAGGGCAGCATCCGTGTGACCTGAATCCCTGCTTCACAGTGGCACTAGTGGGGTCTTCGGGTTTTTATTTGTTTTGGTTTTAGCTGGGTCAAAGCTACTGTGAAGGGTGCATTTTATTAAAGCAGGCAGCTGGAAAGCAGTGACGTGGGAGGGCTCAGGAAAGGGAGCCACGCTGCCTCTCGGGGATGGAGTGGGAATGCTGGGTCAAAGGCCCTGAGTGCCTGCTCCCACAGCTTACTTAGGGCTGACCCAATGCTTTTAGACAGAATTGTTGTCAATGGTATTGATCAGATGTTCTGATAATCCAGCGAGCTTCCTGATGTGTTAAATTCCCTTCTTTCACGTGGTGTTAAGTGTGAAAGAAGTATATGTAACTCTCAGTGGACATCACCAAAGGATGGCTGCTTGCCATCAGTTGTGCTGCACATGCCAATTCCAATTAGTCATTTACTAGCCACTTTTAACACTTTCTAGAAATTCTGTGTACCCCTTAAATACACTTCATACTTCTGTACTACTTTATGTCTTTATCAGAAGAACTACACAGAAAGTTTTCCTTTCGTCAGACATAGAAAATGCTGAATTAAATTTCTGCTACCCATGGATTCTTAGAAGTGTATATTAAAACTGAAAAGAGGACAAAGAATCTATCAACTCCAGAGGAGCAAAATTTTGTATTAAAAGCAATATTAATCCAACAAACAGGACCAAATGTAACAATTGACTGTAAGCTGAAATTTGCAATGCATCTTGGAAGGAATCTTAACTTTGCTTAAACTTCTGATTTCTTTTGTATAGTTGCTTGGTAGTTTTATGAACAACTTCTTTCTCTGGAAAATAGCAAGTTTTCAATCTACTTTAGCTTGTGCTTTGAAGTGGTTACAGTGTAAGAGGAAGGGTGAGATTTTCAAGACTTTTCATGTGCATGTACAGTAACATCTTCAAGGTTTCCCAGTCCCCATCACCCCGATCTCAGAAGAGCTGTTAGTGCAGACAAGATCAGATGTCATCACCAGTTTTGTCTGAAGGGTTTTGTGTGATGTCTCACCTTATCACCACCTCCCTCCCTGCTCTGCAGTGCAGAAGAGCAGGAGTGCAGCCCGTCAGCCTTGTGCAGCCCAGGGGAAGGCATCCAAAATTCCCCTTTGCTCAAAGTGAGACTTAATACAGCAAGAAATGGGTTAATGATTGTATCTCCACTTCAGCTAACGCACAATAAAGAAGTAAATTAGGAGAGATGAAAAATTTATTGCAAAAGTGGCACAGTATTATGAAAAACAAAATTATTTCATTGAGTAGGAGTTCTGTTACCATAATCCTAACAATAAACTCTATTACAATAATGATAGGAGAAAAACTAATTGCAGCAAGGACAGGACAAATATTTTTTAATCCTCCTTGTCATCTCAACTAAATCCAAACCTATTTGTATTAACCTTTGCTGACAGAGTCACATGATGGACATAATTTCTAGTAATTTACCAGCAGTAGATCTAACCTTTCTTCATCAAATATTCATAAAGGCATGATTCCCAATGATTTTCTGTCTCTTTTCATATTTACAGCTTGTTGTCTTCTTCCTTTTTACTATAATTTGAACACAATTGAAGTCAGATGGAATTAAAGTAGAATTGCTATAGTGGCTACAGTACCTGAAAGCAATGAATGACTAATTGAAATTCCTTATAAGTCGAGATCATGCTGTACTCTGATGGGACTGCTTTAAATAGTCCACGTCCTTGCCTTTTGAGGGGTTAAAAACTCAACCCAGATTAAATGGCATCAGTTCTTGTCCTTTGCATAACTGTTTAAAATGCAGTTATGTTTAAATGTGTGTGTCATACATCTGCACAAACACACGTGGAGTTGAACCTATGAACTTTGACTGAATCCTTGGACAAGGTATTTGACTTATGAAAAGAAATACTGTGGGCTCAATTCTTTCTTTAGGTGTAAAGACTGACCATTGAACTCTATCCAATTATGCTAGTGTAAAACTGATACAAAAGGTTGAAGATAAATCAGTTTGATTGAGGCAGTGTAGTATGAAATCTGGACTATGCATCTTTTTCCTTCCAGGAAATTTAAGTCTGAAATATGATTATATATTACCTGTAAAATGATCACGCCACAGTTGTTTTTGTTTCTAATGAAGTTAGACACTTTCAATGCAAATATAAGTATATGGAAAATATTAAATAGAGAATCATGTACATAAAATATTATGTGATTAATTCTCAGAAATACTTTAGACTGATATATTTGAATTTAGGATGATTGGGCAATTGCTGTAAACATTCTTTGCATCATGCTATGAACTGAAACTGTATCTGTGAGTAGCTCTGAAAGACAATGTGGTGTCACTGTAATCATTCTCACCAGAAGAGATTGTGGATAAGTGGAAACATTATAAATGATTTAAAATAAGCTAAAGAAGTGCTTTTTCAGTAAACATAGTGTGCATAGGATTTTAGATTTCTTTTTCTTGACTAGTTCAGGTGCTGATTTCCCATGCATTGAGAGCATGTTACTGTGACACCAGGAGGGGTTTGGTGTTTGGATAGAGCAGTGATGGGGCATGGAAAGTAGTTAAATGTGCCCTAGAAGGAGATGAGCTTGTAACTAAATACTATCTACTGGAGCAGTTGATATGCTTTAATTACAACATTTGGTATATTTAAAGTCAGATGTAGAGGTTTTAAGGAATTCCTGTAACTGAAACTAAATTAAGTACTTTGGAGAAAAATGCAAGAAAGCTGTCTTGGAAATAGAAAAGGTTATTTTTAAAGGCATAGAGACATATATAAAGCTGTTGCTTCAGTTCAACTTCGCAGTGAATTAGTGCAAATCGTATGTATTACTTCAGTTATTCTAGCCTTTGTCAAAGAAAAGCCCTTTTTATATCCATAGTAATTATGAAATAAGAGGAATTGTTCCATAAGTGACATATATGCCTATTTGAATGCTCAAAATTACTAATTTTCAGAAACCATTTTTTTTAATTACTAAAATGAAAAGCTGTCCTAATTTCCCACTGTTTTAGAATAAAACTGAAATAAGTGCTCTTGTTTGTATATAATTAGAACTTTAAATTAATTGTATAGGGCTTTAAATAAAAGATTTTTACAGAAATGTGCAAAACTGCATTTCCTTTCAGGTGACAGCTTTAACTATTACAGATAAAATGTTTATAAACTCCATAAGTAACATTAATGGCATTTTCAGGCCTGTCTCATATGGGTTCTGGTTGCCTGAACTCACAGCTGGTTTATCTTTAGAGGTACATCCAGTGAACACTTTAAAGTGCAGGCTGCTTGAAAGAACAGAAAGCCAAACAAGTAAACATAACTAACATCCTGTAATCAGTTATTGATATGGAGCTATAGTTTATTCTTTACAGCTCTGAACACTGCAGCTCCATAAAGTTAAATGAGATGCTCTAGATCATGTTCAAATTTGGGGACAGAGGCAGAAGTTACACAGAAAGTCCATAAAAGGAGTTGTGTGTTCTGTCATCATTATTCAGTATTTGCTTCTTTCTCGCAAATAAACCCCCAAAAAACATAAAATAAACCACACCCATTTATTCATTGTTTGTGCCTAAATTTGTAGAATTGTACTGGGAAAATTATGGTGAAAATACCATATTTTTACCATGACCAACAGAGGAAGAATTTCAAAGGGCTTTTCATAGATTCATGACAAACAAAATATCTTCAAAGGGCTTATGGTAAATACAGGAAGAACCTCGTTATTCACTAGCACATGGGATGTAATAAAAAGAATCTGAAATCAAATATTGGTGTGGGAGAACTGGTTGCAACCTAGAGATTCCCCCTTCTTTTCCATATCACCTTATTTTACGAAGTTCTGGCAGTCTACAAGTTTACAATATCCAGCTGTAGATGCAGTGAAATGGTCACCAGCATTCTAATGCAGTTGATTACTCAATCATAATAAAGATATAGAAGGAAACTGCACTGGCTTCTAATACATTTCATATTATATATGTAATTTGTTTTCTGTAGTGAGCTAATTATGCTTTAATAAGTCAAACTGCTTGCTCTCATGGGAATATGAAGGAGGATTCAGTACAGAGAAAAGACATAGAGTTTGTAATTTAGGCACATATTGAAATCATGGGTTTAGTCTGTTTGTATTGTAAAAACAGTACTTTAAAGTGTTTGGCATGTGTTTACAGGTTGTTTCCAAGAGCACTTCCTTCCTGGTTACTGTGCCAAAGTTGTGCTCCTCTTTAGCTGGCAGAAGTCTTGACATGGACTCTGAGTTTAGACTGTCATCATCTTTAGAGAATTTGTGATTATCCACATAATTATAATGCTCATGGTAATCCCAGCAGACAGTAGTGAGTGTGGCTGAGTGCCCCAGGTGAATCTCAGGCTCTTCATCTGTGTAACTGCATCTCAAGGGTGTGACCACCAAGTCAGCAGCCTCCTGAAAAACTGGTTTGTCCATCAGTCCCTTGGCAGGGGCAGAAGGTTACTGGGACTAATCAAGTTGGTTTTGTGGGTAGCTAGTGAGGCTTTATGGCTTCCCAGGTGACCTTGGTCCTGTAATGTACCATAAAGGACTGGCTTTCTCCATTAATAGTTTGTTTGTGAGAGCTGGAAAGGCAACTTGTAATACAGCAGCTTTTCCTGCTTCATCCATAATGACATTCTGAACAAGCAAGGTGACATCCTTTGATTCAATGTGACCTTGTACTTTTGGTGATTCCTTGATGTCTTTAGAGAAAATAAGTAAATGAAGATATAAACATGCTGTTTAGTTATATATTCATATAT
This sequence comes from Acridotheres tristis, assembly GCA_037013685.1. NCBI lineage: Eukaryota > Metazoa > Chordata > Aves > Passeriformes > Sturnidae > Acridotheres > Acridotheres tristis. Next base: position 10,077,584 of record CM072898.1, read on the forward strand.
TTATTTTTTCATAAATTATATCACAAAATGTAATATTAAATTTATGTTTGCGTACATACCTTTGGCCAATTCTCTTTTCAGTTAAACCTATGTATATTAAACATTAGACTTATACCTGTCTATAACAATTGCAAGAGAATGAGGAATGTGATGCTTCCTAAAAGGTGTTTTTTTCCCCTGCATAAGGGTTTTTCTGTCCATGGTGGTTTTGGGTTGAAAGGCTGAACTGATTCTTTTGGGGCTTTGAAAAGAGAACTCTTCTGTCTTCTTTCATGCTCCTGGAATATCTTTTCCACTTAGAATGTATAACTTTACAGCAAGATCTATTACAAGGAACTTTGAAAGTCTTATTCAAAGTAAGCCCATTAAAGAATGGATATAAGTTTGAGTATCATTGTATTTGGGATTTTTATGTCAGTTGTTTTGACTTCTATCACAAGCTTCTAAATTTTGTTCTTTTATGCCTGTGCTAGCTGTGTAACTGCATGGTTTCCAAAAATCTTTTCTTGATTTGAAGATGTCAGAAATTACCAATGTTCTGTTCCTTTAACAGTTTTTCTCAGTGTGTGATTGACTTCACTGTAAAACACAGGCATATTCGAATTTCTATGAATTCTTTTTCAAATTTCAGTTCCTATGCTAGACAAGAGAGTTCTTCCATACAAGATGGTTTCCTTCAATCTATCAGTTTTAAATCTGATAAGTGAAGCAAATTGAATAAATCATTATCATGTGTTTTTCACCTGTCTCCACAATCTCTTTTCTCTGTTTTCTTGAACCTACTTCTAAAACAAGTCTATTCCTTGTTACTCTCATTTTGTTTGTCCATCAATATTTGTTTTCCAGAAAAAGTGCACTGATTGTCATGCTTTATATATTCATGTTGTCTGTCAAATGAGTCCTGTACCAGATTTTCTATTGCCTGATGATCTACTACAGAGCCTGTAGATCCCAGGAGCACTCCATCTCCCTTGTCATGATGGTAGTGCTCTAACAGTCTATAATTTCCAGAATCCAAATCAGCATTATTGGGCTACAGAGTTCTTCAGTCTGGTCCAAGTTAATTGCCCAACATAGTGCCAAACGTCAACATCTCTAAGAGGTTGTGTGCAAAGGTGGATGTTATTTGTGTGTATGTGTTCTGGAACAAGTTGAGAAAAAGCAGATTTGAACACTGCTAAAAGCTTGATGGCATAGCCCTAGCTGAATTCTGCCAAGTGGGGTTTTCACATTGGTAGTAAAGTATTTAATTCCTAAAATTCAGCGATGCAGAGAAGAACACACTTTGTTGCTGTTTAAAGCCCAAAGTTGTCATAATGCAAAGGAGGTTTCTTGGAGATGTTTAAAGCCTTCTAGTTAGAAAGGTCACAAATATATCAAGAAAATTGAATTTTAGTTTAAATTATGAGACAGATGTAAATGAACAGTATTTTTGTAATATATTTTCAGGAGGAACACAGAAAAAAAAAGGAGGAAGTGCATGGAGCATAGCTCAGGGGCCTGAAAAGAGCAGGTGTTTCCAGTGTGATTTCACCGTGGCTGTGCAGACAAGCCAAGATCAGGTAAACTGGACCTGATGAAGTCATTATGTCCTGGAAAAGGGAGATGAAGCTGATAACTGTGATCAGAAATAGCTGAGCCAGGTCTGTCAGTGCTCAGGCAGGCAGCAGCATCCTCTGTGCTCAGTCGTGGTGAAATGCTGGAGGAGCTCGAGTGAAAGTGCAAAGAACAAACTCTGTAGGAGAAGGTCTAAGCAAATGGGCTTCTCATCTTCCTGATGAATGTCATTAACTTCCTTAGATACTCCTACTGGCACTTCAGTGAGAGGTAGAGGGTGAAATTTCGGTGTAGAACTGCACATATCCAAAAAATACAAACTACAGATTAGTAACTCCTCAGGAGCACTTAAGAATAGAAAAAAGAAAAAGGGACACCTGCTGTTTGGAGTGAAGAGGAGGATTATGTAGCTACTGCCAAAACCTTTAAAGTTTACATTCATTTCTTGGCATTATGACAGGCTGGAGTAATAGCATTTCAGCAGAGAAAAAGGTGACCACATTGCATTGTAGATTGATAGGATCACAATATTATTTGAAAAAGCAAACAACGTAGGGGAGAATTTAGGTCAGTTGCATACTCAGGGAAGCAGTGTTTCTTGTAACAGGAAGAGAAAACATTTCATCAGCAGTTCATTGTAAGGAAGCTCAGCTGGCAACCTATAAAGTAGGAAAAATGGAGTCTGAAATACAACATTCCTAGACAAAATAAAACATATAGAAGGTAAAAATCATCCCCTTTTCCTGAAGTTTAAATAACTATTCTTTAGCAGACACAGGCCAAAGGAAGACAAAACAATAGGTCTCCTGTGAGAGTAGTGAAATGGATACTTTCCATGATGTATATCTTGATTTTCCATGGATTTGTGTGTAATATGGAGGGATGGATAGTAAATGGCACCCAACAACAAAAGATTTCTGTTTCCTTGGCATCAAAAAATTACACCATTATCCACAGTATTTGAACCTGACAATGTAATGTAGATTATTTGACAGAAACCCCTGAGAAGTTCCTCTGGTAGGTTACTGAAGTCCTGAATTACTCCAGGTAACGTGCAGCAGATTTTTGCCCATGAATTAGAACATTCAGTGCAGCACAGGGACTGGAGACTAAATGCAGAGAGAGGGATAGGGATAGGGATAGGGATGGATGGGGAGGGGGGGGGGGGGGGGGAGGATAGGATAGGATAGGATAGGATAGGATAGGATGGATGGGGAGGGATAGGGATAGGGTGGTGCCTCGAGTCCTTAAGAGAAATTGCAGATAATCCTGTGTATGTGTATGGCTGTGCTTTGGGCAGCCATGCAGAGATCACCTCCCAGGCTCTGCACAGTGGAGCTTTTCAACCTGTGCTGAACCCCAAATATATTTGAAATTTTCACTGAGCTAAATGCGATTTAAATGTGTGATTGTACATTTTGCTCGGAACTGAGAGAAGATTGAATCAGGTCCTTAATTAGCTAATATAAGAGGTCTTTGGAATTCTGATGTGGTGTTTTAGGAGGAATTATATGATAAAATAATGTGAGTAGCCTTGCAGGTCAGTCAGCACAGCACATGTTAGCCTCTCTTTTTAGCAAACTTTGGGTTTTGTCGCCATTTCATGGTGAAGAATGAGTGAAGAGAAAGCACATAAATGAATTTGAATTGTGCCTTGCAAACACTAACAAAATAACCTATCTGAACTACTCATAAGGCATTAGCACCGTATACTTTATTATGACTGGACTGTTCTCTGTGGCAATAACTTCAAGAAGAATTTCAGGAGTAGTTGCATTATCTATTGAGAAGCAATTTTTTACTGTCTAGAGAGGCAAGATAGTTTTACGAATAACTCTGAAGTTTATTCTGAAGGCCATTTCAGTCGTCCATAGATCTTAGGATATTATGTTACCTTCTTTCATTTCAAATTCACAGCATAAGAAAGAAAAAGAATGACATAAATTGGATGTTAGAAGAGTTCTGAAGATAGACATCAGAAGAATTCAAGAGTAAGAAGAGAACTCAGCATTATTTGTTATTTTCCATTCTAAAGTAAAAAGAGAACAAAGCATCAAAAGCATCAATAGAGAGACAGTGCTCAAAGCCAGGACTATATATCATAGCATATAAAAAAAGTGAGTTGGCACCACCAAAAGGTCTAAAGTCTTAGTCTGTGGTTTAAAGTCATTGATATTGCACTCAGAAAGATCTTTCAACCACAGAAGATGAAGAGCTGTATGCATTTGTTGCAATAGACATTTTAGGTTTTGCTGCTAGCAGCATTTTGGTGCTCAGGTGTTCATGGTGCTGAGAGATTCAAGTCCACTGATAGGCTGTTGTAGATCAGAATCTTGCACTTTTTGTAAGTACTTCTGAAAATAATGGCTGTGAATGTAGACCAGGAGATGTATGTACTTTATTTTGTGTTTAAATTGATTGAATGCAATCATATTCCATAAGCTAAAGCATATTCCAGTCTAGTAACTTTAAATCATCATCCAGTCTGTACTAGAATTTTAGTTGGTTTTAAAAAATATTGCAGAATTACCTTAATTCAAAAACTTTGAAGTATAGTGATGCTGAACATGAAAGTAAGTAAAGAAATACATTCCTTCACATTGTATTTTGGCAGTGGTGATTATTTGCAAATGAAAGTAGAAAATAATATTTCAAATCTCTATACAATGTTTGCAGTTATTTGAAATGCAAAGGGTAATGGAAAAAATTCTGAGATCTTCCTTGATAGTCAGAAATATTTACTCCACTTGCAGAGAAGCAGCTTGTTGAGCATATTGTTGCCATATTATTTTTTGGGGGGCTGGATGTACTGTAGCATTTCCTGGGATCTCAAGCCTATTTCTCTGCCAGCACTGGAATTTTTTTGGTGGTATAGTCTTATGGCAATTTTAAAATATCACTGAATAAAGCAGCAGCCATGGAGAAATTCTGCAGCGGTTGAAATGTGATTAGTTACTTGAGGCTTTCTTTTTTTTTTATTCCTAAACTCCTACTTCCTCTTCTTGGGCCTCTCTGCCTTTCTTGTATCTGTTTTCTCATTTCCCTATTATTTGTTCCTTCCTGAGTCCGTTTCACCTCATTTTGACCTTAAAGAAACTGTGTTTTAGCCCACAGGATTGCACTGCTCTTAGAGTAGGAGTTCCAATATATGTTATAAACATTCTGGTTGCAGGCTACAGCCAAGGTGCACAACACAGGGAAGACAATGTCGTTGTGCAGCACAATAAACCTTTAGTTTTGTTTGTTTCTTTGTTTCCTAAGCCTCTTTGGAGTTCAAGGCCATAGCTCTTGATAGAAGATGTGGTATAAGTTCCTCTTGTATGTGTGTGTGAGTTTATATATGTATATATGTATAAAGAGAGAGAAGTCTGTATGTACATACATGTATATATGCCTCAAGTTATGATGATAGATGAAATTTTAATTTCAGTCTTGGAGTTGTTCAGCTCTCACATATGGTGCTTTCTATCCATCTATCAGAGCTTTCTTCTGGCTATTGAAATGTGCAAATTCACTGAAATGGAGCAAAGCAGGCAAGAGGTGCATCTTAGGAAGAGCCTGAGAGGATCCAGGTGGTTTCTGGGGCAGGATCTCCATTTGGTGTCACTCTCCCTTATGAGCCATACATGCTCAAAGGACTTTTCTGTGTAAAATCATGCATGGAGTCCTTGCACAGTGGTCACTACAAAAGTCTAGGGTCTGCAGTTCCTTTCAGCTCCCAAGTGCTGCCCCTTGTGGGTCACCCTTGCTTTACTCCTGATGGAAGTTGGGGGATTTTGGGGGTGGGTTGTATTTGCAGCCAGCAGGAGTGGTGCAGGAAGGATTACATTGCTTTGATGCTCAGAAGATATAGACCCTTTTTCTCCAGACTGATTTAAGGATCAAGTAATGTGGTTGCTGTTAGTTGCATTCAGTCATGTTCCCTTTGATTTTACTTTCCTTATATAACAGGGATTTGTCATACAGCAGTTGATTTTTATTAACGTGAAAAGGTGCCTTATGGAAAAACATACACTCAACAAGGAAAATGTTTTAGCTTTCCTGCAGAAGGGCAGAGCCTCCAGATCCTGAAGTTCTTTGGAAAATGGGACTGCTTATTTTAAATGAGGTGGCAGCAAATGGGAGGGCCATCCTCCTGCCATGTCATTTAAAATTATCTATGTTTACATTTTTGCTTACCTATATGACTTTCACATAAAAAGAGTACAAAAGATAAAGTGAAAGAGTAAATGATGCTGGAAGCATCATTAACTTTTCAGATTACATTCTTTTGGAAAATACAGTGTCTTTCAAACAAATGTGTCTCATGCATGGCTCAGTCCCAGATCTTCCAGCAGTCTAATACTGGCAAGGGAGGGCATCTGTAGCCCCCTGGGAAGTGGGCTGTGGGGATTTCCTTTTCTCCTCTTTGTTGATTTTTATTTCCATTTCCTTTTCCTCTCTTTTTTTTCGGTCATTTAACGCTGTTCTGCACAACAGAGGGGAGCATCTGGCCCCAAGCAAACACCCAATAAAATAAGTGGGGGAAGTTCACAGCTCCCTTGGTGCTATTGCGTCTGTCTGTCTGGTTGTGGACTCAACAAGATAACCATGCATCAAATTACATTGTCCAGGCTATCTTCACAACCAGAAGTGCTTGAAACCTTATTTTAATAGAAGCTTAGATTCTGGAGAATACTATAAAATCTCTCCAAAGGCTCCAAATCAGCAATTCCATCTGTGTTTCTGCAAATGTAGAGGAACAATGCCCCAGCTGATTATGCAAACAGAATGAAAATAGTTATTTTAAAGTGCATAAAATCGATACTTTGGGGAAAACAAGTCAGCTGTATTTATACTCAGCATATAGCAGACATTTTGTTTCTTTGTCTGAAAAAATCATAGGGAAGCAAGGATTGCAAGTGAAATAAAACAGCCCATCATACAGTGCAACAGAGGGGACTGGAACATCAGATGTCTCAGCAAAGGCTTAGAGAATTTTAGGTTCCTTCTGAGGGAATATAAATTATATTGAGGTTGATGTATTTGTATGTTGTTTGAAGTCAAAGCCAAATATTCTTAACACGGTGGGAATAACTCCCTTCCCATTGCTGAGCATGAAAAGTATGTAACTAAATCTATGTCTGTGGTGCTGAAAATTTCCTCCTAAATGCTGTCTCTTTTGGACTAATGGGATTTTTTGCAAGTATTGGTGTGAAGGGGTGTGCATATAAATATGTATAAACGTGCTTCTCATACAGTCAGGATACATTTCTTGTATACATATTATTCTCAAAACAGGAAACAAAAGCATCTGAGAAACAAGACTGAAAGGGAAAAATTTTTAGACCTATAAGTTAAATGGGATTAAACTTCATCTTTCAGCAAATGCCATGTTATTTATTCAGTGTTTCTCTGGGGGATTTCCCTACCCCCTGCACTTTATAGCGAGTAGTGATGTTTCTTAATTAAAAAATCAAACAAACATGGAATTGAGGCTGCCCCACACAGGCGTTCTCCTGTGGGAATAGGAGGCACACTGATTTTCTCATGGACAGTTTCTGGGTCTGTTGGACACAAAGGAGGGGAAAAGCTGTGTCCGGGGAAGTCAAATTCACATCATGCATCTGATGCCAGGACTGTTCTCAGTGCTGCAGGGCCATCTCCTAAGTATTGCCTTTTATAGGGGAGAGCTGGTGGACATGGTGAGGAAGGTCACTGATAAACTCATCAAAAGTCAGGTAGCTTTCTGTTTATTAATTACCCCACAGTAGATATTACTGTCTTGGAGAAAGGAGGTTTTTGTTTCCTCTTTTCTTTTATTCTTTCCACCCAGAGCAGGAATATTTGAGAGTTTTCAGGGCTTTACAATCCCCACTCTGTAGCTAAAACAAACCTTTATCCTTTTCCATAGTTTCTGAGCTAAATAGTTTAGAAAGACTGAAGCACATTCTGACAGATTTTAATTAATATTGTGGGGGGAAAGTATTTTAAGTTCTTAACCATTAAGACAAAGCACAGTGGGTTTTGTTAAAATGGGTTTGAGTTTTATATATTTCTACAAATGCATATGAAGCACCTTGGTGCACCACTTGAAAAGTCAGTTGGACTCTATCAGTGCTTTGATTGCTGTTATTTTAACATGTGGAAGGTTTTTCTCATATTTACCTGGTTTACTATTTGACTAATAATAGAAACTCTGACATTTTCAAGACTACCAGAAACTCGGATGCAACTGTCGTTTCACCCTGTTTATTGTCAGGTTCATTGACCCTGCTTTTCTGTGGAACAGCAAAATGCACTCTGCAGGCCAGTATTAAAGGTGGATTAAAGATGGATGCTATAGATTCACTTTGTCAAAGTACAAGGCTGGCTGTTTTCAGGCTATCCTACTTTGTCACCAGTGGTGCTTCAGAATATTGTAGCCAGCATCTTCATTTCCAATGGAAGGGTTTATTTTGAAGGCAGAAAGCTCTTGAATCAGTGACTGTAAACTTTGGTTCTGTGGTGAGGGCCAAAAGCACCAGTGACATGAGCCATCATCAACTTTTGAAAGGAGCAGACAGAGATCATCTGATGTGCCAGCAAATGTATTTGTTCTTGTGTCTTTGTGCAGCTGATACTTCTTTTTTTCTTAGATTAATATTTAACTGATATTGCCTCTATCCCTCTCCTAAAACTGGCATTCTCTTTTCAAGTTTCTTACCTATAAACAAATTCATTTTGTCTCTTCTATAAATGCAGTCCTGGTCTCAGCCATTATTTATGGCTGGGCACACTGTAGTTACAGCACATGAAAGAACATCAGCAATGACTTATTGTAAATGGGACAGACTTCTTGGGAATGCACTGGGGATTAGATGTCCAAAAGAATGAAGCACTGCTCTCTTTCCATCTGGCCACTTCATTTCACTGCCTATTTGGGACCAGTACTTCTAAAACCTAGTTTGCAAAGTCAAATATTGATTTAATTTGTTTTGCTCTTAAAAGGTAGAGCAAACCTGGGAAGGTTTTACTTGTGCAGAGTCATAGAAGGGACAAGCAGGGAACAACTGAAATAAATGCTTTTTGCCAAAGTTGGTAATCTTCTGATTGGTTAATTTAAAAAACTAAGAAAATCTTTGGTCTAAATTGGACTCAATAACTTTCAAAAAGTCAGTGTTGGCATGAAAAATTAGCATTTTCTTGGTGATATAGCCATATAAAAATGGTATTTCAGTATATTCATATTTTCTCCATTCTCTGGGTTTTTTTGGTAAATAGTCTTTAGAATGCAAACTAAAAAATACCAAGTGATTATTAGCTTCCTTATGATTTACGGATTTTAAACAAAGAGATCTGAAAGTATTCCACCTTAACCCTGCATCATGATGGGGCATTAATCAACCCATTTTCCAAACCCCTTCAAAAACATCTTTGGCAGTGTTCCAGCTGAAATACTGATTCTGTATATCTGCTATTTCTTCTAAAATAAGCTAAATCACAAGTCAAACTTTGAATGTTTTTGGCTATAAACAAGTTAAGCTCGAGCTCCCTATGTAGAGCTCATGTCTTGGATTAGTTCTCCAGGAAAATCTCTGGGACAGCATAGGACTGGTTTCCCTTGGGCACAGGTAATCCAGGCTGGAGCACTGTCAGTGCAGGATGAGGCCACCAGAGACATAATGGCTCTTGTGGGTTTTGCTCCCAATGGAAGAGTTGTCACTTCTTCAGCTGTGTTTTTTCCCACTGTTCTTTGGGAACAGTGTGTCCATTCTCCCAAAGGGCATGGAAAGTATTTGAAGTTACAGGACATCACTTCTTACTCCATGTAAGCTGACTTACAATGCCAGTAATGTAGCCACCATTGTAAATTAATTAAAGAATTTAATATCCCTTGCAAAATTTCACTTTGAGAAACTATACTCAGCCTTTTTCATTCCTTCCATAGTTTCTTTTGGATGGTGTTTATTATGATGCTTCTTAGCTCATGTGTATTGTGAATAGTTTCTGGAAAAGTGTTTGGACTGAAATCTTGGCCTTGTTGACATCACTGAAAGTTTCAACAGTGACTTAAGTGGCATCAGGTTTTAACTGTGATGCTTTCAGCAGCAAAATAAATTTGTCATACCTGTGAGTGACATACACTTAAGAAAAAAAGAAAAAATCAAGGTTAATTTATTTGTCCTTGTGTATGTAATCTCATGTTTTCTCTGTGCTCTGTATGATTCAGATAGCTGAGGATGTACTGGATCCTCTTGTATATACTCTGGCAACTAAGAGTGTCATCTTGAAATGACGTGGCATTATCCCAACACTGAGATTAGAGTAACTACACATAATTTACATCATCATTTCTATGCGGAGCAGTTGTTTGAGGGACGAATATGAAAAAATCCCAACCTACAAGCAAATCTCTGCATCCCAGGTACCTGCACTAGTAGGATTTGTGTTCCACAACAAAGCTCTGTGTTGTAACATTAATAACCCATATTTGACCAGACCCATGAGTGCAAAGTCATTGTGAGTTTTAAGAGGGGAAGATGGTGTCTGTTGCTGCTGTTGTTCTTGCTCAGAACAGCACACCCCTATATTAGCTGTCAGTCTGGGTTTCAGGGATGCATTTGTCTTAGTAAAAGTAAAATGCTTTTTTTGCCTGGGCCATCGTTTTGAAAGTTACTCTGAAGTTTTGAATGACAGTACAGTAACACCTTTATTCCAGCATGAATGCAGGGAGAAAACAGCTCCCTGTATAAAACATAAAAGTTCAGGAATTCTGGAGTAAGCATGGATGGGTGAGTGTGTGCTTTTGTACCTGCAGGGCAAATGTCCCATCCTCCCCTTCTGACCATGTCAGTGCATGGGGAAATCAGCCAGTCCCATTTTCCTTGTCTTACCCTATGAATTCCATGATGTCTCCACTGGTCTCTGAGCTGCCCTGCACAGGCAAGTAAATCAGTTCCATGTTGGAAAGCGTGTTTGTATGCTCATCTCACTCTTACCATGCCTGAGCAGTCTGAGCCACAGACTGACCCCTATTGATCTGGTTTGACTACACTTCTGTGGAGTAGACAAGCAGTGCAAGAGTATCCAGGGACTCTAATTCACAGTAGCTTATTTAGGTTCCTAGGTAATAATTCTTATTTGCATTAATCACATTCATTAGCAGAACACGAGGCTGCCTCTTGCCTTGTATGCATTCCTGTTCCTAACAACTGAACGAAAAGGTATCTTCTCTGAAGAAAGAGTGTTTTAAGTATATTGACACTTGATACCTAATAGTTGCAAAACTTAATTATTAGAAAAAAGACGTTTTTTCTAATCAATGACTCACGCATTACTGTAAAATATATCGATTAAAAACAAAGCATAATGTTAGTCATTTACTCGGTAGAGTGATGCAATACTGAAATAAATTTATCCTCTGACTTTTGCATTAACCTTTTATTGACTGCTTGCATACTCATAATTAACACACACTTTAGCTAGCTTGGTTAATTTTAGAATTGTGATCAGTGTCCTCTGATCTAGATGACACCCTGATCATCAAAAATCAGTGCATCCAGGGAGCTGTGACCAGGCAGGTGTCTGTCTCAGTGAGTGAACACCTGCCCATGGAGATATCAGCCACCTTCCAGGGAAAGCATCACGTGCTGTTATGCAAATAGTCAAACAGTCATACAAATGTTTGTCATCACTTAGCTGAACATTGGTAAATATTAATGAGCAAAGTCCATTTGTCAAAAAGAGACAAAAAGGTTATGAAAAGCCTGAGAACTTTAGAGGGTAGATGTAGTGAGAATATGCTTTTCAGCAATAACTAAAAATGGGCTTTTTAAATTGAAACTCTCATAAGTCTTGGTTGTTTTAGTAAGAAAGTAGGGATCATGGAATTTTAAGCATTCTATAAACAAACAATTCTTTCTATAATATGTTGTTGAACAGTTATTGTCTAGGTTTTGCAGCTAAATTGCTCTGAAATATTTTTTCCCATTCTCCTGCTGCGGATAAAGTATTGAAGGTATCTATTCTCTATTTCAGAGTTTGTGTGATTTCCACTCTTTACACTTTTTGCATATAATATGCACAGGTTAGTTGTATTTTCTTTTGGAGTTTTGACTCTAGTAACTCAAATAACAGTTTTTAATTGATATGGAACATTTTTATTAACTTACAATATTGTAAATATTTATCCTTTCCCACTACCACCACAGCTCGATGTTTGCAGCCTTTTTTAATTTTTATTTATCAGGAGTTATTGTTGCTAACTCATGTTAACTGTCAGATACAAAGACTTTTAAATAATTCTTAATCATTTAAATGCCTTTGATTGTTCTGCTTCAGTTTAAAATGTTACTATGCTTTTGGCAAGATCTTCAGCTCTGTTCCATTGCTACAAATCAAAGACCATTGTAGGAACAATTTCTCCTGTAGAATTTTCTTTAAATCAGAAATATTCTCATCTGGAAATGTCTGGTTTTTGCACCCTAGTTCTGAGTAAGCACAGTTTTGACCACGTTCCAGATTGTGGGAGCTATTCAGGCGAATTGTTTATTGAGCTGCCAGGTGAGACAGTGACTGCCTAGAACCAGCCCCATGGCTTTGAATATGAGGAACTTAAGATGTCTGATGTCAGCAGATACAGCACAGGGGTTGTAATTCTGGTCAAAAGTAGATGATTGACAAATTATAAAAATGTATCATTCCCTGCTGTTCTTCCTAGTATGGAGCAAAGCTGTAGAAGTCCAACAGAAGGATGAAAGCACCATGAGATCACTGAACTTGGAGTGCTGTGGCACTGCTTTCCCTTTTTTTATATTTTTACAGCACATTGATGCATTTCTGTCATCAGACTGACACAGCAAGTCTGAGGACCTGACACACTTCCATTCCTCTAATCCCACACATGGAATATGCTATGGCTAAAACTTCTCCGATTGCATGATTGCCTGGAAGTTCAGGCATGTGCTTGGTTGTGGGGAGACCTCTCAGCAATGGCTCTGCTGGTAACAAATATAAAAAAGGGAAAGTAGCAGGTAGTGGCTCCTGGGCTGTCCCACATTGCTCCTGTGACTGCTACCACATTTACAGCAACACAAATGCCCACGCGAGGGAAAAGCTGGTCAATCTGTTTGTGGGAGAGAGCAAGGAAAAAAAAGACATGAAAGGTAGAAAGAGGGCTCTGAAATGCTGAGGAAGCTAAAGGTTGATATATCTTTTCTCTCACTGAAAACTGTTGTTAATAGATGTGGGAGAGAGACTATTATTATTATTATTATTATTATTATTATTATTATTATTATTATTATTAATATTATGTGAGTTTTGCAGGTCACATAACATGCCTGCAGTATTTACTGGTTGAGGTTTGTGATTTGTCATCTGCAATAATCTCTACATGGTTAATTCAACCACTTTTAGATGGAAATGCTTAAACTGGAATGTCTTATACTACCCACCAAACCAAGTGTATTATTTTGTGCCAAGACAGAAAATAAAGCAAGCTTTTTAAAGCCTTATAGAGTTATGGTGTAATTAGTTTCAGCTTCTTCTGCATATTAATTTTCTCCTGTTCCTTTATATAATTTGGAAAATGTCTTCAGAACATGATGGCACAATCAGTTAAGTACCTCTCAGAACTCACACACTAAACTGCATTTGCTATAACAACTATTATAAAGCAGCCAGCAAAACAAATCCTCTGTTATTCTGTACAGTGCAGCTTATCAATGCAAACAGTTTAATATTTATGCTAAGAGGATTGTCACAAGTAGCTTCTGTTCCTTTAATTCTTGTTTTAAATAAATAATGAGAACATTTAAACACATTACTCTTCCCAGGGCCCTGAGGTCGGCTAATCTTATTATTTATGAAGTGATGTGCTACATAATAGTACTTAGTGCATGTTAACAGATGCTATTATCAGGGGCTGATGTGGAGAGCTGAAGATATATTGGAATGCTATGTGTTAATACTGTCCTTGCAGTGTAATGTACGATGGATTGAGTGCCCAGGATGCTGGTGCAGCAATTAACCACCCACCAACATGGGTGTAAAGCTGAAGTATGTTTTCTCATGGGGATTACACTGCTATTAATAATTCCCAGGAGAAGAAGACATCTTTCGTTTGGCAACAGTCTCTTCCAGAAGGTCAATGGTGTGGACAAGGAAGTTGTGTGTGTCAGTATTCTTAGAGTTCATTCTACTGAGGTGAAAGACACGTATATGTTTAATACAGCTTTAAAGTTCTTACCAAAATTATGTGCTTTATAGAGCACGAATTTTTTTAAATGTCATACAAGAGATAAAAGTGCATTTCTGCAATTTGGTTGTTATCTCTTTAAAGAGCTATATAGACCTGCAGTATATACCAAAAATTAAGCTAATTCTCAGCATTTCTCTTTGTTTTTCCCCATTGCAAATATTTAATCAGTAATGTGCAAATTGTTTGAGGGGAAGGGAAAAGAGAGGGAGAGAAATCCTCCTTGAACTGTGACAATATTTTTGATTCTGCATGTATTACGGTCTAATCTTTAGAGATGTGATGATTGCCACTTATAAAAACTTTCCTCTGCAAGCTGCAGTTCAGTTGAATATTATAATTAGACTTCACTAGTATTGATGAATAATCCATTTAATAAAAAACATTGTAATTTAAACATTTTCTCTGGGGACTAACATACACTAACCTCTTAATTTAATTTTATTGAAGTTTTGCCCACCCATTCATCATTGGAAGTTGTTATTAACCTTCATTTCAATTTTTCTTTATAGAATTTTCTCTTTTTATATTGCCTTTTTCAGTGCTAAGCAGGTTGATACACTTGTAAATCTCCAGAATCTACAAAGCTAGTCTGGCTTCTTTAATGTTGTTTAATCTATCCCCTCTGACCTTAATGCAGTAAATTCAGTTTAATCTTTCTCAATAATCTAGTAATACATTGGAAACCAGCAAACATTTAAATCTGATAATGATTTAATCACATACTTTAAATAACAGCTGAGATAATGAAAAAATAATTCACCATATAAAGGAACACTAACTGAGTTTTCTCTGTGATTGGCTTTTTGAGAAATCCCTATAGAAAATACAAAGCCTACAACAGAAATCAACTTCACTGGAAATGTGCAATCCATTTGGTGTCAGAAGATGTCGTATTTCTTTTTTATTATCGTCTTTCTCTTTAAATTAATGCTCAAATGTATCCTTGCTGAGTATTCAGTTTCTTGATACAGTTTTACTTAAGTGGTTTATCTGCTTACCTTTCTTTTCAGATGCCAGTCAGACGCAGCAGAGAGCTTGCCAGAAGACCAGAAACCAGAATGCCATCCCTTCTGGACAGATAATGATGAATGTAATATGCCTCTGCCATATGATCTAGAAGAAGTAATTGCTTATCTACAAAATCTTGTTCAATGGATAGAATAACAAGTGACCTTCCAGCCTAGAATTATTGATGCTGGTCATGTGGGGAGAAGCTCTGTCATATCATAAATCTTTTCAGCTTTATGATTCCTTGATCATATGCCATTTTATGTATCAATGGAGATTTTATCAGTCTTTACACAGTAGCTTTGTTACTGTCTCATAATAAAAAAGATCAGCCCCCAGACTTACAGAAGCCTGTGTTTTTTAAGACCTGAAGTCCAGAACACCAGCCTTAGTTCCCTCCTTCTCCACTCTAATTCCCATTGACCCTACAGCCCAAGGATGGATATCTGTGTTTCACAGAACGGCAGAATGGATCAGTTTGGAAAAGACCACAATGGGATCACCTGGTCCAACCTCCCTGCTCCAGCAGAATTCCCCAGAGCACAGGGACAGGGCTGTGTCCAGACAGCTCTGCAATGTCCCCAGCCAGGGAGGCTCCCCAGCCTCTGGCCAGTCTGTTCAGTGCTCGGGCACTGCACAGCAAAGCAGTCCTTGCTCATGTCCAGGTGGAACTTCCTGGGCATCATTCCTACCCTTCCTCTTGTCCCATTGCTGGGCACCAGGAGCAGAGCCTGGTCCATCCTCTGACACCTCCTGCAGATACTGACAGATACCAACAATGTCCCCTCTCAGCATCTCTTCCTGAGGCTGAGCAGGCCCAACTCTGACAGCATTTTGACACATTCCCTTGGGATCTGAATTTCAGCTTCCATGAGTGCCTAGAACTGTCTCTGGCCTGGCAGGTTTGAGCAAGCCAAGGTGTAGCTCACACCTGTGGCAAAGCAGACTGTGTGATCTGGGCAGCCTAATGAGGGGCCAGCTTGGGGTGAGCCTGCTGGAGATGTTCCAAACAGAGCTGTGAATTCTCCATCCAGCAGCACAAAGGGGCAGGAGATGCTGGAGATATTCCTTTGTGCAGTGGCTCCTTCTTAAACCATTTCTTCAGATTAGGAATTCTGTAGAAGCATTCTAACATAGATCCCAAGACTTTCTTACTGTTTTGCCTCATGGCAACTGAGTACTACTAAGAGAGATTTCTGATGTGAATCTATATCTCTTGTGCTCCCTGGAATTCAGAATTCAGTTCCTAATCATTGCTTTGTTTCTGCATGTTGTGAATCCTATTCTGAGGTCAGGTTTCCCAGTGCATTGCTGAAGAGCTGATGGACCTATGTAAGACCTTCCATTTGGGTTCTTTGGTTTAGATTGTGTGGGTATTGCAGCATCAAGTAAAATCTATGTTCACAAACCCAGAAAACAATGAGAAACAAAGCTGTTTGTGATGTTTTGTAGTAACGTGCCATAAAAATAACAATTCTATGTGGGATGATGCAGGGTGTTCCTGAATGAGATAGAAAATTTTGATTTGGTAAATTGCTGTTTTAACTGAACTGGTTGGACTGGTGTCCAACTTTGCCACAAAAAGCAGAAAATCATTAAGGTGAAAAAGCACTCAGGCTGTATTACCGCTACAAAAGAAGCCAGTAAGATTCAGAGTTTGAGGTTGCCACCAAGAAATGAATATGCCTCCTGTGTTAATGTGATGTTTAAAGTCTCTGCTGAGGCCAGGGTTACCCAGAACACACCAGCTTTCTGTATTGGCCAAGTTCTGTGTGTGTGGATGAGGCTTGTACTCCTGAAAATTGTACTTTTGACAGTATAACATATGCCAGACCTCCCTGGAACTAAGGAAGCTGTGCCAGTAAAAATTCAGTTTTAGTGGTATAAAACTGTGTCCACACCTATCAGCTTTTGCCAGTACAGTTATATCAAGTAGAGATTGTACCTCGTAAGACTTTTGGTAAAGCTGTGCCAGCAAAAGTATAAATACCTGAATCAAGTGTTTCCATTGTAGTCTTGGGCTTCCACGAAAACTTTTAGTTGCCCTTTAGGATGTAAAGACTCTCTGAAGAATAAGTTATTACTTAAACTAAGTTTGATAATATTACCTTGATTCACACATTTAGCTGTTGTCTCTTGTGCCATAGATTTCATAACATTTGGAAATACTGCTGTGGGCAGCATTCCTCTTCCCTGCACTAGCTAGCTTTACCAGTGGGCAAATAGCACATATTTGGATTAGAGCCACACTAAACATTGTTTACTTTGGAGATCACTTAGAGAAAAGCTAGCTGAAGATGTGGGAATTCTGCTTTTGAAAAGGCAGTTCTCAGAAACAGATATTGTTTTGGAAATGAGCAATATGAATTCAGACAAGCTAATGATGTAAGAGTGTTAACAGTGTTTAGGGGGGCTGTTTATTTATGCTGTTACTTTGTGATTACTTTGTGTTTAATTAAGTGGTGCTAAAATCCATAGGGATCACGGTATTGAAAGGAATCTGACCACCACAAAGGGTGGAGAAGGCACATCAGTGATGTAGTTTTTAGCTGGAGTGGAGGCAAAGCTATTAAAAAATGATTGTCAAATAATTATTTCCAGCAGCAGTAAAAATAAAACCAAACCAAAACATCCTCAGACCTATTAGGAGACTGCTGGCAGTAATAATAGAATTTTTAGAATATGTGTTCCCAGGTCTTGCCTATGCTTGAAGATTTAAGGTAGTGAATTAGCTGAACAAGTACTTGTCTCAGTGCAGTCACATTGCACTTATCTAAGCCAGGGATAGCAATGACATGGACAAATGAACACCTTTGGAATTAAGACTGCCAAAATACCAATAATCAAGTGGTTTAGGCCTCTGTGTTGCATTCCAGTTTTGCATCATCTAAATCAGTATAAGCTGATTGAGTTCAGCTGAAATGCAAAAGTATGAGAAGATTTCATATCTCCAAAGCCCACAGGAGTTGATAGTAATAACATGAGTAAGATGGTGGAACTGTTTGGAGCACATAGTAATGCCAAAGGATACCCTAAAAGGAGAATACAGTTAAAGGTAAATACACATAAAAAACCTGAGAGATGAAGTGTAAATTATTGCTATGTTTAGGTTATGTGTTAGAAGCTGACAAATACTTTGAAGATTTCTGTATTTTATTCAAGTACTTAAAATTTAGCTTGTTTCAATGATTCTTTAGCAATCCATTTATATTCCAGCGTTAGATAACCCATTTCCTTTTTGGATGAGCTGGAAGACACAGCCTCTAATTAATGTTCTGTGTATAGCAATTGTTTGACAAACCTGGATGCTTTAGAAGCATGAGGATCAAGGTCAAGTTTTTTTAAGGAAGAGGTGAGAGCATACATTAACTTCTGACATTAAATTCAGTGGTTCTTTTAAAACGGTGAAGTTCACGACTTTGCTTACATTTACTTTTCATCAGCCAGGACTGAACGAGGTAAAATAGTTCACTTGCACGTGTGCATCAGGCTAAATGGATTGCAGAAGATACAGATCTGTTTGCCTGTCTGCACTTGCCTTTAGACAATATTCATCAATTTTACAAAAGCTACTGACTAAACATGGAACCAGTACAAATGAAATGCTCAAGGCAAGGGCTTTCTTTTTTAAATCTGATACAGAGTTGGTTTTACACTGATAGGAAATGTTGGCAGAAAATTAAAATCTTCTATTGTTTCTGTAATTGGGGGGATGAAAGATACAGACTTTTTAAATATTTGATAGAAAACTGCTGTGTTATGCAATGTAATTAGAAGTGTTTTTATAATGCTTTGCTCATATCCCTGTATATGAAAATATTTTATCTCATAGGTCCTTTCTTCTGTTGAAAAGGTTATATAAATAAATAAAATTAATCTCAATACAGTAGATTTTAAAGGCATAATGTTCTAAGCTTTCCAGCAGGTTCTGATTATTTAAAGGATAAATAAGAATTCTGTGAGTAATCACTGACTGAAAGCTATGCAGGATGGGTAACATGCACCATAATAAATATCCAAATCATTGCCTTATTATCATTTGAATATGGTTTTAGGTTCACTAGTAGTGGTACAAGATGCACTATAAAATCATGCTGGACTACTTAATGCAGTGGGGCAGCTTCAGGAATTCCATTCATGTAACAGCACAGAAATCAAAATATTATTAAAATCAGTCATGAAAGGTGACAAAATTGTAGTGTGTTAAGAGTTGACATTGTTCCTTTCTCACTTATAGCAGTGATGTTCCATCAGTCCTGTGCCATGCAGTGGAGTTTGGGCTGTTGGATATTAAACCAGGCCAGGCTTAGGCTTATGTCTAAGCTGGGCTGAGAGCAGGGCAAGAGGGACGAGGTGAGATGCACACGAGACCCAAGGGATTTGCTGTCTCAAGGCCACAACTTCATTAACTGGACTCATATGGGAGTCATTGAGCTCAGACTTGTACAGTGCAGGTCAGGAGCTCTCTCTTAATTGTTAACACCTGGTGCAAAGTTAATGTTGGCTCCCTAAACCCCTTCCTGCCCCTGACAGCCATTCCTCAGCTCTCTGCTGGGAGCTGACCACTCTCAGCTCACACTGAGATTACAGAGTTGGGAAGAGTGGTTGTTCCACTGTAGCAACAGGAATGAGAAACTCTCATCCCCAGCTTCAGACTCCACCTCTATCCTGCTGCAGCTCCATGGACTGAGTACCTCCAAACATTCTGCTTCTCATTTGAGATTCAAGTTGCTGCTGTCATCTTCTGTCCTGTCCCACCAGGACAATGATCTGACACAGGAAAGGGTCAGACAAGAAGAATTCTGTTTGCATGAGGTTTCTCATCAAAAACAGATACCTGTTGCACTCCCCATAAGAGTGAAAAGTTCAGGACTACAATAATCTGCCTTTAAAAGGTGGGAGCTTCTAGAGAGTGATAAAAGACTGGCTAAATCACCAGCATTTGTTGTTCTGTAGGACTCCTATCCCTCCCTGTTCTGGCTCACCCCACCTGTAGAGGCAGAGGCAATCCTGAATAGAACCACTGCTCTCTTTCCTGTCCAAACTGACTCTTCTTCCATGTGGCTGGGCTTTCACCTTCATTTACATTCATCTGTCCTCTTCATCTTAGCCTGAGGGCATTCACTGAACATGAGAAGATAATTTATACAATTACAAAAAGACTGTACATGGAAAGGCTACAGAACTGGCTGAATAACATGTAAAATAAAAGTCAAGAAATAACTGATAAAATTAGCACATTAAAATGCTGATATTTAGGCATAAGCATTTCACATGTCATGGAAACTGTAGTTTCTCGTTGCTTAGGAGATAACATTCATAATCCAAAGGGATGTATGGTTTACATCCTCTAAATCTCCACTGGTTTTACAGGGCTTGTCCATGATGATCAAGAATTTGGTCACAAAAGTTGTTCTCCTCCCCCTCCCTATCGTCAAATAGTTGCTTTCATGCCAACACATCTTGGTCTGATTAGTCCCCTTGATTACAGGCTAAAGTAAAAAGTCAGGTGTATAAGATTCCCATTATCCTTTATTCCACTGCTTCTAAGAACAGGTCAGATAGAGTTATTTCAGTGAAAATGTGAACAATCAACTTCTGTTTACCATTAACCTTCAGTTTTCTTTTCTTAAAATCAAATCAGGGCTTGGTAGGCAGTTATTTTCATACATGTCCCTTGATCAGTGGAACAATCTGTCAAAAGCCATTAAAGCCTCTATTAGGTTGAATTGCATTCAAAGTTAAGCTCTCCAATCATTTGAAGGGCTGTGATGATTGTTTTTAATATAGTATACATCGATTGCTCTCTCTGAGTAGTAAAATAACTTTGAAACTAAGCGTGTATGACTTGAGCATTTTGCTCTCCCGTATGTCTTGAGAAACTTTGTGTCTTGTGGAAGATGAATGTCTACATAAAAAAAATGAAAAAACAAATGCAGTGAATTCACCTCTTAAATGTCACAAGATTTTAACTTTTCTTAGTTCATTGTAACCCTCAAGGTGTAATACATGAAATAGGAAAAAATTTTCCAGGGTCTTTTTCCTCAACAACTTCAAAAAATTATCTAATTTTACTGATATTTTAAAAGTGGCTCTCTATCTTAAAATATCAGGGTGCTTCACAGAGAAACTGAGGCAGAGGTCAAAAGTGCAGCTGGGATCTGAGTGCCACCACTGAAACGAGTGTTATGTAACTCTCTGTGGCTGGCATATCTCTATTACTTCCAGTCATCAGCTCAGTTTACAGATTAAAGATGCTCTCATAGAACTTGTTGTCCTCCAAAGTAAAATCTGAAAGTTGTGCTGGAATCTGTCTTCCTCATGTCATATTTAAGACAGTATTTAATTGCATAACATACAATAATGTATCTTGTGTAACAGAGATCTTTCAGACCTCCTAATGTTTGATTAAAACTTCCTAGTGAATCTTTTAGTTACATTCCAAGTCCCTGAGCTCTCAATGGGAAAAGATAGATTTTATTGGAATTAAATTATTCCATGGAGAATATGCAGTATATAATACAATATAATATAATCCCCACTCTTCTAGATCTATTTTAAGTATTTCCACTGCATGTCCCACAAGGTTGTACAGCTGCTGTATTAGGAAACTCTTAAGAAAATACCCTGTTGGTATTTGTGCTGTTTTTACCAAGGTGAAGGTGAGTTACTGAGGCAAACTGGAATGCTGGTTGTGCACCTGTTAGCACTTTGGTCTGGTACTTATTTGGTAGTCTGGTAGTACTTTACTGAGAGCACTGTTTTACTAGGTATTTTGATGAACATCCTAATAAATTATTATCCAACATCAAAGAATTCCACAATTCTTTTATTGCTATTCTTTCTTTTCTATTGACTGATGCCCCTTCTTCCCATGTTGTCTCAGTATTAACAGTAGTGTTAATACTTTGTTAGGCTGATGTGACCTTAAAGTGAGAAAACTTTTGGATTATATATGCGATATTCCCTGCAGTACATTTTTTTCCAAGCCAATTTATTAGATTATTTTGACTCCCTTTCCATTTGGTACCGCTACTTTTTATTAAGACTTATTTATAGAACTCTGCAAGATATACAGTGATATGTATTATGTTATGTATTTACTAATGTAGTGAAATTTATCAAATAAACTGCTTTAAAAATCTGTTTGTCTGTCATTTGCCCTTCAGAAGGTGTTAGTTCTTGTCTTCAATACCTCATTGTTGCAGTGCATGTAAGTTCAGGTGCATAGGTGACAAAATTGGTTTCTGTAAGCTCTCTATATGCCAAATAGTGAGAGATAAACTTTGTCAAAGCAGCAAACTCAAAGAAGCTGAGTCTACTCTTCAGTGGCACATTGCTCCCAACCTGAACTGGGTGTCAAGTCCAAGTGCACAGTTATCCTCATCTGCCTATGCTGGCAATTTAATAATGGTAAATAGATACAATAGATGGTGGAGGATTTGTTTTTATTCTTGAATTGATAGAATTAAATACTGGTTATATTGCAAATCTAGTAAGGAAGGCAGAATTATTTCTGTTCTTTGGTGAGACTCATATCATAAATGAGTATGACTGACTTCTACTCCCTGTAATAGTGTTTCCTTCAGCAAAAAATTATGGCTCTGCTAGGTTTAGAGCAAATTCCTCTGGCAGTGCAACCTCACGCTTCCCATGTCTGACACAAACTGTTACATTATGTGAGTAGTAGAAACTCAGTGCTCACCAACACTGCATCAGTCTGTTTTAGTGTATAAACTGTTTGTTCCACGTTTGTTTGCAGTTTATTGCAGTAGAGCTTGCCATTTCAAACGTGTAGTCGTGTTAAACAAGGCAATGTCAAAGAAATGTGTCTTGTACATAGACTAAGAGGTAGTGAGGTTTGTGCTGTCCATTGTTTCGAAAGAGTTTCATTTCACACATACACCTATATCAGATTTTGTTCTAGGGTTCCTGGTCAGAGGAATAGTTGTCATTAGCTGCCTCTTTCCCAGTGAAAGCTGTGTCCATGCTATCCCAGATTTGAGTGGCAGAGCAAGGCAAGGACTGATACTGCAGATTTCCTGTGATGCTGTGACAGGAGCCATTGCAGAGATCAGCAGAGTGATTTGATGTGCACATGGCCATGGCTGAGGTGCACTGCAGTGTTCTGTAATTCCTGGAGTTCCCTTAAGGCCGAAGGCTGTGTGCAAAAATTATTCTGCATTAGTAGATTCCAGCCAAGAGGTGATGGAAATGTGAATAATATTAGCCAGGATGGAATGGAGTCTCCAAGTAAAAAAGTTGACAGAGCATTATTAACACACACTCCAGCTCAGAGTCAGCAAGGCATCCAAGAGGTGAGAAATTTGATTTCTTAGCCTAGAACATTCTTTTCTTGGCTTTAGAAAAGGTTTCATTGATTTAAGTAAAAGCCAGGTAACTGGATGGAGACCCGTTTGCAAAACCAGTGAAACATTTCTTACAATCCATTGTGATATATCCTATATATATCTAGAAAGACCAAGATGAGTGTCCCTGGGATCTAGAGTGCCTTGAGCTGTTCCTTTTTCTTCCTTTTTTTACTCTCAGAGCATACTTTTCCTTTTTTCCTAAAAATGAGTAAAACACACAGCAGTAGTGACCTTTCAAAAAAAAAAAAAAAAAAATCAGTAATCAGGGCCTTTGCTGGAGGGACACAAGCACAAGGAGACTCAAGAAAAAAATTTCTGTGGGGATTAAGGTACTCTTCCAGCATCTCCATTCAAGAATAGCTGGTCTTAATTGAGGCAGAGATTAATCAGGATTCAGTGTTTGTTGAATTTTGATTTTTACCCTAATTCCATTCTTTCTATAGGAAATCTGTTATGAGAACTTAAATCCTCCTTGAGGAGACAGACTTGTAGTTGTCTTTTCACCACAAAGGCTCTTGCACCCTGTTGCCTACAGTCCTCACCCTGCAAGTGAGAGTATCATAAGGTTAAACACCCTGCTACAGCTGAAAGACATTATTGTCATTTGGTGATGAATCTTCATTTCTGATCTGAAAGGTCTCAAGTTATATTGCTGAAGTTGCAGATGTGCAATTTATCTGTCAGCCAATGCCTGTATTTTGTGGTCATGCAATCAGTTCAAAGTGAGTTTTTACTAAACACTTTTAAGTGTTGGGTTTTTAATTCCAAGATCATTCATATAAAAGAACCATCATCTCAAACCAGAAGAATCACACTGAATTTGTAAATAGGTAAAAAGAAGTAAATAAAGTTTGCATCACTCTATATTCTTGATTTTTTCAGTGGGTTCAGAGTACTATTTTAGAGGTTGTGACTGAATCAGCTTATCTACTAAAGACATATGTGCAAGTTTTCATCTAATCTGTATGATGCCCTCTTTGCACAATTATATTTAATTTCATCTGGTCTGTATGAAACTCGCTGCATAATTATCACTAAGATTTTGAAACTAACAGCACTTCATTAATTAGGTTTCTGTTATTATCCTGTTCCTAGTTGCCTGTTAATTATTAGGGTGAAAATAAAGGGTGCTTTTCATAAGCCTTGATATTTTCTGTTTACAAGTATTTTGCTAACATCTAATAAAATTAATGGCCTCTAATAACAAGAGGAAGTGAAATCCTACTTAGCAAATTCATAGCTTTTCAATGTATCTTGTGGCTTTATGGTATGTCAAACTGTAGGAATGTAAAAGCGGTTTAAGGAGCTGTTGCTGGGTTCAACTAGCTGCAGAAACTTTTAAGTTATTTTTGTTTCTTCTTTATTGCTTAACCTCTGGGGCCTAAGTCTGGGCTACTTGATAAAGCAGTCATTCAGGAACTTGAAACTATACAAGCTTTGACTTGATAGACTTAGAACAAGATCTTGTATTAAACATACATTTTAAAAATATAATTTCAAATCTGGAAATTGATTGTGGCTTGACCTGTATATACTGAAGAGCTCACTGTTTCTTACTTTCTTTACTTTACTGATATTATTAGATCTGTTGTTCTTTTACCAGAACTCCCAGCTGATAGAAGAAAAATCAATGTAGAGCAAAGCATATTGGACAACAGCACTTTCATTAGAGTCAGGGCCACAACTGACTAGCTAAGACTAAGTTATGACATTTCCACTTTTAAAGGTTGCAAATGCTTGTATTATGCATTTTCTGGTATTCTCAGGGGGCCAGAGTCAAACATGCATGAAGCAACCTTGGAACAGAGCAGTCTTTTAAAAAAAATTCAATATAACACACTGATTTTTTTGTACATGCCAATATGAGGATTATAAATCACAAGGAATTTCTCTCCAATGCTTTTTTTTAAACGTAGCATACATCCAAAGTTACACTTCCCAGCATTTTGTATTTATCTGCATACCCTTACATTCACTCATTTCAGTGAACTGCTGGACATAGTGATCTCTCAGGTGCCTTTTGCAGTGAGCATTCAGCACTTGGCTGGTACAGAGCAGGATGCAAAGGGATCTCTGAGGATGCATCCCTTCCCCACACCATCACCTGAGCTAGCTCATCTCGGATGGAGGATGCTCAGAGGTCTGTAGTTCAAACACACGTCTGCCCAGCTAATGGGGTCAGAACGTCTCCTTCCAATAATGGATTGGTTCTCTCCGGGGTAAAGTGCCTCTAAGAGAAATTGAGAGGAGATCCATCCTTAAATAAGATTTGATGCAGCCCAGGAGAATGACAATTACATCTTTTGCTAACACTATTTCTAAAGCAAAGTCATGCTTTGTAGGAAACAGGATGATGGAGTACTTGGGGAGATTTTTCTAGTGTAGTGATTAGTGGATAGGTCCATGCTATAGAAAAGTTCTGTGTGAAAGAAAATGAAACTCCTGTAAGTGGCTCTTCTGCTGCAGACAGTAAGAAGTGTCCATGTAGGTCACCTTAGTAAACTCTGGGTTATTTTCTTCTTGGACTAAGTGCAGCTGGTGACAGCAGCAGATATTTCTATCCAACAGATGAAAAAAAGCCGCTCCTGGGGTTGAAATCCAGGGACCCAGCTGAGATGTACACTAAGAGGCACTCAGAAGGGGCTGCCAAAATCAAGTTAGAGCCACAATTAGAATTCATACCTGGATGGTGCTTTGCTGTGTCCCATGGCATAATTCTCAGCTGAGGAGGTAGGGCTGGACAGGGTTGATTCCATTGGAGACAGTGAGCTGTGTCTACACCTGAACTTTCTCCCTCTCATACTCACACACACGATTTCCCACACTGCAGGACTGCCCCAGAGACACCAGCACAGGGAGGACACCATGGGTGGGCAGTAATCCTATGGCAGGGAAGGGAGATCCCAGCAGTTAGAGAGCCTTAGAGCCACCACTGAGCTCATGTGTACCTGAACAAAAGCAGGGTGAGTTTTTTTGCCCCTCTGATTCCCAGATTACTGATTCACAGAAAGGCATTTTCAACCATTATTCTTAAATTCAAATCCCGATTTTCATGGGAGATCTGTGGCTGAAATATAAATTGGAGGTGGAGGCAGTAGCTGAGATTTTTGCCTGTCTCTGACCACTTAATTTTCTACTTTGTAATTCCACAGCCTTCTGCACATGTCAGTTTTACATGCAAGATGTAGGAGTAGGCTCTCCAGTCATTGATCCTGACTTAACTGATGTCAATCATCCATTTTGGACACTTGCATAATCCTCCTGGCCCAGACTCCTACATCAGCACTGGCTTGTCAGAAGCTCAGGTTGCAGAGCAGCACCTGAACCCCTTCATGAGCGTGGCTGCAGCCCCCCTGCTCCCACCTCCCTGCTGTCACCAGGTGTGGGAGAGGACACAGCTCTCCCTCTTACCCTCCTGGTGTCTTTCATAGGCACTTGCACTCGCTGCTGGCCTTGACCCTATGATGAAGGTCCCTGTCCTTGAAGAAACAACTCAGTGATAGTGATGAGACACTGGGATAGGCTGCCCAGAGAAGCTGTGAATGTCCCAGCAATGGAAGTGTTCCAGGCCAGTTCAGGTGGGGTCTAGGTGTCCCTGCCCAGTGCAGGGGGCTTGGAACAAGCTGATCTGTAAGGTCTCTTCCAACCCCAGCCATTCAGTGTTTTTGGGAGTCAACTGGCTCTGCTCACTGTGACAGCTCTCCTGAGATTTCTGATGACATTTGGCTGGCTGCTCCCCTGGTGTCCTGCTTGCCCTTACCTGCTGCCTGTGTAACACCTGCTGACTTCACCCACAGCTGTGTCCTGTGTGTTTTCCCACTGCTGGGGTGTTTGTTTGGCTCCAGCTCGGTGGCTCTGGCAGCAGCAGGCTGGTGGGGCAGTGCTGGGGGTGGCTGGGCCGGGGCAGCCAGACTCTGCTGCTGGCACATCCCCTCTGCATCAGTGCAGCACTCAGCTGGCAGGGGCTGTGAGAAGACATCTCCACATCAAGGCTCTTTGTGAAATGGTTTGACACAATGTGGCACGTTGAACTGCAGATAATGTTTTATGCCTCTTTTTTTCCTCTTTGAGTAAAAACATGTAGCTCCTTTTTAGTGGCTAATAAACACGAACAGAAAAATCTCTCCAGCTACGCATTCAAAAGTTTGCATTCTGTGGCCAAGGAGGGAGCTAAATGTACAGGTATCTAATGGAGCCATTAAATGCTTACAAAGAGCTGCATAAGCAAATGTGGCTCTTTACCCCTCAGAACCCCAAAAGAGAACAAAAAGGGGCTGATCTGAAAGTACTTGCAGGCTGAGATTTCAACATAGCTGTGGAGCACCTCCCCAGCCTCTGCCCCTCTGCCAGTTCCACTTGTGTTATAGTTTTGTAGCTCCATCCTCTGTTCCCTGTGGTGTTGCCAGGGGTAAACAGCACTGCAGCATCAGTGTTTGCTTCCCAAGGCAGCCCTCTGATTGCCCCAGTCACCACCTGAGCAGTGCATGGGCATTGCTGAACACTGTGCCACTCCTTCTTAATTCTCATTTACTGTGTGTACCTTCCAGAGCCTCACGGGGCAAAAGTGAAAAGAAGTTCCTGAAGTGTAAATAAAATCCCCGTGCTAAGGAGCAATCCTGAAATGTACTGCAGGATTTTTTATTATTTAGAAACAATGTAAATCATTATTTTATGGAGAAGTAAAATATGTAAAAACGTTTCTGTATAGTTCTTTTCTAAATCTAACACAGAAGCTTTTTGCCCCCTTTTTTAAAGCAACCATTTAATGAAGTCTGACACTTAGCAATGTTTTGAAATAATTTTTGCTGCTCTGCCAGCAGTTAGCTTTGCTGTGAATCTCTAAAGACAAATCCATCTACAGTGAATCTAGCAAAATTCAGCTCCATGTTGTATGTCAGGGTTGAGGACTACTTGTCAGCTCTGGCACTGTCAGATTTTATCTTTAAATATGACAGGCAATTTGTTCAGGGAGCACTTCTGAATGACAAGATATAGTGGTGTTGTAAAACATGGCACCTGTGTGGTATGCCCTGCCTCTGTGGACATCAGAGGCTATTGTTTCCTTTGCTATTAGACAGCCACAGTCACACAATAAGGTGTGTAAAATGTTCACAGAAACCTTTTAAATAGAGTAGCAGGAAAGTAGATACCCTCCGGTCATTTAAGTCAGGCCATTTATCATTTTATCTTATAAAACACAACATTCGCTAAAATGCGATGTAAAAAGAAAACCAAACGCTCTGCTGAGCAATGTCGGGCAAGCCAAGGGTTTGAGCCACGCTGTAATAAAAGAGGGTTATCTTTAAAGCGAAATGCAATAGAAAAATTAGGATTTTAACTCCTTCCTGGTCAGACAGCTAGCAAGAGCCATGCACAGGGCTGCTGTTGGCATATGGGATGGAAATGGTCCCACTGAAAAATCCTGTTACCACAGTGGGGCTTCCTGGAATGGGGCAGTCAGAGCAGATGATGAAACATTAACATACCTAATATGTTTATTTAAAAATAAATAAATAGAAGGTCATTTAGGATCATTTCCTTGAAATAGAAACCAGACCAAACTGGGAAAATTAAAGTGGAGACATTGTGGGTCTGCCTCTGCCAAAGTCAAGAGAGGGCTTTTCCACCTGGCAAGAGCCATGTGTTCACAGGGCTGGTGAGCAGCATTCTTCAGAACATGGATGTAAAACTGAGTCAGTCTAGCACAGTCTGATAGCACAGAGACACTGCATGCAGGCATACCCCAAAACACTGTGCTCATGCTCTTGCCCTGCTGACAGGGCGTGGTGTCTGTTCTCTGCAGGATGTGGGAGGGAGCCAGCTCAGTCTTTCAAAATTTAAAAAAATTGCCCTTCAGAGTAGAGTTTTGTGTTGGCCTGATTCTGTTAGCAAAGAAGTGGCCAAGGTGTTGCTGACTGAAAGGTGAGTGCCTGTGCAATTGCCCATAGCCAGGACAGGGCTGTGCCTGCCCAATCTTTGCACAAGAGCCACCTCCTGAGCCCAGCCCTTCCCAACCGGCACCACTGCCCTGCCCCTCCTGTCCTTGCTGCTCTGCCAGCCACTGAAACTCTCTACAGCCAGGGGAGCAGCTACAGCTCTGCCCTTATGGGTGAAAGAAGGGATTTGATCCCTGATGTGCATTCCAGTTGCTTTTGGGGGCCAGGCAGACTCTGGGCTCCGGTAGATCTGTACCATGAGAAGTCGGGATTAAGGCCATTCTGTGTAGATTTCCCAAGTCCAAGAAGAGGGGAAATGACAAATGATAGGGGTCTGATTAACAGTAACACTGTGATCAAGTTATATTAATATCCAGTGGTCAGCTGGAAGGCATACAATATTTGGGATTTTACTAAAAGTCTCAAGTCCTGGAAATTAGGGATTCTGTAAGAACATTGTTTTAACTTTCATGGAAGAAGCAAGTGTTTGGACTTCATGTTTACAGCTGAATGGAATAGAAGTGAACTCTGCAAACTCAAACACTAGATGGCAAATACAGTGACATCAGTTAAAACCTAATATTAGTAGCCCACATTCTCAATCTTTACAGCCTGCCCTGTTAATAGCTGTTAGTGATGACAGAAGTGGTGTGCATGTAGCTTTGGCATGGCAGCTGGAACAAAAATGAAAGTTATACAAGGTGGTGGGTGATAGGATGGGTTTGGTAGTTAGAAAGATGTAGAATATGTACAAACAGATCCTTATTAGGAAAGAATTGGCACAGTTTAAATATACTTGTTTGTTTCTTATTATGAAAAGAAACTAAGTAATGTCTTTTTACCTTAGTGTAACTGCTTTAAAGAAAATTCTCTAGGTGAAGCAGAGTGGTAGCTTGTGCTATTTCTTTTTTGGCAGACAAAGCTATCTGTCATGTTCACTCTTGTATTATTTCCCCATCTTCAGTAGAATAAAAATAAAACTTTTGTTTTTAAAGTGGCATAACTGTTTTCAGATATTTATAAATTCTCCTCAGATATTTTTATCTGTTCCTTTTTTAAATATAAGGTTGCCGTAATTTTAGAACCACTGGGAAAATGAACATTCATCTTATCTAAACAAAGATCTTTTGATGATTAGCTCCATATTCTGAAATGGTTTCCATAATGAATTAATAGCAAGAAGCATCTCCAGAGGGTTAACCATTCCACCTGGACTTGGTATTTATTTCATGTTAGCATGAACTGTTGCTGAAGAAGTCTATCTCTTCCCATTGACTATGGAGAGAAATGAGGTAATTTGCTTGTGTAACTTTCAGCTACATTTGGCAGAGGAAAGTCATCTTTAGTCACCTAAATCCCTTGACTTTCTCCCTGACACAGCAGCCTAGATCACAAAGGTGTTTTCAAGAATGTTTGTTTTCTCCTTGTTCACCAGCATTTCACCATCTGTGACATGGCTTCATAATGGAAGCTAATTCAAAGGGCTTTTAAAAACAAGGAGAAAGATTTTTTTTGTAATTAATAGTGATGGATGACTGGTATGGTCACACAGAGCAATATAAATCTGTGTGCCGTGCCCAGTGCTAAAAAGCAAACTCTAGCTCAGGGAGCTCAGGTACTTAAGCACAGGAAAGTCATACAGGGAGAGGGGTTTAGACCTCATGTCCATTAGGAGGGCAGATAAACACCCAGTGAAGTAATTTTGCCTGCCCATCAGCAAATAATGTACTCTGGAAGGAAGTTCTGCACTTCAGTTCCACCCTCCTCAAGCAAGTGGCCTTGCCAGCACTTTTAGAGAGAATGTAGCCAGAAAGAAAAAGCCTTCAAACACTAATGAAGAGCTACCTACATCAAAGTAACTTCCCCAAATCAGAAGCAGCTGTAATTATCAGTTATCTACCAGTGGATTTTCATGATGAATGAGATATAAAATACTTCATATATATTTCAAATGTGATTATGTATGTTATAGAGTTGTATAAGTATACTTGTATAAGTATCGAGTAAGAAGGTCTTTTTTTAAAGGTGAAAATTGAAAATTTGGGGTAAAAGTGAACTGATCAGCAGTGAAAAAATACATAGATATCTTACAAACTGTGTGCCAGTGTATAATCTTTTGCTGCTACAGCAATTTCTCCTCTTAAATACTTTTGAATATTGCTGTTACAGGAAACCTGAGATGTGCCAGGTAGGAAAGAGTAGTTAATCATATTATGCACTCTATAAATGGTGTGAATGGTTTATTAGTTTCTTCTATAGATAAAATTAAGTGGTATCTGGGAAATATCTGCAATAAAGCTATTTTGGGTTATTTTTTGCTTTAGTATTCTACTTGTGTCCTCAATTTGCCTTTTCTAAGACATGAAGGTGGTTATCATATAAGCTGGGCTTAAGTAGGAGTCAAAACAATGGTATCAAATACACAAGAACAGATTTCTTTGTTAGGGAAAATTGCAATTCATTGATGTACAAGAGGCTACCCCTCTGTGGGCCCAAACCACCATGGATATGGTTATCCACAGCTGGAGTTAGTCTGAGATGACTGGAAATGGGAGCACAGGTGCAAAAACTTCATTTATTTCCCAGCTGCCCAGGAGAGTGGCTTGAATCTGTGGCAATGAAAGGAGCTGGAAATGTGATGGGGAGGAGCTCGGGGAGCCTGGAAGAAGCTGCTGGACATGCCTGAAAGCAGAAAGGTAAGTGAGAGTTTTTCTCCACACTCCTGAATTTATTCTGGTATTTTGCATAAAGTCTTGTCTTTGGTAAATAATTGAATATGTTCTGTGATTAATGGAGGGATCAAATTCAGGCATGGACACTTTTCATCAGGACTCCTCCATCTGTAGGAGCAAGGCTTTGTACCCCTGTGGACCAAGCCTGGCTGGGGAGCTCTGTTTACTCTGGTGCTTTTTAACTCATTGTCCTTAAGGCTGCTGAGTTTATGGCCAACTTTGATCAAATATGACATATAAATTCAAGTCTTAGAGGTTGAAGTTCTGCAATTGTGTTGTGAAGTTTGGAACGTGGCAAAAAGAGAGTCACAGGCAGCAGTGTCCCTTCCGAGGAAAACCCAGCAGGATGTGCCCATCACTGTCCCTTTGGAGCAGCCAGCTGGGCAGTCAGCCACAGCCAGGGCTGTGTCCTGTGTGGAGGAAACACTAAACAACGGGGGAGGACAGAACTTTGTGGTGAGGGCATAGGGGCAGGATTTTGGTGACAAAGAATTTGAATTTATGGGAAATTTGTCTTCATTAGTTCTGCTGTTCACACAACCTCTTTCTGGTAAACCTGAGAAAACCAGGGCTTTCTCTGTTTTACACTAATAAAACTCGGGTAATGTTATTTAAAATGCTTTGGCTGTACAACAGTTTCCCATAAGCTTCCAGTAATTATCCACAATGGATGCACATTCTTAACTCATGTTTGATTTTAATAGTCAGTGTGACAATGAGTAGAATTGGATTGGGCATTGAGCTTTTCAGTCCCAAACCACCAGTGCACTTGGGGGTATATTTAGATTTAAATTGCATGAGTTTCAATGGGGAAAATGTGTAAGTGCTTTGCTGGATCTAAGCTTGTACTTGGTATCTCAGTTTTGTAACTTTTTGAGCAGAGGTTTTTCATAAGAATAAATAATTTCATGTGGTTTCCTAAAGAAGTGTGTTTGCAATTGTGCTGTGTGCTCAGACAAGAACCAATTTAAACCAAAATGAATTGAATAACAGAATAAATTTCTGCTGGCTTTATGAGAATGGAAGAGAGGCATTATTAATGCCTGTAAGGAAAAGGATGTTTTGAGGACTCAGTCCTACTAGAAATCAGCTCACCTACACAGGTGGGAAATTATGAGCCTGAACTCCATAGCAAGTGGGAATTCATGGATATTGTGGCTCAGGGAGCTACCTGTGCCTTTTACTGTGATAAAGCTTTGAAAGCAAACACTGTATTCAAAACAACTGCTCAGGATGTTTCAGCCAAAATGAGGAATTTTTTTTGCTAAGGGACACGTGTGGCAGGCTGCACATTAATGCAGACCTTAGTGTTATCCAGAAGCATCCCAAGAACCTCCGTGGCTCTGCAGATACTGAAGGCTCGTGTACCAGCTGCCCACAGCCTTCCTTCACCTTCCTAAACAAAAGGGAGCTTTGGAAAGAAAGGTGACCCAGGCGTGCTAATGTGAGTGTTAGGATGAAGAACAAATAGCTTGTCAAATAGCAGTATTGTCTGAGATAATCAAAGAATCGTGGACTTATTTGGGGTGGGAAAGACTTTTAGGAGTGAGTCTACCAGTATCCCCAGTACCATCCAGCCCACCACTAACCCATGTCATTAAGTTCCATGTCCACAGCTTTTAAATACCTAAAGGGATGGTGACTCCATCACTTCCTTGGGCACATTGTTTCTCTTATTCCTACAAAAAGTTGGCAATTACATTGCAGCTTTATTTTATTTTGTTCTTCTTAAAAATCAACTGAATATCAATCTACAATCAATAAAGAAAGTTGCCTATAGGCAGTTCTACCTTCAAATCTACTCCATGGATCAGCTGCTGGTAATCTATACACAGTCAATAAGACACGTTTCAAAAGGGAGGTTTTTCTCCCAAAAGGCAAAACTGCTCTAATTTACAGCTGGATATGAACTGGGCAAATAGTATACACCTGAAGTAAATGTAATTTCCAATTTACAAGAAATGCTGGTGAAAGATTAGATCTGATCTTCTCTCTATGCAAGTAATCTATGGATATTTATATTATGATAACTGGAGAGCACAAATTGCTTTGGTTTTTCCTTTTGGGTATCTTTTTTATTTGTTTGTTTAGCAAAACCTGCAGGGGAAACTCGAACAGCTATAATTACAGTCGCAGTTACAAGTTGTGGGGTCTGTAGATAATAAGCTACAAGGCATTTTTATTGTGCTCTTTTATTATTATTTGGTTAAAGAATGCTTTTTTTCCCAAGACAATCCATCTGTACTATGTAGGAAGGAGAATCAAAGCAATAGCTGTCAAATATCAGTGAGATAGCAGATTTACAAATTAATCCCATTGCTTTGTATTTCCACAAAGGTTGAAATCTATAATTTGTGCTAGAAACTATAATTAACTTATTGGAAGCACTCAGGCAGCTAGGTGTGCAAAATGGCAGCAGGTGTGTAGTATCATTAGAAATACACTGTATTAAAAGCACCTTGGAGTTTTATCCCTTTAGTTTCATGCTACCAGCTGCCAATTTGATTGGTTAAGTGGTTTTGGGCCATGCAATACTCTTTCTTTTGGATTGATGTGTTTATTACTTTTTATGACAGGGGATCCCAAGGCAGATGTTCAATAAAGAAACAAGCTGCTACAGACCAGAGTAAAGAGATAGGTGGTGTAGATGCAGGAAATTGGGAAAGTTATCATATGCGCTAAGTTGTTATTGAAGATTTTGCTCCCAGCGTTTGTAGCAGTTGTGTTATATGCTCTTCCACAGACAGTAATCTAACAGGGAATTATTGAAAGCCAAGTGCCAAGATTTCAAATTGCACTATATGATGTGGAGCTGCTACTCGAGCAGGGAGCTGGAGCTTTGAGAAGATAAAGATGTGGCCGTGCCATTTCTGGGAGCTGTGTGGAAACAGTGGGAGCTGCTGTGCTCCTGCAGAGCCTTTTCTCCCTGAGACACAGCTGAGGGTCTGCTTCTCCTTTGCACCTTGTGCAATCTTTGGTGAAATCACTTACATTAGCACAAAAAGGTGAAAATTGTTACTGGGAAGGAATATTGCTCAGAATTTGGATAAAGGTGAACAAATTATGGTTGTATAGATCTGGATCAACCAAAGCCAAATTCTACTGTCTTCATCAGTAAAAATACAGGCTCATCATATTTAAGAGAATGGGAATATACAGTTGGGTACATGGGCAAAACCAGAAAAAAGAGACAGGTTTTTACTTCCCCTAACTGTTGACTGCTTGGTTTGTTTTGCTTTGTGCTAATGGGGAGAGAAAATGCAAGTTTCATGGCTTTTGGAGACTTCTGAACACTCCTATAGGGGAAAAGCAAATATTTTCTAGAGAGGCTTCTTGGCATAAACCATTTCTTTTTCAGTGTTTTAAAAGGAAGCAAAAGACTGTGATTGACATAAAAATTTTCTTTTTAATTGATTTAGTATATTTTGCTGGTTTTGTAACTTTAATTTAATCTATTACAACCAGATACGAGGAGAGCTAATAATTCATGAGAGATGTTATTTTCTAATTAGATTTTTATGAATGCCCCTAAAGCTTCTGCCCAGAAGTGGAAGCTGGCCAAAAAAATTTGCATTATATTGAGAGCAAACTGTTTTGCCCTGTCCATATTCTTTGATCCACTGGTTTCCTTCGGTTTCTTGCTGTATTAGCATCATCCCTGAAATAATATTTTCGCCCTGTGTTTGGAAGGGATAAGGATCTCATTCCTCCTCTCTACCCCTGAGCACTTCCTGTCCTACTCCTGCAATCTCCTCTTGACTTTCTGAGGCTCAGCTCTTCAAATCGCACTGGGCACAAAGTGTTGCTCTCCTTTCTCTTGCAGACAAGGTGTGACTTGTGCCATCCCAAATCTTCCCACTCCTGTGTGTGTGTCAATATTCACTTGAAACCTCCCTTCTTTTGTTATAAGGTTGTATCTTTCCATACCCTCTGCCTTTACTTGCTGTTTGTGAATTACAAACTGGCTACCAGGGAGAAAAAGGAAATGTGAAATGGGTTCTTGCTGTCTGTTGGGAGAAAAGCTGTTCAAATTGAGACAGCCCTGTGATCTGCAGGACTTCTCATGGCCTGAAATGGCAAATTTCATGGGCTGAGACAAGTATTCCAGATCATATCTCAGCTATTTCATCCTCTTCTAAGCTATTGAAGCCTTAAGGAGGGAAGAAAAAGAAATTATCAAATTTAGGCTGTTATTAGACTATTTGTCAGACCAGTTTAACCAACAAATTCCAAATGCTGCTCTGGTTTTCTGATGGTTTCAGTTCAGTTGGCAGGAGGCACT
Source organism: Acridotheres tristis (assembly GCA_037013685.1). NCBI lineage: Eukaryota > Metazoa > Chordata > Aves > Passeriformes > Sturnidae > Acridotheres > Acridotheres tristis. The sequence continues at coordinate 10,113,694 of CM072898.1, forward strand.
CAGACAGGTCAGGGAAGGCTGAGGCTGTGTGGGATCAGCTGAGAGAAATGCCAAGGATGTGTTAAACACGTGAGGCAGAAAAGAGACACTGTGACAATGGAGTCGTGTTAAAGCAGGGGCTGAACATAAAACTCGAGTACTTGCAGTAACAGGATGTGTTTGGATGCACAAACAAAGGCAGTGAAAGAGACAATGCAGACCTTGGGAGCTGAGGAACATGGGAAAGGGGAATCATGCTAAAAAGCGATATGAGCCCTGGTGGAAAGTGACGTTTTTAAAGCAAACCACAGTGGTTGCTGCATTGTACAAACCTAATAAGACATAGTGAAAAATATTGGATTTATTTTTACAAGTTAAAAGTGACCTTGTTGGCCTTATGAATGGATTCACTTCTCACAGTACCTCTTAAGGGCATTAGGGTTATGACTAACTCATAAAAATAAATCCAATATTTTCCCCTTGGCCATGTCATATCCAATGTTGGAATTCAGCTGTGAGAGCTGGTGGGGCTCCGACTTTCATTTAGTTTGACCTCCTATTATGAGAAGTACCTGGCTCTCAGTCCTGGTGGGCTGCAGCAGAGTTCCAACAGTGGCTCTATCACACACAGAGTAGAAACAGAAAATATTCGAGAAGGCCTGAAAATAGAGGGTTGTGCAACACAACGTAACTGAAAAGAACATGTGAAAGGAATAAGTGTTTCAATACAGATAGGTTTTCTTCCTTTCCTATTTTTCATTTGACCAGCATAACAGATCAAGGCAGGACTGTCAGTTAAGTCCTACACTCTACTTGGGGGAGGCAGAATCCAAGCTGATGACTGAGCTCATACAGTTTGTATTTCTGTTGTAGTCAAAGGAACTTTCAAAAATCTAGTCAAGAAAATAACTAGAGAACAAGTGATTTGAAAATGAGAGCTTTAAAGGTGAGAGACACACCTGTCTAGTATTTGTGATGGCACAAGGCCTCTCCTGAGCAACAAACTAGTCCAAAGCAGTTGGAGAAAAATAGTACAAACTGTTTTCAGCACCCACAGATGGTTACAGCTACACGTCTGGAGCTTTGTTTGCTGCAGCTTAGTGGGCTCTGTCAGTCACTGAGGGCTTCTATTGGTTCCACACATGCAGGTGACTGCAGTGCAAGGTGGTCACTGTCACGTATTGGTGAGCACATGTTCATTTTAAGTGCATAGCAGATGTGCTCTTTTTATAACTCATGTTTTCTGCTTATCTGCTCTGCCTGATAACCATTCCTTTTCCAGTAGGCTCAGGAGAGCTCACCTTCCTTTTGGCTGAAGAACTTTAAGAGTTCCAATACATGCACCTGGGTGTGGCCATGGATGACTGGCTCCAGGTGGCCTTGCTTGAGAATGGGCTTTGGTCTACCTTGGTTCCAGCCCCAGCCATTCCATGGTACCACGACCTTAAATCCAAGCTGTGACAGCACAAATCTCTGTATAAGCTCATTTGCCCTGTCAAGAAATGCAGAGTGGGCAGAAAACCAGTTGATGACACAGGAGTGAAGGTACTGTGGGATTAACAAGAATGTTTGCCAGGTACAATTAATCAGCTAAAATAGAAGCAGAATGAGATAAAATATTTCTTGCATTGTGATTGTCCTTGCAGGGAGAAACCCTCGACTAGTGTAATTTGGATTAAATATAAACTCAAGTGCAAAGAATATATAAATCCATTTATCTGTGTTTATCTGGAGCTGAGCTGGATTCCAGCTTTGGTTAATGCAAAGTTAATTTTGCCATTGTTCAGTGTTGCCTTTTGTCTCCACAAATTTTCTCCCAACAACTTGAGAGCATGCTGAATTATAACTGTAGAAAATCATGAATGACATGCATATGTTGTAGGCATTTTTGAGGTTGCAGGGCTAACAGTAAATATTCACACTTAAAATATTGAATTTAGGTTTATATGCCATGGAAATGTTGAGTACCTTCTTTGCTTTGTTTCCTCTGCCTCTGCTTTTCCCATGATTCTTTTATTACACTGAACAAGTTCCGTATCTGTAACATACAGAAGTTGACATGTTCTCATATTGCATTTCCTTATTTTCTCTGAACAAGTTTCAATGAGTATTATTTTACCTGCATCATTTTGGTGTCTAAAGTATTCCCATAGTCAGGTCAATCATGGGAAAATTTTCATTCTGTAGAAACATATTGGATCCAGAGCTAGGGAGTTCCCCAAGTGCTGGAGTGTCAGCCCTGCCCTGCTGTGAGCTCTTGGCTCTCCTGTGGAGCAGCCCCTGCTCCCCAGCTCTGCCCCAGGCCAGGCAACTCCTGCTCTGAGCATCGTGGCCACTGCTGCAATAGCTACCACACACTGAAAGGGTGTGTTGGTAAATAAGCCACAATCACAGATCTAAGATTTCTTTTATGAGACAGCTTTGTCAGGATTTAAAGGTGTTTTTTCCTAAACATGACAAATAGGCCTGCTGAAGCAGCTAAGAACACTTATTTATATAAACTGGCACTGATGTTACCTTGTGTAAAGTATGTTTAATTTTAGCCAATGCATATTTGAGTTATAGTTTCCATAAATATTTGTGAATATATTATGATAAAATCTAAAACCTTGGCAGCAGTTAAGAGAAGAGTTTGCAGATAAAAATCAACATTGCCTGCAGTATCCCAGGAGATCATACTGCTAGTGAAGTTTAAATTAGCTTTGCCCTAAAATCTAAGACATTCCTGCAGCACACTTTAAAGCATCTTAAAGTGTGAAGGAGTTAAGCTAATTACTGTAGCATTTGAAGACAAGACATTTGTAAAATTAATAGGCTAAAGTCTGCAGTCTTTCATTCAGCAAAAATTCCTACTGCAATTGTGCATTTATTGTGGAAGAGCTGCACAACTCAGTCCTCTGTTTTAAACAGTGGCATCTTGACAGAATGCAATCCAAACACTGGGGGAGTCGGGGGACGTGTGTGATTCCTGGTTACACAATGAGAAAAGGAGGAGCATGGACCATTTAACTTCTAGCATCACTTGATGTTATCTGCCTGTGATAGCAGAACCCTATCCCAATCCCCAGCAGAGACTCTGGCACCATTTCCACTGGGCAGATTTGGTCTCCTCACCAGTTGCTCTGTTCGTCCTTTGCTGTCCCTGCATCTACAGAGCCAAGCCTACAGAGATGATGGTCATGGACCCAACCAGAGCCTGTAAAGCAAAGCAGTGGTGCTGAAGGCCCAAAGGCCACACTGTGGGTGTTTCAGGGAAGCTATTGTAAGTCAGCTCAGGGCTGTGACCATACACCCAGCGTGTGCTGCTAGGTGGGGGACATCAGGTTTAGTTTCACCTGGGAAGATCCCAGTTCATCCTGTGGCTTTCTGCTCCACACAGGAGGTGGTGATGCTCAGGAAAATCACCCCAGCAGAGAGCTCCCTGTACTGACACACCAAGGCAGGTGTGTCCCCAGGCACTCCTCAGGGGCTCCCACTCACACTGGCTGCTGTGGCTGCTCTGCAGTGACTGGGGTGTCCCCACTCTGCAGGAACTGGCAGCATCACCCACCAAAGAGGGCAGTGAGAGTGACAGGATCCCAGGCTCTGCTGCTTCACCAGTGCAGGGGAATCTCTTCAGATATGATGTGTCCCACATGGAAGGAAGACTGGTAGGGCCATTGCTGCAAGGTTGCTGTGTCTCTCTGCACACAGGAGAGGTGAGCAGTGAGGCTACTGAGAGGACAGGGATGTTTATTGGGGGACACCAAGTGTTTGGTTTGAGCATGAGCTCTGTTCAGCAGCTTTGCTCTTTCTCAGCCTTCAGTGTTCTCACACAGGGACATGGCTACAGAACACAGATGTATAGGAAGGGTTTCAGTTAACAGTTTCCTTTGTGAGGTGTCAGAAGGATGCAATTCTCTGTTAAAGTATTTATAGGGCAAAGCACTGGTTCTCTGCAATTCACTTGTGCTACTCAGTGTAAGAATCACTGAGCTCTGAGCTCAGGCTTAGGAAGGTGACTTTTTTGCTGTTCAATTGATCCCAGTCTGTTTCTCCTCTAAACCAGTCCAAGTCAGTAGTGCAATTACAGAGAAGACTGAAACAACTTCCACTGCCCCCTTAACAACAAGTAGCCTTGCTCCTTCCAGGCTACTGAGACATTTCATCCACAATTGGTTTTTAACTGAAGATTTTTTACAAGACATTCACAAATGCGAAAAAAGAACAGCATGTTATGTGAAAATTTTTCCAGCTGCATCTTGACAGGTTTTCTGTTGGTTATTGAAGCTGCTAGCTAGAAATGGGTCAGTAGAACTGTAACAGACTTCTTGGTTATTGCTGTTTGACTGAAAGAGTCCAGACTTTGCTCATCTTAAAAAAAGTCTTGCTTTGATTTCCTGACTGAGGTAGGATTCAGTTAATGGAAGTTAAGAGTTGGTTTGAGGGTGAGTGGCTGGATGGGGAGAGGATTTCTGCTTGAGAATTTACAGCATGGACTCTGTTGGAAAATGCTAAGGTATGTTTCACATTTTTGTCTAAATATAATTTTGTTACTGAGTGTCGGCCAGATGAAAAGAAACAGCACACCAGATGCGGTTTATACACACACACGTGTATGTGTGCCTTTGATCTTTATAGAAAAGTATTGTCCCTACAGTAGATCCATTTTCAGATGAGTTTGCTTGTCTTTTTCCAAGTCGAGGTCATAGTCAACAACTGAAGTTAGGCTGGCAGAGATGGTACTGAAAATTGGTCAGGCTCATGAGAAAAGTGTGATAATTGCACCTTTTATAGCTGTAATCCAATGCAGTTCTTTTTCACTGGACAAGCAACTGTCAGTATTTGGAGAAGTTTTTTAAAATAAAATTTTCCTTGTGTTTCTTAGCCTTTTGCATTTTTTTTTATAGTTCAGTGCAATATTCCAAATAACAAGTCATTATTATTTCAAAACTGACATTAGAAATTGCTTATGCAGTAGCTACACATCTCATCAGCTTTTTGCTGTGCCTGCTCACTTAGAAGTTTATTGATTTGAACCACCTTCTGAATCTGTCCTCCGCCTTTAAATTCCTTTAGCTACTCTCAACGTGCCATTGGCATATGAGTCTTTTGTCTTTTTTATTGTGTCTGCCCCATGTCTCAAGCACCTTTTTGGCATTTAGTAGGAGCCTTCAAGCTTCTTGCAGACAAGCAGCTAAAGGAAGGTGTAATAGCAAAGCCTGGGACCTGGAGCCCTGGCAGGCAGGACTCCTCTGTTCATCCCCAGCAGCTGCCCTTTCAGAGCAGGTTGCAGAGCTCAGTCTCCTTGACAGACTCCTGTGTGTCCTTTCTGAATTGCTTCTTCCCTCGGGCAGTCTGAAGGAATATGCCTCAGATGACCATGTTCAAGCAAATCTCACCCTTACATTGCACTTTAGTCAATTTAAATCTCACACTTTATTCTGTAGCCAAAGCCATTAGCCTGTGTCATCCTTCACTGTAATGCAGATCTGCTCCTATCTCATTACAATGTGCATAGCTCTACCACAGGGTCTGATACACACATCCAGAGCTATACTGAATTATTAAGGGTTTCACTTAAACCTGCAAGACTAGGGAAGTTTTGAAACTCTGCCTTTAATGTGACCTGTAAGGTTGAAGTTCTTGAGGTCTCTCTGAACAGTTGATGTTGTTAGTACACCCTGTGTGGCACTTCAGATCTGTGTAATTACATGGATTTTGAAAGATATATATATTCTGACTTTAGACAATTCTGGCTCTATTGTAGCTTGGCTGTAACAAAAAATCTAAAGACCTTTTCCTCTTATGTACATAAACAATGAAATCCTTAAATCTTCCTTGTCAGATGAAAGCCTGGGCATTCCATAATAATATTTTTCATGTGCTTACAGTAGGAATTATTTTGAGTGCTCAACTTTGACTTAGTAGGTCAAAGATGATATTCTTTTTATACAGATCTTTAATATAAGCAATATTCTCTTTCACCCCTGACTCATAATACAGCAGTTTTCCTTCAAAGCGTAAATTAAAGTGAAGCCACAAAAGGGTCATTAATGGACTTGGTAGAGTCAATACTGAGGGTATCATGTACTGCCTGTTTAATATTAAAAGTGCAGTCAATGGAAGTATGGTCTTAATATATATGGGCTTTGTGCATGCCGAGAGAGAGCAGAAAGTTTGAACTTGGGAGTGTACAGAGATGAAACAGCTTGCAAAGCAGCATAATGTTGGGGTTCATTCCTGAAAACCCAGGAAAATATATGCCTGCAGCTAAAGGTCAGAAACTATTAGTGAGGATTAGGATGGTGTCATGGACTGTATTTCATATGTAGAATTTAAAAAAAAATTCTAATGGAAGGAAAAGATTTGTAATTCCAGAGCCACCAGTTAAGCAGTAATATCCAAATCATTGGCTAATCTTTTCCTTCAAATTAATGAATAGAAAGGCCAGAATGCCAGAGCAAAATCCCCTACAGAACATACTTTGTGAGAGCACTAATAAGACACACACTGTATAACTTTATTCTGCTTACAGTATGGAAGACTTTTAAAGGACCAATTAAAAGAGACTTAAAATGCAATTAAAGTGGAAATCACTTGGCAACAAGGCATTAGCCATCTCTCCCATCAGCCCTGCATTAGTGAGCCTTTAGCAAGAGATTTGCTGGTGGATAAAATATTTGTGAAGCATAATAGTAGGACTGAGCCCAGGCAACAGAGAGGAGACTAAAGGCAAGCTGACCTCCAGGGAAAGGCCTGGGACTGCCTCTTCTTGCTGTGCTGAGATGTAAATGGTGGCAGGTGATGGGAAAGAGCAGTTTCTGAGAGATGGCTGCACTGGAGGACAGAGGGCACAACCTGTGGGAGCTTTTTCACCCCTCTGATAAATGGTGCTGCAGCAGGGAGCCCATCTGTTTCTACAGCTGACAGTGCAGATTTCTTTTTAATACCTGTCTCTTTCCTTGGGAGGAAGCAGGCAGTATTGCCATGGCTTGGTTTTGTCCCAGGGGATCCCTCACCAGACGTGCAGGGGAACAACCAGGCAAGGAGGTGAATCGAGACACCACTGGCCAGTGTGTGATTAGCTCTTGTCCTCAAAGTGCACCTTTGTATTGGGATATTTCAGATATACTTAAAGTTTGTGTGTTGAAATCTGAGCCAGGGAGCCATAAAATAGAAAATTCTGCCAAAGGTAAGAAGAGTTGCTTGTACTAAGAAAAAGCCAATGGCAGAAAAAATATGGGATTTGTTTTTTTTATTTAAAGAACAAATCAGTAAGTAGTAGGTTTGTGTGTGTAAATCCAGGGGAAAAAGAAAAAAAGTCTTTCTTTGAAATTAAGTTAAAAATTGCAGCCACAGAACTGAGTTTAAGACCTGGAGACCTGATTCGGGCAGTGCTCCTTGCCTGCAGGTGGGACTGCTGGCACATGGCCTTAGGCTAAATAATGTCTAATATTCTCATTAATATTAGGTGATGAATGCCACAAATGCAGTCACATCAGCTGATGAGAAATGTCATTTTAAATATGTACATGCTGCTTGGGCAATGAAAATGTGTGTGTGTGCATGGGGCTTTTGGGTGCTCTGTGTTCAGAGCCTTGCCCAGGCAGAGGTGTGGCTCTGCTGACCCAGCCCTGTTTCCAATGTGTGTCTGCAGAATGAGAAATGGTTTGAGTTGTCTGTACCGTGTGGCACTGAGTCATGACAACAAACTGCTTCCAACCATCTGGTGCCAGAGCTGATCCCTGGGCAGGTACAGCTGACCATGCTTCCCCAGCACTGGGTTATGGATTGACAAACCCTGTCACTGCTGCCATGGGTGCGTGCTAGAGGTGCCTGTGACACGATTCCTGTAAAAACAGCCAAGCCACGAACCAAAAGGCTGAGTGACTGGCCTGTGTTATTTACAAAAAGACACCTCAGACAGGCAAGTCCAGGATTTGTACACCTTCTTTCTCACTGATAAGTAGCTGTTAGTCACATGCTGCTGCTAATAATTTTCAGAAATGAACATTAATAATTTATTTTTCCTTTTCTACTGCTGATTATGCTTCAGACAAAACCTGAGTGTCTCTTAGCAAAATGGTGCTACAGATTTGCATAATTACAACCATGATTCGTTTTCAAATTTTAATAGTGGATAATTAGATTTTTTTGTGTGTGGAGGGAAATACCTTAAGAGAAGGCAAATGAGAAGTTTGGCCATTTTATTTTGGGCCACATGGCATGGACAAGGAAGAATGACTAAGTCACCCAGGCTTTATCTAAATTAAAGAAATGATGGGTTAATATTCCTTGTCTCACAATGCAGCAGAGCCCTAAAAGGCCACAGGTTTAACCAAAGCACTGCAGGCCCTGACTGGCAAAGCTTCCCCACAAAGTGTGGGGCTGACATTCCAATTTAGAAGCATCACATAAAATCTTAATCAGTGCAACCAAATTAGCAGAGGGAAGCTTTTACACCATGTTCCCTGTTTACGCTTATCATTCTTAATAAATTCTAAATGCTTTTACAGGTGTGGAAATAGGCCAATTACCAAGATAATTTTCTTAATCATAGACATCTTAGATTGAGATGTGACATTTGCCATAATTCCCTTGCTCTATCTCATAGCTTTCTGAACGCTGTCTCCATTTCCAACACCATCTCTGTGGTAGAAGTGGTCTCTTGACTGATGTATGTCCAAATATGCCTTCGAATACTTTTCCATATTGGCCTTGAAATAATTCAGATGTCAAATTACCTCTCTCCAGACTTCCTGACTCCACCAGGCCCCTCGAATATGTTTTTTAAAAAGTATTTAGGGGAAAATATTAAATTTTTCTAAGCTGGGTCAGAGTTCATAGAATTTGCTAATAAAGAGGCAGGCAAGGAAGATATTTACTTGGGGAAGGTTTTGAGTATATTTTGTGTAACAGCTGCAGGTTGAGACAGCCTTTAGTTTGTGTTTGAGTTTGCATGCCTCCAAGCTTTTGGCATCCTTGCTTTTTTTTTTTTTTTTTTCCTTTCAAGACAAATAAGGAAACAATTTCAGTATTTTCACACCAAGCCTTTTAGCATGGTCCGCATATTCAAACCTCAGGTTGAACCACTTCTCAGTTTGACAAGGAATATCCTCCAGCTTCTCATTTTGTTCTCTTCAAAACGTCCTTACAGCTGAAATGCATTGAGAACCCAGAGCTGGGAGGGTCCCATCAGCCAGGTGTGCTACAGGCCACAGCACTTGAGCAGTTGCTCTACATAACTTTTGTGTGATAGATCTCATCAGGAGAAATGCATCCTGCTGTTGTTTTGTCAGCAGAGTCAGCTGTGTCTCCCAAAGCTTTTTGTTTAATGTGTGTCCTAATTACCCATTTGTGTCTCTCACTGGACATCATTATAAATTCCCTATTACTGTTCTGCCCGAGGAGCAGATTGTAAAATTGTACTATCCAGGGCCAAATTTTGACGTTCAGCAAAAACTCCCAGGTATGTTTTGGGAGCACTTTGCAACAGTGATGGCAAATGGCCTCTGCCTTTTCCTGTGGAGGATTAACACAGCAGCCCCTCAGCCACAGCTGCTGCCAGGGCTCTTTGTGGGGTGGCTTTGCATATCCCCATCAATTGAGTAATATGAGCTAAGGAGGGGACAAGGGGCTCACTGGCCTCTTCCTGCTCTATTAAATCTGCCTCCAGATAAAGGTGCAAGGTGAAAAAGTTGTTGTTTTTTTTTTTTCTTTTTATCTCAAGATAAAAAAACTTTTCCACACTGATCCTTCTGGATGGGTTCACTGTGGTCAGTTCCCATCTGAACCCAACACAGGCACAGGGGTTTTGTCCTGAAGGACCTGGAGCAGAGCAGAGCTTTCCCTCACTGTTGCTCAGGAAAGTGTCTCAAAATGCTCCACCCTTTGAGGTTTTCTTGCTCTTAAGTGAGGAAAAAAAAGATAAAACAAATAAGTTTCACAAGGATGTTGTTCTCCAGATCACTGATGTTTCTGCTGAAATCTTGCAAGTGGGTATGAAAGCCAGGGGGTAGGAAACATAAATAAAATTCAAAGCTGGTTTCATCTTGTCTGTGTTAAGATCATGACATTACAAATACTATCAAATAAAACTATCAGAAATTTTATTACTTAGAATTAACTATTTCCAGAAAGATATCAACAAGGTTGATAATTGATTAAATGTTTCAGGTTGGATAAGAAACTTTAAGGTCCAAGACAACAACATAGGACTGACCTATGATATACTCAGAGGGAAGCTGATGCCCCTATATTTTTAATGAAATGAAAACGAAGTATCTGAGATTTGTTTTCTTTAAATAGTGCACAATGAATGCTAAACTGAAACAAAGGTAACATTAAGGTAATATGTGTGGAGTAGGGTTAAAAAATATTTTTAATTGTCTTGATTTTAATAATCTCCAGTGTGATTATATATGTATAAGGAAATGTGCTAATTTGCTATCTCCATTACTAAATTTGATGTCCTTCTATTTAGGCCCTTTATCTAGTTTGTTCTCTGTGTTTTGCTTCTATCACTTGAAAAAGGGGTTAATTGCAACTTATCACTATTAAGAATGTGTTTGCTGCAAGCATGTGATATTTGTCAGGCGGTGCAGAATTTGTTCAGAACCATTGACCTAAAATGCCCACAAGTATTGTTTCCTTTAAAGTATTAGCCTTATCTTACAGTGTAGACTCAAGCAATCTGAAAGGTAAATAATCAAAGTAAAGCCATTACCCAAGACTGCTTGCAGTTCTTTAAATCAAGTGTCTATGCAAGGGTAGAGATGCTGTAGGTAATTTTAGAAACAAGCATGTGACAGCAGTTACACACTCTCAAAAATGTTTAAATTCAATGATTATAATCAAAAAGTAATTATACACGGCATTGAAAAAGGCAGTTCAATGAGTCTCAGAGATCAGGTACAACCAAAATCTGTGAACAGAAGGAGTGAGCTTGTCTGACTGTCATGCAAAGCCCCACCAAATTACTGTTCACTTCGATTAACTTTCAGTGACCGTGTCTATAGGCTGTTTGGTTAATGGTTTTCTGTCAATACTGTAAAAATGCTAACCTGTCTTTACATCTAATCAATTTTGAAATGGCTCTTTACATAAATGGTCTATTTCTTTACTTCATTAAAAAAAACCACAACAAAACAGAAGCAATCAAATAGGATTGAACTGAACAAGCATTTGCAAAAAAAAATACTGTAATTAATTTTAAGTCTGTGTGTTTTGAAGTAGTTGTCCTTGAGTATTGTCTTCATCACCATTTTTTAAAGGGCATTGAAAATCAATGTTTCATTTTACTATCATCCATCTTTATATAGTAATAAATTAAGTGGAAAGTATTGATATTTTTGACTGAGCTTTTAAAATTTGCATACTAATGACAATTGTACCCTTGTGACTTTTTATTTCTGTTGCTGTTTACTGACACTGACTAAAAGGAAATTTCAGTCATCCGGGGATCATTTTTCCTCTGAAGGAGTAAGACAGTGTCATGTCTCTGGTTTTATATTATGCTTGAGATCTTAGCCATGGTATCTCTTGCTGGACTTCTTTTCAAAAAACAATGTAGGCAGCAAAAGTGGTTGAAATGCTTATTGTGTCACTCTGTGTGTTCCAGCTACAGGGATGCACGCTGCAAGCACAGCCAATGGATCTACAGGAAAACCAGGCTGTGTGGCAGGGAACTGAAAATAAAAATGCTGGTGACAAAGTAAAGATGACTTCATATGCCTTTGGAAATGCAGCTGGTCTTGGGAGGAACAGTACCCCTATCCTGGCATGTTTGGATGGGGGATTGAGGACTATGAAGCTAGGATTGTTGGTCAAATCTTATCCTTTCTGGGTATTTTTCCTTTGTATGCCAGGCTCATAAGCAGTGTCTGGGTTGTATGGTAGCTAAAAAAACCCTAAATCCAATTTATAAAGGAAGGAAGCCTTTGTGGATTCTATGATCCTTTTAAAATTTATTATTTAGAGTATAGCTTATGAATAGAGCAGGAAGTTCAGAGGGGTTATTTTTAGCTATGTGTGAATACTTGAAAAAATTTTGTAATATTTCAAGTGAAAGCTGCAAGTGACTTTGACAGTATTTGCTCCATCTTTGTTCACTTCCTGGGAAGATTATGAGCTCTTTTCTGTGAATGAAAACATTTGCAGACAGAACTCATGGTTGTAAATTAGTGGTGTCAAAGGTATATGGTTGTCTAGTGCATCCTTTGCTGGCATGGGAATCTGCTAACCCCATACAGCAGGGGAGAGAGGGAAAATGCTGCCTGGCTCAGGTGAGGAAATGCTGAGCAAAAGTAGTTGGTTGCCCAAGGGACATGTATTCAAAGTAAGAGTTGTGGTAGGAGACCTGACAGCAAAACCTTGGCAGCAGTTTGCTGACATGATCCATTTGCTGAGTAATTCTAAACAGCAAATAGGTGAGCTCCTGCTCTATTTGTGGATAATTTGCAAACATGGAGTCACATTATTTTTATAACTGGCTCATTGCACATATCTCACTAATAGTTATTGTCTACTGTTTATTCTCTACAAAATAAATTCTACAACATTTCTTCTGCATTATCTGTTTAGGGAGGTAGGATTTATTTTCACTTTTTAATATCTTCTAATTAACGTGATGAGTATCAATTCTTAGTTTATTGACTACAAATGTCTGTTGTTTTCTACCTGTATGTTATTAAAAGGGAGAGCTAACAAAGCAAACAACTTTGCACTGTACAATAAAACCAAATATTGACAGGGCAGCCTTGCTGGATTTTTGGAAAAGAAAATCCACATACTTCTGGATATAAGTAGGTGTGTTCATGTAAGAGGGGAAAATACTGTACTGGAATATGTTAAGTGAGTACAGAAGTTTAATGACAAATAGTCAAAGGCCAGATTCTGAAATGCTTTAGCATGAATATTATTGCAAAAAATCTGTCTCACTGAAGTAAAAGTATTTCCTGTAAGAAACTCATGAGGGGTTTGTAATTTGGGTAGGAAAGGGTCTCAGGAGGTCTCTTGTCCAACCTCCTGCTGAAAGCAGTCAGTTGTGGGCTTTGAAGTGGTTATTCAGGGCTTTTTCTTGTCAGGTCTTGAAAACCTTTAAGGTTGGAGATGGTATAACCTCCCTGGGCAGCCTGTGCCCTTACTTGTTTCCAGTCCTTATGTCACCTCTTGCCCACAGTGCCTCATTTTCCCACCATGTACCACTGTGGGCTGGCTCTGGCCCCATCTCCTTGCTATAACCCTCTCATAGGTTTTGGGCTCTGCTCTTTGGTTCTCCAAGGTCTTCTCTTCCCCAGGCCAGGTGAGTGCAGCTCCCCAAGCCAGCCCTTGCAGGGCAAGCACTCCATCCCCAGCTGTCTGCTGGCCCTGCCCTCTCTCCTGCCAGGGCTTGGGCAGTGGATGGGGCAGGAGCAGAGAGCTGCTGTGCCTGCTGCTCTGGGGGTGCCAAGCACCAGGAGCTCAGCTCAGCCCCCTGGGGCACAGCAGCACCTCTGCCTCTGCTTGCCTGGCAGTGAGGTCACTCCTCTAGCCAAGGGGATGGCTACAGGCTCCAGGGCAAAATCCCAAATGGTTAACTCTGAGTTCCTTCACAGTGCTGAGTAGCTCTCTGGCTCTGGTGCCACTTCTCCCTCAGGTGAGGCTAAACCCCCTGGCAGAGAGCCCCGGGACATGAGCTAAGTTGCAGTGTGCTCACAGCAATGGTTTGGTAGCTGCACTGCACTCATGCCAGGTTGGTTTTGGCTTTTTTTTCCCTTGTGAGCAAACAGTGGCTCAGTCATAAAGGCTAATTTTCACAGTAATATTGATTGCCTGCAACACGCTCAATTCTAGTTTAGATTCCACAGGATAAAGACGCAGCAGCACTGATGTGTTTTTTCCCTCTGGAACTTGAAGGGTACTGGAAAAGACAAATACAAAAGAAATTGTGCACCAAGGTACAGACAACCCATATGTTAGTTGCAGCTCTCCCCAGGGCAAGGTGCTAAGTTTTGTTTACATTTTGCCAAGACAGCAATAAAATTGTTTGTTTACAGATGACAGGGAGAAATGGGATGTCCTTAAAGGCGAGCTATGCACGGGGATGTAAACAGCACACAGAGACACAGCTTGGAGCAAAGAGCAATTAATGCTCCCTTCCTGGACAGCCCCCAGGCCCCTCCATTTTGGGGGGTTAGCCAATCCTGTGGGTCATTATGCGGGATTATAAAAATATGAAGGCTGATGAAAGTTTGCCTTCTCCAGTTTCCCAGTGAATGATGCATTTTGCTATTAGATCCCACTGACCAGGATGTGCCTCGCAGCCCTGTCTATGTGCAGAGGACAGAAAATATGAGAGGTGTGGAGAAGGACTCACTTTCATCAAAGTATCAGTTTCCAGGATAGTTTGGAAGCCCACAGCATTATTGTATTACACATTGCACAGAAGCGTGCCTTGTTCATTTTTTTTAGTGTTTTAGAAATAAAAGACTTTTCTTCCAAATTGCGCTGGGAGGCAAATTCTTCAACAGTGTAATAGAAAATGTTAGACAATATTCCTTACTGGAGCTATTGACATTTTTGGTAGTCGTGACACTTTGATTTTTCTCAAAACATATGGATCAAGCCTGAGTGTGTTATTGGACAGGAAGACCTGATGAAAGGCCTTCCTTTATCTTTCTTTGTATTTCTTTCTCCCTCTGTTTGTTCATGGCTTTCTCTCTGAATATAATCGTGGTTTTCTTATGCTGCCCAGGGAGTCGTTATTGCCTTACTAAATATTTTATAGTGCACAGTGCACCATACCTGCCAACTGGTTATTATTTGTTATATGAAAAAAATCGGGAGTAGCATCTGAAAAGGAGTGTGCGTTAAAATTTCAAAACTACACACAGAATAATTTTAAACCTTAAATTGGATGTCAGGCTGGGTTTGTTTTTTGGTTCAGATTTTTTTTTTTTTTTTTGGTTTGCTTGAAAAGGATCTGTATAGTTTTTGTGGAGGTTCCCTTCTCTTTTTGGTATGTGTGCCTCTCTGATTCCAAGCACTTGTTTCCTCACAGTTTCACTTCCTATTTGTTCAAAAGGGAAAAGTTCAAAGCCACTCTAGCAGCTGAGGGAAAAGCTTGCTGAATACTAACCCTCAAGTGTCTGTCTTGTCCTGACCTTGAGAAAGTAGCAGTAAACTGTTCTATTGCAAACACCACATGTGTGTTTTGTTAGACCAGGTTAGGAGGGGTCAGAGCTCACCTGAGGCTTGGACTGCAGATTTAGACTGCTTCTCAGCAGCATAATGTATTTTTAAAAAGGGACATTCTCGCCTTTGTATGGGCCTAATATAGGCTCTGTTTAAAAACCTGTCAAAATCCCAAGCACACACTCCATAAAATATAAATAAGTACTTACTGTTTGCAGATGTTGCTTGTTTTTCATAATGTTTGTATTTGAAGTCCCGAATCCCCACTTCCTGTCAGAGCCAGCCCTGTTGCTTTAGTCCATTTATTTCTGAAGGAACGGGAAGAACTTCAAAATGCAATTTCTCAATGAAGACACTTTCTGTCAGACCTGTCAGCATTCGCAGCACAATTACCTTTTTTCAGACCTAGGCTAGCATTTACGGCTTTGACTGCATGCACAGCCTCTCTTCCCCCCAGCTCAGCTAAAGCAGTTGCTGTTTTTAAAAAGACTCCTACTTGCCATAAATTGTGCCTTTAGGTTCTTTCAAAGCAACAGGATAACTTAGCAGACCTTTCTCCTATTTGCATGTTTTAATTCCTTTGATAATGGATACTAAGTATATTGTGGGGAACAATTCTGTCCTGGGAAAAGGGATAGATCAGATTTTTTTCATGTGCAATCTATCAAGCATCTCTCTTGGTAAGGTGAGCTCTGTCGAGCCATTTCTCAAAAGAGGAGAAAAAAGACAGGGGAAAAAGAATTGTTTCAGAAACATGGTGACCAGCTCACCTCGAAAGAAAAACAGCATTTCCTGACCTACTATCTGTCTGAAGAGTAGGTATAGATCATTTTTAAGGGATCATCAAACCTAGTCCCAAGAGAATTTTCTCAGATTTGGATTGATCTTCTGTTCTACCCACATTATAAGAAATAGTGCTTTTGATAGTTAACTTATCTGGGATTATTTAAGGTATTATTTGGGTACCAAAAATTCAAATCATATGGATAGAGGACTTCTGAAGTACTTCTTATGCTCAAACCTTTTTGTGTTTTCTATGTGTGATGGGTATGTATGGGCTGATGTGAGCAGCATGACAGGTAATTCCTGAGCATCCCATTGCTCAGCCCTCCTCCAGAACCCCATAGCACTAGGAGTGTGTTTTATTTGCAGTGTCTATTTCTCCATTCAGTGAGGAAACCTTACCTCCATCTGCCTGCTTTAGCCACCATTTTTTTCTGCTAAGTTCCTTTCTCTAAGTGCCTCCTCTCCCGGGTTAACCTCTCTCCTCCAGTGGCAGGCTCTTTAGTGTGCAGTGCCACCACACTGCTGGCAAGGAGAGGGGGAGAAGAAAAGCCTCTCCTTTGTATTACAAATTCAAAGGGTCATTATTCCATCGTTCCCTATGGACGAATGTGTGAAGATTATTGTGGGAAGTTAGTATTTATTCTGAAGCCCTAATATGATCCTCTTGAACATTTTAATAATGCATTCTCTGGGGTCCATGCTGCAAGTGTTTAAAAGGAAGCAATATGCGTTAGTGCTGGATGGCTGCTGCTTTGCTGGAATAGTCTAAGTTGTGAGGTTGCTTTTGATCAGTCTCTGCTTAAAAAAAAAAAAAAGCAGAAGTCCCTTTGCCCCTTTCCTCACCAGCCTAGAGTTCTTTTTATCAGTTACATTGATCTAGAAGCAAGAACAAGGCCACAGTATTATATGTCCACATTTGTTACGCTGATTTATGAGTTTCTTAATTCTAAGACCCTTACCTTATCAATGGCCTCAGGAAGTGCTAAATCCCTGATATTAAGCAGAGCAAGAAAACATTTAGCATCAAAATATGTGAGGGGTTTTTTTTTGTTTTTGGTTTTTTTTTTTTCTTGGAGACAAATGCAGGATAAACAGTGTTCACTTGCAGTTTGCTGCTTTTTCTTGAATTTTGAATCTTCCCTGATATGTGTTGTTTCTGTAGGGTCTGATTATAAACATATGTGTGGGACAATGCACATGCATGATCAGGTCAGGTCAGTGGAGTTTTCTTCATCTTTAAAGCTCAAAAACCATAAATCAAGATGAAAATACTCCAGCCAGGAGCTTTACCAATTGATACAATTTTAAAATAGGCCGCTGCTAAGGCTTGGGGGAAAGCTGACATGATGACTTTTATAATAGCAGAACGTTTAAGGTTATAGAAATAAAAGGAAGAGGATGAAATCAGTCGCGTTGATCTTAGCCTGCAGGCTCTCTCAGCTAACTCGAAGCTCCAGCAATTATTTCTGCTCTGGCTTTTCCCCCTTTTTTTCAGCAGTCTTTTTGAAATGAAGCAGAACCAGGCATGGCAAGCTTATCAGTGTCGTTAGCTGACAGGGAGCACATCACACCTGCTTTTACTTGCTAGTTTTTCAGGCACTTTATGCCACAGAAGAATGTTGATTTTGTTCTTATAATGTGTAAAGATTCATTTATTTCACCTTTTGAACTTGACAGAGCCATTCAGTTTTGATGGGAGTTTGTTTTCAACCTGGCATTTGGAAAACCCTGGCAATTACTGGACTGTGGCCCAAGGCTGCCTTGATAAAATATAGAGACGGTGAAACCCAGCAGATGATGGGTCTGGGCCAGCTAAAGCACCCAGCCTGCTGAGAGCCCCTGGCACTGAGGCTGAGGCTCAGATGTGCCAGTGCTCCCATGGACACTCACCAGAGCATCAGGACACAGTCAGGGCTTGGAACCCTGCAGGACCAGTGGAAGTCTTGTATAGAAGTGATAGCAAAGATAGGGACAAGTACTTGTCACTTTGTGAGTTTTCTAAATTGTCCTTAGATGAAACCTGGAGTGTTACAGTTGCTGCCTGATGTGTAGTTATTTTAGCAGCTCCTGCCCAGCTTGTTATGGCATTGTGCAAGATTAGGAGGATCATAATCCACAATAAGAGGTCTAAACCATCTTTTCCAAAAACCTGTTCCCATCTGTGGTACAGATAGGTCATTCTTTCTGTGCTTTACAGTCAGGCCCATCTAATCACACTGCTCAAGGAGCAAAGGAATTCATTCACCCAAAGGGTCCCATTACAAGATATTCTGTCATCTCCATTTTAAACCTGTGAAAGCCTTATTTTGAGTGCCACTGCCAAATGTGATAACAGGAGTCTTGCACTGCTGAAGAGAGCTCAAGTATCTGGGATCAGTGCTATGTAATTGTTCTTACACAGACCTACTTTCAGTTGCACAATGACGCTTGCAGGATTTGAGCTTGTAGCATTGAAAGCAGTAGGATCCTCTCTGCTGACTTTTAATGAGAACAGCTCAGACCTTCACTAAAGCTGGCGCTCTGGCAAAAGATTTCAGATGTTTCTTGCAGCTATTGTTGTTTTCTAGCCAAACAACCGACTAGTGACAATTTTGTAACTATCAAATACTTGCAGATAACTGGTTAATAGACAGATGTGCCATGTCTAAATTCCAGGTGCTCTTTCAAAGCTGGTACTGTGTCAGAGCTCTGCTTTCCAGATGTAAGCAGTCAGGTTCTGAATATACCCTTACTGATGTGATCCCTTTACATTTGGTCATTGGGAGTGAATCTCATTGAAGAAATTCAGAATGAATCTGGACTGTGAGCCTATAGTGTGGACATACCAAATCACACTCTCTAAATGGTGAGAAATAAAAGCCAGAGAAAGTGCTGGATGTAAAAGCATTTCTGGTGATTTGTTTAGAGAACAGCTAAATATTCATATACATATGAAATAATTTGCTGTGCCTGAGATGGAATCCTTGGTACAATTCAATGAATTCCTACAATCTAATCTAAATTGCAAAAAAAAGTGCTCAGATTGTTTACAGGAGTGAGGGGAGCTGACCAAGGGCTGGACTGTGCCATGAGCTGGCAGCTCTGTGTTGCCCTTGGAGCAGACACGGGGGAGCCTGGCTCCCTAAATCATCTTTTCCTTCCTCCACCCCTCTGTGATAGACCCCATCTGAAGGTCGATTCTCTATAGCCCCTGTGGGCTGTGAGGAAAGAGGGAGAAGCCTGAGGCTGTAGAAACCCTTGCACACTCCCACCTTTACTACATGGGACATAATGCCTGTCCTCCTGGGCAGGGATGGAGAGAAAAGGAAGGGCTGAAACTTTTGAGTTAAGTTTGTGGAACCCAAGGAAATATTACTGGGAATGACCTCAGGGAGGTGTGTGTTGAAAAACGTGGGCTTCAGGAAGGGCTGTGGTCTGTGTGGGCAGGATTTGGCTCTTTGTCTTAATTTGAGGAGTGTCTGTGACTCCACCTAATGCTTATTTTCCTGACTCCAGTGATAAATATCTCAAAGGACTGTATGATAGACGTGCAGCAGAAACAATTTAAGTGCTGCTTATAGTGTCATGAAACAAAACCAGATTCTCTGCCAGCTGCTTCCTTTATCAGCTCTTCTGGGAAGATTTTCCTGTGTTTTGAAACACATGGCCGCTTCTTAAAGCGCCAAACAAGGGTTTTAAATGAACCTGGATAATTTACTGGTTTATTTGGTTAATTGCTTGGGTCAAAATCATATTGAAAAAACCTCCAAACCTAAAAATATTTATTTTAGCAGGTGATAATTCAGCAGTATTACTGCATTATTATTGTTCAGCTGTATTACCTAATACAGTATTTTTCTGTTTGTAAAGTATTTTAAATCTGAAACAGGTAATCTGGAAATGTCTGAAATTGCACCATTAAAGATGTGATTACAGATGAAACCAAGTTTGTAAATGGGAATTCCAAGGTCGCTTATTTTCTGGACCTTTTCCCATCCTCCTTTAAGAATGCCTTGTGAAAAGGGCTGGACTGAAAATACACAATATTTGCTCCCTCCTTTCCCCACCATTTACAAGCATTCAGATTTTCTAGACTATGTATAAGGGATAAAGAGACTGTAAATATTCTGGAAAGCTTTATAAGTCTGCTACCATTCCACAATCAGCTGTAACTGTCCAGCATAATATGTTATACACAGGCATAAAATATGCTCCTATGTGCCTTTATAGACTATGTCTTGATGAATATTTATTATATCTCATTATTGCAAAATGTTCCTGCAAAAGCATCTGATTGACAATTAGTTTATTGCTGTTTTGTATCATTTTTGCTTTGGCAGAGCCTTAAAAACTGACAAGTATTTTATTATCTGTATTTGGCCTTAGAAAGCTTCTGAAAATTTGTTGAAAATTTATACATTTTTTAAAAATTACCCAAAGCAAAGTAATCTTTGTTTGACCCTAGGTTATGTTTTGTGGTATCCTAATACCAGCTCCATTATTCTCTTTAGTTTAAACTAATGGGCTGATATTATGCTGGGCAACTTTAATTAGGGTGTCTATTGCTTAGTAGGCAGCATTTTTGCTTTCAGGCAAATATGACATGTTGTACAGTAGAGACTTAATTCCTGTTTAGGGAGAAACCATAATATATCTCAGTTGCCAAGTGCATCATAAGCAACCGCTCTTAGAGGAAAAAAAAAAAAATTAAAATTGTATTCTCTCCTAGATACAAAACACCCATAATCCCATTAATGTAAATGAGTGATTACAAGTGTGCATATCACTGGGAGAATACATTGTCAGGAGATGCCAGAATTTTAGATGAGATAGAAATAGCACATGGTATATGATTTAATTTAATGAAGAACCCAAATATTCCTGAGAAGAAAGTTCTGTGTTACTGTCAAGGCTGAATCTCTGGATTTTTATTGTCTCATTAGAATTATAGGAGAAATAATCTCTAAGACTCTATTTCTATATTAATAATTTTTTATCTTCAGCTTTCCTTTCATAGCTTTTTAGATTTGCCTTGCAAATTCAAGCTCACATTTACTGGAGATGACTTTAATGAAAGGTGAGTTTGTTAGATGACATTGTGGGTGCACATATATTTCTGGAGATATTTTGTTGAAATGTTACAGTCCCTAGGACACATCATACAATTCAATATCAGTGTTACTGACATATCTGTGAAAACAATCACAAAGATAAAGAAGGTGCTCCATCATGTGTTCATTTCCATCAAATTAATAATACATGAAGTTCACATAGTACAAAATGTCAATTATTTATTTTTTGTATATGCAAAAACCAAAAAGAACCGTGCAGGAAGAATTTTTGTTGTCAGAAAAAGAATATGAATTTAAAAGATCAATGGTAATTGTTCCATTTTAAAGTAAAAATTATTATTTTTGCAGTACAGAAGATGCTATAAATATGTTTGTTTATAGTATATTCTGTTGGACATTTTGTGAAAACAGACAGATTTTTACTTTAGTCCTTTCAGAATATACATTATAAAAAATTAAGATGTACCCTTCCATATTCCTAACCTTTTGCATGAAAGGAATTAAGGATGGAATATTTCAGTAAAAAGAAGCAGTGATTTTTAAGTTAGAGTAAAGAAATTAAGACTGGGAAAACTCAGGTTAAATAAAAAAAACACTGTAAACATAATGAAGTTATTGATTTTAATTTTCTGCCTTTCCCATTGAAGAATGAAGCATCTGTGTAGGAAAGCTGAAACAGAAAAGTGAAGGAATGGGAAATCTAGAGCAGCTCTAGTGGGGAGGCTTCAATAGCTTTAAGATAAATTTTCTTTTTTTTTCATATGCTTGATTGAGAAAAAAAAAATACTGAACAGTAGCATTAACTTGTTTGTCTCTCCACAAGTATACATGTTTGGAAATATTTCTCATTAATATTCAAGTGTACATATACATATATGCCAGTCAGTTTAGACCATTTAGCAAAAAAATGTTATTCTGAAAATCTAGACTCCTTTTCCTGTTCAGAAATGAAAACAACCACACAAAAAAAGCTCACTCCTAGGGAAGGTTGGGGGTTTAGTGTGAATTCAATGGCCATGCCCTGGATTCCTATCTGATCCTAATCTCACAAGTTATTTAGTATCCTAATGCCAGTAAAATAACAAATAATTTCTTGCCTATAAAAAGACTTGTAAAGTTGGTTTTACTGAAGAGGTCATTGTTTCCTACAATGAAGTCTTCAGCAAAATCATATTTTGCTTTGGTAGCTCTGTTGCCAAAGTTGTTATATGAAAAATGCTGACTAAACCAGGTTTTTTTTTAATTGCATTATGATTTTCTGTGGAAGTTTAGCATTCTGTGCAACTGAAAATAATTCTTTTTTAAATAATATTAAAAAGTTCAGTTCTGGTACATTAAATATCTATGAAGAAATTTAAACCAGAAGTCATAGCAAAATGCCTGAGCTGCATTGCAGACATATGAACATCAAGCAACTGGGAATTCTGGGGTGTTTTTTTCCTTTTTACTGTGTGTCTGACCTAAATAGCATTTGCTTTATCTCTGTGCTTTTGTCTTCTATCTCTACAACAGTGCAGTGAAGATTAATCCATTAGTGATTGTAAAGGGCTCGTATTAGTAGTGGTGGTGTAGTCGTGATAGTCTGAGAATAAAAGTGAGGCAAGATATTTAGGGAAGATTCAGTATCTCTTATTAGTTATAGGCATTAGAGTTATGTTTGACATACTTATGGAGAAACAGATAAAAAGTGGGCATGCGAGCCCACTGAAATACAAGCAGCAGCCTCAGTACATTCGGGTGAGATGTTCTGGAGCTCACAGAGCTCTCCCCTGTCCAGCCAGCCCCCAGCTCCCCTGTCTGCCTTGGAGGGCCAGGGCTGCAGAGAAAAGCTGTGGGAATGCACAGATTGCTGCTGCCAGAACCTTCAGAGCCTTGGGGAAATAGTCCTGGTGGCTGAGAAGTAAAAAAAGGCAGTGGGCAGCAGGTTAGGGGTCTTGTGTACAGATTGCTACTGGAGTGAGAAATTAGAGACCCACTTGCAAAGGACAGTCAATGGGAAATGTACAGCACACAGGAGCTACTGCTGCCTGTGCTGACAGTATTTAAAATCATCCATTGCCTGCAAAAAAAGGATGACTACATGAAGTCAAAGTGTGTACATTCACATTTGTGGGGGAATCCACTGTCAAACTTCTTTGAGAAATATAGCAAATTTAGATGTTCATAAGTAAGACAATAATGTGCTCAAATGAAGATCACTTTCTTCTCTTCAAATGAAGGAATGACATTTAGTGATTCTTTGGCAAGAGAAGTAGAGACAAGTCATCATGTCTTATTTACAGCATTCTGGTGTTGAGGAGCTGTAGTTACAGACTCAAATGCTTCACTAGGCTCAAGAACATCATTGTGCTTAGTGCTGTACAAGCACAGATGAGAGGCAGGGCAGTCCTGTGAGCCAGGAAAACAGAAATGCACAAACAACACTGAGGGTCAGAGCAATAGGCAGAGGCTTTAGCACATCTAAGCTACCCAAGAGTTGTCACACTCTGTATGGGTGCAACAGCAAAGAAGCTTGACAAGGAATTTGATGGAGACCTCTGCTATCTTGTTCTTCTGAAGGTCAGCTGTGCTCTGTGGGTGAGGAATTTTTGGGGAGTGCTTAGTGGTGCATGGTAGATGAGGGTGTGTTTGGGGATGTGGGGGCTTAGACACCAGGGTTTAGTGATGGGGGGGACAGGAAAGGGGGGACAAGCTGCAGGACAGCTGGCAACCACAGGACAGGAAGAATGCCCCAGCTTCTCTGCCAAGTTCAGTTTTGGCTCTGGATGTGTAGGGAGCTGGTTCGTTTGAGAAGTGATGGCTCTTTAGGCACCAACACAGCTAAGATAGCTCGTGGTAATTTAAGTACAGTCAGAGGCTTCAATCCTGCAATTCTTCCTGGCACAGCTAACCAGGGCTCTATCCAGGGGGTTCAGCTGTGCACAGGACCACAGTCTGGCTGCTCACTAGTTGGTTGAGCACTTAGTGTTTTTCATCAGGGTTTTGTGTGAAGCAGCATGGCGCAGTAACTCCAGGGAAATGCATAATGCAGAGAGAGGATTACTGGGTCTGCCCAGCTTCTTTGAGGTTAGATGTCTCGGGAAGCTGAGTCACCCTGAAAATAGGATTCATAAAGTCATGATGGCATTTGAGATGGCTGAAAACATTTCAGTTGGCTATTCTTGTGTACAGACACTGGGCATATTTTGTCAGTGATGTGGGGCTCCTGTTATGATGCAGCACTGCAGCTTCGTGCTGGGCATTGCATGGGGCAGAGCTGCTGGGTGAGGCAGAGCCCGCCTGCAGCACCAGCGCTGGCTGTCATCAACGAAACAGGATTTCAGTCAGATGGGCAGCTTCCCTGAGACCTCTTTATTATACAGTGAGTCTCATTTCCCTTCTTAAGTACCTTAACTTGGCTGGAGATCTATGACTGTGCTGTGGTTGAGGCAGAAAAGACCAAATTTAGTGCCTTGCTCCAGTTGTGATGGATTTTCCATCTACTCATACCATTCTTATGCTGACGTGTCACCACTGACTTCAGTTAGTTTCTTCTGAATTACACTATTGGAAAAAGACAAACAAATCTATAGCTGATACATCTGGAATAATTTTTAAGGAATACCTATAAAGATTATCAGCATAATTTCTGAAAATCTGTGTTCCTAGATTTTCAGATTAATTTAAATTAATATATATATAACGTTTAGACTTCTAATTATTTCACTTAAAAAATCCAACTCTTCTCAGAAACACTGCTATTAAGGACAAAAATGAAAATATAGTTGTCATTTCTGACAAAAGTTTGCATGAAACTATAGGACTGAGAAAACGACCATTATTTGTTTTCCTCCTCCGTTCTCTCTCTTTGATCCTTAACAAAAATTAGGAGGGTCCATGGTCTCTGCATGCTGATTCAATCCAAAGCACCCCCATCTGAAGCACTGTAGTAGGCTGGCACAGAGGCAACCCTCAGCCAGCTGGAATGGACCCTCCAGGCTTTTGGGAGTGGACCTCAGGCACTCACTGTGAGAAACATCTCAGCACAAGCACTTGTGATGATTTCCTAATGCCTCCATCTAGGAAAATGTTTTGTGCATCAATTACTATTAACACTTCAAAGACACCCCCACCGCTCCCCCCAAAAAAACATTAAATCAAACTTTCATCTACACAAAATTGTCATATACCAGCAGGATATGGACTTTTAAAGTTATTGATAGTTTTATGAATGGCTTAAAAACTATAAGCAAGGAAGAAAATAGAAACTCTTTTTATATACCTATACTTTTCAAGCCTTTAAGGTCACATTTGCAAGCTCTTTTATTCTATGTGTTTGGACAAGCAATAGTCAGATCATCAGATAATTGACACTTTTTCAGCTGCACACTTCTAATCTGGAGATCGTTTTCTTTGAAAATTGAAAGTTATAATTCTCACGCAATTCTCTGGCTCCAGAAGTTCAAGTACAAGAACAACAAACATTACAAGACCCTTAATAAAATGTTAACATTTGCAATATCAGCTTAACCTCTTTGTTTGCAAATGTCACCTGGCATGGCTGTTCAGGGCAGGTGCCTGCTCTGGGTGCAGGGGATGGCAGAGCAGCCCAGCCCTCCAGGCTCAGCAAGGACTGCTACAGCCAGGGATGGGATGGCAAGGCAGCTGTGGGCTGGAGCAGGTGTGCTGGCAGAGGGGCAGGGCAGCAGCAAGCTCAGGTGGTCCTGTTCCTGGGCAGGATTTCCTGGAGTGAAACATGTGCTCTGTGCATTTGCAGCACATCCAGGTACACCAGACCTTCAGTATGTGCCCTCCATAGCTGCTCGTGCTGGTCCATGCTTGCTCAGGAGCCACAGGTTTGGCATTTCTACATGTCCATCAGTCTGGAAGTAGTTAGTTATGTCTGGGTTGCCAGAAATCGTATACTGTCCAGAGTGTTTACATTCAGCCCAGGGAAGAGTTCTAGGGGGAAAATAGAGGACAAGCCCACAGCAATGCCATTGTGGCCTGACATAAAAACTTCTAACACCTGGAAAATGTTTGTACTTTTAATATGTTATTGGTTTTATAGAGGCAATCCATCCCCTCAATGAATTTTGCGAGAGAAGAAAAAAAGAAAAAAAAAAAAATTCCTATGATTTTGAGAGGCTCTTTTCAATCCAGACTGAATGGGTCCTTCTGTAATACCACTAAATTGCCTCTGAGTGTCTCTACAGTTCATCTCCTTCTAGGAGTAGCCAAGCAGGAATAATGCAAGAGAAATGAGTCACTGAAATTTATTGGTGTCAGCTTTGGTTTTGTATTCATAACATCTTTTACTGTTATTTTTAAGGATATTGCAGATTGAAACAAGGGAGGATCAAGTATCCCAGTTGTGTTTAAAGGAAGTAAATCTTTAAGAAATTATTGTGAGACAGATGTTAAATAAATGATTTTGAGTTCAGATCTGTGACAGAGCGGTGTACCTAGGGAAACTCCTTAATAGTAAAACTTAGTGATTTAGATCTATGGCTGATGAAGGGAAATCAGACTTTTTTGTTGTTATAACTTCATAATGCAGTGCTTTAACACACAAATAGAAAAATGGATTGTTGAGTCTCCTACATTATTTTAAGCCAATCTTTGCTTATTTTAAGAGAGCATCCTAGTATCTGTCAGGTGAAGAGGTTCATTAAGGATTTCAGGTGAGGTTTCAGTGGCTTTTGGTTATGCACGACATTGAGATGATTGTGTTGGTAAGAGTGGGTGGAACTGGGAATTGTATGTATCTTTATCAGATAGAAATCAGACTTTGAAAACGAGTGTCTTGAGGAGATAGTAAGAACTTACTATGTGCTTGTTAATGAGGCTTTGATATGCACAATATCTATAAAAAAAAAAAAAACCATTGTGCACATATGTAATTTGTACAACTGACCTATACATATGACTGTTCGGTAGCACATAATTGAATAAACGTCCTAATGAATAAAACCCCTTTTCACAGGGGGAAAAAACTCACATGAAGTAGACAAGACATACTAGGTTTTGTCTCAGAGCTGCACTAGTTCTTGTTCTTTCTGCTCCATAATACTTACATCCACATACATGGAAGGGTTTATAGCTTTGAAACAGAAGTCTTCTTGGTCACCCTTATTCAGACAAGTTTATCAAGAAGACATTTCATGACCATGTTTCTTCAGGACAGTTCAGTTACATTGTGAGCCTTACAACTGAACCGGCCATTCACAGGGACAGCAGTAAATCTTTAGTTTAGAGGCAACTGAAGTATTAACAAAATGGAATTTCTTTCTATTGAGAGATTTTATTGCTGCTGTATTACATATTGACTCACCTTTGTCATAAGTTGTATGCAAAAATCACTATGGAGAGAAATGAAAGCTGAATTTGTGCTCCTTGGTCTGATGTTTACAGTAGAAATATTTCTCAACCTCAAACGTGAAGCCTGTCATGAACATGAAGAACAATTGATGCATTCAGACAAACCTGGAGAATGTAGACACTTGTCTTGTTACAGCTCGATGAATAGTGTTATGGAATAGAGGGAAGTACAAACATTTACCTTTTGCATGGTAACAACACTGGCTACAGTATATACAAAAAGGGAGGGAAAAAGATGTAGCTTGTCTCACTCTGATGATGAAGGTTCAGGATTTTGAGATTCTATGGCAGAATAGCAAATCATTTTAAAATAAAACACTACATATTCATTTCTCTCTAGGAAACTTTTACACCCTTCAGTGAGGGAAGTAGTTTGGCCTGTAGTATATAAAAGATATCTTGTTCTGTTCTCTTTGAAAGAGCTCTTATGCTCATTGTTTGAGGCATGGATGTGTTCCTTCCACTGAAAATAAGTATTATGCCTTGATAGTAAGTTTGACTTAGGTTGAGGTTAGATTCATGCTAATAGTCTTACATACTTGTCATAATAGGAATAACCATATGGCTGAAGAAAATTCGATTTTAGAGTCCTAGGTCTTAGAAAATGGTTTTGTTTTCCCTGTCCTGCACCTCGTACATCACTGCATACATGAGAACTCCGGGGAGTTCTCAGTGATCTCTGATCATACATCTGTCTTGGCTGGTCTCTGTCCTCAGCATCCACCACTTGTATCTGGAGAAGAGGAGCCTGAGACCAGAAAGGGAACTCGGCAGCAGGCTTTTCACAGGCATAAATTGAATAATTGTTCACCCTGCTGCTGAGGTGTGCTAGAGTCCTTCATCCTGGTCTCCATCTCTGCTACCGAGGGACATCTGGGCAAAACAGTTCTTGTCCTGGGACGTGCTCCCTGCCTACCTTAGCCTGCAGAAACAGCCGTGGCTGTTCCACAGCACTGGGAGACGGGGACTTGCAGAACGGAGGTAATTCAGCACAAATCTGTTGGAAGTGTCAAATGACAGCACAGCAGAAGGGAGTGTTGTAACACAGAGCGCAT
This sequence comes from Acridotheres tristis, assembly GCA_037013685.1. Taxonomy (NCBI): domain Eukaryota; kingdom Metazoa; phylum Chordata; class Aves; order Passeriformes; family Sturnidae; genus Acridotheres; species Acridotheres tristis. The sequence continues at coordinate 10,142,081 of CM072898.1, forward strand.
TTGAGCTTTCCCAAACGTGGCTGTGTTGTTGGAGCAGTGTCCCACACGCATCCTGTGCGGCGCGGTTTGCGCAATGGAGCCTGCGGTTTGCCCGTGATCGATCTCTTACTCACCTGCACGGTGGTAAAAGCGCTGTGTGCACTTTTGGGTTGTGCAATGCAGGTACAAAACACTGTGACTCAAGCATGGAATTGAAAAGGAGGAAAGTGAATTAAGAGCATCTGCCAGATGATAACTGCTTGTACGTGCCTATTGGAAAAGACTTCCCCGTGTTTTCAGAAGCCACCAGCTGCTGATCCACTCTGCTTAAAATCTGTGCTAAGTGTTTCTGGGACAGACTCGTACTGAGCACTAAACTTCTCCTACTGGAGCTGAAAACCATCCTTTAAATTATATTTGTGTGGGAAATCTTCATGTGTGCAAATCCTGGCATGTAATAAAAGCAGTATTTGTGAGAACCAAGCAGCAGGTTGGATGCTCAACCTTCAAAATGCACATATGACCCAATGGCCCTGTCCTGCACAGTGCAGGGAAGGACCCTTCTGTTCCAGCTTGAATGGCTGTTGAAAGCATTGGGAAATGTAATGGATAAGGGGCTTGGCACTTCAAAAGAGGCGGCCTAATTTGTGCACACAATGGCAGCCATCCAAATATTAAGCAAACATGTCAGAGATAAAATTTGCAAGACGCAAATTGTAAAATTGGAGACATATATTGTATAATGAGAGGGAAAAAAAATAAATTCAGACAGACTAAAAAATGTGTGCCATAATAATTTATATTCTACTACATTATGATGCAATCTATCTTTTTTCTAAAAATGAAAAAAATTCATACAAAATAAATCTGCTGAAGAAATTAATTACTTGTCAAATTTCAGGTTTGAAACACAAATCATTTGATTACAAAAGAGCACTTCAAGCCACTGATGTATGCTATTTGCTTTGCCTTTGTGTAATTTAAGAACCCAATTGACATGTCTTAATTTGGTATTTTATGAAATTCCCTCCAGGGCCAAGCCCTTTCTTTCCAGATTTCCTCCAAGTACAAATTTTTCTATGGAAAGTTCTAAGCTCTTGACACAGGTTTAACAATAGCAATGCAAATATGTTACTGTAAGGATCCCATTCCCTTTAATTTTCCCCTTTTCATCACATTGCAAGCACAGAGAGAAAACATGACTTTTCCACATGGAATTTTAAAGAGGCAAAGATGGAGCCATGTCAGCTGAGATGCTGCTGAGGACTGAGGCACTGGGAAATCTCAGGGCAAGCATGTCCCACAGCTGTTTTTAAATGGCACTTTAAATCTATAAATTTTAAGTTTTTATTTTATTCCTCAGATTTCTCCTTTTGATGTGAGTAAAAGGGCACTAGGCAGGAGCAACAAAGAACTGTGTGATTGTATGAAAAAATAGAGTTATTTTATTTGTTAGCAGTATTGTGACTGGCATTGGGGTATTCTTAATTCTTTGGGCTTTGAAAAATGAGTTCTGGAGCAGCGTGTCTGTCTGAACAGAGACAGAAAGAAAGTCCCCAAAACTGAGACTTAGGAAGGAGTGAGACTTTTACCAAGCTAACTGCAGCTGAGTCTGCTTTTGCTTTGCTTCATCATTTAATGTGTGTGCACCATTTTACTTAGCTGAAATTAGTATGCAAGAAAAGATGCATCAAGGTCAGCAATTAAAGTGACTTCATCTAACTTGTTGAGACAGTTGAGTAGCTGTGTCTGATTTTGCTTAGGAAATCATTAGCACCTTAACAGAAAGCAGGAAACTTTGATCAAGATGTGATAGATGCAGATCAATATAATGTGTAAAGATTTTATTTGGTTCTGGTATTGACACCTGGTAAAAGAACTGGCTTATGGACAGCTCTCTTGGAAAGTTTGCAAAATTGTTCAATGCTGGCCTAGTGTTTTATGTGGGAAATGACAAAACCAGAACTCGAGTTACAGTTTATATTACTTCTTTTTATTCCTGCAAAGACTGTTTATCTGTATTTCAGGGGATTGTTTATGAGTAGGTACATAACCTGTTCTAGTCAATGAGGTCTTCCAGTGGGGATATAACTGACCAGACACACTTGGCATAGGAAGATGGAAACAGCCAAGCTGTGAAACTGGGCTGAGCCGGCTGTGCCATCCTGTGTGAGCTGAGTGGGGTTAGGAAGATCAGGAACTTCACTCACACTTCACACACACATACTCCTGCCTTACTAAAGGTCACTGTCATATCTTCTGGCACAAGGGTGCACATTTCTCAGTGGTACTTATCAGGATTATCTGCTTTAATTTATTTTTCTAAGTCAATGACTGACAGAGCAGATGAGAGAGCAGCCAGTGGGCTTGGTGGGGGTGAGCAGAACAGGTGAACCCCCAGGCTTATTTGAGACCATTTTTAAGCAGCCTGGGGGTAATAAGCAGAAATTTTCTTTCTTTCCTTTCAGGCTGGAGCACCTCTGTGCTGGTCTGGTTTGGGGTGCAGAGGGTGCAGCCGTGAGTGAATACCTGTGCTCAGCAATGTTGAGCCCAGCAACCTGCATGCACCCAAAGGTGTCTTCTAGCTCTGCACGCCCAGCTTTGCTTTTACCCCCTGATGGAGCTGCTTGTGCACACATTTTGATGCATTTAAAGGGATTTAGCTCTCTGTAGCACAGTAGTTGCACTATTCACCACTGAAATGTTGTAGGCTGTGTTCATATCTTCATTGTCCTTTAGCTTTCTCTTTCCTGCTGCCTGAAGCTGTGAGCAGTTTGGAAAGGTTCTACAGCACTACCTTATTCCTCAAATCACTAGCTGGAGACCTTACTTGTGTGGTACTCCCATAACAAAATGCTGAAAATGTTTGTTCACCTTGAGGGTGAAGAAAACAATTTCGTTTTTTAAATGTACTTTAGAATTTTTTGATTTTTGAGAAGGGACAACGGACTCTTGACTACCTTTTAATTTTGTCCTATCTGTTGCTTTAAGCTGCTCTCTTTTATCAGGATTCTGTTAATGTAGTTTCCTGGCTGTGCTGGATCTGTACAGCATTTCCTTTGGAAGACAGGCATTTGCAATTCTTTATTTAACTTAAAGATACGGTCACATAAGAGTGTTTAGTGCTCTCAAGGGAAGGAGAGCTTAAACGGAGGGTTGATTTATGTGAATAATCAGGTTGGCATGAATAATTATGGTATTTAATAGAAGAGAAACTTTAAACACCTTAGCAAATGTGTCACTGTGTGAAGTTATACAGCAGTTTGATGACTTGTTCAGGTCTGAATTTATGTTGGACTCAGCTCTGTAGAGCATTGCAAGAGAGTGAAATTCCAGGCTGGCTGCAGTCAGCAGGAATCGAAGACAGCAGTGCTTGGCTCAGTAGCACTCATCTCTTTTTGGATTGTGAGCCCTTCCCACTATGTGAAGATAATTCTGTTTACTGAAGTGGATATTGCAGTGATTACTTAACCTTTAAAATGCGCTTCTGGGATGAAGATTCTTTCTTTGTCAACTTCTGTGAGTTTCTCATGTCTTCATGTTTCATCATGTCTTATGATAGATGAAATTTGTAGGACCTCAGCTTTGAGAAATATACGTAAAAATTTGTAGATTACCTGATTATGAAGAAAATCACAAAATAATTTAAATTTTACAAAGTTAGCATTGGAGAAAAGGGAGAAAGACCCAGGCTGATTTTATTTTTTCAGAATTTTCTATGGCAATGATTTAAGGGAGGGTAGTAGTGTTGACATCAACAGAACCCAGATACTACAATGAGTATTGCTTAATATAGGGAATCTATACATCCATATACTTAAGGACTAGCTAGTACCTGTTTTGAAAGCATGCACAAAGGAGCTGGGAAGTTCAATAATCCAGTAAACCTGACACATTGGAGAGGTTAGGGATGGGCTGAATCTCTTTTCTGTAGTAACTAAAGGAGGGCTTATATGCACATATACTGCATCTTTTCAGAGGGTATCACAGCTCAGCTATGATGTGAGCAGGCAGCTCCTACAGGAGGGATGGTAGCACATCCCCTCCTGCAGCCCAAAACAGGAGGGCTTTCAAAGCAGGAGAGGAGAAAACTGCTTTACTCCAAATCCAATGCCCTAATAATGAGTTTACTGGCACTTAGAGTGAGAATAGCCCCATCACTTTTAAATCTGTGTGTTTTGGCTTTTCAACCTGAATAAGATCCAAGTCTCAGATGGAATGAGTTCAAGAATGAAAGAAGACCAGAAGTACATGAATAACACACGCACACAAACCAAGTTTTTCTCCAGTTCCTGGTTCACATCCTTTGAAGTATTCTACTTTTCCTCCCTTCCTAGAAGAAGCACTGGGGACAGAAAAAGAGCAATAAAATATTTCCAAATAACTCCTCATAGCTACAGATTATAAATATTTCATATTTTGAGTTATTTCTGTTTCATGTGTTCCCAAATAGCATTTAATTTCTTCTTCTCTTCCTGCCTCTAGCTTTAATTAAGTCTCATCCCTTGCCTGTCAAACCTTGATGCCCCCTTTGTAACAGCTTGCTTCCAGGTGAGTTTTCCTGGACTAATTCAGCCCTTGTTCTGTGCTTTCAGAGATTCATGGTAAGACTCTCTGCAGCCCAGCTCTGACCAAGTGATTAACAAGGAATTTCCAATTCATGCTTCTCCCTCACACACAAAATTGACCTGGTACAGAATAAAGCAAAATAAATAAGAAGCAAGCCAAATAATTAAGAAAAAGAATCTTGGTTTGTCTTAAGTGTCATCTGCCTCATATCTGCTATGAAAATGGTAGGTCTAAATTCCAGCTTTAATGTGCAGACTGCCCACACACTGGATTTTATTTCTCTGCACACATCTGTCATTTGGCAACAGATTTATCTCAAGTGCTGAGCTCGCTCCTTGAGCTGGAGCTGCATGTGCTCAGTGTCTCCCCACCTGGTTGGTGCTGCTGTGGCCCAGGGTCCCTCCAGCAGCTTTGCCTTCTTTGGAAAATTTAAATTCCTGTTTGTGGAGAGACTTCGGATTTGCAGTGTTTTGAATGATGATCCAAATCAATAATCTGTACTCATCTCAGAATATTAATTTAATTATATATCAGAAATAATTTAATAAAATGACAACTGAATTTCTGCACTGTATATTCGGCAGTGGAGAGCCAAATTTTTCTAATTTAGTAGCTACTCCCATTCATGTGCTATCTCCATGGAGTGTCTTTGGGGTCAGGTCCTCAATGGTGTCAGCGTGTTCTCAGAGGCAGGACAGATGTAACTGTATATATGAAATACAGAGCTTTGAACTACAGCAAGACAGACACTTCCACAGGGAAAATTTGCTATACATAGAAATACAGGATTTTGTACTGTAATTTTAATTTTACTCCACTTAAAGTCTTTCTGTAATCCTAGGTGGGCAGTCCTGTTTCATGTTGCTTGTACCCAGTGTGCTGCAGCACATAGGTGCTGCACACCCTCTCCTTGCTGCCTTACAAACTTATTTAGTATATATCAGCTAATTCAGACCTGTTAAAGGAATACCCAGTTTGTGATCTCACAGGTGTGTGAGGAGAGTGGGAGGTGGGTGGAGAACATAGGATGGAAATTGCTGACTAAAATTCCTTTTCTCTTCTGGCTCCATATGTTTCAATCAGCTGGGGTCCAGCAGTGCCTCATGTTCAGAGCCCATATTGAGCATAGTCTCCTCTTAAAATATTAATGTCACAAGTGACTCTTGGAGGTCAAGGCTGATATGATCAGGCTGACTGCCATCTTCTCCATGCTTTGGGTTTTTTCATGTCTCTGTGGGTGCTGTTACATGTAACAGTCTAGTGAAGTGAACACAACTTTCACTCAAATATATTTTTCTCAAATATCGCTTTTTACCCGGTTTTACAACTCATGTTCTAAACAGGCCTGTCTGGGTGAAAAAGTGTGTAGGTATGGACCAAAAAGGGAGCAATCCATGATGGGCTGAAGTGAAGGCTTTTAGAGGTGGTGTTATTTATATACCTCACTGTTCTATACTGTGCGTCATGTGCTATGTTACACGTTAAGACTTCTCAGTATCTTTTCTTTGAAAACCCTCCCAATATTTTTTCCTGATTAAGAGCTGATGCTCTTCATCACAAGCTCTTTGTACCTCTAATAAAGCCTGCTTTCTCCCAGGCAATCTTGAGGCATGCTGGGACCACGCAGACGGCTGTGTCCTCTCACTCCAGTGCTGGCCTATGACCTTACAAGTAGGGTCAGTCAACATGCTACAAAGCTTTCCTCGCCATTTATCAAATAACAAAGCACACCAAATTACATAGTTTCTATAGCAGGCCACTACAGTATGTAAACTGCAGAGAGGGCTTACACTGCTCACTCATTCTGAGGTGCCGACAACATGAAAGGCCCTTTCGTTCCAGTGCCCAGAGCCTGTATTTGCCTATCTCACCTATTACCACGAAACAAAGGGGCTGCAGAGGTTGAGCAAGCAAACGGAAAATGAAAATGGAAGAAAAAACAACTGCTTGTCTTGGGAGAAATGTTTGTCTAAAATGTATGCAGACATGTCTCAGGCAGTTTATAGGTGCTGAGGGCCCCTTTGGCTGAGAGCTGCTCTCCCTCTGCACTAATAGAGTCAAAGAAAGGTTGAGGCAATGTCTCCTTTAACTGTATAATGTATTTATCCTCCCAACTGGTGAAATGCTCAATAGCTGTCATGATTAATCAATTGTATTAGTATTTTATCTCAGCCAGTGCCAGTCAGGCATATCACTACAGGTGTATTTTCTGAGATGTGCAGCAGCATTGCTGGTGCTGCCAAAATCAGCTTTCCTAGTTTTGGAGCAGTGCGAACATATCATCAGGTGAAATTTGTCATTATTCAGAAAGTCTACTCAAAGCTGTGAATGAATTAATCTGTGGAGAGACCTCCCCTTCAAAATCTATCTGCTTCACTGAAAGAAGCTACTATTCCTGGGTATGGATTTCCATTCCCTGTCCACTCTCAGGCTTCATTGCCTTTGCTGGTCTGCCAGGGAGCTTAGTTCATGTCAGGTGAGCATTGCTGGATGGGCATAGACTAGTCATGTAAATGGTGTAAACAAGTCTTCTTCATATTGTCTGAGCTTCATTTTGTCTGTATCCTCCACAAGGGACTGGTCACACGCATTTTAGGTTTGTCATCTGCCTGCTAATGGAGCTGCACTTGGAAGGAAGTATGTGCCCACAGTCCTGGACCTGGCTAGACTTTTATGAAGGATAAACTTATAGATAAGTGGTGGTAAGGACATGTGTTTCCCCCTCTGCTCAGCAGTGGTGAGGCCACATGTGTGTGATGTGGCCTGACATGGGTACAGAAATAGTAGTACACAGAGATAGGTATGAGTGAGCCCAGAAAATGGCTGAAAAGATGAGGAAAGGTTTGGAACATCTATGGAACGAGGAGAGACTGAGAGGGCTGTGATTTCCCAGTCTTGGGAAGAGAAGGCTCAGGGAGGCCTCATACTGGTGAACAAATTCTTAATGGTAGAGAGGTAAAGATGGACAGCCCAGTGATGGCACAGCAGCGCCCAGTGAAAAGACCGGAGACAAGGGTCATGGACTGAAAGAAGCTCAGTTTAAAAGTAAGATCTATTTTACCATAAGGATGATTGAACGCTGGGACACATTTCCCAGGGAGGTTGTGGAGTTTTCACCCTTGGAGATGTTCAGAAGTCCACTTGACACAGTCCTGCACACCCTTCCTTGGCTCACCCTGCTCAAGTGGGTGGGATGAGATGATTTACAGAGGTCTCTTCCCACTTCATCTGCTCTGGGTGATTCTGAGGTTTAGTGCCCTACAGTGAGCATGGAACCTCTGAATCTGAATTTCAGTGCTGCTGAAGAGCTTCCAAGGATAGAAGGGATGGAATGTACATGTGGAGGGGAAACTGCAAAGGAACTAATAGGTATTGGCACGAGGATATCTGCATGCATGCACAGAGAAACTTTCCCAACTTTTTTTTTTTTGAATCAGCAAAACAGTTGTTTTAATGAAAGGAGCTTATCTAGGCAGAAAGTAGGGAAGAGAAGCAAAGGATGAGTGCAGTGGGATGAATGGTGATTGCACAAGAGTTGGCAAATGCAACTATTTCCAAATATAATGGCATTAAGTGTTCATTGTGAAATTAGATCAGCTTTTTAAGAGCTGCAGGGTGAAAAAACACAGTATTCAGCTAATTAGACAAAGTAAAAAGATAATGTTAAATTCTTTTCCTTCAAAAAGTATTTGTCTGTGCTACCATGAATTTTAAAATAGAATTGCTAGAGATGGCAGCGTTATCAAGTGATCTGCCATTAAAGGAATTATAATTCAGGTCTTTTTAATTCCCTATTGTGGAAATCTTTAAATTAGAATATATCTAAACTGTACAAATCTGTAGTTCTCCTAGAACAATGCTGACACAGTCCTCTGATGTTCATTAAAAATTTTTATGCCTTGATTTCTCTATAATGGAATATGAAGAAGTTTAACTACATTTACTGGGTTTTGTGCCCAGTCCAGCTAATTACTAAAGCATCTGCCTAACTTTCAACGTGTAAGTAGTTTAATCAAAGTTGGTAAGACTACTGACATGCTGAAATGAACTGAAACTCTAGTTTCCATTCTTCATTTTTAATGTCATGAGTCAAAGGCTATTGCTCTTAAGAATACAAGTCACAGAATCACAGAATATGCTGAGCTGGAAGGGGCCCACAAGGATCATGGAGTCCAGCTCCTGGTCTTGGCCAGGACACCCCAAGACTCACACCATGTGCCTGAGAGCCTTGTCCAAACATTTATTGAGCTGTCAGACCTGGGGCCACAGCCCTGGGGAGCCTGTCCCACTGTCCAACTGCCCTCTGAGTGAAGAACTTTTTCACCAGTCAAGAAGGTAAAAATCAAATCTTATATCAAGTTGGGAATATTGGAACTGACATCAAATGAGTTTACTTCTGATAACTTACATCTGTACATTTCAAACCACATTACTCTTGCATGTGCTTATTGGCAGTTAAAAGTGCTTAGCTCAGAAACTTTGAGGTTCTTTAGTAGACTCTAGCAGCAAGAAAGCTTGGTGCTAGATCAAGCTTGAAAATTAAAAAATCTTATTTATCAGAAGCAAAATTGTTCTGTATTTTCAATAGAAACTTTATAATCTTTCATTAAAGAAGCATTTTGACCACTGTTTTTTTTTTTCCTTTACCCGAGGAATTAACTGCTATGCACAAATGTAGCACAAATAATCTTACTGAGTATGTACTTCCATTCTGTTTGGCTTTTAACTTTTTTCTCTCTTTCTTTTGCTGCTAAAGCTCTTTAAGGTTGAAGGGATTGGTGCAGGATTGGGGCATAATTTGAAACAGGCATTTGGTTAATATTGGAAGTTTAATGTCTAAGGGGTTTTTTGAGTTTGGATGAGATTTGCTGTCCTTCTCCCAAAGGCACCATGTATCCCGATTACTTATTTTGCTCCTCTTATCCCAGATACAAAAAAAATTAATGATGCACTTATCCTTAAGCCTGTGCTTACATATACCCTTGTGTAAGGATGTGAGCGAGTACTGGTTTAGCTTGCTGAATTGAGGGCAGAAACACATAGTAATTTGAGTATAAAATGTGCTTGTCTGTCCCTGGGGGCCATGGGCATACTTTGCATTGTTAGTATAATATCTCCAGTATTTGCTGCAAACACAGTCACCACACAAATCTGAAAATAACTTCACAACTCGTGCCACTTGTCTGTGTTTCCACATGTAATCTGTTCGTGGGGAGGCAGTGAGCTGCCCCTGTGACCTGTGAGCAGGGCAGTGCTCAGCCTGGGGACAAACCTTGTTGTGACCAGGGTCACCCCATGCTCAGGGCTCTGGAGAAGGAGCCCAACTCTCTCACAGTCTGTACCATAAGGGGCTACTAAGATGTGTTGGTTCAGACAATTAAAAGTGTATTTTCAAGCAATAATTCTGAGGTCATGCACTGCCATTCAAATATCTGATTTCATATAATTGAACAGTGTGTTACTGTTCCGCATAAATACATTCTATCTTAAGAATTTTATCTTATTGTTTTTATTTGGGCCATATCTGGAGAATATTGTGCCTGGCATGGAAGTTAGTTATTAGCTTAATAGAACTTTTTTCAGAGTTGTAAGGGATTTTCTTAGCCTGTCTCAAATTAACAAAGTGTACTTGAAAGAAACTTGCAGTTCTTTGTCTGCAGAGGGAAAGACTCACACTGGCTTCTGTAGAAGCTAATCTGGGTGTAGAGATGAAAAAGAGATTCTTAATGCTGATTAAACCTTGCATATATGGAAAACATTGAAGAATACTCTTTGTAAATGATCTGCCCAGTGCAGTCCTGAATAAATTAGTCCAAACATAAGTGACATTACCAGTCAACAACTAAAACCTATTATTTATCAATAGTTCTGTATTGTTTTGTAACTCAGAACAACTGCATGCTAATTTTGTAATGTGTTTACATATCAGATAAAAATTGGTTGAGGATAAAGCTTTCTTTTTTTTTTTTTTTTGCATTTTTCAGATAATGTCTAACAGAATGATAAAGTATTTTCTGAAGAAAAAACCCCAAATGTGTCCTGGACAAATGGTACTGGCTTTTGGACTGTTTTCATTGTTATTAAAATAGCAAGTAGTTAGAATCAATGGTCCATGAAGTTTCAGCTGGAAACAAAAGAAATCATAAAAATTTGCCTGTTTACTAAACCTATGTTCTCTCCAACTGGAAATGGTTTCTACTAATGTAAAAACAGCATAACGTAAACTTGCACAGTGTGTAAATAACAATTCATTAAGTTCCTTTTTCCACGTCAAAGTATCTTGTCTTGAACAGAAAGGAAAATTCTACCTAGTGGAACTGCTTTCACCTTTGCATGATAGGGATGTAATTGAAAGTAGCCCTAGGTGTTCTTCTTTTGCTATTTATTTAAGGTATTTATACAAGAATGAAAACTATTGAGATGAAACCTCACATATCTAGAGTAGTCTGTCTGCAGTAAGGATAATATTGATTGCTATGGCAGAAAACTCTGAAGCCAGGTCACCTTCCAGCCATTGATTGTCTTCTTTCAGACTGCCAATGATGGCTGCATTAATTGCATTGCTGAACTTAGCAATTTCTTACGTTTTTCTTATTTTACCTCCATCCATTTTCCTGAAATGATTGAAATGCAGTAGTCACAAAAAAACCTTGAAATAGAAGCTAGAGGAGTTTTAAAGAAAAATATTTTTTGAATGCTAATCAACAACATTAAATAAAATCACTATCTTTCCATTGGCAAGCCATAGCCCAACTTGACAACATGGACAGAAAAGAAAATCTGGAAGGAAGGTACTGGATTGCTAGGGAAAGATTCTTGGAACACAGCAAAAAGAAAGAGGAGTTGATCTGCAGTCCCATGGTGAATGTTTTAATCTGGCAGTTTATTTCATTTAACGTAGGGCTTACTGACATTTATCTGTCTTTATTGCAAAAGTATTTACATGCTTACACCTATTTTAGCTGTTTTTCTCCGTGTGTGTATCTAGCTTTACACACGTAAAGTGGATAACACAGTCTGTGACTGAAAGATGATGTTTGCTCAGTTCCATAAATAATAATGATAAAGTAAAATATTTCAATTTTTTTTCACAGTTTGCAACAAAATAGCCTTACTCCCAGGAGATATGGATGGAGTTCTTACAATCTGATGATAGCCAAATTTTGTTAGTGTTCCTTTAAAATTCATGTTAAAGAATAGGTCTATTCAGAATCTCCTGTCTTAAATCCTGTTATGGGTTTTAAGTTTGGGTTAAAAGAGTTGATTGAGCATAAGTGTCAGCATGGAGAATTGTTTTCCAAAGAAGTTTGATGCAGGTCTCCCAGAGCTTCCTCAAGGTTTGTTCAAACTCCCTGCCCAGCTATGCAAGGATTTGTGTCCTATCATCAAACCCTTCTCACTAATTATAACTGCAACTGTAGGCAAGAGAAAAGGAAAAGGTAACTCAACTGTTTTCAGCAGTATAGCCTATGAATCCACAAAACCCCTACAAACACAGGTGTGGATTGTAGGGGCAGCCCTGCAGAGCAGAAACCTTTCCTCAGAGTGGGAGGGAGACTGCCATGGAGGAAAGGTGTTGAGCTCTCAACAACAAAAAGCTGGAGCACAGCAAGGCTCCAGGAGACACCTTGGAAAAGATTTTTTCACTCTTTCGCCATTCTTAGTCCTAACCTTGGCAGTTTATTCCCCAAATCAAGATGTTTCTCTGAGCAAGTGTTTTTAAAGCCTGACCAAGCCACTGATAACCAGTTTATAGCCATTTTCTGTTAATCTTCTCCAGCTTGCCTGTGGTCCTGCACTTCTTCTACCATCCTCAAGTGAACATTGCATCCCCAAGCAGACCTGGAAACTACAACTTTCTTTCTTCCCTCTTTCAAATTCTCAGCTGATTTCAGCTGTGATAGAAGCTGGTTCCAAAACTAAACAAGTACTATTAATTGACAGCAACATTGACAAAGTGTCTCATTTGAAAATAACAAGATGATTCCATGCAGCAAAATAAAATCACAAGTTTCTTTAGCTGTTGGGTTTATTGAATAGGTACAATGAAACACTGATGTTGCTTTTTACTCAATTTCCTAGTTTAGGAGCATTTGACATACATTTTTCATACTAATGTATTTATATGTCCATTTGATTCTTAATAAGGAGGATTAAAAAATATTAATTTTTCTTTTATATGAGCTCTCATGTAGAGATCAGGCAAGATTTCAAAGAGCTTGTTATGCTAGTAGTGTAAGTCCAGACACCTTACACACGCCAGAAAAAGAACATCTGTAAATGCTGTTACAGGGGGGCAGATGTGCCATGAAGTTTCAAAGGCTTGGAGAGGCATGTGGAAGCTGCCTCAGATAATACACAGCTGACAAATTAACAGTTTCTGGTATCAGGCTCTTTTAAAAGGCTTTTTTGTATTAACACATTCGAAGAAAGTTAAAGAGTGATAATTTGGGTTGTTGCAATAACAATTCCAATACCCAATGTGAAAGGCCACCTCCCCTTTAAATGGCTTGAAATGGAATACATTTCATAAATATAGTGGAAAAGAAAAAACTCTCCTCACCCCTTCCTTTGCCTAGGTGAAATATTCCTTAGGGAAATTTGTCCAGTGAGACTGATTTCCAGGCTGGTGCTACACAACAGATATGCCTGGTATATTCACTTCTTCTCCATTGTCTTTTCTACATTGATCATAACCCAAATGTGAGTCCCTTTGTTTCCATCCCTCTTACAGACAGCTGCAGCTTTGGTGTGGTGTCTTGTTTAGGAAAGCAACAGCTGCCCAGGGGTCATGATTTGCCTATTCCTTCAAATCATCACACTCTACTTAGAAATCTTTCTTTTTTTTTTTTTTTTTTTTTTGACAGAGTATTTATGAAATAAAAATGAGGATGGTAGTATTGTTATCTGAGAAGATCAGATGTGTCATGTAAGCTGTAGAGTCAGGCACCTGCATCCATCAAATATTTAAGAAAATATCTTAGGATAAAATGTAGCACAATTCTTTAATTTTAAAATCTCTTCCCACAGTACAAAAGCCATCCTCACAGATACTTAGGTTTTAAAGGAAAGAAGACTTAAAATTATATTTGATAATCAAATTTCTCCACCTGTATCCTTGCTCTTTAAATCTATATTTTAAAATAAGCAAGAATACTTTTCCCCAAACTTCAGTCAATATTTTACCTTTATAAGATGTTTTTTTTCAACACAACTCAACCACTCTCTGTATTGCTTGAATTTTTTACAGCCAACAATTTTATATGTGGATAAAGGACTAAATACTAAAGTGCTCTTCTAGTGTTACACATAATGCTCTATGGAAACATAAATACAAAATTAACATCACACTGAAGAGTAGCTGAAGACATTTTAAGAAATGTCCCAAATTACTTCAGAGTCTAGTAGCCAGGCAGAAAAAAAAAGCACACACATTGCATGATGTTATGAACCTTTCTATCAAAAATAATAAATGGAGATGTTTGCTAAGGTTGTTGTTTGACACTGCAAAAGAGATTAGACTGAAAGGAACATATTCAATAGTCCTGTTCAATAACATCTACCTACTAATTGCAGCCAGTTAGGAAAAAGTAAAAGATCCAGCTCTGTTTCATCTAATTTTGTAAATGAACCGAAAATGATGCATGATTTTGATATAGAAGGACATCTGTAAATGATGAGAGCTTTACTGAGGTATTTCATTTCAGTAGCAGCGAAAAGAGCCTACTGCTCAAATCATTAAGTGGCTAAAAATCTAGCATTCTTTTGGAAGACTTTGCAAGTTTGCATTAAGCATGCTTTCAGTTGTCAGGCTCCTGTTGTGACATATTGTTTGAGTCAGACTTCATCAATCTACAAAGCATTACTTGAGGTCTGATGGCATGTGCCTACACCCAATATACTATGTACAAATGGAAGTGATACAGGATTCTGTAATTACTACATTTCTTTTTAACCCATAAATATTTGGTGCACTAAATTTCTGCCCTGAATTTTTCAGAAAGCAATTAGTTGGTTGCTTTATCTGTGCAAAGTAGATAAAATATTGTGGTATTGATGATTTTTTGTGTGCAGATGTTTTGATTTTAGCACATCTGTATGCAATAAATCTATTTTCTGTGTAGAAATCGTATTTTATTATATGATTTAGTATGGAATGTTGAATAAATAATTTAAATTGAAATTCTTTCTTTGGGAGCACACCAGAATTATTTGCAATAGCTGGTCATACCACATATATCCTTCTTTGCACATAAATATATTAGCCAATTGCTTTTAAAAAAGCACCAGTTTTGCTAATATTACTTTACACACAGCTGGATAAATGTAAAAAATGGTCTTAAGTGTAGTCTGCCTGGATTTTAGTTGTTTCTTATGTTTTTCTCATTATAGATGTGCTAGTCTAGCAGATTGAGTTTGCAGCTAGAATGTGGTGTTGGCTGTAAGGAATAGAAATGAGTGCATGTAGGGAAGAGTGGAAATGTTGGCTTCCTTCTGTCTGTCTTCTGTTAGTCATCTGTGAGCCAGGACAGGGTTTGCAAATGCAAAGTCAAGCCTCCTGTACTATAAACCCTATCTAAATTAGCCTCTAAGGACAAATTTTGTACAGAGTGAGTGGGGTGAGCAGTGTAGGCTCCCAGCCCTGGCAGAACACTTGGCTACAACCCACAACCTGATAGTTCAGCCATGAGTAACCAAGACTGGGTTGTGATTAGTTTTTCACTGTAATCATAAGTAGCAAACAGAGTGAGACCAAATCATTGGCCAATGCGAGGGTTGCAGGCTGTGGGGGCAGCACAGGAGGCTCAGTGTCCCATTCCTCTGCAGGATCTCACAGAGCAGAGCTTTGGGAGAACAGAACTCCTGCAACATTTTGCTTCTGCTCTCAGAGGCATTACACAAAGGTGCTAAAGCAGCTGCATGAGGGGCCCTCCTTCAGCTGCAAAATCAGGGTCTGTTATCTACTTTCCCTGAAAAAGATAACTGCTCTTCCTGGTGAGGAATTGGTTGTAATGATGGATCCCTGTAAAAGGAGACACTTCTCTGACAGTCCTTGCAGTTCTATCTGTAGTAAGGCGGGGAGACAGAGCAAGTATTTTTCTTTCTTCAGTTGTGGGGGTTCCATTTTAAATTGCTAAGTGGACAATGTACGGCTTTATATATATACATATATACAGTCTGTGGACAAAAAATTGTTTTCTGACAATATGACTGTTCTGCAGATAGTCACATAACTCTTGTAGGGGACTTTTTGTTTGTTTTGTTTTGTTGTTTCTGTTGTTAGCTCCTAAATCTTAGCAGTCAGCTAGATTACTTTATTACCGAGCAGAACGCTTTTATATGGCTATGGATAGTTCACAGACTTTGTCACTTGTTTGTCCTATTAGACCATACAAAATGAGGATTACTGGGCAATAGTGAAAAGGTTTTCTGTCCTTGTCTGTTTGTCCATGAGGGGTCATTGTTGTTGTCTATATATATAAAATATATGGATGTTTATAAGCAAATGCATTCAGAGCTGAAGCAAATCTATTCAGAACGGTTTGCTGGGAGTTTATTTCTGCTGATACCAGGGGTCGGGTGTTTTCTGAAATATTTTATACATAATGCCTCTGTCCTAGTGCAACCATGTTGAGCATATATATTGCAAATATTTATTTCTAGACACTATTCCAATTTTTAAAGTAATGTCCTAAATCCTTGTAAACTGATCTCTGATAACATATTCAGTAGTAACCATAGGCATTAAATTATTTTTTTAAATATCTCTGCTTTAAAGTAAAAACCATGTGCTGCTTTCCAAGTCTATGATGCTACCTAGTGCTCCTGAGACAAACACTCTGAATTTTATTCTGTGTGCCATGAGTCTGTATCTGTGTGTCTGTCCTGCCTAGCCTGAAACGTGCTCTCTGTGACTGATCTCTGGCTCAGCTGAGCCACAGTGGAACACAAGTGATGTCTGTGTCCATGGCTGTGTTGCTGCACTACAGCCAGTGCAGCACATTCCAGGGCCAGAGCACAGAAACCTTGGGTACCAGTCTTGCTTCCAGCATTGAAGGCTGGGGGTTTGTGCCATTTAGTTGTTTTGGAGTTGAGGTTTGGTTTTGTTTTGTTTTTATTCTATCTCCAGTTTTTAACCCTATGGCCAGTCTGGGACTGGGCAATAAACTGGGAACACAAGTTTAGGAACCTTCACACGTTATTCAGCAGCAGTAATGTGTGGCCTGGTACCAAGGAGATCTTGTAATCTCAGACACAGAAGGAATCTACAGAGGATTTTCAGAATATTGCATTTGCCAATATGAAGCACAAGAGAAACTTTAAACTGTTTTAGGAGTGATACAATGGTCTAGCAGGTAAAGAGCAAGATAAGTCAGTATTCTTGGTTTCTATCCCTGGCTCTGCCAGCTGCTTGCTGTGTGACCTTGGGTGAAAGACTTATTCTCTCAGTGTCTCAGTTTACGCATTAGTGAAATGAGAGTAATGATACTTACCTATCTCATTGGGGCTTTTTGAGGCTTAATTAATTGATGTTTGTAAATCACTTTGCGATCCTCTAGTGAAAGTTGTTAGAGATCTGCCAAGTATTTATCCTCTCAGGTTTTTTTTTTCCTCCTGCTTGTCTGCACTCATCCATCTAATATCTAAAAGCATGCTCACAGTTAACAACAGATACTAGCCAAATTGCTCTTAACAGGAGATGTATGGAAACTTTTACAAAATTACTTTTGCAAATTACCATGCTTTTTGAAGTACCATGTGCAGGGATGTAATGAAAAGCTGTGTAGACAAGTGTCTGTGCTACTCACTGGACTGACTGGGTTGTGATTTCTCTTGTAATATCTTTCAGCAGTCCCAAACATATAGGACTGTTTTGAATTTCAGATGTGCCTTTCTTTTTACTGATTTCACTTTGGAAAATTCTTTGGCGGTCCTAAAATTTTTTCTTATGTTTTTGATTTCATGTAGGCTTATCAGTAACTGGGATGTATGTCCTTTCCTCTAGGATGGCAAAGGAAATACAGGTTCATTGTTATGACCTATTTTGCAGTTTCATCTCAATCTGGGAGGAGCTTTCAGACCATGTCCTGCAAGAAGTTTAGGGTGGGCAGACTCTTCAAGTGTTAGAAAGCCTTATTGGAAGTACAGGGCTACATCCTTATGCATACAAATTTGCCATGAATTCAAGTCCTCATTTGCTTCAAAAGTGCAAAGGAACTGCATTCTATCCTGGGGAGCGCTGCTGAAAATGGAAATGTGAGGAAGAACAACCCCTCCCCACTCATAATTTCCTTTTCAGAATCAGGAGTTTCCCCACTGCTGCTCTAAGTGGGTTGTGCTGTGCCTGGCAGAGTGCAGGTCTGAGCACATGGGCAGGATGCTATCCTTGGGTATGAGAAACTGCTGCCCAGAGTGGTGGAATGGGCATCAGAAGGTGCAGGAGGTGGATTTGAGGAACCTTCGAGGAATTTGAATACAAGATGTTGCAATAAGATGGGAAGAGATAAAATTTAAACATAAACTAAAGTTCTGAGACATCATCTATCTTGTAGATATCAGTGCCAGTGTTAAGGGAGGAGGTAATTACAGAAATTCTGTGCCTGTTTAACAAAAGAAAGTGTTCGTGTTGCTGCATTATGTTGATGACCTACATTCCTGCATGGAAGTACAAGGATGGGCTCTGAAAGGTCCCTCCATGGCAGTGAAGAACTCCCAACTAATTGATTAGTCATTTCCTGGGGGGGACATAAGGGATTGTCCCTGCTCAGGAGGTGCTCCTTTTGCTGCACTGGACCTGGACCTTTGTGCATCCAAGACAAATCTCAATACTTTGCAAAGGGAAAGGCTTTGTGGGTGCATTCATGTTTGCACACAAAGTCCTATTAAATACTATGTAAGACTGCCCACAAAGAGATCTCAAAAGGGGCATCCCAAAGCATCCAATGTTATAGCAATGTTTTGCATCAGATTTGGTAGTAAGGAAAAGTGTGTGAGGGAAGAGCAAGGATAAGATTATACAGTGAATTAGGCTTAGAGATAAATAGATCATGAACTATTACACAAATAAGAGAGCCCTTCTCTTAAGATTTTTTATTTTCCCCAAGTATTTCTGCATCTTGTTACTCTGCTCACAGAAATGTCATGAGGGGACATCTGAGCTCAAGGACCTGACTGCAGGACTGATACCCAGCTTTGACCAGGGCTAGTCAGCTACTTAGGCAAAAATCTCTTGTTACCATGTCTGGCCTGGTATCTGGTTAGAACATATTGAAAACAAACACTCCCTGAGGAATGAAACAGGATTTTTATCTGTTGAAATTTATGAAGCAAACAGCAAATGTGTGGGTGTGCCTGCTTCACCAAAGAGTGCTGCTTAAACGACTGTTTGCAAAGTTGGACAGCTATAGGGAACTCATTTGGAGGTAGGCTTAAAATACAATTACCTTGCTGTGCAAAAGTAATATAACACCTTTGATGCTTCCTTATTGACAGAGATTGCAGGGGAAGCAGTGAAATTATGAAATAAATCTACAAGCCAACTTTGAGTGTTTATTTAAAAGAGGACATTCAGCTACTGTTCCAAAATCAGTTGCAGTATACACCACTGAAGTGCTTGAGCTATAATTAGTGAGGTCCTAAATGAGATAAGCATGGCAATTTAATCATCAGATAACTTTAAGATATGCTTAAAAGGATTCCAACTTGATAAGAATTGTGATAATGTTTTCTACTCAGGGAAAATATCAACATCTAAATATTTAATACAGTCACGAGAAATTTAAATGAAGTAAATTTTTCACAGAAAAACGATGTGAAATGCTTCCTACAGCAATATGGTTGAGACAGGATTTCCTTTTAATTTTTGATGAGTATTTGTTCTTCTGAGGGTTACGTAAGAGATATCACAAATTCTAAGCCCTCTTTTTCCTTTCCTCCCGTGGTACAACTAAAGGCACATTTAGCTTGCATGTTAATTCAGAAATGTGCCTGATAGCTCTGTGTAACAAAACTGCACTGAAACTTTGTGATGGGAACTAATCTGTGAGCTGAGCATCTTCTCTTCGTTTTGCTCATGAAATCCAGCCGTACTTTATATAAGAATGCAGAGAAGAAAGACAAATGGTTTATCCTCTAAGCCACCCAGCATCCTGTTCTTGATATTTCAGTAACATATGCTAACATATGCTTTCCTCAAAAACTTCAAAAACATGCTTTTAGCAGCAATGAAAATAGTACCATACATCGAATTCAACTTTAAACCTCATAGTTTACCTCTAATACCATTACCTCATGTATAGAAGAAAATGTAAATCTAAAATATGCTGGTGATTATAACCTTTCTTCCTGACAGACACTGCAATATAAATGCACATAAATTGAATTTCTTCTTTAAAGAAATTTGAATACCTTTGGAGCATTTTAGCAAATCATCTCCAGCCCTTATGGCACAACTTCAATGGACTGTGGAAAAGTGCTCTCCCTATGGCATGACTCCTGCAATAGAAGGACATAGCAAGGCAGAGAAATGCCAAGAAAAATAGAATGTACTCCATTGATATTCAAAATTTATTTTATTAAACTTGCACAAAAGACCAGAAAAATGGAAGCTGGTTTTATTAGAAAAGGCATTCAAATATTAACTCTGTGAGTGCCATTTGCCTTACTTGTCTGGAAGAAATAGGAATTGAAGATACATAGTTTGACTTTGCTCCCTAGAAGATCTTTTTGACTCTTTGTGTTAACCATTAAATCAGAAACTGTGAAAGTGTATAAGTCTTGAGAAGGAGATTCTGATGCATCAGATGAGAATTCTTCAGAGGGATTCTCCCTTGGGGGAGAAATTAGTGTATTTGGGCAATTTTGTACTAATTAGTAAATATGCCAATTGGTGGAGAACAGCCATATTTCAGAATTCTATTTCTAGGGGAACATATGGCAATGTTCCTGAATACCATCAGCTGTCAGTGTTTATCTTAGAATACGGATGGGATATGAAGATGCCAAAAAAAGTATTTTTCAGAGCGGCAAATACTAATATTTCCATCATATGTTGGAAGGATAAACTAACTGAAGGTTCATAAGTGTTTGGCTGAGTGGAGAATGGCCAAGTTTGCTTTGAATTGGTTGGATCACTTTCCTGTTAATCCAAACAAGGCAGGTGTTTACTTTAGCAAGGTGAGATGCTTCAGTGTATTACAGATTTCTGCCTCTGTCTGCACAGTGCAATGTGTATAACTTATGGTAATCTTGGGGATTCAAAGAACTGCTCATTGATGTAGTCTCATCACATGATATATTTTAAGATGATCTACTGCCAGGTAAATTCATGGGTTAGGATAACTCAGTGGTGAAATATTGCCCTTAGCCTTTGGCTCCACATATGGTGCAGAATTTCCGACTTCAGAAAATTAGAAATTGGTAAATGCTGCAACTTGTCAATAAATGTGAAATATGTGTGCATGTGTCAACACTGTCCCAGTCTACCATTACAGGTAATGGTCTAAATTGTTTTCTTTCCTACTATAACCACTTATTTTCAGAACTTTATTATTTTTGCATAAACACTTCCCTGTGACAAAGATCTAGGATGTGACGTAAGTCAAAAAACTTTTTTATTTCTGAACCTAACCTGTTTTTACACAAGGTTTATGAGTAGAAAAATATTCTTTCTAGTCTGGAGAAATAACTTCATATAGGAAAATTATGAATAAGGGCTTCATTTAGTCATTTTTCGGAGTGAGAGTGTGTAGGAATCTGAGATCTATGTGAAGTGGAGTGTTGTGCAGGACAACCTTGGTGTTTGTTTACAATCATTTTATAATGAAAAATAAGATTCTGCACAATTGGAAAAAATGTCACCTCTTAATTTTTCCATTCTAGTTAGAAAAGGTGGTGGCTAAAAATGTCAAAGGTCCTCCATGGCTTAGGGCCAGATGACAGTTAAAACTCTAAATATCATTTGAAACCTGGTCATTAGTATAATTCTCAATAAAACAACAAAGGCACTGAAGAACCTGAGTCTCACTGAGAGTTACTGGATTTAGAATCCTATAGACTACAATTAAAGATTAAAATAGTCAATTAAATTGTTTTTCAAATGCACATACACATTTTCCTGCTCTCACAGACACCTGACCACACTTGGGAATCTGGCCCTGAGTCATGTCTGGTTGCCCTGTGCTCAAAACGTGAGCTGCCAAGTCAGCTGGAGCAAGGCATTGTCTATGTTAGCAATTTAAAGTAAAGCTTGTTGGAGTTTTTGATGTGGCTATTTAAATTTACATTAAACCTCCACCAGGACTTTAGCAAGGATGGGAAGATATCTAATGCAAACACTTCAAGCCAACGCTCTGCTTCAGCTGTTCCAAGGAAATTGCTGGTGGAGACTCCCTAGAGCTGCTATGACAGTGGGCCTTGAGTGCAGGCAGGAAAAGGCACTGCAAGGAATGGAACCATGGAGTCATTGTGCCATCCTGCAGTGGCCAGGAAAGCAGGGATCAGGGATGCTCAGGGCTGTGAGTTGCCTGTGATGCCAGGACCATGAAAGAAACTAGCACAGAATTTGGCTGGGCAAACCCTGCCTGGAAGGTTTTCTTGGTTTCCTGATCCTTCTGCATCAGTCTGTGGTAGAAACTAAATGTATCCAACCGATGAAATTCCATAGTCTATGGCCCAATGATTGTTTTATTCTGATAAAGTGGAGCAGCTGTTGCAGGGCCAGGGGGACAAGAAGTTTTCAGAGCTCCAGGGCTGCACTGCAAGTGCTGCCTCAAAAGTCACACTGGCCCAAAAGAAAGCACAGCCAAGTAGGAGTGCTTCTGGAAAGAGATTCACAGTATTTGGAAATACAGACTGAAAAAATGTGTGAAATGGCTCCTTTTATATTTCTGACAGGTATAAAAAAAAACATAGAATAGGAAACTAGAATGTAGTGTAATACAGGGCTGGAAACTTTCTTGCCTTTATCATGACTCTTACTTATGTAGGTCTGTGTCCTGCATTCAAAGGATGGAGAATTCTTTAGTTAGGAAATGTATAGCCTATACAATGCCAAGGAAAGCTAGATAATGTTGAAGTTGATAGGTTCAACAAAAGAAAGGAATATAAAACGATCTCTAAATGTGTAATCTTTAGGTCCTGTGATTTTTAAGGAAAGCTTCTAATTTTGAGACCCAGGTCATGATATGTGAATGTTTGGGGTTGATGGCAAAGTAAGGAATAATAAAGACATTGGTGCATCTGTCAATTCTCAACTGATTTGAAAGATCAGTTCCTCTTGGAAGAATACTTGTTCCCTGCCAGTATTGACATATTGATTAGACTGCTGTGTCTTTGGCAGCCTGTTGCTTCTTTTGGAAATCTGAAATATGTTTTAAAAATAAACACAAAATCTCCCCTTTCCCTGACCCTGTAAAGATGGTCATCTAGACATAATGTCTAATTACAACTACAGGCTGAAAAGCTGGGGGTTGCAATAGAAATGCCAATAAAATTTTAACTGTTCCATAATACAACAGCTATGTAAATACAGTACATAATGCACTTAATATGTAATCTCTGAATATCAGGAAGCAAAATCTTTCTGGAGCAGAACTCAACTATGGCATTGCAGGCTTTTGCTTACAGAAAGAGAATCAGCTGCAGAGCCTGTAAGGGTGAGCTGGTTCTTCTGGTTAGCCCTAGCATTTCTGGGAGAATGAACAGCACTTCTTAATTTTCACTTCAACCACTAGCTTCTTTTTTTAATGGTATGCCTTGCCAGTTGGGCTTGAATCTGCCATGTTTTTGATGATTTATTTTTGTTTGACAATAATGTAAAATACAAACCATCTGATGCTAGGTTTTAGCTCCATTAGCTGGGAACCACAAACCTATGCCATGTCACTTTTTCTTTTTATAGTGCTGTTTCAAACTTACTGGCATAATTGGTCGATCTTTTTCTTTGTCTGGATTAAATGATGGTTTTGGCTAGAGTTTCAAACCAGGATGCCAAATTTTCTTACTCTTATGACTCCCATCTCCATGTTGCACAGGACTAGCTATATAATATTCAAATGGCTCATTTGTAAACACACAATTATGTACACAAAGAGTGCTTCTTAATGTTTCCCCAATTTGGCTCTGCTGTTACACTAGTGATGACTGCTGGCAAGTCAGACCAGCTAATTTGTGCCATGCCAGCACTCTGAAATCTGAATTAAATTGAGCCTGGATAATGTACAAATACTGCAACCTAATGCTTTTTAAAAGTCAGTCCCTGAAGATCATACATACAGATGGGTTTGTGCTCAATACGTGTGTCTGTGCACACACCTCCCATGCCAATATATGGATTTCAGTGAGGATCCAGTTAACAGACATATGTTGGCACATTATTCCTGAAGTGGTTCTTCCATTACGTAATGGGGCTGCCTAGGCATAACCAAAACAGCCCTCCTCAGTCTTGTTGGACAAAGGGATCACAGCCAGCCCTTACCCTCTGCTGGAGGTGCTGCAGAGAGACAAAGGATAGCCTTGTAGGGTGCAGTGGACTCAGGTCCCATCCATGGAGGATGGAGCCATGGGAAGATGCCTTGCTGGAGCCCAGGAGTCAGAGTAGGCTGGGGGAGCCAGGGGCCATGCACAGGACTGGAACCTGTGCTCTGCAAATGCAGGTTTGCAAGCATTCACCTTTAGCTACAGTAATAAATTTGCTTATCTTTGAAGACAGAGAGACAATTTCAATTTGTGAAAATTTCTTACGAAGTTATTTCTCACCCTGACATAAATGATTTTTCAATATCTACATGAATAAAGCAATAGAACTTCTATTGAAGAACAGTCACATGTTTTACCCTATGTGAACCTCAATGTACAAGTCTCAGCAGCTGCATGCCAGTTCAAACCCCAGTGTGAAGCACTAACAAGTCACAGTGGCTCAGCAAGGGTTTCTTGTGTAAGCAAAGTGTCCTCAGCCCACCAGAATATGTCATGCAATGGAAACACTTCCAATCTTTTCAAAAGCAATATTGCCAGTAAATTTGTGATGTTTAACAGTCCCAGGTGTTTTAATCTGGCTTTCTTCAAAACACAGGAGACAGCAGAAGTGTGGCTCCATCCAGTTGTGTTAGTACAGGTAGTATTTATTCATGTTTTTTGGATCTATGCACTTGAATACTTTCTGAAGCAATGAAAGAAAGTAGGAAAATAAAAGATCTGAGTGTGCAGCAGAAACAGAAGGAAATTGCACTGTGGAAAACCTTTTTCATATTTTAAACCTTTTCTTCACACCTGTAGGCTGTTGAGATGTGCTAATCACAAGCTAATAGTTGCTGCTTTGGGAAATAACAGGATGGATAGAAGATATGGAGGGGATGCAGAATGAAGCAGACCTGCTTCATTTTTAACTTGATAGGTTTCTGAAGAGTTTTTAGTGGAGGAGGCACTGGAGATGACTGTTGTCACCACATGCCAGGGGAGAGGAAGGCCACTGCTGGTGCTTTGTGGAGAACCTGGAAAGCTGGTTCAGTTTGTGCAGAGCTGCAGATTTTGACTAATTCACAAAGCAAAAACTTAAATCAAAAGGAGATATTGTTTCCTCAACTACAAGGTATTAATATCCTGCTCAATTACATTTCTACCTTTTGTTATTGTGAACCCTTTAATATGTACTATCAGATTGGCAAGGATTTTCCAACAGTATCAAAAGAGAATTTACCCCTGATATATTGTCACAGGAATTGCTGCAGCTCTCAACAACAGAGTCTCTCAAGAAGCAGCCATGGAGTTGGCTGCTGCAAGGAGAATAAATCCCCCTTGAGCAAAGCATTGCCCAAGGTCCCCAGGAGTCCAATAATAATAATTTCTGACACAAATTAATATAATCAGGATGCTGCAAGTTCCTCATTGTGTGGCTATAGCTCAGGTATGACCAACTGGAGCACAGGGAGGGCTCAGAGCTGGGCACTGGTGGTCTCAGGCTGCAAAACCCTCCTGCACATGTGTGCTGAGATAACTTGGCCTGGGACAAGGAGGCACAGCTGCTGTGCAAGGACTGCTCATGCCATGCATAAATACATTCCTTTGTGCTGGGAGGTGAGGCAGCTCTGTGCTAGAGCCAGAAGTGCTCTGTGCAAATCTCTCCTGCTCTTATTTCAAAGATAAATATTCTCCTTGTTCCACATATATTGATTTTTCTGATTAAAGAAAAAGGGCATTTTCACAAATATACTTCCTGCCTTTAGAATACCATAAAACTCAAGTTAAATTGCCCAGCACTTTTTTCATGATATATTACTGTTCCTGTGTGTTTGCTCCTGCTCAGATGAACCACAGATGGAATTTGCCTACTTTCAGTCTTACATTAGTCATAAAACCACCAAAAAGATTTCTTAAACTGAGACTTGAAAACAGAGCTGAATTCTCCTTTTCTGTAGTTTTTCAATTCTGAGTTTTGGTTTGTTGCTGATTTATTTGCAGGACCATAAAGCCTGCAGGAATTGCTGCCTTCTCAGTAATTACCCATCAAGACAAATGATAAAGCAAAGCATCTCAGTGCTTATTAACATTAATTTAATGACCACTTTCCAAATTGTTCTCTCAGTTGGAAAATGGGACAAAAATAAAAGAAACTGATAATAGATTATGTTGATAATTCTTATCTAGTTCACACATCCATTTGTCTTGGGTATGAGATGCATCTTTCCATTTGAATCCTGGAGAATTTATGAAATCAATATTCCATGAAAGCCTCTTTCCCCCCACTTTACTAAGACATTTCTCCACAGTGGCCCTTTTTCCTTATATCATTAAAATTCTTCCTTTGGAATTATCTCAATTCCAGAGATGACCTGTGGCCTCAAGTCACCAATTAATGACTTCAGCAATACCTTATTTCCACTGAACAGCAGCTGAGATATGATGTATCTTTATTCCTTACCAAGATACACAACTTGGGTGTTTAGTGTTGTCTGAACAGCAGGACTGACTTCCCATCCATTCACTCTCCACCCCTGTTTTGAAAAAAAAAAAAATTAATTATCTGGGCTCTGTCATCACCAAACCATTTTAGTATCTGTTATTGTTTCCCTGCAATGAGTTCACAGGATGTTGCAAAATATGAAGATGTGGTTTACAGTGCTCCAGTCTCATGCTGTATGTGAATAGTGTTATACAAGTCATGTGGCAGCTCAGACATGTGTTTTGAGGTTTTTGGTGTGTCACTCAAGGCCCTTGGCCCTGTGTCCTTTGTATGTCTGGATGATGAATTTTATACTGGCAGAATATGCTGTTTGTGGAAAATAGATTTTTGTGTGGAGGAGCTGCCAACATATTTCCTGAGACTGACATCAAAGTACAGCAAATGCTGTCAGGGAAGCCTTGTTCTAAAAAGCATGGGTTTGTGCATTAGTGTCTGTGGGAATCTGTGTATGTATTCAGGGCTTTTCTCATATTTAATAATAATAAACTACCAGACATATGTTTCTGTAACACAGCTCTCTGCCCCATCTACAGCCATCACCTTAAGATCTTTTATCTCAATCTAATGACAGTTGTGCCTTCAGCAGTCCCTGACAAAATCCTGGACTTGGCCAACAAGACACAAACCAGAACTCCTAGAAATATCTAATATTCATCTGACTTATGGCATTATCATCACAGAAATTGTTAGTTTTAAATTCTGTTTGGCATCTTTGAGACCTTAAGATCATCTGACAGGATCAGGTTCAGTGTGAGTATTCTCTTAATTCCAAAGCTATCCAGCTTTCAGTCAGTTTCACATTTTTAATCTCAAAACAAATATATGCCCTCACTGATTCTCACTTGTCATATGACTGTGCAGAGGCTTGTTTAAATTGCTTTATGCAATTAGATCTATTTATATATAAATACTGTAGACAAAAGAGTGAAATTTGCATAAAAGGCACTCCATGCTGCAAAACGTCTTAACTATTTTGCTTCAATATTTATTAATTTGAAAATATAAATTATAAGGGCCCACTTACAGTAGTGACTTTAGAAAGTAGAAAATCAATGCCTTCTCTATTTCTGAGTTTTATTAGCCTAAGAGTGGGAAA
Source organism: Acridotheres tristis (assembly GCA_037013685.1). NCBI lineage: Eukaryota > Metazoa > Chordata > Aves > Passeriformes > Sturnidae > Acridotheres > Acridotheres tristis. The sequence continues at coordinate 10,169,686 of CM072898.1, forward strand.
GTAAAACATTTAAAAATATGTACAAGCTATTTTTGTCTTTGGGCTGTCGAGAAAGCTTTGCTTTGCTTTTGCTTAGAGACATGGGAAACAGTGATGGATAGCCAGAGTGGGCAACCCATCTCTTTTATTCCCACTGTGCTCTATAATTTGTAATCTTTATTGTGTCTGAAGCTAAATCTGAGGCATTCCAGAGCCTCGATGCTGCGTGCAGCAAGGTCCAGTCACAGCACTCTGAGCTGGGAGGCAAAAGTCCTGGTGCCAGAGGTCAGGGACTGGACGGGGAGTGGAGCCCAGAGATCAGTCCTCTGCGGTCTGGAGCTTGTGCAGGGCTCTGCACCAAAAGAAAGGGACTACAAAGTGCTGCCAAGGCAAACGAAAGCCTCTTGCTTTGCTTTTGCACTGGTAAGAAGTGCTGCACAGGCAGCAATCAAACTCTTCTCCTTGAGACCATGCAGTCGCTCCACTGCTCTGTTTTCCCAGCAGCCAGGTATTTATAATGATGTTTTCCATACTTGAGATCTGTGGCTGAAAATTTAAGTGACTTGTTAGTGATGTTTCTCGGCTTTTGGATCCTGCATAAATAATATATTGATAATGGTTTGTTATTTTGCTTTGGTTTCCTTTCAAGCATTGTCAAACTCTAGTTCTAAAGTACATTAAAAAGAAGAAGGATTATTCTGCAGTCAGGTATGGCTCTGTTAGAGAGAGGTAACAGGGAGAAACAAGCTTCAACAGATAAGCAGGCAGCTGTCTTGATTGTACATAGGTTTTTAACTTGTGAAAAGACAAAAACAGTCTTCATGCCAGAGATGTCTAAAATCTCACTGAGTTGTCATCTCAATAAACTGTCAGTCAGGACCTTTGTCATTTTCTTACTGTCTGTCATGTGGCTTTATTCACCTCTCTCTGCACTTTATTGCAGGGGAAGTAAAAAAAGTCCTAGATGTCTTTTTTATTTTATTTTATTTCCACAGAACCTTAATCTGTTTTACATCTGTATGGGACTGCAGAAAGGCAAGAAAGGGTGAAAATTGATCAATCCACAGTAAAGCAGTGGGAGAGCTACTTAGTACTGTTGAAATAACTCCTGTATTATCCTGACAGATCTCAGTGCTACAGCTTCAAAACCACTAGCAAGCCTAAAGAGTGTTTTTAAGTGAAGTGCTAGTATTCCCTCTTGGTACATTTCTGAAACTATACATATGTAGGTTTGCTAGAAATATTTAGGAGAAACAGCTGGACATTACAAGGAAGCTGTCTTTTATACTTAATCTTTTTTATATGACCCAGTTCATATTTATAGCATATTTTCATTCAGCTTTCCTCCTCCTAGCCCCCATCTCCTTAATCTTCTGTGTCTTACATTTGTGTCTAAGCATACCTTGAAATGAGAGGTCAGAGAGGATTGAGCTCGGTTTTGTGAGTGCTAAGGGCCCGATTCTGCACCTCCTGATTGATGTCAGGAGTGTAATAATCAAAACTGTCAAGAGGTCCCTGCTGTTGCCTGGATGAAGAATCAGTCTGGCATCACTGCTCTGGGAGAAACCCCCTGTTCTCCTGCCCTGCCATTTTATACTTGCTTTTACAGAGATAAGGTATGAAGACTTGTGGCTGCCTCATTTGTATCCACAAATGTGTTTGCAACCATCTTCAAATTACCACTTCTGCAGCATTCCTGAGTGCCTGCTATGAATAGCCTCCTTTAGGATAAAGTTACAAGCACAACATGGTCCAACAGAACATCAGTGAAATGCCACGTTACCTCTGAGTCACTTCACTGGACTCAGAGCAGATAAACAAATATCCCCAAAGTCACTGCTGTTATTAGATCATTGTCTGGCCAATGCATGGAGAATATGGAGAGTCCTAGGAGGGCTTTTTTCCCTTATTCTGTATTTAAATCTACGGGGCTGAACAGTTGATTCTAGATTTGGACTGAACTGAACCTTTCAATAACTTGTATTTTAATCAAAATCAGACGTGTGTGTGTGTATCTTCCTGCAACCAGCCCAGAAGACTTTTTGTTAGAGTATTTCGAAATCATAGCACTTAATGGGTGATGTGGTGCCTTCTGACATTCTGAGACAATATTTGTCTTCATTACAACAAAATTATGTCATCATTTATCTGCTCTAAATGTTATAAACTGATCAAGTAATAGTTTGCTACAGGAAAGATGTTAGAAGTATCAAGACTATAAGGATAATAATGTCCATTTTTTTACAGGTGTACAATTCAAACAAATCTCATCTCACTTACCTTTGTCAGAATTCACAGTTTCCATCAGTCCCTGAAATTATCTTTTCCTTCTGAAAAATGGGCTGAAGAAAGTTGTTAGCCAAGCCTAAGCACTTAAATTTTTTGTATTTGCTTGAGCATGAAAATTGCATCACTATTTTTTGTGATGACCATAGCCATACATGTGTGACATAATGAGATAAAATTAATTGCCTTTTGCCAAAGCAGCCTTTTCAAATGGGGCTGACCTTACCCCATCAAGCCAAGGGGTCAGCATCTGCAGTTACTGCTTGCCTTTCGTTATGTTGCAGAAAGTCTTGGGCTTCCCAAGGGGAAGGCACCCAGCCCAGCTGGTTGGGACTCACCAGTCACAAGCCTGCAGCTTAATTAGCAAGTTTCTATTCTAAAGCAGTCTGAAGAGCAGATCAGTATGATGTGCTCTCTTTTGCTTCTCTGGGTTAGAAGATGAAAGTATCTTTTACTGGAGAATGTTTAACATAGCTCAGTTTATGACAATCCAACCTGACAATATTGAAGACATGAATGTGGGGTTGTTCTCCCAGCAGGAGAATCAGGAGTACAGAGATTGCTTCTGCTCCAGTGCTCAGTACCAAAGATGGATTCAGTAAGAGCCAAGAGCAGCATAATATTTTAACAGCCCTGGAGAAGGAGACCTGCATATGAAGGTTAGCCTGTGTACTGCTTCTTTCTTCCAGTGTTTTCTCCTTTCAGCCAGTATTGGCTTGTTAGGGTGTGTTTTGAGCCAGCTGTTCTTCATCCAGATTCCAGCCTCCCTCATGCACTCAGAGGTCTGGAAGACAGTGCTGGCTGTGCAGGATGAAAAGGATATTTCTTGGCCCAGAATTACTGGGTTATTACCCCATATCACTGCATAGTGATCCCTGGAGATGGCAAAGGACAAATGGACTGGACAGTAGTTAGCAGGTTAGAACAAAGTGGGACTGGCCAGTAGCTAGGCAGGTCCTTGGCATGTGATTCAGGTTTCCTGATGATGAACCAGGATACCTTGTTTGTATTCTTGCCTTCACAACCTGCTGCTCCAAATCAAATAGATTTTTTTCCCCTTCTTTTCTGGCATAAATAAATCAAACAATTAGAAGAAAAATCAAGCTGCATTTAAATTCCATGAGCTAACCATGTAAAAACATCTGACAAAGAAAACACATCTATTTGCCTTTCATTTTCAAGAGTAGCAGGACTTTCCACTCACAATTACAATTAATCCACTGGCCTTTGGCTTTTCAACCACTGATGTATCTGTCTTAAGATGAGAAAAAATTTCTTTAGTTACCTTTGCCTGCTGATGTCAAACCACACCACAGCAGACTTTGTGTGGCTATGCAGGAGTTTCCCATGAGAATTCCTCTTCCACAAACCCGGCCTGAAGCTGTGCAGCATACAGGAGTGGGATGCAGACCGTGTATTCCTGCTCTTCTTAAGAGGTAAAAGTCTCTGCATTACAGGTTGTGAATGCAGAGGTGAGGTTTGGAAGGATTGGTGCTAGAATAGTCTGTCCATTGACATCTAACTGGCCTAGGACAAGAAGAGGCCCCTTTGAAGCTCTGTCATGGGAATGCTTCTGGAGCTCTCTGCTTGACACTTCTCCTAGACTGGGTGGTGGCATGAGTGCCACAAGTTAGCTCTGGGATAACATATAGCTTGTGTCTAAGACACTATTAGATTTAGAAAACAGAATCATTTCCCAAAGCCCAGAGGGAGCAGAAGGGGAAGCAAAAGGGAATGGTTCTTAAAAAGTCTTATGTTTCTCTTTGGAAGAAAATTACCATCATCTATCTTTCCTTTCTTGCAAGCTCCTGGAACCTACTAGTAGTGCCCTGCTGCTGGATTTTCAGACTTCTATTTTGCTGAAGAATATCTCTCTGATGCAGGTGCCAGTGTCATTTATCAGAGGATGATGTCAACATTCCTGTGTCATACATGACAAATGACAGCAGAAAGGAGTGCCCCTTGAATTCTCTTACTTTTGCTAGGCTCTTTCCTTTCTCCAGTTAAATGACATTTTATTTCCTACAGTGTTTCAGCTTAGACTTCTGCTGCCTCTAGAGAGTGTGCGTTCAAATTGACTCAGAATGAGTGATTAGTACCAGGCACTGAGCTCCAAATTCAGTATTAGTGTAATACAGTTGCATGGCAATGGACATAAACTTTGCTTTCATGCTTTTGGGGCAAATTCTGCCTTGTCTTATGCCTCAGAAAGTGCCAGAGAGATTTTCTGATGTTTCCCAGTAGCAGAGCTGGCTGGATATGAGAGCATCTGTTTCATACTCTGTTTCTAATGCTTTTAAAGAGATGAAAGATTTTGAGTTGGTGAAAACTAGCATATTCAGAAGGGTTTGCTTTGCAAAACATTTACCTGTTCACGTATTAGGGGGCACTTGGCTCCAGAAATCCGTGCCTTGAATATGTGGGCCTGATTTGCAAGGTGATACAAAAATTAATTGGGTCTACATCCAGTGGCACACTCAGTAAGTGGAGCAAAGCAAAATAAAATCTTGGGAAGCAAACAAGCAAGACAGAGCACTTATGCTGCTTCTAATCCTCTTTTTCTGCTGCTTCTTTCTATTCTTCTTGCTGGAAGAAGGGATTTGGACTCTTCTCTCTTAAGCCATGCATGTACAAAAAGGACTTTATTTTTAACTCGTGTTAAAATCCTTTCTTGGACTAGGCAGAAACAGTTTTAACATGTTAGCTGACTGTGACAACCCAGAGGGGAGAGCTTAGGGTTTATCTTGACCAGTAAATGCCTGTTAGAACTGCTACTGCTTTGACTAACGCTTGTTAAAATATCAGTATGGACAACATGTGTTTTTAAAACCACACACCTGTACTCCTAATGACAGCAAGGCCTTGGGGGAGGAAGTGATTCACAGAACTGCTGCTCCCTGCACTTTCCACCCACTCAACATTTCTTTATAGTGTATTTTCCTCTGTTCAAACACGCACAGGTCTGCCAACCCTCTGATTTTTCCGGTACCAGTCCTTTAAGCTAACCAGCAGCACGGCTTCCCTTTGTTCAGCACCCAAGGAAAGGGCTGGATTTTCATAACAGCTCAGTATTCAGCAGCAGCCAGGGCACAGTTTGACATTCGCTTAAATAGCATCCCAAAAAAGAAACTTTTTCCCATCCTGCTGTTTCCTCCCACTGCACTAGTCCAAACACTAACACAGATAAACAAGGAATTATTTAGAGAAATGGATTCAACTGAAGAGGACCATAAATAACTTGATTTTTCACTGGTACTGCCATTTAGTTGTTGTATTTCACACCTTCCATCTAAAATCAATAGAAACAACAAAGCCGCTTGTGAACTTTGAGAAGTTTCTGGATCTTCTCTTGGAACAGAACAGATTAAATTCAATTATGGATATTTCAAACAATCTTCCTGAAAGGACAGGATCAGGATAAGGACTCTGATCCCAAGATCAGAGGGAGATAGGATAGTGACAGCAGTAATTTAGATGAACACCGTTCATTATATTCTGGATTTAAAATTTACGCACAAGTTTGCATTAGGAAAAAAGCCCCTATAGAGACTTTAAAAAACCCTATGTACTTTAATGGGCGAATGATATCTGCATGGTGACTTTTACTGAAAAAACGGATGGAACTAAGCAAAGCATAGTTCCTGGGACACACTGGGAGTTCAGCAGCCCTTCCTGGTATTACTGGTGAGAGTAGAGGGGATCACTCACTCATGGATGCAGGAGTGACTCAGATGTTTTCATACATTTATATTTTCAAAGGTTTCTTCAGAAGGAATAGATTTAGCAACATACCTCTCCTTTCTTTTTAATATGGGAATGGAACTTTTTTTTTTCTGTACACTTCTAGTGTTTCCCCAAAGCAGGGGTCCGTTAGCTCCAGGCTCCAATAGTCCCAAGGGCTGTGATCTTATCTTAGGCTGCCAAAGATCATTATGCACATCACTGTCATGTTGCTGTGTTGTTGGAGCTTTTTTCTTTCCTTCCATTTCATTTTATTTGTTTTTTACAGAGGTAAAAAAAAAGGTAGTGGGGTTTTTCTAGCCCTTGGACATGTAACCCAAGAAAAAAGGCCTCAATTTCTCTCACTCTTCCCTTCCAACTCTAGCAGCTGAAGTACTGTTTTTCACAGGATGAATTGCTGATATTCCTACTTACACAAACTAAGGGCAGCAACTCAGTCTTCCAGTCTGTAACTGTCTTAACTCAGACGGTACCAACATTAATATTCCTAATGGTAAAGCTTTTATTTTGGTTTCTATTCCGTAGCCTAATATATATTTCTCATTCTCTAGTTACTGAAATATATCTGATGTGCCCAGCAGGTAACTTCTAGGAGTCACCATAGGTCAAGCTTACTTTAAAAAGAGGAGGAAGGGTAAAAGCTGGAAAGGATAAAAACGATTGATTTCTTATATCCTGCAGTCTTGACTTTATTCTGTCTTTCTGAATGGGGTTTTTTGGGGCCACAGTAGAAAAGCCTGTTATCAAAACTGTTATAAGTTTTCTTTGCTATTTTATGTGGCTCAAAATTGACCCAGAATGTTTATCCTAGTGATTTAGGGTATGTATCCTTTATCTAGATTCATTTTGGTAGCTTTCACAGATCTGCCAAAGTTCCCAGGACACCAGAACTCTTGTGCTGAAGAAGACACATGGTACTGCTAGTGGAGACAGAAGTTATAGTGAGGATGTGGCCAATTGTCCTCCAATTTACAGGCTGTATACCAAAGTTTTCCAGCACCTGAGAGGCACTGGGCAGGCACCTGCCTTGGAGACAGAGGCAGAACCTTGGAGGTGTGAGGTGGCAGAACTGCCCAGGAGGTCTCAGTTTTGCACTGGGGCTGGAATGAGCACACAACAACATCCCAGTATAGTCCCAGAATATAATTTTTAGCAGTTCTTTCAGACTTACAGCACCCCACAGCTGAAGATCTGAGGCACCTGGAGGGCTTTCCAGCAGCACAGTCCTGGTGCCAAGCATGGTGTGTTTTAGCACAGGAGCTGTATGTAATCTTCTCATCAATGTCAGGAAGCTCAGGTGCCACAGGTGGGCCATTCCCACGGAGGATGGGATTGGCTTTGTCACCTCGTTCCTTGTATAACACCTCTGCTAAGGCCATGCCTGAGCATGTCTTCCTGCTAAGACAAGGCTGTAAGAGGGATTCAGCCAAGTCAGCTGTCTGAGGCAACCTGGGAAGGAGTCACAGAAGCCAGCATGCTAAGGAGAGTTTAGGGGGAGCCCTGCTGGAGCTGTGCCCTTCTTCAGTGATTGTGTGCCTAATAGAGAGCCTAAGCCAAAGTAGGATTTAAAGCAGAACAGGGTCAATCTTGCATCACAAACAGCCGCAAGAGAAGGCAGGAATATGTCCAGTCTTGGATAAGACACAGTGATCATTCCAGTGCTTTTCTCAGGTGGGTGAGGTGTGAATTTGAACCCATCTAGCCAAGCAGATGCCACATCTTGAAACTGCTTTAAGCAACAGCTATTTCTTATTCTAGTGGGAGTATACTTTGTTCTTTGTCTTCAGCACAGTGCTGGGGGAAAGGAGTGAAAAACAAAGAATAGTTTACCTTAATTTAGCCTGGATTGTTGATACAATTTGTTTTGGCTCTCCAGGATTACTGAATTTGTGGTCTTCATCTCACAATATGGAAAAATAACTATTATGTAGTGTAAATTAAACTTCCAGCAGTGAGCAGAATAGACTAAAGTGGTCTGTTTTCTCACCTGTAGCTCCACTTAGGCATGACTGCTTCTCTAACCCCTAACTTATAGCTAAAATCCATGATGATGTATTGTAGGTGTGGTTGTGCTGATGCTGGTGTATCTCGTGGGATGGAATGAGGGCTGGGAATGTCAATACATCCACTCCTCACCACTATTTTTATTATTTTCAGAAGTTCCCAGAGGCTTCATGTGAGATCAGGGCCTCAACATGTCAGACAAAAAGGTAACTAGAGATTGGCTCCTTGTATGAAGAACTTGTGCTTTAAAGAAGCAAGACAGGCAAAAGTAAGAAGAGAAACAGAGCAGTGGAATGATTTATCCGGGGTCACGGGGCGGGTCAGTGGCAGAGCTAAGATCAGAGTCTGTGTCTCTTGGTTCCTGCCAAGACATCACGTAGAACATGTCCACACAAAGGAATGTTTTAGATGTACATGTGGAAATTGCAGGAGTTCACTAGTATTGGAAATATTTCCATTTAGAACAAGAGTGTTAAAGATTAACCTCCTTTTCTGCTGTCATTCAATTCCTGCCTCAGTATCTTAGAAAACCTTGTACAATCCACCAGCTCTTCATGTTGAGGCTTTCCTCTGCTTGTTAATGATACCAGGGCTTCCACAGGGTAGTAACCTCTTATGATAGCAACCTTTTATTTGCCCACATCTTCAGTGAGATGACAGACAATGGGAGGAAGTCAGATACGTTTAAAATATACTTAATTTTAACAGCACTGAGACACTTAACTTGTCAGCGATCCAATTATTAATCAGATTAATGGACTTTAATAAATCCACTGCATCCTTAGGACAATTGCCTGGTTAATATTTCATGCATACAGAATAGGGTTTCTTCTGAGTTATGAGAATTTCAATATAAAACTAAAACTGACAAGTAATCCTCAGCTTACTATGCTACCACACCTTGCATGCAAGAATGCTGATCATTGCCTGTGTAGGAGCATCATTTAATTATATTTTCTCACTTCTGAGCTTAATGTTATTGAAGGAAATCTAGCAGCATTTAATTAAAGACTAAATACAGTCAGTCTTTCTATCTGGTTTGGTACCCACTTAGAGATACATTTGATACGTAGACATTAAAAAGGATACTGGAGGTAACAGCATTAGAGAAGGTTTTGTAAGAGAATGGGAATCTAATTTGTATCTGGAAATTAAATTTATATTTGAGATTTTAAAGAGCCATTTAAGAGATATTGAGTCCCCATCTGGGTTAGAAAGTAATGGAAATAAGTCACCCAGTTAGGTCATTAGCTTTCTAGGGAAAAGAATTTTTTCGAAATAAATTTTAAAGTCTTAGATTTAGATTTTAAGTTTAGATTTTAGTCCAGGGTGCTTCCAGCTCCTAAAACATTTTAATGAAACAAAAACAACTCGTACTGCAGCTAGCCTCATATACAACTTCACATTTCTGGTTGAACAATGCTAAATTCTACATACAGAATTTAATTCTGACATTCCGCTTTATAATCTGATTTTTCCCTAAATTTGTAAAATTTATTTTTTTGAAAGGGAAGCTGAGAAAAAAATAACATTGGGTTCTGACTCCTAAAAAGAAGGCAGGTCTAATGCAAATCATATGAAAGTAAGTAAAGAATTAATTCATTCCAGTTAATTTTAGATCAGGTCTGAAGATCAGTGTGTTCAGAATAGAGCAACACAGAAGTCACTAATGTCAATGGCATGGTGGCATTTTCCCCTTGAGTGGGGATCATGAACAAACGAAATTAATGGAGGCTTTAATATTGATTTAAGAAGGTGCAGGCAGGGGCTCCAAGGACTGCTTAATGTTAAGCACAGGCATAAGTACTCTCCAGAAGATTTTTTTTTTTTTTAAACATCAGACAGTATGTAAGTCAAAGGGAAAAGCATATTTGTATCTATGTGGGAAAGAACTTTTTCAATAATAAAAGCAAAGGCTGTGAAATGTCTGGTTGGTGTGAGACTCCTGAAGTGAAGCAAATAGTAGAGGTTATGTTTGTAACCTTTTTGGAGGTTAAATTAAACTTAATTATAACCTGTTTTTACTTCAGCGCTGTAATATTGAAAGCTTATACACTTTTATGCATTTTTCTTGTTCTGTAATTCATGTGGTTGGGTTTGTTACCTGGAGTGTAGGCTTGCCTTCCTGCTGAGGGAAAGCTCATGGGGGCTTTTAGAGCAGAAATAATAAATAACTGACTTCTCTTAAGGAGCCATTAAACTTTTTCCATGTTACATGAAGTAAACAGGTATTGTACCCAGAAATGTAAAGTCTCTGTCAAGTTTGTATGTGTGTATGTCTTTAATTATGGTATATATTTCCTCTGGCATGATTTATTAGTTTCCTTTGTAGTTTTGTCAGGGTTTACCTGCCATTTCAATCTGATGTAGCCATTACATTTCGATTTTTTCCCCTTCTCTTGGCAAGAAGTAAATCTGTATTATTTGCTGATTTGTTTATTACCGTCTGGAAACGTAACCCTATGCAAAGCTGGAGATGTTAAATATGTCAGATCCTAAAGCTACTTTACTACAGCTATATGGGTGACGTTATATGTGTGCAGAGAAATTCATTTCAACTACTACAAATGAGTCCTTTAGTAATACCCAGGAGTCATAATGTGTGTGACATAGTGAACCCTCCTAGATTAGAGCCTACACTAATTAGATGGGTTATTGCTACATTCCAATCCCTGAACCAGTTTGCTTAAAGCAGCTCCCTGTGATGGGAAGGCAGAGCTGAGGGGCAGCAGCCTCTCCTGCTCCATCCCTCTGCACACAGCCTGTCTGTGCTCCAGTGCCAGCAGCTCCTTCCTGATGTGCCTCCACCGAGAACAACCCCCCCAGGTAGTTTATGTCACCTGGAAAGTTCAGGGGGTCCCCTTGGGAAAGGGCAGTGGCCCTGTGGAATGAAACATTTAGAAGGTTTGCCTGGTTTTATTGCCATTTACATTTGTTCCGCAGCTACTTCTCCATGTAGTAACTTTTGTCTCTTCATTATGTCTTTAATTATTCTTTAAGAGTCAGATTTTTTTTTCATAGTAGTATTTCTTTATTTTAATTCACATAAGGGAAGTTATTTACTCTTCCTCCCTAGTATTTGTACTCTCTCCTGCTCGTGCAAAAAAGAAAAAAAATATAACCGAGCTGGGACAGTGTTTCACACCAAAAAGCACGAGTCTTGCCGGGAAGAAGCTGTTCTGGACTCTGTGCCTAAGCAAACTGCTGACAGTAATCTTGCTGAGGATAGATATCAACAGTTTATTTATTTAGAAGTGGGTTGGTTAACTTGCTTTTTCACTGTGCTGATTGGTACAAACCTATAAACAGTACAAGCTGTTTTGTTTACTAGTTGATATTGCTGAATTGGAAAGGGAAGCAGAGAAATACAAATGTTTTTTCACAAATAGATTCTACTAAGAAAATTAAAAAAAAAATCCCAGTGCAAATCATGAGAAATACTACATGTATGTTTTGAAATACAGCTAAAATACCAGTAATGAGAATTGTGGCAACATTGTTAAACTCAGTTTTCCTTTGCTTGTTTTCACCAGACATTTTTCTAAATGTCAGGTCCTGTGTTCTGTGCTGAAACTGTTTGATTTTGACGTCCTTCTCACTGTGTGTGCAGAGGATCAACATCAAGCATTGCCAGGGTGGTTTCAGCACTTGGGGCAGGGGCATTGGGAGCCCTGCTCCATGGAGTGGCTGCTGCACAGGCACTGCACAGACCCACTGCCGTGGCACACCTGAAACCGTCTGGCCTGGGAATTGCCTTCTTATGTGCTGAGCACCTCTGCCTCCCACTGGGCAGGGATCCTGACTTGTGCTACTCTGCCACGTACCTGGGGCCCACACCAGCTGCCCTGGGAGCAGAAAACTCAGCCAGGAACATCTGATGGTGGAGGGGCTCAAGTGCTGACCATGAACTCCCATGGAGAACAGACCAGCCAGAAATCCTCGGTCACCGTCACGGGTGTGACCAGTGTCACTCAAAATTGAAATGTTCTTCAGAAACAGTCCCACTCTCTGGAAAAGGCCAAACTTGATTCTTGGTTTGGGCTCCTTTGCTCTTGCCTCACTTACGTGTATCTGTGTGATGAAAGTGTTGTAACTCAAATTCAGTCATTCGTTGCTTTGTCATGCAGCAGGAGCTTGGCTGTGAGCTGCTTCATCTGCCTGGCAAAATTACTGAGACTCTGCTGGCTGCTCCCCCAGAGCCTGGACCACAAAGTGAGCTCGAATTCCCCCTGCACCCACCCATCTCCCAGCTGCAGATTTCTGTGTCTGCCTTCTTCCCTGCAGCTGGGAATATAAGGTGCTCATTCTGCTTTGGGAATACATTTTGCACAGAGGGCACATCTTTTTCTTTCTTGTCATGAGATCCCTTTCATTCTTCTTTAGGCATTTCTTCTTTTTTTAAAATTTTATTTTTAAATGTCGTGACACTTCTTTGTCACTCTTTGCTCAACACATTAAGTGTATCTGGAGAGGAAGGGGTAGCAGGCACATAAAGATTTTTTTCTTTTTTTTTTTTTTACTTTATTTACCTCCTGAAACTCCTGCTAGTTTTTTGCAGACCATTCCACAGCCAACGTCAAAACATTTTGTTGAACAGCAAGTTCCTTGCTTTTAAACATTTGACTACAGGGAGGTGTGTTTTTGTTACCAGAAGAGGTCAGGAATCCCCATGGACAATTTAATCATGATCTTATGATTTTGTTCAAAATTTACTCTGCAAGCAACTGTGGCTTCACTTTTGTCTTTTTGATTTGCAGGGGAAAATAGCTCTACCTGTTAGTACTTGACACAGGAACTGTTTTGCTGAGCAAACACTGCTGAGTGTTATGTCCAAGCAGCCAAAGCAAGACCATTGCACAGGTTTGTTCCATTTTTCCAATAGCTGTTGTAAAATAACTAGCAAAGAACCTACAACACTTAATGAGCCTGACAGACAGGGAAAGGTCAAAAACAAGCAGGAGACCTGTTCTAACTCATTCCTCCTGGTCTTATAACTTGTTTCTTAGACCAAACAGTATTTTTCTTTTATTAAATACAGGAAAAAAAAATAGGAGGAAAAAAAAGAATTAAGAGATGACAGGCTGAAACTGCCTACTTTCCTTTCAGTGTCAGAAGGCATAAATAGTTTAAGTTTGCAGTGGTTTCTGATTGAATATCCTTTTGAAGTAATGATAGCTATAATTTAAAGCAACAGTTACCATATTTTCTTCTCTGTGACATTCTTTGATGCCCTAAGTATAAATCTGCTTAAAATAGCTATAGCCATGCCTGGGTACTACCAGGATTTTTGGAAGTTCTGCCTCTAATTGCCATCATATGTACCTAATATCATGAACATAACTGCCTAATGACAATGTTGCTGCAAATACTTTCTTGATATAAGAAGAAAGGTAAATTCAGAGGTGCACATTAAGTTTAAATTGTTTGCTAAGACTAAAACTTTTGCAAATAAATTAGTTTTAATTAGCATAAATACTGTTTCAGGACTGCTTGGCCCCAGATGTGTATTCAGCTGTTAAGGAGTATTATATTATGATCTAATACAGCATCAGAAAATTGCTACCTTCCAGGGGCAATTAGAAAAATATTTTGGTATAAAATAATTCCAAGCTTTGTCGTTGCCTCATAAAAGTATGTATATACTGAATCAAGCAGATTCGTTTTTCTCAAAGGATTAGATGCAACTTTAAAAAATGTATGCAATTTGGGGATAAATGGAGGTTCATGGGCATCTTTCTCTGGTAGTTTTCTTTCTCTATCTGTTACTCTGTTGAACAGTTCCTAGTTTCCATTCTGCTGCAGTTAGAAGAAAAGTTGAGCCTCTGAATATATCCACTTTAAGAGCATCTCACTTTTATCCTAGTGTATTGTGTAAAATAATAGAAAAACACAATTAAATGTTTTAATTAACTTATCAGGTATTTTCTATTTTAATAATAAGCCTTTAATTATTTGAATGAATTGCCATGTTTATTTTTTGGCATCAGGAAATAGAAATTATTTAAATAAAATTTAAAAAAGAAAGCCAATCAAAAAAACAAATCAAACAAAAACCAACCAAACAAAAAAACAACAAAAACAAAAGCAAAGAAACCCAAATGAACAAATGAAAAAACAAACGAAAAGCAAACTACAGAGGTGTACCTCTTTGGGGACCAAGCAAGGATTACCAGATCAGAGAGTACTTACAGGGTTGGAAAGGAAGCTGGACAGATGGTAAAAGGGAACAGGACAGATGAGATAAATTATGATAATGTTGTAAGGCCCATCAAGGTGGGCGTCACAGCCAACTGCAATTTTTACAGTTTATTGTTGAATATACATTCTCTGGTTCTGTGCTGTTCCTTGTTCGAGACCACCAAACCCTGCTTGCCTCACTTGCTAGGACTTACTCTGCATTTTTATCACCTGATGCTGTCTCCTAATTACATGGAGTTCAGATCTGTGATAGCTCTGCTGACTTCCAAAGTAAATGTATAACTTTATAAACAAGGTAGGTTGGAAGCACAAGTGATCTTGCTGCAGCTGCAGGATACTGCTTAGCAAGGGCCAGTTCCTTTGACTTCTTTGATAACTAAAATACAAGACAATTTGCAGTGGTGTCACGGTAATTCTCACAATGCTCCAGATCTCCAGTGCCTCTCAGCCTCGGTTATAAGAGAGTAACAGCAGAATGACACCCCAGGTTGATTTGGTATTGTAATGAGTAATTGTCATGCACGGCAGTGGAGGAGTTGGCTTGTACTTCTAGAGTATAAAATTACTGATAAGCCATTCTCCCTTTTCCCAGCTCTCTGATGGAACTGAGATATGGAGGGATGAGGTTTCAGCTTTGTGGCTCTGTTCCTGGACTCTGGCCTTTCACAGTATGCAAACTCATGATCTTGCCACTCAGGGAGTTGATTTCCTCAGAAGTTCTTCAGAGATTCAGAGTACAGATAGGACAGTGCACCAAGTCCTGCACCTGAGCTGATTGCAGACACATTCAGATCAGTGGATAGGAAAGTCTCTAATATCTTTGTTTGCTTCCAAAAGGCATTTTCCTCAACCTGGTGCGATGAGTCAAGAACTGATTTTAGTGTTTGCACAAGAAATCCTTCATCCATCTCTTAAAACTCCATTTCAAGAGACTCAGTCATCATCCATGCCCAACAGCAAGGTAAGGTGAGTGTCAGCTTTGAGATTACAGGCATCAATGGACAGGTTTTGGTGTCTGCTGGCACCTTTTGGATCTGTCTTGAGAAGGCACTGGAGAGAACTGTGATAGCCAAGACTTCATGTTAAAGACAATCTGGCAGTCTAACTGTGATCTGAGGTTTGCTGATGACCCTTCCCCTCCACAGTACCAGTAAATAATTTAGGCTGCCCATCTGTGAAGGAGAGAACCGAGTAGGACTTAAAGAAACAACAAGGTGTGTGATGCAGACTTATGCTAATGGGAAAGCCTTTCTGCATGGGAAAACAGAGGAGTCAAGAAGACCATTTTATTAATCTCTCGTATAAATTTCATCTTACAGCACACATTTCTAACGTCTAAGAATGAGATCCTAAAATGGCAAAATTACAGTGATAAATTTACAATTTATCAGTATCAGTTCAAATCCAATACAGTGTGTCCTAAAAGAATATGTCAAAACCAGTTATGTGACTGCAGTAAAACTGAGTATTTTGATGCCAGAAACTGTGGAAGACATGAAACTGCTGAGAATCACTGATGACTCTGTGTACCCTCTCCCTCTAAACAGATATTTAATTCTTCTTTGAGTAAGTAGATAGAAAATATTGAGAAATTTGTACAGTTTTGGGGGGCAGTTGTTGTGCCTGTGCAGATGCAGTGCTCTGTACCATGTTTGCTGCAGTCACCATTCCCTGAAGTTACATACTGCAGCTGTCATGCTAGCAGAAGTTTGTTTATCTCTTTATGATCACAACTGGAAACAAATGTTCTCAAATTCTACATGCTAAAGAAAAAACACTTGTGATTTTCATGGTTAAAAACTGTGGGCAATAAAAAGAGAAGCAGAAAGAAAAGTACTGTGAGAGTCTAGCAGCAGCCTGTGCCTGGGTTAACTGCTAATCCATGCCCAGGAGCCCCCGGTCCAGTGAGACACAGCCCAGCCCTTTTTTGTTCAGGAAACATGTTTCTCAGCTGTTATTGCAGAGGCTGGATGGTGATTTTGTTGAAGGAAAAGGGAAGAGTATCTTCAATGGATCAGAATCCGGCCTTATTTCTGCTGCAGGCTAAATGGGAAATTATCCTTTTTTTTTGTTTCATATTCCTGAAAGTACTCAAACCAGCATTGTATGAGTTTCCTCCTTATTTCCTTTTGTTCCTATTCAAACATCTGTCTGAAGTAGTGCATTACATACTAATTTGGTTGGAGCGCCTTTTCTTTTCTTTAATGATTGGGTGTGATTAGAGTCTTACACTTCATTTTCATTAATTTGCTTCATTTATTTGCTTTTGATCTTTTATGGAGCCTTATAGTTTCTGTATGTGTGAGAGCGAACATGTATACGTGCATGTAAACAGGGAAAATTTCTGCATTTATTTGTCTTTGGCCAAAACCACTCTCTCAGTGAGCTGGGAACAGCTCTGGGGTTACATCTGCTGCTTGTTCATGGCCTGACTCTCCTCGCTGCGTGCCATGAGCCAGCAGCATCCCTCCCCAACAGGGAACTCCCACCATGGCCCCGGTCCCCAGCTGCCTTTGCCCTTGGCAGGTCAGTCTGGGAGCAGCAGGAGGGGAGTGAGGCTGCCCAGGTATTCCCGGGGGGAACAGCAAACCCTCCTTGGAACAGTGCTGCCCCGAGTGCCACTGGCACGCAGAGGGATGCTCTGGGAAGAGGCTGCTGGCTGACTCTCCGCACTGACACTCCGTGTTCCCTGTGTCTGTAGGGGCATCTGCTGCTCAAACATTTCCTGTAATGCTCTCTTCAGCCTACAGGAAGGATTATAAATATACGGATTACAAATTGAAATAAATATACACGTCTCAGGATCATCGCTGGCAGCATCCAGCGCTGATCTGTGATTCTCGCAGGCTCCTGCTGCTTGAGATGAAGGCTTGGCCTTCCAGGAGCAGCCCTGAGCACCATCCAGGACACAGGGACTGCCTGGCCACCACACGTTCAGCTCAGAAGGGCCCTGCTTGTCGTTTGCAGAGGGACACGTCTCTTTGCTTCTCTTGCTTTGGGTTGTCCTCACTCCTGATAGCATAAGCATGGTGGTAGGGCAGTGGCAGAGGATGCCTTTCACTCTTCCTTTCTTTCCCTGTTCCTCCTATCACAGAGTGTGTTGATACACGTGTTTTGCCCTGATCATTTCCTGTAAAGTTGGAGGGTAAAGCTCTCCATCACATGTCATCGTTGTCTATAATTACTGTTCTGTCATTGTCCTGGAGAGGAGCTGCTTCTGTCACCCCATCATCAGCTTTCTTCTCATCTTTTTGAAGCTTCACTTTCTCTCCTAGGTACCCAGGAACAGACTGATGATAGACTCTGTGATGTTTTTTGATCTTTCTCCTCATACCCTTGGATCTTACTCACCAATCTTACTTGCCTTTCTGTCATTGCTAATAAATTTTCATTCTGTTAATGTTATCTGTATGTTAATATCCCTACAGGAAAAGATACCAAAGTAGGAAATATAATTCCAGAGACAAGAGATATTACTTTGGTTTGGCCAGTGTGCATATTTTTAGCAGTGGTAATCCATGCAAGTCTTCTAGGTATGCATCCTCCCACAAAATCCACATTTAATGGGCAGTGACCAGGAATGGCAAAGGAAATGTTGCTCTTAATTAGTAAAACTTTGTATTTCTAGAATAATTTTTATTGTCCCATGCTTGCTCTATCAAGCTGTGGTCAATAAGATCTGGCCCTGCCATTGTTCTTGTTTCTCAGGCATTGCTTTATAATAGTCCCTGTTATTCCTTTTTCTTGACATATTTTATATAAATATTATAAGAATATGTTTGATTTGTACCATCTCATCTAGAACCTTTTAAAATTCCTTCTCGAACTAAAAGCATACCAATGCTTAAAGAAAAATAAGCACAATACCCTTATCATTCTGGTACTGTTTTCTTCTAAAATATCGCCCATTTGGAAGTCTTTACTGTAATAACTGGGATATGAGCACAAAGGCTGGAATTTTCCCAAATAAGAAAGCTTTAAGCTGTAACTTCTTAGTACAAAAGCTTCTTTTTTGTTAAATTATATGTAAGTATTTTCGGCAGGACCTCCTATGCACAACTATGCGGTGAGCACTCCCTTTTGCAGTATCAGCTGAAAAATGTTATCTTCTACACCATTTATATCGATGTCACTGTTAGAAACAAATCTTGCTTTACTTTAGAGGGTGAGCCAAAGGTATCTACTTAGAGATACATGCACAAAATGTGTGGCTGCTTTTTAGTTTTAGGATCATTGCCCTCTGATCTCACTCACCTCTTTTAATGCTGTGCAGGAACACAAGCTCTGGATTACAGTCTGGACAAAACACAGGTTGGATGTGAATGAATCAATAGATTCCCCACACAAATGAGAACATGCTGATTCTTTCAATCCATGATACTGCCAACTGCAGATTCAGAGTATTTCCTTTCTTTTGTCCCTTTCTGCCCATTTACATCCATATTAAGAGTGAATCCATCTTGTTCTTCAAAAGAAAAAGCTTCTCCTATAATATGTCACTAACTTCTACAGCTGATATATTTCAGAGGAAATTTCAGTGGGATTTGGATGCCTAACTGCTCTAAATTCCTTCGGAAATCCCAGTCTCATAGTCCTATATGATGGTGTAAAACTGTCTTCTGTAAAGAAATTTTCATTTTGCATCTCTCTCCTGGGCCAGCTGGGACACAGCATCTCAAGCAAAACAGAAATCACATTTCCAGCTTGCCCTGCTCACAAAAGGATATGTTAGGATATGTTTCATCCTCCCCAGCAGCGCTGGTGCCTGCTGGGTCTGGGAGAAGGAACCTGATGATCACACCACTGCTGGGGTCAGTAGTATGTTACATTTTCTTTTGAATTCTCAAAAATGTGTTTTGCCTTCCCATTGGCAGTATTCCTAAAACACTGATGAGGCTGCAAATACTAAGCTCTTTATGGTTCCAGTCTATATCAGTTAGGTGGGTTTTTCTGTGAGTTTCCCATGAAATTTTTGTAAAGGGTGTGTAAGAAATGCCTGATCCAATGAAGAAAATAGTAACTGATACATTTGACTTCCAGCATATATATACAGAGTTTAATTTAGCATAGAGAACCAAGTAAGAATCAAGTATTGTTATGGTAAAACACTTCCTTTCATCTAGAGTTATATGTGATCCCATAATAAATCCAAATGTGCATGATTGTGTTTTTAGAAAGTGAAAATTTAAATTAACAATGTGGCTAGTACTGAGTTGCACTCTCTGCCATTATTTCTGTAAATTTGAGTCTGTGTAACATGAGTATTCAGAAGTAAAACCTGCATGAAATCTTCCAATTGTGAATGCCTTTTCCTTATAAGAATTTGCAGTGAATCTCTGGAAACTTGCTAAGTCCCCAGGGGGATAAGAATTCACAGATCTAACTAACCCTGAGGGTCATGTTATCACACAGATTAACTATTCTCAACCAATTTCTGAAATGCATTAGGCAGTTAAGGCTTTCTATCAACATTAGTAATGTGTACTTTCTTTGTCTACCTATTTGTCCTTAAATATATTTATTAGGTCCCTGACACTCAGGAACTCTCCTTCCTCTTATTAATCAGCTTCTCATATGTCCCTGAAGAAGCATCTCTATTTCACATGTTCAGCTAATTATTCTTCTAATTATTCCTTTTAAAGGCATCAGTACACAGTACCACAGATATTAATACGTAGTGCTACTCCACAACATTGTATATGGAAAAATAGTATCAATAAGTATATCTTTGTTCAACTCAAATTTTTTTTTTAATTTTGTTGAATAAAACAAGGGGTGTAATGTTTCCCAGAAGCTGTGTCATAGACTTAACAAATAAAGGCAGGGTTCTGTAGGAAGTCACTGAGAGTCAGATTCATCAGAATGAGGACTTTTATAATATCTCTGTCTCAAATAAGGCCTCTCCTGCTTAAACTGATGCATACCATGGACAATGGTTGTATATGAAAGTGGCCAGGACACTTGGAGTCAATCCCATTATCTAGCTGTTTTCAGGAGAGTAAAGCCTCACAAAAGGATTGCCCATGAACAGGAGGCTGGAGGAGGCTTCCTCAGTCACTGAGTCCCATCTCCTGTTCATACAGGCACCATATCATGAAATGCCCAAATTATCTATCAAACTGATCTGATGAAAGCAAATAAGTGCTTGTTTTGGGGTTGGGCTGATTTTTCTTGGTTGGATGGTTTGGGGATTTGTTGTGTTCCAAAGCCTCATTATTCTGATGGCTTAGCACTTTCTTTTAGTTCCCAGGTATTCCTGGTTCACTTACATCCACTTCTTCTTATGCCAACACTGTCCTATAATTTCTAGCCTGTAAAGTGAAATACCAGCTGCCGGACAAACTGAACTTGCTGGTTCTGTAGGGAGGAACAGGCTGAAATGCCTCTGGGTACAAAGAGTTTGAAGGTGCCTGTGAGGATGGCCCAGGTGACCCTCACTCTTATATTGAGGGAAACATTTCTGAAGGAAAGTGTTATTTCCTTCCCAAGCAGCTAGGCCATAAATATTTTTCTGTTTCAGAAAGCCTCTGCAAAACGATAGTCTGCTCTTACACCAAACCATTTAATAAGTTTAATTAAATGGAAGCTTATGATAATTAAACCAAAAGCCTAAGGGCCCTGTTCTGTGAGGACTTACTCCTTGCATAAGACCAATTTCCATATAATTTAGACAACAAAATAGCGGAACAGTACTCTCCCATCTAATTTATATGAAATTGGTAATCTCCAAACCTGATTGATATTACCCTGTAAACATTCTTCTTGTATCTTAGCAGAAGTGCAATACCTCCAGTACAAGTATTGAAGCATAAGAAAAGCTTTTTAAAAGGGAACTCCTCTTAAAAAAAGCAAAATAAAACAAAAATATAACCATCCAAGAAACCCTGAATGTGCAAATTAAACCATAATCTGATAAACTCTGCATGAGGATCAAATATCCTTAAACAAACTCTCTAACATAGCGGGTACTTGTAGGCTGTTCTTTCATAACAAATTTACATATTTACTACTTCTGGGTGTTTTCTTGAACTAGTGTTTGTGATCAGCACTAGAAAAAACCCCACGCTCCTTATTTTGGAATTCCTTACCGTCTCCCCGAGTGTCCCAGAGGAACGGTACCGTGCATTATCTCCTCTGCCACCTGTATTTTTATTGCACTTCAAAACAAAGCTCCAGTACTACAAAGAATCAATGGGGCCTGATTCTTCACTGCCTTACTCCAGCTTTGCACAAGCCCACTGCAGACAAAGCCATTCCTCTTGCTTACAACAGAAACAGTGGGAAAGTCCCCAGCCCTCCCTACCAGCCTGACAGGATGGCAGGTTTTGGTCCTCTCCTCATCCTCTCCTGCAGACACAGGCACAAGAAACACAACACGCATGGAGGGGGCATGATGACCCTTCCTGTTCTCCTCTGCCTCCCTATGCAGCACAGCTGATAATTGAGATCTTGGTGTTTGGTGACTTTACTGCACAAGCTTCTCTGTTCTGGAGGAGGCTTTATATTTGTTTGTTAGGTTGATTTTTTCCACTTTTTTTTTTTTTTAAGCAACTGGAATTGGTGGGTTCTGGCTCAGAGAGGTTGGTTATGTGTCAGCTCTTGTCCAAAAGAAAGCAGTGATCCCATGTTGAGGAAAGCTATAGGTCTGATAGTTGTAGAAAAGGTGAAGAAGCTGGACACCAAATGCTGCTGTGCACAGCTACTCCCTATTAGATGCTGGTGATTAATTGCTCAGGGTTAGAAGATACCCAGGTCAGACCCTTATGAGATATACACTTCCCACTGATAGTCAAATAGTAGACACCCATATCTAAAGTTTATTTGTAGAATTAGTAGGGAGGCACTGTCCCTTGTACCATAAACAAGTTGATCATTACAGTTTATAATGCTCATCCCTCAATTTCTAAACCTTTGAGACACTGACAATCATAATTCTGACCTACTGTTTTGCTTGCACTGCACAGCAAATACAAGGCCCAGGGGTTAAAATTCAGCCCAGATGAGCCAGATTTGTTCCCTGTAAGACAAGGTATCTGGAAGATCTCACCCTGTTGCTGACTGCCCTACCTGTTTGTGGGCTTTGACCCAAGCACAAAGAGAAGCGTTGCATCCTGAGGGTCATATTTGACAGCACTGAACATGGAAACCCATTTTCTTTACAGTCTTCAGAAGTGGCTGACAAAATATCTAAAGTATTCAAAATCTGTGACCTTTTCCTCCAGGCAGAGACTTGGTCATGGTGATCTATGTCTCTGTGGCCCTAAGGCCAGATTAATACAAGGCATCCTCCAAACCACCTGCAGGCTGGAGCTGCCAGGGAGGAGAAGTCTGACTGCTCAAGGGCCCTCACCTGGGGAAGCTGGCCAACCCTGTGCTCAGCAACTGCATTTGTAAGTATGATTCAAAGTCTTCTTAATTATTGGTGTTTAAAGCCTAAAATAGTAGAAAGCCAGACTCTGTTACAAGTTTGAGGCTCAAAACGTTCTGTGCTGTTTGTTTTTTATGTAGATCTAAGAATAAATAAATAGAAATTGTCAAAGGCAGAAATGGAGGAATTGCCATAATTTCCCTAGATTATTTCCCTAGAAAGACATCATCACTTGCCTCATTGCATGTTTACCAGGGTTATGCCAGATGGCACAAATAATACCATTTTTTAGAGAAGTCAACTCTGTACCCTGTATGGAAGAGCTTCTTAATATTATTAGCAGGTTTGCCTTTTCTTAACTGACTTTTAAGTTTTTAAGATCAGAGATGCTCTTGAATTAGACCAGCACATTAGAACCTAAACTAATTTTAAGGTTTTTTTACCCAAACCTGAACCTAGATCTGTACCCTACAAGTCCTCCTCTCTTTATTACAAAATTGAGTACACTAGATCCAGGTGCACATCAAAATGAATCAAACACCCCAAAGGTCCTGGAGGGCTTTTAAATAGTGGACCCAGTTTGGATAGATTACTGGATACCAATAATGTGATGAGTTGCAGAATAATTGAGATGATCCCAGACCTAACATCCAGAAAACACATATCTCTTA
This sequence comes from Acridotheres tristis, assembly GCA_037013685.1. Taxonomy (NCBI): domain Eukaryota; kingdom Metazoa; phylum Chordata; class Aves; order Passeriformes; family Sturnidae; genus Acridotheres; species Acridotheres tristis. Next base: position 10,192,933 of record CM072898.1, read on the forward strand.
TGTTCCATGTTGCTGAATATGTGGTCCAAGGATCACTCATAAAAAAATGTATTTGCATCTCAGTTACAAAACTCAGACAAGAAGTCTTCATGTTTTGGTGATGATGCAAAGTCCACATTTTATGCCGGACACAAAAAGTATCTCTTCTCTCTAATACAAGTCTGAATTTGGCCCATAATATTTGTTAAATGGCTTAGAAAAATACCAATTTATCTTAAAAGAGCAAAGTAGTCTGATACAATTAAGGAAAGGGAGTAGAGAGCGAAAAGAGATGTACAGAACTGAGTTCCTGGGCAAAAAGCAGCCCTGGTCACAACCTGCCTAGCTACAGGTCTCACCATCTGGTCTCAGGCATATTTACTTTGTTAGTGTAGCAAATAAGGTAAAAAAATAACTCATCTTAGTTCACAGGCAGCATCGAGATTCCAAACTCTGATGATAAATAATGTACAAAGGTGCGAAAGTGCAGTTCTGTTTGTCTGGGCCTCCTGTTAGGGACGTGTGAGGGATGAGGGGCACGGTGATGCCACGGAGCTGCCAACTGCACCAGCATGGCAGGGCAGGAGCACCCAGATGGTCACTGGCCAAACACCCCCACGCCACTGGCCAGCCCTGGTCTCAGCGCTCTGAGCTGCTTTTCATGGGAAGCATCTCATGTTCCAGCATCTCACACACATAGAGCCTATTTTCTGGGATGTTGTTACCTTGGTGCTATTTTACACTTCCTTCCCAAAATGCTTCGAAGTCTATTTTTTAACACACATTTATTAAAACTTTCTCGGACTATTCAAAAGAATATTTGAGTGGCTGCTCAAAACCCCGCTGCCTAATGACTGCCAACTTGCTGAAGAATGGAGGCAAGGGAGGTTTTGCTTTGGGCGGGGGGAGAGAAAATAAAGAGAAATCGGCCCAGCTTCAAAGGGCGCATTTCCATAATTGCCCTGTAACTTTGGCAAAATAAATCTGAAGGGCTGAGAAAAGCACAATCTCTCAGATGAGTGCACTACAAAAGCCCCAGAGATCCCCAGTCCCACTTGTTACTATTCTAATTCAGTGAGAGAATTCGGTCCCTAACCTCAGCAACAAAAGCCATGAAATCACCGTCCTCCCATTCTGATAGCCCATTCCCAAAGAATAAGACCTTATCCAGCCTTTGTCTCCATCCTGCCCACAGACACTCAGTACAAGTTAGGATAGCATTAGGTGGAAGAACAACGGATAGAGGTTTTTCAGACTGGCAATTTAAACCCTTGGTCTCCGGTTCTGGGCTGCAAATGTGTGTACTCCTACATAGCAGGGGGAGATGGGCTCTGTTTTTTACTTGTTTTGTTATCACAAGAAGCCTCTTTTGTAGTTTTTATGTAGTTGAATTTCCATACAATCTGTCTGTCTAAACTTCCCTGATGAATCATGCACATTTGAGTTATGCAGTAGTTTTCTTTGAAAAGGTGAAAATACCCTCCACAATTGTTCCTAGGATTTAATGTTTGTCCTCAGCAGGATACGAGCTATTAAAAAAAAAAAAAAAGGGGAATTATAAAAGTAATTATAAATAAAAATTTAATAAGAAAATGTCTAAAATGGCTTTGCTGGCACAGTCGCAGTCCCAACTTTACAATTCCTTGATGAAAAAATGACTGCTGAATGTGAATAGTAGGTCTTTTACAGCAAAGTCCCAATCTCTCGTCATTTGGCCCCTCTCTGACTTTTTTATTTTCTCAATAAGACGAGCTTTTGTGGCGATGTTCAGTATGGACAATCAGGACAGCCTTATAAAGGGATTGAGAAGGGCATACAAAGGGCTGCGGCAGCATCAAAGCGAGCCCAGCAGCACAATAGAGATGACATTTTTACATCCCAGGGCTGGGGCGGGCAGGGACTGAATACTGTGTCCACAGCAGTGTCAGTAAACAATGAGCAAAGTGGGAAAGGGGTGAAAACACAAGTCAAAATCTTTTTATTGAAGCCCCCTACACATTCATTGGGCATTTTCAGCCCTGCATTTGAAAGCTCTTCCATTTACTTACTCTCCAGATTCCCCTATTTAACTAACTGACTGATGATGGCTCCATCTTGATATCTGAAGAAAAGAATGGGAATGCTTCCTGAAGTGAATATATTAATTTATGAGATTTAATTGCATTTTATTGGCACTAAGGAAAATATTAGCTGCATAGTGCTGTTCTTAAAGGAACAGCACCATATTTAGCACCACATTTAAGACCTCCGCTTAAGAAGCCCCAGGCTTACCTGAAGTACTAGTCCTGCCTGTGTTCTTGGAAGCAATGTTTTTCTTTTAGCTTACCAGTTCCTCACATTTAGGTTTGGTTGCTTGAGATTTTTGCATAACAAAACCAGGCTGGGGTCCTGTTTAGCTGGTTTCTCATTCCATTTTTTGTACCCGAGCCCAATGTCTTGGCATGGTTCAAAGTACCAGTACGGAAAGTTTAAAACCAGAGGATTTAACCCTGGTCATTTAGCCAAATCAGGTAATCTCAGCAACTACACCAGGTGCAGGAGGGCAGCAATGAGCACAGAAATTTTCTTTTCTGTGCGTTTTTTTTGTTTGTTTTTTTTTTTTTTGCCTGTAATTGCACAGAAACGTTTCTGTTAGTATCAGGGTATGATTTAGCACACCAGAGGAGATCTGTCTATCAAGCAAACATTTCTGGCATTGTCTTCTGTAGGAATCACTTGCAAAAGTCTCCATGTGAGAAGACTGGCACTGGTGCTGCTGTTCAATAGCCATCTCAAGTGTCCTTTTTCATTAAATTATTTTGGAATGGGGCTGGTCTAATCTCCTAGTGAAGCTTTATCTTTCTTGGAAGCAAGTTAGACTGTAACAGAGAAAATCAATGTTTTACTCCTTGTATCTAATTTCACATTACATCTATGTTTTTAGGCACTTAAATTTTACTGCTAAGGTATCTTGAGTATTGCAAAGTCCAGTGTGAACTATACTAATGATCACTGAGAAATCCAATAGAGTGAGTCATATATTTGAGAGAGATATATTTTCTTTTCACTGTTTTGCTTGAAAATAAGTATAATACTTATGTATTTAAACCTCAGGTTTATGCATACCCAGAAAGTAATTTTATTCTAGCCTGGCTAGCTGGCCTACTGACATGCATTTTCACCACTGCTAAAAATAATGAGGAATCCGAGTGACACACATTTATGGCTAGGAGTGCCATCAGATCCCTTGACCTAATTGAGCATGCCTACACACCTTAGAGTGTTTTGCATAACCAACTTAGACAGCAGGAACATTTCCAACCAGATTGATTGACATATTTTATTTCTAACTTAAGCTTAATCAGGACCAAGAATGATTCATTTATACCTTTCAAACTTTAGGAATTGACACAGGAGACAACCAAGCTGCAGACTCCAGTGTAAGCAATCATGCAAAGGAAAAAATATAGATTAATATATTTTATTAGTCTACTTAGCTGCTGCAGTTGATGTAATAAAATTAATTAGCTGGTAGGAGTCACTTTATTTTATAAAATAAAATAAATGTCAAATTAGATTTTTGCAGGAAAGTTTCTGTCCCAAATCCCTCCTCCACTAAGGATTTCTCTGAAGTCATGTACTGAATGTAGAGCTATCGTAAGGTGCAGTTTGATTTTTTTCAGAAACCAGCCGGACGAGAGCTCATCTCCCAGCAATAACCACATTGACTCTCAAATTGAAAGAGTTTCCGGCTTTTAAGGTGTAAAGTACCTTCAAATAAATATCAGCAGTTTCCACATGCCATGCCTTAAACAGGAACAAAGCCTAATAGAATAGACTGTAATAAAAGTGCTATTTCCAGCATGTGTGTATGTGGCTGCTCTACACTGCAAATGTCCTTTAGCACTTTTTAACCATATTCTCTAGTGTGTGTCAGCAAAGAGACTCCATCAGAGTATTTAACATTGCTGGGAGCAAAGGAATAAAGTGGAGTCACTGTTGATTATTACTCATTAGCCACAAGGACATCCACTTAACATGTGAATAAATGAATGACACCATGTCCTAATGGAAATGGCCTCAGTGTACCTTTAAGCAAAATGTTGTTTAATATCTTCCATTTGCTGAATAGTAAAGAGGCCTGTTGGACATGCACAGCTAGCAAGCGGCCATTGTTGCTTTGTTCCAATTTCAGCATTTAATAAAAAAAGATGTTGTCTTGACTGCAGCAAAGCTGGGCCTCAAAACCCTGGGTGGCAGCACAGGCTTGTTCTCATTCTGCAAATTCAGAATTTCACTGGCATCCTAAAGGGCTACTGCCCATAAAGCAAATGAAGCCTTAGAAGGTACATGTTCTTCATTATTCTGCCTTACATTCAAACATATAAAACAAAGAACATCTGATATCTTTATTGGTCTTCTTAGATAAAACACAAGCAAGCTATAAGCCTTAATTTTCTTATTACCATTTGTTAACAAGGAAGATAACACTCTCAAAAGTACTTGATTAGGGCTCCCTTTGATTTGTATCTTGTTATGATTACCAGGGCACATATTTTTGTATTATTACTTTAGTACACTGATAGTTTGGATCAAAGTGATAAAAAGAGGTATTTTAAAAGTGTAAATATTAACCATACAGGTAAACCACATAATCTGAACAGCATCTTGAACACTGACATACTGAAGTACACACTGGGAAACCAGTCATAGCTGAGATACACATTCCTATCTGGAAAGCTCTAGTCTTGAGCTGGAGGAGCCCTTCTGCTCCCAAACCCTTTCAACAGTAACTTATGTACTTGACAAATTTGTTTTTTTTAATACAGTATAACTACTGAGGATATAGGATTGAAGATATTTGCTCTATCACATATCTAAATGCTTGTGATCAGAATCCAGGCCACATATATCTGTTCTTATGGGAATAAATCAGCTTTAAAGGGAAACAACAGTAGGTGAATGTGAAAGATTTGGGAGGGTGTTTTAATGCATGGTCTGATGCCTGATTGTGAAAATTGTGCTGGATCTTTTCCTTACTGTTGTGATTTTGCCTGCATGTCAGCTCGCTGCGCTGGAGGCGGCTCGGTGCTGTTTCCCAGCTCTCTCCTGCCTTATCCCGGGCCGTGATGGGCACTTTGGCTGCCCTGAATGGGGAGCCTGACACGGCCCGCTACGCCCGGCCGGCTGCTCCCACCACAACTGGGTCTGACAAGTTGGAAGTCTCTTTCTCCTGCCTCCTCCTCCTCCTCCTCGCCGACGCTTCCTCCGGCCGCCCCGCGCAGACAGGGAGCGAGCGGGAGATGATTACATCAATCAGTGTCAGGTCTGGGAGCTGTGATTTATGAATATGCATAATGAGCTCTCACCTTTGAGAAGGACTAGCTAGGGAGATAATTGATTAGACAGGAAAAGAGCAGCCAGCAGAGAGGGAGAAGGGAGAGGGAGGCCTCTCTGTGCTGTCTCAGGCAGGCCTGGCTAGGGCTCCAGCGAGGCTGTCAAACAGAGAGAGGGATTTCTGAAAAAAAAAAAAAAAAAAAAAAAAAACGCGTAGGATTTTTAATTTTTGCTGAAACACGCATAACAAAATGTTTCCTCACAAAATTAATGGGAATTTTCTCCACATTAGGGAAGCCAGGCAGGCACAAAGACTGCTTTCCCCCCGCAGGGAAACCAAGTTCTCACTTCCAGAAGCCAAAGGAGCAGCTTTCCCATGGCTTCCACGCTGCTGTTGCAGGAGCATCTCCATGGTCAGAGTGAAGGCAGAAGGCTCTGCGGGGACAGGGAGCTGAGGGCCTCTGTGCAAAGGCAAAGGAGCCTTTAATGGAGGTAGAAAGCTGGGGATGCAATTGTTTTCCCATCATGGTTGCATTATTTTCTTCCATCCCCTTTAAGCATCTGTCTGGCCGCTGTGTGAAAGTTTCTATGGAAAACCCACCAGGATGCCCAGAGGAAGGGGATGTGGAAATTTGCCTCTAGCTTTCTCTCCCCCCACCCCTCCCATTTTAGATGCCATTAATCTTTTTTTTTTTTTTTTTTTCCCTCAGTAAGAATTGGCTAAGGAAAAAGAGGCATACAAAGTGCAGAGAGACTGGATAAAATTTACATGAGAAACGATCTGTTTTCTTACCCCCCCCACCCACAGAGATTCTTCCATTTCAGGAGCTGTTGGAGCGAAAGAGTGGGAACAGTTCCTGGCGGAAAGACAGAGAGCTGCATGGGGCTGCAAAGAGGCAAATGCTGTTTCTAGGGTGAGCTGTAGCCAGAAAGGACATATGGGGAAAGGAAGAGGACGCAGGGGGGAAAAAGCAGAGATCACAACACTGCTGCAAATTCTGTGGGTCCCTTCCCCAGCCTCCTTTGCTCCCAGCTATTGCTAACAGCAGCCGGGGAGGCTGCAGTGCACACCAGGAGAGGGGTGTCCCCATCGTAATGCTGGTCGAAATGCAGGGAGAATATTAATTGTGAAACATTAAAACACTATATAAAACGTGTGTATACACGCACACATGTAGTGTAAACATATAAATAAATCTTATCACTTACAAACGCCTAGGATTTAAAATGTAGTTTATCGGCCTAGTGCAACCCAATCCTATAAATAATACATTCCTATCACTATGACCTCAAAATGTCAATACTGCACAGCCCTGTGCATTTGCATATCTTGTACTGTCTAAACTTGAAGCATGTCAGCTATGTGCTTCTGTTTGTACTTTAACTTCATTTTAACTCTTGCTTCCTAGCTCTGAGCACCCTCCCCCTCTGCGGGGTCTGTCACCAAAACGAGACAAGCATCAGCTATTTAATCACCACCACTATAATTATGCCGTTTGCAGGACTGTAAGGAGAGGACAGGTAGGGGACAAGTCTCCCCGGCAGAGAAGGAAAAGCCTGGGAACAAAAGCAGGAGGGAGCCTGCCCACAGGCTCTACCTGCCCGAACTGCCCCGTCAGCCGGGGGGATGAGCACGGCCATCCGCGGGCACCGGCTGCAGGGAAGGGGAAGGCAGGAGGGAGCAGCCCTCGCCCTCCTACCAACACTCCCCTTGGGATGGTTTCTGAGAGGGAAGGGAACTTTCCCGGACTGGGCCGATTCCCAGCACCTCGCCGGGGAAGCAAAGCTCCAAGTTTTGGGGCGAGGCGTGCAGAGGCGCAGCCGGCAGCTCCGTGAGCCGGGAGGAGGCGGCCCGGCCCGGCCCGGCCCGGCCCGGCCCGGCGGAGCGCACAGCCCGCGCGGCCGAAGCGGAGCGGGGCTCCCGGCCGGGGCTCTCCGCGGCGCCTCCGGCTCGGTGCCCCCGTTCCGGCCGCTACCTCCCCCCGGAATGCCAAGCCCTGGGAGAGGGGGGATGCCCCGGCCCCGCCGCTTTGGGCAGCTTCCCGCTCAGCGGCACGGAGAGCTGTAGCGAGCACCCCAAAACTGACCCCAGGGACGCGCGAAAGCAAGAGGGGAGGGGGCGGTAGAACTAACGCAGCTGCGCTGCCGACCCGCGGCGACCCCCGAAGGCTCCTTTCAATTAACAGCCCTCCGGCTCCGCGCTGCCCTGCGCTCCGGGGCGGGGAGGGGGTCAATAGCGGCACCCGGCACTGGGCCGTGGATCATCGGCCGGCCGCCCCGACCCGCGCACGGAGCCGCGCACGGAGCCGCGCACCCCCCGCCGCCCGCCGGCCGTATCGCCTGCAGGGGGCGCTGCGGCTCCAGCGATGGCGCCGCCGCCGCCGCAGGAAGCGCGGCCCGGCCCGGCCCGGCCCGGCTCGGCCCCGCCGCTGACCCGGCCCGGCCCCGAACCGCTCCCGCAGAAACCGTCACCGACCGGGAGAAGGTGGAGGGTGAGGGGAGCGGGACTGGGGGAGGAAAACAACTCCAGAATGGGGGAAACGAGAGTGTAGTCAAAGTGGCAACAGTTTATTTATTAGCCAAAAATATATACTTTCTTGTACAATTTGGTTCACACATATGTACATTTTTACGTTATGTACAAAAACAAACAACAACAACCAAAAAAAAAAAAAAAAAGGGAACACCTAATTCTCACTGGACTTCCAAAAAAATCTCACAGCTCAGCTAACCCAGGTGATAGTACAGAAGCGGGTATTTTTTTCCTTTTGAGTTTTAATATACGGACATGCTTACAAGTTGTAACTATACAGAGATTTTTTTTACAATCATTACAACAACAATAAAAAATTAACTATGATGATGAGAGCGCCGATAGAACCATAGCGGCGTCAAGTTGGTTCTGGGGCCTGGAAAAAAAATGACACAGAAAAAAGATATTTAATAGGATTTCTAGGGAGCTTGGGCTGGCACAATATTTGTAACTGCAGGTAGCTCTGGTTTTGTTGTTGTTGTTTTTATTTTAATAGATTTATAAAGATAAAAAGTTTTCAGAGTGACTTGTAGTAAATGTATTTAGCCATGAAAACACGGCGGGCCCGATCCCCGTGCTTTCAATCAATCAAAAGGGTAATTGGTTTCTCATTGAAATTGAGTGACTGCTACGCCAAATTTGGGGCGGCAAGGCTCAGCCTCTCCAGCTTTCATAATCGAGGTGGGTGTTATTGTTTCGCTTTCATTATCATTATATATTTTTTTAAATTTATATTTTAATTTACTATTTTCTGCTGCCTCGGTGCCTCTCCTCCGGCAAAGCGACAGCGGCAGGTGGTGATCCGCTCTGCGGGGGGCTCAGGGATGTTCTCCCGAGCCAGGGGCGACCCGCGCCCGGGCTCCGCAACCGCGCAGCCCCAACGCCTCCGAGCGCAGCTCGGCCTGCCCGCGGGAATCGCTCCCGGGGGCCACAACGGAGAACAGCAAAGAAAATATATAAACAGAATAACCCACCACGCAAGCAGAGAAAGAACAAGAAACCGCCCTGGAAAGGGAACCTAAAGAAGCGGAGAAAATAAGCTAACCATTTACAACTGCCTCCATACATCCCGAGGAGACGGAGGGAGCCATCTCTTACCGCCTCTGCACTGGCTGGAAAGCTGTCTTTAGTAACTTTTTCTCTACTTCCAAGGCACTAGATCGATCTAAAAAGAGAAGGGGGGGGAAAAAAAAAAAAAAAAGCGTTCCTTTATAGCCTCTGTTTTATTCCTCCCGTCCCTGAATTAAGCCTCGAGATTTTAAGCTCCTTTCTCAGCGAGTTGCAAATACGACACAACGACTGCTCTGCTTGCAGAAGTGACCGTCAGAGAAAACACACTGACCCCGCAGCGAGCCTGACCTGACGGCCGGGTCCTTCACGCAAAAGCGACAACAACAGCAACAAAAATTATCTCCGTTGGAGCAAGGTAATTCTCAGAGATCGAGACTACCCCGACCAGCAGACCCCCGCCACCGCCCCCGGGGCCCCCGCGGCCGCCCGCCCGCCGCCACCTGCGCCCCGACGGCCGCTCCGCGCCGGGCCGGACCGCGCCGGGCCGGGGGCACCGTCAGAACCGCGCGGAGCCGGCGCCCCCCGCCGCGGCCGCACGCACACGGCCCCGCCGGGCCTCCCGCGCCGCTCCGCTCCGCTCCGCACCGCCGAGCCCCCCGCGGCGGCCGCCGGCCCGGCCCGTCCCCGCCGCGTCCCTCAGCGGTCACCTGCTCCGACGGGCTCCGCGCTCTGCGCCTGGTCCGCGGGCCGCGGGAAGGCGGCGGCGGGGGGGGCGGCGGAGGCGGCCCCCAGCCCCAGCAGGTGGGGAGTGTTCAGTAAGGCCAGCGGGTGCGGGGGGTGGTGGTGGTGGTGGTGGGCCGGGAATGCGCGGTTGGTCCAGTTGGGGAACTTGCCCAGGGGGCAGGAGGAGACGAGTCTGTGGGGCGGCGGGGTGGGCAGCGGCAGCGGCTGGGGGGCTGCCGCCGGTGGAGAGCCGCCGCCAGGAGACTTGCGGGGGTTGTCCGGGCTGGTGGCAGTCTCGGCCAGCGACCAGATCTTGGGTTTCGGCATGGTGCCGGCCAAAGCGCCGTCCGTCGGGGAGGAGGCGGCGGAGGAAGAGGCAGAGGAGGGGGGCGAGAGGTGGGGCGGCGGCGGCGGCAGCGGCGGCTTGAGGGGCTCCGGGCCGACGGGTGCGGCCGTGGCGGGCAGCTCGCACTTGTGGTGGTGGTGATGGTGGTGGTGGTGCAGGTGGTGGTGGCGGAGGTGGTGCGGCTCCCCCTCGGAGGCCTTGTCGTAGCGCTCCTCGGAGCCGGGCAGGTCCTCAAAGCCTTCGGATCCCTCCGAGTCCGTCTTGGAGTCAGAGTGCAGGAGGTCGGCATCCTGTAGATCATCCTCGAGCTCGTCCTTGTTGCTTTCGATGTTCTCCGTGTCGATGTTCTCGAGGTCGATCTCCTCCTCGTCCTCCCTCTTGTCCTCTTCCCCCTCGTGGTCGCTCCCGTAGGAGTTGCCCTCCTCGTCCGTCCTGCTGCGGGGGGCCCAGGTCATTTTGTTCTCCTTCTTGAGCCGCCGCCGCGCGTTGGCGAACCAGGTGGAAACCTGGGTGAGGGTCATTTTGGTGATGATGGCCAGCATGATCTTCTCGCCCTTGGTGGGGTAGGGATTTTTCCGGTGCTCGTTGAGCCAGGCCTTGAGGGTGCTGGTGCTTTCCCGTGTGGCGTTCTTGGGCCGCGACGGGTCCCCGAACTGGTACTGCCCGTAAGGGTAGAAAGCAGGGTGGTGGGGGGGGAAGGCGGCGTGCTGCACCCCCGGGCTCTCCTTCAGCTCGTACTGGGCGCCCTGCAGCGAGAGGGAAGGGGCGGCCCGGCTGAGATGGCGGCCCGGGCCCGGGTCCGCTCCGTCCCGCTGCCGTTACCGAACGGAGCCCGTCGGCACCGGCGCGGCGGCCGGGCCGCGCTGCCTCCCCCACCGCGGAGCTCCGCGGCGCCGATCCCGGGCACGCTGCGGCCCCGCCAGCCCGGGCCCCGCCGGTGCCTGGGGGTGCCTCGGCGGCAGGATCGGCTCCCCACTTCAGTGTGCGCGGCGGGGCCGGCGGCCGCTGGGGCCGGTCCCCGCGGCCGTCAAACCCCCGGGCGGAGCGGGGGGACGCTGAGGGGCCGCCGTTCCAGCCCTGCCACTCTCCGGCGGTTCTCCGGGGCAGGGCGGCGATAGCGCCCGTCTCTCCCTTGACAGCCCTCCCGGCGTGTCCCCCGGCTCCCCACGGGCCGATCCCCAGCGCGAACCGAGCGCCCCGGGGAGCGAGCGGCGAGCCCCGGGGGCCTCTTACCAGCTGGGGGAAGATGGGCAGCTCTGCGGCGTAGGGCAGGAAGGCTCCGTAGCCCTGGGCGGCGGCGGCGGCGGCGTAGGGCGCGCCGTACATGGAGGAGAGCACGTTGGAGAGGGTCCCGGACGGGGCCAGCTCGGCGCCGCCGCGGGAGCCGCCGCTCCCCGGGCGCTCCGCCGGGTAAAGCGGCCTGATGTACTGGTAGCCCAGCTGGGGGAAAGACATGGTGGGGGAGCGGGGTAGGGGAGGGGGGAGGAGGAAGAGGAGGGGGGGGGAGACGAGAGGAAGAAGGGAGAGAAAGGGGAGAAAGTAGCAGGGCCGGGAGCGGAGGAGGGAGCCGGGTCGCTCGCCCTCGCCGGCCGCCCGCACTTTCAGCGCCTCCCGCAAACTCCGGCAGACATGGGGGGGAGCCGGGGGTGCGCGGAGGCCGCGGGCTCCCGCCTGTCCTCGGCCGCCGCGGTAAACGATCCGATCGCTTCTTTCTTCTCTCACTTTTCCTATTGATCTGAGTGGACCCAGGTCAGGTCCTAACAGATTGCCTGAGATTATTGGGACTCTGGGCTCTGATTGACATTTCTAGTCTCTCACAAGCCCCTCCTATTTCTTTTAAGTCTCTCTCTCCCTCTGCCTCCCTCTCTCTCTCATGCCCAGAGCTCGCTCTCGCCGGGTTTGTCACTAGCTGCTTTTTTTTTTCCCTTTTTTTTTTTTTTTTCTAAATCTGTTTACTGACGTCGCGATCTTTTATTTGAGTTGCTTTCAAATCTCGTTTTAGCGATCGCCAATCAGTTGTGTGTTTTACAAAGGTTTAACCCTGCCTCATGGTATTCTAATTATGTAGAGATAGATTTAGATATAATTTCTTTCTTAGCCCCCCCTTACCCAGAGCGTAGGAAGCCGAGGTGTCATTTGTGAGCAGTACACGAGAGGGACAGAAAAAAGTTGTGACATTTAAAAATAAAGGCTCGCACCAACACCATCCCCCAGTTCCCCTTTTCAGGTTTTTAGATTTACAACCTTTCCTTGCCCAGGTTAATTTTATTTTCTTTATTAAGATATTCCCTTCTTCCCTTCCCCTGCTCTGGCCCTTGCGAGGGATACATCTCCTAATACAGATTTAAAAGTCTATTGCATTTTTTTAAATTTGCATTTCCAGAACTACCTTGAAAATCTTCCTAATGTACTGGATCTTTAAGGAGTTCTCTACATTTTGTCTGGGCTAACAGTGCGCAGATACAGTGGAAAAGCTAAGTTAATTTTCCTCCTAATAAGGGACTTCAAAGAGTTGTAGGTCACAATTTTACATCAAAGGCAGAAAAGAAGGCAAATTAAAATCTTAACAAAGGAGAGACGGGAGCAGCCCTCTGGGCCATTAGTAAATAAGTGGTGTGAAAAAAGGGACAATGACAGGCACTGGAATTAAACTCATTAACACCTTTTTGTCTTGGTGCGAAATCTCTAATTAGGAAATTTATGATCATTTTGCTTATTCCCTCTGTTCTGAATCACTACAAGGCTAAGAAGGAAGTACCTGGTACGTGCAACATTTGCAAAGGGAGCAGTGGCACGGGTTTGCAAGGAGCAATTGGGAAGGAGTCAAGATACGGTTTAATTACAAAATAGGGTTTGGGGTTTTTTTTATGATGCACACATTTTAAATTACGGTTTGTATTTTGTTATTGATGTTGTTGTTGCTGCGGCCCCCCCCCCCCCTTTTCCTTCTCTGAAACCTGCATGAGTTGCAATTTAGCCCTTTAAGAGTAGTTAAAATACAGTTCAATCACGGCGCGTCTTTGGCAAGCGCCGGTGTGCCCTGCTCCGCATCTGCGGGCAGAGGAAGAGTCTGGGCTGGAACCTAAAAAGTTCTCACAGCCTGTGGGAAAAGGAGACCTGAACCTGACAGCGTTATCTGCTTTTTAAAATACTCAGTGTTTAGATAAAACAAAAAGTTTGAAAGGTCTTTTGCGGAGTTGCGGCTAAAGGAGAGCCATTTAACCGTATTCCCCTCTCTTCCTAAATTCTCTCTGGATTTATTGCCTTTAAAATATGATTTAGGTACAATATAACCACTGTGCCCACAGTATGGATTTTTATAACTACATTTCTTTAAAAATGAAATTCATGTCAGATTATGCAGTTAAAGGAATCGACCTTGATAGCTTGCTATAATAAAACTGTATCAGCTTGTAATAAATGCGGATTATAGCAAAGCAAGCTCCAGAATTAAAATTCCCTGAATCAATATATGAAAATCTGTAGGAAACATCTCTAATCGTATTAAGTTCATCTTTATAGCATTTCCTATCTGCTAATCTAGTGCAAAAACAACTCTGGGTTGGAGGAATTTATTTTCTTCTATTCAGCGTTGGTGCTTTTGATAGTACAAAGCAAGGGAGATAAAAATATTAAATTCAGTTATAGGTTTACTTCTCTTTTACTCAAAAGGAAAACAGGCAGCGAACGCCACGTCCTGATGTGCTTTAAACTTTTCTGTAGAGGCAGCGCCTGCTGGGGCGACGCGATGCCGAGGGGGTCGGGGGAGAGTTTGGGTGCAGAGCACAACTTTTAAAAATATCTACTTCGTAGAGCAAATATGACACTTGGGATAAATCCGTTGCCGTTTGACGCGGTCGTGTTCGCCACTCTGGGGTTACAGTCGGGCTGTGCCCCCCACGCGCGGGCAAGGGGGTACACGCGTGTCCCACAAAACTGGACCCGTCTTTTTGTGGCTGCACGTCTGGCGCGGAGTGTCAAAGCTGGCGGGATTCTTTTCTGATTTTTAATCAACAGCACAATCAATATGAGTTCGTCCCCGTGGGAGCCGCCGGCAGTGGCGGGCGGTGCTGGTATGGGGACGGCCGGGGGGTGTCCCCGGAGCCGGGAGGGGGCTACAGCGGGTAAGTGGCGGTGGGCAGCCGAGAGGGAGACGCGGGAGGAGAGAAATTTATGGGTGCAAGTGGACCCAGGTCAGGGTGAGGGTGAGGGATGGTTTATTAATGAGAAAGAAACGGAGAGGAAGCATAGCTGTACCAAGTGGACAAGGAGAGAAATCTGTAAGGATGCCGTTCTTGGCTGAGAGGGAGGGAAAAGAAAGCGGAGAAGACAGTAAACGGTGGGGAAGAGTAGGAGGAAAGGAGATGTGTTCCCGGGCTGCGGGAGCGATGCTCACGGCGAGAAGCGCCGCGCGGCTCTGGCAGCGGGAGGGCCGGTGCGGGACGGGACGGAACGGGACGAGCGCGGGGCTGGGGGCGGCTGGTGCCGGGCGAGGAGAAGAGCTCGGCGGGGCAAGGCGAGCGGGAAGCGGCGACGGGGGCCGAGCAGGGAACGGAGGTTCCCTACGGACGAGGATTCAGCAGGGGAAGAGCGAAGCTGAGCGGGAGTCGCTTTGCCTGGCTGGAGCCGAAGGGAGATGAGAAGGAGAGGCTGGAGCCGGCCCGTCCTGCAGGACGACGAGGGGAGCGACGGCGCGGGGCCCGACGGCCGCCGCCCCCGGGGAGCCGCGGCGGCGGAGCGCTCTTCGGCCGGCCAGACACGTGTCTCCTGGCCGGGACCTGTCAGAGCAGAGTAAGCGGGTCCTGATTTATCACCCGAAACACACACACACACACCCCCCCGCCCGCCCTCCCCCCGGCCTCGCCTCCCGCCTCTCTCGCCGGCTCAGAGCGTCGCCGAGCTAAAACCGAACCTCCCTCCGGCAGCCGCGGGGCGTCCCCGATCCCGCAGCCGGCTTTGGGGCTGCGGAACCGGGCACCTTCCGTGGGCAGCATCGCACCCGCCCCGATGCCCCCGGGACCCTCCTCTCGGTTCTTGTGGCTCACGCCCCGCCGCGCCCCTCTCCGCCAGGTCACGGGGGACCGCGGAGACGGAGGTGGCCCTGGCCCCGGCCCCGGGGTGTCTCTCTGCGCCCCAGTGCCCGTCTGGGCAGCCGAAGGCTGCTTGTTGGAAGTTGCGGGAGAGCTCACGGAGGGCTGAGGGTTGAGGCTGACTCTGGCGGGGTGCGGGCACGGTGGGAGCTGCGCCGTGCCACAGCACACGAGGGACGGGACGCAGCCACCGGGGAAAGCGGGGTAAACAAACAAGTGGGATTAGGAGAAGGGCCGCAGTAAAACAAGAGTTAAAAAATAGAGGGAAAGATCAAAGCGCTGGGTAAAAGACTCTTCAAATTACACGTTTGAAGCTTTTCCATAATTCCAAGGCGACAGATAGATAACAAGCTGCACATTCCTTATCACATATGGAATCAATCTGAAAGGAGTCTCTTGATCAGAATCTGTTAATTGCAGTGACATATGATTTGGAAAGAAAACACAATTAATGACCCTTCGTGTTAAGACTTTGGGACGAGGCCACTGACAATCCGCACTCTGCAGCCAACGTCAACTCAGCTATTATTGGTAGTAGTACTACTAGTAGGAGTAAAGGGAGACATACTTCGAGCCTCGGCGACTGTTTTGTCTCTGTTCCCGTTGTGTGTTTCTTCAGAAGGGGGAGGAGAAGAGAAAGGGACACGAGTGCCTGCGTGCCTTTCCTTCAAGGTTTGGGGAGCTAAAATGATTTAGTACCTTGTCTGTAAATCTAATGACCTAAGGTGAGAAAAAATACTTCATCTTTTATTATTACCATTTGTGGTGAGCGTTAGCAGGAAACAGCAGAACCCTTTTGAAATGGTAAATATATGTATCCATTTAAAACCCATTATTGCTGAGATTTTCCCAAAGAGGAATAAGGCAAATCCGCCCAATCTCATTTTCTAGCGCCCTCTGTCCACAGCTCCCCTTGGCTCGGCCGCCCCTTCCCAGGCGCTGGGACCGTCGAGCCTCGGCCGAGCCTTCCTGGGTGCTCTGGGTGCGGGGAGGACCCGCAGAAAGTGTGGGTGCTCCGCGGCTGTTAATGCACCGCGCGTTCTGTAACGTTAGGAGAGGAGGTAGCAACATTTTCAAAAGCTGTACTCTGTCATTAAAAGGTATTGGCTTTGTTTTAGAAGGGGGAGGGAGAGGTTCATTTGAAGGTTAGAAAGCATACACTTTAATAGGATCGAAGTGAAATTAGTTAATAAGAAAATGCTGGCCAGAAGCTCTCCGGGCTTTTAAGTGCTCTCCAGGCCATTTAGGGAAATTGAATAAGAACAGACTCCGTTACCTGCAGCCCCAACTATTATCTCCAGTTTTGCACAGAGGCGAGAAGGGAAAAATAGTGCCTGAGAGACCTGAAGTCCCGTACACCTCCTGCCAACCTATTTCTTCGAGAAATAATGCCCCCTTTCTGCTCGCAGGCGTGTTCTCCTCCAGCTTCTTCTGCTTTTAAGCAGCTCAGGCTTCAGTGTGTACCACAAGGGGGTAAGCAAAGGTAAGGGGCTATCAGCAGATGCCAAAGGCTGCTGTGGCAGCTCTGAGTTACCGCCGTAACAGCCTGGTTACCGCCGGGGCAAAACTGGAAACTGGCCACTTGGTAGTTTTTTTCCCCTTAATTTCTCTGATTCCCCCCCCCGCCCCTCCCCCCATTGAGGTGCTTTGTTGATTTGCGTTCGGACCGTTGCCAATAGGTCAGTATATTGTGTTACCCAACTTCCGATCTGCTCCCTTTCTCCCTGCCTTTAAACTTTATAGTTTTTAGAGGTGTTAATAAAACCTTTCCTTTGGTAAATTGTTCATTAGAAACCTCACCGAAACCTGGAAAGACTTCAGGGGAAAAAAAAAAAAAAAAAAAAAAAAAAGCAGGAATGATAGGTTGGGAAAAGGCTTTTGTCCAAAAACTGCATAATTGCCGTGAATCTTAAGAAACATTAATCTTTATAGGAATTTGTGATTCATATCTGTGGTTTGACCGTTTAGGTGATTTACAATCTGTTAGTGCAATTCACTAATTTTATGCCAATATATTTTATGCGCCCAGTTAGGTTTTCCGTCGCCTATGGGAATGAGTGGCCGGTGTGAGCGTGGCTCTGTGAGCCCGGCGGGGCTGGTCCCGGCTCTGCGCGGGAGCGGAGGGATGGGCGCAAAAGGAGCATAGCTGCAGGAAACTTCCCCTCCACGTCTTCCTCGTCTGCAACTCTGGCTCTTATCGTTCGAGCCGGGACCGTCCCCACCTTCCTCCGCTGGTGAGAGAGAGGATGTCCGGGACTCCGGAACCTGCTCTGGCTGGAGAGCTGTAGGCGTTTTAAAACCGAAGCCGAGGTTATACTGTGTTTCTCGAGCTTTACCAGCGGGTTTAAACCCAGATTATTGCTCCCTGCTGGTCCGTTCCCTAGCACACCCTCGGGGGAGCCTCCGGCACGGTGCAGCGGGGAGCCGGTCCCGCCCGGCACTGCGGGGGCTCACACCTCCCCACGCCCTGACCGCCCCCCGGCTCGCCGCCGTGGGAGGATCTCCCTCTGGCTTTCCCGGAGGGTACCCCCTTCCCTCGTCCCCGGCCCACCGGGAGGTGTCTCCCCCCGGGCTGGGGCCGGTGCATCCGGTTTTATTGCGGGGAGAGGGGTCGTGGGTGGAAAATACAGCTCAAACAACGCCTCCGGAGGCTTTCGGTGTGGCAGCGAAATGGGGCATTCCTCGCGTGGGGTGTTCCAGCACTCTCCGGCCGCCGCATGGGAGAGCCGCGGATGGGGGGGATGGCTCCGTGTAATTTGTAACTGGGTTTATTAGCTGGAGGGGAAAACACAAGCAAAGAAAAGGAGCAGCAGCTGCGCTGAAGATAACACTGCGCGGAGTCTAATCTTGTGACACAATCATTAATTACTATTGTATTAATTACTATTTTTCCAAAACAGTCCCTTCCCGGAAGAGCTTACAGCCCACATCTGCTGTGTAATGATACTCTGGGTAGAGAAACGATTCCCTCATCAGGTCCCAGGTAGCGTTTACAAATGGCAACACCTACAGTATCAGAGCCCGTCATCTTGCAGCCTGAGATTTTCTGTCCCATCGGCCTGGATAGGATGATTTTGATGCCGATAAAATACATTTAAATATTAACGTCTTTATTCGCGTACATATTCCGTCCAAACTTTCAGATCGTGGTGCCGTAACTGCTTTATTCGCTCTTCATCCCACGGATGCTGCCTTATATCAGTAACAAACAAGCATTGATTTTATGGTAAAGTCACTTTGGGATGGGAATGAGTAACTCCAGGCAGTGCTATCACTGTATTACATGGAAATGGCCCAGGTAACAAGATGAACATTGATTCAGCATTATGTTTGATCAATAATGAAATAAGTAACTTCAGGGCCAAATTAAAATGCAAGCTGGCTTAACGCTGCCAGCTTCTGGGC
The DNA here is from genome assembly GCA_037013685.1 of Acridotheres tristis. Taxonomy (NCBI): domain Eukaryota; kingdom Metazoa; phylum Chordata; class Aves; order Passeriformes; family Sturnidae; genus Acridotheres; species Acridotheres tristis. The sequence goes on from CM072898.1 coordinate 10,211,336, forward strand.
TAAGTGACAAGGCTAATTCAGCAGGGAAATGGCAATATTTGCATTAGAGGCTGCATCTGTTGTTTGGTGGAAGAGGCTGGATCTGCAATAATGCAGGATGGAACTGCAGGGAGCAGGTTTGGGAAGAGCCTCGCCGGTGCCGGGCCAGTATGTCCAGGCATACCGGGGCAGCACCGTTTGCCTCGGGGTCCCCTCGACTCCTGGCCACGACATCACGACATTGCCATAAAAACCCCAAACACTTCAGGGTGGTTATCAGCACCCCAGCGTGCTGCCGTTGGCAGATAACCAGGCGGTGTTAGCACTTAGCGAAGGAAATAAGCTGTTGTAGCCTCCTCGGCGGGCGGGACTGGAGTGTCCTGGACGTGAGCAAGCGAGGGGAAGCAGCTGAGGCGATGGGTGGGAGCATGTCCTGAGCTCCCTGCATGGGCG